>OX941081.1:89570369-91970369 GCA_954870635.1 Arctium minus | reverse complement strand
GTTTGTGAAGCATTGAAGCACAAATAAAAATGAAAACATTTAAAATCACACTTCCAATTCATGAAATCTGTTTAAGAATTGGGAAGTGGTTTGAACATTTAAGAATAATGTTTTCTATGATTGAAAGTTGTCCTTCTTTCAACCATATGTGAGATGAAGATAAAGAATTATACCTTTTGCGTGCAATCTTACATCTCATGAAGTCAAGCTTTAAGTCATAAATATATGATCTTGTAAGCATCTCTCAAAACTGTAAAAGTCTTAGAGTCATAGTCAAAGCAACTTTATTCACAAAAATTAAAAGACATAAAGCAGTAAAATAATTAAACGTACGAGTTCTGATCTGAAGTAATCAGAAATCATTGCCATACTCCTTTGACTTGAAAAACTCCCCCTAAAATCATGCATTACAAAAATGTGACAGATAAGTAAATGCAGAAATTATATATGCTCCCCCTCAAAATAACATGGATCACCTATGAAGTACTTCTCACACTCCCCCTGAGATCATGAATAGAATATTAAAGTGCAGATATCCTTCAGAAATAATGATAAAGAAATGATGAAAAATTTACAATGAGAAAACTTTAATAGGTAACCACTGATTATGTCTTAAGATTTAGCATACCAAGCCTAGAGACAAGAAAAGTGAATCTTTTTTCGTCTAAGGGTTTGGTAAACAAATCTGCAAGCTGATAATCAGTTTTTACAAAGTAAAGTTCAATTGTTCTTTTTTCGACATTATCTTTTATAAAATGATACCTGACATCAATGTGTTTGGTCTTCGTATGCTGAACAGGATTAGTTGATATCGCTATAGCGCTTTTCGAGTCACAATAGATCGGGATTTTATTGTAGTGATAACCAAAGTCTCGCAGTTGCGTTCTCATCCACAAGACCTGAGAACAGCAGCTAGCAGCAGCTACATATTCTGCTTCGGCCGTTGAAGTGGAGACACATAATTGCTTCTTCGATGCCCAACTAACGAGTTTATCACCAAGGAAATGTATATAACCCGACGTGATCTTCCTGTCTAGCATGCAACCAGCATGATCTGCGTCTGAATATGCTGTTAGTTCAAAGCTAGTATCTTTAGGATACCACAGACCAAGATCTGCAGTCCCCTTCAGATACCTAAAAGTACGTTTGACTGCAGACATATGGGATTCTTTAGGATTGGCCTGATATCTAGCACATAAGCTTGTAGAAAACATTATATCCGGCCTACTGGAAGTAAGATACATCAAAGAACCTATCATCCCTCTATAAGTCCTAACATCAACAGCTTTTCCTGAAGGATCAGTGCCAATCTTAGTACCAGGTGCCATCAGAGTACCAATCGGTTTACAGTTTTCCATTTTGAATCTCCGAAGAATATCAAGAATGTATTTAGATTGATTGATAAAAATCCCCATTGAAAATTGTTTGACTTGTAATCCGAGAAAGAAAGTCAACTCTCCCATCATACTCATCTGAAAACGTGACACCATGAGGTTTGAAAAATTCTTACAGTATTTTGGATTTGTAGAGCCAAAAATAATATCATCCACATATATTTGAATAAGAATGATATTGGTTTTTTTCCTTTTTAATGAATAAAGTGGTATCAACCGTACCTTTTGTAAAACCAGACTTGACCAAGAACTGAGATAAGACATCATACCAGGCGCGAGGAGCTTGTTTCAGACCATAAAGTGCTTTGTCGAGAATGTATACATGATTCGGTTTCTCTTGATTAACAAAGCCTTCTGGCTGCGAGACGTAGACTTCCTCCTTGAGTATGCCATTCAGAAAAGTTGTCTTCACGTCCATTTGATAGACGGTGAAGTTCTTGTGAGGAGCGTACGCAAGAAACATGTGAATTTCTTCTATACACGCCACTGGAGCGTAAGTCTCGTCGTAATCTATTCCTTCCTCTTGCCTATATCCTTTGGCGACAAGTCTTGCTTTATTTCGGATAACGGTACCATCTTCATCTTTCTTGTTTTTAAAAACTCATTTCGTACCAATGATGGTTTTACCTTCAGGTTTGGGTACTAGTCTCCAGACTTTAAGTGCTTCGAATTGATTCAGCTCTTCTTGCATTGCAGTCACCCAATCTGAATCAGCAAGAGCCTCAGATACGCAAGTAGGTTCAATCTTGCTCAGAAAGGAGTCATCCATACATTGATTTAATGTTGCAGACCTAGTTTGCACCGGTTTTGACAGATCTCCAATGACTTGAGATACCGGGTGCTCTTTGGTCCACTTGTGTTTATGAGGGAGTGGATTAGATGCAGATTGATCATGATTATCATCTAAGAATCCACTGGTATCCTCTTTAGATTGTTCAGTAGGAATGGGGGGTTCAGTTGAAGTAGAAGGTGCAGAAGTTTCAGTGGGTTCAGCTTGGTCAGTCCGTTGATCAGTCCTTACAGTACACCCTACTGATTCAGCTACTTCTGTCTCGTCATTGTTGGTCACCACTTCAACTGTCGGAGTATGTATTTGAACTTAAACTTCTTGCTGAATCGGGGAGTTGGATTCAGTTGAGATATCTGAAATGGTTGGATGAGTAGTCATTGAGTCTTCCATCCTGTCAACCACAACAGATTTAGTTACTTTAGATCCAAGAAATTCATCATAAAATAGTTCAAATAGTAAATCTAAATCAGATAAATGATTTGTAGACGTTGATGCTCCATCTGATTTGTTCGCTTGAGACACAGGTTCTGGACTGATTTGCCCAGAAGCTAGTACTCCAGTTATCACAGGTTCTGAATTGATGTGTTCAGAAGCCATATGTTCATCAAATGTAACGTTTACGCTCTCAACCACAGTCTTTGACTTCTTCAAATACACTCGATATGCAGCAGATGTAGAAGAATAACCGATAAAGATGCCCTCTTCCGCCTTAGCACTGAACTTATTCAGACTCTCTCTGTCATTTAGCACAAAACACTTACACCCAAATATGTGGAAATACTTGATTATTGGTGTACGGTTATTGATTAACGCATACGGAATCTTTTGAAATATGCGGTGTGTCATGGACCGATTTTGAGTGTAACACGCAGTCGACACAACTTCGGCCCACAGAAATAGAGGTAAGTCGGATTGACTGAGCATAGTACGAGTGGCCTCGACTAGCGTACAGTCGGATTGACTGAGCATAGTATATCCTTTTGATTTCAATTTGGTTAAGCTCTGATACCAATTGATTGTCCCTATAAAAATCAGTTTCTTATCACATAAATCATATAATCACAACAATAGATTAATAACCTGATATTGATTTCAGAATCAAACGATTACAAAACCTCTCTTGAAGGATGTTTTTCTTTCTAAGCTCTCTCTCTCTAGAAATGTGAATGACGGCTGATAATTCTATTTTGGGCACGCCTTACACACCTACAACCCTAGCACCCAAATAACCAAAAACCTATTTAGGAAAAAGACAAAATAAAAACAAAATACATAAAATTAACTTTGACTATTTATTACAAAATGACCTAGACTATTTGTTGAGAATTGACTTTGCAGCTTTGACTTCTTGAATCTTTCATCTTCAATCTTGATGATCTTGAATACAATAAATCTGTAATCTAACAAAAACTTTCATGCCTTGAATGTAAAAATACATATACTTACATGCCATCATATACCTGACTATATAAATATATCATCATTTCATGTACAACAAACATGTCAAAAACATCTTATCAAATTCTTTTCAAATTGCATAGATTACTCTTATATAGCAAGTATGTATCTTATAAACCACATAAGGTAAACCTTGATTACGCCAAGTTTTCCTTTGATTTCCTACATCAAGCTTAGCAATGTATTGAGAGAGAGGGGGTGATTTTTGGTATGAAACTAATGGTCTCACTTCATTCTCTATTTATAGTTAAACATAAGGCATTAACTACTTGTTCTTCTTGCTTTCAAGGTTGCACTCTTTAGGGAATCTTGACACATCATGCTTTAGGATAAGATAATATTGACACATCATGCTTCTAGCTTGCTTTGTCATGCTTATTGGGATTGATTTGTCATCACTTAGCTTTGCCAACTCACCACTTTAGCCTTACAACTCATTACTTAGCTTTTCCAGGTCATCACTTTAGCCTTACAACTCATTACTTAGCTTTGCCTATTCATCACTTTAGCCTTACAACTCATTACTTAGCTTTGTCTATTCATCAGTTTAGGTTTGATTTCTCATGCTTTGTTTAGTAATCTACTTGTATTTAAGGCTTAAAAAATTACATTCTAACAAAATTAAAAGTATGGTGTTACAATAGCCTATATAACCTATTTGCTCAACCATAACTGACTGTCCTGTTGTGGCTTAATCTAGAAGTGAAGGACTTATTCGGTAAGTTGTGGAAGGGGTGTTGTTTCTACTTCTACTTTTTTGTATACTTACACTACTAGAAAAAAGCTTATTACCGACCAATTATTTCCGACGGATAATATCCGTCGGTAATTACCGACGGAACACCGACGAAAAAGTAATTTCACCGACGGATAGGATATCCGTCGGTGATCCGTCGGAAATAAATGGATCATAAATTATTTTATTTTATTTTTTTTTAATATTTAAATCCGTCGGAAATCCATCGGTAAATTTAATAATTTAATAAATATTAATTATTTTCTGATGTCCATTGGTGATCCGTCGGAAATTACCGACGGAATATGGAATTCCGTCGGTAATCTGTCGGTAAACGTGATATTAAATTATTGTATGTATTTATGTATGTATGTATGTATATATGTATGTATGTATGTGATCATGTATGTATGTGATCATGTATGTATATATGTATGTGTGTATGTATATATGTATGTGTGTATGTATGTATGTATGTATGTGATCATGTATATAATATGCATGTATGTATGTACATTGCATGTACGTATGTGATCATGTATGTATGTACATCATGTATATAGTACGTATGTGATCATGTATGTAATATGTATGTATTTACATCATGTATAATACGTATGTGATCATGTATGTAATATGTATGTATGTACATGTACGTATGTGATCATGCATGTATAAGATGGCGTAAGGGTCGTATTTTTGGATGGGGGACCAGTCAGGATCCCTATTATGCTATGACCGGTGATTCAGGTGCCAGTTCGACCGGGAGCACGCGCGACCATCGTGATGAGGATGTATGCTTGTCAAATGTTGTTTAACATTGTTAATCATATGTTTGTTAAATGTTGTCTGACATTGTTCTATATATGTTTATCAAATGTTGAATTTCAGTTGGAGGAGTTGAGGCAGAGGTTACAGAGAGAGGAAGCAGAGAGGATCCAGTTGCAGGAGCGACTACAGAGAGAGGAAGCAAAGAGGATCCGGATGCAGGAGCGAATGGATAGAGATGAAGCAGAGAAGAGACAGATGCAGGAACGAATGGCTAAGTTTGACGCGTTCATGATCAAGTTTAACAATCAGCACCCCTTTCCCCCTCCGTAGCATTACGTTTTTGTACTACGTTTATGTATTTATAGATATTTTGTACAGTTTAAGAATTAGTAATATTTAAAAATTGGCAGGTTTTGTACAGGTTAAAAACTGGAAATTTTTAATTATTTTTAAAAAAAAAAAAAATTACCGACGGATTATCCGTCGGTAATCCGTCGGAACATATTTTGTAATTTAATTTTTATTTAATAAAAATCTATCGGAAATCCGTTGCTAAATCCGTCGGAATTAATCCGTCGGTGAATAGCCGTCGGTAATCCGTCGCTAAAAATAAACCGTCGGTGATCCGTCGGAAATAACCCACGACGTCGGTGACCGTTGGTGACCGTCGGAGATCCGTCGGAAAAGTAAGTCGTCGGTGATCCATCGGTAATATCCGTCGGTGATTTGAACGCCGACCACCTTTATACTGACGGACATTTACCGACGGATCACCGACGGATTACACTTTTACCGACGGATTACACTTTTACCGACGGATCACCGACGGATTCGTTCGTCGGTGATAAGCCTCTGTTTTGTAGTGTTATTCAAGTCAAGAACTCGATTATATGATGCACTCATCAACAATGATTTCTGCTTTCTATTGAAGAACGAGTCGAGTTCTAACCTATATTACAACTTACATTCCTGCTTCTCTTTGCCCACCTCTGCTTATAGCTTCCATACCTCAACTTTCAATGGCAAAATCTTAAGAATTTTATTGTGAGAGTTGAATGAATTGTCATGATGGTGGACGAAGATCTAACTAACACACTTGCTTCTACTGGCGCCTTTGCTTTTCTCCTCCACCTTAAAATTGATTATTTGAACATCATGAAAGCATGGAAGCAGTCGCCATTGAGGAATAGGTTTGGTAAGGAAGATCACCTTGATTTGTGGTTCTTTTTGATTTAGGGTTAATAAATTTTGGGTTTTTAATTCTGGATTTTATAGATTTTGGTTTTTTTTATTTTATTTAGGGTTCATACATTTGCGTTTTTTTTATTTAACACCAGGTTTCATTTGGTTTGCTTATTATTCTTGATATGGTGTTTGATGTAATAAGATTGATCTACAAATTTGTTGTTATTTGATGATTTGTTTACAAAGTATACAAATTTGTTGTTATTTGATGATTTGTTTACGAAGTAGTTGTTTGATGATTTGGTTACAAATTTGTTGTTTTACAATTTGTTTGTTCCTGTTTGATACACACTTTGCGGTAAGATTTGTTATAAACATCATTTTTTGGTAAATTTGATCTACAAAATTTGTTTAATCTACAAATGCTCAATGTAAAACAAAGGGTAAAATAGTCATGTTCATCTTCTGAATGTTTAATCAACATAACAACCGAACAACTTATCAAATATCATATACACAGATATATCAATATAGACAACTTTATTCATACAAGACTTAATGGAAAAGAACCGAATAGCCTCTTAGTTTTGTAGGATTATGTAGAGTCAAATTTCAAAATTATGTATTGTCAGTCTGTCACTGATTGTATTAAATTTTCAGAAGTTTTATTGTATAAACCGTACCAAACAAATAACCATCAATATACTGTAAATGTGTACTATTACTGCAAAATTTGGAATCAAAATCAGATAAATGTTGAAAAAATAGTATACATCCACAACTCATTATGGAGGATTATTGATCAATTATAGAAGTCGAGAACATCCCATTTCGCCTCCAAAACCTAACAAAGGTCGGGATGTCTGCAAGTTGCAATATGGCTTCTGGATTTGGCGTTCATAATTTAAAGAATAAATTACGTTTTCGTCCCTATGGTTTTTTTAAATTTTCTATATTCATCCCTGATCTTTATTTATTACGTTGGTGGTCATTATGGTTTGCTTTTTGTTTCCTTTTTCGTCCCTCAAACTATTAACCATTAGTTAAACATGTTAATTCATGAGTATTATGGTCTTTTAAACATTTTCTTTATTTTTCTAATAAAAAGTAAACCATCATATTATTATATTATTTTTAGCAATTAAATATTCTTTCATCCCTATCTCTCCTTTCAGTCCCGACCACCTTTTCCTCCCTCCCCGACCCATCTCCGGTGACCCAGATGCACAGACCAAAAATGTTATCTGGTGACCATAAACCGAGGCCGAAACCTAGATGCAACAGTGGACTATATCTAGGACAACGGTTCCTACAACTTGGAAAATATCGAACATAAATCAAGACCGGATAAACCTATTGAATTTATAATCTGGCCTGCACTTTTTTGTTGAAAAAGAAAACCATTGTGTACTGGAGATGAGCCATGGAAAGTTTTGTCCTTTATACACCAAAATCCAACTCAAAAACTAAAACCCACAACAGAATACAAAAAAACACAATTGACGCTAGCTTAGAACGTTTAAGGGGCATCAGGGATTTGTGTGTTTGTGTGTGGGTTTTTCTCGATGGTTAATGATGTAGTTACTGTCACTACTGAAAAATTGCTTATTTTCGACCAAGATTTCCGACGGATAATATCCGTCGGTAATTACCGACGGAAATGAAAACTTTGCGACGGATTACCGACGGATATTAAATTATTTTTTTTATTTTCAAATCCGTCGAAAATCCGTCGGTAATTTATATAATTTAATAAATATTTATTTTTTTCGGACGTCCGTCGGTGATCCGTCGGTAATTACAGACGGATTACCGACGGCATTTAATACTCCGTCGGTAATCTGTCCGTAAATTTAATAATTTAATAAATATTAATTTTTTCTGTGATCATGTATGTATATATATATATATATATATATATATATATATATATGTTTGTATGTATGTGATCATGTATGTAATATGTATGTATATATGTACATGTACATATGTGATCATGAATGTATGTACACCATGTATAGTATGTATGTGATCATGTATGTAATATGTATGTATGTACATGTACATATGTGATCATATATGTATGTATATGTACATATGTGATCATGTATGTATGTACATCATGTACATGTATAGTACGTATGTGATCATGTATGTAATATGTATGTATATACATGTACGTATGTGATCATGTATAGTATGTATGTGATCATGTATGTATGTACATGTACATATGTGATCATGTATGTATATACACATGTACGTATGTGATCATGAATGTATGTACACCATGTATAGTATGTATGTGATCATGTATGTAATATGTATGTATGTACATGTACATATGTGATCATGTATGTATGTACATCATGTATAGTATGTATGTGATCATGTATGTAATATGTATGTATGTACAACCGGGTCCATTAAAGCCCAACTGGATCCATTAAAGCCCAATTGGATACGTTAAAGCCCAACTAGGAACGTTAAAGCCCCACTGAATCCATTAAAGCCCAACTGGATCTGTTAAAGCCCAACTGGTAATGTTAAAGTCCAACTAAATCCATTAAAGCCCAACCGGATTCGTTTAAAGCCCAACTGGGTACGTTAAAGCCTAACTGGTCATATTTGGTCCCTGATCTAACTGGAATTAACGGGAAAAGATAACGGTCGTTAATTGTTTCCATTAAGTCCAGTTACTTCAGGGGTATTTTAGTCAATTTAAATATAATTTGATAAATTAATTAATAATTTTAAATATAATTTGATAAATTAATTAATAATTTATTTAATAAATTTGATAAATTAAATATAATTTATTAATTTAAAAAGCAGGTGATGGATATATGTTCAAATCACAGTTGAAATGCTGCCGAATTTTCTATAAGTTAGTTGACTTGACAATGTCTAATTTGGTAAACTATAGGATGCCCACCATCGGATTAGGGAGGAGGAGTACCCGGCACTGTACCTTCCAATGACGCCGAGTTGTGGGAGCGTAGTGTCGGAGGACGGCGTAAGGGTCGTATTTTTGGATGGGGACCAGTCAGGATCCCTATTATGCTATGACCGGTGATGCAGGTGCCAGTTCGAGCGGGAGCACGCACGACCGTCGCGATGAGGAGGTATGTTTGTCAAATTCTGTTTAGCATTGTTAATCATATGTTTGTTAAATGTTGTCTGACATTGTTCTATATATGTTTGTCAAATGTTGAATTTCAGTTGGAGGAGCCGAGGCAAAGGTTAGAGAGAGAGGAAGCAGAGAGGATCCAGTTGCAGGAGCGACTACAGAGAGAGGAAGCAGAGAGGATCCGGATGCAAGAGCGAATGGATAGAGATGAAGCAGAGAAGCGACAGATGCAAGAACGAATGACACAGTTTGATGCATTCATGATCAAGTTTAACAATCAGCACCCCTTTCCCCCTCCGTAGGATTACGTTTATGTATTTATAGATATTTTGAACAGTTTAAGACTTAGTAATATTTAAAAATTGGCAGGTTTTGTACAGGATAAAAACTGGAAAATTTTAATTTTTAATTATTTTTTTTAAAATTAAATTACCGACGGATTATCCGTCGGAAAATATTTTTTAATTTAATTTTTATTTAATAAAAATCCGTCGAAAATCCGTCGCTAAATCCGTCGGTGATAAGCCTCTGTTTTGTAGTGTGTGTTACTCTACGTGTTTGTGTATATATATATATATATAATTTGCCTCCAAAGATGTTGCATGGAATTGAGATTCTCAAAGTCTTGCATGTAAGTGAAAAAGAAATAGGTATGTATATATGGAAGTGGATAAAAGGCGAGCTGGAAAGAAACAGTAGCCTAGGTGGGTTTACAAGCGTAGGTTTACAAGCGTATAAACCCACTTCAGAACTCATGTTTGTAAATCAAATCTGACATGGGCCAGTTAACTTGCAAGTCTCTGCAAGGAAAGTCGCATCAAGTGGTAGTGGACGTTTTTTTTAGTAGTTCCAGACATAGTTCATGTGGTGTAATCTCCAATTCAATCTCCTAACAAATATACTCCATAGATTAGCATTAGATCTGTAAATTTCTCCATCGATTTCTCCGTTTTCAAGCATCGTAAACATCGATCAAGTATAGTGGTCTTCTCGATGCCCATGGTTTTTCCGGTGTTGTTTTTCTATCTCCAATTATTCCGTCAAGTTACGTTTATTTATTTGTGGTTGATTATTGTTTCCGTTGAGTTTTCGGGTTTATCGTTTCCATAATACAAACAACGTTTCAGCTTATTTTGGGTCTTGGGTGATTTTGGCTAAGTTTCTACTCAGTTTCGATCCCTTTTTCTGGTTCCATCGAGTTTAGTGTGGTTGATATTTGCAACAGTTTGTGTCTAGGTTTTTCACTAGAGATTTGGCTTATTCTTGTCCGGTGCTCGTACCAAATGCCCGAGTGTTCCTATATATTATCATACCAACTCACCTCCAGCCCATCACTCCCACCACCAACCATCGGAGGAGGATATATTGGTAAGGCGGAGGGTTTCTCTCTGTTAGATTTAGGATCGACGCAGGGGAAGTTGGAGACGATGAGTAGTTCAGAATGAGATATAAAAGTGACGGGGGATGTGGTGGAAGGTTTGAGAGAGACTGAAATCTCCGATGATGAAGTCGTGGAGAAGATGGCCATAACGCTGAAGGAGGTGGGGGAGACCGTAGGCGTATTTCAGTTTTACTGGATATATAACAGGGAAATTAATTAAAATGACCGTATTTGAAACCCGTATTACCAAAATGCCCTAAATCTCGATAACTTTGCCGAAATACCCCTTTTGTCCGGGATATAGGGCCGGGATGAGACCCATCCCGGGGTTAGGGTGATTCGGACCAAAAAAGGATCGATCCCGGGGTTATGGCCGGGATGAACAGTGAAATCCCGGGGTTACGGTCGAGATGAACAGTGAAATCCCAGGGTTAGGGCCGGGATGAACAGTGAATCCCGGGATTAACAGTGAAATCCCGGACAAAAAGGGTATTTTGGCAAACCCAACGAGATTTAGGGCATTTTGGTAATACGGGTTTCAAATCCGGTCATTTTAATTAATTTCCCTATATAACATATAATAATATATACATTATTAAGATATAATTAAAATATTTATTATTAATGTTTTAACAGAAAAGTTTTAGAAAATGGTGAAATGACAAAGATACACCCCACTTAAAGCGTAAACCACAATGGCTACTAATGTAATAAACAAAGACCAGGGACAAAAGAGACTTTCAACAAACCACATGGACAAATTACGTAATTTACTCTAATTTAAATATAATAAAAAAAAAATAACCTTTTCAAGTTGCGATATGCCATTTGTTAAGATAGTGATTTCTTTCATTGTTTTTAGGGAGAAATGGCTAAAACGTGAACTTCATCTAAAGAGGTTGGCCAATTTGGTCAATTTCCCTATTTAGTGTGTATGGACGGACAAAATACAAATGAGCCCAAAGTTAATGTATATTCTTTTGCTTCTCTAACCAACATTACTTTATTTAGGGGGTGTTTGAGATTGCTTATTTAAAGTGCTTTTTAGCTTATTGCAGTGTGGCACCGAACATAAGCACTTTCTAATGTTTGGATGGAGAAAAAATCAAAGTGCTTATAGCAGTGCCAAACCGGAGATAAGCACTTTTCCATAAGTCATTTTGTTCTAACTTGTCAACTTATGACTTTTTTGGTTATTTTATATATATAAACAATCTAAACACCTTTAAATAACAGCTTATTAGTTTATTATGTTTTGGTACCACAATAAGCTAATCCAAACACTTTTTAGAAAACTCCGATTTGACACCGTATAAGTTGATAAACACTTTTCAAAATAAGCATAAGTTATTTTAAATAAGCAATCCCAAACACCCCCTTAATACATACATATATTTAGTTCATCTTTTCATTCATTTTTCCATGAAATAATAAAGATAAAAAAAAGAGACATGGAGATGACATTCATATGTAAGGTTTTTGATACAGATCAAAAAAATACCCAGCTAAGGTTAGAGGAACCTAACGTTTAGCCAGAACCCGATTAATATGGAGATTCAATTGGGGGGAATGAATCCCGAAATTAAAAGAGACAAATTGACATATTGGGAAGGAATTTGATTGAAAGGAAGGAGATGTAATACTTTTTATATATCCATTATTTTACCCATACAATCTATATATAGGAAAAAGACAACTGTTGAGTATCCCCCATCAAAATAATAACCAGACTCTTGACCTTCCTACTACCAAACAGTTATAGCATCCCATCGTATTACCCCTCGTTCATATCATTGCCCTTCCCATGAGACGATCCTTGACCCCAAGGATCAAATGCATGATACAACCTCTCCATTTCGTGAGCATTTTCCCAAGTGGCATCTTCAGTGGCCCTATTCTTCCATTTCACAAGACATTCAATGACAACCTTGTTTTGCCTCTTAATCATCCTCTTATCAATAACACTTTCGGGTACTTTATCAATTACACTACCTGGTCCAACCAAGGGTGCAGATGAAGTAGGCAATGGACTAGTGTTGTTTCAACATAGAAACGTGGAAAGTGGAAAGTAGGATGAATGCTAGCTTCCGTCGGGAGCTTAAGAGTGTAGGCTACCTTCCCAACCTTAGCAATAACTTGATAGGGACCAAAATACTTGGCTGCTAACTTTTGATTGTTTCTGCGAGCTACTGAATTCTGCCGATAAGGTTGTAGTTTGAGGTAAACCCAAGTTCCCACTTCAAACTCTCTCTCCGATCTATGTTTGTTTGATGCTTGTCTCATTCGGTTTTGAGCCTTATACAAGTTATGCTTGAGCAACTGGATGGCTTCTTCCCTGGCTGTCAGACTCCGATCCACCGAATCCACCTTACTCTCACAAGGTAGATATGATAAATGTAAATGAGGAACGCGTCCATAAACCACTTCAAACGGGGTGCAATTGATGGTTGATTGAAAATTCGTATTGTACCAAAATTCAGCTAAAGGAAGGCACTTGGCCCATTCCTTAGGTTCTTCATGGCACATGCACCTTAAATAACCTTCCAGGCATCTGTTTAACACTTCAGACTGGCCATCTGTCTGATGGTAGTAACTGCTGGACAGGTTCTGATCCGTGCCTTGCAATACTAACAATTCTTGCCAAAAATTACTAACGAAAATCTTATCTCGATCGGATACAATGGATTTGGGAAAACCATGTAACTTATAGATGTTATCCATGAATACTTTAGCAACATCTATGGCACAAAATCGATGACTCAAGGCAATGAAGTGGGTGTACTTGCTTAAACGATCAATAACTACCAAAATGACGTCTTTACCATGCGACGTTGGAAGACCTTCAATGAAGTCCATTGCTATATCTTCCCATATTGCCTCCGGAATAGGCAATGGTTGTATTAATCCCGGTTGGGCCACAGTCTCTGTTTTGCATTTTTGGCAAGTGGTGCAGTTCTGAATATGGGTGATTACATCTTGTCGCATCTTTGGCCAAAAGAAGAGGGTAGATACCCTTTTGAGGGTTGCGGTGATTCCTGAATGGCCCCCTTGAGGTGAATCATGCCTCCACGTCAGAATTCGTGTCTTCAAGTCCTTATAACTCCCGATAACTAACTTGCCTTTCCTTCTTAATTCTTGATTATGCCAACTATACTGAGAATGTTGACTGCTATCTTCCATGATTTCAACAATAATGGCCTTCAAGCGAGCATCATGCTCCCAACTCGCTTTGATAAGGTCATAAAGCTCCGAATGGATACCAGAAACGGCTGATGTAGTAACTCCCCATGAGTGGCTCTCGACAATGCATCTGACACTTTATTCTCAGCCCCTTGTAACAAATTTCGTAATCATAGCCTAACAACTTGGATAACCTTCTTTGCTGAAATGGAGTGTTAACTTTATTCTCCAAGAGATGCTTCAAACTTTGTTGATCAGTCTTAATTATGAAGTGTCTATCCAACAAGTAGGAACTCCATTTTTGCACCGCATGGATTACTGCCAATAATTATTTTTCATACGTGGATAGGGTCAAGTGTTTAGGCGAAAATGCTTTGCTAATGAAGGCAATTGGGTGTCCCTTTTGCATAAGAACAACTCCAATTCCTTGATTCAAAGCATCAGTCTCCACTACGAAAGGCTCATCAAAGTTAGGCAAGGCTAGTACAGGTGGTTGTGTGTTCCACCGATATGAGTCCTTTTGTAACAACCTCGTTAAAGGATTTGCAATCACGCCATATTCCTTGATGAACCGTCGATAGTAGCCAGTGAGACCAAGAAACCCACGAAGTTGCTTGATGGTCGTAGGTTCGGGCCAATCCAAAATTGTTGCAATCTTTTTAGGATCTGTGGCCACACCTTCCCTAGAGAGCACATGACCCAAATATTCGATTTGAGAAACTCCGAACGCACATTTGCTATGTTTAGCTAACAAGGAATTGGACTTCAGTGTCCAGAACAGATTCCAAGTGTTGCAAATGGGCTTCCCAGATTCCAAGTGTTGCAAATGGGCTTCCCGTCAGGCTGTAAACTAAGATGTCATCAAAAAACACCAAGACAAAATTTCTCAAGTACGATTTGAACAACTGGTTCATCAAACCCTGAAATGTTGAAGGGGCATTGGTTAGTCCGAAGGGCATGACTAAAAATTCAAAATGCCCACAATGTGTCTTGAATGCAGTTTTGTGAACATCTTGCTTGGCAACTCAGCTATGATGGTATCCAGCTCTTAAGTCGATCTTGGAGAAATACCGAGTACCGTACAATTCATCCATAAGTTCATCGATCAAGGGAATGGGAAACCGATCAGGAATGGTCATCTTGTTCAAAGCTCTATAATCCACACACATCCTCCAACTCCCATCCTTTTTCTTAACCAACACAACGGGTGATGCAAAGGAACTGTTGCTGGTCTGGATTACCCCTTGGTCGAGCAATTCTTGAGTCAGTTGCTCAATAGCGTCTTTATGCAATAAGGGGTAGCGATAGGGCCTCAAATTCATAGGATCCAATCCTTCTTTTAGTGGTATGGTGTGGTCAAAACCGGTTCTGAAAGGAGGTAAACCAATAGGTTCTTTGAAGACATCTTGGTATGAACTTAGAAGTCTTTGTAACTCGGGAGAATCCGATCCTGTGTGCCGATCAACGTGGACTTCGAAGTCGGGTAGAGTATTATTGGGGAAAAGCTAAAAGTTGCATCATAGACAGGTGTTGTTTGTTGTAGCATCTTTCCCATTTTAGAATTACTCACCGTTTTAATTCCCTTACCCTTAGCTCCGCGTAATGTCACCTTCGATCCATTAACTAAAAATTCAATGGTATGGTTCGAGAAATCAAAGTGAACCTTACCAAGTGAACTGAACCACTGAATGCCCAAAACCACATCACATCCTCCCAACGGTATTAAATACAGATTAGCCGTGAAAGTAATAGACTGGGTCTTCCATTGGAATCCTTCAATCATATAATCACATTTAACCTTGCCACCGTCCGCCACCCTGACCATAGCTAATGTTGTGCCTATGAAATTATGAGTGCTTCCCGTGTCCAATAGCATCTATAATGTTTTTTGTCCATAATGACCAATTACCCTCAGTGTTTGATAGTCTGTGATTCCTGCCATAGCATTGATAGAAATCCGTGAAAACTCATTGCACACCTCGTCCTCGACTCCTCCGTCATGTTCTTCCAAATCTTCCCATTCCAAGTGAAATAGTTGGGGTCGTTTACCCTTACACTTGTGCCCAAATTCGTACTTCTCGTCACAGAAAAAAGACAGCCCCTTAGACCTCCTTTCATCAAATTCGGCTAGTGATAAAGTTCTCCTAGTTGGTTTTGGTTTGAAGGAAGCTACACCCGGTTTTTTTGCAGGTTGCTCACGGGCTTGAATGTGGAGTTCAAGTTTTTGTGGGTGTGGGTAGTAAGCCCGACTTACTGGATGGATTTGGAAGGTTAGTAAGGAATAATTGTGACCTTGTAGGTGGCTTAACTCGTGGCTTCCTCAAATTAACCTCCTGAATTTTTGCTAAGGCATAAGCCTGTGAAATAGAAGCAGGATTAAACATCCTTACCAAGCTCCTTAAGCCTGTTATAAAACAACTGAGGGTGTTAGCAGGGGATAATTGCAATCGGCTAATGATTCTATCAAATTCGTCGTGGTACTCCTTGACGCTGGTGGTTTGCTTTAACTCCATTAATTCTGCCATCGGATCATCAAACGGTTCCCCAAATCTTCCCGTTATGTCCAATACTTATTGTTCCCATGAAGGATTTACCTGGTTTCTTCCCTTCATATACCCCTGATGCCACTGAAGTGCTCTTCCTTCTAAATGAATTGACGCAAGAGGAACCTTGGTATTCTCATTAACCTGATCCAACTGAAAGAATTGGTCCACCTTATACAACCAAGCCTTCAATTCGTCTCCGCCAAAACGTGGAAATTCAATCTTGGTTAATCTAGAAGAATATTGATGGGGATTGCCAATTAATTCTCCTAACTTTGGATTCGAGTTAGGTGGCGGAGGAATAGGATTAGATTGATCCCTTGAAGAATCCGGACTAGAATCATCCTTCGTGAGCCTATCAGCCATTAACTGGTTCATTTGAAGTAATAATCCAGACAAGAGGTCACTAATTTCAGAAATTGCCCTAGCATTTTCTGCCACCCTCATTCCTTCTTGTTGATTATTACACTCGATTCGAGCACCAAAATCGGCCAAAACAGTTTTGAGCGTTACCTCTAAGCCAGCGACATCTGCTGGATTGGATTGGTCGGATTAGTTGTTGATTGATGATGCTTCTGTTGTATCGCGTTGTTCTGGCCCATGGTTCTGCGTTCCTTGATTCTGTCCCCTTGCCATACTTCGAGTGATCGCTATGTCGACAAAACCCAGAGTCGAGCAGCTCTGATACCAATGATACAGATCAAAAAAAATACCCAGGTTAGAGGAACCTAACCCGATTAATCTGGAGATTCAATTGGGGGGAATGAATCCCGAAATTAAAAGAGACAAATTGCCAGATTGGGAAGGAATTTGATTGAAAGGAAGGAGATGTAATACTTTTTATATATCCATTATTTTACCCATACAATCTATATATAGGAAAAAGGCAACTGTTGAGTATCCCCCATCAAAATAATAACCAAACGCTTGACCTTCCTACTATCAAACAATTATAGCATCCCATCGTATTACCCCTCATTCATATCAGTTTTCTGCCATCCTACCTCTAAGGAACCTAGTGCAGTGACACCCAACGTATGCCATCTTCCATGGTTCTACTAGCCACAATCACAGCAGTAGCAAGCTAAAGTGGTTCAGAGTCCAATACTTGACCTGGAAAAAGCTTTTCAAATCGACATATAGTAGTCACAAGCTCATTGTCATGGGCTTCACAATTCCAAACGTTTTCAAAATGGAATTGCAAGGGCCAACCGCCAACACCATGTGTGTATTAAAGAAACTCAAATAGCCCAAATATGTATGATGAGTGTGAGGTGATGAACCTTTATGGCATGTCAATATCCAATAGAGTATGTATGTATGTATGTATGTATAGAAATAAAAAAGGACCACAAATGAGGGGCCGTATGAAGGAAACTACAGGACCAAATAAAAGCAACCAAAAATACAAGGTAAAAGAGTATAGAAAACAGAAGATACTCTAAAAGAAGGAAGTAAGGCCTATGAATGAATAATATCTTGAAAATTGTTTACTCTTAATCTAACGACTGATCTGAAGAAGAAAACTGTCCAAAAATGTCTGGACAAGAATCCCACTTGGCTTCTTTTCTGGCCTCCCAATAACCCCCAGTATAAACAAAACTATCACCTCCTTTATCCTTTGCAAACCACTGTGGCTTCCACCCCCTCTCTTGCATTTTCCGAGCCTGAATCGCACACGGTCAACCAACCACGCAAACCTATGGCGATAAAAGAGAAAAGAGAGCACAAAAAAAAAGAACAGATTAAACGTGTACCTGTCGCTGACGCTGCTCCAGTCTTAGCTTCTCGGAATTGGCCATTTCATACTCCCCATTTTCTAAACATCTTTGGTCTGGCCTTAGCCGTGAATCAGTTGGTGGAAGCTTCTCCTAAAATAAGACGGAAACATCACAACAAGAAAGAAGAGGTTTTCCAAACTGAACCAACTTTAGAAGGTCGCACATAAAAATTGCTTACAAACCTCATCTTAAAAAAACAGAACAGAGTAATGATTGTACCTTTAGTCCAGGGGTAAGCTCATTCAAGGTAATAGCAAAACGCGTTAGATTATATCTTGTGGGAACCATTGGAGGCTTGCTCCTTTTCCAGAGCAGATGAGCATCCGAATACGGGTCACTTTTTCCCTTTCCAGAACAGTCTCCATTCACATAATGCATACTCTCGTCCCATTTACCAATTAATGTTGCCAGAGTCTTTCCACTCCGATCTTGAACAACACCTTGCACCTGGATCATTCAAGATCATTTATTAAGTTCAAATTAGTAATTAAATGCCATAATATGATTAAGAGAGACCCCGTTAAAGTTTCAAGTATTTACCTTTTCTTGTGTTTATAAAGTACATAGCAGGAGATGCATACATATTCTATCTTTTTCAAGTTTGAAGGAACCTATCTGTGCTATTAATGAAATTTCATTTGTATTGCATACAAGTGACAATGAAGGCAAATGACCTCTTGAAGAAATAAAGTACAATTATTTTTAGCTCTCAGAAACACGAATTTTTGAAGTATGTGTATCCGTTGCAAATAATACCAACTTCAATCAACCAATATGACCATACTGTCCAAAAGTAAATTGAAATTTTGATCTGACAAGCCATAGAGCTCACAGCAACCTTGATGGAAATTAGTCAAATAATGAACATCTTTGCTGGCTAAAGGAATACATGTGAAACTCAATCTAGAAAAAAAGGGGGAACTCGATACAACAGAAAAAACTAGAACAGTGATCGCATTTATCAGTTCTAACTGCACATGCTTAATGAGAATGAAGAGATATAACATAAACTACTAGGACTTGCCTAAGCCATACATTGCAATTAATGATATTTCAGCAGTCACAGCCAAGTATCTAAGCATCTAACACAAATCTTGGTTGTCAGTTGTATATCTATTGGAACTTTAAATCAACAGTCCCAAAGAAAAGTTCAAATGATCTACTCTTAGCCAAAACAGTAAACCCTAGTCCAAAAAAGCACAACCATCACAACGAACACAAACATCCTAAAACCCTAGTTCACAAAAACCACAACACAAACATCCTAAAACCATGAAGTAAAATTTAGTTTGTGCCTCAAAAAACGACAAACAAATACACAATAGCACTCTACAACCTGAACACAATTTGCATCGACCATCATGTAGAATTAAAACAGCTCAACTTGACTATATGAACACCTAGAAAATGCTTCGCTAATTAACTTAGAAAACATGTGATACAGGAGTATCCCAAGTAGCAGCACCATCCCATCAAAGTCCCCATCTCGTCATGGATTTACATCAGCTGATGGTCGTTCTTCCAGCTGTTGCACATTTTGAAGAGTTGTTTAATAAGGGAAAGATCATCAATTGTCTCACCTTGCTGAAACACCTAGCCTACAGCCAATCTTGCCTTACTTTACTTGTTTTCAGTAAGCATCAGTTTTTGGGCCATCAGATGTTGGGGGTAGTCAGTTGTTGGAAACCATCAGACGATGAAAGGTCAGATGTTGAAAGTCATAAGATGTTGGAGCCGTCAGGCGTCAAAGGCATCAGGTGTTGGATCCATCAGATGATAAACCATCTGAAGCTGAATCCATCAGATGTTGGGTGCACTTCTCTCCCACGTCATCGGCTGCTCATTTTTATACGCTTCCTTGGGCCTCAAGCATGCTCGCATAATATTTGTTGGTGGCTGTAGCCTACTTTTCTGTTAGTGGAGCTAAATACATCGTGGTCCATGATGTTGTTATTGTCCTTTATCTTTATTATTGGTTGTCACCTTTTGTACTATGGGGACAAATTGGCAGCCTTGCTTTATTTTGTCTAGGGTTTTTACCTTCTCTCTTATATATAGTAGGAATTTTCCTTCTATAGTAGTTAGTTGATGCCGAATATGAAAATGAATGGAGTTTTCTCTATTTGCTGAAATCTTCTTTTCCTTTAGAGATCTGTGATCTTGGTGGATTGAAATGTTCCCTTTATCTTTAATCTTGGAGGATTAATTTCCTTTATAGATTAGAGCGGTGGGTTCTTATCTGTGTTCCTTTATCTTTGATTGTTGTGGCTCGTTCCTTTATCAATCAAAGTGGTGGTTTCAACCTTCTTATTTTCCTGTATTGGGGTGTTTTTGTGATCGATTCCATATCATGTGTTGAATCAACAACTGTCGACTTTTAGAACATGTTAAATAGGTTTGTTAAAAAAAATGGAAGATTGGATGTTCAATTAATCCAAGTCATCATATTATATAGTATCCAAAGCATGTCAACAGCCGATAAACTAGGTAAACCGGATATTAAACCAATATCTAAAAGTGTATACTTATCTATATTTTAGCAAATATCATTACATCACATTCTCATCTAATGTGAGACGTTAAGATAGAAATCAACACCCAAAATCAGGAGGAAAGCAGATATTATCAGCATCAGTGATTGACCTAGATGAATACAAGTATGGCGATATTCAATCCATATACTATTTTACCTGGTGCAGTTTTAAATGATATTAAATGGCCATTTAACTTCCGAGACAATTGGAAAAGAAGAAATAGAACCCCCACCACTATCGGAGGGTTATTTACTTTTTATGGCACTACATGGTGATAAACAACAAATACGATAATCCATTATATAACAGCGGCCTCCTGCCTACTTTTGCTGTTATAAACTAGGAGGGTAAAAGCATGAGAACAACAGCAGAAATAGGAATACCTGATGCGGGTTTCGCTCTATGATAGACTGCTCCTTGAATTTCAGCTTACAGGAATAACTGCGGTTCCCTTGGATACGCATAGTGCCATAGTGGTCACAATATAGCTTGCCCAAAATAAGGTTGTATATGGATGTTGTTACCTGAAAGAAGTCAACATCAGATTAATCTCATACAGATTGGAAATTCAATAAACATTTATGCAGTACCTTACTCCACTGAAAAATTTCTCCATCATCAAATTGCAGAGTTAAAACCCCAACAGGGTCAAGCTGAATTGAACGACCCCAAAATTTGCTTTTCAGGTTGCTATCTCCCCAAAATTTCCATCCTGTACCCTCACAATGACATGCTACAATCATTGGGTGATGACTAACCTGTTGCACAAGTAAACCATGTAATTGGAAGGGTGCAACAGTATATTCCACACCAAAAAAAAAAGACATTTCACATGTCCCTTAGAAGAAAAAATATTTGTGTACAAGTGTCGTAGGGCATGCACATTTTTGCAAGGACGCTCTCACATGACAAATATTTAAATTAAATGAAGCATATATATATATATATATATATATATATATATATCCAAATGCAGTATTCACACATTAAACCATAGAAGTTAGTCAGCTTGTTTACATGGACAAAGTAAAATCCGTGCATTCAAAATAAGATGTTAAAAACATACTACGGGGCTGTTTACCAAGTTATATGGGTAAATGCTGATTCGGGTAAGAGGTCTGCTGAGTTAAGTGCGGACTAAAATTGTTTTTTACCAAAATGTTTTGTACCAAGTGTCGACTAAGTAAAAATTACCATTGTACCCTTCTACATGAAGTAGTGCTGTCTAAAAAATTTTATCTACCAAATATTTTGTATTATGCACTTGGCAAAAGTAATTCCTTACCAAAGTTTTGCATATATTATTGAACTCTTTTCTGCTTATGAATTATATCAGTACTCCACATATATGTAACATATTACAATATTTTGATAATTTAAACCAAATAATAACTTTAAGCATTCAAACCACACTTTTCATGAAAGACAACACGTATCCCCGAACTGTAAACCTATCATCAATGGGCATGTGATACCAATCCCATCCCAGTTGGCATTAACTAATACCATCTCTTTCAAAGTAGCCAAAATGTCTCCTCTCAAGCCCAGTTCCAAAACCCCAAAGATCTCTCCTTGTTAAAGTTCTTAGAAAACCCTTCATAAATCTCCTGGTCGAGTCTTTGAGATGCTTGATTTTGAGGCGTTCAAGAAGAGTGTTCAAAGAGGATTCATCTGTAATATGGATTGTTGTGGTGGCTGCAGTGGGGGACAGAGCCCTAAACTCTATGAGACGGGTGGATTTTGGGAAAAGAGAGAAGAGAAAAAGAAGAGGCAGATGATGGAGGTAGAAGATAAAGATAGGGTTGGGATTCTTGTATTTGCTCCCACTTTTCCAAAATCGACAGGAGAGATTCTTATAGATTGGAGCCTCATCGAGTGTTGGTGATTGCAAGGGGTAAATAAGGAAAAACTTATCTCTGTCTCTGGACAAACACATTTTCAATTCTGTCTTTAGACTTAGCATGGTAACTAGTCAGAGCTTTATTTTGGTTTTAATAAACACCAACCTCTTGAGGTGATAAGAAGCAGGTAAACATCCCCTATCTTGATATGTTTATCAACACAAAGTGAAAAATCACAAACAAGAAATAAAAGCATGATAGAAGCAGCCATTTAATATGCTCAGAAAGCAAATATAGCACAACCATGACCACACACTATCTCTTTAGTCTCAACCTTGAGAATTGGCCAATGGGCTAACAGTACACCCCAAACCAAAAACTTAAAATTATAATTTTATAATTAATGTCTATCGAACAATAACCTTACTATATCTCCAGTTAATTTTTGTCTCTCCTATTGTTACCATCTAAATACAGAGGAAAGTATATATACATAAAGAAAGAGAATCAAATAAAATTTGGCTCATGATCTTTCAGCCTAATTAATCACATAACAACTTCCTCTTCCTTCTTTAGCCCTTCAATTATTTTCATCCATAAGATTTCTTCCATCCAACATATCTTTTAAATTTAGTAAAAGCCAAACAATGGCTCACTTTATGATCAATAATCATAATGTCAAAACAAAGCCAGGTTAAAAGTCACAAACATCTTTTTTGCATTTTAGCCTATTATCCCCGGTCTTTGGAGTTCATCCTCATGTTCTTCATCTATCAGGGTGAATTTTTTTTCTATCTTTAGAATTTTGTATCAGATGTCCTTCCCACTATGAAGTTCCCTCTTTTCCTAAAGGCTGATAAAAAAGAGAGCAAGTATTAGCTAATAATATAAGATGCACTACCGGACCTTGTGAATAAGATTAGCGTTTATGGGAACTAAAGTTCACTGCCCATTCTGCTCCCAGCTTACGAGTTGTTACAAGGGTAAGACTTCCATTAAGTGCAAAAAATGTTTCTGAGGTACATTTGTCGTGCAAATGATTTATATCTGATGACACACAGCTATATTAATCGTGTGTTGTGTAAAACTAATGATCTGAGCAAATGACGCATGATAAGATAATGATTCATGGTCTAGATAAGAAGTAAACCTTCTCAGAAAAAAACCGAAGTCCTTTATCTGGATAGTCTGCTTCATACGTCTCCCCTAGTAACGGATTAAATGGTTTGCAGTTTCTTCCTTCAGTAGAAGCATATCCAGATACTGCAAATGCAGCCACATTCAAAATCCGCATAAGGCTGTTACCCTAAAACAGAATTGATAGTAAAAGGGTGAGATCAATTCAAAGAAGTCTGTAGCAGTCATTCAAGTAAATAATGAGATAAATACATAAATAAACAAGAGCCAATAGAAGATAGATTATTATCAGAAGATGACCAGATGTATATGAGGTATGGTTGAAAAGGAAAGGAAGACCAACAAGCAAGAAGTCCACGATAAAACATTTGGTTAAATGGAGGTACCAAGTTCTCGTGTCCAGCAAAATCCTGAAATCCAGGGCTTTTCAAGCTTCACATATCCCAGGCTTATGTTAAAACTTTTATGACTAAATATAGCAATTCAAGTGATACCTTGCTTTGTCATTACATTCAGGATCAGCCATATGTAACGTGCATTGATGAGAAAGAAAATTTCTGAATCCACATTTAGAGCTTCACTTCTGTACGTACAAGACCTGCATATTTTTTTCTTTTCTCTTTTGTGTACACATGTTTTATCCAACTACTTCCATTTTATCCATGAGTTTCAAAATCTCATCTATTAGCTTGACAAGATCATATAGGCCACTAGTCTTGTTTCCATATCATCTATAACTTCTCATTCCTAACTCTAGCAAGCAAATCGCTGACAACATTTCAATTCGTTCATATATTAAAGAAGTATTAACCTTGTCCAGGAATGAATTTTATTCTTACGTTCAGCAATTTTTCAATTTATTTACCGTATCAAACATCAAAATATCACCCTAACTTGCCACCATGCCTCCGCTGTCACTGGCACCAGGCCACCACAAATCATAAATGATCCCATCCAACTCCACACTAAATCAACAAAAGCTTTCATCCAATATACCCCTGAAATATGACTATCCATGCCTACTACAGTGTTGTGATCACTATTTGCCAAACTACCCCAATCATTGCACGTGAACAACATAGTATCATTCACCTACGCAATCAAAACCACATAATTACAGATGAAGGCACCGTCAATCAACACCAATGATGTAACCCTTCACGACCATCATCAACGTTATAGCTGCCTAAATAGATGGTTTCTATTGTTAAAAGTGTGGGGAGTATAAAACAGCAATACCAAACAATATGGGAGATAAAGAGTATGGATGATGAAATTTACATAACCTGACTTCAAGGAGCTTAATTGAATTAGGGATTTACCTCCATCTTCAATTTTTATAATTTTTTCAACTTTAGACTCAAGCTGCAGTATATACTCACAAATACGTCACAGATTCATCATGACAGTCGGTTTTCAATATAAGAGCTTAAGTATGCTAATCATACCACATCCTACCATGTCTTCTCTTCTATACACCAACCAATCAAAGCTACTTAAAAGCTTACACTCGTTATATTTCTATCACCTGTGCTTCCTCTTATATCCTTTTAGTTTCATTTATCCGTACTTGCCTTTCCATCTTTCATCTTCACTGCCACACTCGAAACGATGGTGCGATATGATCAGCCTCAGAGAGCAATAAAAGCATTGTACCCTCCACTTCATACATACTTCAGGTCATACCCTATTTGCATACATAAACCTTACATCCCAGAACTAATGCCCAACAAATCTCTCTTCCATCTGGTATTAACTATAATATTGAGAAAACAAAGTTTTTAGTTATTCCGGTTATAAGATATACGGTCCGTCAATGTTATACTTGCAACACTAAAGTAGTTGTTTATGCACTCATCCTTCGTCATATTTAACTAGAACTCGTAACCACAATATTATTAAGTGATTTCATGTGATGAAAATTAATCCTTTTAAGATAAACTCGATCATTTATTTGGTTAACAATAATACTCCCGGGCTGATAATCAAACATCGATGTATTTTATTTCCAAAAAGACGTCAATGTATTTTCTACAACTTAGAAGGTCAAACAAAATTTGAATAGAAATTAGAAAACAGGTTGGAAAATTTTCTCCATGACTACAAATTGCATGGAAAACTCTACTCTCGTGTCAGATGACATGATCCAAGATTAGCAAATGGCAATTGAAATTGATGCAACTTATGTAGCACCCTTCAATACTTTTCTACAGTAACATTATCAGATTTCCATATTTATATAGGCTAACATCATATATCCTGTGTAGCAGATATCAGGCAACTTATAAATAAGGAATGATTGAGAGCATGACGAGAGCCACAAAGTGCTGTGATGCAGTAAAAAAACTAAGTACAGCTATTCTAACTTCATACTCATTTTAAATTTAGGATTTTTGGTCAATTTATGGGACTATAAAATGTCCTATAGAATTCGAACATGAGACTTAGAAAATAGGACAAATGTCCTTTGTTATGATTCCTACTTTGGGGAACCTACTTTCAAACTCCATTTCAGAGAACGTACCATGTTTTTGATGCAATTGAGGGAACTTACTATAACTTTGTAAACAAAAAATCATTCTCGAAATGAAATCATTATACTTCTTGTTTCAGACGCCATGTAGACAGAAAAATAGATCTTTTGGAAGTAGAATTCCCAAAGTAGGAACCCGAAGAAAGTATGTTCCTTATCGATGCAAATTTTCCCGTTTAAATAATGTCTTCCCATTTTGCCAACCATATATCATTATTCATTGATGCGTTTTAGTAATATACCAGGTAGTTCAAAATAATAAATAAGTCTTTGACCATATTGAAAAATCTACCAACTGATGTATAATTTTTTAAAATTAACATTTCAAGGAGTCTTTTAGAGAAGTACCCTCTTTCTCATAGTAAATTGATTTAATATGTGATATAAAAATTATACATATGAAAAAATACTCACCCTTTTGCCCCATTCATATGCCCGGTCAAGAAGATAAGAGTACTCCAAATCTTCAAAACATTTTTGCAGAGAGGATAAAGGTTCATTGAAGTACACAGGAAGACACACTTTGGTAAGATCTTTTCCAATGTTGTCTTTGATCATTGACCAAAGACTTATCCCCTTCTCTTTTTCGATAGGATCAGGCAACTTCTTCCGCCGCTTAACACGAGGAAAGTTAGTACCAACTGATCTAATGGACGAATCAATATCTGATTCATGAACTTGAAGGTCTTCGTCATCAGATGAAAAAGATGATGATCGCATGTCAGACCCAGTACTTCGAAAAGAACCTGATGATAGGAAGTCCCGAGTGTCAAAGAATGCATTGTCTTCATCATCAGTTTCTTCTTCTGCAGCATCTCCCCTATCATTATCATCTTCAGATTCACTTGCACTTGCTTCTGGCAAATAACAGAAGATATCAAATAGAAGAGGGAAGGCAGCAGGGAAATTTATTTATTCTTCATATTCTTCAAATTTTCATAGAGAGTTCACTTTAGCAGTTAAAAGCTATATCATCAATACATACAAACTAGTTGAGAAAAAAAATGCTTCCTATATCATCTTAATCCACATGCCTCTAATGTGAAAGTGGTTACCAGCTATCAAATTCTAATTCTTCTGTGGTTGAATTTAAGCCTCCAGAAAGTCCAATCTATGGCCCATGAACTTTTCATGCATAAAGTGAATAGCAGTCGTGCCTTTATCAGCTAAAATTGCTGGACCTCTTAGTCTTAAAGAGAAAACATCATGATGAAAAACAAAGCAAGGTTGGATTCTGGATTGCTTAATCCGTGCTTGGATTTTGCTGGATTGTGCACCCATCCACCAAGTCTCCTGAATGCATCAAACCCGACCATTTTCACTATTCCCATGTTCTCCATCACCTATCTTTGATGGATTCGTCAGCATTTTACTTCTGTAACATAGTATATGGAGCTGCAGGTCCTCTCCTTATTTAATGTTTATTCAATCAAATTATTGTAATACGACAGCGTTTCATTTGCTTAAACGGGATGATTAATGTCGCAGAAGAAAATGTAAAACAATACTTTTGACAATTTAGATGCAGGCCCTAACTTCTTTCATTTACTATTAACGTAGCATTCAGTTTTCAGATTTGTGGTGGAGCATATCCATATCGACACACATCCACAATCCACAGAAAGATATCCTGGGTTGTGTCCGGCCTTCCTAGACTACCAAAAAACAATAAAATCATCATATCCCTTGTAGGGAAAGAAGACAGTCACAAATGTGAAAGAGTGAAAACAAAATCAATTAGAGTCAAATAACACAACTTCACAAGCCTACCACTGTATTTCTCTTGCCTTAGTCTCGAAGTTGCCCCAACCTCCTTTGACTGTCTTTGGCTCTCATCTACTACTGTGTTCTCAAGGTCAACCTTTTCTGTCTACAAGCAACAGAGAACATATTAACAAAACATGAAAATGATTTTACATGTAGTACAGATCATTCGAGTCTTTCATTCACTACTACCACACAGCATACAGTTAGAGTATAAATAAAATAGTACTTTCTACAAAAGATAAAAGTGTTATATTAAAATTGTAAAAAGAAAAATAACTTGTATAACAAATGGAAGAATAGAAGGCTCCATACTAATAAAATATCGTAAGGTAGTCATACTGATAGTACATTGAGAAAAAAAACAAATGTTGGAATGAAGAACTGACTTCAGCCTGGACAAATAAAAAGGATGACCACAATGCAACAAGGATCCTCGGCTTTGCAAGATTGAGGAATGAAGTATTTTTGTGCAGCCTTGTGTTACATTTGCACAAAGAGAATGTTTGACTCAAACCTGTGATTCCACTCGTAGTGGAATCAACCTTACTGGTTGCTCCAAGGCTCGCCCCATCCAACAAACACAAGAGAAGTGTATAAGAAAGAAACCCAAAAGAAGATTTTTGAGGGAGAAAAAATATCATGGGCCAATGCGGAGACAAAAACCCCCAAAAATCATAATATTAATACCAATAACCCATATATCTAACAGTCCTCAAGTTTAGAAGATATATCAAACGTGTCAGGTTTGCTATAGGATTTCGAATATTTGAGGGCCAGTCAACTGAACCCGAACCCTAGATCCGATGACATGGACCATGAAAATCCTAACAGGTTATCATGTTGTTAGTTAAAAGATTTGAAACGGAATCGATATGATTACATATCTGAGTTTCTCTTATAACAATTTAATGAGATTTACATCTCCTATATGCTAATGTCCTCCCTCATCAAATGAATGTCATGTAATATATGCAAGACTTCTCTCCCTCTTGAGGGTCAATCAATAGTTTTCTGGTGTATGGAAGCTGGATACAAAGTCGACCCTTGTGGCCGTCTTCTCCATAACCAGAAGGGCATGAGGAGTATCTCACAACTCAAGTGGGTGTAGAAGGTATAACCCTAATTGCATATTTCTATAATGCCTACCTGGGAGTCAAAGGTAATCTTGGTTGTCAAGTCACTACTTGCTCGAGTCACCACAATTGCATGTTATGAACTGACCAAGCCCAAGCCGACCAGAAGGTTATATTCCAGAACGGGTAGGGTAATTCAAGATTTTTAGAGTAGTAGGGGGTTAGAAAGGGAATTGGTATCCTTGAGTCTATGACGTCTGGTAATAACTAGGGAGTGAGAAAATCATACAGAAAAAAATATTTAGTGTATGTTCATAGAAGAGCTCTGGCCTCTCGAATAGCCAGAAAGCATTGTTTTGAAGCATCCGACAGTTGTTCTTTGAATCTCGTTCCTGTTTTGATTGTTCAATCTATCTTGTTCCTGTTTTGATCGTTCAATCTATCTGGTTGATAACAAATTTGTATCAGAGTTGTTCCTAATCTATGGCTCTTAATATGAGTTCGCCAAAGGTTGATTCCACAAAGAAGAAGGTGATTGGAATTCAATCCATCGTTTCCAATCTCCAAAAGCAACTCTGAGACCAGATAACAATCCTCAATCAGAAATTGATTGAGATGGAGATAGAGAATGCTCGATTTCATGCTATTATTCATGAAGAGGTACGTCACACTCTAACCAAAGTTGGGTTCTACATCGTCCCACCTAAATAAGGCAACTCCCCACCATCGGAGATCACATATGGTGATTTCACCCCAAATGGTGAAATTCAAGCCATGACAATCATGTGGTTACGACAACGATAGTCAACGATAGTCGGAGGCTATGATGTGACAAAAAAAATTTATGCCGACAATTCAGGAGAGATAATAACGTGTCCAGGCCCAGACCCACCGGATGAAGATTTTCCATAGCCTCAGGTTGGTTTCCTGGGGGATTTGTCCACAATCCCAAGTTGGATTGAGAAACATGGGTAAATCGGACGATTTCATGGATCCTCCATTCATGGATTACAAGACAGAGAAGACAGACCGGGTCCACGTTTGACCCAACCAACAATTGGTCCGGTCGTCCAGAAAAAGGCCCAAGACAGCCCAACCCCATGGTATCACAACATCGAACTCTTCTCGGTCCCTATGGGCCATTTCAGTTTATGAGGACCATTTATTCAACCACCGCGACAACAATTCATTAAAGAGTAGCATCTTAGGGTATGCATGTTTGAAGAGTAGGAACACCGAGTGTGAAGATCAAAAATTTGGAAAACAAAGGGTGCTTCTACCATAGTTCTTTTGGAGGATACATCTTGCATCGGCATCATACCTGCCACTTTGAATGATTGCTTCCAACCATGGTGCTACATCCATAACTATGTTACTGTGACATCCAACACCGGGAACTCAGATGAAATTTGTTATGTTAATCCTATCGCAAATCTACTCCATGAAACGAGCGTAGAGGAGCTTTATAGACATCATGCCATTGTCGATGATTGGTATGTCATTAATTGACACTGCTATCATATCAGCTAGAGGTAAAACAGAGAAAGATTATGCTACAATTTCTAATTTGAGTCATCCAATGGTTTCAGAACTACTGAATACGAGAAAAGGTATGAGTTTGTATGAAGATCTTGTGGATGCTAGGGCACCTGCGAAGCATGAACGGTGGCACTCAAGACCCCTGGGGAAGAACTTATGAGGAAATTCGGTAATCTGATCTTGTTTAGCTATTCGGATTATAAAATATTGTTCTCGCACTTTGGGACCTCAAGTGAGGTTTCAGATCACATGTGTGGGATCGGCGCAAGACTAGTGGTCGAATGTAGTGTTCCATTCCTATATTTGATAAGGTTATTTTCACAAGGTTCGATCGTGCAACATCTGCGATTATAGTTTTTGGTAAAATTTCACCTGGGTATCAATTGGGGAAGGGACTCGTGTATACGACACGTCCATCTCGGGTGAAACATTTAGTGGTTCCTTTTCTATAATGATCGGTGTGATTTGGTCAAAAAAACATGAAAGAACTACATATGATTCAAATAAGTTCCCCCTTCTTAATCATCATTGTCTATGGGAAATCCCTTGGATCAAAGGAGAAATCCCTGGGATCAAAAGCACTGAAAGAGGTATTGTGTTCAGTGGTCTTCAAGGGAACTCCAAAAACCCTCTTTGGCAAAGTGGGGTTTTTTCCGGAAAACCAAAAGAGAAGGTCCTTGGATGACTTCAAAATTCAAGTAAAGGTCTTGTGGATATCTCAAGTTTTTGGTTTCGTTTTGAAAGGCGCACACGGGATTTATAGTGAGGGCAGAATCATATCGGGAGGGAATAGGGTTAATTAGGGGGACACTAGGCCTTGTCCCGAGATAGTCAAAGCTACTCAAGGAGCCACCATTCACGTGCGCGTAGCAATCTCTAAGGATGCGCTAACCAAGGATGTTATAGCTAGAAATCTCAACACAAAAAAGGAAGCCATTCCAGTTCGTAACACCGCAGATGCATAGCGACTCATCACTCATCCTCATGCATATCAGCCAAGATATCCTAAACTTCCAATATCATAAGCCCTATGCTTAAAGTATGCATTGCTCTGGCTTGTACGGGTGACAACTTTACCGCCTTTGCATGTGCTTCCTAGACTACTTTCCCATCTAAAACTGTTATTTAAAGACGATTTGCATGCTATTAAATCTAGTGATGTTGAGAGAAGCTTGAGGCAAGAAATGCGGGATGAGTCTATAAGTTGGAAGAATTACAGAAGCGGCAGACTTGCTGAGAACCTTTTGACTTCAACTCTAGCTTTGAAAAGAAAGGGTGGCATGAGGTCGATTTGGAAAGTTGTCTCTAGCTGCAGCTGGGTGGGAAGATGAAGTAGCATGGAAGGCTGATTTTGAAGGTCCTGTCCACCTTAGGGGCAAGGTGGTTTTGTGGGGGTAATGCCCACCAAAAGGTTATATTCTAGGAGTAATTCAGGGTTTTTAGAGCAGTAGAGGTAAGAAATAGGAAGAGAGTGGGAGTGAGAAAAGTATCCTCAAAACATTTAGAGTATGTTCGTAGGAGAGCTCTGGCCTCTCGAATAGCTAGAAACCTTTCTTTTCAAAGCATCTAATAGTTGTTCTTTCAATCCTTTTCCTACTTTAATTGTTCAATATCGGTTCATAACATTGCATGCTTAGGTTCTAAGAACCTTTAATAAAGAGAGGTTTATGAATAGCCTAAAACTTGTTTTCGTTGGTTTAAATGACAAAGGATATGTTCGCCTCCCGATGAGAAATGTCCAACTAAAAGTTGTGATCAGACTCTTGTGGTTTTCAAGATATTGCTTTTTTCATTCATGAAATCATGTTTCTTGGAGTTTCTTCCTCAATTTAAAAGCATGCATCATAGATCAATTGATGATCTGAGCACCATGGAAATAATCTACATAATATAAACTTTCCAACAGCATATTATATGCATTTTGGGGCCTAGAGCCAGAAAGTTATGGCCTCAAGAAGATATGGTCATGACCAGGATGAGTTGGAACTCTAATATGAGTTGGAACTCCTTTAGTCCTTCCCATTGCAACAACCATATTTCTGGCAAGCTAATGGAATTGCCAAAAAAATAAATAAAAAAATAATAGAAAAGAAACATTACAACCATTAAAGCAAGAAATTTAGAGGCTATGTGTACTTAACCTATGAATTCCAAACGGAGACTTCAACAGTAAGGGGTTGTTTGGCAGTTGCTGAATGGTTTGGTGCAGAATGATTAAGAGGCTCTTATCATATAGTGCAAAATAAAATATGGTTGCTTGGTAATTGTTCATTAATGGAATCAGGACACTGAATGGTTAAGGGAGGCCTAAGATACAAAATCATTCAGAGGGTTTTGGAACCATTAAGAGGCAGTTTTTTTTTACCAAACAAGATTCACCTCTTAGCGATTCAGATATTGCCTCTTAATGGAACCATTAAGAGGTAAACAAACAGCCCCTAAGATCTGTAATGTTTGATTAACCTATTTACACATTTTTTTCAGCAATAGCTGAACCAAGATCAATGGGCAGAAGGAATCAAAATTGGTCATGGTTTGAAATAGCCTAACATAGACAAGGTACACCAAGCATGCAGTAGTCAGGAAGAGTGTAGATAAAACCATGAATTACAATATTATTAGATTATTAGTAGGTGAAAGTAAGAATTAACAAGAACTGCGGTAGGAGGTGGTTGAACACGGAATAAATGGCAAATAAAGGTCAACATCAAAGACAGGTGTTGATATAGTCGCCAACTAATAAAGAACGTCAATCAGGTACCAGAAAAACATAGTTATATTGTAATACAGTTCTTGAAGACAGCTTCAGTTCATGTTTGCCACCCAAAGGAATTAAAAGTATGCCTATCTACCAAAGGAATCAAAGAGGTGCTAGCCTAGTGGTAAGGCCCTGGGGGGATAGTGCATGGTATGCCTATCTACCAGGGTTCGAATCCTGGGGGATGCACTTCGGCGAAACCCAGACCTTGGGTCGGCCTTCGGGTCGGTTCGGGTCCAGGTTTACGGGCATACCAGTCTATGGGTATGCGGGTTCGGTCTTGACCGGGCTTAGTCGTACCTGGGCGGGTCCAGTCGATTTGGTTGGGCCGGGTCGCCGCGGATTAGTCGGTGCTACCCAATTGGATGCCCGGATACCGCGTGTGTGTGTGGGCATAGCCCAAGTTGCCGTACAAAAAAAAAAGGAATTAAAAGTACAATTTCCTCAGCCCTGCATCTCTACAAATGAAACAAAAATTATGACCTACCAAGCCATTAAGATTAACAGATGATAACCTACATCCCTACGGGAAATAAGTCATGCATGGAATTAGCGAACAAGAAAGGTCTGAGAACTTCAATACGAAGAAACTCAAGTAAACCCAAATTTGAGGACACATGTTCCTGAATGAGATATTACATGTACCTCTAGCATACGCAGTGTATCCATGAGAAGCAGGTGCTTCTGCTTAAGAAGCACTAATTGATCTTGCATTGCTGAAAACTCGCTCCTCATAATATGTTCGCTGTCCTGGATGGCTGCCTCACTTGCACCTTCTTCCAATAACCTTTGCCTTAATTTTTCTGTTGACACCGAAATGCCGCCTACAGGAGCCATTAATTCATTGTTAGACATTCGAGGGAACATGCCCTTCACAGCCTGCAAAGCTTCCATCCATGCAATTCGATCATCCCTCGTGTCTGCCCTCAAATGCAGCCTTTTTGTTCCCGTAAAAATGGAAAATCTTTTATCATCTGATCTACTTTCACGAATAGATGAAACCTAGAAAATATAGCAGGAAACAATCTCATGATGTGTAGTAAATAGAAAAGCAATAGGCCAAACCATCAAATTCAAATGGAATAACTTATAAAACAGTCAAAGTTTAAAACCCCATACAGCACAGAGTGAATGCACAATAAGAAAACCCCTTAGATTTTGATATGGAAAATTTGACTTGCAGGACCATAGATAAACAGATATTCGTAGATATAAAAAATAAAAATAAAAACAGTTTCAATCAAACTCGTCATACAGAATAAAAACATCAATGGAACTGTGAAGTTGAAAGAGGTTTTTGGCCTCCTTCAAGCTGATGTAGAATGAATACTGAATCCAAATACAAAAGCAAAGAGAGAGTTCGCAAAATTCTTGTGGGCATAGTTGTTAAAGGCGCAAGGCGCACTTAGGCGCAAAGAGGTCCTGGGGCCTAGGCGAGGCGCAGGCCTCACGAATACGAGGCGCATTGAATTATAAAATAATATATATGTATATATATACACACACACATAAATACGTACATACATACATACATAGTAATACACAACTCAAATACCATCATATAAAAAGTAGAAATATCAACTCAAGTACCATTATATAAAGCATAGTTCAATTTCAATTTCAAAAAATTAGTAATATAAATATCAAACATATCTAAATAAAGTCTTGAGTAATAGGTCTTAAAGACTTGAGGGAGAAGAATAGATATGGATTGTATTTATAGGGAGGATTATCTAGTTACTCTTTTTATAGGAGATAAGAATGGAATAGATCATATAGATTTATCACTTGCATCATAACTCCTTTTTGTAGAAGTCTAGGAGGTTAAAACTTAAAAGGCATCATTAATATTATAGTTGACTTGATTATTAAGTTTTTCCTGCAGAATTCTAAGAGGCAATGCAAGTAATTTTTTTAAAAAAAGATCAATATTTGTGAAGCGCGCCTAAGCCTAAACTGCTCCTTGGTGCGCCTCTGCAATGTGCCTCGCCTTGACTTCTAAAAAGCCCAGAGCCTTGCGCCTCGGCGCGCTTTTCACAACTATGCTTGTGGGATGTATTAATTAGAAAATAAAGGGAACAAGTTCAAGAAAGTCAGACCAACAGAAATCAGAACAGGCAGATTGCTCCGACATGGAAGCTTTTACAAAATCTACAAAATATGGTCAACGAATTGAAATTGCCATCAAAACCCAATTTAAAAAACGACCTCACGTCGCAAATTACATAGAAAGAATAAGCTTTGTTTTTTTAAATCAAGGTAAACCGCTAGACGTCAAAGCAAATCGCAAGGACATGTTGCGCAATCGATAGATTTGTGAATTGTGATGATGGGTGATCATTGAAATTTAATGAAAGTTTTCAGAAGGGTAACTGAATTGACCTTCAGATGGACTTCACCAACCGGCTTGCGGTTGGGCTGATGAGAATTGGTAATATTAAGGACGGAATTACGGTGACGAGACAAACGGCGGAAAGACTCATCGCCGATGACCCTTGACCCTTTCTCAGTCTCTTTAGTAACAACAATCTTATCAGGTCCATGAATCTTATAGTAGGAAAGCACACCGTCTTGTAACACAAACCATCTTGGCCGCCAGCCTTTACCATAATTAACCCACTTATGCAGAACCCCTGATATCCCATTCCCCACGATATCATTGATCTTGACATCTCTCTGATCTCCACCCGACAACCTCATCGTCGGTTGCCGCGCAGCATCTGACACCGTATTAAAAGCAACGTGGTGGTTATGGTTGGGGTTGTTGTTATTGTTGATATGTATCGGCTTGGAAGAATCCGATCCCAGGACGGCAGAGGAGGAGGGAGTAGCAGGCATGGAATTATTATGATCGGCTGGAACACAGCAAAAGGGATGCATATATATATATATATATGATAATTTAGAAGAAAATCATAAAAGATCGGAGAAAAGACAAGTAGATGTGGCGGTGGTCATAACAGCGCTTCGGCGGCCGGAAAAATCGAGTACTCCATCACAATCATCATCATCATCATCATCATCATGATTCAAGGGCGGTCCTGCGATGGGTATAAGGGGATATATAATCGCGTTTATTTAGGGGAAACAAAGAGAGAATGGTGAGGGCGTGAATTTCGGGTGGAAGAGGTCGCCGGAGGGATTGGAAAGGAATATACCCGGTGGTTTCAATTGCTAGCGAGCAACCACTCAAAAAGACGCAACCAGCACCTTTTTGGACCGACTCACATGCTTTTATTCGTTTCTACGGTAATATTTACCTACAAGTTTACGATCTTTAGTTAGGGTTAGGGTGCAATTGCAATTGCAAGTGGTAAGATCGACGGATCCAGGGCGTTTGTTGTAAAGGATTAAATTTTTGTTAGGGAAATTGCTCAAATAGCCGCATTACAAAGTCATTTGCATCTCCTAGTCATTTCTCTACCGAATTGATGAAAATAGCAGGTCCGCCACCATGCACAAAAAGACAAAAAAAATAGGCGGTCCGAACCAGATCCACAACGGGTCAGGTCGGTAGGTCTGCCATCCGACCCAGGTCCGCCATCTTGACACGTGTCACGTCCCCCATTCCACGACAAGTCCGCCATCTGACGGCAGGTCCGCCAATTTTTTCAGTCAATTAATTGTTTTTATTAGACCCACCTACCTCTTTTCAAATATATATATATAAATAAACGGTTGGTCCCCCACACCCTACATCCATCGATTATTCTAAGGAACAAATACAAATTAGGCTTGTTTTTTGTCAAATCTTTGTACGTGCTTTCCTACATCGACACGTGTGAAACATGGCACCAAAGGTAAGTTCTTCTAAACCCCCTCCGCCACCATTACGTCCGCTACCACCAAGTCCGCCACCACCACGTCGCCACCGTGTGACTGGCGGACCTCTGCCACCATCGCCATCGAACTGGCGGACCTGGAGTTATTATTTTTTTTTTAATTGCCCTTTATCCTTGTATAATTATTAATTAATTATTAATTGTTAATTATTGATTATCCTTGTATAATTATCTTTGGTTTGTATTTGGAATTAATTATTAATTTATTGTTGAGGAATCATTATCTTTGGTTTGTATTTGGATATTTGACACTTTAGGTCAATTAAATTTAATTTTAGACATTTTAGGTCCCGACAAATTTGATTTGTTTTTCAATTTATGTCCCTAAACTTATATATTTGACACTATTGATCCCTTATATTATATAATTACACTATTGGTCCCTTAAATTTAACTTTAGACACATTAGGTCAATTAAATTTAATTTTAGACATTTTAGGTCCCGACAAATTTAATTTGTTTCACTTTATGTACCTAAACTTATATATTTGACACTATTGATCCCTTAAATTATATAATTACACTATTGGTCCCTTAAATTTAATTTTAGACACTTTAGGTCCCTTAAATTTAATTTTAGACACTTTAGGTCCCTTAAATTTAATTTATTTCACTTTAGGTCCCTTAAATTTAATTTTTTTCACTTTATGTCCCTAAACTTATATATTTGACACTATTGATCCCTTAAATTATATAATTACACTATTGGTCCCTTAAATTTAATTTTAGACACTTTATGTCCTTTAACTTTTAATATTTGACAATTTAGGCCCCTAGCTTGACTTTAAGGTCAAAGTTGACCGTCATAGAGCAAATTAAAAGTAAGTTGAGCGGACGAAGGCTGGAGATCTTCAGGCAGACGATTTTTGGTCATTGGTTGTTGATGGAGGACTACTCCTATAACCCATTACTGATGTACACCGTATTAAAAATGGAGATCTTCCCGGAGGAGGACACCGAGCATAACATGTTCTTCCAGGTGGGAGGACATATTCTACGATATGGTCGCGAGGAGTTCTGCCTGATTACAGGACTCCGGTTTGGAGAGTTACCCTCATTGCCAGAGAGGCAGAGGCAGAGGTGCACCCCTTTTATTCGTCGGGTTTTTGGTGATCCGGAGAAGCTGCAGATCCGGAATTTAGAAGCGAGATTTGCATCGCTTGGAGATGGAGATCAGCTTACGGACGATGACGTTGTTCGTGTTTGCTTGATCATGATGGTGGAGGTCTTTTTTCTTGGTAGACAGATCCACTTACCTGTTTCCTCCATCGTGCTTACTGTAGCACAGGATTATCGGCTCTTTAACCGATATCCTTGGGGTTCTTTTGTCTGGGAACCCACCTTTCGGCAGATGTCTGGTGCTATTCGGAAACGTACACCAGATCAGCCGAAGTTGACACTTACAGGGTTTTTACATGCCTTCAAGGTTAGTTGATTTACTATTGCTATACGTATACATGGTTAATGCATTCCATATTTTAACAACTTGTAACTCCCAGGTTTGGATCTTGGAGACATTTCCTGCTGCTACCATGTATTTCACGATGCATCCCATGCTTCCTAGGGGTATACGTTGGACTAGGATGATTATCCTTGGCAGTAAACATGTCGGGGTAATACTTGATACGTCAGAGGTACGTATTTTTAAATACTTTAAAATATTGATTATTTTAACGTTAAAAACTAACATTATAGATTATGAATATCAGCGTAGTCGGCCACCCATCAGACTTCTTGTGGCTACCCCTCAGGAGGAGTCATTTCAGGGGATGGAGGAGCAGGAGATAAAGAGGACTATAGTCTCCGGTGATGGTGACGATGACGACGAGGATGATGACGACGACGACGATGGTGGTGACGGTGCTGGTTTCCACCACGATGCTGGTGTGGGGGGGGGGACTTTGGCCCACAGATCCATCAGGGACCCCAGCATGAGTCCCCCCGTATGAGTATGCCTACCAGTGATCCCTATACTGCATATTGGGATCGTTTGACCACCCTGGAGGGAACTGTTAGTGAAGTACAGGGAACAGTGAATGATATAAATGTGTGGCGGAGTGGTCAAACGGATACGTATACTCATATACAGGAGATGTACCGTGAGATGCAGCAGTGGCATGTAAGTATTTAATTTGTTATGTATTTAATTTTAAACTTATGAACATTCATTAACAATTAATACTTGTGCGTAGCTATCCGCTCATCCACCACAGCAACAACAGCCACCACAGCAAGAATCGCCATACGACCCCTGGGTTTCGTCACCTAGGATTCTGGATCAGTCGTACGCTTTTTCCCCCTCCCATATGCTGACGGTAAGTATCATCAATCGGTTACACGTTTAACTTATTTTTTTTCTATGATATCGGAGAGATATTTATTTATTTCGTTATACAGGGAGTGTTAGGTATGCCAGGTGTGGGTGGCCCAGATATGACATGGACATTCGGTATGGTTGGCCCAGACATGCCAGGGTCGTTCGGTATAGGGGTGTACGACAGTCCCCAGTTCGTTACTCCTAGACCGCCCCCCAGCATGGCTCCGAGACCACCTATGCAGGAAAACCTTCGGAGGGGGGAACGTGTACAACATCCTTCCCAGCTGCAAGTCTCTCCATACACCGCCCTTCCTGATTCTACCCCCCTCCCCCAGTCGCACGACCAAAAAAAGTGAAAGGTAAGCAGACGGGTTCACAGAAGGGATCTACGGTGGTGGAGCGCATGTATCGCGCTGGCACGTTGCCTGCTCAAATAAGACTGACACTTCTACCAATCCGGCCTATAGATCGTACCTTTTGGGGTAAACTTTTGGGCTTGGAAGATAGTGGAGATTTTGAGACGGAGGTACGTATTTTTTTTGGTTAAATAATTTTATTAATAATAATTTGTAACTCATGCTTAACATGTAATTGTTTATTAATAGCACCTCGAGGTATGGGTCCGACTTCATCTGGAGTCACGCTCGTCGCTGGCTACTTGGACCATGGTGCTGCCAAACTTCATGTACTACGTGACTGTGCTTAAAGATCTTTCCTACGTGACTGAGCAGTGCAGTGGTGCACAAGGAAGTGCTGGTTTTCCAGCGTGGGGCACCGTCAATACAGTATGAAAAACAATTTACATGTATATTATTTAAGAAATTTCGAATTTATATAACTGACATATATTTTTTTATGTTTCAGGTGTTCAATCCAATATGTATAAGGAATAAGCATTGGGTGGTTGGGAGCTTCAATCTGGACTCCATGATTATGACCATATATGACAGTCTCATGCTTCCCACCTTGGAGGTAGCCCTTAGAGAAATGATGACCGAATTCACTATCAGGATGCCGCAATTGTTTACGACTTTGGGTGAGCATTCGCGTGCACAAGCGTTTAGTAATTCCTTCAGTTGGGAATATGCGATGGATGTGCCACAACAGACGGGACCGCTTGGCGATTGTGGTCCATAGGCCTGTAAATTTCTCACTGATTTGGTGCAGAGGCGACATCCATCTAGCACGGATACATCAAAAGACTGTAAACGGTGGCGGTATGATATGGCGGATATTATATGATCTTTCAGGTAGGATGGATCAGCCGATGTTTAGTACCTAGTGTTAAAATGTAAAAGATTATTGTGCAAACTATTTTTTATTTAGTTCGTTACTTTTACATCTACTAAACCTTATTATACATCTTTTACGAATTTAACTTACCTTAGAAACAACATTACAGAGGCAGTAATTAAATTTAAAACTCATCAAAACACACAAAATACTGAACTGTTTTATTCACGAAGAAATTAGAACATCGAAAAGGTACGAAACAGGTAAAGTCCAGATATGAAATGGTCAAAAACACTTGCACAATCTAAGGATAAAGTGTTTTACATTGATCAATCCAATATTGTTTCTCGTTTATCTCAGCCTGCATGACTGCGAACTCTTGGATACACTTGTTCGCTCGTTCGTTGTCGTAACGAATACGGTCTTCCTTATCTTTTTACGTTCATCAGCAAATGGCGACAACACAAACCATGATAGGCATTTGGGTACACCGTGTTGATAGCTTGGCTTATGGATAAAGCCCTGTCGGATGTGAACACCAACCCTTCCGGTTCTTGGATACATTCCTTCAACATCGTCAAAAACCAAGTTCATGCCTCCCCACTCTTAGACCTACCCACTCCGAAAGCGACTGACACAATTTGGTTATTGGCGTCCATAGCAACGACTAAGAACGTTGTGCCCAAGTAAGGACCCTTCAAATGAGCGTCGTCTATTATAAGGACACGACGCAAGTGTCCCAGAAACGACCGAATCTACATAAATTATATGGTTTAACCGTTAGAAAATTAAAGACAATATATATTAATGCAAAAAATATACTGGCCGAGGCAAAACATAACCAAAATACGTACTGAGCAACCAAGGGCAGCAAAACACATCTCAAAACGTCCTATACTATCTGTCTTTATTCGGGTGAAAGTACCAGGATTATTAAGCTCCAAGTTATAGAAGAACGCAGGGAGTCGGCTAAAAGATTCCTGGGAGGTACCTCGCTCAATGGTTAGCGCATAATCCTTCGCACGCCAAGCTTGCCAATACGAGATATTTAGGTGCATGTCCGCCTTCATGTCGTTCACAATGTCTTTTCCACGTATTCTTCGGCTTTCATCACGCACTTTAGGCAAAATTATGTGTCCCAATACTCTGCTATTAGCGTTACGGTGGTGGGGATTCATCTGGGTCCTTGAACAAGTGTGTACGTCGTTCATAATTCGTATGTGGAACATAGTGGTATTCTGTATGCACACAACATAAATACGCCAATTATAGTTAGGTTGTACACATCTCACATCGTATCGGGATTTTGAAGATCTTTCAACTCTAAACTGGAAACCCTCTTCCAAGGGTCTTCCTCCCGATAGCAAGGGTCATTTCGTGTTTCGTTTGAAAAACATCCCCTAAATTCACTCTTCTACTACGGGTATAATATACGGGTGCTTCGTTTGGTGTGATGACGGGCTCTCGGTCTTCTGGAAGGGAGGGGGCATATCAAATAAATCATTTATCCCACCATATGATTTAACAGGACTAGGTTCAGACGTTTCTTCTTCTTCTTGTTCTTCTTCATCTTCTTCATCCGTATGAACATCAGAAAGACCCAGGTCATAAACATGAGATACATCGGGGTCTTGATCAAATTCTTCATCGACTTCGTCTTCCTTATCAGCTCGTTCGTCTACCAGTTCTTCTTCTATCTCAGGAACAACATCGGGGTTATAATCACTCATACCATAACCATGTTCATGAAGATAAGCGGAATCAAACTGAGGCCTGTAAGATGTTTGACTCTGCTCAGGGAACTGAGGCATGTAAGATGTTTGATTTTGCTCGGGGAACTGAGGCATGTAAGATGTTTGATTCTGCTCGACATACACATTAGGAGCGCCTCCGGTGTTCGAACCACCACCAACGTTGCTGACGCCCGCCATCGTGTAATCGTCGTAAACGTAAAGTGTTGGCGGAGTTGTAAAAGCCATAGCATTTTGCAAGAAACACGAAACTTCGGCATTGTCTCTTAGCTGAATCATTTGGCCATAATTTATGTAAATAATTTTGGTGGTACCAACAATGGTGTCCATACCACATTTCTCACGAAGATAACTAACCAACCTTTGATGCGTGATTGTTGTCGGAACCATGATGCGAACCATCGGTCGATCAGTATAATAATCCCACCCTTGATCATTCTGTTGAAAATAACCTCCACCCAAAATACATAACTTTACCTTTTCAGAAACATAACTCATCTTCAAGTTTTCAGGTGTTTTTGAAAAAAAAATTCAGAAAACAAAACTGCTTACCTTCCGTTTCAGGCTTGCTATTTTTGGGGAAAACTTCACGGTTTCAAATTTGTTCAAAATGCTTCAATGCATTCAACCACTAAACTGTATATTTGACAATTATATAGGACCAAAATAATGCAGCTCCGCAAAGAAAACGTACGTCAAAAAACAAACAAATCAACAAAAACATGGTCAATGGCGGACCTAGCCTAGGTCCGCAATGGCGGACCTGTAGTCAAGAGGGCGGATCTGGCTTGGTCGATTCAGAGCGTGACACGTGTCAAGATGGCGGACCTACTGATCCGACCCGTTGCGGATCTGGTTCGGACCGCCTATTTTTTTTGTCTTTTTGTGCATGGTGGCAGACCTGCAGGTCCGCCATTACGGACCTAGGTCTATTTTCGTCAATTCGGTAGAGAAATGGCTAGGAGATGCAAATGACCGAGTAATGTGGCTATTTGAGCCAATTTCCCTTTTTGATATGAGTTATGATGATGTGGACTTTGAAGTTGTAAAATATGATAGGAAAAGGATTGTATCTTGATATCTTCAATTCAACCGTTTTTCTATAATCTATACTATATTATAAAGCACCGATAAAAAAACTTTTAAATACAAATTATTAGGCACAAGGTACCATCATTTTATGCAAGATTTTAAATCTATAATATATTATAAAGCACGAATAAAAAACTCTTAAATACAAATTATTAGGCACAAGGTACCATCATTTTATGCAAGATTTTAAAAATCTAAATCGACAAAAAAATAAAATGAAACATTAAAATCGTAATGTATCTCGCTGCATTACGCGAGGTTGCTTCTAGTTTCTCTAAAATATAGAATTAAAAGTAAAAATCTATAAAATATATTATATTTAACTTCAACAGATTTATTATTTTAGAAAGTTTAAAACAACTTATTTATATCTATATCTATACTATATTATAAAGTATGGATAAAAAACTCTTAAATACAAATTATTAGGCACAAGGTATCATCATTTTATGCAATATTTTAAAAATCTCTTAATTTATAAGTATCAAAGCACAAGATACATATTACTACTGTATGCTTCTAACACCCACCAATTTGGTATGTGCAAGGCCTTCATTTTATGCAGACATTTTCATGTATCACTATTAATTAATAAATTATATTATTATAATTTTTTTAATTATATTATTAAATATGCAATTTGTTATTTTTTCTAGATGTCATTAAAATATAATAGAAGCGTACTCGCGCAATGCAACGATATATATCACGATTTTAATGTTTCATTTTATTTTTTTTTGTTGATTTACAGTACCATTTTGGATTGTTTTGAGAAAGTGATAATGTTTTTTTATAAATTTGTTTAATTTAGGCTTAATAATATAATATTTTTATATAAAAAAATTAAGTATTTTGTTAGAATTCAAGGACTATCTTATATATTTTAATGACATTTAGAAAAAATAACCAATTACATATTTAATAATATAATTAAAGCAAAATTATAATAATATAATATATTAATTAATAGTGATACATGGAAATGTCTGCATAAAAGGAAGGTTCTACACATACCAAATTGGTGGGTGTTAAAAGTCTGCAGTAGTAATATGTATCTTGTGCTTTGATACTTGTAAATTAAGAGATTTTTAAAATCTTGCATAAAATAATGGTACCTTATGCCTAATAATTTATATTTAAGAGTTTTTTTATTTGTGCTTTATAATATAATATAGTATAGATAAGATAATCATTGAATTCTAACAAAATACCTAATTTTTATATAAAAAAATTATATTATCTATACTATATTATAAAGTACGGATAAAAAACTCTTAAATACAAATTATTAGGCACAAGGTACCATCATTTTATGCAAGATTTTAAAAATCTCTTAATTTACAAGTATCAAAGCACAATATACATATTACTACTGCAGACTTCTTGTTAAGTCTATTTTAAATAGTAATCAATGTATTTATTAACCTTGGTCTTAACTGTGTTTAGTTTGCTTATCAGTATCGGTTTAGGCCTTGGGTATTTAAGTCCCTTAGGTGCTTTGTCTTTGTAACTTTGGAGCTCATTTGAATATATCATATTACATTTGGCGCACACTCTCTCTCCACTTTCTCTCTCTAAGATTTGGTAGATCTTGGATTATCAATTGGTATCAAAGCCATTCTAAATCTGAGAGGATTGAGAGAAACGTTTTTCGATTCTGAATTAGTGATTAAATCAGAAAATTTGATTGATTTTCTTGATTTTTTTTCAAGAAAATCTCGTTTTTTGATTTTTCATCAAATTCAGAATGATTTCTGATCGAATTTTGTTGTAAATTGATTCGTTGGATTCGTTTTTGATTGTGGAACACTTTTAATTCACATCATTTTGCAAGAATTTCACATTTTGATCTTCAAGTTTGAAATTTTTCGATTTTCTGGAAAAGATGTTTTACGAACTGTTGATATCACAAATTCACTATTTTGTGGTTTTTTGATCGAACTATTTGCTTGAAAGTTGTTAGAAAACTGTTTTCGATCTCATCTGTGTGAGCAAGTTTCTTCAATTTCATGTTTGTAATCGATTTTGGAAGTTTTTATTGATTTTCAGAGTTTTGCACCAGATCTAATATTTGCGCCAGTTCATCACAGGTTTGCGCCAGTTCTTCCTCTGCTTTGCGCTAGTTTCTTCAGAAAAGATCAAGTTCACGAAAAGTACAAGTTTTCTCTATCAACACATCGCGCAAAGTAAAGTTTGCGCCATCCTCATCTCTCGAAAAGTCCAAGTTCTCTTCATCAGCTTCTTGCGCAAAGTTATCTTTGCGCCAACTCAGTCTCGCGCAAAATATTTTTGCGCCATCTCAGTCTCACGAGAAGTTCAGTTCTTTGTGCAAGACATCTTTGCGCCAACTTTGTCTCACGCAAAGAGTGGTTCTCGCCATCAACGACTCACGCAAATCAGTTTTGTGCCACCTTCATCCAACGTAAATCTTCTTTTGCGTCACCTGTTGCTCGCACAAATCTCTTTTGCGCCATTAGCTTCTCACGCAAACCTTCTGTTTGCGCCAGATTATCTGCTTCCAGACTTGGATTATTTCTGAACTTTCTGACTTTGTGATTCTGTAAAGATGTCTCTACAAGCTCAGTTGTACAAGAATGACATAATGATGTCTTTGGGGTCAGACACTCGCCCTCCAGTTCTGATAAATGAAAGTGAATTTCAACAATGGCAAGACAGGTTCATCAACTTTATAGAGAGACAACCTAATGGAGAAAACATGATGAAATCTCTCACTGAAGGACCAATGGTAAAGCCTATGAAAGATATTCCCGCCATTGGAAACATACAGGCTACAAGGGTTCAGAAGCTTATAGGTGAGTACGATGCTGACGAGCTTTTGCGACATCAAGCTGATAATCAAGCAAAGTCTAATATGTTTCTTGCACTGCCTAATTCAATCTACAACCGAATTGACTGTTTCAAGCAGAATCCTATGCTAATGTGGACTCAGCTAGAAAATATAATGCTTGGATCAGCAGTTGCCACTCAACTCCGTCAGACAAGATACATGAACAATTTTGAGGAATTTAAGGCAAAAGATGGAGAGAGTCTGAAAAGTGTGTTTGACAGATTTTGGGCAGTGATAAATGATTTGTACAAGATTAAGGTGACAAAGACTGAACTGGAAGCTAATCTGAAATTTTTAAATGCTCTTCAACCAGAATGGAGCAAGTCTTGTCATAGGATGAGGAATGATGTACGGATCTTTACAATGCCAATTCAGGAACTTTATGAAATCTTGATGACTGATGAGAATATGGTACTAGAAAAGAAAGCAAAGATTGATAAGAAAAACAAGCCGAAGTCAGTGGATCCAATTGCTCTTCTAGCAAGTCAGTTGGCAGAACAAGCTTTATCTGAAAATGCTTATGATGGGTCAACTGATGATGATGGTGAGGCTTTGGAAAAGGCAATGATCCTTCTCTCTCAACATTATCAGAAGAAGTTCCAACACAGATCAGGATCAAACAATCTCCGCTTCACTTCCGGTTCAAAGAAAGTGGAACCCGATGCTCCCTCAAAGCCATTTGTTCCAAAGTATGAGCCTGTTAAAGTGGCAGAACCGAAGAAGGAAGAGAAGAAGGATATGAACTGCTTCAACTGTGGGAAACCCGGACACATAGCAAAGGAGTGTCGAGTGAAAGTTGTCAAGGATTCTGCGTTTTACAGGAAAAAGTTGGAGCTTGCTGAAAAGAGAGAGAATGGAACAATTCTGTTAGCTGAAGAGGAATACTGGCTTGATCACTCAGACAATGAAGCAGAGACTGAGGAAACAACTGTTATGTGTTTTATTGGGGATGATAGTAGTGATGATGAAGATGAGGACACCTCCACTGATGAATGTGAGGTACCTTATGAGTTTGATTACAACTTTATTTCTTCTCAAATGAACGTCATAATAACTGCTTTACATGACTTACGTTCAAAGTTCTTATTTGAAAAGCAAACTAATCAAGAAAAATCTGTCATGATTGAAAAATTGCAAATTTCATTGAAAGATGAAAAATTTATTTTGACAGATACAAAAGAGAAGTTTCAAAAGAAATTGGATGAATTAGAAACTTTAAACAAGACTAATCTTGAGTCTTCGACAGAATTGACCAAATTAAATCAAGATTTTTCTGATAAAATAATTGTTTTAGAAGGAAAATTATATAAGAGAGAACAAACTGAGCAAACCATATATATGAATAAACCAAGGAGTGATGAGGCAATAAAAGAAAGATGGGGACTTGGTTTTGAAAATCCATGTTTAAACAATGTTATATCAAAACCCCTCACTTTATATAATTTTGATTATCTAAATCTTGCAAAATATGCTCCTCAATTTAAAATTGAGTGGATGAATGAAAAGCAAGAATTAGAAATTGAAAATCAGAAAAGAATAAACAACAAGAAAATGGAAATGCCATTTGTTTATACTCATGAAAATGCCAAATATTTTCCTGAAAAATCAAAGAAGTCCAGAAAATCTCAAAATGTTTTAAATGTCAATTCTTCCATTAAATCTTCATTACCAAATGATTATTTTGATATATATGCCAATAGCACTAATAAGGAAAATATATCTCTGGTTTCTTATGATTCTAAGAGATATATTCCCCCATTAGTATTAGAGGGCAAAATCATTGATCTTGAAGATAAAATGGAAGAACAAAGTCTTCAAAATGAATTTGAAAATAGTTTATTTCTTTTTATCATGAAATCTAGTTTTGAAGACAAAATCATTTCTCAAAAACAAGACTTTGATGACAAAATAAGTTCTGGATTTTCTATCGATTCTAAGGAAAATACTCACAAAGTACAAACAAGTGAAAGTTTGCGCCAACCACAGGTAGAGCAAACTGAAGGTTTGCGCCAGAAGTTGGTAGTGCAAAGTTCAGTATGCGCCACCAGTGGGTCGCGCAAAGCGTCTCCTGACTTGTGTGTTTTTGAAAATCATGACTCCAAGGCAAGTTCAACAATGATGAATGCTCAGATTGATTTCTTAGATAAAATTTATTCTTCCAATTCAATTGTTGATGATTCTTTTATGCTAAATGATCAATATTATAAACCAAAGCGTAAAAGAAGAAGGCCAAATAAGTCAAAGAAGAAAGATAATGTCATTTCTGAAAATTCTAATTCTTCTGATTCTACTGTTTCAGATCGGACTTTGAACAAGTCAACAAGGCAGATATGGAGAGTCAAGAAGAAATCAACAGAATCTGACACTTTAGAGGAGAAATGTGTAGATTGTCTTTGTAAAACGGATACATTTGCATTTTGTAATAAAAACACAAAATATTCAATAAAGCAAATGATTCAAATTGGAAAGAATGTCTCATATTACTCTTCTAGTTCTGATTCAGATGATTGTGATTTTTCTTCCATAAATGATTGCGTTCAAATTTTTTCTAAAAAGAGATTTTTGAAAAATAAAAGGCAAAGGACTAACAAGAAGGGACCCATAAGCATATGGGTACCTAAATCTGTGTAATTTCTGAATGTGCAGCTTAGTCAATTATGGTATATGGATTCGGGGTATTCCAAACACATGACGGGCAACAAATCATTACTTTCAAATTTTAAAGAAAAATGTTGCGGTCGTGTTAAGTTTGGAAACTGCGAGACTGCTCCTATTCTAGGGTATGGTGATCTTGTACAAGGGAATATAACTGTCAAGCGAGTTAGCTATGTTGAAGGTCTTAGCCACAATTTATTCAGCATCGGGCAATTTTGTGACAAAGATCTTGAAGTCAGCTTCAAATCCAAACGAGTTGCAGTAAAGAATGACAGTGGCCGGGATTTACTTGTCGGAAAGAGAAGATCAAATTTATACACAATTGATCTTTCCAAGGTTAAAATTCCATCAGATATTTGCTTGCTATCTAAAGCCTATGTTCATGAAAGCTGGATATGGCACCGACGACTAGCTCATCTCAACTTCAAATACATGGATCGCCTTGTCAAGAATGATTCAGTTCGAGGTCTCCCAGTACTCCGATTTCAGAAAGACCACCTCTGTCAAGACTGTAAGAAGGGAAAGATGAAGAAAGTTCCGCATAAGCCAAAACTCGAGGCTTGCACTTCGGACATTCTTGATATTCTACATGTTGACTTATGTGGACCGATGAAGACAAAGAGTATCAGAAAGAAAAGATATGTTTTGGTAGTTGTTGATGATTATTCACGCTATACATGGGTTAAGTTTCTCAAGTCCAAAGATGAAACTCCCGACATTCTCATCAACCTCATCAAAACGATTCAGACCAACAAGCAAAAGGCGGTCAAAGTTGTCAGATTAGACAATGGTACAAAATTCAAGAACAACACTCTTCAAGTATTATACGAAGATCAAGGCATTCAAAAACAATTTTCTGCTGCGCGAACACCGCAACAGAACGGGGTTGTTGAACGAAGAAATAGAATGCTTGTCGAGGCTGCCAGATCAATGCTTGCATATTCCGGTCTTCCTTTGTCTCATTGGGCTGAAGTTGTCTCAACTGCGTGTCATACTCAGAACAGATCCATTTTACATAGAAGATTCAACAAAACACCTTATGAGCTTATGAATGGTATCAAACCGAATGTCAAATATTTCAAATCTTTTGGGTGTAAGTGTTATGTTCTGAATGACTGCGACAATCTGAACAAGTTTAGTCCAAAGGCAGGTGAGGGTATTTTTCTTGGTTATTCTTCTACTTCTGCGGCTTACAGAGTCTTTCTTACTTCAGCCAGAAAAGTGATAGAGAGTGTCAATGTTAAATTTGACGAAGCTGCAGATTTGGTTTCTGGCCAAACAGGTTCAGAACCCGCACTTTCAGGGAATTTAGCTTCTGGACAAGCCAGTTCAGAACCAGCACTACAACAAACAAATCAGGATCCATCTTCTTCTTTGCTTAATCTTACTGATCTTGATTTTCTTTTTGAGCATTTTTATGATGATGTGCCTAAATCTAACACTGAAAATGCTTCAAATGTTTTGAATCAAGAATCTGTGAGCGCATCTACTTCCAATTCCGTTGCATCTATCTCTGAAACTGATGTTGTTCCAGTACCTTCTGAATCTCAAAACATTCTTTCTGAACTTCATTCAGCTCAATTAGAACCTGAACAAGTAAATACTGAATCTGTTCAAGAAGCATCTGTTCAAGAAGCACATGTTCAAGAAGAATCTGTTTAAGTAGAACCAGTTCAAGAAGAAGGACAAACTGCTGCTATTCAACCAACAATTCCAGAGTCTGATTCTGATGTTGTTGAGTTACCTCCTCCTCCAGTTGAAACTGTTGATGTCTCTTCATCTGACATAGACGTAATTGAAGCTCTCTCTCAACAATTAGAGGTTGTTCAAGAAGTTATTGATCCTCTCCCTCATACCACCAAATGGACAAGATCTCATCCTATTCATCAGATTATTGGTGATCCTCAAGCAAGCGTATCTACTCGTTCCAAGACGGCAACTCCAAACGAATGTCTATTCACTTGCTTTCTAAGTAAGATCGAACCAACCAAGGTATCTGAAGCGTTGGAGGATCCGGATTGGATAATAGCAATGCAAGAGGAACTCAATCAATTTGACGCATTAAAAGTTTGGAGACTTGTTCCAAGGCCAAAAGGCAAAAGCATTATTGTCACAAAGTGGATATTCAAGAACAAGAAAGATAAAAATGGTATCGTCGTTCGCAACAAAACTCGATTGGTTGCCAAGGGTTATCGATAAGAAGAGGGAATCGACTACGATGAAACTTTCGCGCCGGTTGCAAGATTAGAAGCTATTCGAATGTTTCTTTCTTTTGCTGCTTATCGCAATTTCACCGTGTATTAGATGGATGTAAAGATAACCTTTCTCAACGGGAAACTGAAAGAAGAAGTTTACGTTTCTCAACCAGATGGATTTGTTGAAAAAGACCATCCTGATCACGTATACTTTCTTGATAAAGCGCTGTATGGCTTGAAACAAGCACCGAGGGCGTGGTATGATGAGTTGTCGGCTTTTCTGATCAAATCCGGGTTTACCAAAGGATCCATAGATACCACTCTTTTCATTTATCGTTCTAACTTAGATATCTGCTTAGTTCAAATATACGTAGATGATATTATATTTGGTGCGACTAATAAATCTTTATGTACTTGGTTTTCTGATCTCATGACCTCCAGGTTTCAAATGAGCATGATGGGAGAAATTAATTTCTTCCTTGGCTTACAAGTGAAACAGCTTCCAGATGGAATCTTCATTAATCAGTCGAAGTATGTGTTTGACATCTTGAAGAAATTCAAGATGGACAAATCTTCTTCAATTGGCACGCCTATGGCTCATGGTGCTAAAATTGGACTTGATCCGGATGGAAAAGCTGTGGACGTCAAGACATATCGAGGAATGATTGGATCGCTCATGTACTTAACTGCGAGTCGGCCAGATATCATGTTTTCTACCTACTTATGTGCCAGATTTCAAGCAAAGCCAAAGGAATTGCATCTCTTAGCAGTCAAGCGAACATTTCGTTATATCAAAGGAACTCCGTACTTAGGTTTGTGGTATCCTAAGAGTTCTGATTATAAACTATTTGCTTATTCTGATGCAGATTTTGGTGGAAATCAATTGGACCGGAAAAGTATTTCAGGTCACCTTCAATTTCTTGGTGATAGACTGATAAGTCGGGCGTCGAAAAAGCAGAACTATGTTTCTATCTCAACTGCAGAAGCATAATACATCGCCGCAACTAGTTGTTGTGCTCAAGTGCTATGGATGAAGACACAACTTCGTGACTACGGGATGCTGTACAAAACTGTTCCAATTTATTGTGACAGCAAATCCGCGATCGCGATATCAGTCAATCCGGTCCAGCACACAAAGATCAAACACATCGATATGAGGTACCACTTCATAAAGCATCATGTGCAAGAAGGTACTATTGAATTATATTTTGTTCCAACTGAATATCAACTTGCTGATATTTTTACAAAAGCTTTAGATGAAAAACGTTTTAATTTTCTGCTTTCAAAACTCGGCATGTTGAATTTAAAAGTTTAAATCTTTACAAATTTTATTCTATAAAGTAAAAGCTTTACATGTTTTCTTTCTTTTGAATAAAATATGGGTCTAGGATAATTTTTCAAGTTGCTTTGTTTATATCGAAGTTTTATATGTTCAACTTTCAAGTCTTACAAAAGTCGAAAGTTCAGCAACATGTTTGAAACTTTTGCATTCTGCTTTAAAGATATGTGATTCAGAATATTTATAGTTTACAATGCTTGGAAATCCTAAAAAGTCTGAATTATGGATCGAAATGAAAATATGGGCTAAGCACTTAGATGTAAAACTGGGTGATTGAGATGAAAATTATATATATATAATACAGAAATCTCTAAGTTTAAAAGTTTGTACCTGTGACCTTTCTGGTTTGGGAAAGTAAGTTCCGTGGGATGCTTGTCATCTGGTCCCCTAAGGTCAATTGGTCTAGGAGTGATCGAACCCAAATCCTTCTATAGAACCAGATCGAAAGTCATGTTATACTGGTATGAATGAGTTTAAGATGTGTCGATGTAGCCTTTCTGATCCGGGAGAGTAAGTTCCAAGGGGTGCTTGACACCTAGTCCCTTAAGGCCAACTGGTCTGGGAGCAGCTGACCCAAATCCTGCAATAGGGTCAGATAGAAAGTTACGTTTACGACATGTTCTTTACTTACCAAACTTTTTGATTAAAAGATGCCAAAGTGCACAAGCTTAAAAGATGCCAAAGAGCACACTCATGTGAAGATGCCAATGTGCACAAAGCTAAAAGATGCCAATGAGCACACATCTCTTGATACTTGGTGATATGTTTGAGTTGCGATAAACCTATAAATTTGTGAAAATCTTAATTCTTGATGGCTTAGTGTGAGTACATGCAAAGTTCTCTATTATATTTTTAGAATTGCATTTTCTTGAAGCTAATCGAAGTTTGCATGCGAGCACACTGAATAGATTGTTGGAAGTTTTTGAAACTGAACATGTCTTAACTTGATATGCAATGAAACTTGTCTCTGTATCCAACAACACATACTTGATTTTAATTGATTGTTAAATCTGTGATATTTTACTAAGTATAATTTAATTTGTTTAGTGTTTAAAATTTTATATGTTCAGTTGTTTCAAAATTTATATTCAGTATAATTTTCTTTTTACATTGATGTTTCTATGTTTGTGTATCCATATCTTAGTAAATTGGTATGTGCTTATTTCGAGGGGGAGAGACAGTCTGAATGCAATAATGATATCTTCTGATTTTGAGGGGGAGTGAATACAGTGGTCAGGTACATTCCTGATACAGTGATTAACGTTTAGATCAGCAGTTCATCAGGTATGTTTTCTGATATTTCTATACAAATGCTATACTGATTTGTTCTATTTCGTGCATTTGTGTAGGGGAAGTAAAAGGGATTTCCAGGTAATTTTTTTTGTTATGTGCTATATGTTAATTTTTTTAGAGTATCATTTTTCTATTTTTTTAGTGTACATATCTCGGGTACTGTTCATTTTTACTTTTTCTCGCCCCATTTCTCTTTGTTTGAATACTGACTATTAGTTTTCCCTCTCTCTGCCGATTTCCATTCTTCATTTTTAGTTGTATTCATCGAATCAGGTTTGTTTTCTATTTTCCTTTTGTATTTGATTTCAGTTTATGTTTAGTGTAACATTGTTCTTATTCTTCTCTTGTTTGCGATTTTATCTACTGTTCATCATCCTCTTCAGTCAGATCGAGCTTATTTGTTAAAATCAAGTATTAGGTTGTTCTTAGTTACTATTTTTCGACACTCAGGTATGTGATTTCAACCTTTGTTTAGTTGTATTTTGTTTCGATTTTGATTTTTGGTGGTTTGGCGACTGTTCATCTTTGTTTTTTCAAAATTTTCAAATTTTTGTGTTCAATAATGTTTTTAATCGATCATATACTATTCAAAATTTGTTTCTATTCTTTCATTTATGTATATCGATCAGATTTTTTGATTTTAAATTGATTTCTTTGAGTTTTTGAAAAATCAGAAGATGAACTCGCGCGTTCCTTTGTTTTCTAGGGTTTTACGTGAATTACGTAGATAGCGCAAACTTAGTTTTACGCGAACTACTTAAAACGCGTTTCTTTGTTTCAAGTTTTATTTGTTCGTGTAGATTTGCGCTACACGTTAGTCGCGAAAAGATTCTTTTGCGCTACCTGTTGGTCACGCAAAGTTTCTTTTGCGCTACCTTCATGTCACGCAAACCTCTTTTGTGCATTTCTTGTTAATGAAAATTTTTCCAAGTCACATTTACTTCACATGTGCATCGCGCAAACTTTGTTTTGCGCCACGCACTAGACACGCAAACTTCTTTTTGCGCCAACAGTACGTCGTGCAAAACTCAGTCTGCGCCACCCACATGTAGCGCAAATTTGACTTAGCAAAAATTTCATTTTTGTGTTTTTCATTTTTTTCCCAAGTCTAATTTTTCATCGTTTTTGTTTTCTAGGTACTATCATGGCTTCTCATAACATCACTGATCCCATGATCCAAGATGAGAATGAATTCCAAGATGATCCGTCTGATCGTGCTTCCCGTGAGACACCTATGCCGTCTGTACCTTCTGTTGGGGCGAACCTTTCTGCTTAACGGCGAACACCGAATGACGTGTTTCCTACTATGCTGTATATCTTGCCATACAAGTCAAACAACTACTTTGTGGATTTTGACAAGATCAAAATTCATCCAGTGATTCGAGCCATTCTCAAAGGACATCCTCTTGCTCCGACTCTTACTTATTGTGCCGATGTTCCTGAGGTTTATCTACAACAGGCCTGGCATACAATCACAAATAATGAGCGAGTCCGTCCTCATCACTTCGACTTACAAATTGATCAGTTTGAATCATTTCTCTCCTACAAGCGTCTTCGACTGATTCTGGAGCTTCCTGAGCCCAATTCCCGACCAGGACGAACTTCCTATGACAACTTTCCTTCCGAATCAGACGTTCTAGAGGGTATTCGTAATCTGGGCTATCTTGGTGATCTGGATAAAGTCAGCCAGTTTGACAAATCCAACCTTCCTCCGGTTTGGTATGCTTTGTTCTCCGTACTTAACAGATGTCTCACTTCCAAACATTCCGGAACGGACAATGCCAGTCTGCATTATCTCAGATTGTTCCATGCAGTCATATATGACTTGCATGTCGACTACACGTACATTTTCTAGACTGAACTTTCCGAGAGAGTGCAAGACAAGTTGACTCATAAAAAGCGGAAGTTTATTCCTTTTATTCGGTATATGAAGATGATTGTCCGAAGCATGCTGCGAAGTAATTCAGATATTCCTCACCGGCTTTCTTGGAATCAAGTTCCGGATTCTGAGATGACATTTATTCAGAAACAGAAGAAATCCTTCGAATACTCGATGCCAATTCCTTTTGCTCTGATTGCAAATTATGCTGATCCGTCTGATGACAGCATAATTCAATATTGTTTGGAAAATGATATGTCTTTGGAAGATGAACAAGCTGAACCTTCTAATGGTGATCAAGCTGATCAAGAAATTGAAACAGGTGTTGCAGATCAACAAATTGGTGATGTGCTTGCTGGAGTTGCTAATGCTGAAATTAATGATGAAACTGCTGATGCTGAAGGTGATGTTGATGCCAATACTGATATTGGTAATGCTGCAGATGGAGATGACGATGACAATGATGGTGATCAACCTAGTCTTCATGTTTATGAAAGGAGGTTCAGGGAACCAGAAGTGCATACTCAAGAAGATGTTATGTCTGAAGAAGAGTCTGTTTCGATTAATGCTGCAGTTGCAAATATTCAGGTTGATGAGCTCGATATAGCATTTGAAAATGCTACAACTCAACATCGGGTTCAAGATACAACATTTTCTCACTCTTCGCCTGAACTTACTCCTAGTGTTGACACTTCTTCAGTCGAAGTACAAGACACGACTGAGAAATTTACATCTGTGAATGAGGTCATCCGACATATGAGTGAAAGGTTTGATGCTCAAAAGAATGAACAAATCCAGAAGATGACGACTTTGTTAAAAGGAAAGATGATAGAAATCGATCCTGCTGTTCTTCCTGAAGTGATTCCTTTCCGAAGACCAACTGGGGTAGTCATTCGTGAACCGTCCACAGTTTCTACTACTGCTCCAGCGATCGTTTCTATTACTCTTCCTCCATCATTCACACAGACAGCTGGTATTTCTGCATCGACTTTGATGCCTCAAGTATCTACTTCAGTTCCTCCAGTGACTTCTAGCATTCCAGTTCAAGATCTTCCAATTTCAGAATTGACAGATATGCTATATGCTCGTCTTCTTTCTATGTCGCCGCCATAACAACAACATAAAGACTTGATCTCTCTATTACGGAATTTCCAATCAACTCCGGCTTCTACTACTACACCTGACAGGGTTTCTGCGTTGTATGAGGAGTTCAATTCCTTCAGATCTAAAGCTCGGACAAATTTTTCTGAAATCAAGGAAGGCATCTCTCTCATGACTCAAGCTTTAACTGTTTTATCTGACAGGTTTGATCGTCACGAATAGAGTTGCAGAACTGAAGCAGGCTTGTCTCATAAACGGACACATGACCAAGATGATCCAGCTCATCAAGGTCATGAGGGGGAGATGTCGAAGAGACAAAGGGTGGAGTGTTCTTCAGTTAGAGAAGATCAAACTCAAGATGAGGTGGATGACAGAGAAAAGAATGCTGATAATGTTCAAGACTGCAGTGTTGAAGATCTTGTAAACAATATGATAGAAAGTGTTGATTTGTCTGCCATGTCTAATGTGTTGAATATTTCTGAACATAATATCGAGAATAACATGCAGATAGTCGTTTATGTTAATCCAGACACTGCAACAAGGTCAATTGACTTAGATGATTCTGAAGCAACAAACGACATGAGAACTTTCTTTGCAAACTTCATAGAGATCAATTCAGATGATGATGATGATATTAGATATGAGAAGCTCCACAAAGTGAAAGAAGAGGACTGCGATGATATAATCGTTTTATCTGATACTGAAGAAAATGTTTTCTATCTTGATGCTAAGGATGAAGAAATTGCAAACACTTTGTATGGAGACCTTCCTTCACAAGATGAGATTCCTGAAGCTACTCCAGTTACTTCTAGTCCTGTTGTTGTTATAGCTCCGACTACCACTGCTCCTTCAAGTACATTTGAAGTTGGTCAGTCGTCAAGAGCTCAAGCGGATATTCCTTCTTCTGAACCTGTGGTCTCTCCGAGTATACTAGAAGAAGGTCCAACTTTGACTAGACAGCAGAGACAAAGAAGTTTACAAGAAAGGCATATGGCTTCAAGGCTTAGGTCTGCTTTTCTCGAGGACTCTCAAAGTAATATTTTTGTTTCTAGGAGAAGACAGATCAACATACATGCTATTCTTGGTGTTGAAAAGGAGTCAGCAGATTATCAGTACGAATACTTGATGTTCATCAAATGCCAACACCGTGGAAAGCATCTCGTTTCTTCTCCTCATCTGATAGTACGGGTTATTAGCGTTTTGATAAAGAAGTTCGTTAATATCTGGTATCCTGTATTTGAAGTGGAAAGAAGAGATTGCGTCTTATATACTTTCTCGGAGGCTGATTTTAATGATTTATCTATTGATGACGTTGAGTTTCTGTACGATCATTTTAGGAATCTTTATCACAGAACTGAAGATATCTCTCAAGCATTGTTTGTGATTAAAAGATTCATTTGACGCCAAATCAGATTCTACAGAGTTTTTGACTTTCAGATGGCTGCTGAAAGCTTTCAGCATGTGGTAAACCTTCAAAGACCCGATCGTAGCTTGCCGAACATCGACTCATATTCTTTATTCACTATTCTTCAGAATCCATATGGAGTTGTTTACAGGAATGCTTCAGGTCAGAAATGCTTCCTAAGATTTGAAGAGATTAATCATTACTCTGATGGAACGTTGAAGGTGATCAAGCTACAGTTGGAGAATCGTTTAAAAGCCGCTGTAAGAAGCTTTTTGGAATCAAGAAGAGAATTGTTTCAGCTCGAGAATGAAGAGATTCAACTTCTCAAGAAAGTATTGAATACCATTGATGAGAGGTTGATCTTCCGTTCAACTCTAAGACGCTTAGAAGTTTTGCTTGGACTAAATCGACTTCGTCAAAGAGAAGAGTGCCATTGATTACTAAGGGGGAGATTGTTAAGTCTATTTTAAATAGTAAATCAATGTATTTATTAACCTTGGTCTTAACTGTGTTTAGTTTGCTTATCAGTATCGGTTTAGGCCTTGGGTATTTAAGTCCCTTAGGTGCTTTGTCTTTGTAACTTTGGAGCTCATTTGAATATATCATATTACATTTGGCGCACACTCTCTCTCTCTAAGATTTGGTAGATCTTGAATTATCACTTCTAACACCTACCAATTTGGTATGTGCAGGGTCTTCCTTTTATGCAACATTTTTCATATATCACTATTAATTAATATATTATATTACTATAATTTTGTTTTAATTATATTATTAAATATGTAATTGGTTATTTTTTCTAGATGTCATTAAAATATATAAGATAATCATTGAATTCTAACAAAATACTTAATTTTATTATATAAAAAACATTATATTATTAAGCCTAAATTAAACAAATTTATAAAAAAAACATTATCACTTTCTCAAAACCATCCAAAATCGTATTGTAAATCGACAAAAAAATAAAACGAAACATTAAAATCGTGATGTATCTCGCTGCATTGCACGAGTACGCTTTTAGTTAAGCCTAAATTAAACAAATTTATAAAAAAACAGTATCACTTTCTCAAAACCATTCAAAATGGTACTGTAAATGGACAAAAAAATAAAATGAAACATTAAAATCGTGATGTATCTCGCTGCATTGCGCGACTACGCTTCTAGTATTATTATAATATTCTCTAGTTTATCATCCCAATACACTTTAAAAGAAAAACTTAATATAAAATTATAAAAATTGAATGTCCTTGGTGGGATGGAATAAAATAATATCTCTCTCCTATTAAGAGAATTATATAGAGTTCTCTATATTTAGAGAAATTTTCATTATTCTCTATTATATCAAACAATATAGCAATGCTGTAGGAGAAGAATAGAAAACAAAAACCTAATTTTTTCTATTTTAGCAATGTTGTTGGAGATGCTATTAATGTGTATTCTCGAGTTTTTTTTTACGAAGGAAAGAAAGAGAAAGGAAAGGAAAGTAGGAGGAAAAGAAAAAATCTTGTATTCTCGAGTTTTTTTAAGGAGGGAAGGGAAGAGAAAGGGAAGGAAAATTATATTGATTTTCCTTCCAAAACTTTCCTCTCAAATAGGGAAGGAAAGGGAAGGAAATGAAATAAAAAAATTTATAACAATTAAATTTTTTTATAAAATTACACATTTATCCATCAATTACATATCATTGTAAAATAAATATGGGTATATTTGTAAAAAGGACATCTTTCCTTTCTTTTCTCTCCCACTCAAGAATATGAAAATTAATTTTCTTTCCTTCCCTTTCATTCCTTTACCTTCACTCTCAAGAACACAAATAAAAAAATTTCTTTCATTTCTTTTCCTTTCCTTTCTCTTCTTTTCTTTCCCTTTCATTTCTTTTTCTTCCTTCCAAAACTCGAGAACAGAGCGTTAGAGCATCCACAATCATGACCCTCTTTGGAGGTTCATGATTCTGCCACATCATTTTTCTCTCTCTGCCACATCATTTTTCTCTCTCTGCCACATCAGTTTTCTCTTTTCTGCACATTTTATAAACCTTTCACTCCTAATCATGAACCGGTTCATAGTTTATGTAAGTTATTATATGCCCACGACACGTGTCACACAGAGATACTGTTGAGGAGTATGTAAACCTATAGGGTCGCACACAAAGAATGCGTTTGTTTCCATCTTTAGAAACCCGGATTAAATCAAGTTGATTAAGAAAATAATTATTCTTAAAGGATAATTATGAAAATATATGTTAAACTGTAATTATGATAATTACAGGGTGAAAACGTAATTATGTTAATTTCGGGGTATTATCTGTAATTATATATATATATATATATATATATAGAGAGAGAGAGAGAGAGGTGTTCAAATGCAACCATTTTTAATGGTGCAACCTCATGCAACCCACCTATCTACCACTCATTTTGTTTTCACCTTTTTAATTAAAAAATGTGAAAATAAAATGAGTGGTAGATAGGTGGGTTGCATGGATTGCACCATTAAAAAGGTTGCACAATAAGTCACCTATATATATATATATATATTTGAGTTTGAATATTACAGATAATTACTAAACCTTATTTAATCCTTAGTTGAATTATAGTCTAACTATAATTCTTCTGGTATAAATAGGACGTTAGGCTAAACCGTTTTTCATACGATTGAAATATTTAGAATTAGCCTATCAGAAAAATACAGAAAATAAACATTTTCTTTTCTGTAAAACACATATAGATTTAGGGTTCTTGGGCTAGCACCCGGTGGACACGGGAAACGTGTTCGTGTGTGGACTACCAATAGAGGAAACCTACTTTGGTTTCTTGGTGCTCCATTCTAATCCCGGCTGATCTACAAAAGGTACATATTCTAAACATCCTATGGTGTGGTTTTATTTTGATTAAATGCATCATTGGATCCGATTGGGTTTTAAGTTTATTTAAAAAAGTTTTCTATATAATTGTTGTAACCAAATTTATTTATTTTTCTGCTGCGTTTTATCGGTTACAAATTGCATTAAAACCCAACAGTTTATATAATAAAAATATATAATAATAGAAATTTACTATTATAATTAAATTACACTTATAATAATTAAAATACACTTATAATAATTAAAAGACAATAATTAAAACTTACAATAATAAGTCATAATAATTAAAAGTTACAATAACTAAAAATATATTTTAATAAATCTACGTCAATCTTCCTTAAACCGTTCCCAAATATGTTCGACGAAATCTGTTCGAAGTTAATGATGTACTGAATGGTCACGTATTTCAGCATTCATTTAAATGTATTGTTGAATGGAACCTTAAGATACGGGTATTGGAGGATCTCCGTGGTCATCAGACCAACTAGTTGCTGAAAACCCTTCGTTTTCTATAATCATATTATGTAATATGATGCATGTATAAATGATGCCACTCATTATTTTGATTTGCCAAAATCTTGCTGCTCCTTTTATGATTGTCCAACGAGATTGAAGAACACCAAACGCTCGTTCTACATCTTTTCTAGCCACCTCTTGTATTTCTTTGAACTTTTTTTCTTTAGGATCTGATGGATGTGAAAACTTTTCACGATCGTAGCCCACTCTGGATATATGTCGTCACCAAGATAATATCCCTTATTATATTCTATTCCATTCACAACAAATTGTACTTGTGGATCATAACCTTGTAATACATTATTAAACAAGGGAGACTGATTTAGGACATTTATATCATTGTTAGAACCCACAACACCAAAAAATGTGTGCCAAATCCAAAGGTCCTGAGATGCAACTGCTTCGAACATAATTGTCGGCACTCATGATCACCTCGTGTAAATTGACCTTTCTAACCTAAAGGACAATAAGCTAGTTGTCGGATCGCAGGTGTACATTCGTATATACTCGTCATTATAGTCAGCGGGTGTACCATAAGCTAGTTGCCGTATCGCGACAGTGCATTTTTGTAGTGGAGACAGTCCAGTTCTACCGGTTGCATCAACCCTAATTTGAAATTATCCGAATGATTAGAAAGACCTTCGACAATCCTAAGAAACAATTCTTTGGTCATCCGAAACCTTCTTCTAAACATAGAAGATGGATAGATCGGATTATCTGCGAAATAATCTTTAAAAAGACGAGCGTGCCCGTCTTCACGACCTCGATGCAAAATTTTTTTTGCCTCGATGATGGTTCGAACTTTCACCTTCTTCATGTATGACATCTTCAAGCATATTGATTAATTCTTCCTCTTTATCATTTGATAATTCTTCTATTAATAACTGATTTACTACACTCATCGCTTTATTCACAGTCTCATAAGTCATTTCTGAATGGATGAATTTGAAGAATTGGAAGACCACATATATAACTAGTTTAGGTTGGTGGTAGTTGGGGGGCAAATGTATGTTGGTGGTAGTTGGGGTAAATGTAGGTTGGTGGTAGTTGGGATAAATGTATAGGTTGGTAGTTAATAATTAAAATTACTGAAATGAAAATTACATTAATTAAAATTACGGAAATGAAAATTACATTAATTAATACCATATATTTTGCTTTGATATCGGTACACAACATGTTATGGATGGATAATTGTTGCGACGTCATATGACTGATATTCTATGTAGGTAAAAAGTTGAAAATTAATTAATTAATTAATTATATTAAATTATTTATTAATTGATTATTAAATTATAAAAAATATGGAACCCACAATTTTTAACCACGTGGAGCGGTCCTCACAGAGGAACCGCTCCCATGATGTGGCATAAACCCCTTCTATTCCCAATGGCATAAACCTTTACAAAGAGGTCCATGGACCCTCCACGTGGCATCATGAACCTGCCACTGCGGATGGCCATAGGTATATAATTTCAAGTATGATTTCTTTCAAAAAAAAATTCAAGCATGATCAAATAAGGATTCTTAGGTATATAAGTTCAACTGACATTTTGATGAAATTGATTCTTTTTATGAATATAAAATCATTTTCTTTAATCATTGTTTTTATTCGTTTCAACAGTAATACTTATCAACAAGTTTGTGATCTTTGACCAGGGTTATGGTGATCCAATGATCCGTCGATGAAATGAACCTAAGTAATTTTAATGGAATATGATCTAAAAAATTAACTAAATGACGTTCAAAATGTGTTATTCTGAAAACATCTTTAATGATCGCAAATGATGAATTACTATGACCATATATGTTAAAGCATTGTTGGAAGTCAACGTCAACCAAATTCAAAGCTTTTGTCATTTTAGTTTCATGCCTTGTAAATGTCAAAGGGGTTTGTCTTTTGACTTAGTATATAAGATTTTGTTTCCTTATGAGATGTAACTTGAGATATCATTTTATTGTAAGCTTGTGGCACTTTGTTAGATATATGATATAATACTTTCTCTCTCTACATCTCTCTAGAATCTTGTGTGTGATCTTCATTGTGTGTGCTTGAATCTGTGACTAACATTTGGTATCAGAGCAAATCGAAGAATTTAGAGATGATTTGATTGAAGAATTGTTCAAAATTTGGCAAGATTTGAAGTTTCTCTAAGTTGTCGTATCCATTTTTAGAAAGTTTACTGTTACATTCAAATTTTTTCTCTTTTGTGAAATTTGAGTCTGGAATCGATTAGGTTGTATCCGTTTATTGATTTGGAACATTTCTTGTATTGATTACATTAGCTAATTCACAACTGATTTTGTGAATTTTGGATTTTTGTACAAGTTTTGGTCGAAAGTTTGATAAAACTGTCTTGTGATCGAATTTTGTAATCCATGATTTTTTAGTTGAAATCATCAACTAAAGATCTGTTCTGAATCACATCGTGGAAAACCCTGCAATTTTTAGAGTAAAATTCGAAGTATTGAAGTTTTATGGCTGAAATTTAGTTTTAGGATCGACTTGACGCAAGATCCAAAGTTGTCGCAAGTTCATCCTGCTTATCACAAGTTCTTCATGGTTGTCGTAAGATTCAAAAGTTTTGCATTTTGCCAAGTCCAGTTATCGCAAGCTTCAATATACGACAAGTAAACTTGTCGTAATCCTCTATCCGTGGCAAGTAACTTATTGGGTGAAGTTGTTTGCGTCAAGTACAGTTGTCGGGTGAAGCTGTTTGCGACAAGTTAAGTTGTCGGGTGAAGTTAGTTGCGTCAAGAAGACTTCTCGGGTCCTTCGATTTGCGACAAGTATGGTTGTCGTAACCAGCGACTTGCAACAAAAGATTGTTTAGTTTTAGTTACTTGCGACAAGTTAAGTAGTTTGGTTATTTGGTCTGCGATAAGTATCTTATGACAAGTGATACTTGTTTGATTTGTGACAAGTTGACTTCATTCAGTCTGCGACAAGTCTTCTGCCAAGTTTTACTTTTTCCTTAGTCAAATTTTCTGATTTTTTGAACGATCATTTCAAGCACAGTTCATACTTTCTGTCAAGATGTCTAGAGACTTTCTTAGTATAGGATCAAAGTCTAAGCCTCTAATGCTTCAAGTGGATGAGTATCCTCGATGGAGGAAGAGGATAATAAAGTTCTTGAACAATCAGGACAAAAAAGTTGATGAAATCCATCATCAATGGTCCTCACATTCCTCACATTACAGTTCAAGCTATTCCTGCTACAGCTACAACCCCAGAGGTTCCTGCCAAAACAATGAATAAAGAACCAATTCAGTTTAATGATCAAGATAAAGAACTTGTTGCCTTGGATGAACAAGCATTGACCTATCTGACTCTGGCCATCCCTAATGACATCTACAACAAGGTAGACAACAGAGATTCAATAAAGGAGATATAGGATGAGTTGGAAAGGCAACTGCAAGGTTTTGAGAAATCCATGAAGACAATGAGAGATCATTTTATTGTAAGTTTGTGGCCCTTTCTTAGATATATGACATAATACTTTCTCTCTCTACATCTCTCTAGAATCTTGTGTGTGATCTTCATTGTGTGTGCTTGAATCTATGACTAACAATATACGATGAGGGTCATTTACCTAAGATCTTAAAAATTCTTCAAAAATCATATAACATTGTTGTTAGCTCAAATTAACCCCAATTTGATAAAATGTTTTATAAAGAATTATATTTTGGGCTTTGTAATTAGTTTATGGGCTTGAGCCTTTATCTTGTAAATGGGCCCTTGTCCATGGCTTACTTTGTCATTTGAGAAAATTGGAGAAGAATACACTTTACACACACAGACTAGGTAAGTCCATGAGAGTTGACTAAATGTTTAGTGTGGTGTTCTTACAATTTCCCCTCCATTGATCATCAATTAAAGCATATGAGATGAGTTTTATGATTAATTGTTCTTCATTTCTCTCTTATATCTTATTTTATATGGAGTTCTTCTTTTGTTTGCCTAAAATGGGATCTAATATTTGGTATCAGAGCCAATTGAAGAAACTTTTCCTCAATTCGGTCATCTATGGCAACAATTGAGGATTAGATGATTATTTTGTTGTTTTGGTGCTTAGATTGATTCAATCACATGAGCCTAAACACAAATATCATTTCTGTGATTTATTCATTGTTTTGTGCTTATTTGAGATCCATTTTTTTGATTTAGATGAGATTTAGATGATATTTGATAGAATATTTGTTTCATTCTACATAAAATATGTTTCTGCACACCACATGTTTGATGAAATGTCTATGTGAAGATTTGATTCTATTTGGATTAAACCTGATCAGATTTATTACATGTGTGTGTTCTTGATCTTTCTCCTTTATTGGTCTAAATTGATAGCACTAAGTAGGTGGTTGATCTATGATCCTACCTTGTTGTGTACTTTTGTCCTTTACATTTTATGAATCTTGGTAGTAAGGTTATTGATCTTTGACCAGGCCTTTTTCTCACCCAAGATAGGATTCTCTGGTTTGATTAATAAAGAATTAATAATCCAAATTTGGTATTGAGATGCGTGCTCAAAGTCAGATCTGAAACGATTTTAGATCTTTGATTGCTTAAATTCAACTTTCTGATCTGATCAATCAGAAACTTGATTTTCTATAATCTTTGTTCTAAAAATATCAAGGAGATCGTCTTATCGTTCTACATCAAATCAATTTTGAGAGCAGTTGATTTGATTGGAAAATTTGTATACATGATCAAGTTATGTTTCCAGATTAAAAGATTCTAGAATTTTGATTGCAATTCTTGCAAATGGTCATGATTGTTAAATTTTGGTTGTGAGGATTTTATATTGAATCTATATTTTGAAAGCTACTATTGCTCGATGTATTTCTAGAATATCAAGATGGATATGTGCATTTATTTTGCAGTATGGCTACAAGTTTAATGTGCAAAGTATCATATTTGATTTGGAACTATGACTTGATGGTTCATTCATTTTCATACACTATGATATCTGATAATAATGGCAACGAACATATCTGGATTATGGAATTAATGGTAGTATGAAATTGGAAAAGAGAAGCAATGGACAGGTTGTAATTATGAAATCTGTTATGATCAAATTGTTTAAGTCCAAGTTTTCCTAAAGATGAATTTGTTGACAACAAACGACAAGGAGAAAGAGGTAAACGTATTTGCTGCTATCCTTGATACCTATCCACGAGCATTAAGTTCGAACAACACCTAAAATTCAATCACATGTTGTCTAGAGATATGTGCAGCAGTCCCGTGTATATTGAAATTTGTCCATATAGTGTATATAGTACAAATTATGTGCAGAGTTTCAAAAAGCTAGACTTAGATTCAGAAGTTTGTGTGTATTGGCTGTTGTCCTTTTGAAATGTACAGAGTTATGTATATGTTGTCCAAAGTTTGCAAATGCAAATTTTCGATCATGATCAATTCTAACCAAGTGTCGTTGTTGTCCATTTGAAAAGTACAGATCTATCCATATGTTTACTATTTCGAAATATGCAGAGTTAGACTTGGTTGCAGCCTGATGAATCTAGAGTTAAGCCCATTGCATCCAGAGTTGCTGTCAAATTTGCATAGTTGTAGCATTTTGATTATATCTCTCTCATTATCGCTCCAAATTTCATGAGTTTAGATGCGTTGGAAACCTAAGACACAGTTGTACAACTTTGATGTTTTGAGTTTTCTCAAAATAAAGCTGCTTATATGTCAAAAACTGTGTTGAACTCAAGTGATAGTTGCTAGACAGAAAGCTACTGTTGTATGTGTTTATTCAGATTTCAAAAGTGCAGGTCTGCAATAGAGTTTTCAATCTGTTTATGTACAGATTTGAAGTGAAACAGAAAATTTGTTGTTGTCCATGCTTATTGTTGATTTGTTGTTGATGTTTACCAAGTGTTCGAAGAGAGCAAAAACATTCCTATATGAGCAGAATTTGCTGCTGTATGTTGTAACAATCCAAAAACGGACCATGACATCCAGATTTCAAGCTTAATGTGCAGAGTTCAGTCCAAAACTTGGTCCATAATTTGATTAAGTGTTCGAGTATATGCAGAAGCTGCAGATTTCGTGTGTTATGTATATTCAGAATTCTGCTTATGCTTTTCCAAAAATCTAAGCTTATTGTCTGTCCATGTTGATAGTGTTCAAAAAGTTTTGTTAAGTTAGATTTTATAGTAATCATTGTATTTATAGGCTTGGTCTAATACTGTGTCTTAGAGTACTTTTATGTTCTGTATTAGCCAAGGGTATTTAAGTCCTTTGTGGTTTTGGTGTTTGCAAGGGAACTAACGCACATCTAATAGAAATCTACATCTTGCGCTTTCAACTCTCTCTACTTTCTCTCTCTAAGATTTGGTTGATTTTGGGATTATCAATTGGTATCAAAGCCATTCTAAATCTGAGAGAATTGAGAGAATCGATTTTTCAAACTGAATTTGTAAACAATTCAGAAAATTTGATTGATTTTCTTGATTTCGATCAAGAAAATCTCGTTTTCTGAATTTTCACAAATTCTTGCTGTTTTCTGAACGAATTTTCTTGAAATTTGGTTTGTTGAATTCGATTTTAATAGTATAACACTTTTGATTCACATCGATTTGCAAGAAAATCAATCTTTGAAGTTCAATTTTGAGAATTTTCATGTTTCTAGAAAAGTTCGTTGAACGAACTGTGTGTTTCTCGATTTTTCGATTTTATGGTTTTTGATCAAATTGTTTGATTCAAAGTGGTTAGAAACTGTTTTTCGAACATATCTCTGTGAGAAATTGTCATTAAATTCGGTTTTGTAATCAAATTTTGGAGAATTCTGAGTTTTATCATCGTTTTGCGCCAGATTCAAAGTTTGCGCGAGTTCATCAGGTTTGCGCGAGTTCATTAGAGATTTGCGCTAGTTCATACTAAGGTTGCTAAAGTTTTCGCCAAGTCCAAATCTTAGTCTTCTCGCGAAAGTTTAGTTTTTCGCTAGCAGTTCATCGCGCAAATCTTTATTTGCTCCATCTTCATCTCACGCAAATCATTTTTGCGTCTTCTAAATCTCGCGCAAATCAGTTTTGCGCCACCTACTTATCACGCAAAGAAAGGTTCTCGTCATCATCAGCTCACGAAAAGTTCAATTTCTCTCTATCTGCAGTTCGCGCAAAGTCAAGTTTGCGCCATCTTCATCAAAAGCAAAAGTCAAGTTTGCGCCATCTTCATCAAGAGCAAAAGTAAAGTTTGCGCCATCCTCATTTCACGAAAAGTTCAGATTGTGCAAGTTACCTTTGCGCTACAATCATCTCACACAAAGTAAAGTTTGCGCAACCTTTGTATCGCGCAAAGTTACATTTGCGCCACCAGCATCTAGCGCAAAGTTTGTTTTGCGCCACAATCGTCTAGCGCAAATCTCTTTTGCGCCATCTTCTGCTCACGCAAACCTTCAGTTTGCGCCAGTCTCTCTGTTTCAGACTTTAGCATTTTTCTGAAGTTTTTCTCTATGGATTCTGCAAAGTTTGCGTTTCAAGCTCAGTTCTACAAGAATGATATCATGATGTCATTGGGCACATAAACTCGTCCTCCGGTTCTGGTTGATGAAAATGAGTTTACTCAATGGCAAGATCGGTTTCTTAATTTCATTGAGCGTCAAAAGAACGGTGATGACATGATGAAGATTCTAACTGAAGGATCTTTTGTAAAACCCACCCTGGCTTCTGGATTATCAAAGCCTACCGTCGAGTACACACTCGATGAGTTGGTGCAATATAAAGCTGATCGTGATATAAAGACAAATCTGATGCTAGCCTTGCCAAATTCTATCTACAACAGGATTGATTGTTTAAAAAACAATCCTAAACTAATGTGGGCACAACTAGAGAAGATTATGCTTGGGTCTACAGTTGCAACACAACTTCGGCATACACGTTACATGAACAACTTTGAAGAATTCAAAGCCAAAGATGGGGAGTCACTGAAAAATGTTTATGACAGGTTCTGTGCGGTGATAAATGATCTGAGAAAGATAAAAGTGGAAAATATTGAGTTGGAGACTAATATGAAGTTCCTCAATTCTCTTCAACCGGAATGGAATAAATCTTGCCACCGATTGAGGAATGATGTCAAGATATCTACCATGCAAATCCAAGAGATGTATGAAATATTGCTGACAGATGAGTGCATAGTCACAGAGAAGAAAGCCAAACTTGACAAGAAAAACAAGAAAACAGTGGACCTAGTTGAACTTCTCACAAGCAAACTGTCTGAACAAGCATTATCCGAGAATGCTTATGACGGTGCAACTGATGATGATAGTGAGGCGCTACAGAAAGCGATGATTCTTCTCTCTCAGCACTATCACAAGAAGTTCCAACATCATTCGGGTTCCAACAATCTTCGATTTACTTCAGGATCTAAGGTCAAAGTGCCCGAGCATAAAAAAGCCGCTGATTGTTTCAACTGTGGAAAGCCGGGTCACATCGCTAAGGAGTGTCGAGTGAAGAAAGTTCGGGATTTGGCGTATTATCAGAAGAAAATGGAACTAGCCGAAAAGAGAGAGAATGGAACCGCTCTGCTAGCTGAAGAAGAATTCTGGTTAGATCACTCTGACGATGAAGTTGGTAATGAGGAAATTGCTACAATGTGCTTCATCGGAGATGATCAGAGTGATGATGATGATTCCTCAACTGATGAAGATGAGGTACCTTCTGAGTTTGATTACACATTTATTTCTTCACAGATGAATATCATTATAACTCCTTTACATGATTTACTCTCAAAGTTATTATCTGAAAAACAATTAAATTCAGAAAAGTCAAATTTGATTGATAAATTACAAATTTATTTGAAAGATGAAAAATCTATTTTGGATCATACAAAAGACATCTTTCAAAAGAAATTGGATGATTTAGAAAAATCAAATATGACTTATCTTGATTCTTTGACTGAAATGACCAAACAAAAAGAAAAATTTTCGGATAAAATAAATGAGTTGTAAGAAAAATTATATCGAAGGAATCAAACTGAACAAACTATTTATTTGAACAAACCGCGGAATTATGAGTCTATCAAAGAAAAATGGGGACTTGGTTTTGAAAATCCCCATTGTTTAAACAATGCTATAGAAAAATCCCCTACTTTATATAAATTCAATTATTTAAGTCTTGCTAAATATGCTCCTCAATTTAAAATTGATTGGATGAATGAAAAGCAAGTTTTAAATATCGAAAATGAGAAAAGAATGAACAACAAGAAAACGGAAATTTCTTTTGTTTACACGAGTGAAAATGCCAAATATTTTCCCGAAAAATCAAAGAAGAACAGAAACAATTTAAATGACATTTCTCCTATTAAATCTTCATTATCTGATGATTATTTTGATATCTGTGCTACTAACACTAATAAAGAAAATATATCTCCAGTTTCTTATGATTCTAAGAGATATATTCCTCTATTAGCGTTAGAAAGAAAAATCATTGATCTTGAAGATAAAATAGCAGAACAACATATTCAAAGCGAAATTGAATCAGATGTTATTTTTTCTTTTATGACTTCAAGTCTTGAGGAAAAATTAATTTCTCAAAAACAAGATTCTGTTTTTAGCCTTTCTTCTAATTTTAAAGAAAACAAAAAGGAATTTCTAAAATCTGAAATCTTTTCTCAAATTTTTTTTGACTCCGAGGTAAGTTCAGATTTATTGTTTGATCAGTTGGGCTACTTAGGTAAAATTGTTTCTTCCGATTCAAATCTTAAATCAAAAATTCTTGATGAATCTTTTACGCTAAATGATGATTATTATAAACCAAAGCGTACAAGAAGAAGGTCAAAGAAGTAAAAGAAACAAGCTAAAGTCATTTCTGACAGTTCTAATTCTTGTGATTCAAATATTTCAGATAGGACTTTGAGCACACCTTCAAGGCAGATATGGAGGGTCAAGCGGACATCTGATGAATCTACGACTGAAGAGGATCGAAATGTAGACAAATTTTATGATTCATTTGCTACTTGTAATAAAATTTCAAAATACTCAATAAAGCAAATGATTTGAATTTCAAAAGATGTCTCCTATTCCTCCTCTGGTTCAAGTTCAGATGATTATGCTTCGTCCTCTACTGATGTTTCTGTTAATTCATCTGATTATTTTTCTCGTGCTTTCTATGTCACATCTAACGAGTTTTTTCCCATAAGAACTGCAACTAACAAACTTGGACCCAAATATAAGTGGGTACCAAAATCAAAGATTAATTCTAAGTTGCAGGCACCTAATGTCAAGGGGGAGTATGAGAACAATGGCTTCTAAGTACATCAGCTTAGAACCCGTACTTCAATGGACTTCGACTTCTAAACATATCAGTTTAGGACTCGTTCTTCAAAGCATTTAAGCTTATGGACAAATGAGAAACTGTGAGTGCATCTACTTTATTCCGCTGCATTTATCTCTGTCTGTGATGTTGTTCCAGTTTTCTCATATTTTAAGAATCTGAGCATGTTTGACCAGATCCAAAACATTGATATGTGACACCAATTCATTATACATTATGTGGACGAAGGTATTATTGAAATTTATTTTGTTCCGACTAAATATCAATTTGCCTAATTTTTTACATTTGTCTTAAATGAAATTTTTTCAAACTCGGCATTTGAATTTAAAAGTTTAAATCTTTACAAATTTTATTCTATAAAGTAAAAGCTTTACAGGTTTTCTTTCTTTTGAATAAAATGTGTGTCTAGGATAAATTTTCAAGTTGCTTTGTTTATATTGAAGTTTTATATGTTTAACTTTCAAGTCTTACAAAAATCGAAAGGTCAGCAACATGTTTGAAATGTTTGAAAATGCTTTAAAAATGTGTCATTCGGAATATTTATAGTTTACAATGCTTGGAAATCCTAAAAAGTCAGAATTATGGATCGTAATGAAAATATGGGCTAAGCATTTAGATGTAAAACTGGGTGATTGAGATGAATTATATATATAAAATACAGAAATCTCTAAGTTTAAAAGTTTGTACCTGTGACCTTTCTGGTTTGGGAAAGTAAGTTCCATGGGATGCTTGTCATCTGGTCCCCTAAGGTCAATTGGTCTGGGAGTGATCGAACCCAAATCCTTCTATAGAATCAGATCGAAAGTCATGTTCTACTGGTATGAATGGGTTTAGGATGTGTCGATGTAGCCTTTCTGATCTGGGAGAGTAAGTTCCAAGGGGTGCTTGACACCTAGCCCCTAAGGCCAACTGGTCTGGGAGCGGCTGACCCAAATCCTGCAATAGGGTCAGATAGAAAGTTACGTTTACGATATGTTCTTTACTTACCAAATTTTTTGATTAAAAGATGCCAAAGTGCACAAGCTTAAAAGATCCCAAAGAGCACACTCATGTGAAGATGCCAATGTGCACAATGCTAAAAGATGCCAATGAGCACACATCTCATGATACTTGGTGATATGCTTGAGTTGCGGCAAACCTATAAATTTATGAAAATCTTAATTTTTGATGGCTTAGTGTGGGTACATGCAAACTTTTCTATTATATTTTTAGAATTGCATTTTCTTGAAGCTAGTCGATGTTCGCATGCTAGCACACTGAATAGATTGATGAAAGTTTTTGAAAATGAACATGTTTTAACTTGATATGCAATGAAACTTGTTTCTGTATCCAACAACATACACTTGACTTCAACTGATCGATTAATCTGTGATATTTTACTGAGTAGAATTTAATTTGTTTAGTGTTTAAAATTTTATATATTTAGTTGTTTCAAAATACATATTCAGTATATTTTTCTTTCTACATTGATGTTTTGATCATTGTGTTCTTATATCTGTGTTAATGGGTTTGTGCATTTTTCAAGGGGGAGTGAATAAGGAAAATATTTTGAAAAGATCATATCTCATTTCGAGGGGGAGTATCTGTTTTTCTATACAAATGCTAATTTGAATTGTCATATTTAGTGCATTTGTGTAGGGGGAGTCAAAGAGCTTAATAGGTGAATTTTTTTTGATTTCAAGTCAGCTTTGCGCCAACAGTTGGTAGCGCAATACTCAACTTTGCGCCACCTTCATCTAGCGCAAAACTAAGTTTGCGCCACCAACATGTAGCGCAAAACTTCCCTCTTTCTCCTTTATTCTGATTTTGCCGATCTTAAGCTGTCTCGTCTCCAACATTTGCATGACCAAGTTGATCCAGATCATCAAGGTCATGAGGGGGAGAAGTTAAGGAGAAGTTAAAGAGACAAAGAGTTCAAACGTTTATCTGTTGCTCAAGATTCGCTCAAGATTCTGTTTTCTCAGCTACTAATTCTTTTGCTGTTCCAGCTCCGACCACCACAGTTCATTCAAGTTCATTTGAAAGAGGTGCGTCGTCTAGAGCACAAGCTGATGAACCGATTGTTCTTTCAATCTTATTACAAACAGGTCCAGTCTTGTCAAGGCAGCAAAGGCAGCATAGATTGAAAGATGCTGAGAAGAAATTTTTTTTAGTTAAGAAGCTTCGCTAAGTCGCTTAGATGGTTTGTGATTTAGAAGATGAATATTGGAGACCACAACGCCAATGATTACTAAGGGGGAGATTGTTAAGTCAGATTTTATAGTAATCATTGTATTCATAGGCTTGGTCTAATACTGTGTCTTAGAGTACTTTTATGTTTTGTATTAGCCAAGGGTATTTAAGTCCCTTGTGGTTTTGGTGTTTGCAAGGGAACTAACGCACATCTAATAGAAATCTACATCTTGCGCTTTCAACTCTCTCTATACTTTCTCTCTCTAAGATTTGGTTGATTTTGGGATTATCAAGTTCAGATCTGTTGTAACAAGACAACAAAATTCAACCACAAGGGTTGTGGCGTATTGGTTAGGGCCCTGGGGGATGTGGTGGAATATCCCATCTGCCCAGGGTTCGAATCCAGGTGTACACAACAATTATGGCCATTGAGGTTTAATCAGGGCTGATGTCTTACAGTCATAATTTGCCAACGGATTAGTCTATGCATAGCCTAGGACACCCTTCCCAAAAAAAAGACAACAAAATTCAAAATATGTTGTCAATGATGTTTGTTGCTGGTCCATCCGATATGTGCAAAAGCTGTTTAGATCCACATAATGTATATACAAAGCCACTTTTGTATATTCAAAGCTTGAACTAAGGCTGTCCAGAGGTTGATAAAAGATATGTGTAGAGGCTGCTGTCCAGAAGCTACGCAGAGCCTTTGTAAGGATGTCCAGAGCCTCTGTGTGCGTCTATAACAGTCCAGAAGCTTAGATCTATGCAGAGGCAGATTACAGAAGTTGTACAAAACAAGAAACCACTGTCTTGTTACAAAATTCAAATTTGTTCAGAGCTTCAGAACACTGTCTAGAAGGCACAAAAGTTTGAAGTGATGCACAGAGCCTCTATGACTGTCCAAAAGTAGAAGAAGTTGTGCATAGAACCTCTATGCATGTGCAGAAGTTCAGAGACTATCCACAGAGATGCTCTTAGAGTGTCCACAGAGGCTCTGACCGAGAGTAACACAACCACATTCTAAGCTCTGTGGACTAAAACCTTGAAAGAGCAGTGACCAGAGGGGAGGACTTGAGGTAGACTTGAGCATGAACATCATAGGTCGATGGTCCAAAGGTCGAAATGAGCCAAGAGCCCTTAGCCCGAATATTTTTAATTTTTGACAGAGTCCATTGCTTTAGATTTATAAAACACAGATGTACGACTTTGAATTTTTGAGTTTTCTCAAATTACATGTTCTGATAGGCCAAAATTAGTGTCAAAGTCTGCATAAGGGTGCTAGACCGAAAGCATTGCATTTCACTCGTGCTCTTTCCACTTTCAAGAACGGTGTTCTCTCGATGGTTCTTCATGGTTTCAAGCTGCTATTGTGATAAATTGTCTGTCACTCCCTCCTTTGTTATTCAAGTCTAAGGCTCAGAGTTGAATGTTTACTCAATGGGGTTTATAGAGTCAAAATTTCAGTTTTGATGACCGTTCTGCGCAGCTGAGGGAAAACTTGTACAACTCACTAATTTTTCATCCAAAATAGATGAATCAAATCTCGTTGGAAAGATAAGAGGCTGGATTTTAATGTGCATGTTTTATGTTTTCTCTCAAACAAGCTCCTTAATGGTAAAAAACAGTGGTGAAGTTGAGTCATGAAAGCTGGACAAAAAGGGGTAAATTGTCTAGGTCTTTCAAGAATATGAGACTACATTTGAGGGGGAGTTTGTGATTCTTTGAAGACTCGAAGAATGGCACACCAAAGATTCTAAAGAAATCAAGGGGAAGTTGTTAAGATGACTCTTTCTTAATAAAACATTAGGGGGAGATTGTTAGCTCAAGTTAGCCCCAATCCGATAGAATGTTTTATAAAGAATTGTATTTTGAGCTTTGTAATTAGTTTTATGGGCTTGAGCCTTTATATTGTAAATGGGCCCTATATAAATGTGTACATGGCTCACTTTTTCATTTGAGAAACTTGGAGAAGAATACACTTTACACACACAGACTAGGTGAGTCCATGAGAGTCGACTAAATGTTTAGTGTGGTGTTCTTACAATTTCCCCTCCATTGATCATCAATCAAAGCATATGAGATGAGTTTTATGATTAATTGTTCTTCATTTCTCTTTTATATCTACTTTCCTATGGAGTTCTTCATTTGTTGTCTGTAATGGGATCTAACATTTGGTATCGGTTTCGTTTGCCTAAAATGGGATCTAACAATTGTAAAAGGTCATATACGATGAAAAAGGGTTGTATACTATGAAATCAATCATAACTTAGGTTATGATTTTTAAACCCTAAAGGGTCGTACGTAATGAAATCTTGTACTAGGGGAAAAAGTCATATGGTCGTAAATCAATCATAACTGTCTTTGTAGTGGTTGGAGAACGGTCATAGAAATCATATATGGTGTTGTAAGAGATAACATATTCTTGTTCTTACAAATCATAAAAAGAAAGTAAAAAATTGTAAGCTTTGGTACTGCATGTTCAAGATTCGGTGCTGGATCTTCAAACTTTTGTCTTGGTTCTTCAAGATTTGGTTGTTGCTTCTTCAAGTCTTGTAAGTTGAGGTGGTTTGGTTGCGGCTACTACTTCTTCAGTTGGGGATTTTGAGTTAGAGCATCACTTGGTATCAAGAAAACAAAATCCCAAGAAAGAAGAACAACATGAGCAAACTCTTTGTATTATACATGAGAGATGAAGTTGAAGAAGAAAGAAGAACATCAGATATGGGCACTCTATATTATATGTGGGAGATGGAAGTAGAAGAAGAAAGAGGAACATCAAGTTTAAAGAAGAAAGAAATTTCTAGCTTCTTATTTCTTGCTGTAGCTTGCTAATTTCAAAAAGAATCTGGACAGGCTTTTGGAAACTCGAGAAGGTTTATGGACCAACTTATGGGAAAAAGTTCAGTAAGGTTCTAAACATAGCTTCTAGAGATGTCTTATAAAGTTGGCCATCTGAACTTGGCCTTCTGTATTTGGTTTTCTAAAGTCGGCATGTTGTTCCTCCTATTTGTGCTTTGATGATGACACTTAAAAACACATTAAATTGTTGTTCTTATTCAATGTTAATATCTCTAAGCGGTTAAGTTTGTAACTTATAAAATATTCAGCACCAAGTGTAATCACTTAATGTTCAACCAATTGTTAAACTAGAACATATCACATGAAGATCAAGACCGAAGAATCTATAACATAGTTTAACGTAAAGCTGAACAAATAAGCAAATAAAGTTGAAGCAGTTGAGAGTCCTTCCATGCCTATATCTAGTGTCATGATAAAAAAAGTAGAAGCTAAAGTGCCTTAATCCAATATGTTTGCTTAGCAATGGGTTATCCAAAGCTGAAGGTGAAACTTGTCGAGGAAGCTTCTACCAACCCTCACCAAAAGCAACAATGGCCATCCGTACAATGTGTATATGACAAAAGGCGTCATGTCTTGTCTTGGTATGGTCACTAGTTTTGTACATTGTTGACTGTCTGTCTTTCTAGAAAACGTGATTCCAATCCTCAAGTGACACGTGTACAAGATTGGCACTTGCATTAAATTTTATGAGTATAAATATCAACATTGGACTTCTTTGTGACAATCTAGATTTTAGAGAGCCAAGTCGATTGCTATTTGTGTGAATTCTAGTGAGAGTTTTTTTCTGTGTTCTTAGCATGAAAAATACTTTGTGAATTTCTCAAATGATTCTTCGATCTCTTAGATTAGGTTTTACCTTATCTATTTCACAAAACAATCATGTAATTCTTTGATCGAGTACATATTATTTATCAAGAGTTTATAAAGTTGAAAAGATCGATCGTTCGTATTCATCTCCCCTATGCATTCTACAAACTTTTTTATGAAATCATTGTTATGCGATTTGGGAGCAACAATTAGTATTAGAGAGAGTTTGTTTAATCCATAAATGAGATCTTGCAATGACTTATAACTCAAACTATCATGACAATAGTTCTTTGGCCAAACCTCCTAGATTCAACAAAGATAACTTCGCTCTCTGGAAGAATCGTACTTTTGTCTTTCTCGATGGTATTGATCCTTAAATCCCTTCTACCATTAGAATGGTCCTTATCTTCTTAGTATCACTATTGATTTTGTTTCTGCCATTGAAAAACATGTTGGAACTCCTGAATGAAATATTGTTAAAGTCGTATATCAATACTTTGAGGAAGATAAGAAGCTGATCTTTATTGATGTCAAAGCCAGAACAATTATACTCATGACTCTTCCAGATGATGTTTATCATTCCATAATGAATGTGATGACTGCAAGTGAAATATGGAACACCATATGAGTAGAGTTTGGGTACATGAGTTTTGAAAAACTTCTCGCTGAATTAGATTCAGTGAGGATAGATAAGAATACATACATGGAAGTCAGAGATATTTTGGTCAGGGATTATGAGATGAATAGAACAAAAGTGTATTAATGACTTATTGCATGAACGCTGAAGAATAAATCTTCAAGGTTCAGCATTCCAAGCTCACTGATGAGAAAGTTGAACCTTGTCTCATCAAGAGGTTTGGTAAAGAGATCAGCTAGCTGATAGTCAGTTGGAATAAAATGAAGTTCTATGTCACCATTCATCACATGATCTCTGATAAAATGATATCTGATCTCGATGTGTTTTGTCTTTGAATGTAACACTGAATTATTTGTTATAGCGATGGCACTAGTGTTGTCGCAATAGATCGGAATTTTGGATAGCTGAAGGTCATAGTCTAATAGCTGATTTTTCATCCATAAGACATGAGAACAACAACTCCCAACGGCTACATACTCAACTTCAGTTGTGGAAGTGGACACTGAATTTTTCTTTTTGCTTATCCAACTTACCAGCTTTCCACCAAGGAGTTGACATCTTCCAGTGGTGCTTTTTTAATCCAGTTTGCAACCTACAAAATCACTATCTGAATAGGCAGTTAGATCGAACCCTGAGGCTTTGGGGTACCAAGGGCCTAGGTGAGGAGTTCCCTTCAGATATCTGAAGATTCGCTTGACAACAATCAAATGAGATTCCTTGGGTTCTGATTGATATCGTGCATAAATACAAGTAGAATACATGATATCAGGTCGACTCGCTGTAAGGTACAACATGGAGCCTATCATTCCTCTATAGGCAATGACATTAACAGGCTTTCCAGAGGGATCCTTATTTGATGTCAGCGGAGGTGCCATAGGAGTTTTCATCGCTGAAGTTTGAGTAAGATCAAACTTTTTCAACATATCTTTAACGTACTTACCTTGATGAATAAATGTTTCTTTATCAGATTGTTTGATCTGATGTCCAAGGAAGTAAGTTAGCTCACCCATCATACTCATTTTATGTTCTTTCTTCATTCTTTTAGCGAATCAGGTACACAAAGATGGGTTAGTAGAACCAAATATAATGTCATCAACATATATTTGAACAAGGATAATATGACCTTTTATCTTCCTAAAAAATAGAGTGTTATCTATTTTGCCACGCTCAAATTTTTTAGTAATAAGGAAGGAGGAGAAATTGTCATACCAAGCATGAGGGTCTTGTTTTAATCCATAGAGAGCCTTATCCAACTTATAGACAAAGTGTGGATGCTTAGGGTCAGAAAACCCTGGGGGTTGCTCAACATAGACTTCCTCAGTCAACTTTCCAGTTAGGAATGCTGATTTAACATCCATTTGATATACAATGAAGTCTTTGTGAATTGTATAGGCTAAGAATAATCTAATTTCTTCGAGCCTAGCCACAGGGGAAAATGTTTCATCATAGTCTATGCCTTCCTCTTGTCTGTATCCCTAAGCAACTAGTCTAGCTTTGTTGCAGGTTACAGTCCCATTTTCATCTAACTTGTTTCGGTATACCCATTTGGTGCCTATAACAGTTTTGTCAGATGGTCGGGGAACAAGATTCCAAACTTTGTTTCTTTCAAACTTAGTTAGCTCTTCTTGCATAGCGATGACCCAGTTTGGATCACTGAGGGCATCATCAATCTTCTTAGGCTCGAGAAGAGAGAGAAAGTAAACAAAAAGACATATGTTACCTGAGCTTCGTCGAGTCTGAATACCTGCATCTGGATCACCAAGGATTTGATCAATAGCGTGATTTCTGGTCCATCTCTGAGTGGGGGCGTGAGTATCCATTTCCATTATTGGATCAATAATGGGAATATTCACTGATGAAGATGCTTCACCTTGAGGTTCATAAGTTATCAGCTGTTGAGGTTCAAGTTGAATGTCGTTCACTGAGAGATCTTTAAAGATGGTAGGTGATTCAGAGGTTGGAAGATCAGATGGTGGTAAAGTGTTTAGAGGAACAACTGAAATCCATGAGGTGGATTCAGTGTTAGGAGGTATGATGTCTGGATCATCATCACTGTTAGAAGGGTGTGCTTGATGATGTGAGTTGAAGAGAGGTTCAGTTTCCCCATAATGAGAAAACATCCAGATATTGAGCTCTTCATTATCAATGATAGGTTTAGAATTCACTGATCTGGATTCATGAAAGGTGACATGAATTGTTTCTTCTACAGTTTGTCTTCTCTTGTTGAAGACCCTGTAGGCTTTGGAGATTGAGGAGTATCTAAGAAAAATTCCTTTGTCAGCCTTTGGATCAAACTTTCCAAGGGTATCTCTGTTGTTTAAAATAAAGCACTGACAACCAAAGATATGAAGAAAGCTGATAGAAGGCTTTCTCCCATGGAAAAGTTCATAGGCAGTCTTGTTGAACCGTTTGATGATCAGTGACCTGTTTTGAGTGAAACAAGCAGTGTTGACGGCTTCTGCCCAAAATTGAGTTGGCAGATGAGAATCACTGAGCATTGATCTAGCCGCTTCAATGATTGTTCTCTTTCTTCTTTCAGTGACTCCGTTTTGTTGAGGAGTTCTTACAACAGAGAAGTTGTGAGAGATTCCCTTGTTCTCAAAGAAATTATCCAGGGAACTGTTTTTGAATTCAGTTCCATGATCGCTTCGTATTCAACGAACAGTTAAGTTATTCAACACTTCCATCTTCTTAACAAAAGATATAAGTTCTTCTGGAGTATCACTCTTAAAACGGAGGAATATCACCTAGGTGTAGTGAGAGTATTCATCTACTATGACGAGAGTGTATTTCTTTCTAGATATGGATTGAATGTTGACAGGGCCAAACAAATCCATATGCATGAGTTGAAGAGGATTTTTCACTGATGAAACTTGCTTAAACTTGCAACTAGCTTTGGTATGCTTTCCTTTTTCACACGCCGAGCAAAGAGATTCCTTGGCATGTGAATCCTGAGGTAGACCAGAGACTAGTTCCTTTGAAGATAGAGTGTTCAGTGTTTTGAAGTTGAGATGAGAGAGCCTCTTATGCCACAGCCAGTTGACATCTGATGAGGCTTTGGACAGAAAACAGATGTTCTCAGTGGTAGTAGAGTCCATGTTTATTACATAAACATTTTCCATACGATAATCGCTGAGAGCAAGTTTTCCATTTTTTTCCATCACTGAACATGCTTTCTTAGAAAAGCATACTTCGAAGTCGTTATCACATAGCTGACTAATGCTGAGAAGATTGTGCTTCAGTCCATCTACGTAGGCGACTTTTCGGAAGGTAGTTGTACCATTGTTGAGTACACCAAACCCTCTGGTATAACATTTTTCATTTCCGCCAAAGGTCACTGAGGGACCTTTCTCTTCCTTGTATTTAGTGAGCAGGTTCTTTTGGCCTGTCATGTGTCGAGAGCATCCACTATCTAGATACCAGATACCCTTCGAGACCTGCAAACATAAGGAAGATCAGGTTTTGATTGGTACCCACTTTTCAATGGGTCCAGGGGATTTGTGGAGATGGAAGGTTCAACAATCTTCACGGCGTCTGTAGATTCAGCGATAGTGGTAACCTTCACTTCAGTTAATTTCTTAACTTTAGTGGTATTTTTCACCTTGGTAGATTTCTCAGCTTTGGTGACCTTCTTTGCCTTGGAGGCATTCATCTTCACTTTGGCTATCTTTTCAGCCTTAGTGGTATTGGGACATTTACTGGCAATATGGTCAGTAAGTCCATAGTGATAGCACTTTCTATAGTTGAAAGTGGTTTTAACACCAGGAGCATTAGAAAACTTGAGATGAGCCAGGCCAGCTCCAAGAATGCCCTTAGCATTAGATCTTGGAGGATCTTTCAATTCTTCTGATTTCTTAGGCTTGATGTCAATTTTAGCTTTGGAGTTGGTCTCTGAAGATTACCAGAGATCTTAGATCCAGAGCCAGAAGATTGACTCGCTGAAGGTTTAGAAGTGACCTTATTTAGCTTTGTTACTTTTGTAGCCTTCTCAGGATAATGGGCAATAGATTTCCCTTTATCAGTGAGTTTAGAACTCTTTGACAAGTCCTCAGGGATAGGATATGAAGACGAGGATCACTGAGATGAAGAAGTGTCAGAGATAGAAGAGACAAACATTTCAAACTTAAGCATGAAATAGTCTCTGCTAGATTCATCCTTATCAAACTTATAACCAAGGACGATTTTATCATGAGCAGGGATCTGAGCACTCAAGATCTCAGTGACCTTGGTTGAGGGTTTACACCATCCTTTAACCATGGCTTTTTCAGCTTTGAGAGCAGCGATAGATTGTTCGCGTTCAATGTTGATGATTTCATTAACGATGACTTGATCCTTTAAACTTTCCTCTAAAAGAGTTAGTTCTTTGAACCTTAAATGGCACTTCTCAAGCTGTTCATTTAGATCAATATTTTTGTTTTCAGCTAAAGTTATGCCATTAAGTGCATTATATAAATCAATCATCAGAATGTCAACAACATGACATCTCTCAGCTTTAGAAAGAGAGGGGTTTGTAGAGATTGATACCTAAGAGGAAATAACGCTTGTGGTTGATATGTTCTTTCACTTCTTTAATCTCAGCCATAAGACAGAGATTAGCAACATCCTCTTCATCATAACTTGATTCTTCTGATTCAGCCCAGTCATGCTCTTTAGCGATAAGACCTTTTCTTTTTCTCTTAAAGCTTTTCAGCTTCTCGTATTTTTCTTTCAACTTAAGGTATTTGTTATCGCTGGTCTTCTTAGATGCAGAAGGTTTAAAGACTTTCTTTGACCTGCATTTGCTGGCAAAATGGCCAATTTTCTCGCAGTTGAAGCAAGTAGCAGTTGCCTTATCAACAGGGGTTGATTTAGGCTTGTCAGATAGGGAGAGAGGATTATTTCTTTTGAAATTGGTCTTTCTTGCAAACCTCTTAAAAGAGTTTTTCAAGAGTGATAAGGATTCATCAAACTCTGATAGGTCAGTGTCTGATTGTTCCTCAGAGTCAGAATCTAACTCAGTGATAGTGAGAGTAGATCGCTGAGATGGGATAATCTTTGAAAAAACTAAAGCAACAGGAGTGCTTTTGGAGTCTTTAGAATTTTTAACAAGATTCTTCTTCAGTTGATTGGATTGCTCATAGTTGAGCAAAATCCATAAAGAGTGTTGAGAGAAAGGTGGTTTAAGTCTTTTGTCAGCTTGAGACACATTGAGTAACTGTCCCAGCTTTCAGGAAAACATTCCAGGAATTTGGTGAGGACCTCAGAATTAGAGTAGGTCCTACCAACTGTCCTTAGATCAATAATTAAGGAGTTAAATCTTTGGTGAACATCATATAGGGACTCATTCTTACCATAGATAAAACTCTCATACTGTCTTACCAGGTTGATCTTTCGGGTTTCCTGGATTTCAGTGGTTCCTTCGTACTGAACACATATAGTGTCTCACATTTCCTTAGAAGTTTTAAGATGCATGATAGAATGGAAGGCTTAATCAGGCAAAGCCATAGAGATAATGGTTTTTGCTTTTGCATCTAGACCAACTTTCTTCTTGTCCTCATCACTCCACCGTCTTATTTTTTTGGGAGCATATCTTTCAGGGACAGCGGGTGTGGTTGCAGTGGTAGGTATTGCAGCTATGATAAGAAATGGTTCATAGGTTCCATTTGCTACATATTCAGGTATTAGGATCTACACATTCTAGAAATAGCATCATTCGATTTTTCCAGAGAGCAAAGTTGTCTCTGCTGAAATGAGGAGGTTTTGATAGAGAACAATTATCATAATAGTTAGAACTAGTGTTTAGTGCCATTTTTCAGAATAGCAAGGAAGAGAATAAAGCAAGATCTTATTTATGAGATTAAACAATCTGCTCTGATACCACTTGTTGGTCTAGAGGGGGGGGGGTTGAATACAAACAAAAATGTTCAGTTTAATAAATTGTTTATTGATGAATCAAATCACAATTTACAGTTTGTTGCGGAACAAGATTAAGTAAAACCTAATCTAAACAAACTTAAGAATCACACAGATTTTTGCACTAAGAACTAGAGATAGAAGGTTTGAAGAATATAGAAATCAAGGGTTTCTATATTTTTGGTCCACTAAGAGAAAGGATAGAAGGATAGATTTAGAGAGAGTCACAACCTTTCTATTTATACCCTATGCATTAAATGCATGGCAAGGTACTTTACACGTGTCACACTTGGGTTGGTTGCATGTCTCTGACTTTTGGAGACATGCTTTTGGCCGCATGATGAACAATGTAGTTCTTCAGAGTTGTTGCAGAGGTATATCTCTTATGACAAATGTACTTTTTGTGCAAGGATAAGACAAAAGAAACATGGAGAGGAAGCTTTATGATCATCAATCGCTGAAAGGTTCTTTCTTCAGTGAATCTGAATTAAGTTCAACGATTGCTGAGGCATTTCTTCAAAGTTCTTCGCGTGTTGTGGACTTATCTTGGTTTCACTGATGTTCGCATCAGATCATGAGTAGACTTGTCACTTGTTCAGCAACTTAGTCTTCGATATCAGCGGTGAACGTCTTTGTCGCGAAACTTGTCTTTAGGGATTACATTTAACTGAATACATTAAAAACTATCAGCGATACTGAACAGACTCAATATTTGATCGCTGATGGTGAAACACTAATACATACAAATGTAAACATAACTTTCACTAAGTAATTTAAAGGGTCATCATCAAATCACTGAGAGAGTTTGGATCAACATTATCAAACTTGAAACCACACACCTTTAGGAGGTTACTTTATATTTACACAATACACATATAATTACTGACAAGTCTCCACTTGTCAAATCGCATCTTGTCATACAAGATATATATAATCCAATTTTATCTTTATAAAATCGGATAATAATAATAAATTCTTATTTAAATATTTGTTCTCCTAATTTAGATATACATTTATTGCGTGTGACCCATTAAGATTATCATGTTGATAATAATTATAAATCATATTTATAATTATAAACGAAGAGAGGCATCTAGCAATACATCATCGTTACCCAAATGATAAAGTTTGGTGATTCAACTAATCAACAAACCGTGTGATCATTATCAGTGTACATATTTATGTCCTTCTGTTCAGATATCCAGATTAAACACGAGGCATGGATGTGTCATCCTCGTTATGTCCGATTCTTAGTTTATCGATTCCGGAATATACTAAAAAGACAGATATCAGTATCATATACCAATTATCAGTATCCTTATACTGATCATCTGAGCATGCATCGATTTTCACAATATCATTCATTCGTGGGGCCCAAGAATATTGCTCTCGACATACAAGATGAACAAATCCTATCTTAATCCATACTAGTACTACAAAGTGATACATGACATACCCAACAACAGTTATGTCAGCCAGTTACAGACTGATTATAATTAGTTATAAAAGTACGCCACATACACAAAGCAAACTCCATGATCTCAAGTTAAAGGACTAATTGTACAATGACCACATGAGAACCGTCTATGACACTCATATGACATCCGATGAAACTTTCTCATAGCAGGTCACGTCCGATACAAGATCCCATCTCGTACCCATATGTGGATTCTGTATCTCCATACGAATCCCTGCATATACTAGTCGTAGTGTATTAATTCAACCCAAACCCAAATTAATACTTCACTAGGGACATTTTAGAATACATTATTCTAAGGTTATTATTATGTTTAGATATAACACGGAATATTCTGTAAACATAATAATTGGGCAATGCCTTTTTATTTATTGATTAATAATAATCACGACACAATGTCCAAATAGAATCATCTAATAATTGGCTTGTGGGCATATACACTAACAGGCTCAACAATCGTTTTGTAAATCCCCACTTCCAGAGTAATTTTTAGGTCAAGCTTGGCTTGTTCTGTGATACACACCTCTAGAGTAGACTTTATTTCTCTGAAAATACATGTACCAACTCTTTCTTTATCAACTCTTGATTTAAAGAAGGACATCAAAGTGACATATTTTGAAAATCTACCTCTTTAAATTTGTAAATTTAACCATCCATCATTGTAAACTCTATCTATTTTCTGATAGTTGATAACTTTGTAATATCTACTTTATGATTTCAAAACATGAACTTCCTTTTTTAGGAACATATTGTATAGCACCGAGAACTATTTTGAAGTAACTACATGAAGTTTCATGCACTCTTCAGGAATAAATTCTTGATCTAGATTCATGTACAATCTCGCATTGATAAGTTATTTGAGAACAACTTGAGATTGTGAAGTATGAACTTTAGGAGTAGGTTCTACAGTGGAAGGTTCGACATCATATAACTCAATAAGCTCTTCTTTGACTTTTGCAATAGATCCAAACTCATCATCATCTAATCCAATATAAATTAAAGTTATGTTTCTAACAACCTCTTCATCTTCCTCATCTGGTCTATCATCTTAATCAGAATCTTAGTCAACATGAGGAAAGGCGGTTACAGATGGTGTTGCTGATAAAGTAGCAAAAACTGAAGGAGTTGTAGAGGATACACGACCTTATAAAGGTACAACATGAATGATTACAGTAGGTATTACATCGATCCAAATAATAGAACATTAGAAATAGAAACTTCAGCAGTCTATGACCTAGGTTCAAAAGCAGGCATATCACTAGAGACTTGAGCAATAGTAGGCATATTAGCAGACATAGGTTTAGGAGCAGAAATAGGTTTTGTATCATCAGAAGATATCTAAATAGGTGCTTTAAAAGGCATATTAGCAAGTGTATCTGAATCGCTTGGGACTTTAGTTTCAACATAATACTTCTTTCCTTGATCATTTTTTCTAGAACCAACCGAAGTAGACTCTTCTACTTTCTAAGCATTAGAAGTTGAAGCACCACCAATATCTTCAATTTTAGCCCTCTTCTTGTCCTTCTGATGATCAATATCTAGATCCGAATCATCAAACTTCCTTTTGAGACCAACCTTGCAATAAATCTATGTAATCATCAAGTTAACTTCATTTACTTAGTCTTTATTGTTTCCTAACCAACATACCAAGTCGTTGAAAATAGATCCCAATTTCTAAATTTGAACCTCATAGACATGTTTCTAATGGATCTTGGAGACTCTTTAAGATTGAAACTGTTCCTGCATTATTCTACTAGTTGATTCATCATTTTCTCTATACTTTTGGCAAAGTCCAACCCTTTCTAAAACAAGAGTAATATCTAGTTGTTGAGAAGAAGAAGCTGGTGGAAGCTTATCAGATTTGCTTGCTAAGTCTCTCCAAGACTGTTGACATAACAATAGATGGGAATAAGGATGCCTCAGTAGATGGTGCTTTGATTGACTCAGCCATTAACGTCAGAAGGTGTTTTACTTTGGTAAACTTAGTCCATGAGATATATAAAGAGATGAAGTAGGCACTAAGGTTATGATAGGGATGCAGTTGAGGCAGAGATAAAATCTTTGACCCATTGGAGCTCTATTGATAATGAAGCAAGAGTAAAGGTTGTGATCAGTTGATTCAATTTCTTCTTTGGGACTTGTTTGCATCATAAATTTCAGAAGACATTGCTACCCCACTTTGCTTTAATTGTTGAAGTTGCTGGATTATTGGAGCAAACTCAATAGTGGCTACCAAAGTTGTTGGAGTTGTAATGTGAAATACTCCTAAACACCATTTGCCAATTCTTCCACAACAGTTTGCACTTCTGAAAATTGAGCTTGTGGCACAAATTTTTGGTGGGTCACTCAAGTTTATTTGGTGTACACTTAGATAAATGTCTTTGACCTCCTTTAATAGATAAGATACCCGTTCTTTGAGCTCTAAAATGTCAGTCTTTATAGTAGAGTCTTAAGCATGTGTTCTTTGACTTGCGATAGATGATAATAGACCAAAAATCATCTTAGAAATGGATTCTTTTAGATTAGATAAATCAAACTTTGAAGCCAAATTACTCTGAATAGATGCATCAGTACAAATCTTAGACTAAACCAACTCCCTAAGTTATGTCCATATGGATGCTTTTTCTGTATATGGGACATCATATGACCTATGTTTGCAAAACCTTGAAAAAGGTCATCAAAGATGTGAAGAAACATATTTGGTTTTAAACTGGGAAAAATTGCACTTTATGGTTAAAGAGGGCATAGTGCTAGGGCATATCATTTCCAAAAGAGGCACTGAAGTTGACAAGACAAAGTTGGAAGTAATTGGAAAATTACCTGAACCGACAACAATTATAGGAATAAGAAGTTTTCTAGCACATGCAGGTTTCTACAGGAGGTTCATAAAAAATTTCAAAACCTCTCTATATGCTACTACAACAGGACCATGTCTTTCATTTTAATGAAGATTGTAGAAATGCTTTTCAAATTTTAAAGAAGGCATTGGTTACTGCTCCTGTAGTAGTTACACCTGATTGGTCTCAAGATAATGTGTGATGCCAGTGACTGGGATTTAGGAGTTGTTTTGGGTCAGAGAAGAAATATAATATTCCACTCTATTTACTATGCTAGTAAAACTCTCACTGAAGCCCAAATCAGTTACACCACTACTGAAAAGGAATTATAAGCTGTGGTTTTTGCTTTTGAAAAATTTAGGTCATATTTGATGGGAACCAAAGTGGTTGTTCATACTGATAATGCTGCCATCAAATATCTCATTTCTAAAAAGGATGCAAAACCAAGGCTAATAAGGTGGATCTTGTTACTACAAGAATTTGATTTGGAGATCATTGATAGGAAGGGTGTGGATAACCAGATAGCTGACCATTTATCTAGGCTAGAAAAACAGGACAAACCATTGCGAAACAATGACATCTGTGAAGTATTCCCCGATGAAAGAATTTTGGCTCTCCAACATTCTATAATACCCTGGTTTGCTAATCTTGTAAATTATTTATCTTGTGGGATCATTCCTAGGGAGCTAAATAAACATCAAATAAAAAGGTTGATTTTTTATTCTGAGAAATATCTTTGGGATGACCCATTTCTGTCTAAAAAATTGTGTAGATTAGGTGATGTTAGTGCACAAATGTTGGATCCAAGATCATTGAAGGTTGAAAGTCAAAGTCCAAGTCAAATCCTTCAAAATGCAAAGTCAAAGTCAAGTTTCTTAAAGTGGAAAGTCAAAGCATGTCAAAGAGTTAGTTTAGTTTGTCTTGTTACGTTAGTTGATATAAATAGTTTTTTTCCTTTGTAGAATCTACTAAAGTATTCTCAAGCTCATAAATTTTACTTTCAAAGATGAGTGGAGGAACATAAATTTTAGCTTCAACTGGTTTTGCCTCCATTTCATCAGTAGAATAGCTTTGAAAATAATCGTTAAAAATAAATTTTGGCTGCTCAGATAGATTACTATCATTCAGCTTGTCATTGCAGAACGGTAGTTACATTTTTGTTGTGTTCTTCCTATTTTCATCTTCCTTAACTTCCACCTCATCAGATGATTTTGTAACAAATTTGGGTTTTAAGTGAGGATTTTTGTCAGCCACTTGTAAGAAATCAAAGTTGTATAAAGCTGGCTGTTTTCTAATAGTTTTCTTTAAAAAAGAGGGTTGTCATATACAATGCCCCAATTATCTTTAAAAGCTTTAAATTCCTTTGGCTTGTTTAGATGAATGGTTTGATCTGTTTGACCTCTAGCATAAAGCTTGGCTTCCAAACCATTTATCTTTTTCAGCAAAGTTTTATTTTCAAACTGAAATTTATTATGTTTAATGACAAACTATTGCTTCTCAAGTTCACACACATTGAACTTGGAAATTGCTTCAGAAATTTGATTTTCAAGACAAACTTTCTATTTTTCAATATTAGTAGCAACTTTGTTCAAGGAATCAATCAAGTTTTTATTCCCAACAATTTCCGTGTTGAGATCAAAAATGGTTTGACGCTTTTTAGCAACTCTGCCTTTTTCCTTTTTTAGTTTAGCTTGTAAATCTTGAAGCTCAACCATCATGGTTTTCATTTTCTTTAAAAAATCACATTTGGAAAGATTATTTACCTCCTAAAAAATTTCATCGTCTGATTCATCATATTTCTCCTCTTTTCCCATCAAGCACATATGGGCTGATTCTTCTCTCTCGCTCTCAGACTCAGAAAAATCCAACCAATGATCGTCCTCGACCATCAATGCTTTACCTGCTTCTTTCTGCTTTGCCAGAAGCATGTTGTTCTTGTAATAATCAGAATTCCTGACTTTTGGCTTCTTAATCTTTACCAAAATGAACGATCTTCCCACAATTATAGCACTTGATTAGTTCTTCCACCTTCTTCTCATAACTGGTCACATATTTTCTCTCTTCCGACTTTCTTTCTTCAAATCTCCTAAAATCAGTTCTCCTTTCATCATATCTTTTTCCTTTAACCCGTTCCTTGTGTTCATAATTTCTCGACCCTGATGAATACCTCTGGCTTTTGGAACCCGACTTCTTATAAATTTCTTCTGAAAGGCTCGGGTTAGCAATATCATGGCTTGCTTAAGACTTCCGCCATCATCAGAATCGGAATCATCACTGTTAGTACCATCAAAACTAGATACCACAAATTTCTTTTTCTTCTTCTTATCTTTCTTCTTGTCTACTACCAAGGCAACTGGATCAGGCACAAACTTCTCACTCTTCTTTTTCTCTTCTCTTACCTCTTCTACTTCCTCCTCATTCTGTCGGAGTGTTTCATAAACTTCGTGCAATGGAATCTCACTCAGATCTTTCATTTGTTTCATCCTCCATGTATGCTTATTCCATTCTAGTTGCAATACACTTAGAAACTTCATGTTGTTTTCTATCTGCTTCTTCTTCACTTTGTTCTTAGCTAACTCATTGAGCAAAGACACAAATCTCTCATAAGTCTCCTCTAAGCTTTCACCATCTTTAGTTTTAAACTCTTCATAGTTATTGATGCAGTTAGCTACTTTCATCTGATTGCCAATTTTAGATCCCATCATCATCTTTTCCAACTGATCCCACATTTTCTTCGCTGTTGCCTTGTAGCTATCAATCTTGATATAGATCTCATTTGGTATGCTTTGAAGAAGTAGAGATCTAGCCTGTTTGTCAGCCTTGTATCTGTTTTTCTGCTCATCACTGTATTTGGAGATATCAAGTGGAACTTCTTTTGTCTTTTGTTCCCTAGGTTCATTTCCATCCTCACTGTCTGATGACTCATCATCTGGAATTTGAGTAGTGATAGGAATCATAAGCCCTTCTTCTATAGAGATCTTTATGTTCTCTCCATTTGCATCTATATCAATAAAATCCAGAAACCTGTCTTTCCACTTCTCATATTCTCCCTTGAATAGTACTGGTGGTTTGACATTGATTCCGATAGCTAAATCATCTCTTGACGTCATCTTGATGATTGCACTGATCTTTAAACACAAAATCAGAAAATTCCAAAATTCTGAAAATTAGTCAAAATTGACTAAGTATAAAATTCTTAGGCCACTAAGATCACTTTTCGCAGACAACTGAACTTTACTTTTCGCAGATATAACCTTGCGAATTCCTTACCTTTCGCACAATGAGGTGTGCGAAATCTTGAGCTTTTCGCACGTAGAGATGTGCGAATTCTAGACTTAGCAAAATTCGAAAAGTTTCACTTTTTTGCAAAATATCATGCGAAATCTGTACTTAGAAAATATTTCAATCACAACTTTTCTTAGACTAAGCTTGCGAAATCTTGAACATTTCGCAGACTGAAGTGAGCGTACAATGGCTTTTCGCAGATTGAGGCGTGCGAGTTCTACACTTTTCGCAGACAAGGTTCTGCGAAATCTGAGCTTTTTGCAACTTTAGCTTGCGAAATCTGAGGTTTTCGTATGCAACTATATGCGAAATCTAGACTTTTCGCACACGCCTTCTGCGAACTCTTGACTTCGAACTTTTTCAATAAACACAAAAACACAAGTGTGCGAGTTCTTGATATGGATCTTGCGAATTCTAAAGATTTTACGAGTTCTTCAGATGTCGACTTAGAAAACACCAAAAACAATCTAATTTTGATCCAAACCTCATAATTAGTCCACGAAACTTCAGCAATTTGTTCATGAACACAAATCGAACATATTACAAACACTTGATTACAACCAAAATAACAAAAATACAGAATCAATCAAGAACACAATATGTTTCTGTGTTCGAACAAAAACTTCTAGAAATCCAAAAATTCACACCAACAATTGTGAATTGGACGAAATTGACAATACAAGATTTGTTCTTGAATACAAAACGTTTACAGATCAACAATTACAACTCCAAAAACAACACTAAATCAATAAAATCGATCTATGAAAGGCGCCTCTGCGAGTTCTTGAAAATCGGCCAACAAATCTTCAGATTTCTTGAGATTTTCTGATTAAATGCTTGCTCTGATACCAATTGTGTGTCCCAAACTATGTTCAAATCAAGGTAACAACAAGAATTGATTCAAGATGCCATATGTGTATTCAATCAAATCACAGGTTTACAAAGTACTCTCACAGTGAATATTTCTCTCACTAAAACTCTCTCTATCTGCGTATTCTGATTAAGTGCTACACTGTTATGTCAGACGCTTATTGTAACACCCCCTTTCCGAGATGGAAAAGGAGGTTACGTCTGAACCTAACACAAACTGCTAACAAGAGCATACAGAGCATTAAGGACCATCAAAAATAATAATTGTCTCAAATAATACACTTTCTTTCATCCAATACTTACATCAAAACATTAATAAAACCTAAAACTTCTTATCAACAAACCTCTTATATAGGATGAAACTCTGAATCCCTTAAACTCTTTAGATTCCCTTCGCTCAGTGCATATATACAATAGATAACAACGAATAATCGAACCCAATGCCGAATATAATAAAAATCTAAATTTTAGACACAAGAATCGAATTTTTGAGTGTTCATGAAAGCTATGTTGAGTATAATTCATTCCACATCTAACTTCAACAACAGACCGAAATACTTCGAAATAAATAAAACGAAACCAAAAGAACTCAGACCAAATAACTCAATTTAATTGCTTAATCAAAAGTTATTATAAAATAAATATATCCAAATTCATTATATCACAATATTAAATCTTGTCAAAAATCAAATCATCAAATTAGAATAAAAAAATTGATCACTAGTACCAAACGAATCAGAGAAACTCAAGTCAATATCATAAATTGAGATTGTATATCGAGCTCGAAAAACGCATACACTTGCATATCAACCGTCATGACAAGTGTCAGGCATATGTCCACACAGGCCCGTACACGGGACTGCAGATCCTCACGTACTAATGTGAGATACGGTGTTGGGCACTACACCGACACTTACCCTACAACAGATAACATATGCTAGGGCCGACCCATACGCCTGCTGAACAAAATTACCCATCACACCATGGCCATCTCTCACCAGAGCATAAAAATAAATTGAAAGGAGACGCCGTGAACTGATCACACCTCCATGGATGGTGTCACGCCATCGGTGCCACAATGACGTGCCTATGGTACCCCCATAGGTGGTTAGTAGCTCGATACACCTTAACGTATAAACTTCAAAAGTATGCCATAACACATGTGATCACACTAAATGAATATCAAATCATACTAATTATAAAACAAATAAAAAGGGTATTTTAACGTACAAAAATATTGACCGTTCCACTTAAAAGCTTTATTTTTCGAACACTCTAAAACTAAGGGACTTACAAATCGAAAAGAAAATTAAATGGAACGAGTTTAGTAAACCGTTGACGTAACTTCATGTACGAACCTTTACAAAAGAGTTGCAACCAAAACGTACGGCGAATCAAATCCGAACATAGACTAGGAATTTCACACTCACAACTTTTCGAAATCATTTCGTACTAATTTCAGCACTTTACACGTTTACAAATCCAACATTTTATCATAATTCCAGTAAGTTTTAGTAAACTATATCTAAATAGAAGTTTTAAATAAATGTCTTGTGATTCCAAAGAATCAAGAATGAATTGAATCGGATTTAAAATAGATTTTTCACAAATTTTTGAAAACAATTGCGCTGTTCTGGTCTAAAACGAGACAAGTTTCGGAAAACCCAGATTTTAGACACCTTAGCATAAAAACCACAATTTTCTCATGTGACAATGATTTGTAATAGACATCTCCAGGTTTTCAAAACCTTATCGTATGCTTTAATCCGATAACCGAGCGATTTATTATGATTTTTACAAATAACGCGAAATTTTCAGAATAAAATTCAGCAGATTATAAATAGAGTTTGATGCAAATCTCTATTTATCATATGTAAAACCAAATCAAAACTAACGCATGAATAGACATGATCAAACAATCAAGTAATCGAACGGAAGACGCAAATAACTTTGGTGGAAGTAAGAATACGTTATTCACCAAATTGAATGGAATAACTCGAAAGAAAATTAAAGGAACCGTACATGTAATTTACGAATCAAATAAACACTTTGAATTAGGAACCGTAACAAACGGATGAAAATAAACATGAAGAAGAGAATATGAAGAATCCGTACGATATTTTACCAATAACGACATCATAAAACATGTTTAGGACAAAACGTCTTTACAAGGATATGAGACACTAAACAATTACGAGTGAAAGACGATATGGTAACGAACAAATCGAGTAATCATGAATCAAGTAATTCGAATTAAGCGGAACGTAAACTTAAGTAACCAATTTAAAAGGGATGAAAAGATTTAGGATTTCGTACCTTAACTAATGGTAGATCTTTTAAATGTCTTTCAATAAACGAAAATATTTCACGATCAAAACTTCTAACACGAACCCACCCTCAAACGTAAAGATTGTTGCTTGAAATTCAAAGATTTCAAACTTAGCTCTCGATATATTCTTTATCTCTTCTTATGCTTCTATCGGCAAATATCAATAAGATTGGAACCTCATCCTCTTTTTTTTTTCTTTTGGTTTCCTCAATATTTAACACCTCAAATCAATAGAATTAAAAAAAAATCTAAAACCCTAATTAACTATCAAACTAAGTGGCGCCGTCTCAAGCTTCTTGAGGTTATCCAAAGTCCAATGCTTAAGGGTTTGCTTATTGACAAATTTAGTCCTTCTAGTTTTAAAAATGTTTCAAACTTGAACCAATACATTCACTTATTAATTTCTTTAAAAAAACGGGATATTACACTTATAACAAGACAAAACCTATTTATACTAACCACTATTACAAAGGAAAACAAAACTAATTAACTCTTTGACTTTTCATTTTGAGCATTGACTTTGACTTTGCTTTGAGAGGCTTTGACTTGGGATTTGACTTTTATTCTCAATGATCTTGGATCCAATATTTGTTCACTAACAGAATCATGTAGTACTTTAATAGAATTCGCATCATAGAGAGAGAAATATGAGAGAGAAAGAGTCTGTAATATGTTCATATTGAGATTTAATAATATGGCTATTTGATTGGATATTGTTGTTCATCATGATCTAAATTGCACATTTTGGGACTATCAATTGGTATCAGAGCAAACATTAATCAGAAGAATTTCAAGAATCTGAGATTTTTGGTCGAACTTTCAAGAACTCGCAAAACGCTCCTGTCCAAATCGATTTCATTGATTTTGTGTTGTTTTGGAAGTAATTCTTGTTGCACTGTAATCGTTTTATGTTCTAGAACACATTTCTTTTGGGAAAGGAGGCGTCACTCCTAGCAATATATTAAAGAAGAAAGAAAGGTACAATCAAATAGCGAGGGACTCCCTCCCAAGGAAGAACAAGCCCCCATCCGAAGGACATGCCCAACGAATAGGAGTAGTCTTCACCAAAAAACAAACACCATAAGTAATCTTAACGTACCACAAGGCCAAAATCCAAAATAAATAAAGACAAATAGAGAGTACATACATTGAAAACAAAATAAAATAACCTCTAAAAACAGCCAGCCGCACCTCATGATGCCGAAACGAGAGAGAAAACCAACAACACTTCATGGATCAATCAGGAACATGCACACCACTTCCACTTCTCAAGTCATGAAATCTATGCTTTCCCACCAGATTCATGAAAACAAGCTGTCTGGTTTCATTAATAATCTGAATCGGCTCTCTTCGTAGTCCCAAGAATAAGCGTCTGTTGCGTTCTTGCCAAACTAGATAAACAGTAGCTGCCAAGAGAAGCCGCGATCGAGTGTTTCTTGGACGCCACCTTTCGAGTTAGATGTCACTTAGAATTTCGTCCCAACGATCAGAGACATTATGACTGAGATCCTGCTTGATCACCAACCAAATATGCAAAGAAAAATTGCATTGAAAAACAAATGATCGTGACTATCCATTCACATTGTGCATAACAGACATGTTAAGGTATCCCCGTCTCTCCTCCAATGTGCCATACGGTCCTGAGTTTGTAACATTTTACAAAAAGCTAGCCATAGGCAGAAAGAGTGTTTCAGTATGTGGTTCGAGAACCAAAAGAACTTATGCAAGAAAATTTTCTAATACGGTCCATAGAGCATGCACCAAACATAAGATAACGAGAAACAGATCACATGATTATGAATATTAACCCACATGAGTTGATCTTTAATAGCCGGGTAAATAGGAGGGACCGAGATAGATCGCAACTCCTGATATCTCTCTAGCCATGCATTCGGCCAAGCATTAGAAATACCCATAAGGACCTCCTCCACCGTGGAATTCCGATTAAATCCAAATGCATGAATCAAACGATAGGAAAATTTTTGAGATAAGTGACCCATAGGAAGCCATTTATCCTCCCATGCGTTAATAGATGAACCATTTCCCACCGAATGAATAAGAAAAGGTCGTACTTGCTCTCTCAAGGCAAGTATCCTTCTGCAAATCCACGTAGAACGTGGTGTAATCGGGACATTCCAAAAATGGGTATCCGCCAACCGCTGTAAGTGGATCCATGATACCCATAGGGAGTTACGTTTCCGTATGATATCCCATATATGAGGTACCAATAGAGCTCGATTCCATAAAGGAAGGTGTTTTATTCCCAATCCTCCCTCCTTCTTTGGGCGACAAACATCCTCCCAAGCAATTTTAACTTTACCTTTTGAACAATCTCCACCAGCCCATAAAAAATCTCGAAAGAGATTCTCCAAGTCATGAACTATGGAAGATGGGATGGTAAAAACCATCATCCAATAAAGTTGCATCGATTCCAAAACCGATTTATTAAGTTGTAAGCGGCCCCCAAACGAAAGAAATTTGGACTTCCAGTTTATAATTCGATCATGTACCTTGTCTATAAGTGGTGAAAAATCTGCACATTTGAGCTTTTTCAGTTATCGCTGATGACCTTTCTTGTAAACATTTCATATGTATTACTGTTTCACTATCAGCGATCAGACTGAGTCTCTTCATTTATCGCTGATAGTTTCTGATGTAAACAGTTAACGTAATCCCTGAAGACACGCGTCAACAGATGTTCATAGCTGAATCGAAGACGAAGCCACTGAACAAAGACAAGTCTACTAGTGACCTGATGCGGATATCAGTGAAGCAATGACGACTCTACTTATACGCGAAGGAATATGAGGAAAAGCTTCAGCGATAGCTGAACTTCTTTGTATCTCTGAAGGAAGAGATATTCAGCAATCAAACGATCACGTAGCTTATGCCTCAAGTCTCCTTTTGTCTTACCTTGCACTACCAGTACGATGTATCAGAACGGACATACCTCTGCCACAATTCGTACAACAACTCTGTCAACTACACTGTTCATGATATGACCGAAAGCATGTCTTCCAAAGTCAGACTCTCTAATCCAATCAATGAAGGACACGTGTAAAGTGCCCTGCCATGCATTTAATGTATAGGGTATAAATAGAAATATCACCTCTCCATCTGAAAGTGTGCTCTATTCTTGAACCTTCATAGAAACCCTTGTTTTCTATACTCTATAATCCCCCATTCTCTATATTCTTGTGCAACAATCTTAGTGTTTTCTTAAGTTTGTTTAGATTGAGTCTTACTTAATCTTATTCCGCAACAGACTTGTAAATTGTGTTTGATTTATCAATAAACAATTTATTAAACTTTAAATTATGTGTTTGTATTCAACCCCCCCCTTCTACAAACTTGTTAAGCACTTCCGGGACTAACAAGTGGTATCAGAGCAGACTGTTTAATCTGATAAACAAGATCTTGCTTTATTCTCTTCCTTGCTATTCTAAAATGGCACTTAACACAAACACAAACTACTATGATAATGGTTCACTTTCTATACCTCCTCGATTTAGCAAAGATAACTTCTCTCTCTGGAAAAATCGAATGATGCTATTTCTTGAAGGTGCAGATCCCACTATACCTGAGTACGTAGCAAACGGACCCTATGAACCTATCCAAATCATAGCTGCCGTTCCAGCTACTACCACCACTCCATTTATTCCTGAACGCTATATTGCTAAGGAAATCAGAAAATGGAGTGATGAGGACAAATCAAAGAATGTGTTGAAATTGAAGAGTTTTGATGATCATGATGCTGACAATCATCAAAAAGGGGGAGAGTTTTACAAAGTTCAATTTCAAAGTTATAAAGAAAGAAAGTTCAAGTTTTTCAAGATTGGTTCAATTTCTGAATGAAGATGATTCGTGAAAGTTTGCTTTTCTGAAGACAGTCTAGAGATCAAAGAGATGAAGATTTCAAAGATTGTATTTCTTCTATCCCGTATCATATGGTGTTTGCTATAAGTCATTTCCTCCTACGAGCTGATTGAAACAAGTTCTTAAGCTGAAAGTCTATTCAACTCGCGGTTCAAAGACATATTCTTTGTTTTAAACTGAAGTTGCACCGTGGATGTAACACCCGCATTTTTATCTTCGGGAAAAAAGTTATTTATTTCCCAAAGTTCGGGGGGTTAAATGTAACTTGGATTTATTTATATACTAAATTTTGAGATATTTTGTAAAATATCTCATAAAGTTAGTTTTGATCCAGTGGGTTGTTATATCAAGAAAAGCTTGTGAAAAGCTTTTGAAGTGGGTTTATTTCTTTTGCTCTTTAAGGTATGTTGTCTTGTTTAATCTTAAGTTTCTTTGTGTTTTAGCCGTATAGATTCGTATTAGGAAGCTTTCCATCCGTTTAGAATCTTGTTTTTTTTTCCGTTTTTGAAGTTTGGCCGGAATCTGGGCCGGTGCTCCGGCGAGATTCTGGTTGAACATTTCGACCGGAAAAAGAGAAGACTGGAGGGTGCTTTGCGTTCCCAGTGGGAAACGCAAAGTGGAGTTTGCGTTCCCTTTGGGAAGTGCAAAGTGGACTTTGCGTTCCCAGTGTGAAACGCAAAGTGGAGTTTGCGTTCCCTTTGGGAAGCGCAAAGTGGACTTTGCGTTCCCAGTGGGAAACGCAAAGCGTGGTTTGCGTACCCTTCTGTTCGCGCTCAAGTCTTCTTTGCTCCGTCTGTTAGCTTCTGTTGTTGGTGCTTTAGTCAGGTAGAGAGAGTGTTATCTGTGCTTTGACTTACCGATTCTTTCGGTGTTGTCATAGGTAGCATTATTTAAGAAGAAGGAAACAGAGGTGAGTTCCTACTATCATTTTAAACTCTACACATATCAAAAGTTACCTTTTGGATCTTACCTTGTTAAAGTAAAATGATGTTTTACTTGCATGTTATGCGATTATGCGAAAAGAATATTAAAGAGCTCCTTTTAATGATTTTCATTCTTACTAGAAGTTGAACTGGAAATAACACGTTGTTTATAAAATATATTTATACCATATGTTTATTTATGGTTGGTCACATATGTTGTTGTGACGAGTCTGTACCATTACTAGTGGATCCCTAGGTTTTGAGTCGACTGTATTAATTGGATGTTGCATTCCCCAAATTTGTAGCTATGGATCATATGTTCCTCGGGGGCAACTTGGTACGGTTATGTGAGGCCGTATACTAGCCATAGTTCATAGTGATCCTAGCGAAGGAGTATACATTGGTTTTGCGCTTGGGGCTTGATCTCACGTTGAAGCACGGACTTTTGTGTTCGTATCCGCGGATTCCAATTGTTTAGCTCGTAACTCGGATTTTGGCCTACTTTGTGTTACGCCACAATCCTTGGTAAAATGTTTTATTGTTGGTCCTTTTATGACATGTTTATAACGGAAAAGCCCGGTTGTGGCAAAGGCTTAAATTGTAAATTTAACCTCTTTGGAAATATTATCTTATGATACAAATGTTTATATCTTTTGAGCTTTATAAACTGTACGTTCTCACCAGGCTTTAAGTCTGACACTTTTTCTCAAATGGTATGTGTAGCAGGTTTTCATTAGCGGTGGGTTGCCGGGGTTTTTGGAGAGACGAATTTTGAGTCTCGAGGCTTTTGGAGATGTCTAGTATTTGCATTTGGGCATTTGTTAAGTCCTATTCTTTTGATGACCAATGGGCTGTCAACTGATGAAATCTTGATATAGGGATCTAGATTAGTTTGTTGATGAACCCTTTATCTGTACAGGTTTTGTAAAGTCTTAAGGACTGATTCCATTTATGGGAAGTTAATTGCAGTACCTCCGTCTTGTTGCCAGGATTCCAAGTTTTTATTTTACTCTGATTTTTGAGGTGTTACAAGTTGGTATCAGAGCTCTAGTTTAAGCGAACTAGACATGTTTGTAAGATGTCTAGACTTAGACTGAGTATACTAAGAATTGATCCGCGAGATTTGGGTAGAGCTTCTAAGTTGGGTTAGTCTTAGAGTCGACGGAAAGTACATTTATCAGGCGTTGTAGTGGTGGTGACAAGAACCATTATGTGTTGTATGTTCATAATTTCACTTAGCTAATGTTATTATGAGGATATTGTACGTAAGAGTGCTTGATTTGCTGTTAATATGACAATTGGTAATGTGGTAGTACGTTTTCCTTTCGTGTTTTCCTATCTCTCTCTCTTATCTCTTCCTCTGCTCTGTGTAGCAGTTCAGTATGGTAGGTACGCGCGGAAGACCGCGTACTAGTGTTGATGGTCTTGAAGCGACAACCTCTACAGCGGGTCAGCCGGAAGGAGTTGAGGTTGTTGTACGACCACCCGTTCAGCAAAGGCTAGGTGGGGGGCCAGAGGTCATTCCGCGAGTAGACCTGGCTTCGTCTCACCTAGTCATCGGGGATGCTAATCCCCAGTCCGAGTTGTTGGCTAGCGTGATGTTGGTAATGAGAGAAGAGATGGCAAAGCAGTAAGAGTTTCTGCTGAAAGCGATGGAGGACCGCGACGTAAACAATCGGAGAAGCGAGACGGTTGTGGAGAACGTCGTAGCAGGTTCTGGAGGCGATGGTATAAGGGTCACGGTGGAAGAGCGCATGATTCCTGGTGCTCCGGGGAATAGGAAGAGTTGTTCCTATAAGTCCTTTCTGGGTTGCGGGCCGCCAGAATTCTTCGGTTCTGATGACCCGACGGTGTGTGTAAAGTGGATCCGAGCGGTTGAGCAAGCTTTTGGCTCTTCCGAATGCGGAGATGATCAGAGGGTGCGGTTCGGTACCCAACTGCTGAGGGACACTGTACTCATCTGGTGGAATATCGTCCAATCTACTCTTTCTTCTGAAGTGTTGGCTCAGTTGTCTTGGGCCGAGTTCAAGAAGAAGTTGCTAGAAGAATTCTGCAACGAGAGAATAATGGACCGAATTGAGAAAGAATTCCGGTCTCTGGTGAAGGGAAACCTGACGGTGAGAGAGTACACCCGTCAGTTTATGGAGAAGCTTGGTCTGGTGGGGCACGCTGCCCCAACAGAGAAAGACAAGATGAAAGCGTATCTCAACAGCTTGCCAGCGGACATGCAATCTATGGTCCACAATTTCAAAGCTTCTAACCTCCGAGAGATGGTTGAGGAAGCACAGTTCATGGAGGAGATGTTCGCAAAAAGCAAATCTGAGAAATCGGTAGTAGTATCTGATAAGAGAAAGTGGGAGAGCAGTTCAATACCTCCCAAGCGGGCCCGACCTTTTGTTGGAAACCTCAACTTCAGCAGTTATCAGGAATCAAGGTGGTGCCCGAAGTGTCGAACCAAGCATCACGGTAACTGTAACACCAATTCTCAAACTTGTTATAAGTGTGGGAAACCTGGTCACACTGTCAGAGATTTCCCGGTCAGAGGACTCGTCTGTTATGAGTGCAAGGCACCGGGGCACGTGAGAAGAGATTGCCCGAAGCTTGTGTCGGGAAGCATGCCAGCAAAGAAGGAGAACCCTCCTAAGGTTCAGGGTCGAGCTTTTCAGATGACGGCCGAAGAGGCCAGGGCATCCGCTGATGTGGTATCGGGTACTTTTCTTATAAACTCTGTACCTGCTCGTACTTTATTCGATACGGGTGCTAGTTTCTCTTTCGTATCTGAATTATTCCGTCAGAAAATTGATATGCCCACTACTATTCTTGAGGATGCGTTAGTAGTAGAAATAGCTGATGGTAGAGAAGTTCTAATCTGCGAAGTTCTGAAGCAGTGTACTCTTAGTATCGAAGGGAGAGAATTTCCGATCGATCTTCTGCCGATGTTAATCGGGGGTTTTGATGTTGTGATCGGTATGGATTGGTTGTCAAACAATCAGGCCGAGATCGTGTGCTCCGAGAAGTTGATTCGACTTCCCAACCCCTCTGGCGAAGTTGTTGTCATCTATGGTGAAAAGAGAAAGGGTGAAGTGGCAATAATCACAATGGCAAGAGCACGAAAGTGTTTAGTAAAAGGATGTTCGTCTTTCCTAGCCTATGTGATCGATGCCAAGTTAGAGAAGTCAAAACTGGAAGATGTGAAGATCATGCGTGAGTATCCAGACGTCTTTCCGGACGACTTGCCCGGGTTGCCGCCCGATCGCCAAGTAGAGTTTCGGATTGATCTTGTGCCTGGAGTAGCACCGATCGCTAAAGCACCTTATCGTTTGGCGCCATCAGAGATGCAAGAGATGGTAGCACAACTCCAAGAGCTATTGGAAAAAGGCTTTATAAGACCGAGTTCGTCACCTTGGGGAGCTCCGGTCTTATTTGTCAAGAAGAAGGATGGCACAATGAGAATGTGCATTGACTATCGTGAGTTGAACAAAGCTACAGTAAAGAACAGGTATCCGCTTCCGAGAATAGACGACTTGTTCGATCAACTTCAAGGAGCAGGTTGTTTTTTCAAAATCGACTTACATTCAGGTTATCACCAAGTGAAGGTAAGAGATGAAGATGTTCCGAAGACAACTTTCAGAACGCGTTACGGCCATTACGAGTTTCTTGTAATGCCTTTTGGTCTGACGAACGCACCAGCAGTGTTTATGGACTTGATGAATAGAGTGTGCCGACCATTCCTCGACAAGTCGGTCATTGTGTTCATTGATGACATACTCGTGTACTCCAGAAGTGAGTCAGAGCACGAGCAACATCTACGTGAAGTTCTGGAAGTGTTGAGAAAAGAGAGGTCGTACGCCAAGTTTTCCAAGTGCAACTTTTGGCTTAAAGAAGTACAATTTCTGGGGCACGTAGTCACTCGGGACGGAGTGAAAGTAGACCCCTCCAAGATTGAAGCTATGATGAATTGGGAGCCTCCTAAGAGTCCGTCAGAGATCCGAAGTTTCTTGGGTCTGGCGGGATACTACCGGAGATTTATTCAAGACTTTTCAAAGATCGCTTCTTCCTTGACAGTTCTGACTCGGAAGAATGTGAAGTTTGAATGGACCGAAACCCAAGAGAAGGCATTCCGGATTCTTCAAAAGAAGTTGTGTGAAGCTCCGATCTTGACTTTGCCTGAAGGGTCGGAAGATTTCATGGTTTACAGCGACGCTTCAAAAATGGGGCTGGGTTGTGTTTTGATGCAACGAGGCAAGGTAACCGCTTATGCCTCGAGGCAGCTTAAAATACACGAGAAGAATTACCCAACTCATGATTTGGAGTTAGCGGCGGTGGTATTCGCTTTGAAGCTTTGGCGACATTACCTGTACGGCACGAAATGTACTCTTTACACGGATCACAAGAGCCTGAAGTATGTATTTGATCAGAAAGATCTGAATATGAGGCAAAGGCGGTGGCTCGAGTTGCTTAAAGATTATGACTGTGAATTGCTTTACCATCCCGGTAAGGCGAACATGGTGGCCGATGCGCTAAGTCGGAAGGACTATAGCGGGAGTATTCGGGCTACCCATTCAAGAATCGAGCTAGTGTCTAGTCTTGCTGAGAAGATCAAGACATCACAGATGGAAGCATTGATGGAAGAGAATCTCAAAGAGGAAGTCATGACAAAACAACGTTTGCTTTTGACGGAAGATAGCCGTGGAATGAAACTGTTTAACGGTCGTGTGTGGGTGCCCAAGATTGGGGGAAACCGTGAGCTGTTGCTAGAAGATGCACACAAGTCCAAGTATTCCATTCATCCGAGAAGTACAAAGATGTACAGGGACTTGAAGTTGCACTATTGGTGGCCGGTAATGAAGCTGGATGTGGCGCGTTACGTTGAGCGTTGTGTGACGTGTTCGCAAGTTAAAGCCGAACATCAGCGACCATATGGGAGTCTTCAGTTCTTAGAGATTCCTGAGTGGAAGTGGGAGCATATCACCATGGACTTCGTGACGAAGTTGCCTAAAACTCTTCGGGGACACGATACCATCTGGGTGATAGTGGATAGATTGACAAAGAGCGCTCACTTTTTGCCTATGCGCGAGACTTTACCGATGGATAAGTTGGCGAAGCTTTATATCGATGAGGTGGTCTCGAGGCATGGGATACCTTTGTCGATCGTGTCGGATCGCGACAGTCGGTTCACTTCGAACTTCTGGGATGGATTTCAGAAAGAGCTTGGTACACGAGTTAAGTTGAGTACGACTTACCATCCACAGACCGACGGGCAGAGCGAACGAACGATCCAAACCTTGCAATACATGTTGAGGTCTTGTGTCATCGATTTCGGGGGTAGTTGGGACTCTCACCTGCCTTTGGTGGAGTTTGCTTACAACAATAGCTACCACTCGAGTATTGGGATGGCACCTTTTGAAGCATTGTATGGGCGAAAGTGTCGGACTCCCGTGTGTTGGCTTGAAGCGGGAGAGAAGCAGTTCGCCGAACCTGAAATCGTGCAAGAGACTGCCGATAAGGTCAAGTGCATTCGTGAAAGAATGAAAGCGGCTCAGGATCGTCAGAAAAGCTATGCCGATAAGAAGAGGCGACCGATGGAATTCCAAGTAGGCGACCGCGTTATGCTTAAGGTATCGCCATGGAAGGGCATTATTCGGTTCGGAAAACGTGGGAAGCTGAGTCCCCGTTTCCTTAGACCTTTCAAAGTACTTAAGCGAGTGGGTTTGCAAGCCTACCAGTTGGAACTGCCACCGGAGTTGAGCAGAATACACAACACGTTTCATGTTTGCTACCTCCAGAAATGTTTGGCGGTAGAAGACAGTGTCATTCCCCTTTCGGAGTTAAGGGTAGACGAGGGAAACCGTTGTGTGGAAGAACCCGACGCCATCTTAGAGAGAAAGTCTAAGAAGTTGCGTCACAAAGAAGTCACTTTGGTCAAGGTGCAGTGGAAGCATCACCGGGGAGCAAATGTGACTTGGGAAGCTGAGGAGGATATGAAGCGAAGATATCCTCATCTCTTTATGTAGTTGGATTTCGGGGACGAAATCATTTCCAAGTTGGGGAGGTTTGTAACACCCGCATTTTTATCTTCGGGTAAAAAGTTATTTATTTCCCAAAGTTCGGGGGGTTAAATGTAACTTGGATTTATTTATATACTAAATTTTGAGATATTTTGTAAAATATCTCATAAAGTTAGTTTTGATCCAGTGGGTTGTTTTATCAAGAAAAGCTTGTGAAAAGCTTTTGAAGTGGGTTTATTTCTTTTCCTCTTTAAGGTATGTTGTCTTGTTTAATCTTAAGTTTCTTTGTGTTTTAGCCGTATAGATTCGTATTAGGAAGCTTTCCATCCGTTTAGAATCTTGTTTTTTTTTTCCGTTTTTGAAGTTTGGCCGGAATCTGGGCCGGTGCTCCGGCGAGATTCTGGTTGAACATTTCGACCGGAAAAAGAGAAGACTGGAGGGTGCTTTGCGTTCCCAGTGGGAAACGCAAAGTGGAGTTTGCGTTCCCTTTGGGAAGTGCAAAGTGGACTTTGCGTTCCCAGTGGGAAACACAAAGTGGACTTTGCGTTCCCTTTGGGAAACGCAAAGTGGACTTTGCGTTCCCAGTGGGAAACGCAAAGTGGAGTTTGCATTCCCTTTGGGAAGCGCAAAGTGGACTTTGCGTTCCCAGTGGGAAACGCAAAGCGTGGTTTGCGTACCCTTCTGTTCGCGCTCAAGTCTTCTTTGCTCCGTCTGTTAGCTTCTGTTGTCGGTGCTTTAGTCAGGTAGAGAGAGTGTTATCTGTGCTTCGACTTACCGATTCTTTCGGTGTTGTCATAGGTAGCATTATTTAAGAAGAAGGAAACAGAGGTGAGTTCCTACTATCATTTTAAACTTTACACATATCAAAAGTTACCTTTTGGATCTTACCTTGTTAAAGTAAAATGATGTTTTACTTGCATGTTATGCGATTATGCGAAAAGAATATTAAAGAGCTCCTTTTAATGATTTTCATTCTTACTAGAAGTTGAACTGGAAATAACACGTTGTTTATAAAATGTATTTATACCATATGTTTATTTATGGTTGGTCACATATGTTGTTGTGACGAGTCTGTACCATTACTAGTGGATCCCTAGGTTTTGAGTCGACTGTATTATTGGGATGTTGCATTCCCCAAATTTTTAGCTATGGATCATATGTTCCTCGGGGGCAACTTGGTACGGTTATGTGAGGCCGGATACTAGCCATGGTTCATAGTGATCCTAGAGAAGGAGTATACATTGGTTTTGCGCTTGGGGCTTGATCTCACGTTGAAGCACGGACTTTTGTGTTCGTATCCGCGGATTCCAATTGTTTAGCTCGTAACTCGGATTTTGGCCTACTTTGTGTTACGCCACAATCCTTGGTAAAATGTTTTATTGTTGGTCCTTTTATGACATGTTTATAACGGAAAAGCCCGGTTGTGGCAAAGGCTTAAATTGTAAATTTAACCTCTTTGGAAATATTATCTTATGATACAAATGTTTATATCTTTTGAGCTTTATAAACTGTACGTTCTCACCAGGCTTTAAGTTTGACACTTTTTCTCAAATGGTATGTGTAGCAGGTTTTCATTAGCGGTGGGTTGTCGGGGTTTTTGGAGAGACGAGTTTTGAGTCTCGAGGCTTTTGGAGATGTCTAGTATTTGCATTTGGGCATTTGTTAAGTCCTATTCTTTTGATGACCAATGGGCTGTCAACTGATGAAATCTTGATATAGGGATCTAGATTAGTTTGTTGATGAACCCTTTATTCGTACAGGTTTTGTAAAGTCTTAAGGACTGATTCCATTTATGGGAAGTTAATTGCAGTACATCCGTCTTGTTGCCAGGATTCAAAGTTTTATTTTACTCTGATTTTTGAGGTGTTACAGTGGAAAGTCACGTAACTCTCACATTATCTTTCTTGTGTGCTGATACGATGTGATTGAGTTTCTACAGTTGAAGCTGCGTGATAGTGTGTTCAGTCAAGGCTATTGTACATTGAATCTGGTTACAAAATTGAAATATGAAGACCAAGATCTTTATTCAAGGGGGAGCTTAAAAGGTAAATATCTTCTAATCCTAAATCTTTGATTGTTTGAAAAAAGAACAACTTTCGAACATGGAAAACGTTTTTTGAAATGTTCAAACCACATCTGGCTCTCAAAAGATTGTATGAATTTAGAAGTGTGATTTTAAATGTTTTTCATTTTTGAGCTTTAATGTTTAACTGACCGTGTGTTTCCAAAGATCAGTACTTGCGTATTATCTTGTCTTTATACTGTAAAGTATTCACACACACAGGTTCAGTACTTCATTTGAAATTGTTATTACCATGTCTCATAAAGAAACAATTTTTCGATGGTAATACCCCCGTTTGAAATTCAATATTGTTGAGCATCAATCATCATTTCCAAATTTATGCTTTAATTGCTAAATTGTTTATATTTGTTCATATAAACAAAATATCCAGTTCTTTGATACCCTAACCATTTTAATTTGATATGATTGATACATTGTCAGATTCTCAAAACAATTCTCTTGATTTCATTTCATTCAATCAATATCTGTGTTTTGAGAAATCTTCAAAGTTCAATTGCTCAAATCTCATGAGCATACATTTTGACAATGTTATCATACATTTTGTGCTTAACTGTTCAGTTAAATTGTTGAGCAACTATTCTTTTTAGGACTTACATGGGATTTGTGTGAGAACTTAAACAGAACTTCCATGGATTCACGTTAACCAGTGTTTCCTACCCCAGAATTTATTCTTGAGCGATTGAGGGGTGAGGGGTCATAAATCAAAGAGTGGGGGAGATAAGTCATCCGGTTGAGTTTTTCTCATTGTGTTGAGCGGAAAAATGAAAAAGAGAGTTTGGTTAGAAGTGAGCTTTAATGTTAAAAAGAAAGAGGGTGTGAGAACAAAGTTAAAAGAATATGAAAACTCTGCACCAAACACTTTCTAATCCGGGCAGCCACATCTACTGATTGGTTCACATTCTTTGGTGACCATCATTGAAACAGGCAGTGAGCCCATGCCAGCTATTGTTTTTACCCCACCAACCACTCGTTTCTTTTTTAACAAAGAAATGTTTCATTTTCTTTGGGGATGCAGCATATCGGCTATCTAGTCTTCAATCGGAAGATTTAGATATTGAAAAAGAAGGAAAGTTGCCCCACCTTCGCACCTCTTTCATGCACATTGAGTCCGTGTAATATCTGTTGCTGTCTCAACAGTTTACACAATTTGAGCCTGATATAGCTAAGTAGTTTCAATCATTTATACACTTTCACGAGCACACAAGGAATGAGTTTTCTTGTCATAACATTCATAGAAAATTCCTTTGTGGTTTTTCGATGATTGAATGGAAGCCCTGGGGGAGTGAATATCACAAAACTCCTTTCCAAAGTACATCCGTTGTACAAAGTGGCTCCGTGCTACTTACAGGCATACTAACTGGTTCATCTATTGAATCAGGGTTACATTGTTCATTATGTCTGAATTTGAAAATATTCGGATATATACATTTCATGAATTGACAGATAATCAGATCAACGGGCGGAGAATGTCAAATTATTATGAAGGGGAAATTGTTAGTCTGTACAAAGGGGGAAATCAAAGAATGTGTTGAAATTGAAGAATTTTGATGATCATGATGCTCACAATCATGAAAAAGGGGGAGAGTTTTACAAAGTTCAATTTCAAAGTTATAAAGAAAGAAAGTTCAAGTTTTTCAAGATTGGTTCAATTTCTGAATGAAGATGATTCGTGAAAGTTTGCTTTTCTGAAGACAGTCTAGAGATCAAAGAGATGAAGATTTCAAAGATTGTATTTCTTCTATCCCGTATCATATGGTGTTTGCTATAAGTCATTTCCTCCTACGAGCTGATTGAAACAAGTTCTTAACCTGAAAGTCTATTCAACTCGCGGTTCAAAGACAGATTCTTTGTTTCAAACTGAAGTTGCACCGTGGAAAGTCACGTAACTCTCACATTATCTTTCTTGTATGCTGATCCAATGTGATTGAGTTTCTAAAGTTGAAAGTTGCGTGATAGTGCGTTAAGTAGAGGCTATTGTACATTGAATCTGGTTACAAAGTTGAAATATGAAGACCAAGAGCTTTATTCAAGGGGGAGTTTGAAAAGACATGAAGACACGCAACACCAAAGTTCTTCAAAGATTCAAGAGGGAAAGAAGATCAAACCTGAAGATTTAAAGAAGATCAAGGAATAAAGGTTTCAAGATGATAAATGCCTTATTCAACTTTAGGGGGAGATTGTTAGGACTGAAAGTCCTGTGTGTTGAAAGTTGTATAAAAGCATTTATAAGGGTTCAAAATGTAATTAATTGAAAGTTTAATAATTAGTTGGGGCCAAGCCCATAAGTCCAATATGATTGTAATGCCTAAGTATATAAAGGATTATTTAGTTCATTTAGAAGTTTAGAAGTCTCAATTCATAATTCTCTAGTCAATAGGTTTACTTTCTCTGATCAGATATATTCTCTCTGTAAACCTAAACCCTTTGATTGCATATCATATGACTAGAGGTTGTGGCTATACAATTATTCTTTATTGTTGATTATTTGCTGTTGATTGCACTGTACTGGGATCTACAGTATTGATGCAAGGGCAAAGACCATTATCTCTATGGCTCTGCCTGATGAAGTTTTCCATTCCATCATGCATCTTAAAACTTCTAAAGAAATGTGGGAAATCATATGTGTTCAATATGAAGGCACCACTGAAATCTAAGAGACTCGAAAGATTAACTTGGTAAGACTGAATCTCTCTCTGATGTTCATCAGCGGTTTAACTGCTTAATCATTGATCTAAGAACCGTTGGTAGGACCTATTCTAATTCTGAAGTCCTAACAAAATTCTTAGAATGTCTTCCTGAATGCTGGGACAGTTACTCAATCTGTCTCAAGTTGACAAAAGACTTAAATTCTCTTTCTCTCAGCACCTTGTATGGAATATTGCTTAATTATGAGCAATCAAACCTGTTGAAGAAGAATCTTATAAAAGATTCTAAAGACTCCAAAAGCACTCCTGTTGCTTTAGTCTCTTCAGAGATAATTCCATCTCAGCGATCTACTCTCACCATCACTGAGTTAGATTCTGAATCTGAGGATCTATCAGACACTGATCTTTCAGAGTTTGATGAGTCCTTAGCACTCTTGACAAACTCTTTTAAGAGATTTGCAAGAAAGAGAAATTTTAGAAGAAATAAGCCTCTCTCTCTCACTGACAAGCCAAAATCAACCCCTGTTGATAAGGCTACTGCTACTTGCTTTAATAGTGAAAAAATTGGACACTTTGCAAGTAAGTGCAGGTCGAAGAAAGTCTTCAAACCTTCTACCTCAAGAAGATCCAGCGATGACAAGTACCTAAAGCTGAAAGAAAAATATCAAAAGCTGAAAAGCTACAAGCGAAAAGGTAAAGGTCTCATTGCTGAAGAACACGACTGGGCTGAATCTGAAGAATCAAGTTCTGATGAAGAAGAAGTTGCTAATCTCTTCCTCATGGCTGAGATTAAAGAAGAAGTGCAAAAACCATCTGCAACTTCTATGAGCTATATATCATCTTAGTTATCTATCTCTACTAATCCCTCTCTACCTGAATCAGAGAGAAGTCACGCAATTGATGTGCTGACGATTGATCTTTACAATGCTCTAAACGGCAAATCTCTAGCTGAAAGCAAAAACAATGACTTATCTGAACAGTTGGAAAAATTCCATGAAAAGATCAAAGAACTGACTCTTTTAGAGGAAAGTTTGAAAGATCAAGTTGTTGTAAATAAAATCATCAGCATAGAACGCGAACAAGCCATCGCTGCTCTAAAAGCAGAAAAGGCTACTATTGAAAAATGGTGCAATTCTTCAACAAAGATCACTGAGATAATAAATGCTCAAAATCCTGGTGGTGATAAAACTGGTCTTGGTTTTTGGAAACCACAGGATGAGCCTAAAGAAGATTGTTCCATGCTTAAGTTTGGAACATTTGTCACTTCTATCTCTGACACTTCTTATAATCAGTTTTATCCTTCTTCTTCTAATTCTATCCCTGAGGAAAAATCCAAAGGCTCTAAGTCTGCGGATAAAGAAAAATCCATTCTTCGTCCTCAGAAGGCTTCCAAGAAAGCAAAGCTGAAAGTTCCCTCTAAACCTTCAGCGAATCAATCCTCTAGCTCTGTGATAGAAATCTTTGATCTCTGTCTTCCAAAGCTAAAGATTGATCTCAAGCCTAAGAGATCTGAAGAAATCAAAATTCCTTCCATATCTCATGCTAAAAACATTCTTAGACCTGGCCCCTCTCATCTTAAATTCTCAAAACCTCTATCTTCTGGTCCTAAAACCACTTTCAAATATAGAAAATGCTATCACTGTGGATTTACTGACCATATTGCAAGCAAATGTCCAACTGCCACTAAAGCTGATAAATCAGCCAAAGTGAAGATGAATGTCTCCAAGGCTGAGAAGGTTATTAAAGCTGAAAAATTGACCAAGGTGAAGAATACCACTAAGGTTAAGAAATTAACCAAAGTGAAGATTACCACTGAAGCTGAATCTTCATCTGCTATGAAGATTGCTGAACCTTCCATCTCCACTAACCCCAAAGGACCCATTGAAAAGTGGGTACCAAACAAAGCTTAATCTTCCTTATGTGTGCAGGGATCAAAGGACATCTGGTATCTCGATAGTGGATGTTCTCGTCATATGACTGGACAAAAAGACCTGCTCACTGAATACAAGGAAGAGAAAGGTCCCTATGTGACCTTCGGTGGAAATGGAAAAGGATATACCCGAGGGTTTGGTGTCCTCAGCAATGGGACAACTACCTTCAGAAGAGTCGCTTATGTAGATGGACTGAAGCACAATCTATTGAGCATCAGTCAGCTATGTGATAAAGACAATGAAGTTCGCTTTTCCAAGAAAGCATGTTCAGTGGTAAATGAGAAAGGAAAACTTGCTCTCAGTGGTTATCGCAGAGAAAATGTCTATGTAATAGATATGGACTCTACTATCACTAAAAACGTATGTTTTCTCTCTAAAGCCTCTTCTGATGTCAACTGGCTATGGCACAAAAGTCTCTCTCATCTAAATTTCAAAACCCTGAATTCTCTCTCTTCTAAGGAACTGGTTTCTGGTCTTCCTCAGCACTCATATGCTAAAGAATCTCTTTGCTCTGCATGTGAAAAAGGAAAACTGACAAAAGCTAGTTTCAAGTCTAAACAAGTTTCCTTAGTGACAAGTCCTTTTCAGCTCTTACATATGGATCTGTTTGGACCTGTCAACATCCAATGAATAGATGGAAAGAAATATACGCTTGTCATTGTAGATGAATACTCTTGCTACACCTGGGTTATCTTTCTTCGATGCAAGAGTGACACTCCAGAAGAACTAATATCTTTTGTTAAAAAGATGGAAGTGCTGAATAATCTCACTGTTCGTTCAATAAGAAGTGATCATGGAACCGAATTCAAAAATAGTTCTCTGAATATTTTCTTTGAGAAAAGTGAATCTCTCATAACTTCTTTTCAGTGAGAACACCTCAGCAAAACGGAGTCGTTGAAAGAAGAAACAAAACGATCATTGAAGCTGCTAGATCAATGCTCAGCGATTCTCACCTCCCTACTCAATTTTGGGTTGAAGCTGTAAACACTGCATGTTTTACTCAAAACAGATCGCTGATAGTAAAGCAATTTGGAAAGACAGCTTATGAACTTTTTGATGGAAAAAATCCTTCTATCAGCTTTCTTCATATATTTGGTTGTTAGTGCTTTATTTTAAACAACAAAGATCAACTTGGAAAGTTCGACCCAAAAGCTGATGATGAAATATTTCTAGGATATTCCTTCATCTCCAAAGCCTACAGAGTTTTCAACAAGAGAAGACAATTTGTGGAAGAAACAATTCATGTCACTTTTGATGAAACTCGCTTAGCGAACTCTAAACCAATCGCTGACAATGAAGAGTTAAATGCTTGGATGTTTTCTCACTAAAAAGAAATAGAACCTTTCTTCTCAAACCATCAGCAAACAAATCATCCTACTACTGATGATGATCCAAACATCATACATCCTAACGCTGAATCCAACTCATGGTTTCAGCAGAGCCTCTAAACACACTTATTCCATCAGTGAACATTCCCATTGTTGATCCAACCTCTGAAATGAGCGATCATGCTCCTGCTCAGCGATGGACCAGAGATCACCCTATAGATCAAATTCTTGTTGATCCCAATGCAGGTATTCAAACACGACGAAGTTCAGGTAATATCTGTCTCTTTGTTAACACTATTTCTTTAATAGAACCAAAGAAGGTTGATGATGCCCTCAGAGATCCAAACTGAGTTCTCTCGTAACAAAGTTTGGAATCTCGTTCCTAGACCATCTGACAAAACTGTTATAGGCACCAAATGGGTGTTTAGAAACAAGTTAGATGAACATGGAACTGTAACCCGCAACAAGGCTCGACTTGTTGCTCAGGGATACAGACAAGAGGAAGGCATATACTATGATTAAACCTTTGCCCCTGTGTCTAAGCTCGAAGCAATTCGACTATTCTTAGCCTATGCAGTCTATAAAGACTTCATTGTGTATCAAATGGATGTAAAATCAGCGTTCCTAAATGGAAAGCTGAATGAAGAAGTCTATGTAGAACAACCTCCAGGGTTTTATGACCCTAAGTATCCAAATTATGTTTATAAATTGGATAAGGCTCTCTATGGTATAAAACAAGCCCCTCGTGCTTGGTATGACACTCTCTCATCTTTTCTTATCTCTGATAATTTTGAACGTGGCAAAATTGATAATACATTATTTTTCAGAAAGATAAAAGGTCATATAATTCTTGTACAAATATATGTCGATGACATCATATTTGGTTCTACTAACCCATCTCTGTGTACTCGCTTCACTGAAAGAATGAAGAAAGAATACAAAATGAGTATGATGGGTGAGCTGACATATTTTCTTGGCCTTCAGATCAAACAATCTGACAAAGGTACATTTATCAGCCAAGGTAAGTATGTCAAAGATATGCTGAAGAAGTTTGATCTGACACAAACTTCAACTATGAAGACTCCTATGGCACCTCCTCTGACACTTAACAAAGATCCATCTGGAAAACCTGTTAATGTCACTGCCTATAGAGGAATGATAGGCTCCCTGCTGCTGTATCTTACAGCGAGCCGACCTGACATTATGTACTCTACTTGTTTATGTGCACGATATCAATCTGAACCCAAAGAATCCCATCTGATCGCTGTTAAGCGAATTTTCAGATATGTCAAAGGAACTCCTAACCTCGGTCTTTGGTATCCCAAAGACTCAGGGTTCGATCTAACTGGATATTCCGATAGTGATTTTGCAGGTTGTAAACTCGATAGAAAGAGCACCACTGGTGGATGTCAACTCCTAGGTGGAAAGCTGGTAAGCTCGACGAGCAAAAAGCAAAATTCAGTGTCCACTTCCACAGCTGAAGCTGAATACGTAGCCGCTGGAAGTTGTTGTGCTCAGGTCTTATGGATGAGAAATCAACTATTAGACTATGACCTTCATCTATCAAAGATTCCAATCTATTGCGACAACACTAGTGCTATCGCCATAGCAAATAATCCAGTGCTAAATTCAAAGACGAAACACATAGCATAGAGATCAGATATCATTTTATTAGAGATCATGTGATGAATGGTGATATTGAACTTCACTTTATCCCCACTGACTATCAGCTAGCTGATTTATTCACCAAACCTCTTGATGAGACAAGGTTCAACTTTCTCATCAGTGAGCTTGGAATGTTGAATCTCGAAGAGAAAATCTTCAGCGTTCATGCGTGATTAAAACTCTGACTCTCAGGTATGTTTTCTTACTCCAAATCACTGAATCTTCAATCAGTAAGACGTTTTAAAAATAAAACTTTGATCACTGAAGTTTTCTTCAAATGATTAAAAGCTTTTTGAAAAAGAAAATCTATCACTGACTTTTCTCTTTAGTGATCCTTCTAAAATAAAAATCAATCTCTGAATTTTTATCAGGGATTTTTTCAAAGGAAAACCTATCTCTGACTTTTCTTCAGAGATAATTTCAAAAAGGACAAATGAAACGTTTTTCTCTCTCCTATGACGTCATTTGAACCGACAATCCACGACATGCCTTTTTCTGACACGTTCGTCCGTTGCTCTTCTATCCAATCAACTTCGTGGGACGTTTCCATGTCATGATGAACATTTGTTTTTCCGCCTTTCTCTCTCCTACTCTCACACGTATAAAAAGAATGTTTTTCCATTCTTATCATTTTACGCTTTCTGGAAATCCTTTTGAGCAAGAAATTCTCTCTCAAGCATTCTCTCTCAAGAAATTTCAAGCATCTGCATCATCCTCATTCAAGATCAACAGGTTACTTTGATCTTTTTCCTATTTCGATCTTGTTAATAAACTCCATTTATGTTCCACGTTATGGGTTTTCTATGAGAGTTTTTATCCTATAAAATCATTTTTTTTATTTTATTCTTCCAAAATCTTTGGTTTTCTTACTGTTCTTCAAAATTTTCATTAAGAACACTGTTTTTAATCTTCAAATATGTTGTTTTTTCTCTGTTTCTTTCCTCAAATAGAAACTGGTAAAACCTTCTTTATTTTTAGACTAAACTTTTCTTCTACTCTTCTTTATTTCCATATTCAGAAATGGCTCAATCCGCTGTTGTTGCTTCCAAGAACGTCAAGTTCGCCATCACTGACTCTGAAGTCCCCAAGAACAATCATCTTGGACGATTAGACTTTGATGGAATCAAATACCCACACCTGGTGGATACTGCTAAATTCCTGAAGCAGTCCTGCATTGCTTATGCCCTCATTGTTGATCCAAAACCCTCCAAAACTCTACTTCAACAGTTTTGGTTCACAGCTGAAGAATCGACCATCACCAACAAGAAAGGTGACCAGGTTCCTACCATTTCTTTCTGCACTGACCTAGGAAAAGGAATGATGACCGCTTTCAGCTTGAGGAAGGCTCTCAGGTTTCCTGAAAAACCCAAGAGTGGGTTTGAAATTCTGCCTACTGACGCTGAACTCATCCAGTTTCTGGATGATATGGAGTACTGCTGGGACAACAAGCCCCGCTCCACAATCCCCAACAAGAAGTTGACTCTAACAAGAAGGCGAACTTGCCTTCTCAGCTGAACTTTATCTTTTCTCACTTCATTCAATGCATGAGTGGGAAAAGTGGTTCCCTTGATCAGGCCAACAAGGTACAGCTCCAGATGGCCTACTCAGTGATTGCTGGCAAAAACTTTGACTTTGCCACCGCTATCTTTGACGATCTAAGGTCAAAGATAGAGAAGACGGAGAGGGATCCCAAGATCCCATATGTACGGTTCATCTGTGCATATCTGAAGTTCCTCTACGCCAACTCTTACCCCACTACTACTGATGGCTCCTTCGCCAAAGTGGGTCAGCGTTCACTGGAGGTCAAACCATTGGAAAACGAGGTAAGTATCTCTACCCTACGATCTCGCCTATCTCTCCATTCTTCTACTTCAGCGGCCACGCAGGAGGTTCATTCTTCTGCTAGCCCTGACGCTACCACTGGTTCCAAACGACCATCATCTAGTTTCTTTGGTCCTTCAAAGAAGGCCAAAGTGACTAAGGAGACAAGCGCCACTAGTTCAAGGACTGAGGGAGTTTCTCGACAAACTTCCTTAGATGATTTTGTGGGTCTCTCCTCCACATCTGCAGCTGTGATCACATCAACCATGCCAGCGATCTCGGTCGCTGTCACAACAACAGTGACTCAACCTGAAATCTCAGTTCTTCAATCAACTGAGGTACCTTCTAAACCCCAAACTTCTTCTATCCCTGTTACTAGTCCTCCTATTTCATTGGTCTCTAACCTTCCATCTATTTCTACACAGCCACAACTTGGACCCATAGGACCTGATCATCAACCTTTTGAAGAATCTATGCAATTCTACAAATTGTTTGATAACTCAGGTACTCCTATAATCCCAAACACTGCTCCCATCTCTCCATATAAGCCTGTCTCTCAACATCTAACATTTCTTTCAGGTCCTAATATGGCCACTGTTGACGCTAATGTGTTGGGTCTAAAATATACTAAGTCCAGTTAGTACTGCTACTTGAAGGAGTTACTACTGCTGAAAGAATTAATACTGTTGAAGATTTTAATACTGCTATTCAAAGGTATTACTACTGCTTGTAGGATTACTACTGCTAGAGGTATTAATACTGCTTGAAAGTTAATACTGCTAGTAGTTAGTACTGCTTGGAGAATTACTACTGCAAGATGGTTAGTACTGCTGAGGATGAAGATTAATGCTGCTTATGAAGATAAAGATGGATTGATTGTTTGATGCGAAAGACTAGGAGCTGGAGATAATGTTGAAGATAATTATGGACTGGATGCTGGAGATCAATATTATTTTCATATTTATCTTGTATTTTGTTTTGTATATATAGATACATAGTTTTTGATAGAATACAAAATATACGTTTATGTTTTAGAGAAAATTAGCCTTAAGGTTCTTTGTAGTCCTTTCAATAGAGAAGTATTGAACGTCTGTTGAGCCTGTTCAACAGATTGAGGCTGTGGTTGTAATCATTAAGTTAATTCAATATAACTTGTGATTTGATCCATACACTGTTCTATTGATTTACTGTTAAAGTGTTATTCCGCAAACTTCTTTAACAAAGTTTCTGAGTGTTAATTAAATTCTTGTTTAGAATTTTGATCTTGACAAGTGGTATCAAAGCAAAGGAACTCAGAAAGCTATAATCATCATGGACGGATCACATGACAGTGTTCTTGTTTCAAAGGTTCCCATGCTCAAACCCAATGAGTTTGACATGTGGAAAATCAGGATCAGGCAATATATCCTTCTTACAGATTACTCAATGTGGGATATCATTGAGAATGGTCCCTCCAATGAAGGAGAGATGGGAGCAGATGGGAAATGACCTCCACCAAAGACTGATGGAGAAAGAAAGATGAGGCAGACTGAGATGAAGGCCTTGAGCACTCTGCTCTTGGCTATTCCTAATGAATACCAACATCATTTTTGCAACTGTACTGATGCCAGAATCTTGTGGAATGCATTGGAGAAGAGATTTTCAGTTACTAAAAGCACTAAGAGAAATCAAAAAGCTATTCTCAAGCAACAATATGAAAACTTTATGTCTACAAAGAATGAGTCTATGACTCAAACTTTTGATAGATTCAACAAGTTGATTGGAGAATTGGCCACTGTTGGTGTCAAGATGGACCAAGATGATGTCAACAGAAAGTTTCTAAGATCTCTTGGTGAAGAATGGGTGATGTATACAGTATCATTCAGACAGAATGATAATCTGGAGGACAAGGAACTTGATGATCTCTACAATGATCTCAGGGTGTTTGTAGCAGAGGTTGAATCTAAGAAGAAGCCATCTGGATACTCTCATAATGCTGCTCTCTTATAATCTACTACTGATTCTTCTGCTAATACATAATCAGTTAGTACTGCTTATGGATCAAAACAGGATGGACTCAATGATTCTGTTTTGGAAGCCTTCCTTGCTAGTCATGCAAAATCTCCTCTTATTAATGATGATCTGGAGCAAATTAATATTGATGATCTTGAAGAGATGGACATCAAGTGGCAAATGGCAATGCTCACCATGAGAATCAAAAGATTCATTAAAAGGACTGGAAGAAACAATTTTTCCATGAAAAGAGAAGATGGTGCTGGATTTGACAAATCCAAAGTGGAAAGCTACAAGTGTCATAAATTGGGGCACTTTGCAAGAGAATGCAGAGGGGGAATCTCTCAAAAGCATGTAAGCAACAATCAACAATCAAAGTCCACCAACAACTGGAACCCATCTCAAGCTCTTGTCTCATAAGATGGAATGGGATTTGATTGGAGTGATCAAGTAGAAGAGGCAATCCAGAATCAAGCACTGATGGCTGAAGTTTCAGAGTCTTCAAGCACTGCAATTCCTACAAAGGTAAAATCTAAACTCTGCTCTAAAGCCTGTCTTGAAACTGTTAAGAAGTACAGGGATCACAATCAGAGCATGTGTGATGACCTTAAAAGACTGGAGAAACATAGGAGAGTGTCCAATTTGATCATTGTGAATTTTGAAGAACAAATTAAGGCATATCAAGCCAATGAACTTCAACATTCATATGAGCAAAACTATTGGAAGTGGGAGAAAAAAAAGTTAGAAATTAAGATAGAGAAGGCTAGTGAAGAATGTGAGAAAGTCAGAAGTGAATTTGAGAAGGCCAAACTAGACATTGAGAAATTTTCCAATGCCTCTAAAGCAATGGACACTTTACTCAAATCTCAAGTTCATGACAAACTAAAGAGAGGTATAGGATATTATAACACCCCTCCACCTTACAACAATAACTATATTCCACCCACTTCAGACCTCTTAGAAAGGCAGGATAAGAATGACTTACCTGAAGGAGCCACAGAAGTAGATCCTTTAGACACTGTAGTGATTGAGGCAGAATCTGAAGAAGAGAACAAGGTAGACCAGAAAGAAATTCCCCTAGAAAACCATATTCTGACAAATGAGAGGGGAGGTAAACCATTTGTCAAGAGTGAAAAAGTAGAGAAGTTTAAGACTGGGGAAGAGACTGTTAAGAGTGAGAAAGCTGAGACCTCTAGGAAAGGAAAGGAAAAGGTACAGGGAGATCACTATATGCAAACTACTGTTGTAAATCCCTATACTTGTCAACAGATCAAGTCCCATCAACATGATAAAATAAGGGGAAATCAGAGAAACAGAAATAACCAGTGGGCTCAAAAACAGGGAATTGATCTAAGCAAAGTCAATAGACCAAAGCCTTGTTTTATTTGTGCCAAGTTGAATCATCTAGACAAACACTGTTATTTCAATCCTATTAACCAAAGATTTACTTTTCAAAGACAACATCAAAATTCTATTGGTTATAGGAAGCAATCAAGAAGATCAAGGAAACACATGGCTGAGAATGTGAGAACAGCACCAGTGAAAACTGGTATTGCAAAATCTCATATTCAGAATAAGTTTGTTAAAGCAAAAGAAAATACTCCAAGCAAATCAAGGAGTAACACAAAGAATAAGAAAGCAAACAAATGTGTCTTAATTTGGGTCCCAAAAGAAACTAAACCTGTTAGTACTGTTACCTCAAATAGTACTGCTAACAGAAATAGTGCTACTGATAGCAATACTACTGCTGACCAAGTTAGTACTGTTAATAAAGTTAGTACTGCTACCAGAGTTAGTACTGCTGACCAAATTAGTACTGCTAATGAGGTTAGTACTGCTAACAAAGTTAGTATTCCTAACCAAGTTAATACTGCTAACAAGGATAGTACTGCTACCAGTGTTAATACTGCCAAGCCTATAGTTAAGACAAAGTATTCCAGCCATGAGATTCCTAACTCTGATCATCTCATCAAGACCAAGCTTACTAATTATGTTGATGAGAAAGGGCAACCCATGACCATTTTGGCTTGGGTTCCCCTAAAAACTAACTGTTTTATCTTATGTGCAGGGCAACCAACAACTCAAGAAGAAGAGCATTTGGCATGTAGATAGTGGTTGCTCTAGGCACATGACAGGTAACATGGCCTGCCTTCAAAATTTCAAAAAGTTTGATGGAGGACGTGTTGCTTTTGGTGACAATCCAGCAGGAGGTAAAATAAATGGTAAAGGTATGGTATCAAAAGGTAAGATATCATTTGAAGATGTGTACTATGTTGAGCAATTAAGATACAACCTGTTAAGTGTATCAAAGGTATGTGACAAGAAACATAGTATATTATTTAATGATACTGAATGTATTATCCTTGCTCTAGAATTCAAGGTAGTTGATGAAAATATGATACTACTTAGAACTCCTAGAAAAGACAATTTTTATTGTTTGGACCTAGAGAGTGTTTCATCTGATTCATCACTAAACTGTCTGTTTTCAAAAGCCTCTTTAGATGAACCATCTCTTTGGCACAGAAGGATGTGTCACATGAACTTTAAAACTATGAACAATCTTGTGAAAAACAACCTTGTAAGAGGTTTGCCTCGAAAAGTATTTTCATGTGATGATCATTGTGTTGCATATCTTAAAGGCAAGCAACACAAAACTTCTCCTAAGTCCAAAGAAATAAACTCAATCTCTTCACCTCTTCAGTTATTGCATATGGATCTCTTTGGTCCTACAAATGTGATGAGTATTGGTAAGATATCCTACTGCCTAGTCATTGTTGATGACTTCTCTAAATTCACATGGGTATATTTTCTAAGGACTAAGGATGAGACAAGTGGACTGATCAAATCCTTTGTTCTTAGGGTTGAAAACCAAACAAATCTAAGAGTTAAAGTCATCAGATCTGATAATGGAACTGAATTTAAAAACAGTGACTTAAACAACTTTTGTGAGACTAAAGGTATTGAGAGACAATTCAGTGCTCCTAGAACTCCTCAACAAAATGGTGTTGCTGAGAGGAGAAATAGGACATTGATTGAGGCTGCTAGATCTCTGTTGGCAGATTCAAAATTACCAATTACTTTTTGGGCAGAAGCAGTTAATACTGCTTGATATGTCCAAAATAGAGTTCTAGTAGTCAAATCCCAAGGAAAAACACCTTATGAACTTTTCAAAAAGAAGAAACCATTTATTGGATTTTTCAAACCTTTTGGGTGTCCTTGTACAATCCTCAATTCCAAATCTCATTTAGGAAAGTTTGAAAGCAAAGCTGAGGATGGATTCCTTGTTGGATACTCCTCTCAGAGTAAGGCATATAGAGTTTTCAATAGTTCTTCAAGGATTATAGAGGAAAGTGACAATGCCAAATGCAATGAGAACACACCAAATCCAATTGGTGCAGGTCCTGATTGGCTGTTTGACATTGATTCACTAACTAACTCTTTGGGTTTTAGTGATGTACAAATTGCAGGAACAAGTTCAGAAGAGAAACAAGCACAGAAACCACAGTTTGTGTTGTTTCCTATACCTAAAGTTGATCCTGTTGAATTTTGTCAACAAGAACAGAAGAATGATTCAGAAAAAGAGGAGTCTGAACCAGAACAGAATGAAGAGAACAAAGGTGATGAAGAGAATAAGAATGATAAAGAGGATGCTCATCCTTCAGGAAACACAGGTCCTGAGATGCCCATACTGTCAGAAGATGATAACGATGAAGAAAATTCTTCAGTATTTGGTGGAAGCACTCCTGAGAAGAATGACTCTAATCTGGATGCAAATATCAATGAGGAGGCTGCACATCAAACAAGAACTCTGAAGAATCATCCTCCTCAGTTGGTTATTGGTGACATAAATTCTCCTAGGATCACAAGGCATCAAAGTACGTTAGGAGGATTGAAAGACTTGCAGTCACGGTTGTTATCTTGTTTTCTATCTCAGATTGAACCCAAGAAGGCCTATGATGCAATGAAAGAACCAAGTTGGATAGAAGCAATGCAAGAGGAGATGCTGCAGTTTAAGCTGCAAGATGTGTGGGATCTAGTTGACCTTCCACTAGGACAAAGGGCAATTGGTACTAAATGGGTTTTCAGGAACAAGAAAGATGAGAGAGGAATTGTAATAAAGAATAAGGCCAGACTTGTGGCACAAGGGTATACACAAGAATAGGGGATAGATTATGAAGAAGTATTTGCACCAGTAGCCAGAATTGTGGCAATAAGGCTGTTTCTAGCCTATGCTTCCTTCATGCAGTTCAGAGTATTTCAGATGGATGTCAAGAGTGCATTTCTATATGGGAAAATTGATGAAGAAGTGTATGTTTGTCAGCCTCCAGGGTTTGAAAATCCTACCTTTCCTGATAAAGTATACAAACAAACTAAAGAAGGCAATCTATGGGCTACATCAAGAACCAAGAGCATGGTATGACACTCTGTCTACCTATCTCTTGGAAAATGGGTTTGAAAGGGGAATAATTGACAAGACTCTGTTCATCAAAAGGAAGAAGAAGGACATCCTGCTTGTGAAAATCTATGTGAATGACATCATCTTTGGATCCACAAAAGATTATATGTGCAAGGAGTTTGAGGAGTTGATGCACAAAAGATTCAAGATGAGCTCAATGGGTGAACTTACATTCTTCCTTGGGCTACAGGTTAAACAGAAGAAAGATGGTATCTTCATCAGTCAATCCAAGTATGTGCAGGATATCCTTACAAAGTTTGGATTTTCAGATTCAAAGCCTGCAAGCACACCTATGGAAACACATAAAAATATCACTGCAGATCTTGAGGGGGACGATGTAAATGTTCATCATTATAGATCTATGATAGGCTCCCTCATGTATCTAACAGCTTCAAGGCCATATATTATGTTTGCTGTCTGTGTGTGTGCCTAAGCAATCTCATTTTCAAGCAGTCAAGAGGATCTTCAGATATCTCAAAAGACAATCTAGGTTGGGTCTTTGGTATCCTCATGACTCACCATTTGATCTACTTGCATATTCTGATAGTGATTTGGGTGGTGCAAACTTGGATAGAAAGTCTACATCAGGAGGATGTCAGTTTTTGGGTGCAAGACTAGTTTCATGGCAGTGTAAAAAGAAAACCACAGTGTCCACCTCTACAACAGAAGCAGAGTATATAGTTGCTGCAAGCTGCTGCTCTCAAGTGCTATGGATTCAGAATCAGATGTTGGACTATGGTGTTACTTTTCTTCACACTCCAATCTTCATTGACAACAACAGTGCTATAAGCATTGTTAATAATCCAATCAAGCACTCTAAAACCAAGCATATAGAAATCAAGATTGCAATGAAAAGAAGCTAATTCAGGTTTTGAAAGTACACACAAGTAACCAATTTGCTGATCTATTCACCAAAGATTTTGATGTGGGTAGATTCACATTCTTGGTCACAAGTGTAGGCATGATAAACACTGAATAATCCTCTTTTGATTTTCTTTATGTAACATTTCTGTATAGATTCCTTCATGCTTACTTTCTCATAATGTATTGTGCATGGTGCTGCTAACTATGTGTGTTTAAGTGTTTCAGATTACCTTGCTGATTAGAAACTTGGTACTTCTAGTTAAGTTAATACTGTTCTCACTATTAATCCTGCTGCGAGTTTAAATATGATTAAGTATGGTTACTACTGCTAGGTGGTTTATACTGCTAGTGCAAAGTTACTACTGCTTACCATATTTCAACTGCCAGACAGTGTTACTACTGCTGGTATGTGTTAATACTGCTAGTCTGTGTTAATGCTGCTGGTATGTGTTACTACTACTAGTCTGTGTTAATACTGCTAGTCTGGGTTAATGTTGCTGGTATGTATTACTACTGCTTATATGGGTTAGTACTGCGGGGCTTGTTAATGCTGCTAGGGTACTTAGTACTGCTTCTAACTGAAACCCTCCACCTATAAATACCCTCTCTGACTTTCAATTGTTCATCCTCAAGTGTTCATCCTCTCTCTCTCTCACGACTTCTTGCTTCCCAGTGCATAAACCCTAGAGTTGTTTCGAACCCAAAACGATGGTAGGATTGGAATTTGTGGACGATCACAATGAACTCGCAATGCTGTAGAAACCCAAACAAGCAGAGGGTTTTGAAGAAATTGTTGATTTCCTGAAAACATCCCACGTTGCCTATGCACTCACAGTCAATCCCACCATCTATGTGGAGCACATGCGTCAGTTCTGGGGCAATGCCTCTATACAGACTAATGATGGCAATCAGGTCATCCACTCAAAGGTTTGTGATAAACCTATCACAGTCTCAGAAGGCTGCATTCGCACTCATCTACGCTTAGATGATGCATCAGGTATATCTTCTCTTCCTAAGGATGATCTCTTCCAAGAAATTGGTAGAATGGGATATGAAGGTCCCACTGAGGTTTACATGTTCTTCAAGAACAAATTTTCACCTCAGTGGAGATTCTTTGTTCATACCCTTCAACATTTTATTTCCCGTAAAACAAATGGATGGAGTAAGTTCAACAGTACCATAGATTATGCTGTGGTCTGCTTAGCAACCTCTAGAAAGTTTAATTTTTCACAAATGATTTTGAATGATTTACTGTCAAACCTGGATACCAAAACCAAAACAAAGAGATTTTATATGTATCCAAGGTTTGTACAAGAAGTACTTACCAATGAATTGACGGATTTACCCTCTTTCCAAGAGGTGTATGTACCTAAATCTCCCAAAGGGAAGGTGTTCTCTAACATGAAAAGGCCTAGTAAGTACTTTTCTGGACAAAACACTCCATTATTCTCTACAATGATGGGTGTGTCTCATTCCCATGGTGAGGCATCAGGGTCAAAGCCCACATCTGACCAACCCACTGATGACCTACCCACACCATTCATTTCAATTAATCCTCCTCAGAACCCTATTGTGAAGCCAATTTCCCCCATCACCAAAACATATATAAGGAAAAAGGTACAGAAGATTCCTTCCCTTCCTGTATCTTCACCCCAACAGCCTGCAAGCCCTCTAATGGAGCATTCTCCATTAGAGAATATCCAAAGGGAAACCATAGGGGTGTCTCTCAACCCCAAGAAGGTGCTCTCTAAGGAGAAGGAAGAGCATGTGGGCAGCAAGGCTCACACTACTGATTCTGCACAAGGTGTGGATCAGGACAGTATGAACATAGCTAAGACCTTACCCACGACAACTTTAGGTGAGCAATCATCTAAAGGTCCCAGGTGCCAAGAAACCACGGGGGTAAAAGGTGCTTCTGCTAGGCAGAAGGTCTCTATTAAAAGATCCAAGGATCCTTCAAGGGTGGTAAAAACACCTAAAGGAGGTGAGGACAGATATAACTATGAAGAATTGATAGATACTCTTGGTACAATAAGTCTGGAAGTTCACAATCAAGATTTGGAGATAAAAGAGATGAAGAAGGTGATCACCTCCCAACAAGTGCAAATAGCCAAACTGAAGAAGATGGTAATCAGGTTGATGCACAAAAAGAAGCAAAAACAGTTTGTATTGAAGAAAAGGGGAAGTGTACATGATGCTTCCAAAAAGGGGGTGAGTCAAGCTGAAGTTGAAAAGCAAAGTCCAGTTGGTATGGAATCTCAGTTTGAGGGAGATATGAGTAGTGAAGAAGAAAAGAAGCTAGCAGCAGAAACAATGAATGAAGCAGAAACTGAACAAGCAGTAGAAACAGTGAATGAAGCAGAAACTGAACAAACAACAGAAACAGCAAAGGCAGTAGAAACTGAGAAAGAAGTAGAAACTACAGCAATAGCAGAAACAAAAAAACCAGCAGCAGAAACTGAACTGACAGTGGAAGAACTAGAAATTACTGAAACTCTGGTTAAGGCAAAGCATGACACTCCTAAAGCCACTCAAAAGGATAAGGGAGTGGTGATCAAAAAAGGTGAAATAGAGAACACAAAGAAAGAGATAAGCATGTCAGATGCAAATAAGAAAGGAAAAGAGAAGGTGGTTGAATCTGAGAAACCAGTGAAAAAGCAAAAGCAAATAGATATGGATGTAGAGTTGGCAAAGAAGCTGCAGGAAGAGCTTGAAAAAGAGAATGAGAGCCAAACTGCCAAGGACAGAAAGCTTGCCTTAGATTTGACAAAAAGCCTGAATGAAGAGTATTAGAAAAGCTTGAAAACTGCTGTGAAGAAGGTCACTATGAAAGCTCCACAGAAAAGACATCCCTCAAAAACCTTCTTAGCCAATCAAGAAAGAAGAAAATGATCAACTTCCTGAAAGGATCCATTGGAGTTCTTGAAGGAATGTTTACAAAAATGTCCTTCAGCAGAATTGAGGAATAATACAAGAAGGAGATGGCCAAGCTTCAAGGGGATTTCAGTCAGAGGGTTGAGTTTGAAAGAAAAATGAAAGAGAGACATGATCTGAATATTCAAAAACCCTTCCCTGACAGTGAAGAAGGCACTCCTACAAAAGAAAGGGCAGAAGTCAAGAAAGAAGAAACACTAGCCCAGAAGATCAGAGCTGTTAAAAGAATGAAGTCTATTGCTTCAAAGAAACAGGCAAAAAGGCCAAGGATTGAGGAAGTGGAGAAAGAAAAGGAAAGTGAAAGAATAGAAGAATAACCATCCGAACCTACTGTTGCATCTTCAGCAGAGCATGAGCAGAATCAAGAGCCAAAAACTCAACAATCAGAACAGCCAAGACAACCTGAGGAACAGTTTGATTTGTACATGACAGTAACAGATGAAGAACCGGTGAAAGCTGATCCTATCTCAGTGAATGCTCCTGGAATCATTCATTGGGATACACTTTTGGACAAAAGAACAGAATATATCAGAATCAAGAGAATGGGTGATCAGTATGAAGTTTATTCAACCTGGGGAAAGATCATCAGAAGTTGTTCCAGAACAGATTTGGAGGAGATGTATAAGGTTGGTCTGAATCTATAAGGTGAAGTGTTGAAAGGAGATGGGATGAATCTAATAAAGATGGTCATGGAGTTCTTGTGCATGATGTTTGATCCAGATAGAGTGAAGTATCTTATCAAAGACCTGCACCATGAAAATGGTTTTAAAAGAATTGATTATTGGATGTTGTTTGAAAGATGTGGAGTCTATGTCTTAACTATTGATAAAAGCTATCATGAGTATTACTTGGTGGATAAGGTATATGACCACAGCAAAGCAAAGTTGCAAGGGATGTTGAGAGCTAAGCTGGTATGTGCTAAAGGTTTAGAAATGGCCAGAATTGTGATCAAAAGAACAATCAATCAAAGCCTAGGTTTGAATCCTGATCTAGGAATTTGAGCAGTGTTTTTGAAAGCATCATGAAGACCCCATCATGAAGAACTTAACTTCTTGAATTGAAAAGTTAAGGTAGGGGGAGATTGTTGGGTCTAAAATATGCTAAGTCCAGTTAGTACTGCTACTTGAAGGAGTTACTACTGCTGAAAGAATTAATACTGTTGAAGATTTTAATACTGCTATTCAAAGGTATTACTACTGCTTGTAGGATTACTACTGCTAGAGGTATTAATACTGTTTGAAAGTTAATACTGCTAGTAGTTAGTACTGCTTGGAGAATTACTACTGCAAGATGGTTAGTATTGCTGAGGATGAAGATTAATGTTGTTTATGAAGATAAAGATGGATTGATTGCTTGATGTGAAAGACTAGGAGTTGGAGATAATGTTGAAGATAATTATGGACTGGATGCTGGAGATCAATATTATTTTCATATTTATCTTGTATTTTGTTTTGTATATATAGATACATAGTTTTTGATAGAATACAGAATATACGTTTTTGTTTTAGAGAGAATTAGCCTCAAGGTTCTTTGTAGTCCTTTCAATAAAGAAATATTGAACGTCTGTTGAGCCTGTTCAACAGATTGAGGTTGTGGTTGTAATCATTAAGTTAATTCAATATAACTTGTGATTTGATCCATACACTGTTCTATTGGTTTACTGTTAAAGTGTTATTCCGCAAACTTCTTTAACAAAGTTTCTGAGTGTTAATTAAATTCTTGTTTAAAATTTTGATCTTGACATAATGTTAACAGTTTGGGGGTCAAGGTGGATTCTCTCACCACCGCCATCAACGGAACCACCAGCGTAGTCAATATCGCTGGTGACGAGCTGAAGACATTGACAGCTACCTGCTCCACAAAAGCTGAAGCCTCTCAAATCTCCACTCTTCAAGAAGAGATTGTCAAAGTAAGGGAGGATACTCAGCGACAGTTTGATTCTCTATCCACAAAAGTGGATTCATGCACAGCTCTTCTTCAGCAAGTCCTTGACAAGCTGAATGCACCAGCTCCGACTTATTCTCCTTCATTCACATCGGACGACTGCACCCAACTGAACATAGTTGTTGAATTTATTCATCAGGCTACTTCAGATCTCCCTGTGATTAGGACGTCTGGATAGTCTGGAGGCTGAAGTCCGAAAGTTGTCCTCTGCACAACCTTCCTCTCCAACCAAAGATCTCTCCCTAGCTGATAATGTCAAAGAGGGGGAGAAAGATGCTGAAGAAAATATAGAGGAGGAGGAAACTGCTGCTGAGGTTCAACAGGAAGATCCTCCCTCTCATGTTGAGGGGGAGAAGGTTGCTGACAAAGCCCCTCCTTCTTTCAAAGACTTAGTCGATGAAGAAGAAAAGGAGGAAGATGAAGAAGAAGATATTGATCTTCAAGATCAGGATGAAGAGCAACCTCATCAAGAAGATGATGATGATGACGATGAAGAAGATCAGTCCTTATGGTGTTCTGCAACCATCACATCTTCAGTGATAACTTCGAAAGAAGTTGTCACAGCAGGGGGAGTCATGGAACATCCTCAGGAACCCCTTCTCAAAGCAAATCCAAGGGTACAGTTGCTGAGGGAAACCTGAAGACAGTTTCACTATCTGAGGAGAATCCTTCTCAGGTATGCCTTTCACTTGTTCCCATATCCTTCTATAAATTCCCTAACCCTGTTCTCTTCTAGCCTTTATCTCCCTTCTTCCCAATATAAAACCTAACTTTGTTTCTTTCTATTTTCTGACCAAACAGTTCTCTCCCCTGCTTAAGGGTAAAGAACTACAAATAATCCCAGCTCCCATAGTTAATGAATAAATAATTCCAATCTCTGTAAATGAGATTGATGAAGAAGATGAAGAAGAAGAAGAAGAGTCCCTGCAACATCCAGGAAGGCCCTCTAGACCATCTCACTAGTCAGAGGAAGAGATGAAGAGAAGAGCAGAGATGATCTCTCATCTAGAGAAACAACGAATGAAGGTCCCTACTCAATCAACAGATCTAGAGTTCCTGACTGAAGCTGAAATCGAAGAATCTGTCAGGGCTGAGAAGCTGATAGATGATTGTCAAAGAGATGCCTCTCTTGCTCTCAAAATTCAGTCCTCTCAAGTCAAAGAGAAGAAGCTGAAAAACAAACCAGTGGAAGTCCAGGCTGCTCTATTGAAAGAGATTGAAGAGGAGCGCTCAAAAGAACTAGCGGTCAGCGATAACTCAGTTGATTGGTGCAAGCAGAAAATCGACTATCGCTCTGACCCAATGAAGATTGTAGCAGTTGTTATCTCAGGGAGAAAGAAGAAGGACAAAGTTTCTTTCATTATGGAGATTACCAGAGAGGATGGAAGCTGCAAGGCTATGTTCGTTTCAAAGCTGGAAAGCTTCAGCTACATGGAATGGCTTGAGTTCAAAGATGCGCTGAAGAAATCGAAGTCAGTCTATAGAGGCTATGTTGAAGGGATAAATGATGCTCTCATCAACAGAGTCGCTACAATCCTAAAGGTGCCATCTACTCTTCCTTCTAAGCCAAAGCAAATCAAAAGAAAGCCTGTCTCCTCCTCGTCTGAAAATGTCGTTGTGATAAAAAATGAAACCTCCATAAAATTCTCAAGAGAAACTCTGTTTGGTCCTCCTCCTGATCTTTCAGTTCTCGATCTATCTCTGCCCCCTGGTGGACCATATGTTGTAGGACAAGTTCTTAAAGAACCTTTTGGAATCTTCTTCAGAGATGATGAAGAAGAGCCCAGATTCCAAAGAGTATCTGAAATTCCTATCTGTCCCCTCAGTCATCTCAAGTATCTCTTATGCTTATGGTGTGACTTCTCTTTTGCTGCTGAGCCAATCAAAGCAATTATTAGCCAAGAATCGTCAGAGCGAAGGCAAAAAAGAGAAGAAATACCTGAGTATATGATCAATCCTCCTAAGTCTTCTTTAGATAGCTGATAGATTAGTTTCCTATTTCTTGTAATCTATTAGTAAAACTTACAGTAGTTAGTTCCTCACTTGTACTTGTAATTTTCATATCTTGTCATTCTATCTCTGAATTAATGAAAATTTCAGTGATGTACTTAACTCTATCAGTACTGTAAAAGATCCCTCAAAATAGTAATTGGGACATGTATGTTATGAGTCCTAATTATTCCTTTATTTTGAACTATAAAGTAATTTTCTTCAGTTACTTTGTCATTATCAAATAGGGGGAGATTGTTGATCCAAACTCTCTCAGTGATTTGATAACGACCCTCTTCTATACTTAGTGAAAATTACGTTTTAATATGTATTAGTGTTTCATCATCCGTGATCAGAATGAGTCTGTTCAGTTATCGTTGATGACCATTCTTGTAAACATTTCATATGTATTAGTGTTTCACTATCAGCGATCAGACTGAGTCTGTTCATTTATCGCTGATAGTTTATGATGTAAACAGTTAACGTAATCCCTGAAGACAAGTCTCGCGTCAATAGATGTTCATAGCTGAATCGAAGACGAAGCCACAGAACAAAGACAAGTCTACTAGTGACCTGATGCGGATATCAGTGAAGCAAAAACGACTCTACTTATACGCGAAGGAACATGAGGAAAAGCTTCAACGATAGCTAAACTTCTTTGTATCTCTGAAGGAAGAGATATTCAGCGATCAAACGATCACGTGGCTTAGGCCTCAAGTCTCCTTTTGTCTTACCTTGCACAACCAGTATGATGTGTCAGAACATACATACCTCTGCCACAATTCGAACAACAACTATGTCAACTACATTGTTCATGATACGACCGAAAGCATGTCTCCCAAAGTCAAACTCTCTAAGCCAATCAATGAAGGACACGTGTAAAGTGCTCTGCGATGCATTTAATGCATAGGGTATAAATAGAAGATCACCTCTCCATCTGAAAGTGTGCTCTATTCTTGAACCTTCATAGAAACCCTTGTTTTCTATACTCTATAATCCCCCATTCTCTATATTCTTGTGCAACCATCTTAGTGTTTTCTTAAGTTTGTTTAGATTGAGTCTTACTTAATCTTATTCCGCAACAAACATGTAAATTGTGTTTGATTTATCAATAAACAATTTATTAAACTTTAAATTATGTGTTTGTATTCACCCCCCCCCCCCTTTTACAAACTTGTTAAGCACCTCCGGGACCAACATATTTGTTGGATACAAGATCATGGAGACTGAAAGCTAAAAGTGAAGCCAACTCAAAGCTCAAGCATTAATGTCAAAGTCTATTTGTAATAAAGTCAAAGTCAAAGTCAAAGTGTTGTATTTTGTATTTTTGTAAGTGTTGTGTCCTTGTCTTAAATAGGGATATGACTTTAGTTGTGTAACAAGCGTGTGGTTAGAAGTTGATTTGTACGCAAACTGTTGTTCTAGAGAGAGAAAGTCAGAGAGAGTTTATTGTATATGAATTGCATTCATCTAATTGAGAAAGGTTGATTGTTTGAATTGATTGATTCGTATGATGTTTGTGATTAATTGCAATTAGAACTTGGAATTAGGGAATAATAATTGGTATCAGAGCAGAGTGTTAGAATAGAATTGTATTCAAGATTAAAATAGAGGGTCTTGGTTGTAATAAGTTGATAGTTCAAGGGTTTGGTTGTAAAGTCAACAAATGTTGACTTAGTATAAATACTTGGTTTCTTTGTATTTTGTACGTAGACGTACACATTAGACATCCAGAGAGATTGGTAAGAAAGAACTCGCACAACACATACACTTACGTGAGATCTGTGCTAGAAGTTAGATCTGTGATTAAATGTAATTCATGTATTTGATCTAATAAAGATTGTTTTTTAAATGATTGTGTGATTATATGCTAGTAAATCTGGGTCATAATTGGTATCAGAGCGAGAAATTCATCAATTTGAAGGTTTTCGAGTTCGTATTATGTATTTGAGTTTCTTGAATGAATTTTTGTGTAAAAGTGAGTTTTTGGTAAAATTACTTGTTGATTTGTGAACGAAAAAGGTAATGGAACATCTTTCTTGAGTTGAATTGGATTTGAAAACTGTTTTTGATCATAAATTTGTTGATTTTAGAGGTTTTATGTTCGAAAATATGTCGAGTACTGTTTGATTGATTCATATATGCTATAGTGAAAATTTGATTGCAATATTGAATTGGATTGATCTTTACGCTAACTTGATTGATTATGTGAAGTTACAGCGTGTGAATTGAAGAATTGGATCGATTTCTGCATTAAAATCGAATTTTTCAGTCTTAGAACTCAAGAACTCGCAAGATCTGAGTAATTCGTATGAAGAACTCGCAAGATCTTATGGATATTCAGATTTCGCAGATAGATTTCGCATAGATAGTATTCTAAATTCGCTAAGTAAAGAATTCGCAGGACTGTGATCTACGATTTGTCAAAGAATTCACATATATCTTTAAGAAATTTCATTCAAGTATAGATTTCGTATAACTCTTTATACTAAAAGCAAAGAATTCACATAAGAGATTTTTGCGAAAATTATTTCTTTAAAATGTTTCAAGGCAGGGATTTGTAGATAGGCATATACGAATTCTGAAGAATTTGTACTTGAGTCTTGAGCGAAAAGTGAGAATTCGCACATGCCTGTATGCGAAAAGTGAAGATTCGTAGAGTTTTTCAAAGTTTTTCTTAAGGATAGAATTCGTATCTTTGTATCTTACGAATTCTACTTGCGAATTCTCATTGTGCGAAAAGTGTTTCATTAAAAGGTTTTCAAGGATAGAATTCGTATGAGAGAGTCATACGAATTGTGACTATTTCACAAAAAGCTTTATACTAATTCTGAAGAACTCGCATATAAGCTTATGCGAATTGCTTGAATTCTTGGTATCTCTTACATGCGAATTCCTAACTTGTGCGAAGTTTGAGCTTGTTTCTACGAATTTCAAGTGGTATACAAATTCTGATACATTGTTTTGCGAATTGTTCCTTGATAAGTAATACTTGCGAATTTTGAACTTAAAGTTTTTAGAAATTTCAATTTCTGAAAATTTTCAAGGTTTGTTCAAATTGTTGGATTGAAAAATCATTACTAGCTAAAATTTTGTTTGTGTGTAGATAATTCTCTCATCATGTCAAAAGAATTACTTTAAATGGGTTCTCAATCCAAGCCTCCGATTCTGTCTATCAGTGGATATTCTCAATGGAAAAGGAGGATGATTCAGTTCTTGAATCACAAGAACAGAGATTACATGACATCCATATTAAAAGGTCCAGTTGAATCAGTTGTTACAGTACCTGGACAAGCGGCCATAGATACTTCTCCAGAAATTCTAGTACGATATGTGCCTAAGCCATATCAATACTTTAGTGAAAGAGAGAAGGAACTCTACAAGATTGATGAAGAGGCCCTTATCTATCTCACCATGGATATTCCAAATGACATCTACAACCGAGTAGATAGTAGAGAATCTGCTAAAGCCATGTGGGACGAGCTGGAAAGACAATTCAAGGTACTGAAAAGTCTATTCAAGCCAAACTGAATCAAAGCATAAATGCTTATGAAGGATTTTGTGCTAAAGAAGGGGAAGCACTGCTAGATACGTATACAAGATTCAATGTAATATTGAATGATTTGAGAAGAAATGGGATGAACAAGACTGTGTCTGAAATCAATTACAAGTTCATCAAGAACTTGAATCCTGAGTGGAAAAGCTATGCAATTAACACACAGATGACAAAAGACATGTCTCAAGAGGATGTGAACGATATGTTTATAACTTTATCTCAACATGAGGATGAGGTAAAGCAGCTAAATGAAGAAAAAAAGATTGTCAAAGATTCACTGGCCTTGTTGTCTGAAACAAAGAAAGGATCAAGCTCTAAGTCTATTTCTTCATCAAAATACAAGTTAAAGAAATCCAGAGCTTTCCTTACTGAACTGACTGAATCTAGTTCTGAAGATTCCTCCACAGAGACTGAAGTACATTCAGATGAAGATGTACAAAAGTTTGCTGATCATCTGACCCTCATCATAAAGCAACTTCAGAAAAGCTTTGGCAAGAAGAGATTTTCAAAGTCAAAGTATGATGGGTACAGAAAAGACAGATCAGAGAAATACAAGTCGAGGTTTGGAAAGAAGGAAGGAAAAAGAGAAGAGAAAAGAGATGAGAAAAGAGAATAGAAGAAAGAAGAGAAAACTGAGCCTAAGTTTGGCAGGTGTTACAATTATGGTAACCCTGGCCACTTCTCCAAAGACTGCAAGTTCAAACCTGTGAAGAATTCAGAGTACTATGCCAAGAAATCTCTATTAGCAAAGAAGGCAGAAGAAGGGAAAGAACTTATGGCTGAAGAGGAGAATTGGTTTTACCAAAGTTTTGATGAAGAATCAGCACACTTCACACAGGTGTGTATGATGGCTAAAGTTGAAGATGGAGCTGAAACTTCTTCTGACCAATCTGAATGTGAATCTGAGGTAAGTACTCTTTATAATTCTGAACTTGTTGAATCTCTTATGGCTCAGATTCAAAACATGGAAAAAGAGTTTGAGAACTTAAAAGGCAAACTTAGCAACGAAAGACAATCAATGATGAGCTTTCGTGAAGAAAACGCATTATTGAAGGTTGTTGTTGAGGATAAAGAATCCGAGAAAGATGCCTTGAAGAAAGAGAAAGAAGTTTTAAAATCTAAAACCACTGAGCTTAAAAGGAATCTTGTTAATTTAAATTCTGAAAAAGGTGAATTTAAAATTAAATTTGAAGCTTGTTTTCTGGAACGGAATGAGGCTTATTGCAAGATTAAGCAACAAGAGGATTTGAATCTAAAGAGAGGACAGACTGAGCAAACATTGAATTTATTAACGAATAAAATCCAAGATGTCCGTTTTTATAATGCTAAAACAGGTTTAGGTTTTGAAGATTTTAAAAAGAGCCCCAGAAAACTTGTATAATTTTGAGAAATTGGGGTCAAAACCTAAGAAAATCCCGGATATTCATGATACGTTTGTTAAATCTAAAACTCTTAAGTCTAGCATTTCTTCTAAGGGTAAAGAAGTGATTGATGATGATACATCAAGTTGTGCTGATTCAATTTCAAGTTTTAAATTTGTTGGTTTTCTTATAATGAATTGAATATAAGCTATAAAACCAGAAAACCTGAGTTTGTTGAGTTTCAATCATTATTTTCTAATTTTACACCAACAGAATCAACCAACACTGAAACAGATATACCTGAAACTCAATGTCAGTATGATGAATATGAATCAGACACTGATGTTGAGAATCAGACTCCAATATTTGAATCAGTCATTTCTGAATCTCCAAAAGAGGTTAAGACTGATGAGTGCATAAATATCATGAATAATAGCATTAAAACTGATTTTTCAAAGAAAACGACTGAGGAGATTTTTGAAAACATGATGAATGCTTCAGATCCTGTTCCTATTATTGAGAAGCTAGAATCAAACTCTGAGCTGAATCAAAGATCTACTTTTGAGAAACAAATCAAAGATCTTCAAAAGATTATTGAAGAGTTGGAAGATGAGAATTGTGATCTCAAATTCAAACTTGAGAAATCTTCTGAGGAAAACAAAGAACTCTCCAAAGAGTTGCATACTTTGAAAACTGATTTGTTTAAGCAAGATCTTGATGAGAAAAAGATGTTTGAATCTCAGAACTGGAATGTTCATTCAAACCCAGAGTTTGAGACTATCACTTCCAAAACCTCTGTTGTTTATACTAAAACTCCTAAATATCCTCCAAGTATTATTGAGAAAGGAGAGTCTTCTGGAACTTTAAAGAAAAATTCATCTTTCAAGAAGAAAACTGACAAGGTTTCATCTCATTTTTCAGATATAAGAAAACAAAAAGATAAAGGAGAATGGGTGAAGAAGATGTCTGAAAATAAAGTTGTTGAGAATAAAAGTAGTGTTAATGATAGTGCTAGTTTGAAATATAACAGTTCTAACGATCCAAAATGTCAAAGGTGTATGAATGTTTGTACTCAAATTGATAAATCAAAACTTTTGACATTTGGTCGTAAGAACTTTCTTTGCAAACACTGTCATGACAATGCTTTCATTATTCACACCATTCCTCCTAAATCTAAAGTTGCTAAAAAGGCATCTCGTGCTAAACTTGTTTCTAAATCCTCAGCACAACATGCTAAAATCTTTCATGCTAAGAATGATTATCATTCTAGAAAACAGAGATTTAATGAGCTTAATGTAAAAATGGTTTGGAAATGGATACCGAAGCCTCATTATGAGTGGCGAGTCAAGGCTAAGGTAGAAGATTTGAATAAATTGTATAAGTCTAACCAATAAGGACCCATTTGGATGGGTACCTAAGAAGAAGTAACTTGTTCTTTTTGCAGGCCTCACATCTGTGGTACATAGATTCAGGATGCTCACGGCACATGACTGGATTTAAACATTTGTTACATAACTATGTTGAGGATCCTGCAGGGAAAGTTAGTTTTGCAAATTCATAGCTAAATGGAATCATTAGAGGACATGGGTCATGAAAAACGACATCGTAACAATCAAGAAAGTACTGTTCTTAGATGGTCTTGATCATAATCTTTTCAGTACAAGTCAATTCTGCGACAGTAAATTTCAAGTTCGGTTCACTGTAGATAGTTGTTTCATTGAAGATAAAGACGGTTGTGAGATTTTCAATGTTGAGCGACATGGAAATTTATATGTAGTACACTTTCCAACACTTTCTGCAACTAGATCTGTTTGTCTAATTGCCAAAGCTTCAAAAGCTGAAAGTTGAATTTGGCATCGGCGCCTGTCTCATCAAAATTTTCAAGCAATAGATCAATTGGCAAGACATGAAATAGTCAAAGGTTTTCCAGAACTAAGGTTTGAGAAGAATTCACTTTGTCCCGCCTGTGAGATGGGAAAAATGAAACACAATTCACATAAAGCAAAGACAGAATTCTCTTGTTCATCACCTCTCGAGCTTATTCACATGGACCTTTGCGGCCCAACGAGAACTCAGTCTATCAATACGAAGAAATATATTCTAGTAATGATAGATGAGTACTCCAGATATACATGGCTGGAATTTCTGCGAAACAAATCAGACGCGCCAGAGTTAATCATTGCCTTTATTAAAAAAATCCAGGTTCGACTTCAATTGCCGGTAAAGACTTTGAGAAGTGACAACGGCACATAATTCAAAAATGATACTCTTCAGAGTTATCTCGTATCAGTCGGGATTTCACATAATTTTTCTGCTGCTTATACTCCTCAATAGAACGGTGTGGTCGAAAGAAAAAATCGAACCCTGGTTGAGGCAGCGAGAACGATGCTGGCATACTTTGGTCTTCCATTGTATTTGTGGGCTGAAGCCGTAGCTATTGCATGTTTTACACAAAACCGTACTATTGTGATCAAAAGACATAAAAAAACAACATATGAGCTTATAAATAAGAGAAAGCCGAATATTAAATTTTTTCGTGTTTTTGGTTGTAGGTGTTACATTCTCAATGATCGTGATAATCTTGGTAAATTCAACAACAAGGCGGATGAAGGCTACTTTATCGGATACTCTTTGATGTCAAAAGCCTATCGAGTTTACAACAGACGCACCAAAACTATCATGGAGAGTATGAACGTGTCTTATGATGAATCATCTACATTGACTTCTGAACACAACATTTCAGAACTCAAGCTGAAACAGAAGGCTTCTATTCAAGACGGAATAGAACCCAAATTGTCACATACTAAGTCTTATGACTCACTAAATGTATCATCTGAGTTAGATTTATTATTTCTTGATGCTTTTATGGATATATATGCAGATTTCGATAAATCAAACATATCCGCATCAACTTCAGAGGTTCCGGTTATAACTGAAGATATTTCAGGACCTTCTGACATTGTCACAACAACCTCATCAGGTACATCTACACCTGTTATTTCTAACAATACTAATTCAAACTCTACATCTTCAGGTACAGTTTCTGGAAAAGAAGTCCCGAGTACTTCTTTTGCTGCTCTAGAACTACATCAGTCAGAAACAAATGTACAAGATGTCCCAAGTACATCTGAGGTTAAGCCTGCTATATATGATGAGTATGATGAAGACAACACGCAGATTTCTGTTCAACCACTTCCAAGTACTACAAGATGGACAAGAGATCATCCCCTACATAACATAATAGGTGACGTACACAGTGGAGTGAAAATGCGGGCGACATCTGCAAATTTTTGTCTTTACTCTAGTTTCCTTAGTTCCCTTGAGCCGAAGAACGTATCAGAAGCCTTGCGTGATCCTGACTAGATTTTAGCCATGCAAGATGAGCTTCTACAATTCGAGCGGAACAAGGTCTGGCGACTTATCCCACTACTAGAAGGAAAATCCGTGATTGCCATAAAGTGGGCATTCAGAAATAATAGAGATGAAGCAGGAGTTGTGGTTCGAAATAAAGCTCGCCTCGTTGAAAAAGGGTATTGTCAATAAGAGGGAATTGATTATGATGAGACATTTGCTCCTATTGCACGGATTGAAGCTATTCAGATATTCTTATCATACACAACCCACAAGAATTTTACAGTCTATCAGATGGACGTAAAATCTGCATTCTTGAATGGGATCCTGCATGAAGAAGTTTATGTTGCTCAATCCGAAGGCTTCGTTGATCCAAAACACCCGGATTACGTTTACGTATTAGACAAGGCTTTATATGGACTCAAACAGGCACCGAGAGCTTGGTACAAAACGTTAACCCAATTTCTACTTGCTTCAGGGTTTAAGAAAGGTACTATTGATACTACTCTCTTTCTGAAGAAACAAGGTGAAGATATGATCCTAATTCAGATCTATGTGGATGACATTATTTTCGGTTCTACAAATACTAAATTTTGTAAAAACTTTTCAAAAATCATGGAATCTCGATTTGAAATGTCGATTATGGGTGAACTGACATTTTTTCTTGGTCTTCAAGTTAAATAGTTACCCGAAGGCATTTTCATCAATCAGTCAAAATATATCAGAGATATCCTGAAAAAGTTTAACATGTCTGACAGTTCAGTAATGAAAACACCAATGGCAACGGGTACACTTTTGGATGCTGATATTTCTGGTAAATCTGTTGATCAAAAAGTGTATCGTAGCATGATTGGTTAATTATTGTACTTAACAACAAGTAGATCGGATATTATGTTTGCCACGTGTTTCTGTGCTAGGTATCAAGCTAACCCGAAGGAATCACACCTAGTCGTTGTGAAACGAATTCTTAGGTACCTCAAAGGCACTCCCAAGTATGGCCTTTGGTATCCTCAGGGTTCTAGTTTTGATCTAACTGCATACACAAATGCTGACCACGCAGGTTGCAAGGTGAATCACAAAGGCACATCAGGTTCATGTCAGTTTTTAGGTGACAAGTTGGTTAGCTGGACGTCAAAGAAGCAAAATTGTGTATCCACATCTACCGCCGAGGTTGAATATGTAGTTGTTGCAAGCTGCTGTTCACAAGACCTTTGGATGTAGACACAATTTAAGGATTTTGGCTATTCATACCAACGAGTTCCTATTTACTGCGATCCAAAGAGTGCAATAGCAATCACGACAAATCCAGTGCAATATTCAAAGACTAAACACATTGATGTACGATACCACTTCATCAAGGATCATGTGGAAATGGGTGACATAGAGATGCATTTTGTGCAAACAGACTACCAATTGGCTGATCTTTTCACCAAACCGTTGGATGAAAAGAGGTTTACCTTTCTAGTCAGCAAACTAGGTATGTTAAATGCCACTACATGATTCGAGGGGGAGTATATATTACTTTGTGCTTAAATTGTTTATATCTTGGAAATTATGAACAATGTCTATTACTCATCATTTACTGACGAAGGCAGAATCATTTTTACAATGATTACCAAAATCTTTTATCTTGCAGGTTATCTTTCAAGTGACAATGGTTTCTGGTTACATCAGATCAGAACCCGTTCTTAATTGGTAAATCTGTACATTACTATTCTCACCGGAGAATAAGTAATCATGGCTTCTGAATACTCAGTTCAAAACCGGATCTCAAATGTTTTTCTTCTGATGGATGCTTAATTGATAACATCTTTTCTAGAAGTTTTTTGATTTGAGAGGGAGTTAGTGAATTAAACTGTTATATCTTTTAGGGGGAGGAGATATTAGCTAAATGTACTTTCATTGTTATATTTTTCTAATATCTTGAATTTTTACAAATATTTAGGGGGAGGATATCTGATGTTTTGTCAAGGATACTTAAACGATGATATTCATTCGAAGGGGAGTTGAGATACTATACATTACAGGTATATCTTTCTATATCTCTAACTCTATCACTTGTTGAAAGAAGGACAACTTCAACTTGTGAAATATGGTTTCTTAAATGTTCAAATCACTTCCTATTCTTAAAAGATTTTCATGAATTGAGAAGTATGATTTTAAATGATTTTTAGTTGGATACTTTGATGATTATCTGACCGTGTATTTCTAATGACAAATACTTGTGTATTTGTCATGTCTTTATACTTTGTCAAGTATTCATACACACAACGGTTCAGTACATACATTTCTTGACTTTGTTATTACCATGTATCAAAAAGATAAATCTTTTTATGGTAATACTCCCGTTTGCACTCTACTTTGTTTAAAATTAGACGTCATTTCTATACTGAAATGTGCTATCATTATTACAATGTTTATATATTGTTCATATAAACAACATTCGTCTTTGATTTCCCAAAATATTATTCTTCATGAATTTTGATCTGATTCTAATCATTGTCAGATTCTCAAAACATTTCTATTCTTTCGTGATTATTCATTCATATAAAATTTTGAGAACTCTTACATGATTAAAATGTTCATCAAAAATCAGAGAGCATATATACACTGACAAATGATTTCTTGCGCTTTAATGTCAAGAAAATCATTGAAGCAATGCATGCTTTTAGGAACATACATGGGATTCAATGTGTGAGCTTAAACGAACTTCCATGGATTCACGATAACCAGTGTTTCCTACCCCGGAAGTAATCCTAAGAGTAATTAAGGGGAGAGGGGTCAAAAGATTGAGAGGTGTGTGAAGAGGTGAAATGGAAAAGAGAGATTGGTTAGAAGTGAGTTTAAAAGATTAAAAGCAAGAGGGTGTGTGAACAGAGTAAAAGAATATCAGACTCTGCACAAACTTCTTTCTGAGTCGGGCAGCCACATAAACTGATTGATTCACATTCTTTGGTGACCGTCATTGAAAAAGGTAGTGAGCCCATGCCATGTCTTGTATATAACCCCACCAGCTACTCATTCTTTTCTTAAAAAGAGAATATTTCACATTTTCTAGGGACGCAACACATAATCTATTGGTTCTTCACTCGGAAGATACTGATATTGAAAAAAAAGGAAAGTTGCCCCACCTTCGACCCTTTCTCATGCACGTTTGAGTCTATGTATAACCTTTGTTGTCTCATTGGTTTACATAATTTTGAGCCTTAACAGCAATCATTGCGCTAATTCTTTCATAACACAAGCACGAGTACACAGAGAATCTATTTTTCTGTCAGAACATTCATAGAAAATACCTTGTGTTTTTCAATGATTTAATGGAAGTCCTGGGGAGTGAACATCAACTCAAGCTCCTTACATTGTACATTCGTTGTACACAATAACTTTGTGTTACTGACAGGCATTCCTAACTGTTTCATATGTTGTTTCAGGGTTACAACTCATAATTTGTCTGAATTTGAAAAGTTCAGATAAATAAATTCATGAATTGACGGCTCATTCAGATCAGAAAAAAGACTCTTTTCCTATTACTCTTTTGGGGAGACTAATCATTTATTGTCAAAGGGAGAGATTATTCATATTTCACCACAAGGGGAAGATTGTTACTCATGAAGACTGCGCTTATCGAATGTTTTGGGGGAGATCTTTCAAAGACTATGCTGACATTGAAAAAGTTTTGATGATTCTGATTCTCACAATTCATCAAAAAGGGGGAGATATATCAAGTTTTCAAAGTCAGATCAGAGTTGATATTATCAAGAAGGGGGAGAATCTAAATGTCAGATACAAGTTTTAGTTGTTCAAGTTCAAGTCTGCTACAAGTTGTTTGACAAAGCTGAAATGAAAGAAAGAGCAAAGTTCGAGGTTGTTTCAAATATGATTCTTTTGGAATAAAAAAAGGGGGAGATTGAAATTAATGGTGTTTAATCAAAGCTGTTTCGAAGGAGATGTAATGAGAGGGGGAGATGTTCCGATCAGATAGATGTTAAAGTTTGAAAGAAAGTTTGAAAGTTTTGATGATTTGTCAAAGTTGTTAAAGTAAAGCCAAAGAGGAAGATTTACTTCAGATGCTCAAAGATGAAGTTCATTCAAGTGTCAAAGATGTCAAGATGTCAAAGCTGAAGATATTTGTGAAGATAAGAAGACCTGAAGATTATCATCAATTTTTTTTTAATCTTTAATCCAAAGGGGGAGATTGTTAGAATAGAATTGTATTCATGAAATTGTATTCCCAGATTCAATTATCAAGCAATCTAATACTCTCAATTAGATTATGTGTGACAGTGATCAAGAACTAGAGAGAGATTAGAATGTAGAGAGAGAAAGTATCCAAGTCTGTATTTCTCTAAATCAAATGTTACAATGTAAAGCTCTTACAACAACTACAAGTAAAAAACCTATTTATACCAAGAGTAAAACTCTCAAGTAATCCAACTAAACTCTCAAGTAACTTGAATAAGGTATCCACACAAACTCTCAAGTACTTAAACTCTCAAGAACTTAAGCACCCTCTAAAACAAATGTTGACTTTCTCACTATATGACTTTCATTGACTTCCTTTGACTATTCAATTACAAGGCTTTTTACAAGACTTTCCTAATTAAATCTTATATACAATTAATGCACTAACATTCTCCCCCTTTGTATTCAATATTTAAAAAAAATTTGACACTCGTCTTCAGCGCTTGATTCTTCAACTTTTATCTCTGACATCTTTAAAACTTTGAAGCTCTAACAATCTTCAGTCTTTCAGTGTTTGAAGAATCTTGAAAAGTCTTTTGCACTTTGCCTCTTTGAAAAACAACATGTCTTGAATGAAACTTTGAAACACTTTGAAACTTCGAGGAATCTTTGAAAACTTGTATGTATCTCCATCATTGTGATCTCTTGACTGTCTTCAGAAAAAGAAACTTTCACAAATCTTCTTTAGAATCTTTTAAAACTTTCATCTGGCTTTGACTATCAGAATTATCTTCACCATTTTCATCAGAAAGACTTTTGAAGCATTTCTCTCCAAGTCTTTGTTTGAAATTGATCTTTGTAAATGTATCCCCCTTTTTGATGATTGTGAGCTTCATGATCATCAAAACATCTTCAATTTCAACATTATCTTTGATCACCCCCTTTGTATTCAACTAACAATCTCCTCCTTTATAATAATTTGACAGTTTCCATCCTTTGATCTGAGTATCTGAATCATGAACTGTATATACCTGAATCTTTTCAAATTTAGATATAATGAACTTGGTAACCCTGATTCAACAAATGAAACAGTTAGAAGTGCCTGTCAGTAACACGGAGTTACTGTGTACAACGAATGTACAATTTAAGGAGCTGGTTTGATGATGACTCCCCAGGACTTCCATTCAATCATTGAAAAACACAAGGTTTATCTATGAATGTTCTGACTGAAAAACAAATTTTTTGTGTGCTCGTGCTTGTGTATGAAAGAATTTAGCACAATGATTGTGTTTCATAAGGCTCAAATTGTGTAAACTGTTGAGACAGCAACAAGTATTACACGAACTCAATGTGTATGAAAGAGGTGCGAAGGTGGGGCAACGTTCCTTCTTTTTCAATATCTAAATCTTCCGAGAGAAGACTAGATAGCAGATATGCTGCGTCCCCAAAGAAAATGAAACATGAAATTGTCCTTTTCAAGTAATTCAATCAAGATACACAAGATTTAACAATGGAGTCTAGAGAGAGAGTAGAGAGAGAAAGTAACAATCGTATATCTCACAAGTCAGAAGTATTACAATGAAGGTCTTCTAGTTCTGTTACATGATTAGAAAAGCAAACACTATTTATACCAAGGGTATAAAACTACAAGCTTAACTACAAAGAATAAGATTGACTTTGCTAACATTGACTATCTAGACTTTGACATTGTTGACTTTTCTAGACTTGACTTTTCACACTAAATCTTGGATACAATAATACACTAACAATCTCCCCCTTTGTATTCAAGATTTAAATTTTTTTTTGACACTAGTCTTCAACGCTTGATTCTTCAACTTTTGTCTCTGACATCTTGGACTTTGAAGCTTTAACAATCTTCAGTCTTTCAGTCTTTGAAGAATCTTCAGATAAGCTTGAAAAGTCCTTCACATTGCATCTTTGGAATGTCAACAAGTCTTGAACAAATCTTTGAAACTCTTTAAAACTTTTGAAACTTCGAGGGATCTTTGAAAATTGTATCTTCATCACTGTAATTTTGAACTTTGTATCTTCGACTCTTTGATCTCTTGACCATCTTCGGAAAAACAAACTTTCACGAATCATCTTAATTTGGGCTTGTCTTCAAAATCTTTTGAGAATGATTTCTTTTCATCTGATTTGAACTTTCAGAAATTGTCCACAAGTCTTGACTTTATAACTCTGAAATTCTTTGAAATTGGTCTTTGTAGATTTCTCTGTAATTTGACACTTTCCATCCTTTGATCTGAGTATCTGAATCATGAACTATATATACCCGAATCTTTTCAAATTCAGATATAATGAACTTGGTAACCCTGATTCAACAAATGAAACAGTTAGAAATGCCTGTCAGTAACACGTAGTTACGACGTACAACGAATGTACAATTTAAGGAGATGGTTTGATGATGACTCCCCGGACTTCCATTCAATCATTGAAAAACACAAGGTTTATCTATGAATGTTCTGACTGAAAAACAAATTTTTTGTGTGCTCGTGCTTGTGTATGAAAGAATTTAGCACAATGATTGTGTTTCATAAGGCTCAAATTGTGTAAACTGTTGAGACAGCAACAAGTATTACACGAACTCAATGTGTATGAAAGAGGTGCGAAGGTGGGGCAACGTTCCTTCTTTTTCAATATCTAAATCTTCCGAGAGAAGACTAGATAGCAGATATGCTGCGTCCCCAAAGAAAATGAAACATGAAATTGTCCTTTTCAAGTAATTCAATCAAGATACACAAGATTTAACAATGGAGTCTAGAGAGAGAGTAGAGAGAGAAAGTAACAATCGTATATCTCACAAGTCAGAAGTATTACAATGAAGGTCTTCTAGTTCTGTTACATGATTAGAAAAGCAAACACTATTTATACCAAGGGTATAAAACTACAAGCTTAACTACAAAGAATAAGATTGACTTTGCTAACATTGACTATCTAGACTTTGACATTGTTGACTTTTCTAGACTTGACTTTTCACACTAAATCTTGGATACAATAATACACTAACAATCTCCCCCTTTGTATTCAAGATTTAAATTTTTTTTTGACACTAGTCTTCAACGCTTGATTCTTCAACTTTTGTCTCTGACATCTTGGACTTTGAAGCTTTAACAATCTTCAGTCTTTCAGTCTTTGAAGAATCTTCAGATAAGCTTGAAAAGTCCTTCACATTGCATCTTTGGAATGTCAACAAGTCTTGAACAAATCTTTGAAACTCTTTAAAACTTTTGAAACTTCGAGGGATCTTTGAAAATTGTATCTTCATCACTGTAATTTTGAACTTTGTATCTTCGACTCTTTGATCTCTTGACCATCTTCGGAAAAACAAACTTTCACGAATCATCTTAATTTGGGCTTGTCTTCAAAATCTTTTGAGAATGATTTCTTTTCATCTGATTTGAACTTTCAGAAATTGTCCACAAGTCTTGACTTTATAACTCTGAAATTCTTTGAAATTGGTCTTTGTAGATTTCTCTGTAATTTGACACTTTCCATCCTTTGATCTGAGTATCTGAATCATGAACTATATATACCCGAATCTTTTCAAATTCAGATATAATGAACTTGGTAACCCTGATTCAACAAATGAAACAGTTAGAAATGCCTGTCAGTAACACGTAGTTACGACGTACAACGAATGTACAATTTAAGGAGATGGTTTGATGATGACTCCCCGGACTTCCATTCAATCATTGAAAAACACAAGGTTTATCTATGAATGTTCTGACTGAAAAACAAATTTTTTGTGTGCTCGTGCTTGTGTATGAAAGAATTTAGCACAATGATTGTGTTTCATAAGGCTCAAATTGTGTAAACTGTTGAGACAGCAACAAGTATTACACGAACTCAATGTGTATGAAAGAGGTGCGAAGGTGGGGCAACGTTCCTTCTTTTTCAATATCTAAATCTTCCGAGAGAAGACTAGATAGCAGATATGCTGCGTCCCCAAAGAAAATGAAACATGAAATTGTCCTTTTCAAGTAATTCAATCAAGATACACAAGATTTAACAATGGAGTCTAGAGAGAGAGTAGAGAGAGAAAGTAACAATCGTATATCTCACAAGTCAGAAGTATTACAATGAAGGTCTTCTAGTTCTGTTACATGATTAGAAAAGCAAACACTATTTATACCAAGGGTATAAAACTACAAGCTTAACTACAAAGAATAAGATTGACTTTGCTAACATTGACTATCTAGACTTTGACATTGTTGACTTTTCTAGACTTGACTTTTCACACTAAATCTTGGATACAATAATACACTAACAATCTCCCCCTTTGTATTCAAGATTTAAATTTTTTTTTGACACTAGTCTTCAACGCTTGATTCTTCAACTTTTGTCTCTGACATCTTGGACTTTGAAGCTTTAACAATCTTCAGTCTTTCAGTCTTTGAAGAATCTTCAGATAAGCTTGAAAAGTCCTTCACATTGCATCTTTGGAATGTCAACAAGTCTTGAACAAATCTTTGAAACTCTTTAAAACTTTTGAAACTTCGAGGGATCTTTGAAAATTGTATCTTCATCACTGTAATTTTGAACTTTGTATCTTCGACTCTTTGATCTCTTGACCATCTTCGGAAAAACAAACTTTCACGAATCATCTTAATTTGGGCTTGTCTTCAAAATCTTTTGAGAATGATTTCTTTTCATCTGATTTGAACTTTCAGAAATTGTCCACAAGTCTTGACTTTATAACTCTGAAATTCTTTGAAATTGGTCTTTGTAGATTTCTCTGTAATTTGACACTTTCCATCCTTTGATCTGAGTATCTGAATCATGAACTATATATACCCGAATCTTTTCAAATTCAGATATAATGAACTTGGTAACCCTGATTCAACAAATGAAACAGTTAGAAATGCCTGTCAGTAACACGTAGTTACGACGTACAACGAATGTACAATTTAAGGAGATGGTTTGATGATGACTCCCCGGACTTCCATTCAATCATTGAAAAACACAAGGTTTATCTATGAATGTTCTGACTGAAAAACAAATTTTTTGTGTGCTCGTGCTTGTGTATGAAAGAATTTAGCACAATGATTGTGTTTCATAAGGCTCAAATTGTGTAAACTGTTGAGACAGCAACAAGTATTACACGAACTCAATGTGTATGAAAGAGGTGCGAAGGTGGGGCAACGTTCCTTCTTTTTCAATATCTAAATCTTCCGAGAGAAGACTAGATAGCAGATATGCTGCGTCCCCAAAGAAAATGAAACATGAAATTGTCCTTTTCAAGTAATTCAATCAAGATACACAAGATTTAACAATGGAGTCTAGAGAGAGAGTAGAGAGAGAAAGTAACAATCGTATATCTCACAAGTCAGAAGTATTACAATGAAGGTCTTCTAGTTCTGTTACATGATTAGAAAAGCAAACACTATTTATACCAAGGGTATAAAACTACAAGCTTAACTACAAAGAATAAGATTGACTTTGCTAACATTGACTATCTAGACTTTGACATTGTTGACTTTTCTAGACTTGACTTTTCACACTAAATCTTGGATACAATAATACACTAACAATCTCCCCCTTTGTATTCAAGATTTAAATTTTTTTTTGACACTAGTCTTCAACGCTTGATTCTTCAACTTTTGTCTCTGACATCTTGGACTTTGAAGCTTTAACAATCTTCAGTCTTTCAGTCTTTGAAGAATCTTCAGATAAGCTTGAAAAGTCCTTCACATTGCATCTTTGGAATGTCAACAAGTCTTGAACAAATCTTTGAAACTCTTTAAAACTTTTGAAACTTCGAGGGATCTTTGAAAATTGTATCTTCATCACTGTAATTTTGAACTTTGTATCTTCGACTCTTTGATCTCTTGACCATCTTCGGAAAAACAAACTTTCACGAATCATCTTAATTTGGGCTTGTCTTCAAAATCTTTTGAGAATGATTTCTTTTCATCTGATTTGAACTTTCAGAAATTGTCCACAAGTCTTGACTTTATAACTCTGAAATTCTTTGAAATTGGTCTTTGTAGATTTCTCTGTAATTTGACACTTTCCATCCTTTGATCTGAGTATCTGAATCATGAACTATATATACCCGAATCTTTTCAAATTCAGATATAATGAACTTGGTAACCCTGATTCAACAAATGAAACAGTTAGAAATGCCTGTCAGTAACACGTAGTTACGACGTACAACGAATGTACAATTTAAGGAGATGGTTTGATGATGACTCCCCGGACTTCCATTCAATCATTGAAAAACACAAGGTTTATCTATGAATGTTCTGACAGAAAAACAAATTTTCTGTGTGCTCATGCTTGTGTATGAAAGAATTTAGTACAATGATTGTGTTTCATATGGCTCAAATTGTGTAAACTGTTGAGACAACAAGTATTACACGAACCTAATGTGCATGAAAGAGGTGCGAAGGTGGGGCAACTTTCCTTCTTTTTCAATATCTAAATCTTCCGAGTGAAGACAAGATAGCAGATATGCTGCGTCCCCAAAGAAAATGAAACATTTCTTTGTTAAGAAAGAAACGAGTGGCTGGTGGGGTTAAATGCAAGAGTTGGCATGGGCTCACTTCCTTTTTCAATGATGGTCACCAAAGAATGTGAACCAATCAGAAGATGTGGCTGCCCGACTAAGAAAGTGGTTGGTGCAGAGTTTTTATATTCTTTTAACTCTGTTCTCACACCCTCTTTCTTTTTGACATTTAGCTCACTTCTAACCAAACTCTCATTTCCATTTTTGTTCTTTTTTAGATTATGTGTGACAGTGATCAAGAACTAGAGAGAGATTAGAATGTAGAGAGAGAAAGTATCCAAGTCTGTATTTCTCCAAATGAAATGTTACAATGTAAAGATCTTACAACAATTACAAGTAAAAAACCTATTTATACCAAGAGTAAAACTCTCAAGTAACCCAACTAAACTCTCAAGTAACTTGAATAAGGTATCCACACAAACTCTCAAGTACTTAAACTCTCAAGAACTTAAGCACCCTCTAAAACTAATGTTGACTTTCTCACTATAAGACTTTCATTGACTTCCTTTGACTATTCAATTACAAGGCTTTTTACAAGACTTTCCTAATTAAATCTTATATACAATTAATGCACTAACAATTCAAGATTAAAGTAGAGGGTATTGGTTGTAATAAGTTGATAGTTCAAGGGTTTGGTTGTAAAGTCAACAAATGTTGACTTAGTATAAATACTTGGTTTCTTTGTATTTTTTAAGTAGACGTACACATTAGACATCCAGAGAGATTGGTAAGAAAGAACTCGCACAAAACATACACTTACATGAGATCTGTGACTAGAAGTTAGATCTGTGATTAAATGTAATTCATGTATTTGATCTAATAAAGATTGTTTTTTAAATGATTGTGTGATTATATGCTAGTAAATATGGGTCACACAGAGTTCATTTGAAATCTTTTAAGAAATGGTTTTCGACACTGTGTTTTAAGTTCTTGATCGATTTTTTCATTTTTGAGTGTTAATGTGAGATTAATTGGTTAGATTGTGTTCGTATAGTGCAATAGAACGATCTTGTATTGGTTTATTAGTATCTTGCACTGTAATTGGGATCAATTTGTGAGATTTTACGAGTTTTCAAGTTCACGAGTTCGATAGCATTGTTCAATTCCAATTTGTACTTTTGACAGAATTTCTTTGAAATTCTTTGGTTGTAATAGGTTTGAATAGTGTTTGTGATCATTTTGTCAAAATTTCAGACCGAAAATTGAAGGTTTGATGGGTTTTTCAGTCGATCAGAGTGGTTTTTAGACGAGATCTCAAGAACTCGCATAAACCCCAACAAATCGCATCAAGATCTCGCACCAAGAACTCGCAGATTAATGGATTTTGCATAATTGTTTTGCTTGAAAAAATTCTTAAGTATAGAATTCACACATGTGTGTTATGCGAAATGAGCAGAATTCGCATGTGGTTGTTGAGAATTCCTCAGAATTCGTATAGTATTGTATGTGAAATGTCAAAATTCGCATAAGACCTTATACGAAAAGCTTATTGAAAAATCTTTCTATGGCAGGAATTCGCATAAGGCTTCTGTGCGAAAAGTGAAGAACTCGCATATCGATATATACGAATTCCTAGAATTCGCATAAGAGTGAGATACGAATTCATCAGAATTCGCATAAAAGTTTCAAATTGTTTTCTAAGTACAGAAATCGTATGATTCTGTTGTGCGAAAAGAGTTTACGAATAGTGTATGCGAAAAGTTTGTTTTTCAAAAAATTTCTAAGTCTAGAGTTCGCATAAGTGTTGTATGAGAATTCCTAGAACTCGCATATAACTGTGTGCAAATTCAGTGTGTGCGAATTCTGAATTTTACTTGTGTGCGAATTCTGAAAGGTTGTGTGTGTACGAATTTGTTGTGTGCGAATTCTGTATGCGAATTGTTTGTGACTCACTGTAGTGTGCGAATTCCATACTTGGGAGATTTTTGGAAATTTATTTTCTGAAAATTCTTTCTAAGTTTTTCTGTAATTCTGATATCAGTTGGACTAACGATCATTTTCAAATTCTTATTGTACATTTTTCAAAATAGGATGACTTCCAGAGAAGCTCTCACAATCGGTACGGATGTAAAGCCGCTGGTGCTTTTTAAAGGAGAGTATGAACAATGGAAGGATCGTTTCCTGGACTTTATAGACAGACACGATTTGGGTGATTATATTAGAATATCACTTAAAGAAGGAGTGATGAAACCTCCTACAAAGGTTCATGTGACTGAAACTGGAGGAGAAGAAGATGATCTTTAAGAATACCCACATCCACTGGAAGAGTACACAAATGAGCAAAGAAAGAGAGTCAAAGCTGATAGACTTGCTAGATCATTTATCTTACAAGGGATTCCAAATGAGATATACGTCAAGATTAATAGTTACAATACCACGGGGAAACAGATGTGGGATCAACTAGAAAAGATGATGCTAGGATCCAAGATTGGCAACCAACTCAAAGTCTCAAACTGCCTCAACAACTACGAGAAATTCAAGGCCAAAGAGGGTGAATCTCTGGAGGCTACTTACGACAGATTTGTGACTCTGTTGAACAAGCTTAGCAACAATAAAGTCAGGAAGTCACATATTGAACTCAATGTCAAATTCCTCAACATCTTGCAGCCTGAGTGGAAGAGGTTCACAAGGCAAATGAAACAGACGAAAGATCTAAATGAGATTCCACTTCACGAGGTGTACGGGACTTTGAGACAAAATGAAGAAGAGGTGGAGGAGATTAAAGATGAAAAGAAGAAGGCCATGAAAGTGGTTGTTGATACTGTTGCCCTGGTGGTAAAGAAGAAGTCTGTGATCCTAAAGAAAAAGAAGAAGGTTATAGTTTCTGAGTCCGAGGAGGTAGACAGTGAAGAAAATTCTGATTCTGATGACTGTGAGAATCTAAAGCAGGCTATGCTGTTGCTGACAAAAGCCTTTCAATGGAAATTTTACAAGAAGCTTGGTTCGAACAGTCAGAGATACTCGTCGGGTTCAAGGAACTAATAACATAAAGAGAGAATTGAAGGGAAACGGAGTGAAGAGAAAAGTCTTGAGGAGAAGAGATACAGATCCGAAAAGAAGAAAGAGCCAGAACCAACTAAGTGCTTTAACTCCGGAAAGACCGGACACTTTGCTAAGGATTGCCGAAAGCCTAAGGTCCGAAACTCCGAGTACTACAAGAATAAGATGCTCTTGGCCAAGCAGCAGGAGGCTGGCAAGGCTGTTATGGCTGAAGACGAATTCTGGCTCGATCACTCAGATGAGGAAGGAGAGAAAGAGAAAAAAGCCTACATGTGTTTTATGGGTAAAGAAGAGACTGAAGATGAAGCTGATTCAGATGGTGAAGACAACGAAGAGGTATGTGATATGTCTAAATCAGATTTTCTTAATCAAATGCAAGTCTTAATGGTTAGACTCCAGGAATTAGAGTCTAAGCTTACACGCGAGAGAGGTATCAATAAAGAGAAAAACAAGTCAATACTGAAACTTAACAAGGATATTATGAGAAGAACGTATTGATTGAGGCTTTGCATAAAAACATTGATACCAGCGTGAAAGAAAAGACTATAATTCACAATGAACTATCTGAAACTACTTCAAAATACAGACTGTGTGAATTTGAAATAAAAGCGGTTGCTAAAAAGTGTTCATCTTTAAACGAAGAGAACATATCTTTATCTGAAAAAGTGAATGCTTTGGAGGAAAAACTGTACACTTTAGGTCAAACTGAGCAAACCATTCACCTGAACAAACCTAAGGAGAGTAGTGAGTGTTGGGGTCTTGGTTACGATAACCCACACTCCCACAAAAAGGGTATTTCAAAAGTGCTTGCCCTATACGATTTTGGATTTTTATAACTGGCACCACAATATCCAGAACTCAAAGTTAAGTGGAATAAACTTTCTGAGGTGGATGAATCTAAAGAAAGGGAGAAAAGAAAGAACAAAACTAAAATACAACTTCCATTTCGATATGAGAGGTTGAATTCTAGTTACAGTTCTGCTCAGACAAAATTTCTTTCTAATGACTATTTTGAAAGCTATTCTACAGAGGAGTTGGAGGCTAAACCAGATAAAGGTAAAATTTATATACCTCCTCTCGTGTTAGAAAGTAAAATTTCTGAACTCGAGAATACTCTGGCAGAAGAGAGGATTTTGACTGATCTAGAACAATTAGTGTTTTCAACTGTGCTTATAAATTCTGATTTTTCTAAAACTTCCAAAGCTTCAAACCTGATGATTTTAATGGTCTACTTGATGAAGAGTTTGATTTTCTTAATTCTGACAGCTGTTTAGATGATTGTGTTGATCAATTTGATTTCAATGCAAAACTTCCTGATCATTCACAGTTGGTTATTAATTCTTTTGGTCTACCCAGTGTGTATGAAAAGGGTGAAACATCAACGAAAGTTGATGTACCCGTTTCTGTGAATCCCAAGAATGCTAAAGGTAAGAAGAAGAAATCTAGGTATTTACAGAAACGGACAACCACTGGTAAACTAAAGAACAAGCAATCTTTCAAATCTCACAGATCTAACTTTAAAAGTTCAAATGTTTCAGATGTGAATAAAAGAAAGACTGGAGTTAGATTAGAATGTCTACCAAAGAAAAGATTGACGAGACTGCTAAATCATATTCTGATCCTGATTGTAATAGAGGAACTACTAGTAAAACTGATGTAGTTAAGAATGTTGCTTTTCATAAACAAAAACTTGTAACTTCTTACAAGAAATATTCAATGAAGCAATTATTCCAATTATTTCTGTCTGCTATAAATTCTTCTACTTATAATAGAAATGATTTTGCTTCTCGGAAATATTCTGATGATTGGATTGGAACATATCATGTCTATTCATATCATTCTCATGCTTAGAATGTTTTTCAAAAGATCAAATGGTCCATATACAAATGGATGTCAAAATCGTGTGCTAACACTGTAGGACCCATCTATAAATGGGTACCTAAACCAATTGTTTCGTGATTTCTCCTGTGTAGACCCGTCGTATGTGGTACTTGGATTCTGGTTGCTCCAAGCATATGACTGATCAAAAAGATTTATTATCTAATTATACAGAGAAATATTGTGGAACAGTTCGATTCAGAAATGACCAATTTTCACCAATTCTAGGATATGGTGACTTTATTCAAGACAACGTGACGATCAAGAAGGTGAGTTATGTTGAAGGTCTAGGACATAACCTATTCAGCATTGGACAGTTCTGTGACAAAAATCTAGAGGTTAATTTCATGGCCAAGAGATGATGTGTGCGTACTGAAGACGGTAAAGAACTCTTGCTCGGTACTAGAAAGTCAAACCTCAACACGATTAATCTGTCAAAAGTCGAGATTGATAATGAGGTGTGTCTACTGTCAAAAGCCTCACTGCAACAAAGATGGTTATGGCATCGAAGGCTTTCACACCTGAATTTTCATTACATAAAAAAGTTGGTCATGGGAAATTTGGTTAAAGGACTTCCAGAGCTCAAGTATGTTAAAGAACATCTCTGTACAGTGTGCGAGAAAGGCAAGATGAAAAGAGCCACTCATAAGCCAAAGCCTGAACCAAGTACAAGTTCATCCTTAGAGTTATTGCATATGGATCTTTGCGGTCTAATGCATACTCAAAGCATAAATGGCAAGAAATACGTTCTAGTGATTGTGGACGATTACTCGTGGTACACTTGGGTCAAATTTCTGAGAACAAAGGATGAGACGCCCAATGTCATCATCACATTTTTAAAGACTACTCAAGTGAATCTGCATAAGACAGTCAAGCTTCTATGAACAGACAACAACACAGAATTCAAGAACAGAAATGTAGAAGATTATCTCGAATTGGTCGGGATAACACATCAATTTCTGCTGCCAGAACGCCTGAATAGAATGGAGTTGTAGAATGACGAAACAGAACGCTAGTCGAGGCTGCTCGAACTATGCTAAGTCAATCAGATCTACCTCTATTTCTATGGGCTTAAGCTGTGTCGAATGCCTGCTACACACAAAATCATTCCATTATCCACTGCCGGTTCGGTAAAATTGTTAAGACACAGTCTCATTGGATTCAAGATCATCCAATCTGAAGATCGCAATCTGAAGCTAAAGATAAAACGTCGACTCTCGATAATAAAGTCTATGTCGTTTGTAATAAATGTCAATGTAATTTTTTGTTTATTATATTAGTTAACTTAGTTTAAATATCTATTTCTAATAGATATTAAATCTAGTTTCTAGTATTGTAATAACTTAGTTAGTTATCTAGTTTAGTTAGTTATATAATATCTAGATATTGTATATCTAGATATTTAGTAGTTAGATATTAGTTTAAGGAAGTGTGTCCAACACACTAGGATTAGATATTGTGTCTCAATCTCTCTTACAATCAGATCATAATTCACACATACAAACACACACAAAAAGGTGTAATAGAGAGAAAACAAAGATCACATTCAAACCTTGAATCTGATCAACCTTGTAACCGTTGTTATATATCAATACAGGTTGGTAATCGATTAATGTGTTGTTTCTAAGAACTTGATATAAGTATTGTGTGGACGAACAAAAATACCGTATGCTTTAATAAATAATCGAATACCTAGCATTAAACACTTTCATATCTTTGGATACAGGTGCTTTGTACTGAATGACAAGGAGAACTTAAACAACTTCAGTCTGAAGGCAGATGAAGGCATCGTTATCGGCTACTCTCAAACATCTACAGCCTACAGAGTCAACCTAAAAAAGTCCAAGATCGTAGTTGAGAGCGTAAATGTTACATTCGATGAAGAGATGACTTCCGTTCAAGATAGTTCAGAACCCATTATTACTGGTGTACTAGCTTCTAGACAGATCAGTCCAGAACCTGTACTAAGTGACAATAAATCGGATAAAGCATCATCGTCTACTTCACACTTATCTAATTTAGATTTATTGTTTGAATTGTTTTATGATGAATTTCTTGGTACTAAACTGACTAAAGCTGTTGTGGTTGACAGATTGGATGATTCAATGCATAATCATCCTACCACTTTAGAGATATCTATTGAATCCAATTCCCCGGTTCAGCAAGAAATTCCAATCCAAACGCCTACTACAACAGTTGAAGCTGTGAACATTCATGAAGAGCCAGAAGTTGCTGAGTCAGTTGAATGCACTGTAAGGACTACTCAACAGACAATAAATGTCCAACCAACTAAAGCTTCTGCACAGAATACTTCAACTACACCTCTACCAAATACTGAACAAACTGATGAAGCTGAAAGTGGATTTTTAAATGAAAATCATGATCAATCTACATCAAATCCACTCCCTCATGAACATGGGTGGACCAAAGAGCACCTGATACATCAGATTATAGGAGATCCATCTAAACTAGTGCAAACTAGGTCTGCTACACTTAATCAATGTATGTATAACTCATTCCTTACAGTACTTAGGATTTGTAGAGACAAAAATAATATCATCCATATAGATTTGAATTAGAATGATATTGGCTTTTTCCTTTTTAATAAACAAAGTGGTATCTACCGTACCTTTTGAAAAACCAGACTTGACTAGAAATTGTGATAGGACGTCATACCAGACGCGAGGAGCTTGTTTCAGTCCATAGAGTGCTTTGTCGAGAATGTAGGCGTGATTCGGTTTCTCTTGATTGAAAAAACCTTCTGGATGTGAGACGTAGACTTCTTCCTTTAGAATGCCACTCAGAAAGGCAGTCTTCACGTCCATTTGAAAGACCGTGAAGTAATTGTGGGTTGCGTAGGCTAGAAAAATTCGAATTGCCTCTAAACGCGCCACAGGAGCATAAGTCTCATCGTAGTCTATTCCTTCCTCTTGCCTGTATCCTTTGGCGACAAGTCTTGCTTTGTTTCTGATAACGGTACCATCTTCATCTTTCTTGATCTTGAAAATCCATTTCGTACCTATAATAGTTTTACCTTGAGGTTTGGGTACGAGTCTCCAGACTTTGAGTGCGTCGAACTGATTCAGCTCTTCTTGCATTGAAGTCACCCATTCTGGATCAGCAAGTGCCTCTGATACGCAAGTTGGCTCAAACTTGCTCAGAAAGGAGTCATGCATACAAATATTCATTGATGATGACCTAGTTTGCACCGGTTTTGTTGGATCACCAATGATCTGGCTTATCGGGTGCTCTTTGGTCCATTTATGTTCATGAGGCAGTGGATTATATGAATATATATCAATATTATCATCTATGAATCCACTTGTACCTTCTTCAGTTTGTTCAGGAGAAATGATGATTGAAGTTGAAGTGGTAGGTGCAGAAGTTTCAGTAGGTACAGCTTGGTCCGGCTGTAGATTAATCTGTACAGAACATCCTACTGTTTCTGCTACTACTGTCTCTTCATTATTTGTCACAACTTCAACTGTTGGAGTCGGCATTTGAACTGGAATTTCTTGCTGAATCGGGGAGTTGGATTCAGTAGAGATATCTGAACTAGTTGGATGAGTAGTCGTTGAGTTTTCCATCCTGTCAACCACAACATATTTCTTCACATTAGATCCAAGAAATTCATCATAAAACAGTTCAAATAATAAATCTAAATCAGATAAATTATTAGTAGACGTTGATGCTTCATCTGATTTGTTCTGTTGAGACGCAGGTTGTGGACTGATTTGCCCAGAAGCTAGTACTCCGGTCATCACGGGTTCTGAACTGTGTTGTTCGGAAGCCATCTCTTCATCAAACGTAATGTTGACGCTTTCAATAACCGTCATTGACTTCTTCAGATATACACGGTATGCAGTTGATGTAGAGGAATAACCAATGAAGATGCCTTCGTCCGCCTTGGCACTGAACTTGTTCAGACTCTCTTTATCGTTTAGCACAAAACACTTACACCCAAATATATGGAAATATTTGATTGTCGGTGTTCGGTTGTTGATTAACGCATAAGGAGTCTTCTTGAATCTGCGGTGTATCATGGATCGATTCTGAGTGTAACACGCAGTCGATACAGCTTCAGCCCACAGAAATAGAGGTAAGCCAGATTGACTTAGCATAGTACGAGCAACCTCGACTAGCGTACACTTTCTTCTTTCAACCACTCCATTCTGTTGAGGCGTACGAGCAGTAGAGTATTGATGTGATATCCCAACAGATTCGAGATATTCTTCAACCTTTTTGTTCTTGAACTCTGTGCCGTTATCAGTTCGTAGAAGCTTGACCGTTTCAGCAGATTCACCTGGGTCATCTTCAGGAATGTAATGAGAACATTAGGTGTCTCATCTTTTGAACGTAGAAATTTTACCCAAGTGTATCGCGAGTAATCGTCCACGATAACTAGTATGTACTTCTTTCCGCCTAGACTTTGCGTTCGCATCGAACCACAGATATCCATATGCAGCAACTCTAACGGAGCGCTTGTACTCGGTTCAGGCTTTGGTTTATGTGGAGCTCTCTTCATGTTTCCCTTTTCACATGCTGCATAAAGATGTTCTTTTTCATACTTCAGCTTTGGAAGTCCTTTGACTAGCTTTCCACTGACCAGCTTGTTGATGTACCTAAAGTTGAGGTGAGAGAGTCGTCGATGCCAAGCCAGCTTTGTTGCATCGAGGCTTTCATCAGTAGACAAACCTGCTTGTCAGTCTGGACGTTTGACAAATTAATTGTGTAGAGGTCGGACTTTCTCGTGCCGACCAAGAGTTCCTCACCTTCTTCAGTGCGAACTGAACACCTCTTGGCTTTGAAATTGACCCCTAAGCCTTTGTCACAGAACTGGCCGATACTGAATAGGTTGTGTCTTAAGCCTTCAACATAGCTCACCTTCTTGATCGTGACATTGTCATGTACCATATCACCATATCCTAGTATTGGTGAAAATTGGTCGTTGTCGAATCTAACTGTTCCGCAATACTTCTCTGTAAAGTTGGTCAACATACCTTTTTGTCCAGTTATATGCTTGGAACATCCGCTATCCCAGTACCACATATGACGGATCTGTACAAGAGAAATTACGAAACAAGAGATTTAGATATTCATAAGATAACATTGGAGTTAAGACTTTTGAGCACTGAAGTGCGGGTTTTGAACTGATTTGTTCAAAAGCCTATTTGACATTGATGTCCGGGTTCTGAACTGAAATATTCAGAAGCCTATTTGTATGCTCCCTCTTAAACTTTGGGTGCCTACAACACAGATTTAGCTTTTGGTACCCACTAGAATTTGGGTCCAACTGTATTAGCACAAGATTTTGGTACCCATTTGAAATTGGGTCCGCTTTTCATTTGAAATTCATTTGAAGCATTAGAATGATATGAGTGCACATGATAATTTTCAAACCAAACCTCAGAATCTTGACAAGAAGTAGGAACATGTTTTTCATAAAAAGAAGACTTTCTAGCACATAAAGATAACTGGAATAATTGCTTAAAAGAGTATTGCTTGCGAGAAACAACAAGTTTTGGTTTCAAAATAGCAATATCAGCAATCAAAACATCGTTACTAGGAGTAGTCTTATTACAATAAATACTACAAAAAGATTTATCAGCCTTGTCAAGCTCCTGTTTTGGTTTACATTGAGATTTAACTTCTGGCTTTTGCTTGCTCAGATCTGAAACATTTGAAACTGGTGAGTTAGACTTTTGAGCAACAAAAGAATGCTTCTTCTTTGGCTTACCAGTAGTGATCGGTTTCTGTGAATGCTGAGATTTAATCTTACCTTTAGCATTCTTAGTGTTCACAGAGACTGATTTATCAATTTTCGTTGATTTTGCACTTTTTACAAGCATACTGGTTTTTCCCAATGATTTCACAATAAAAGATGAATGGTTAGGAAGTTTCGCATTAAAGTCAAATTAATCAAAACAATCATCCAAACCACCATCGGAGTTTAGAAAATCAAACCCTTCATTCGATAGACCAAAACTATCTTTAGATTTTGAAGCATTAGAGATAACAACATTTTTCAGCACAGTTGAAAAAACTTTTTGTTCAATCTCAATCAAAAGTCTTTCATCTGTTAAAGAGTTCTCGAGTTCAGAAATTTTACTTTCTAAAACGAGAGGAGGGACATATAGTTTACCTTTAATAGGCTTCGCCTCCATTTCTTTGACAGAATAACTTTGAAAAAAATCATTTGAAAGAGATTTCTTTTGATAAATTGGATCATCATTATAACTATTATTCAACTTCACATAATAAAATGGAAGGTGAACTTTAGATGATTTCTTCCCTTTTTCAGTTTCCTTGGCTTCATCCTCTTTTGATAGTCCAGTATTAAAAACTTTAAGTTTAGGGTATCGGTGAGAAAGTTTCATAAAAGTAAAATCATAAAGTGCAGGCACTTCAGATATACCTTTTTTAAGGCAGTGAGGATTCTCATAACCAATTCCCCAATTTTCTTTATTCTCTTTTGGTTTGTTTAGATGAATGGTTTGTTCAGTTTGACCCAATGAGTATAACTTCATTTCCAAAGCTTTTAATTTTGCAAGTAAATATTCGTTTTCTTTGTAAGTTGAAGAATGCAATTTCGTAAGCTCTTTGAAATCAAACTCACTCTTTCTCAATTTAGACTTTATTTCAGAATTCTCTTTAAGAATTATAGTCTGTTCTTTTGCGTTGGTGTCAATGTTTTTATGTAAAACATCAATCAATACTTTCTTCCCAGCAATTTCATTGCTAAGTTTCTGTATTGATTGGTTTTTGTCAGTAATAACACACTTTTCCCTCTTAAGATTCGACTCTAATTCTTAGAGTTTTATCTTCATGGCATGCATTTGATTTAAGAAATCGGAATAAGATAAATCACATACCTCATCTTCCTCATCCTCGGAATCAACTTCAGCTTCTTATTCCTGCTTGCCCATCAAGCACATGTTTGTTGCCTCATCCTTCTCTTCATTCTCATCTTCCTGGTCTGAATGATCAAGCCAATACTCATCTTCTGCCATCAATGCCTTACCAGCCTCCTGCTGCTTTGCAAGAAGCATTTTGTTCTTGTAGTAGTCGGAGTTTCTGACTTTGGGTCTTCGGCAGTCTTTGGCAAAGTGACCTATTTTTCCACAGTTGTAACACGTTGGTGGTTCTGACTGACTGGTCAGCTTTAAACCTTTTCTCTTCTTGCTTCCTCTTCTCTATTCTCTTTCCTTCAAACCTCTTTCCTTCAACTCTCTCCTTGTGAACATAGTTGTTTGGACCAGAAGAATACCTCTGACTGTTTGAACTTGGCTTCTTGTAGAACTTCTTCTGAAAAGCTTTAGTCAGCATAAGCATTGGCTACTTCAGTTTTTCACAATCATCCGAGTCAGAGTTTGCTTCAGCTTCAATTTCTTCTGATTCATACACAATTGTCTTGTTCTTCTTTTTTTTCACAACAAGAGCAACTGTATCATCAACTGTCTTACCAGTCTGCCTCTTCTCATCCATGATTTCATCCACCTCTTCTTCATTTTGTTTGAGGGTTTCATACACCTCATGATTTCATCCACCTCTTTCATTCAGGCTGTAGTATGCTTAGGAATTTGACATTTAGCTCTATTTGTGATTTTTTGACCTTGTTCTTGCTTAGTTCATTCAGCAAGGTCACGAATCTGTCATAAGTTCCTTCTAGAGACTCTTCACCTCTGCCATTAAATTCTTCATAATTTTTTAGGCAGTTGGATATCTTGAGCTGGTTCCCAACCTTTGAACCTAGCATCATCTTCTCTAGCTGATCCCACATCTGTTTGCCAGAGGCTTTATAAATGTCTATCTTCACATATATTTCATTTGGTATGCCTTGAAGAATATAAGACTTTGCTAATCTATCTCCTTTGCTCTTTTCAGGTTATCACCTTCTAGATCCTCAAACTTGAGTTGAATTCTTTACTCATCAGTTCCTTCTGGAGGTGTCCTCCAAACATGTTCCATTATTCCTTCTTCTAAGGATTTCCTGATATAATTACCCAAATCTTGTCTTTCTATGAAGTTCAGGAACCGATCTTTCCACTCCTCGTACTCTCCCCTGAAGAGTACTGATGGCTTTGTGTCAGTTCCAATTGCTAGGGCTTCTCTGGATGTCATTATGATAGAAAAAGATTTAAGTTTGATTCTGGCAAATAAGGCAAAATTTGCGCTAATGGTGGCTGGCGCAAAAGGAGGTTTGCTTGAGATGAAGGTGGCGCGTTTATGACTTTGTGCGAGTAGCTGGTCGCGCGAAATTGAGTTTTACGCGACCTGTTGATGGCGCAAAAGTGGAGTAATGCGTGAGTAGGTGATGGCATGAAGGAGTTTTGCGCGAGTCGTGAGTGGTGCGTTTTGGGTTTTGCGCGAATAGGTAGTCGCACAAATTAGAGGTTTGCGTGAGTAATGGTTGGTGCGAAAGAGGAGTCGACCGGTATGAACAGTGCTTGACCGGTAAAGAGATCGACCGGAGACTTGAGTGGCGCAAAAGAGTTTTGCGCGAACAGGGTGTGGCGCGAACTAGAGTTTTGCGTGATGCGTTTGTCGTGCGAACAAACTTGTGCGCGAGACGTTGATGGCGCAAAAATCACTATGAACTGGCATGAATTCGAACTTTGCGCGAGTTCGTCCCTGTACTTCGAAAAGTCGACCGTTTTGCTCAAATAACCTGTTTCTCAACGATTAGCAGTCCCAAATTCTAACAAACTGACCACTAAACAATCTAGAACAAATTATAAACACTTGATCTCAATAAAAAAACACTTTTCAAAGATTTGATCTATGGAACAGTGACGTGAGGTCGAATACTCTTTTGACACTAAAATCACAAAATGGAATTCAATCAATGTGTTATACTGAAATTAAACAACACCAAATTGATCTAGTACCCTAATCGATCACAACCTGATCGATTTCAAATCCAATAACACTCTAAAATTCGAGAATGATTTTGAAATGAAGAACACAGAGTCGAGTTTTGAAACTTGATTTGAATCTGTTTTTCAGGCTCTGATACCAATTGTCGGTCCACAATAATATCAAGTTCTTATCAAAACAACGACATAAAAGATTACCAACCTGTTTGATAAATAACAAACGATTACAGGATTGATGTTCGGTTTGAGCTCTCGATGTTTTCTCTCTTTTACACCGTGAGTGTGTGTGTTGTGTTTTTTTTTTATTTCTAAGTTTTAGCTTCTCAAACACACTTAACAAATATTATATCTAAAATAGATATTATATCTAAAAACTAATATCTAACTAACTAACTAATATCTAGAATATATAATATCTAGATATTTAGAAATAATAAAATTACTAAAAACTAAACTTTGACTTTTATTACAAAGTAACATTAGACTTAATATCGAGAGTTGACTTTCTGGCATTAGCTTCAGATTGGATCTTCAGATTGGATGATCTTGATCTGTGCGCTAACATAGCCTCTAACTCTTTTGAAGAGTAACTCTCAAAATAGTCATCAGAAAGAAATTTTGATTTATCAGAATTGTAACTGTTATTCAACCTCTCACAAGGAAATGGAAATTGAATTTTAGTTGTGTTCTTTCTTTTCTCTTTTTCCTTGGCTTCATCTTCTTCATACAATTTAGTCCACTTAACTTGGAGTTCAGGATATTGTGGTGCCAGTTTTAGAAATCCAAAATCATAAAGAGGAGGCACTTAAGATATACCCTTTTGAAGATAGTGTGGATTCTCATAACCAAGTCCCCAACACTCTTTGTTCTCTTTGGGTTTGTTTAGATGAATGGTTTGTTCAGTTTAACCCAAAGTGTATAATTTCCCTTCCAAAACATTCACTTTTTCAAGTAAAGATTTGTTCTCTTTTGAAAGCGAATAGTACATTTTATTTAGCTCTTTTGATTCAAACTCACACAGTCTATATTTTGAAACAGTTTCAGATAACTCTTTGTGAAAGCTTCAATCAAAACATTTTTCCCGCTCTTCATATAGTCTTCTCTTTCGTGCTGGTGTCAATGTTTTTATGTAAAGCTTCAATCAAAACATTCTTCTCAGCAATATCATTGTTAAGTTTCTGTATTGATTGATTTTTATCTTTAATAACACCTTTTTCCCGCTTAAGTTTAGACTCTAATTCTTCAAGTTTAACCATCATAGCATGCATTTGATTTAAAAATTTTGATTCATTCATATCACATACCTCTTCAGTGTCTTCATCATCAGATTATGCTTCATCTTCAGCTTCATTCACTATCTTTCCCATTAGGAAAATATGAGTCGTCTATTCTTTCTCAACTTCTTCATCTGAATGATCAAGACAAAATTCGTCCTCTGCCATCAGTGCTTTGTCAGCTTCTTGTTTCTTGGCCAAAAGCATTTTGTTCTTGTAGTACTCGGAGTTTCGAACCTTCGGTTTTCTGCAGTCTTTAGCAAAGTGTCTGAGTTTTTCCACAGTTGTAGCACTTTGTAGGTTCTGGTTGCTTCTTTTCTTCTGCTCTGTATGGCTTCTCATCAGACCTTTTCTCTTCAATTCTCTTTCCTTCAACCTTCTCTTTATGTTCATAATTCTTTGAACCAGATGAATATCTCTGACTGTTCGAGCTAGGCTTTTTGTAAAACTTCTTTTGAAAAGCCTTGGTCAACATAAGCATATCTTGCTTCAAACTCTCACAGTCATCAGAATTTGAATTCTCATCAATTTCTGCCTCATCGGACTCAGAAACTATCACTTTCTTTTTCTTCTTGAGGCTCACACTCTTCTTCTTCACAACAAGAGCAATCGGATCAACAACTTCTTTATCAATCCTTTTCTTTTCCTCTTTGATCTCATCTACCTCCTCTTCATTTTGTCTGAGAGTTTCATAAACCTCGTGGAGAGGAATTTCATTCAGATCTTTCATCTGCTTCATCTGTCTTGTAAATCTCTTCCTATCAGGCTGAAGAATACTGAGAAATTTGACATTCAGTTCAATTTGTAACTTATTCACTTTGTTCTTGCTAAGTTCATTCAGCAATGTCACAAATCTATCATAAGTTGTCTCCAAAGTTTCTCCTTCATTGGCTTTGAACTCCTCATAGTTGTTGAGACAATTGGAAATCTTAAGCTGATTGTCGACCTTCGATCCGAGCATCATCTTTTCTAGTTTATCCCACATTTCTTTGCCTGTAGCTTTGTAGCTATCAATTATAACATAGATTTCATTTGGGATGCCTTGAAGAATGAAACGTTTTGCCAGTCTATCAGCTTTTCTTCTTTTTAACTGCTCTTTAGTAAATTCCTCTTGTGGTAATGGATACTCTCTCTATTCACCTCCAACAGTATGAGTCTTCATAGGAATTGTCATTGTTAAGTCTAAATATTGTATCCAAGATTTAATAAGAAAGTCAAAGATGTAAAAGTCAACATTGTCTTTGTATTAAATAGTCAAAGTATGTTGAGTTTGCTTAGTGGTTAAGTCTTAGTTTAGTTGGTTGTATAAATAGCTTTAGCTTCCTTGTAATTGCTTAAGGTTCATGTAACTAGAGTGGTTAGAACGTATTGTAATATTCAGACTTGTGATTGGAATTCAAGATCTACTTTCTCTCTCTACTTTCTCTCTCTAGTTCTTAATCATTTATGAGAATTGCTTGATTGTATTGGGATTTTATGATTAACAATTGGTATCAGATTTGAACCAAACATTATCATAAATGATTTGATCAAAGATTTGAATTGAAATCTAGTTTTTGAGTTCGAAAATTTGATTTTCTGAACTTTTTTCAAGAAGTCGTGTTTTTCACTGTTCATCCAAATTTTGTGTGAAAAATCGTTTATAGTGCAAGAAAATGGAATCATTGGATTCGAATTGTGTTTAGGATTGTTTCTTGTTTTGATTTCATCTCATAATTTGAACAAATTCGATGTCAATTTCTGATTTTTGAATTTTCTTGAAATATCGAGTTCTACCACTGTTCTTCATCGAAAATGTGTGAATTATTGTTTTTAATCGAAATTTGATAGTAAATTTGTGTTTTGTTGTGTTTTTCGTTGATTCTGATAATTTTTTTGAGATCAAATTTGCAGATTTGGACCGATTTGAGATTGAAAGAGCCAAGAACTCGGTTTGCGCGAGTTCATACGATTTGCGCAAGTTCACAGAAGTTTGCGTGAGCTTTTCCGGACTTTGAGAATTTTAGTTTGCGTTTGAAGTTTATCACGCAAAGCAAAGTTTGCGTATCCTTCGTCTCACGCAAAGCTATAATTGCGTCTTGCACTTATCACGCAAAGCTTCATTTGCGTATCTAGCTGTTCACGCAAAGTCACATTTGCGCATCCTTCGGTTCACACAAAGCTACTTTGCACCATACATGGATCACGAGAAGTTCACTTTGTGTTTCAAGGATCTCACGCAAAGTCTCACTTTGCGCTTCAAGGCACTCACGCAAATCCCACTTTGCGTCTTCAGTGGGTCACGCAAACCAAGTTTGCGCCACTTGTGCCTCACGCAAACCTACCTTGCGTCTTCCACGGGTCACGAGAACCTACCTTGCGTCTCACGCTGATCACGAGAAGATACCTTTGCGAAAACTCGACTTTGCGCCATATCAAGTGTTGTTCAAATTTTAATATTTTGTGCTAGATTTCAATTTAATCTGATTTCTGATTTTCTGATATAGAGTTTGGAACGATCATTTATATCAAGCTAATTTCTCATTCAAAATGGGATATTTTGCAGATCTTGAAGAGAAGAATAGAAAGCAGAAATTAGAGAAAGTTAATCTGGGTCATGCTGTTGACTTTCATTCTCAAAAGTCAAAAGAGTATTTTGCTGAAATCATCTCATTGAAAGAAGAAATCAGTACTTTAAAGATAACCAATGAAGATCTTCTGAAAATATCTTCTGGGCTGAATGATGAGAAGATAATTAGAATGGAATCTGAGAATGCTGAACTTAGAAAGAATATATCTGATATGGAACATCAGCTTGCTGAAATTAAAGCTGATTTTGATAGCGAAAAGAAAAAATTTTCAAAGAAGTTCACAGATTTCTCTAAAAAGTGTTTTGAAGAAAAGAAGTTAGTTGAACTTAAATGCATAAAACTTTCTCAACAAATTTCTGATTTTGAGAAAGTACTTATTTTGGAAAGAGAGAAGTTTGATAACGAAAAGAAGTCCATAGAACAGAAGAATGTGGGATTCTTTAAGAAACTATCCGGCCAGAGAAATCTTTGAAAACTGAAATCAAAAGACTGACTTCAAAGTTATCTGAACTGTCTGCTACTGCACTGAAAGAGCAGAAAACGAAGTCTGAATTCAAGACAAAGATTGACCTGCTTGTGAAAGAAAGAGACACCTTTGCTTCAAATATCAAAGAGCTTGAAAAGTCTGTTTCAAGTTCAAATCAGAAATCTGTCTATTCACAAAGGTCAGTTAAATATTTTGATCAGATTCGTCGAACTAACATTTTCTATGATAAATATTTAGATGGTTCAGATACATCTCAAAGAAGAAGAAGTTACAAGTCAGAGAAACTGGTCTGGATGAAGAAATCAGTCAAAGATGAGATGTCAATTGAGCTGAAAGGAAAAACATCATGTGTACATGTACATCAAGCAAAGAAGAACACAGAGCATAAAGGTAAACCTGACTTTAAATACTCAAAAGACCAATTACTCAGGTTTTCAGGTAATAAATTTTATTGTTCTTACTGCTGTACACATGATCATATCCACAAGACCAGTGATCATTTTTGGTATGGTTCTTATTTTGTATCCCCCACAAGAACTGCAACTAACATTCATGGACCCAAATACCAGTGTGTACCAAAGAAGAAAGCTGATTCTGTGTTGCAGGCACCTCAAGTTAAGGGGGAGTAAGAGAACCAAAGTTTTTGAACAAATCAGTTCAAAACCCGGACTTCAAAGTTGAAAGACTATGGTTTCTAAGTACAAAGCTTAGGACCCGTTCTTTAAACGGAGTTTGACTTCTAAACACCACAGTTTAGGACTCGGACCTCAGCGATCAAAAAGACCTTACTCCTGTATTTTTGCATCCGATGGATATGACGGTCTACATCCCAAGAGAATTGATCTGATCTCTATCCTGTACTTTTTCACTGATAGTTTTTTCTTATATGATGGTCTACAATTCAAAAGGGAGTGTCTGATCTCTATCCTGTTTTAACTGACATATTTCAGATGCCTAATTTAAGGGGGAGTAAAGGTGATGACTTCTGATTAATTCAGATCAGAACTCATACTATAATCTGTTTTACTGCTTTCTGTCCTTTTATTTTTGAATAAATAATGTGAATAAAGTGGCTTCTGATCACATGACAGATCAGGACCCGTTTTTCAATGATCAAAAAAGGATATTGTGCTAATATCCAGGGGGATCTTAAAAGATTTAAATCATGATTTGAGGGGGGAGCTGAAAAGGTAAATATCTTCTGATCCTAGATCTCTAATTGTTTGAAAGAAGAACAACTTTCAAACATGAAAAACAGTTTCTTAAATGTTCAAACCACTTCTTATTCTCAAAAGATTTTATGAATTTAGAAGTGTGCTTTTAAATGTTTTTAAAATTTTGAGCTTAATGTTTAACTGACCGTGTGTTTCCAAAGATCAATACTTGTGTATTATCTTGTCCATATACTATCAAGTATTCACACACACCGGTTCAATATTTTATTTGAAATTGTTATTACCATGTCTCAAATTCGAACCAATTTTTCATTGGTAATACCCCCGTTTGCTTTCAAAGTTGTTGAGCATCATTCATCTTTTTCATATTTGTGCTTTCATTGATATATTGTTTATATTCGTTCATATAAACAAATTTTCAATTCTTTGATACCCTAACCATTTGATTTGATCTGATTGATTCATTGTCAGATTCTCAAAACAATTCTCTTGATTTCATTTCTTTCATTCAATTTTCTTGTTTTGAGAGATCTTCATTGTTCAAATTGCTCAAATCTCATGAGCATACATGTTGACAATGTTATCATACATCTTCTGCTTAACTGTTCAGTTAAACTTTTGAGCAACGATTCTTATTAGGAATAACATGGGATTCATGTGTGAGCTTAAACAAAACTCCATGGATTCACGTAACCAGTGTTTCCTACCCCGGAAGTTATCCTTGAGTGATTGAGGGGTGAGGGGTCAAAATCAAAGAGTGGGGGAGATAACTCATCCGGTTGAGTTTTTCTCATTGTGTGGAGCGGAAAAATGGAAATGAGAGTTTGGTTAGAAGTGAGATTTAATGATAAAAAGAAAGAGGGTATGAGAACAGAGTTAAAAGAATATCAGAACTCTGCACCAATTACTTTCTGAGTCGGGCAGCCACATCTTCTGATTGGTTCACATTCGTTGGTGACCATCATTGAAACAGGCAGTGAGCCCATGCCAACTCTTGCATTTACCCCACCAACCACTCATTTCTTTCTTAACAAAGAAATGTTTCATTTTCTTTGGGGACGCAACACAGCTACTATCTAATCTTCAATCGGAAGATTTAGATATTGAAAAAGAAGGAAAGTTGCCTCAGCTTCGCACCTCTTTCATGCACATTGAGTCTGTGTAATATCTATTGTTGTCTCAACAGTTTACACAATTTGAGCCTGAAAAAGCCTAAGTAGCATCAATCATTCTACACTTGCACGAGCACACAAGGAATATGTTTTCTTGTCATAACATTCTTAGAAAAATCCTTTGTGGTTTTTTGATGATTGAATGGAAGTCCTGGAGGAGTGATCATCACAAAAGCTTCTTTCCAATGTACATCTGTTGTACAAAGTGGCTCCGTGCTACTTACAGGCATGCTAACTGTTTCATTTGTTAATTCAGGGTTACCACGTTCATTATGTCTGAATTTGAAAAGATTCGGATATATATCTTTAATGAATTGACGGCTCTCAGATCAAAGCGCGCCAACTGTCAAAGGGGAGATAATCATTTGAATACAAAGGGGTGATCAAAGTCTGTGTTGAAATTGATGAAATTTTGATGATCATGATGCTCTCAATCATCAAAAATGGGGAGAATTTTACAAAGATCAATTTCAAAACTATGAAGAATTGACAAAGTAAAAATTGCTTCCGCTTATTCAAAGTCAAAAGATTCTGAAGAAAGATAAATCAAGATGATTTGTGAAAGTTTGTTTCTCTGAAGACAGTCAAGAGATCAAAGAGATGAAGATTCAATATAAGAGATAAAGTTTTCAAAGTTGTTTCATTGTTCGAAGATCTGTTGTTTCAAAGTTGTCAAAGATTCTCTAAAGTTTCAAGAATTCTGTTTCGCATTCAAGACTTGTTGATTTTCAAAGCTACAAAGTGCATAAGATTTTCCAAGATTCTTCAAAGGCTAAAAGAGTAAAGACTGTGAAAGCTTCAAAGTTCAAAGTTCAAGAGACAAAAGCTGAAGAATCAAGAGCTGAAGATTAATATCAGTTTTTTATTAAATCTTGAATACAAAGGGGGAGATTGTTAAGTCTAAATATTGTATCCAAGATTTAATAAGAAAGTCAAAGATGTAAAAGTCAACATTGTCTTTGTATTAAATAGTCAAAGTATGTTGAGTTTGCTTAGTGGTTAAGTCTTAGTTTAGTTGGTTGTATAAATAGCTTTAGCTTCCTTGTAATTGCTTAAGGTTCATGTAACTAGAGTGGTTAGAACGTATTGTAATATTCAGACTTGTGATTGGAATTCAAGATCTACTTTCTCTCTCTACTTTCTCTCTCTAGTTCTTGATCATTTATGAGAATTGCTTGATTGTATTGGGATTTTATGATTAACAGTCATGATTCCTTCCGTCAAAGATTTCTTGATAAGTTCCCCCAATTCATGTCTTTCAATAAAGTCAATGAACCGGTCTTTCCACTGTTCATATTCTCCCTTGAACAGTACTGGTGGTTTAACGTCGGTTCCAATTGCGAGAGCTTCTCTTGAAGTCATCCTGTTTGAAAAATATGCAATAAGAAACTTGAAACTAATCGTTAGTCCAAAAATGAAATCTCAGAAATACAGTATAACACTGAAATAAACTTGACAAAAAAATTCTGAAATTCTCTACGTCTAGGATTCACAAGATACAAAGAATTACAGAGAATTCACAAAACACAGTAACACACACACAAAATTCGCAAGTAATACAAACAGAATTCGCAATACTTAAATCTACGAATCCTGAGGAATTCGCAAGAAACAATGTATAAAATCTTTACTTTTCGCAAATTTCAAGATTGCGAATTCTATCCTTAACAAAAATTTCCAAAAATAACTTTTCTTACAAAATATATCTGCGAATTCTACTGATTCTACGAAATCTTGGCAAATAAGACTTCTGCTATTTCTTAGCAATTCGCAGATAGACAAATGCAAACTCTTAAGAATTCTCAACACAAAGACCTGAGAATCCTAGAAAACTCGCAACACAAGTATCTGCGAATTTTACACTTGTAAAATTTCAGAATTCAACCACAATACTAAATCTAATATAAATCCTGTGAATGTTTAAAGATCTCTGTGAATCCTTTGAAATTCGCGAAACCCTTTAAGAAACCTGCGAAACCCAGACACTCTGCGAGTTCTAAAGATTATCTTGCGAGTTCTTCACGAGGACTTGCGAGTTCTTCAGATTTCTAAGAAAAACCCCTCTGATTTCTTCTAAAACTTATCTAGATTTCAAAATTACAATCTGTAACTTTGATAAAATGCTCTCTAAGACATCGAGAATCAAATTTTACCACTCGATTTCTATAAAGAGTACAAATAATTACAACTTGATATAGAACAATGCGTATCAAACTCGTGAACTCTAACTTGACAAATCTCAAAATTAAAGATCAGATACAGTGCAAATCACAAATCAAACTATAGAAACTTGATCGAATACAACATATAAACACATTTCGATCAAATACAACTTGAAAAACAAACTCAAAAACAGAATTGATCTAAGAACTCAATGCAACAGGGTCGGTTTCATTTCTTGATTTGATTTCAATCTGGATCTGCTCTGATACCAATTCATAGTCCCTGATTTTCAAGTTTCTAATCACAAACAATCAAACAAAACAAGATTATGTAACACTACCTGTTTGATTAATCACAATATTCAACTACAAATCTATTTATCACTTTCTCTCTCTACAAATCTCTTTCTCTCTCTAAAACTCTCTCTGTAAATCTGGAACTTCTTACACAATGACTTCTAACTCTCTAAAATACAAAGAAACAAGACTATTTATACCTACACACCCAAACAAGGAAAAACAAGAATACAATACAATTTGACTTTGACGTTTATTACAAAGACCTTGACTTTGCTTGAGAGTTGACTTTTGAGCATTGACTTTCTTTGACTTTCAGCATTTGTTTGTATGATCTTGATTCCAACAAATACGTGCTCTAACAAGAAAGAAATTATCTTCAGTTTTAGATCGATTTGCTTCAGCAAACTTATCTTCAAAGAAAATTTCAGGAAAATCAGCTCATCTTTAGACATCTTTGAACTTTCTTTTTCAGCTTTCAGTAATCTTTCTCAAACCAACAAATTCTTGAACACTTTCCAATAACTTTCTTGATCTTATTCCCATCTATAACATTTCTGAATCATACATTTCTTGAACTTTTCTCACACAACCAATCACAAACTTTTAATTTCAGACATTTCGTAAACTTTATCTTCTCCCCCTTTTTGATGATTGCGGCATCGAGATCATTAAAACTTTCAACAAGAAATGTCTTTGATCATCTTAACTGACCATTGATCTTTGAACACAAGAGCCTCTGATTCTCCGTCGATCCAAAAAGATATTCATCCGAATCTTTTCAAATTCAGACAAAATATGAATGTAACACCTGAATCAATTAATGAATCAGTTAGAAGTGTCTGTCAGTAACATGAAGTCACTGTGTGTAACGAATACACATTGAAAAGGAGCTTTTGTTATGTTCACTCCCCCAGGTCTTCCATTCAATCATCGAAACACCACAAAGGAATTTCTATGAATGTTATGATAAGAAAAACAAATTTCCTTGTGTGTTCGTGCAAGTGTTTGAAAGAATTAAGCACATAATGATTGCTTTGTATAAGGCTTAAAATTATGTAAGCCATTGAGACAACAATAGTTAAACACAGACTCAATTGTGCATGATCGAAGTGCGAAGGTGGGGCAGACTTCCTTCTTTTTCAATATCCAAATTTTCCAAATGAAAATCAGATAGATAATGTGTTGCGTTCCTTTTAAAATATGAAACATTTTCTTGTTGAGAAGAAAATGAGTAGCTGGTGGGGTTTTATCAAGAGTTGGCATGGGCTAGGTACCTGTTTCAATAATGTTCACCAAAGAGTTGTGAAGCACTAGTAATGTGGTTGCCCGACTCAGAAAAAGTTGGTGCAGAGTTTGATATTCTTTTACTCTGTTCTCACACCCTCTTTCTTTTAATAATTGAGCTCGCTTCTAACCAAACTCTCATTTACATTTTACCTTATCACTCAACCCACACTCAGTTGTTTTGACTCCTCACACATTCGATCACTCAAGGATTAACTTCTTGGGTAGGAAACACTGGTTAACGTGAATCCATAGAAGTTTCATTGAAGGTCATACAAAGAACCCATGTATTGTCCTAAAAGAACATGTTGCTCAACTGGTTTAACTTTTCAGTTAAAGCACAAGATATACAAGTCAGATGGATGTATGCTCAATGAGATAATCAGAAACATTTGAGCCTTTTAAACATTGAATGAATGAAATGAATACAAGAAACTTGTTTGAAAATCTGACATGGTATGAAAAAGATCAGAATCAAAATGATTTATCAGTTAAGTCTTAGGTCAGCAAAAAATAGAATATTGTCTATATGAACCAAGATATAGACATTCTTGAAAGAACGTTTCGAAATGAAATCACGCTAAAAAATTCATTGAAGTTCAATCGGGGTGTCTTACCATCGAAAATATATTTCACTTTAGAGACATGGTAAGAACATATCCAACAAAAATTAAACCGGTGTGTGTGAATACTTAAAATTATATGGAAAAGATAATACACAAGTATTTATCTTTGGAAACACACGGTTTATAAACATGTAAGCACAATTAATCATGAAAACATTTAAAATCACACTTCTATATCCATGAAATCATTTAAGAATCAAAAGTGGTTTGAACATTTTAAGAACATGTTTTCATACCTGAAAGTTGTCCTTCTTTTAGATACGTAAGAGATTAAGATTAGAAATAATACCTCGTCACTCAGTCTTAAATCTCATGAAGTCAAGCTGTAAGTCATGTAATATATAATCTTGTAAGCATCCTCTCAATCTGCAACAGTCACAAAGTTGTCAAAGTGCAAAGCTTTATTCACAACTTTATTGAAAAATAAAAGACATAAAGCAATAAAACATTGAATGTATGAGTTTTGATCAGATATAATTAGAAATCATATTACTTACTCCCCCTAAAATTATACATCATAAAATATGTCAGTGAAAAATATGATAGAGATCTATAACTCCTCCTGAAGTGTAGATCATCATATCTTCCGAATGCATAGTTCCAAAAAATATGTACTCCCCCTTGAAGGTTGACTTCCTCATTTGAGTATAGGAGTACAATCTCTTATCAGCACGGGAGCATCATTTCTTTTGATCACTGAAGAGCGAGTCCTAAACTGTTGTGTTTAGAAGTCAAACTCCTCATCATTGAGGTATGGGTCCTGAATTGTAGTATTCAGAAGCTTTGGTTCTCTTACTCCTCCTTAACTTGAGGTGCCTGCAACACAGAATCATTCTTTGGCTTTGGTACCCACTGGTATTTGGGTCCATATTTGTGATTTGCAGTTCTATTAGGAGTAATTGAATAAAAACCATACCAGTAATGATCACTAGTTTTATGAACAAAATCATATATATGACAGTAAGAACAATACCTCTTTTTAGACAACCGGATTAATTGATCTCTCGAATAAACAAAATCATGTTTACTTTTTCGCACATTGTTCTTCTTGGCTTTTGATGTATGTACATATGATTTGTTTCCTTTCTTCTCATCTTTCTTCTCATCATTCTTTTCCTCGTCTACTGGTTTCACTTTCCAGACCAGTTTTTCTTCATTATATCTCCTTCTTCTCCTTCTTTGTGTACCTGAACCATCTATATTTCTATCGAAGATAATGTTAGTAGAATGAATCTAATCAAATGAGTTAACCGACCTTCTTGAAGAAATAGTTTTCTGATGTGAGCTTGAGGCTGTCTTGTTAGAGCCAACTGAACTATTTCTAGGTGTGTGGATTTTTGACTCTGGAGTCATTTGCTCAGTCACCACCACCATGGAAATAATATCTTCAAGCTCTTTTATCTTTTGACGAATAACTGTCTCTTTCTTTGACAAGCAGGTCAATCTTTTTCTTGAATTCAGACTTCGCTTTCTGCTCTTTCAGTGCACTTGTGGATAGTTCAAATAACTTCTCTGTCAGCCTCTTTATCTCTTCCTCAAATATCTGTCTTTCTTCTTTAAAGTCTTTCTCCACATTCTTTCTCTCATTGGATATTTCTTTAAAGAATCCAACATTTTTCTGTTTTATGATCTTCTTCTCTTTGTCAAACATTTCTCTTTCCAAAATGATCACTTTCTCAAAGTCAGAAACTTGTTGAGAAAGCTTTATACATTTGAGCTCAACCGCTTTCTTCTTTTCAAATGATTTTCTTGAAAACTTAGAAAATTTCTTAGCAAAGTCTTTCTTTTCACTCTCAAAATTATCTCTGTCTTTGACTAACTTCAGCTCCAGATCAGTAATCTTCTTGTTTAGCTCTTCATTAGCATCCTTCAAATTATTAATCTTCTCCTTATAACTGTCAACAGAAGATGCTTGCTGGATTTGGACAATCTGAATTTCCAAGTTAGATATTTTTCTTATCAACTTAGTGTTCTTAGCTTCCAAAATCATTACCTTATCTTCACTAAGCCCAGAAGTCTGTTTCATAAGTTCTTCATTAACCATCTTTAATGCACTAACTTCTTCTCTCAGTATTTTTCTTTCATCATTATATCTTTTTGACCTCTTAGAATAGTAATCAACTGAAGAAGCGAGATTTTTGTTCCTATTCTGAGCTTGGCAATCTTCTCTTCATCATCAGAAAAACTCATCTTGAATTATCTGTTACAAAAAGAACTTGAATTTGATCGTTAGTCCAAAAGAAATCTCAAAATACAGAAAACTTTGAAACAAAATTAGAAATTAAAGTTTCCAAAATTCACAAAGTCAGGAATTCGCACACTATTATGATCCACAAAGAATTCGCACACAAGCCAAAGTAACACAATTCGCATACAAAACAATTGAACTACAGAATTTGCACACTACATATACCAACTTCAGGTTTCACAGACTATAAGAAATCAAAATTCGTATGCACAAAATTCGCATAATCCACTAATTCGGACAATCTATGAATTCGTATGACACTTATCTTCGAATTCTATACTTAGAATTCAAAAATATTCAATCTTTTCGCATCCACTTTTCATACAACAGAGACATACGAAATCTGCACTTGACAAATTTTCAACCTTGAACAATTTGCATGCACCCTTAAGCGAATTCAAAGAACTTGTATACCACACAGTTGCGAAATCCTAACTTTTCGCAAAACACTTAGATGCGAAACTTGATGAATTCGCATAACACTTTATGCGAATTCTACATAATTCGCACATCATAGACATACGAATTATGTACTTGAACATTTTTCAGAATCCAATAATATGCGAAATCCTTTGGTTTAGCGAGTTCTTCGTGCGAGTTCTTGAATGCTTTGTCAGTTCTTCAGATCTCGAATGAAAATAGCCTCTGATCTGCTCAAAAACACATCAAACCTTCATCTTTCAAACTGAAATTATGACAAATCGCTCACCTATACTTCTAGAACCTAATTCTACCAATGAATTTATACAAGATACACTTAGAAGTACAAATCAATCCAATACAGTGCATAACGAACTCGTGAAACTCGAAACTCTAAAAATCAAAAATTGACAATTAATTACAGTGCAATTCACTATGAGACCTATACAAGATTCATCTAATACATTTTTCAAACACAATCCAATCAATTACAACTCGAATTACCAACAAAAATTCAAACATTGATCCAAATTTCTATAAAACAGTGTCGAACTCCATTTTCTTGATTTCAATCGGATTTGCTCTGATACCAATTGATAATGTCCCAATTCAAGTTCTAATTGCTAATACAATCAAGATGACAACAAATCGTAATCACATGTCATTGATTATGAAATCACATATTACAATCCTACTCTCACTCTCTACTTTCTCTCACTAGAAAAATATACAATCGACCTCTTCTCTAATAAGCTTCGTGCCATGTATATCATTACAACTCTCACAAAGACAATAACAAGGACTAGACTATTTATATCTACCAACAAATACAAGAGAACCAAATACAACTACTTTGACTTTGACTTTTATTACATTTGACTTTGATATTCTTGCTTGAGAGTTGACTTTGAGCTTTGATTTGCTTTACTTTGATCTTCAAACATTATGATCTTGCATCCAACAAATATGTGCACTAACAAAAGTCAAAGTTGACTTCTAATCACATCAGATTAGGACTCATGCTTTAAAGATTTCTACTGAAAAGATTATTTGATTGTCAATCATTTTAAAGGGAGTATTTCTTGTTTCTGAATAATTGGGGAGATTGTTATATTTTTGATAAATCATATTTTGAGGGAGATTATAAAAGTCATATTTCAAGAACACTGAATGTATTGAGTAAATGCAGGTATGAAGGGGGAGCATATTTGTACAAGTCTATCAAATCCATCTCAAGTCAAGGGGGAGCAACAAGATGTCAAATCAAGGAGAAACAAATCTAAGATCAAGTCAAGGGAGAGCTATACTGAAATCATTGTTTTAAGGGGAGCACACTCTAAGGGGGAGTAAGTGTGTGTGTAAATGTTTTTGGAAGTAAAAACGAGCTTAAATGTCCATTTGTAGAAAATTTTCCTTTTAGGAAAGTTTCTATTTTTGGAAATTTTTAAAAAAGTTTCTAAATTTAGCAAGTTTCCATTTTTAGAATGTTTTTAAATGTTTTGGAAATTTTGCTAAGTCCAAAATTCGCACACAGTGGTATGCGAATTCTAGGATTTCGCACCCTGTTACGTGCAAATTTATGGATTTCGCATCCCTTGTTATGCGAACTGTAACTTCTTGCATCCTTCTTCATGCGAAAAGTTGAAACTCGCATCCAATGCCATGCGAATTGTTTCTTAGGCACAAAATTCGCATATTGTGCCATGCGAATTCTCACACACATTGTCTTATTTTTCAAGACAATCTACATCCTTAAGCCAAGCGAAAAGTTGATTGAACAATCTACCCGTCCCATGTGTCATGTTTATTCTTGAGAATAAATATTCGAAGTTTCTCAGACTTAATCACTTTTCGAAGTATTGGCTTTTCGTACGTTCCTGTGCACTTAGAACTCTTAAACCCTCCTCTACGATTTTCGATTTTTAGACTTCGATCATTCGATTTCATTGATTCAAAGGTTGATATTTGTTTTATCTTTGATTTGTTGTTGTTATTCTTTTTTGTGTTCTTTGATTCTTGCAGGTTTACCTTGACTGGATTTGGAGATTAGGGTTTTAGGATTCGAATTTTTTTTTGGACTGTTCATCTCCTTCGGACGTGAACAATGACTTTTCAACATTTAAATCTCAAAATTGTTCTTTGTTGTTAAAATTAAAACCTAAGATACATGTATGTTTGATAATTGAACCATGAACAAGTGTTGTTTTGAACTTTAATCGATTAAACTTTGGGTTTTTGATGATTTTTGAATATCGACTCTTCGACTGGAAGTTCTTGATATTTATACTGTTATTGAGCAAAAATCATAATTTGTTGATTCAAATGGAATTCAATGTTATCTTAAATGGTTTAATCTTGTTTCTAATCTATAATTGAACCATTGTATTCAAAACTTTTGGGTTTAACATTGAAATAAAAAAATTGGAATCTGGGTTTTGGATGAATGTTCATGAGATTTTAATGAACACCATTTGTGTTCTTGGTGTTCTACCGTTTAACACTTAGAAAATTTCAAGATTTAAAATTTTTGAGATTTTCATGTTCCATGCGAATTTTGTGATGATTGTCATATTTTTCCAAGTTAGAAATTCGCATAAGCCTTCATGCGAATTCTGAGTTATCCTATATTCATTCCAAGTGAGGAATTCACATCCTCTTTCATGCGAATTCCATAAATAGTGGTTTTTTTGAAAAAAAATGTCAAATCTCAAAATTTTGGTTTTAACTGACATATTGGGCATCTGTCCATATCTTTCACTTTTTCAGGTACTCAATGGCTGACAATCAATCTGTTGATCAGCAAATACAGATGGATGAGAACTCACCACCTGAGGCATCCAGGGAATATCCCATGCCTTCTTCAAGGTCTGACTACCAGCCTGAACCTGGTGTCAATCCTGATCTTATCCTGATCACACCATCTGAGATGAAACCACAATCACCAAATAATCATTATGTGGAATTCAAGCTTTTGAAGATAGATCCACTTGTTCTGAGCATACTTCAAAATCACCCATTGAGATATGCACTGACCATTTATGGCATTGTTCCAGATCTTTATGTACAGCAAGCATGGAAAACCATCAAGGTCACAACAAAAAAAGTTGGCAATGAAAGAGTTACTTAATTTGAACTTCAAATTGATCACTATAGATCATTCCTGGATTATCAAAGATTCCTATATTTTTTGAACTTGCCTGAAGCAAATTCCAGAGAGGGAAGAGTCTCCTTTGATGACTTTCCTACTGATGCAGAAGTCTTTTAAGGAATTAGGAACATGGGCTATGTTGGTCAACTAACTCAGGTTAATCACTTTAAGAAGAATAACCTGCCACCATTATACTACACTCTCTTCTCAGTGATCAACAGGTGCCTTACTGCCAAATTTCATGGATCTGATAATGCCAACATACACATTCTGAAGCTGCTTCATGCAGTTATATATGATCTCCATGTTGATTATGCTGTGATCATCTGGACTGAATTATATGAGAGAGTGCTTTCTAAGAAGACCTCTAAAGCACCAAATTATGTGGCCAATCAAAGATTCTTTACTATCATTGTCAGAAGCATGCTCCGAAGTAACAAGGATATACCAAAGGGACCCAACCATCATGTTGCACCAGTGAATGTTATGAGATTTTTGATGAAGCAAAAGAAGGAATTCAATTATTCTATGCCAATTCCTGAAGGTTTACGTGATGTCTTATAAAGAGTCTATGGGACAACCAGGACCGGTTGCCCCTACCCCAAGCTCAATACCTAGGCGAGTGGAGTCTGTGAGGGTTCCGGTTACTTGGGGGTACAAGAACGAGGTGTGAAGAGGAAAAATACCGAGAGGGGAACTGGTGGGGTTCGGAGACCTTGACTTAAGACTTCAGGGTCACGGGACAATGCCCAACATCTAGTGACACCTTCTGTCAATGAAAGTCAAGGATCTAAAAATGAGTCAGATCCAGCAACTGAATTTGATGACATTCCTTCTGCCATAAGTGACAATGATGAGGCAGTCAATGATGATGCTAATGATGGTGCTAATGATGACAGTGATAATGATGGAGATTATACTGATCCTAATGATCGAGGTGGTGAAGCTATTCAAGCTGATGACAATGCTACACAAGTTGATGTTTTTGCTGAATTTTATGATGATGCAATGGAAATGGATTTAGACAACAATGTCAGAAATGTTGTTGGAGAGATAAGGAGAAAAGAGGGAGCATTAGTTGAAAATCAAAATGAGAGGTTGAGTGAGATGGAAAAACATGAAAATGGTGAGCGTGTGCGCATCCAAACTTACCGTTCCAAAATGGCAGTCGCATCTACCACTTCGCCGCATGTGTTGCGAGCAAGTGTTGAAAAAGATATCAGTAGACCACTTATGCATTTACACACCCCAGCCACTCACTCTATCTTCTCTCAACAGGATTTAGTTTCATTAAATCACGAGGATATAGTACAAAGTCTATCTGGCTCTTCCTTGGAGAGGTTAGATATTGAAACCAGATAACATCAGCCCTAGTTCTCAATTTCTTTCTATGCACAATCAAGTATAGTGCCTTTTGAATTACCGATTATTATTCATAGGTTACACATTGATACATCTACTTTTGTCAGAAGCCTTAGTTACCTGACAGGAACACCCAGAGTAGCTCCTACTATAGGACTACAAGGATCAGGTGGAAGTCTAGTCATAGCTAACGTCACGCCAACTATGAACACAGGCCATGTGGTTGCTTCGTCAACTGTCATGACAATGGAAAGTCTAAGTGACTCCGGTGTTAGATTACCAATCTTTGTGACGCAGGAAACTCTCTACGGCGCCTTAATGGTTGTTGAAAACCATTTGATGGAGAAATTTGAGGAGGAAATTGGAGTTTTCAAAAGATTGTTGAAGGATAAGAATCCAGCAGTTGAGCCTGAGCTAGTACAACCAGTTTATACTACATCGAAGCCAATCCAACCAGCTGACAGGTCTATTGATGAGCTTAAGTCATTGCTTTTTGCAAAGATTCTTTCTAAAGCTCCAAATAATCAAACAGATTTAGATCTTCTTTCTCTTCTACAATCCCATCATCAAACACAACCACCACCATCTGTGTAGCCAGCAGATGTGGTTAGAGCCTCAGAGTTTAATTCATTCAAAACTGATGTTTTGCAAGACTTATCTGATCTTACTAAGTTTGTTCAAACTTCATGTAAATCCCAAGCCTCTGTTTCTAAGTCAAGGCATGATCATGATTCAGATCATGAACATGAGGGGGAGATGAATCAGAAACAGAGAGCTGATGATGATACTATTGCTGGATTGGTTGATGAATCTCAGAATGTTGAAAAAGATAGTGTTGATCATGGTGATATGATGAATGATCAGAGTGAATGCAGAAAAATTGTGTTGTATGTTGATTCTGAAACAGAACCTAGGGTTGCAAAGCCTAAGGTTACTACTTAGAGCTGAGATTTTAAAGATTACTGGAATAAAAATAGTTGATATTATTGACTTATCTTCGAATGATAAGGAAGAGGCAAATCATAAGTATGAGAGGTTTTGGAATATAAAGGAAGAAGATAGAGAAAATTTGATCGAAGGTTCAGATGATGAGAATGCACAAAATGATGATATTCCTGAAAATGAAGCCAATGTGTTAGATACTTTATTGGGGACTCCAGAGGACATTCAACTCAGTCTAGTTGATAATGATATTCCTGAAGCTACCAATGAAGTTCCTATGATTCCTATGTTTAAAGATTTCAAAGTCAATCAAGCCCTGTTAGACATCCAAGCTCGGTTCAAAATGATCCACCTGTTCAAGATGTTCAGAATGAGATTAAGAAACCTGAAGATGAAACTGTACATGTTCCTATCATGGCAGACCAAGGTGAAGCAGGCCCTTCTAATGCACCTGAAGCACCTCTTGTTCCTTCTGAAGCAGAACTAAGATATATGAGACATGGTCTTAGAGTTCCTTTTCTAGAAGAGCAGATAAAAAAAGTGTTTGTTCACAGGATCAGACCTATGGAGAAATACAAGGTGTTAGGTGTTTCTAACCAATCAAAAGAATATCAGGAAGAGTATCCAAACATGATAAACTGGTTAAGAAAAATTGAACGATCTATGAAAAACAAATCTGGAATTGTCACCGTCAAAGAAGTCAGATTGAAGAAGTTTGTGAGAATCTGGTATCCTGAATTCTATGTTCAAAGAAGACATATGAGTGAATGTCGATTTACTGAAGCTGACTTTAGTTTTCTGAATGTTGATGATATTGAGTATATGTATCATCTTTTCAGAAATATGGTTATCAGAAGGGAGAATATTGTGTTTGCTTTGGAAGCAATCAAAAGGTTAATGAGAAAACACATCTTTGACACTTATTGCTATGATTTTCAGTTGGGCATAGAAACTAATCAGAAGAAAGTCAACATGATAAAGCCAAATTTGACTCTTTCTGACATTGATAATCATGATGTGATCACTGTGTTAGAAGAACCAGAATTGCGAGTTGTCTACAATAATGGTGAATATGAGAAGAAGTTCTTCAGAGTTTCTGAGAATGCCAAGTTCTCTGATGGAACACTCAAGGTGATCAGACTAAAACTCAATGAAAGATACAAAGAAAGTGAAAGGTAGAGAATTCAAGGTGGTGAACACTTACCTAGAAGAGGGAAGCTTGTGATGCAAAGGATTCTTGAAGCTCTTGGTGACAGAATTGATTTTAGAAGAGGCATCAGGAGGTTTGAATCTTTCTTGGGCATAAGGAGAATCAGTACAGGAAGATGGGGAAGGTGAAGATTTACAAATTGATCCAAAAGGGGGAGATTGTTAGAGCTTGTTTGAATCAATATGTATTGTATTTTGTTTGTCTTTTAAGTTGTGAGTATTGTATGAGGTCAAGGCTTGTTTGACCCATATAAATACCTTTTCTCTTTGTAAGTAAGCGTATTAGCAAGTAAGTAAGAGTTTTCCTTCCAAGTCTTGTAATTTGTCCTTGTGAGATATATGACTAAAAGACTTGTGACTACTTTCTCTCTCTAGATTCTTGTTCATAATCTTTGATCTTTGAATGTTAAATGCTTGAATCTAGAATCATACAAACACATGACTGGAAGAAAGGAGCTATTGTCGAACTTCACCGAAAAATATTGCAGAACGGTTCGATTTGGCAACGATCATTTTTCACCGATTATGGGTTATGGTGATATTGTGCGAGACAATATAACGATCAAGAAGGTTTCATATGTGGAAGGATTAGGACACAATCTGTTCAGCATCGATCAATTCTGTGACAAGAATCTTGAAGTCAACTTCAAAGCCAGACAATGCATTGTTCACATAGACGATGGCACATAATTATTAGTTGGGACACGATGGTCTAACTTGTACACCATTAACTGGGCATCTGTGAAGACTGAAAAGGCCATTTGTCTTATGTCGAAAGCTTCCTTGCAACAAAATTGGTTATGGCATCGCCGACTTTCCCACCTGAACATCAAGGACATCAACAAGTTGGTTATCGGAGGGTTGGTCAAAGGATTACCAGAACTCAAATTTGAAAAGGGACAACTTTGTGTGGCTTGGGAAATGGGCAAAATGAAGAAAGCTCTACACAAACCAAAGGTAGCACCGAGCTGATTCATATGGACCTTTATGGCCCTATGGACCTTTATGGCCCTCGAGCTGATTCAAATGGATCTTTATGGCCTTATGCGTATCATTATGCCCTCGAGCTGATTCAAATGGACCTTTATGGCCCTATGCGCATCCAGAGCATCAATGGCAAGAAATTCGTTCTTGTCATGGTTGACGATTTCTCACGCTACACATGGGTCAAGTTTCTCCGAACAAAGGATGAGACTCCTAAGATGATCATATCCTTTCTAAAGAGTGTGCGGGTCAATCTACAGCTGACAGCACAATAACGACACTGAGTTCAAGAATAAAGTTCTGAGTACATATCTCGATTCTATCGACATCACTCACACCTATTCTGCAGCTCGCACTCCTCAACAGAACGACATCGTTGAAAGAATAAATTGTACACTTGTTAAAGATGCCCGCACTATTATGACACAATCAAACCTTTCATTGTTTCTTTGGGCCGAAGCTGTCGCTACAGCCTGTTTCACTCAAAACCGATCAATATTCAACAAATGGTTTGGAAAGACTCCATATGAAATCATAAACAACCATATCCCTAACATTAAATTGTTTCATGCTTTTGGATGCAGGTGATTTGTACTGAATGACAGAGAGGATCTCGGAAAGTTCAACCCAAAAGCCGACGAAGGTGTTTTCATCGGCTACTCCTCTGAATCTGCTGCTTACCGAGTCTACATCAAAAGGACCAAAGCTGTCACGGATAGTTTCAATGTCACATTTGACGAACTAGCAGATTTCTCTTCTGAACACCTCAGTTTAGAACCCGTTCTAACCGGTGTCTTAACTTCTGATCAACAACCGCTCACACCAAATCATGCGTCTACATCGTAGTCACCTACAAGTAATTTGTATTTATTATTTCATCATTTTTATGAGGAATATTTTGGTTCCACTAAGATTACTTCTTAATGTCGACTCTGTTGGTGCCAGGACATCTACCTCCACCGAAGTACCTACCGTCACAAAGTCCCCTCAAGATCCGAAGGTACACTCATCTTCAGCTATCACCATAAAACCACCAACTCCTACCCCATAAAAAGCACCTTCCTCGGTGAATTTAGTGTCAATTCCCTCTGGTTCATAACCAACGCTTGAATCTGTTCAAGACATCCCGTCGGGAAACTATGTCAACTCTGCACTTGATCAGAACAACTATCAACCGTTTCCACACTTACATCGCTAGACAAAGGACCACCCTCTTCACCAGATTATTAGAGATCCGACTACTCGAGTTAACACACGGTCCGCGTCCACAAATGATTGTTTGTTCTCGATCTTTCAGAGCAAGATTAAACCGTCGACAGTTTCTGAAGCTCTCGAAGACCTCGACTGGATCATAGCTATGCAAGAGGAGTTGAAACAATTTGAAAGTGTGAAAGTGTGGCGACTCGTACCCCGACTAGGAAATAAGACCATCATTGGAAGCAAATGGGTGTTCAAGAACAAACGAGATGAAGATGGCATTGTGATTCTAAACAAATCACGGCTAATGTCTAAAGGTTATAGACATCAACAGGGCGTTGATTATGACGAGATGTTTGCACCGGTTGCATATGCCGATCACAAGAACTTCACCGTCTTTCAAACGGATGTTAAGACAACATTCTTGAATGACATCCTTAAAGAAGAAGTGTGTCTCTTTCAATCGGAAGGCTTTGTGGATGCAGACAAGCCAAATCATGTCTATCGACCAGATAAAGTGCTATACGGTCTCAAGCAAGCCCCTCGTTCCTGGTATGATGTACTGTCCCAATTTTTAGTCAAGCCCGACTTCTTGAAAGGTAATATCGACGCCACTCTTTTCATAAAGAAAGAAAAGGCTGATGTCATACTTATACAGATTTATGTGGATGATATAATATTTTTCTCTTTAAACCCTCAATATTGTAAGAATTTTTCTACCCTAATGATGTCTAAGTTTCAAATGAGTATGATGGGAGAAATGAACTTTTTTCATGGATTTCAAGTCAAACAACTTTCCACAGGCATTTTTATTAGCCAGTCCAAATATATTTATGACATTTTCACTGAATACAAGTTGGAAAACGTTTATCCCATGACAACTCCAAAGGCACCAGGGTCTAAGCTACACTCCGATTTTGACGAAAAGAATGTGGATGCTAAGATCTATAAAGGCATGATAGGATCTTTAATGTATTTGATGGCTACTAGACCAGATATTATGTTCTCAACATGTCTCTGTGTGAGATATCAGTCTAAGCCTAAAGAATTTCATCTTATTTCAGTCAAAAGATTTTTTCATTACTGATCTTGGCCTTTGGTATACTAAGGATACATGGTATGAGATTTTTGCCTATTTGAATGCAGATCACGCAGGTTGCATGCTGGATAAAAAGAGTACCACATGTCACGTGCAATTCCTTGGAGTCAATCTCGTAAGTTGGGCGTCAAAGAAACAGAACTGCGTGTCCACCTCCACAACTAAAGCGAAGTACGTTGCTGCCACTAGCTGCTACTCTCAAGTGATTTGGATGCACACACAACTGAAAGATTATGGGTTCCATTACTCCAAGATCCCAATATACTGTGACTCGAAGAGCACCATTGCTATCACCAGTAATAGTGTTAGTGCATAAATATGTTGGATGCAAGATCATATAAAGCTGAAGGTCAAAGTTCAAGAAAGTCAAAGCTGAAAGTCAACTCTCATGTAAAAGTTAAAGTCTTGTAATAAATCAAAGTCAATGTTGTAGTTTACTTCTGTTTAATCGCATATAGTTTAGTTTTTCCTTTATTTGACTTGTAGCTAGTTGACTAGTGTGAGAGTTCATGTAACAGAGAGATTCGCAGAGTTGTAGTGAAAGAAAGCTAGAGAGAGAAAGTAATTATACGAATTGGTTGAATTGAATTCAAGATAATAGGTTGAGTTTTAATCTGTTAATTCATCTTGTTTGTTTGTAATTGAATCAGTAAGAACTTGAATCAAGGACATTATCAATTGGTATCAAAGCAGATTCAATTCGAAATCAAGAAAATATGAGTTCGGCGCTGTGTTTATCGAGTCTAGATTGATTCTGAGTTTTTGTGCTAATTTATATGTAAATTTGATCAGATTGTGTTCGTTTAATATTTTATATAGAATTTGTATAGGTTAATTCGAGTATTGCACTGTAATTTTCATGAATTTTGAATTTTTGTTCATTTTCGAAGTTCACGAGTTCTTCGCACTGTAAGTGATCTGAATTGTGAGTGCTAGTTTTTGTTATAGAAAATCATTGACTGTAATTGGTTCTAGATGTGATAGAGTGCATTTATTCAAAGTTACAGTTCGAAATTTGGAGATGAAAATGTAAGATTCCAGATCAAATCAAGCACAATCAATTATCAAGATATGACAATGTAAGATCTAGAGAGAGAGTAGAAAGAGAAATATTCTGTATTCATATATCTTACATGAAAAGCGTACTATGCTTAGTTTCTACAATCACACAAGGCACTAAGCCTATTTATACAAGAATGAAACTCTCATAAACCTAAACTCTCTAAACAGAGAAACTCTCAAATGCCTAAACTCTTAGAACACTAAACTCTCAAACATATTGTTGACATTTCTAGACTAGTCAAGACTTTGAATTTTCTCATTAAATCTTGGATACAATAAAATACACTAACAATCTCCCCCTTTGTATTCAAGATTTAATAAAAATTTGACAATCATCTTCAGCGCTTGATTCTTCAATCTTTGACTCTGACAGCTTTTTCCTTTCCAACTCTGACAGTCATTAATCTCTGAAGCTCTAAAGAATCTTGAAAAGTCATTTACATTTATCATCTTTGAATAGTCAACAAGTCTTGATCAACAAACAATTTGAAACAATTTGAAATCTTGAAAATTCTTTAAACTTTGAAACTTCAAGAATCTTTGATCTTTGAGGATTCTTTAATCTCATATCTTCATCTCTCTGATCTCTGGATCATCTTCAGAAAAACAAACTTTCTCAATCATCTTGAATTAACTTTGAATCATCTCGGAATGATTTCTTTTCAACAGATTTGAACTTTCAGAATTTCTTCACAAGTCTTTTTACTTTGAACTTTCTTCATACTTTGAAATTGATTTTGAAATTGAACTCTGCAAATTTCTCCCCCTTTTTGATGAATTATGAGAATCATGATCATCAAAACACATTTCAATTTCAGCTCAGTCTTTGAAACTTCTCTCCCTTTTTGACAATGTAGAAAAGTCTTCATGATCTCTTCTTGTAATATTTAAACATTCTCCCCCAATTGATCTGATACAGAGTTGTCAATTCATGAATGTATTTATCTGAATCTTTTCAAATTCAAACAAATTAGGAGTTGTAACCCTGAATCAATACATGAAATAGTTAGGAATGCCTGTCAGTAACACTAAGTTACTGTGTACAATGAATGTACAATTTAAGGAGTTATTTGATGTTGACTCCCCAGGACTTCCATTCAATCATTGAAAAGACACAACGTATTTTCTATGAATGTTCTGACAGAAAAACAAATTTCCTGTGTGTTTGTGCATGTGTATGAAAGAATTTACACAATGATTGTGTTTCATAAGGCTCAAAGTATGTAAACCTCTGAGAGAGCAATGATATTACATAGACTCAATGTGCATGAGAAAGGGTCGAAGGTGGGGAAACTTTCCTTCTTTTTCAATATTCGTATCTTCCAAGTGAAGAACCAATAGCATATGTGTTGCTTCCCCAGAAAATGTGAAACATTCTCTTTTTAAGAAAAAAAATGAGTAGTTGGTAGGGTGTTTGCAAGAGATGGCATGGGCTAGGTTCCTTTTTCAATGTCGTTCACGAAGAATTGTGAAACAGCAGTAATGTGGCTGCCCGACTCAGAAATAATTTTGGTGCAGAGTCTGATATTCTTTTACTCTGATCTCTCACCCTCTTTCTTTTAAACATTAAAGCTCACTTCTAACCAATCTCTCATTTTCATTTTACCTCTTCACACACCACTCTCAATTTTTTGACCCCTCTCCCCTCAATCACTCAAAGGATTACTTATGGGGTAGGAAACACTGGTTATCGTGAATCCATGGAAGTTATTTTAAGCACTCACACTGAATCCCATGTATTTGTCCTAAAAAAAATATGCGTATTTGAATGATTTTCTTGACATTAAAGCTCAAGAAATCATTTGTCAGTGTATGTATGCTCATAAAGATAAGAATGAAATTTCAACATTTTAAGCATTTAAGATTTCTCAAAACTTTGTATGAATGAATGAATGAACATGAAAGAATAGAAATGTTTTGAGAATCTGACAATGATTAAAATCAGATCAAAAATTCATGAAGAATTAGATTTTTGAATGTCAAAGACGTAAGATGTTTATATGAACAATATATAAACATATTAACAATGAAAGCACATTTAATGATGAAATGATGTTTGATTCAAAAAATAATGAATAACAAATGGCGGGAGTATTACCATAGAAAGATTTATCATTTGATACATGGTAATAACAACATCAAGAAATGTACTGAACCGATGTGTGTGAATACTTAACAGTATAAAGATAAGATAATACACAAGTATTTATCTTTTGGAAACACACGGTCAGTTAAACATTAAAGCTCAATAATTGAAAAACCTTTAAAATCACACTTCTAGATTCATAAAATCTTTTGAGAATAGAGAAGTGGTTTGAACATTTAAGAAAACGTTTTTCATGCTTGAAAATTGTTCTTCTTTCAAACTATCAGAGATTAAGATCAGAAGATATTTACCTTTAAGCTCCCCCTCAAATCATGACACAATTATTTATATCAGATAAGCTCCCCCTGGATATTTGCATAATATCCATATTTTTAACATTAAAGAACGAGTCCTAAGCTGTGTTACTTAGAAGTCATAGTCCTTTAACATTGAAGTGCGGGTCTTGAACTGTGTTATTCAAGAGCCATTTTTCTTTAAACTTTGAAGAACGAGGCCTAGACTGTTTTGTTTATAAGTCAATCATCTTGCTCCCCCTAAACCTGTGGTACCTGCAAAACAGATATGTGTTCCAGATTCTAGTTTCTAAATCAAGATTAATCAAACACACACAAAAAAAGAATCAATTACCTGTTTGATTAATTTCTCAATTCCAAGATTACAAGATTCTCTCTCTACAATCTCTCCAACAAACTCTCTCTTTCTCTCAAACTTTCTCTCTCTAAAATACAACTGAATAATTCTCCAATTAAGTTCTCTACTAAAAATACAAAGAGTAAAAGTATTTATACTACCACTAATACAAGGAAACTAAAATACAAAACAAATACAACTAAGTTTGACTTATTACAAAAGACTTTGACTTTGATGAAATTTGACTTTAGCAGCTTTGACTTTCTCAACTTTGACCTTCAGTATTATTGATCTTGTATCCAACAGATTTATGCTCTAACAATCTCCCCCTTTGGATTCAAGATCACTGTTGAAAAAATCTAGTAATTCAGTCTTCACTTTAAGCTCTGTCAAAATAATCTCCCCTTTTTCTTTGACGGTCTTCTTTCCAAAACTGTTTTCAAACGAGTAACAATCTCCCCAAAACTTTCACACAACACTTTCAGACTTTGGAAAGAAATTATCTTCAAATTCAGCTCAGATTGCTTCAGCAAATAATCTTCAAAGAAAATTTCTTCAAATCTTCAGAAATTCTTTGATTATCTTCAAATCTTCCCTTTGAACTTTCTGACTTGAACATTTCAGAAAATCAACTTCACAAAACTTTACCACTTCTTGATATCATTTCTTCCAAACTTCAAAACTTTAACATTTCTTCATATCATCTCCCCCTTTTTGATGATTTAAGCATCTATATCATCAAAACTTTTCGTCCAAGAAATGTCTTTGACCATTCTGATCTTTTCCAAACTGAACCTCTGATTCTGTGATCCATAACAAGATATTCATCTAGATCTTTTCAAATCCAGACAAAAATAAGAACAGGTAACTCCTGAATCAACAGATGAATCAATTAAAGTGCCTGTCAGTAACACAAAGTCACTGTGTGTAACGAATACACAATATAAAGGAGCTTTTTGATGTTCACTCCCCCAGGGCTTCCATCCAATCATCGAAATACCACAAAGGCAATTTCTATGAATGTTATGACAAAGAAACAAATTCCTTGTGTGTTCGTGCATGTGTAGAAAGAATTAAGCACGAATAATTGCTTTATTAAGGCTCAAAATTGTGTAAACCACTGAGACAACAGTAGATAAACACAGACTCAATGTGCATGATTGAAGTGCGAAGGTGGGGCAGACTTCCTTCTTTTTCAATATCCAGATTTTCCAAATGAAAATCAGATAGATTATGTGTTGCGTCCCCTTTAAAATGTGAAACATTTTCTTTTTGAGAAGAAAATGAGTAGTTTGTGGGGTTTAGTCAAGATTTGGCATGGGCTAGTTGCCTGTTTCAATAACGTTCACGAAGAAATGTGAAACATTAGTAATGTGGTTGCCCGACTCAGAAAGTAGTTGGTGCAGAGTTTGATATTCTTTTACTCTGATCTCACACCCTCTTTCTTTTAATCATTAAGCGCACTACTAACCAAACTCGCTCTTCCATTTTACCTCATCACACAACCCACACTCATTTCTTTTTGACTCCTCACACTCAATCTCTATGGATTAACTTCTTGGGTAGAAATCACTGGTTAACGTGATTCCATAGAAGTTCAGATAATTCCTAGCACAAAGAACCCATATTTTTCCTAGAAAGCATGTGTTGCTCAAATGGTTTAACTATAGCAGTTAAAACTCAAATACAAATGTCAGATATAAGTATGCTCAGTAATATAATCATGAAGATATGAGCATTTTAAACCAATTAAGTATTTTCAAACAAGTATATTGAATAAATGAATATGAATGCAAAAGACTTGTTTGAAAATCTGACATTGTATAAAAATGATCAGAAATGAATGACATAGCAATTAAAGCTGATGGTCAAGAATAATTGATATTTGTCTATACGAAACAAAATATAGACATTCTTGAAATAACGTTTCGAAATGAAATATCGCTTAAAATTCTTTGAATACAAGCGGAGTGTCTTACCATCGAAAAATTGTTTCAATTTAGAGACATGGTAAGAACATTTTGATCAAAAATTAAACCGATGTGTGTGAATACTTGAAAGTATGTAGAAAAGACAATACGCAAGTATTTATCTTTGGAAACACACGGTTTATTTATCAATGAAGCACAAAAATAAAATGAAAACATTTAAAATCACACTTCCAAATTATAAAAACTGTTTAAAATTCGGGAAGTGGTTTGAACATTTCAGAACATGTTTTCTATATCTGAAAGTTGTCCTTCTTTCAGATACATTTGAGATTAAGATAAGAAATTTACCTTTTCGGTCAATCTTAATACTCATTAAGTCAGTTGAAGTCAAAAATAATATGATCTTGTCAGCTTCTCTCATCCTGCATAAGTCTCAAAGTCTAGTCAAAAATTTATTCACAAAATTTATTCGAACAATAAAAGAACATAAAACAGTAAAACGATTAAAGAACGAGTTATGATCTTAAGCAATCAGAAATCATAGTCTTACTCCTTTTGATAAGCTCCCCCTAAAATCATGCATTACAAAAATTTTGTCAGTTAAGTAAAATGCAGAAATTAGTTATGCTCCCCCTTAAAATAATGTAGATCATTTAAAATCTTCTCTTACTCCCCCTGAGATCATGAGCAAACAATTAAAGTGCAGATATCCTTCAGACATAAAGATAAAGAAAATGATGAAAAATAACAATACGTAACTTTATTATGTAACAACCGATTATGTCTTAAGATTTAACATACCAAGCTTAGAGACAAGAAAATTAAATCTCTTTTCATCTAAGGGTTTGGTAAATAAATCTGCAAGTTGATAATCTGTTTTTACAAAATAAAGTTCAATTGTTCCTTTTTCTACATTATCTTTTATAAAATGATACCTGACATCAATGTGTTTGGTTTTCGTATGCTGGACAGGATTAGCAGATATCGCGATTGCACTCTTCGAGTCACAATAGATTGGAATTTTATCAAATTTGAATCCATAGTCTCGTAGCTGTGTTCGCATCCACAAGACTTGAGAGCAGCAACTGGCAGCAGCTACATACTCTGCTTCAGTAGTCGAAGTAGAAACACATAACTGTTTCTTTGAAGCCCAGCTAACGAGCTTGTCTCCAAGAAATTGAACGTGACCAGAAGTACTCTTTTTGTCCAACATGCAACCTGCATGATCTGCATCTGAATATGCAGTCAGTTGAAACCCTGTATCCTTAGGATACCACAGACCAAGATCTGTAGTCCCCTTCAGATATCTAAAAATCCGTTTGACAGCAGCCAAATGGGATTCTTTGGGAGCAGCTTGATATCTAGAACATAAACATGTTGAAAACATAATATCTGGTCTACTGGAAGTAAGATACATTAACGAACCTATCATACCTCTATAAGTCCTAACATCAACACTTTTACCCGCAGGATCAGTGTTAATCTTAGTACCTGGTGCCATCGGGGTTCCAATAGGTTTACAATTTTCCATTTTGTACTTCCGAAGAATATCCAAAATGTACTTAGATTGATTTATGAAAATCCCCGTAGAAAATTGTTTAACTTGTAATCCGAGAAAGAAATTCATCTCTCCCATCATACTCATTTGAAAACGTGACACCATAAGGTTAGAAAAGTTTTTGCAATATTTTGGATTAGTAGAACCAAATATTATATCATCAACATATATCTGAATAAGAATAATATCAGCTTTTTCTTTCTTGATGAATAAAGTCGTATCAATCTTACCTTTGGAGAAACCAGACTTGACTAAGAATTTGGATAAGACATCATACCATGCTCGAGGGCTTGTTTTAATCCATAAAGGGCTTTGTCCAAGATGTAGACATGATCTGGCTTATCTGAATTGATGAACCCTTCTAGTTGAGACACGTACACTTCCTCTTTAAGAATGTCGTTCAGAAAAGCTGTTTTCACATCCATCTGAAAGACTGTAAAGTTTTTATGAGTTGCGTAGGCAAGAAACATTCTGATTGCCTCTATACGCGCTACTGGAGCATACGTCTCATCATAATCAATGCCTTCCTTTTGCCGGTAACCTTTGGCAACAAGTCTAGCTTTGTTTCTTATGACGATACCATCTTCATCCTTCTTATTCTTGAATACCCATTTAGTTCCTATCATGGTTTTACCTTCTGGCTTAGGAACTAATCTCCAAACCTTTAGGGCTTCAAACTGATTGATTTCTTCTTGCATAGCAGATACCCAGTCCGAATCAGCAAGAGCCTCAGATACTCGTGTTGGCTCAATCTTGCTGAGGAAGGAATCATGCATACACTGATTAAGAGTCGCTGACCTTGTTTGGATAGGCTTGTCAAGATCTCCAATTACTTGATGTAATGGATGGTCTTTGGTCCAGCGATGCTCATGAGGAAGTGGAGTAGAAGAATTCTGAACATGATCATCATCTTGAAATCCACTTTCAAAATCTTCAGTTTGAATTACAGGAGGGGAGTTGTCAGTTGAAGTTTCATGTGCAGAAGTATCAGTGGGAATAGCAGATTCAGGCTGTTGAGTAGACAAAGTAGTACACCCAACTGAAACAGTTACTTTTGACTCAGCATTTGTTTGAACATCTTCAACTGTATGAGTAACAATAGGAATATGAGTTTCTGTCTGAACTGGGGATGCTTGTTCAGTAATAACTTCTGAAGTGACTGGATGATGACATCTTGTATCTTCAGACCTATCAGTCACAGCAGATTTAGGTATATTAGACCCAAGAAACTCATCATAAAAGAATTGAAATAACAAATCTAAATCAGTTAAATGTGAAGTAGATGTAGAAGCGTTATCCGAATTTTTCGCTGTAGAAACTGGTTCTGGACTGATCTGCCCAGAAGCTAATACTCCTGTGATAACGGGTTCTGAACTAGTTTGATCAGAAGCCATCTCTTCATCGAATGTGACATTAACGCTCTCAACAACTGTCTTTGACTTCTTCAGATAAACACGATATGCTGCTGATGTTGAAGAATAACCGATAAAGATGCCTTCGTCCGCCTTAGCACTAAATTTATTCAGACTCTCTCTGTCGTTAAGCACAAAACATTTACACCCAAATACGTGAAAATATTTGATAGTTGGTGTTCTGTTGTTGATCAGCTCATGTGGAGTCTTTTGAAAACGGCGGTGTATCATGGAACGATTTTGAGTATGGCATGCAGTCGACACAGCTTCTGCCCACAAGAATAGAGGTAAGTCTGATTGGCTAAGCATAGTCCGAGCGGCCTCGACTAGCGACCGATTTCGCCTTTCGACTACTCCATTTTGTTCAGGCCTTCTAGCAGCAGAATACTGATGTGAAATCCCAACTGATTCGAGGTATTCATCAACAATCTTGTTCTTGAATTCTGTGCCGTTGTCGGTTCGAAGAACCTTGACTTGTCGCTGCATTTTCACTTGATTCGTCTTTAAGAAAGTAATGAGAACTTCGGGCGTCTCATCTTTTGATCGAAGAAATTTGACCCACGTGTATCTTGAGTAATCGTCCACAATAACCAACACGTATTTCTTTTCACCCAAGCTCTGAGTTCTCATTGGACCACATAAATCCATATGTAACAGTTCTAACGGAGAACTAGTGCTTGGTTCAGGCTTCGGTTTATGAACGACTCTCTTCATCTTACCTTTTTCACATGCTGCGCATAAGTGTTCTCGTTCATATTTCAACTCAGGAAGTCCTTTGACCAATTTCCCACGAACCAGCTTGTTGATGTAACGAAAGTTCAAGTGAGATAAACGTCTGTGCCAGAGCCAACTTTGTTGCGTTGAAGCTTTTGTCATCAAGCATACTTGATTGTCAATCTGAACTTTGGACAAATTGATGGTGTAGAGATTTGTCTTTCGATTTCCAGATAAGAGTTCTGTTCCGTCTTCAGTATGAACTGAGCAACTCTTAGACTTGAAGTTGACCTCTAACCCTTTATCGCAGAATTGACCTATGCTGAATAAGTTGTGCCCCAAGCCTTCGACATAGCTCACCTTACTGATCGTTATATTGTCTTGAATAATGTCACCATATACTAAGATAGGTGAAAGTTGATCGTTCCCAAATCTGACATTACCACTGAATTTCTCTGTATAGTTAGACAATAAAGCTTTTTGCCCAGTCATATGCTTGGATCATCCACTATCCAAGTACCACATATGCCGGGTCTGCAAGAGAAATCAGGCAACAATAGATTTAGGTACCCATTTAAAAACGGGTCCTAACAGTTTAGCACAAGATTTTGGTATCCACTTGAAAATGGATCCTCTGTTCTTTTGAAAACTTTGAAACACATTTGATCTTGAAGAATATATATGATAAGATTCATACCAATCAGAAGAATTATGAGAATAAGCAAAATCATTTCTCTGATAAGGATAAGATGTAGTAGTAATAGGAGACAATTGAATCAATTGCTTTATTGAATATCTCTTGTAAGAAGTTACAAGGTTTTGTTTATTAGAAGCAATTTGATCAATCACATCAGTATCACTACTCACTGATCTAATACAAGTATTATCATAAACTGATTCGACTATCTCATCCTCCTTCCGTTTTGGTCTCCATTCAGATTGAGCTTTCAACTTTTTCTTCCTTAAATCTGAAACATAAGATATAGATTTATTAGGAAAAACAGATTTCCGAGACTGAGTATACTTTCGTGTACCAGTGTATTTCTGTTTCTGTAATCGCTGTTTCTTATGTTTCTTACCTTGAGCATAGTAATCAGCAGTTACAGAAACTGATTCCCCAACCTTAGTTGATGAGTCCACAATATTTACACCACTTGGTAACACTTTGTCATTTTTAAGACAAGTAGAATGATCAGGAAGTGTAGTATTGACATCAAACATATCAAATTCTTCCATGCACCCATCATCAGAATTTAGAAAATCATTTGCAGACTCAAATAAGTCATCAGAATTATCAGATGAAGATTGAGATGCCTTAGAAACTGTAGAACACTTTGTAGATTTAGTTTGAAAAACAGTGTTCTTTATAACTGTAGAAAATACATTTTGTTGAATATCAGCCAAAAGTTTTTCATCAGATAAAACATTTTCAAGCTCGACTATTTTGCTTTCAAGAATAGATGTAGGAACATAAACCTTTGCAATCGCAGGTTTTGCCTTCATCTCAGAAGCGGAATAACTAACAAAATAGTCAGTTGAAATAACTTTTGGTGTTTTGGAAAGATAACTATCATTTAACTTTTCATAGTTAAACGGTAGTAGCATTTTCTTTTTATTCTTTCTGTTTTCAGTTTCTTGGTCCTCAACTTCTTCTGGCAATTTGGTAACAAATTTGGGTTTTAAATGAGTATGTTTACCAGCACAAGCAAGAAAATCATAGTTATAAAGTGCCGGCTATTTTCTGATGGCTTTCTTAAGATAATGGGGGTTTTCAAAAACAAGTCCCCATTTCTCTTTAACATCAGCCTCTTCATTGGGTGCATTGAGAAAAATGGTTTGATCTGTTTGACCTCTTGCATAAAGTTTTGCTTCCAGACCATTTACCTTCTTATTCAAATTCTTGTTTTCAACCTGTAGTTTATAAACAGTTAGTGCAGATTCATTTTTCTCAAACTCATATTTAGACACTTTACCTTCAAACTCAGAAATCTTCTTTTCAAAACAATCTACTTTAGATTTAGAATCAAAATCAGATTTGTGTAAAGAATCAATCAGATCTTTGTTTGAAATAACAGACGTATTAAGCTCAAAGATCTTCTTGTTCTTTTTAACAACTCTTTCTTTTTCCTTTTTCAGATTATTTTGTAAATTTTGTAGCTCAACCACCATGGTTTCCATTTTGGTAATAAAATCTTTTTCAGATAAGTTTAATACCTCATTAACTGCCTCATCATCTGACTCGTCATCCTGTACTTCTTTGCCCATGAGACAGATATGAGCTGTTTCTTCTTTCACTTCTTCTTCTCCTTCTGAGTAATCCAGCCAAAACTCATCTTCAGCCATTAGAGCGACACCCGCTTCTTACTGTCTTGCCAAAAGCAACTTGTTCTGATAGTACTGAGAGTTGCGAACTTTCGGCTTTCGACAATCTTTTGCAAAATGACCCATCTTGCCACAATTGTAGCATTTGATGGAATCAGTTGTTGGCTTTTCAACAGCGATGTAGTCATTCATAAACTTCTTCTTCTCATCGGGTTTCTTTTCCACATATCGTTTCTCTTCATATCTCTTTCCTTCCACTTTTTCCCGATGCTCATGGTTCTTGGAACTCGAAGAAGAATACCTTTGAGAATTTGACCCCGGCTTCTTATAAAACTTCTTTTGAAACGCACGGGTCAGCAACAGCATGGCTTGTTTCAAATTCTCTCCATCATCACTATCTGAAACAGAATCTGACTCAGAACTGGTAAGAACTTTCTTCTTTTTCTTCTCTTTCTTCTCTTTCTTTTCTTTCACCTTCTCTCCAGCTACTAAGGCAATAGGATCAGAAACTTGTGCTGCCTTCTTCTTCTCAGCTCTTTTCTCTTCAACCTCTTCTTCATTCTGCCTCAAGGTCTCAAATACCTCATGTAGTGGTATTTTATTCAAATCCTTCATCTGCTTCATCCTTCTTGTATGCTTTTTCCATTCCGGACGTAGGATACTCAGAAATTTGACATTGTTTTCCAGCTGCTTCTTTTTGACTTTGTTCTTTGTCAGCTCATTCAGAAGCAATACAAACCTCTCATAGGTATCTTCCAGACTCTCATTCTCCTTAGCTTTGAATTCCTCATAACTATTAATGCAGTTCGCCACTTTCATCTGATTTCCGACCTTTGATCCCATCATCATCTTTTGAAACTGATCCCACATCTTCTTAGCATTGGCTTTATAACTGTCAATCTTGATATAGATCTCATTTGGGATGCTTTGAAGAAGTAATGATCTTGCTTGTTTATCTGCTTTGTATCGGCTTTTCTGCTCTTCAGAATATTGAGAAATATCCACTATCATTGTTTTCATCTTTTGCTCTCTTTCCTTAGTTCCATCTTCACTATCAGAAGAGTCAACATCAGGTACTTGAATTGTTATTGGAACCATTGGACCTTCGGTGATAGACAAAAGAATATTCTCTCCATTTGAATGTCTGTCTATGAAATCCAAGAATCTGTCCTTCCATTGTTCATACTCGCCTTTGAATAAAACTGGAGGCTTAACATCGGTACCAATCGAAAGTGCATCTTTTGAAGTCATCTTAAAAAAAACCTGTTTGAAAAATATAACAATAAGAAACTAGAACTGATCGTTAGTCCAAAGAGAAACAACCAAGAAAATACAGAAAACTTGAAATATAAAATTAGAAATTTTGATCACACCCAGAAGTATGTCCCCCTTGCGGGGTCGAGGGGCAGCGCCCCTAGAAAAAAAAATTCACTATTAAAGGCCATATTACAGTTTTGAAAATTTTCTCAGAAAATATTCTAAGTATAGAAACTCGCAAGTCCCTATTCAAGCTTAAAACTCGCAGACAAACTCGCAAGCAAACTCGCAGGCAAACTCGCAGATCAAACTCGCAGATGATGAAACTCTCAAGTGCCTAAACTCGCTAAAAATGTTGACGCTGAAACTCGCTAACAGAGGTGTGCGCGTTTTCCAAACTCGCACGTCGAAGCTTGCGCGTTTAAACAAAACTCGCTAGCTTCACTTGCACGTTTCAACACTTAGAAATAATTCTTGAATTTTCAAACTCGCAGGTCGATGAACTCGCTAATCACTATTCCTCCTGAAACTCGCTAGCTTCGATTAGCGAGTTTGTAGAACTCGTTGGCCACTACTAACGCGTTTCTTAGAACTCGCAGATAGCCCTTGCGCGTTTTAGACCAAAAATTTATTCCTTCGACTTGCGCGTTCTAGCTTATGAATCTTGCGCGTTTCACAACGAACTAGCGTGTTTCACGAAGAACTTGCGCGTTTGAGAGATCTAGCGCGTTCTTCCTTCTATCGACCCAAAAACTAACTTTTCCATCTGTTTTCGATCCAAACTTGATCCAAATGATCTGAAACTATGGATTGTTGCTCGATTACAACACTAGAACGAATTACAACTCAAGAAATTTATAAACAACCACTTACAACTCAAAAAAAATTGATGAAACAGAAATTGAACTACTCGTGAAGAAAACTTAACGAAAATTACTGAATTCGAGTGATTTTACAGTGCACAACTAAAATTTGATTACAAGAACTCGATCTAATACACTTTTCGACCACTTCCTAACAAAAATCTGCTCCAAAAACACTCTGTAATTCAGAATTCGCATTTTCTTGAATGAACAGTGACGAACAATCCAAAACTTTGATTTTCTCGAATCGATTTCACTTTGGATCTGCTCTGATACCAATTATGTGTTCCAGATTCTAGTTTCTAAATCAAGATTAATCAAACACACACAAAATAAGAATCAATTACCTGTTTGATTAATTTCTCAATTCCAAGATTCCAAGATTCTCTCTCTACAATCTCTCCAACGAACTCTCTCTTTCTCTCAAACTTTCTCTCTCTAAAATACAACTGAATAATTCTCCAATTAAGTTCTCTACTGAAAATACAAAGAGTAAAAGTATTTATACTACCACTAATACAAGGAAACTAAAATACAAAACTAATACAACTAAGTTTTACTTATTACAAAAGACTTTGACTTTGATGAAATTTGACTTTAGCAGCTTTGACTTTCTCAACTTTGACCTTCAGTATTATTGATCTTGTATCCAACAGATTTATGCTCTAACAACAGATTTAACAGGTTTTGGTACCCACTAGTATTTGGGTCCTGGTATGTTAGATTTAGGAGTCCACTTCTCATTAGACTTATATCTTTTAAATCCAGAATTCTGAGAAGTAATTCTATAAGAACCGTACCAGTTATGAGCAGTTTCTCTCTGAACGAAGTCATTCTCTCCACAGTAAGAACAACGGACTTTCTTTTGAGCAATTCTGATCAAATGATTAGTCGAGTAATATATATCATAATTACCAAAAGATTTACCTTTATATGCACTGTTTTTTTGGCATTTTTTGTCGATTTGAATGATCTTGCACTCATCTTCTCATCATCTGAAGAACTCTTCACTATCCAGACCATCTGATTTTCTTAGAACTCTTTCCAAGAGTTTTAACATAGAAGCTCGCAGAACCATCAACAGATTTATCATAAAATAGATTAGATGGTCGAATCTGATTTGAGTTGACAATTTTAGATTGTACACGATTCTTTTTGAAAACATTTTCATGTATAGAACTTGAAGTTGTTTTGAAAGAACACACTGATTCTGTTGAATTATCAACAGGTGATTGATCAATCACATCAGCTGTAATTATTACTGACAGTTCACTGTTTGCAGCTTCCAAGTTCTTTATCTTTTCAGATAAAATGTTTCTTTCAGAAGTCAATGTGTCAAACTTTATTTTCAAATCAGATTTGGCCTTTTGTTCTTTTTGGACATCTGATGATAGAACAGTTATTTTGGACGTGAGCTTAGATATCTCAGATTCAAAATGTGAACGTTCTTGTTCAAAATCTTTTTCCAAGTTCTTGGTTTTTTCAGAAATACCCTTGAAAATCCCAACATTTCTCTTTTCAGAATTTTTCTTTTCAGATTCAAAAGACTTTTTCTTTTCCTGAAAAATTTGCCTTTCTTTTTCTAATAAGTCTTGTAAAACTGAGATCTGTTTGGGAAATTCAGTAGTTTTATCTTCAAGAACTTTCCTATCCTTAGCAAATGTGTCTCTTTTAGTGATTAGAATTTTTTTCAAAATCAGACACTTGCTTTGAAAGTTTTATACTTCTTAGCTCAAGATCCTTCTTCTCTTGGTCAGCTTTCTTTGAAATATCAGACAGATTTTTAGCAGCAGATTTCTCTGAATCAGATTTAACTTTATCTGCTTGGAAGCTTTTCTTCAGTTCAGCATTCTGTATCTCCAAGACAGATATCTTGACTTCAAAAGCCTTAAACTTCTGTTGAAGCTTAACTGATTCATCTTGATGTTTTGATTATTTCTGTTTAGTTTTCTTCAGTTGGCTTTGAAGATTCACAATCTTTCTCTCTTTGAGTTTTAACTCTTTCTCACATGTTAGAATAGTATTCTCTTTTAAAGAAACAATTTTCTCTTTCTCTTTTATCTCTTTCTCTTTTGCACTGATGATACCTGCAAAATCAGATTTAACAGTATTAGTACACTTTGTACAGTCAGGAGTTTTATCAGAGTTTGACAAATTAAATTTCAACTCCTGAATTTGTTTAAGTAAAGCTAAATTCTGATTCTTCAGTTTGTCTCTTTCAGCTTCTATTTTCGGTATCTCAGGCATGTACATTATCGTACAGTCTCTCCCTGACAGAATTGTAGACATCTTGAAAAGATTAGCTTGATAAGAATGATCGTTCCTAAACAATTCAGAAAAGTTTGACTGAAAGTCAAAATCAGATCACCACTTTTAAAGAAAATATTCTCAGAAAAAATACAAGTATAGAACTCGCAGACCACATGAACTCGCAGATCTCTAAACTCGCAAAATACTGTTCACCACACTTCTCGCTAGAAGCTTCGTGCGCGAAACCAAAACTCGCAAACCACTAAGTGCGCGGACCGAGGAACTCGCTAGACGTGTTATGCGCGAAGTAGCTTCTTGCAAGGTGTCTCGTGCGTGTTCTTTAACTTCTCGCAGATACAACATGCGTGTTTCTGACTTAGAATAATTTCGATCTGATCACTTCTCGCAGATGAATGCAAACTCGCACGCTAGGTAGAACTCGCATGACCCTTTGCGTGTTTCATACTTAGAAAATTTCAAGAAAATCAAAACTCGCAAATCAAACACTGAAATTTGACCCTTTGTTTTGCGCGTTCTAACTTCTCGCTCAACTCATTATGCGCGAACTGAATACAAACTCGCAAACATCATAATAATCAACAACGTGCACGTTATTCATTTGAAAATTCTTTGTTAGAGCAGAAATATGTTGGATACAAGATCATGAAGACTAGAGGTCAAAGGTACAAGAAGTCAAAGCTGGAAAGTCAACTCTCAGTGAAAGTCAAAGTTAGTTTGTAATAAAAGTCAAAGTCTAGTTGTGTTTGTTTGTTTTCTTTGTATTTGTTGCTTGTATAAATAGTTGTTTTTGCTGTTTAACAGATAGATGAGTTGAAATATTATAGGTGATCCAGAGAGAGTTTTGTAGAGAGAGAAAGAGATTTTAGAGAGAGAAAGTTGTAATCGTTTAATCAAGATCAATAAAGAATTTGAATTGGAAATTGAGTGATATAATCTTGATTTATACTGATTGTGGGACACACAATTGGTATCAGAGCAGATCAAAATTCAGAAAGATTGGATCGATTTTGTGAATTTCAGATCGAAAATGGACGAACTCGCAACATGTACTGTTGGATTTGATTTCATTGATTTTCAGTTGTTTTGAATGCAAACTTGTTGGTAATAGAATCGAATTGATGTATAGAACAAGTTTGATTCAGGTTACTTAGGCTAATTTACATAGATTGAGGGTGAATTTTGGATTTTTGTTCAAATTTTTTAACTCGAATCTGCAAGCATTGTTAAAGGATTAAAATGTATCAATTTGTGTTTGTAATTGTACTTCTTGTATTGTAACCTGTTTGAATATTGATTTCGAAGATCCCTGCAAAGTTTCAAGTCAATTGATTAAGGTTTCAATCGATTTCAATGGAAAAATCAAGTTTCGAGTTCGAAAAGTGAAGAACTCGCAAGATCCACAAAACTCGCTAAGGAAGAACTCGCAGAAGAAAGAACTCACTAAGTCAAGAACTCGCAGAAGGTAGAACTCGCAAGCTTCGAATAACTCGCAAAGAACTATTTTTAATTTGAAGTGAGGAACTCGCTAATCAAGTCGTGCGAGAAGCTAAAACTCGCACATAACTAGGTGCGAGTTTCTACTGTTCAACTTCCTTGTTGTGTGCGAAGAAGTGTTTGCGCGTTCGTTGTTTGCGCGTTTGGTGTTTGTGCGTTTAGTGACGTATCCTTGGATTATTAATTTTTTTCTTCTAAGTCTAGAACTCGCAAGTTTTGAATCTTGCGCGTTTACTTTTAGCGCGAAGTTGAATTTCGAAAATATTCTAAGTGTCAAAACTCGCAGAGTGCATTGTGCGCGTTTCTCAAACTCGCAAATAGGGTCTTGCGTGTTTCTCAAACTCGCAGATAAGCTCTTGCGTGTTTCTCAAACTCGTAGATAAGCTCTTGCGTGTTTCTCAAACTCGCAGGTAGGATCTTGCACGTTTTACAAACTCGCACACAGGTATTTACGCGTTTTATTTAGGTTTATTTGGTTTGCGAGTTTTATACTTAGAAAAAAAAAAATTCTGAATTTTTTTTTGAAATTTAACTAAGTTTGATTTTTGTAGATCCAACTTTACTTTCTGAATTTTGACGATCAAGTAAACAGTGTAGATCAAGATGACTTCCAGAGACGCTCTCTCAATTGGCACAAATGTGAAGCCCCTAGTATTGTTTAAAGGGGAATATGAGCAATGGAAAGACAGATTTCTTGATTTTATTGATCGGAAAACGAATGGAAAGAACATTCTAGCATCAATAGAAGATGGTCCAATGCCAAAAATTACTGAGAAGATTCTTGCTGAAGGTAATGATTCAGATGGAGCTCCGAAAACAAAGAGAGTTGAGAAAGATTATGCAAAATTCTCTGATGAACAAAAGAATTGGTTTGATGCTGATAAAAATGCCATCTATTTGCTTATACAAAGTATGACCAATGAGATCTATGTGAAAATAGATAGCTACAATGCATCTGCAAAATCTATGTGGGATCAGCTAAGAAAGATGATGTTGGGTTCTAAAGTTGGGAATCAAATGAAAGTGGCCAACTGTATCAACAATTATGAAGAATTCAAGGCTAAAGAGAGTGAAAGTTTGGAGGATACTTATGAAAGATTTGTACTGCTTCTAAATGAGCTTTCCAAGAACAAGGTTAAGAAGCAACAGATTGAGAACAACGTGAAGTTTCTTAGCATATTGCAACCTGAGTGGAAAAAGCAGACTCGTCGAATGAAGAAGATGAAAGATTTGAGTGAGATTCCACTACATGAAGTCTACGAGACTCTACGACAGAATGAGGAAGAGGTTAAGGAGAAAAGATCTGAGAAAAAGAAAGTTGAGAAGGTTGTTGATCCCATAGCATTGGTGGCTGGAGAGAAGGAGAAGGAAAAGGAAAAGAAAGAGGAAGAAAAAGAAGAAGATAGTGATGTCCAGTTCTGAATCAGAATCTGAATCAAATGGAGATGATGGAGAGAATCTTAAGCAAGCAACGCTTTTACTGACCCATGCTTTTCAAAAAAATTCTACAAGAAACCGGGTTCTAATTCTCAGAGATATTCTTCATCAAGCTCAAAGAACCACGAGCATAGAGAAAGAGTGGAAGGAAGTAGATTTGTTGAGAAGAAGCAGAAAGAAAAGAAAAAGTATGTGAATAACTATACCAGTACTGAAAAGAAAGGTGATGATCTGATCAAGTGCTACAACTGTGGCAAGGTCGGACATTACGCAAAAGATTGTCGGAAGCCAAAGGTTCGCAACTCAGAGTACTACAAAAACAAAATGCTCTTGGCCAAGCAACAGGAAGCTGGCAAGGCAATAATGGCAGAAGACGAATTCTGGTTGGATCATTCTGATGTGGAGGAAGAACAAGAAGAGTCAGCCCACATATGCTTGATGGGAAAAGAGATGAAAGATGATGATTCTGATGATGAGACTGCTGATGAGGTAATGAACTTAACTGAAAATGATTTCATGACCAAAATGGAAGCCATGGTGGTCGAACTTCAAGACCTTCAATCCAAATTGAAAAAGGAAAAAGATAGAGTTGCTAGGAGAAATCAACAAATCTTTGAACTTAATAAATCAGTTATTGGGAACAAAGATTTAATTGATTCTCTATGCAAATCTGCTTCTGATTTTAAAAATGAAAAGGATTGTTTTGAATGTAAGATTTCTGATATTGAAAAACAATTGTCTAAGTCTGATTCTGAAAAACAAGAATGTGTTCTAAAAGCGTTTAAACTGCAGGTTGAGAACAAGACTTTAGAGCAAAAGGTAAATGGTCTGGAAGCAAAATTATATGTTCGAGGCCAAACAGATCAAACGATTTTCTTGAATACACCTAATGAAGAAGCTGATTTTAAAGAAAAATGGGGACTAGGTTATGATAATCCTCATTACCTAGAAAAAGCAATCAGAAAACAGTCAGCTATATATAATGCAAATTATATGTATGCTGCTGATAAATATCCTCATTTGAAACCCAAATTTATTACCAAATCATCAAAAGAAGTTGAGGAAAAAGAAGATAAGAAAATAATGAATTTAAAGAAAATGCAACTACCATTCTGTTATGAAATACTGAATGATAGTTATCTTTCTAAATAATCAAAATTTCTTTCAAATGATTATTTTGCTAGTTATTCTTTTACTGAGATGGAGGCAAAACCTGCTCAAGCAAAAATTTATGTACCTCCACTCGTCTTAGAAAGCAAATTATTGAATTAGAAAATATTTTATCTGATGAAAGATTTTTGGGTGATCTAACACTAGAAGTATTTTCTACAGTGTTGAAGAACACAGATTTTCATTTTAATTCTAATGTGTGTTCTTCATCTTCTAAGGTACTTCAAACTTCTGAGACTGATTTTGATGATTTATTTGAGTCTGCAAATGATTTCTTAAATTCTGGTGACGGGTGTATAGAAGAAATTGATATGTTTGACTTTAATGATCCACTTCCAAATCATTCTACTTTTGTGATAAATGGACAAGTTTTTCCAAGTGTTTATAAAAAGGTGAATCATCAAATAAGGTTGGTGAATCAGTTTCTGTGAATGTTGATTACTATGCAAAGGGTAAGAAACATAAGAAACAGCGCTCACAGAAATAGGACAACACTGGTAAATACAAGAAAAATCAATTTCAGAAATCTAATTTTCCTAATAAATCTAAATTATGTGTTTCAGATTTAAGAAAGAAAAGGTCGGAAGAGCGATCTGAATGGCGACCTAAAAAGAAGACTGATGAGAAGGCGGAATCAATTCCTGACGTGGTAACTGATAGATCTGATAGTAGTGTTCACGATGTAGTTGGTAAAGTTGCTTTCAATAAACAAAACCTTGTAATTCCTTACAAGCGATATTCAATGAAGCAATTGTTCCAATTATCTCGTCCTACTACTCAGTCTTATACTTATCGTTGGAATGATTTTGCTTATCATCATAATTCTAATGATTGGTTTGGATCTTATCATGTTTATTCTTCTGAACCAAATGTTTTCAAAAGTTTTCAAAGGAAAAGAGGATCCATATTCAAATGGATACAAAATCTTGTGCTAATCTGTTAGGACCCATTTTTAAATGAGTACCTAAATCTGTTGTTTCCTGATTTCTCTTGCAGACCCGACATATGTGGTACTTGGATAATGGTTGTTCCAAGCATATGACCGGGCAAAAAGCTTTATTGTCTAATTATACAGAGAAATTCAGTGGTAATGTACGATTTGGGAACGACCAGTTTTCACCGATCTTAGGATTTGGTGACATCATTCAAGACAACATAACGATTACGAAGGTGAGCTATGTCGAAGGCTTAAGGCACAACCTATTTAGTATTGGTCAGTTCTGCGACAAAGGATTGAGGTCCATTTCAAGGCTAAGAGTTGCTCAGTGTGTACTGAAGACGGCAAAGAACTCTTAGTTGGTACTCGCAAGTCAAACTTCTACACTATCAATCTTGCAAAGGTCCAGACTGACAATCAAGTTTGTTTATTGACAAAAGCTTCGATGCAACAAAGTTGGCTATGGCACCAACGGCTGTCAAACCTGAATTTTTGTTATATCAACAAATTGGTTAAAAGCAGATTGGTGAATGGACTTCCTGAACTGAGATATGAGAAAGAACACTTGTGTGCAGCTTGTGAAAAAGGGAAGATGAAGAGAGCTCCACATAAACCGAAGCTTGAACCTAGTACCAGTTCTCCATTAGAGTTATTGCATATGGATCTTTGTGGTCCGATGTGAACGCAGAGCTTAGGCAGAAAGAAATATGTTCTAGTTATCGTGGACTATTATTCGCGATACACGTGGGTCAAATTTCTACGGTCAAAAGAAGAGACGCCCAAAGTACTCATTATATTTCTGAAGACGACCCAGGTGAATTTGCAGAAACCAGTCAAGCTTCTTAGAACTGATAATGGCACAGAGTTCGAAAACAGAATTGTTGAAGAGTATCTTGAATCGGTTGGGATATCACATCAATACTCTGCTGCTCGTACGCCCAAACAGAATGGAGTAGTCGAAAGGCAAAATCGAACGCTAGTCGAGGCCGCTCGCACTATGCTCAGCCAATCAGACTTACCTCTATTTTTATGGGCAGAAGTTATTTCAACTGCGTGCTACACTCAAAACCGTTCCATGATACACCACAGATTTCAAAAGACTCCATATGCTTTGATCAACAACCGAACACCAACCATCAAATATTTTCATATTTTTGGGTGTAAGTGTTTTGTGCTAAACGACAGAGAGAGTCTGAACAAGTTCAGTGCTAAGGCAGATGAGGGGATCTTTATTGGATATTCTTCTATATCTGTTGCATATCGAGTTTATTTGAAGAAGTCGAAGACTGTTACCAAGAGCGTAAACGTCACCATGGATGAGGAAATGGCTTCTGAACAAGTCAGTTCAGAACCCGTGATAACTAGAGTGTTAGCTTCTGGGCAATTCCGTTCAGAACCTGTACCTGAAAAGAACAAATGAGATGAAGCATCAACGTCTACTAATCATTTATCTAATTTAGATATTTTATTTGAACTGTTTTATGATGAATATATTGGATCTAATGTGAATAAACCTGTTGTGGTTGACAGGATGAAAGATTCAACGGCTAATCATCCAACCACTTCAGATGTTTCCACTGAATCAAATTTCCCGATTCAGCAAGATATTCCAGTTCAAATGTCTACTCCAATAGTTGAAGTTGTATCTACTAATGATGAGCCAGAAGTTGCTGAGACAGTAGGATGTGATGTAAGAACAGATCAACAGACTGAACAAGCTCTACCTACTAAAGCTTCTGTACCAATTACTTCAACTAAATCCCTCCCTCATGATGTACAAACTGAAGAAGTTGATAGTGGATTTTTAGATGATAATCATGATCAATCTTCATCTACTCCACTCCCTCATGAACATCGTTGGACCAAATGTCATCCTCTTCACCAAATTATTGGAGATTTAGACAATCCGGTGCAAACTAGGTCAACAACTTTGAATCAATGTATGCATGACTCATTCCTCAGTAAGATAGAGCCCACTCGTGTATCAGAGACTCTAGCTGATTCGGATTGGGTGTCTACTATCCAAGAAGAGTTAACCAATTCGAAGCCCTGAAGGTCTGGAGACTAGTGCCAAAACCAGAAGGAAAGACCGTTATCAGCACTAAATGGGTATTAAAAAATAAAAAGGACGAAGATGGTATTGTTATAAGGAACAAAGCAAGACTTGTTGCCAAGGGATATAGGCAAGAGGAAGGCATAGACTACGATGAGACGTATGCTCCAGTAGCGTGTATAGAGGCAATCCGCATGTTTCTAGCCTATGCAGCTCACAAGAAATTCATTGTCTATCAAATGGACGTAAAGACTGTCTTTCTGAATGGAATCCTTAAGGAGGAAGTCAACGTCTCTCATCCAGAAGGGTTTGTTAATCCAGATAAGCCAAATCACGTCAACATCTTGGATAAAGCCTTGTATGGTCTGAAACAAGCCCCTCGCGCCTGGTATGATGTTCTATCTCAATTCTTGGTCATGTCAGGTTTTTCAAAAGGTAAAGTTGATACCACTTTGTTTATTAAAAAAGAAAAAGTCAATATCATTCTTATTCAAATATATGTTCTACAAATCCTAAATACTATAAGAACTTTTCAAATCTCATGGTGTCACGTTTTTAGATGAGTATGATGGAAGAGATGAATTTCTTTCTCGGATTACAAGTCAAACAGTTTTCAACGGGGATTTTCATTAATCAATCTAAGTATATTTTTGATATTCTTCGGAAATTCAAAATGGAAAACTGCAAATCAATTGGAACCCTAATGGCACCAGGTACTAAGATTAACACTAATCTTTCGGGAAAAGCTGTTGATGTTAGGACTTGTAGAGGTATGATAGGGTCTTTAATGTATCTTCCTTCAAGTAGACCAGATATAATGTTTTCAACATGCTTGTGTGGAAGATATCAGGCTGATCCTAAAGAATCCCATTTGGTTGCTGTCAAATAGGTCTTTAGATATCTGAAGGAGACTGCAGATCTTGGTTTGTGATATCTTAAAGATACTAGGTTTGAAATGACTGCTTATTCAGATGCAGATCATGTTGGATGCATGTTGGACAGGAAGAGCACTTCAGGTCATATTCAATTTTTTGGAGACAAGCTCGTTAGTTGGGCGTCAGAGAAACAACTTTGTGTTTCCACTTCGACTGTTGAAGCAGAGTATGTAGATGTTGCTAGTTGTTGCTCTCAAGTTTTGTGGATGAGGACACAGCTGCGAGACTATGGATTCAAGTTTGACAAAATACCGATCTATTGTGACTCAAAGAGAGCTATCGCAATATCAGCTAATCATGTGCAACATACTAAAACAAAGCATATTGATGTCAGGTATCATTTTATAAAAGATAATGTAGAAAAAGGTACAATAGAACTTTACTTTGTAAAAACTGATTATCAACTTGCAGATTTGTTTACCAAAGCTTTAGATGAAAAGAGATTTAATTTCCTTGTGTCTAATCTTGGTATGCTAAATCTCAAAATCTAATCAGTAATTACCTATTAAAGTTTCTTTTATTGTAATTTTTCATCATTTCTTTATTATTATTTCTGAAAGGATATTTGCACATTAACGTGTTGTTCATGATCTCAGGAGAAGTGAGACAAGACATTAAGATGATCAATATTATTTTGAGGGGGAGTTTATAGACTTGTTTCATTTGCTTAACTGTTAAATTTTTGTGATGCATATTTTTAGGGGGAGTTTATGCGTACAACAAAAGGAGTAAGGATAAGATTTCTGATTATTTCAGATCAGAACTCGTACTTTAATCGTTTTACTGCTTTATGTTTTTTAATTTTTTTTCCAATAAATTTTGTGAATAAAGTTGCTTTGATGGACTTTGAGACTTGTGCAGAATAAGAGAAGCTTTCAAGATCATATCCTTATGACTTCAGCTGACTTCATGAGATTTAAGACAAAGCGAAAAAGGTTAATTTATTATCTTAATCTCATATATGGTTGAAAGAAGGACAACTTTCAATCATAGAAAACATGTTCTTAAATGTTCAAACCACTTCCCGATTATTAAACAGATTTCATGAATTGGAAGTGTGATTTTTAAATGGTTTTATTTTACTTGTGCTTAACAGTTCTACAAACCGTGTGTTTCCAAAAATAATTACTTGCGTATTGTCTTTTTTATATACTTTTAAGTATTCACACACACCGGTTTGACTTATTGTTCAATATGTTCTTGCCATGTCTCAAATTTGAAGCATATTTTTCGATGGTAAGACACCCCGCTTGTACTTTAAAGAATTTTTTAGCGATATTTCATTTCGAAACGTTCTTTCAAGAATGTCTATATATTTGATTCATATGGACAATATCCGTTATTCTTGACCATAAGCCTTAACTGCTATATCATTTGATTCTGATCATTTTCATACAATGTCAGATTTTCAAACAAGTCTTTTGCATTCTTATCTATTCATTCAATTTACTTGTTTGAAAATACTTCAATGTTTAAAAATGCTCATATCTTCATGATTATATTCTGAGCATATATACATCTGACATTTGTATATTTGAGCTTTAACTGATATAGTTAAACCATTTTTGAGCAACATATGCTTTATAGGACAATACGGGTTTCTTTGTGCTAGGACTTAAATGAACTTCTATGGATTCACGATTACTAGTGTTTCCTACCCAAGAAGCTAATCCATAGTGATTGAGTGTGAGGAGTCGAAAAAAAATGAATATGGGTTGTGCGTTGAGGTAAAATGGAAAACAGAGTTTGGTTAGATGTGAGATTAATGATTAAAAGAAAGAAGGTGTGAGATCAGAGTAAAAGAATATCAAACTCTGCACCAACTACTTTCTGAGCCGGGCAGCCACATTACTAATGTTTCACATTTCTTCGTGAACGTTATTGAAACATGCAACTAGCCCATGCCAACTCTTGTTAAAACCCCACCAACCACTCATTTTCTTCTTAAAAGGAAAATGTTTCATATTTTTTTGGGGACGCAACATATAATCTATCTAGTTTTCATTTGGAAAATCTGGATATTGAAAAAGAAGGAAGTCTGCCCCACCTTCGCACTTCAATCATGCACATTGAGTCTCTGTTTATCTACTGTTGTCTCAGTGGTTTACACAATGTTGAGCCTTTATAAAAGCAATCATCATATGCTTAATTCTTTCTATCACTTGCACGAACACACAAGGAATTTGTTTCTTTGTCATAAAGTTCATAGATATTGCCTTTGTGGTGTTTCGATGATTGGATGGAAGCCCTGGGGGAGTGAACATCAAAAATCTCCTTTAAAATGTGTATTCGTTACACACAGTGACTTAGTGTTACTGACAGGCATATTAACTGATTCATTTGTTGATTCAGGTGTTACATTTCTATTTTGTCTAGATTTGAAAAGATCTAGATGAATACATTAACGAATCAGAGGTTCATTATGACATATCAGTGGTCAGAACAGTTCACGACATTTCTTGGAGAAAGTTTTGATGTTATAGATGCTCTATTCATCAAAAAGGGGGAGATGATTTACAGAAATGTCAGGATCAAAAATTTCAAAGATTTGAAAGTTTGAAAGTTTGGATAAAGAGTTGAAGAAGATAAAGTTCAAAGTTTGAAAGATTGTTCAAGCAAAGTCAAAGTTGTTTGAAGATGTGCTGATTTTCTGAAATTTTCTTTGAAGATTATTTGTTGAAGCAAGTCGAGTTAAATCTGAAGATAATTTCCTTCCGAAGTCTGAAAGAGTTTTGTGATAGTTTTGGGAGATTATTGAAGATCGTTTCTACCATATTTGGGGGAGATTGTTAATTTTGTTCAAAGACAAACTTGGGAAGAATAAAGTTAAACAAAAGGAAGAGATTGCCCAGATTGAACCAAAGGGGGAGATTGATTTGCTAAATCTTTCAAAGATGATCTTGAATCCAAAGGAGGAGATTGTTAGAGCAGAAATATGTTGGATACAAGATCATGAACAGTAGAGGTCAAAGGTACAATAAGTCAAAGGTGGAAAGTCAACTCTCAGTGAAAATCAAAGTTATTTTGTAATAAAAGTCAAAGTCTAGTTGTGTTTGTTTGTTTCCTTTGTATTTGTTGCTTGTATAAATAGTTGTTTTTGTTGTTTAACAGATAGATGAGTTGAAATATTATAGGTGATCCAGAGAGAGTTTTGTAGAGAGAGAAAGAGATTTTAGAGAGAGAAAGTTGTAATCGTTTAATCAAGATCAATAAAGAATTTGAATTGGAAATTGAGTGATATAATCTTGATTTATACTGATTGTGGGACAAACATTCTTCCCTAGCGCTAGTCTTGTCATTACTTACATCAGATTACAAATGTTTCATTGGAGATTACATTTAATTAACTGACAACTAATTATTTGTATGAAAGTGTGTTGGCTTTTTAGAGGTCACTTAAATATTAAATATGAGATAACGTAAGTTTTCTATAACATCTTTTTAGCGGATTACTTGTTTTATTCTTAATAAAACTTTACATCCTTTGCTTCTTTTTATAACTGATTTCCTGTAGTTGCTAATCAAACACCCAAACAAAAAGATTTCTCCGAATTCACTATCTAAAGTTGATTTTTAAGGACTGGACTTTTAAGAAAGTGTTGCAAGCCTTTCTTTGTGGGATCGATATGCGGTACTATTAGGTCTAAGTTGAGTTGAATAGAAGTAGAGGGATATATTTTGTAAATACAACTAAGTGGTATAAATAGTTTGCTTAAAATTTGTTTAACTCTAATGGTCATTGAAATAGGTATACGGCTAATTGAATACTCTCTTTACCTTGAAATTTGTCGATTTTATTAATCATATGACCAGGTTTGATTAATACCATTGATTGTTCTTAATTACTTTGACTGTTACACTTGCTTTGGGATTCACAGTTGGTACCAAAGCAGAAAGATGAAGATTTGATTAACAACAACAAAATCACTAAGAATTGATCTAAAAACAATGTTCTACTTTTTCAAAACCGAAATCCACAAAAATTCAAAATTGAATGCAATTCAGTACGAATTTCGAGATGAAATCTAAACAAGAAAGTTGTACAAACACAAGTCGATCACTAATCACCCATTTTCTTTCAATAATATCAATTTTTCATAAAAAACTTGATGCAACAGTGTATTTCCAGAAAATAGGGTGTGTGTTCTTCGTGTAAACACAAAATTCGATCAAAATCAAGTGCAACAAATCAATCTAAATGATTTTGGTTTGCTCTGATACCAAATGTTAGTCCACAGATCAAGTTATATCAATCAAATATACAAAATCTCACAAGATTCTAGAGAGAGAAAGTTGTGAGGGAAAGTAACAAGTCGTATATCTCACAAATGTCATATGTGTTACTATGAACTCTCAGACTACTATACTCTCATATGCTTTTCTATCTAAAACACTCACATGCTACTAACCTATTTATACCATGTTGACTTACAAGACTTGACGTTGTATGACTTTGCAGACTTTGACTTTTCAACATAAATATTGGATACAACAATACACTAACACTTTGCAATAAATGTCTCATCAATGCCAGTGATGAAAGACGTTGTCTTTAGTGAAGCAGGGGAGAGACAGAAGGATAAAGCTTCAAGTACCCCATCCCAAGGCAAGCAGAAGGGAATAGTTGCCGAGGGAAACCTGAAACTCATATCACCTTCTGAGGGGGAGCTACCTTCTCAGGTATGCCTCTCCATAGTTCCTTTATCTTTCTTTTCTCACCCTCTACCCCTGTATTTCTCTCCTTTATCTCTCTCTTCGTCAAATATATACACTAACTCCTTTCTTTTTTACCAGATAGTTCACTCCCCTGCTTAAGGGAACTTCACTGCAAATAATCCCAGCTCTCACAGCTGATGAACAAATAATCCCAACCTCCTTCAATGAGTTTGATGAACAAGAGGAAGAAGAAGATGAAACCCTGCTCCATCCAGGAAGGCCCTCTCGACCAACTCAATGGTCAGAGGATGAAGTTAAAAGAAGAACAGAGATGATCTCTCACCTAGAGAGTCAGCGATTAACGATCCCTTCTCAATCTCTTACAAAAGAACTCAACTTTCCCTCCGAAGCTGAATATGAAGAATCTGTCATAACTCAAAGACTGCTCGCTGACTACTGAAGAGATGCTAACTTAGCTCTCAAAGTACAAGCGTCCATGTTTAAAGACGACAAGTTGAAGAAGAATCCAGTTGTTGTTTAGACTGATATACTAAAATAGATTGAAGAATAACGCTTGAAAGAAAAAGAGGTCAGTGATAAAAGTCTAGACTGGTGCAAACAAAAGATAGACTATCGCTCTGACCCAATGAAGATCGTCGCTGTCACTATCTTTAGGATAAAGAAGAAGGACCGGACATCAGTGACTATGGAGATAACCATAGAGGATGGAAGCTCAAAAGCAATGTTCTTATCAAGGCTTGAACACTTTGGTTACGTTGAGTGGCTAGAGTTCAAAGAAGCGCTAAAGAAATCGAAATCAACATAGAAAGGTTGTGTTGAAGGTCTCGTTGGAGCTCTAATCAACAGAGTCGCTGCTATTTTGAAAGTGCCTTCAGCTCTTCCACCAAAGCCAAAGCAAATAAAAAGAAAGCATGCCTCCTCCTCCTCCTCTAATAATGTCGCAGTGATCAAGAACGACACCTCCATTAAGTTCTAAAAAGAAGCACTGTTCGGGCCTCCTCCCGATCTCTCAGTTCTTGATCTATCCTTGCCTCCTGGTGGTCCATTCATCCCAGGGCAAGTTTTGAAGAACCCTTTTGGAATCTTTTTCAGAGATGATGAAGGTCAGCTCAGATTTCAAAGAGTCTCTGAAATCCCTCTCTGCCCTCTAAATCATCTCAAGGACCTTTTATGCTTATGGTGTACCTACTCTCCCTCAGCGGAACCGATCAAGACTCTCATTCGATAAGAATCAGCTGATCAAAGACAAAAAGGAGAGGAAGTACCAGATTATATGATCAAGGTCCTGAAATCTTATCTAGATAGCTGATAGATTTTCTCTCTTGTAATATGTTAGTTAGACTTACAGTAGTTAAATCTTCACTTGTACTTATAATTTTCATATCTCTTCTTGTAATTCTTTCTTTGAAGTAATGAAAATTTCAGTGAAGTACGTAACTCTATCAGTACTGTAAAAGATCCCTCATAATAGTAATTGGGACGTGTATGTTATAAATCCTGATTATCCTTTATTTTGACTTAAGTAATTTTCTTCATAGTTACTTTGTCATCATCAAATAGGGGGAGATTGTTGATCCAACTCTCTCAGTGATTTGATAATGACCCTTTATAATACTTAGTGAAAATTACGTTTAACATCTGTATGTATTAGTGTTTCACCATCAACGATCAAATACTGAGTATGTTCAGTATCGCTGATGATTTCTCATGTAAACAGTTAGACGTAATCCCTGATGACAAGTTTCGCGACAAAAGAAGGAAGTTGTTGAACAAAAGACAAGTCTACTCATGACCTGATGTGGATATCAGTGAAAACAAGACAAGTCTACTCACACACGAAAAAGCCTGAGGAAAATCTTCAACGATAGCTGAACTTCTTTCTATCTTTGAGAAGGAAGAGATATTCAGCGATCGATGATCACATTGCTTATACCTCAAGTCTCTGTTGTCTTATCTATGCACAAATAGTACGAGTGTCAGAAAAGACATACCTCTGCAACATTTCGTACAACAACTCTGATATCTACATTGTTCATCATACGGCCAAAAGCATGTCTCCAAAAGTCAGACTCATGCAACCAACCAGAGAAGAACACGTGTAAAGTACCCTGCCATGCATTTAATGCATAGGGTATAAATAGAAAGATTAAAACTCCATCTGAGAGTTGCCCTAAGCCTTCAACCTTCAATCTTTCTGTAAAATATAGAAACCCTTGTTTTCTATATTCCCTTAATCCCCTTTCTCTAATTCTTGTGCAACCATCTTAGTGTTTCTTAAGTTTGTTTAGATTAGGTTCTTCCTTAATCTTATTCTGCAACAAACATGTAAATTGTATTTTGATTTATCAATAAACAATTTATTAAACTTTAAATTTTGTGTTTGTATTCAACCCCCCCCCCTTCTACAAACTTGTTAAGCACCTTCGGGACCAACAGAAACAATCATGAGGTAGGACCTGAATTTGTCATGAGGTACCTACATAAGCAAAAGCAGACTTTCAATTACTCTATGCCAGTTCCAGAAGCACTACTTGCTTACACTAATCCAAACTCAGAGAGCGTCAAATCTTATAGAGAGTCTACGGGATGACTAGAACCGGTTGCCCCTACCCCAGACTCACACCTTAGGTAAGTGGAGTCCGTGAGGGTTCAACTTACCACGGGGGTAATTGAATGGGGAGAGCAAAGGAAAAATTATGAGAGGGGAACTGGAGTGGGTCAGTCTTCTAGACTGGAGGCTGTGGATTCCCAGACTGTTATTGCCACACATCAAATGGGTTCCGCATCTCAACCTGAGCAGGCTATCTTACATCAATTGGGCCCTCAGGAAGAGAACGCCGAGGAAGGTCAGAACTCTGAAACTGAGTCAGATCATGCAACAAGTTCAAATGAAAGCACACCATCTGCTACACCTAGTATAGATGAAGAAATAGATGCAGGAAAAGGTCAAGATGATAATGATGATGATAACATGGGTTATAGCTTCGGTTTTCTAAATGATGACCCAATGGAGATTGATGCTAAAACCACTATTCAAAATGTGGTTGGTGATATAAGGAGACTTGAGGGAGATATAGTTGAAAATACAGAAAATGTGAGGTTGAGTGAAAGGAATGAAGAAGAATATGAAGAGAGAGTGTGTAACATAACCTACCAATCCAAAAGGGCAGCCGCATCTGCTACCTCGCCGCATGTGTTGCGAGCAAGTATTGAAGAAGACGTTAGTCGCCTACTAATGCAATTTCACACCTCAGATAGCCATCCTATTGCCTTACAACAGGTAATAGTCTCAAATATTCACGGGGATCAAGCACAAATGCTATATAGCTTTCTCTCGGAAAGTATATATATTGAAAACAGGGAACATCATCTCCAGTTCTCGACTTCCTTGAATGCACAGTTAAGTCTAGGGCCACTTGAATAACCTATATTCATTCTTAGGACACATATACAAACTGCTATTATCGGAAATCTTCGTGACCCGATCGAAACATCCATAGTAGATCCGCAATCCGGACTACGAGGATTGGATGGAAGTCCTGTCATTGCTAACACTATGCCAGCTTTGAACACAGGACACATGGTTGATTCATTAACAACTATGAGAACGGAGAGCTTATGTAGCCTCGTAGTTACTATCCCAGACTTTGTGTCTAAGGAATTTCTCAACGACACCTTAAAGGCTGTTGAAAACTGATTGTTCGATAGATTTCAAAAGGAGCTTGTAGATATAAAAAGATTGCTCAAAGTCAAGAATCCGGTTACTAAAGAACCACCTCCACCTCCACCAGTTCAGCCTGTAGATATGTCAGTGGAGGATCTGAAGTCACTATTATATGCTAAGTTACATTCACAAGCACCGGCAGACCAATCTGATGCTGATTTAATTGGTTTACTGAGGTCTCAGCATTCCCAGTCAGTTGTTACTCAAGTTCCGGAAGGTGTTGTGACTGTAACTGAATTCAATGCGTTCAAAGATGATATTCTTAAGTCTATCCAGGATCTCACTAAGGTTGTTCAGTCTACATGAAAATCTCAAGCGATTACAAGAAAAATGCATGATCCTGATTCTGATCAAGATCATGAGGGGGAGATGAGTAAACGATAGAAAACTGCTAGAGATTTTGAGGCAAATGTTCAATCTATAAATGTAGAAGAGGAAGAAAATGTACAGCTTTCAGCAGACAGACAGAATGAATTGAATGATCAAGGAGAATGTACAGAGCTTGTGTTATATGTGAATCCAGAGGTAGAACCAAGGGTTACAAAGCCTAAGGTTGCTACAAGAGCTGAAATATTGATGATCACAGGAATGAATGAGACTGATGTGATAGATCTGTCATCAGATGATGAATAGGAATCAGATGAAAAATATGATAAGTTCTGGAAGGTCAATGAAGAAGAGAAAGGACCAACTTCCTTGATGTTTCCGATATGCCTCCAAGTCATTCAAATCCGTTAAAGCATCTGAGCCCTATCCAAAATGTTCCAAGACCTGTTATTCAAGATGTTCAAAATGAACCACCAGAGGATGAAAGTGTTCATGTGCCTATCATTCCAAATGAAAATGAAGTTGGTCCTTCAATTGCCCCAGAAGTACCACTTGTTACTTTAGAAGCTGAAATCAGACATATGAGACATGCGCTCAGAGTTCCTTTTCTGGAAGAATAGATTAAAAGAATATTTGTTCATAGGATCAGACCTATGGATAAATACAATGTGTTGGGTGTTTCAAATCAGCCTAAGAAATATCAGGAAGAATATACAAACATGATTAATTGGTTAAGACAGACCGAGCGACCTGTAAAGAACAAGTCTGGAATTGTCACTGTTAAGGAGGTCAGACTGAAGAAGTTTATGCATATTTGGTTTCCTGAGTTCTTTGTTCAAAGAAGAGATCTAAGCGAATGCAGGTTTACTGAAGTTGATTTTGTTTCCTGAATGTTGATGATCTAGAGTTCATGTATCATCATTTCAGAAACATGGTTATCAGGAAGGAGAACATTGTCTTTACCCTGGAAGCTATTAAGACGTTCATGAGAAGACATATCTTTCACACGTAATATTATGATTTCCAGCTAGGCATTGAAACTAATCAGAATAAGGTCAACATGATCAAGCCAAATCTGACTTTGTCTGGTATTGACAACTATGATTTGTTCACTATGCTTGAAAAACCTGAGTTGGGTGTAGTCTACAAAAACGGAGAAAATGAGAAGAAGTTCTTCAGAGTGTCTGAAATAGCAAAGTTTTCTAATGGAACTCCTAAGGTGATTAGACTACAGCTCAATGACAGATATAAAGAAAGTGAAAGGCATAGATTACAAGGTGGTGAGCGCTTACCGAGAAGGGTCAAGTTTGTGATGCTAAGGATTCTCGAAGCACTTGATGACAGGAATGAATTCAGGAAAGGCATCAGGAGGTTCGAATCATTCTTGGGGATTAGGAGAACAAGTTCATTAAGATGGGACAGATGAGATTTTGACAATTTGATCTAAAAGGGTGAGATTGTTAATGTATAGTTTAGATCAATTGTAATGTCAAGTTGTTGACTTTTCTATGGTTGTCTTCTATTGAGGTCATGGCATGTTTGACCCTATATAAGCTTTTGTTTCTAAGTCGTTTGTAACTTTGTAACCAAGTTTTTCATTTGTAACCTTGTGATTTAGAGAGATATATGACATATGACTTTCTCTCTCTAGAATCTCTCTCAAAATCTTGTGCCTAATTGTGATCTTACTGTAAATCTTTCTTGAATCTTGGACTAACAACAGAAAAGGCAATCAAAAGGGGTTCAGAACGTTGAATACTACATGATATGGATATTGTTATACACAGATGGAAGTTATTTCACAGTCAAGTCACCATCAGACAGAATGCTCAGTCATAGTATTAGTCGATTGTGAAGCAGGTACAGACTCACCCGATGAGATCGAAAATTTAGATATAACTGACCTATTTGCAGATGTTGAAGAGTCAGCTAAATCGACAGTATCCGAAAGAGCTTTAGTCGTGTTCCAAGAAGAAGTCAATGAATTGTGCACATTCGATGATGAAGAATGTATGCTATGATTGCTTATTTGATTAGATGCGACTGGAGTTTCAGTCTACTAAGGCACGTAGCGGTATCATCCCTCTACGTTCATTTCCTTCAGTACCACTAGATTTCCCCAATCAAAATACGTCAGAAACTCCAGTTCGTTAAACCGTAAGCGTTCGACCTGATCCACCATGGGAATGGGAAAGAGTAAGGATCAATGTTCCCTTTCTTGAAGAGTCTCATAAAAGGATCTTTATTCATTGTATTCGAACATATGATAAGGTCTCCATCTATGGCATTGGATCATTGAACAGACGAAAATAGTACGAATATTGCTCTCTAAGAGGGAACCCCAATAGATCAAGCAGAGGAATCAGGACAAAGCTCAGGATCAAATCTGTCGATGAGATTGGTACTGACCGTTCCCATAAAATATGGTTTCTGACTTTCGTTGTCACCTGAGCTGATGGTAAGCAATGGAAATTCTCAGAATTTGACTTTGAGTATCTAGAGCTACCAGACCTTCTGTTTTAGCTACGTGACATGAAGACACGAACCATTCGTCCGGTAGTAATTCAACATGCACTGGTTGTCGTAAAACGATTCATGGTAAGCACAATGAAGTTAGCGTGTCTTGAAGACTTACGAATTGGTATTGAAAGCCATCAAGCCAAGATCAGTTTATTCAAACCTGATCTGACTCTACCAATAAACAATAAGGATGCTCCAGCCTATACTGTGATGGAAATTTCGGAACTTGGCATGACATGCCCAAATAGTGAAGGTAAAAGGCGCTTCATCAGATTCAGCCAGATTGCCAGATTTTGTGATGGTACTCTATACATTCTTAGAGACAAACTTTGTTCCATGATTTATCGAGACGACAGAGGTCAGAGTTCGTTGGACCTAGATTACAGAGAACTCGTGTCTAAATCCTTGAAGCTGATTCTTGAAAGGTTAGAGTACAGAAATTTGATAAGAATTTTCGAGATGCACTTTGGCCTTCGAAAGATGCATGTTTCTAACTAGAGAGACTATGAACTTCAATTCAAAGGGGGAGATTATTAGGTGTATTTTATATGTTGAATTGAAGTAGAGGGGTGCATATTGTAATTACTTTATTCTTATTGGACTTTCTCTGTTAAACATGTCATGGGCCTTTAGGCCTAGGCCTGAGTATATAATGTTTTGTTTAATCTATTTTCTAGGTTAATGGTCAGTTTAGGTTTACACGTATTTCACTCAATTCTCTCTGTAACCTTTTGAGCTTCATCAGTTAATACAAATCATATGACCATAACTTGTGATAATCATTGATTATTCTTCAGTGCTTTATTCGATACACTTGCAAATTAGGATTCACATGAATGATTCGTGAAGGTGTGGACACATGGTGCATTCTCTTTTGTTTCCCGATTCACAACCGAAATTTCGTTTAATTCATTATGAATATGTTAGCGCATCCCCGGGTGTTCCACGTTCAGTATGAATAAAAAATGTGAACGTTCATTCATTATTTATGATGAATAATACGATATTCCGGATGAGTTATACAACATTCATGATGAATAATACACGAATTCATGAATCGTGTATTATTCACCCTGAATGTTGTATTATTCATCCTGAATGATACATTATTCATGATGAATAATACATGAATGACCCGTGAAGGTGTGGAGACGTGACGCACTCTCTTTTGTTCCCCGACTCACAACCGAAACTTGATAGGTTCTCGATTCGTCTCGATGGGTGTTGGGTTACGAATGAAGAACTTGACGCCTTACGACGTTGAAGAAAGTGAAGAAGGTGATGTCGAGTGTTAGCTCCAATCACATTGTATAGAAGTATTGAAAAATAGGCTAAGTATAGGAACTGCAGAAGTCTGGTCCATAAGTTTCAAGTGCACCACAGAAGATACATTCTCAGAAGACATCTATCGACCTTCTGCCAGAGGACGCGAAACCTGATTATGCCTTTCAGATCACAGAGCCTCTGTGATCACTCACAGAGCCTCTGTGATGGCTATTCCTCTAGAGACTTCGACGTTCTTAGGAAACTCAGTTCAAGACAAGGTCACATGCAGATCACGTGATGCCTGCTATACGAAGATTTCTAAATCACCTTGGTGCGGCGCACGATGGTTTTACTTTCCAGGTGGCATTCCATTTATGGAATGTCAACCTTTGTCTTGTACTATGGGGTGCATCCTCCATGTATATTATGGGATCACCGCCTTTGAGGTTTTGCATGCGAGCACACACACAATAGTTTTGAATAGTGATTGTATTTTCCAAGAGAATATTTGCACATACCAGTGCGTGTTCTTGGTGTTCTTCAGTAATCAATGAAACAGTGCTTTGAGTAATATTCTTGCAATACTTTACTAATCTGTTTATTGATTACTTGTGTGTTTACTACCTTGCATGTTCTACCTTTTCTACATATATTAAATGCTTTCGCACTCTCATCATTTCAAACCAGTGTGTAGAAAAAGGTCAATCAAGTTAAGAACATCGTTTATTGGGATCAACAATTGGTATCAGAGCAGACTTTGATTATCAATATCAAAGGATCCTGTTATATACTTGATTCCCACGCTCCAGGTAGTAGTTTGAAGTATGTTTCTTCATCTCAATCCCCACTCATAAACATACTCTGTTTTTTGGAGCTACTTCAACTAGTTTGACGTAGATTCAAACGCAAGTATGTTTAACTCTTTGAAGACAGATTCAAAGCTCAGGTAGTTAGTTATCACCTTTCTCATACCAGAAATTCATCCCTGCTAGACACATTCCCAATCTTTCTCAAAAGAACTCTTCATACTCTGTTTTACTCTTCATTTAAAAATGGCGAACCCTGTTGGATCCTAGATTTAATCTTATAACAATAATGATATAAACAACAAGAGTATAAACAGCGGAAGCAATATAGTTTAATATCAAAAGCAGATTCAAATATCACAATTCATATATAAAGCAAGTAGAAAGAACAAGATCTTCATGAGATATATTCAGTTGATTCTTCTTATACAAGATATCAAAAAGCACGCTTTTGTCAAAGGAGTGATGGTCCTATTTATAGGACCATAAAGTAAACAGTGTACTATTCTGACAAATAGAAGCATGCTTGAACAGTGTCTTACCTAAAAGGTAAGCTCAAGACATGCTTGAACAGTAACCTACTCTATAGAGTAAATCTTATTACTAAGTGATTGGTTATCCGTTTTGATACTTCAGGAGTCTTTAGCGCCATCTTCAGAGAGAATGTCTTCAGAGCTCTGACGTTGTCTTCAGAGCCTCTGATGAAGTCATCTCTGATGTCTGCTGAAAGTTGCAATCTCTGATAAGTACTTCAGAGGAAGGTTTGTCCTCTGAAGTCTTCGTCCTCTGAAGTCTGTGTCTTCTGAAGTCTCTATGGAAGTCCTCTGAAATAGGACTGGTATTTTCAACACTTTTAACAAACAGAAGATTTGGAGCTAACAATCTCCCCCTAAGTGTTGAAAAAAGAAGATACAAAAAAATAATAGAGAATAGAAGAATTAAACTAGAAAGCGTAGAGGAGAAAAACATCCTCTTAAATATTACTTCTTAAACATTTGGAAGTTTAATACAGAGAAAGTAATATTCAAAAATAAAGAAACAAACTAAAATTTGTCACTTGAACAGATTCCATGGAATTTCATGATCAGAGCTCTGAAGTTGATCATCGAGTCAATCTCTAAGTCAAGCTTTGCAAGTAAATCTGCTCTGTGCCTTTCTTCCTTCACATGGATCATTTTCTTTATACCTATCAAGGTTTCGTCAGAGTACTTCGAAACTTCCGAAGCTAGAAAGATCTTCTTTACTTGGTTTACTCTGTAGACGAAACCCAGAGGTTCTGCAACGATTGATCCAGTCTTCTGTTCCTCAAGTTTATCGAACGACTCCACAGGTTCAGTTACCTCCAGCTTCTCTTCTCCCAGGTTCAGAGCAATTTGGAAGTCGCGTTTTGCTCTGTGTTTGACATAGGCTTCCATTGCACGTCTGACTTCAACCATGCCCATTCTGATTTCTTGTCAGGATCTTAAATTCTTAACAAGAATAAACTCTCAGAATCAATATCAAAGGAGTTTGCGGAATAACACTTTGATATTCAATAATTAATGTAACACAGTAAATTAGAATAAGAACTTGCAAACTTTATTGAATGATTATAAAGTTACAAGATTCAACACACAACCTCAATATTGATGAACAGACTCACCAATACGAATTCTACTTCTCTAGAATTAGGATTACAAACCTTGAGGTTGATTCTCTCTATCAAAAACAAAAACTTAGAATGCTAAAAGTTATCATTCTATTAAGTCTAAACTATTCTATATATACAGAAGATAAAAGATGATAATTACAAATAATAAAAGATCTTCAAAATAATCTTCCATCTTTATCTTCCAGATTTCCATACTCTTCAAAACTTGATCTGCACGAATCTTGATTATCTCATAAGCAGCACTAAGTCTTCAGCAGTATTAATACTTTGAGCAATATTAACATTCAGCAGTACTAACTACTAGCAGTATTAAAATTGATTAGCAGTAGTAATCTCCTCTAGAAGTATTAACCTTGACTTAGCAGCATTAATCTTGTTCAGCAGCATTAACTTCAGAAGTAGTAACTTCAGAAGTAGTAACCAAGTTCTTCTATCAGTATTAACTGTACTTGTCAAATTCTGAATTTCCCAACAATCTCCCCCTAACTTGACTTTTAGGAAGAGAAGTCAAGTTCTTCAAATAATCTTCAAGATGCTCCCAAAACTTCATGGCTCATACACCTGTATTTACATCCAACCCCAAACTCTGATTTATAGTTCTTTGGATCAGATACTCAGCCATTTCTGAATTTGAAACACATCCTAGCTTCTTCTTCAGCATTGCATGAAGCTTCAGTCTGCTATGGTTGTATACTTTATCCACTAGAAAGTATTCTATGTGATTTCTATCCAAAATCACTGCATATACTCCACTAGTTTCATATAGAGTCCAATTGTTGACTGTTTGAAACACATTTCTTATCACATGCTCCACTTCTTTAGGTTTGAACATCATACACAGATACTCCATCACCAGTTTTGTAATTGAAATCTCTGGAGCTTTTAACTGATCTGCATACAACTTCATCCCTATTTGAAACATTTCTTCTATATCAGACCTGGAGCATGTTCTGACAATCTTTGCCCAAGTATTGTGTACTTCATACTTTTCATCCTTCCTCTTGAGCCTGATGTACTCTTTACCATCAACCTTCAGTGTATCCCAGAAGATGACTTCAGGAGGCTTCACACCAACAGGTTCAGCTGAAATTGGTTCAGGCACTTTGTCCATCACTACCATGTATAGATTTACATCATCAGACCTTGCTGATTCTTTCTGTTCAGATGACTTAGGTGCCTCTTCTTCTTCAGCAACCTTCTCAGCTTCTTCTATAGCTATTCTAGGCTTCTTGATTGACTTTCTCTTTGCCATCATCTTGGTTCTTTTTAAAGTCCTTAGACTTTCACCAAGAGTTGCTTCTTTCTTTGGTGGTGTTTCTTGCTCATCTGGAAAAGGTTTTTCTATCATGAAATCATTGCTTTCTTTCATTCTCTTTTCCATCTCCACCCTTGCAGTTTCATTCCCTTGAAGCTTGGCCATTTCAGAATTATATAGCTCTTTGATCTGCTCCAATGTCATCTTGGAGAACCTCTCCTTTGTGACTCCCACAGCACCCTTGAGAAAAGTTATCATCTTGTTTCTCTGTTGAGTACCAAGGAAAGTCTTTAAGGGTTGTCTCTTCTTTGCAGCTTTCTTGACCACCACAGACTTCTTAAGGGTTGCAACTTTCTTCTGAGCTGTTTCAGTTGCCAGGCTTTATTGATAAGCTTTATTCAATTCTGCAGCTAAAGCCTTAGCCATTTCCCTGTCTTTCTCAACTTGGACTCTTTCTTCTTGCTCAATATTTGCTTGTATCTTTCTGGCCAAAGCTTCATCTGACTCAACCAACCTTTGCTTTTTAATTGGTTGATCAGATTCCACCATCTTAGCTTTGCCTTTGTCCTTGCTTTTTGCTTTATCAACACTGACTTTCTTGACAACTTCAACATTTTCTTTGATGACAACTCCTTTGGCCTTTGAAGTGACCTTGGGAGTATCATGCTTTACTTTGATTAATGCTTCAGCTGTCTCAAGTTCTTCCAAATTTCTGCTCTGAAGATCACTTAACACTTCTTTCACCATTTCTGCTGCTTCTTTCAGTTCAGCAGCATTAACAGTTTCTGCTTCTATTGATTCTGTTACTGCTTCGTGTACAACATTTTATGCAGTTATTTGCTCCCCCTCAAACTCAACTTTCTCTTGCTCCCCCTTAGCTTTGGCATCTTCCATATTGACATCAGCTTCTGACTCCCCCTTTTTGGGAGCATCAGGCACTGGTTTCCTCCTTCTTAGTACAAATTGTTTCTTCTTCTTTTGCAGAATCAATTTTTTCACCATTTGCTTCAGGTTGACAATCTGTTCTTGTTGTGACAGAACTATCATTTTCAGCTCTTCTATATTCTTTCCCTGTTTGATCACATCCATGTTGATGTTTCCCATGGTTTCCATCAATTCAAAATAGTTATATCTGTCCTCACCTTCTCCAGAAGTGTTACCCTCTTTTGAAGGATCATTGGATCTTTTTGTAGTGGGAGCCTTCTGCCTAACAGAAGCACTCTTCACCCCCGTGGGTTCTTGGCACCTGGGACCTTTGGATGATTGCTCACCCAAAGTTGCCATGGGGAAGGTCTTATTGATGTTACCACTTACCTCCTCTGTGCTAGCAGGAGTAGTGGCAGCCTTAGCACCCATATGCTCAACCATCTCCTCAGTGAGCACCTCCTTGGGGTTGGGAGACACCCCTGTGGTTTCCCTGTAGATATTCTCTAAAGGAGAATTCTCCCTTAGAGGGCTTAAAGGCTCTGTGGGTGATGGTACAAGAAGGGAAGGAGCCTTCTTTACCTTTTTCCTTGTATAAGTTTGGGTGATAGGGGAAATTGGCTTATGAATTAGAGACTGTGGGATAGATATAGAGTGGGAAGGTTGGGATTGGCTAGCAGTGGGATGGTCTAATGAGGGCCTTGACCCTGCTGCCATACCTTCTTCAGTGTGGGACACCACCATCATTGTAGAGAACAATGGGGTGTCAACTCCTTCTTAGTCCAAAGGGGATCTCTTCATGTTTGAAAAGACCTTACCTTTGGGGATTTTGGGTACATATACCTCATCAAAGTGAGGCATATCCGTCAATTCGTGGGTTATAACTTCTTGTACAAATCTTGGGTACATATAAAAACTCTTTTTGCTTCCCAAGTTTGATACAAGATCCTTAAAAATCATTTGAGAAAAATTGTACTTTCTGGCAGTGGCCAAGCACACCAAAGCATAAGCAATGGTGCTACTGAACTCACTCCATCCAGTAGTCTTTTTGGAAATACAATGCATAAGGGTATGGACAAAGAAACGCCATTGGGGTGAAAATTTAGCTTTGGAGAACTTGAATACACCCAATGAGCCTCCATACCCCATTTTTGTAAGAGTGGAAAACAGTTCATCAGAAGAGATAGATGAGATACCAGAGGCATCGTCTAGACGTAGACTAATGCGAATTACCTCTTCAGTAACTGTCAAGGGTTTGCCACACACCCTTGTCTTGATTACTTGCACACCATTCTCAGTAACAATGGTGGCATTAGCCCAAAATTGTTGTTGGTTCTCGATATAGATTGATGGAGACACTGTCAGAGCATAGGCGATATGGCTAGACTTCAGAAAATCCACTATCTGATGAAATCCTGCAGCTTGCTTTGGCTTTTGTAGCATCGCGATTTCATTATGCTCGTCAATAAATGCCATAGACGCCATTGAGCTTGAATAATCTGTACTGGAACACTTGGTTCTTGAGAGAAAAGGTTAGAGAGCAGATGAATAGAAAGCAAAGAGTCGTTATGAACTTTTGGGCGGGCAAAAAGGGTATTTATACGATTTGGGACATAAGCAGTATTAACTCCTAGCAGTATTAACTAACTAGCAGTATTAACTGAGAGCAGTATTAACCACTAGCAGTATTAACTCACTAGCAGTATTAACTGAGAGCAGTATTAACCACTAGCAGTATTAACTTAACTAGCAGTATTAACTGAGAGTAGTATTAACAACTAGCAGTATTAACTTAACTAGCAGTATTAACTGTGCACTGGCAGTATTAAACTGCATTGGCAGCATTAACTATACTTACACTTTTTGAAGCTTGAGTTAGTCTTGAACAAGGCAATAGACTTCCTTTATTTGTACCTTATTTGCTCAGCATCATCTCTCTTACCTTTAACACTTACCATACCTACTTCTGTATCAAATGAAACATGTCCTTCAACAAAACTTTTGACAAATTTGAAGTCAGTCCATGTTCCCTGTTATGTGCCAAGAGCAACCATTATCAACATGCCAAATGCTCTTCCTCTTGAGCTATTGGTTGCCCTGCACACTAGATAAATCAGTTAGTTTTGGAGGGGACCCAAGCCAAAGTGTTCTTGGGTTGTCCTTTCTCATCAATATAATCTGTAAGTTTAGTCTGGATGAGTTTTTTAGGAATCTCATGGCTGGAATACTTTGTCAAGATTATAGGCTTGGCAGCATTACTACTAGAAGCAGCACTAGCCTTGTTAGCAGTACTAACTTGGTTAGCAGTACTAACTGATTTAGCAGCACTATTTTTGTTAGCAGTACTATCTGGGATAGCAGTACTAACAGGTTTCTTTACAATTGGAACCCAAACCTGAACAAAGTTGTTTGCTTTCTTTGTCTTTAAATTACTCCTTGGCTTATTTGGAGTATTTTTCTTTGTATTAGCAAAATTGTTCTGAGCATGATACTTTTTAGGTGCTCTTTTCTCAGCCATTTGATTCCTTCTTTGATTCCTATAACCAAAAGAGTTTTGAGGTTGTCTTTGATAAGTGACTCTTTGGTTAATAGGATTGAAATAACAGTATTTGGCAAGATGATTCAATTTTCCACAGATAAAACAAAGTTTTGGTCTATTGATTTTACTCAGATCAACCCCTTGTTTTTCTGCCCACTTATTATTCCAATTTCTTTCATTCCCCCTTCTTTTATCATGTTTTAGGGGCTCAGGCTTATTGCATGCACACTGTTTGCAAGGAACAGGATTCACAACAGTGGTCTATTTGTAATGGACCTTACCAGACTTTCCCTCTGTCTTCTCTATGTCCTTTGATTTGACCCAAGCCCTTCCACAGTCCTCATTGGTAATAATGTGATTTTCTAAGGGAATCTCTTTGTGATCATCCTTATTCTTACCATTAGAGTTCTCTTCTTCAGAGTCTGTTTCAACCACCACTTTGTCTAATGGATCTACCTTAGTAGCTCCCTCTGGCAAGTCCTTCCTGTCCTTGGTCTCCAGCAGGTCTGAAGTAGGAGGAATGTAGTTGTTGTTGTATGGTGGTGGTGTGGTATTATACCCTATTCCTGGCTTAAGCTTATCATGGATTTAGACCTTTAGAATTGAATCCATGGCTTTAGAAGCATATGAATACTTCTCAATGTCAAGCTTAGCTTTCTCATACTCACTTTTTATCTTCTCACACTCCTCTTCTTTCTTGTTAAGCTTAAACTCATACTGATATTTCTCCCACTTCCAGTAATTTGTGTCATACATGTGCTGAAGCTCATTGGCTTGGAAACCTTTAATCTGTTCCTCAAACCTCTCAACAATTCTCACATAGTCTTTTATATCTTTCTCTAACCTCTTAAGGTCATCACTCATCTTTTGGTTGTGATCCCTGTACCTTTTAACAGTTTCAATGCAGGATTTAGAGCAAAGATTAGACATTACCTCTGTGGGGATTTCTGTCCTTGAAGAGTCTGAAACTTTAGCCATTGATGATTTTTGATTTCAAGGAAGAATGATGATTGAAGGTTTTTGAGAATACTAGCTCTGATACCACTTGTCAGGATCTTAAATTCTTAACAAAAATAAACTCTCAGAAACAATATCAAAAGAGTTTGCGGAATAACACTTTGATATTCAATAATTAATGTAACACAGTAAATCAGAATAAGAACTTGCAAACTTTATTGAATGATTATAAAGTTACAAGATTCAACACACAACCTCAATATTGATGAACAGACTCACTAATACGAATTCTACTTCTCTAGAATTAGGATTACAAACCTTGAGGTTGATTCTCTCTATCAAAAACAAAAACTTAGAATGCTAAAAGTTATCATTCTATTAAGTCTAAACTATTCTATATATACAGAAGATAAAAGATGATAATTACAAATAATAAAATATCTTCAAAATAATCTTCCATCTTTATCTTCCAGCTTTCCATACTCTTCAAAACTTGATTTGCACGAATCTTGATTATCTCATAAGCAACACTAAGTCTTCAGCAGTATTAATACTTTGAGCAGTATTAACATTCAGCAGTACTAACTACTAGCAGTATTAAAATTGCTTAGTAGTAGTAATCTCCTCTAGCAGTATTAACCTTGACTTAGCAGCATTAATCTTGTTCAGCAGCATTAACTTCAGAAGTAGTAACCAAGTTCTTCTAGCAGTATTAACTGTACTTGTCAAATTCTGAATTTCCCAACATTTCTCTTCTTCCATGATCATATCTGGCAGAGCAATAGGCATATAAATGTGGTAAATCATATGGATTTAGATTTACGAGATCATTATCATTTAACTCATAGATCTTCTGATCAGATCGAGTTACCACATAGTGCCTATAGACTATCTTGTTATAAGCAAAAGTCTTCTCAGAGATTTTGTTGATTTTGATGATTGGATCATCTGAGAGGACATGTGCTCTTGGTCTGGTTCTATCTATGACGAATCTTCTTTCATAGTCCGGCATGTCCTCTCTGATCCTTGGATTCAGAGGAATGACTAGAGTGTCTGCCATATTGAACTCACAGTAGATGTATCTAAAGTGGTCCTCTATGGAAGCTTCGGGATTTGATTCAAGGAATGTAGGAGGTTTAGTGAACACTTTGGCTGGTAGACCGATGCTTGCCTTCTGAACAGGATTCTCTGAAGGAGCCTGTTCATCAGCAACCATGGTTTCTGGTTCCTTCGTCTGTGGAGGATCTTCTGTTGTGGGTTCAGAGATGTAGCCATCAATCTCTGGTGATTCCCTCAGCTCTGTTGCTGTTGAAGTATGATGTGGTTGAGCATTCTTGAATACATACTCTTCAACATCAATTACTACAATCTGTTCTTCAGCAGCTTCTTTTCCAGAATCTGATTTTTCTTCTTTTTCAGATTCTGGTTCTGCTTTTTCAGTCTCTGATTCGTAAGCATCTCTCATCACATAAGTTGGTCTTTCTGGTGATGAGAATGCATCTTCTGATGTAGAGAAGTCTACTAGTTGTTCGTCTTCATCTTCTTCTAGAGCTCCAATAGTTTCTGGGGTTGCAGCTATTATTGGAACTATTGGAGCACTCGAAGTGGATGGTGCTAGAAAGATAACAGGTACTGGCGACTTTAGAGTGGCCTGGTTATCTTCAGTAGAGGTTGAGGTTGAACGTCTCTCTATTCCTTTTCTTTTGCTTTGGTTTGATTCAGAGGGAGTGGACTCCTTTTGTGTTTCAACAGTTTTTGGTGTAGGAGTCTTCTCCCCCTTATGAAGATCGGATGACCCCTGAGGTTGGTCATCAAAGTCTTCATACCTGGCTTTCTTCCGGGCTTCCTCAGAGCATGCGACCTCTGGTTCCTTCCGCTTTAATGATCCCTCCGAAGATTTGACATTCTTCAGAAGGTCTTCAATCTTTTTGTTCTGCTGAGTGGTCTTGGAGACGAACTTGCTGGAGATATTCATTACATTGCTGGTGATCTTCTTGGAGAGGTTGGTGAGGTCAGCCTTTGTAACAAATTCGGATGTAGCAGGAGCAGCAGCAGAGGAGGTAGGGATCTTTGCAAGCACCTCTGCCAAAGAGCGCAAGACTTCCTCTTTGAATTGAGAAAAGTCTGCATGTGTTGGAGTGGGGGCAGAGGGAGTTGGAATCGCCTTGAGGAGCTCTGTGGTGGAGTTCTGAATTTCTCTGGATAGAACCGAGTCATTTTTGATGACCAAGCTTTCCAGAATAGCCAGTTTATCATTCTGAGAGATTATAGTCGTGCGCAGCTCAGAGACCTCTGAAGTGAGCTTTGCAACTTCAGAGTGAGAGGCAGAGGCCTCTGAGGTCTTCTCGATTTGAAGTTTAATCTCCTTCAGAGATTCTCTGATTTCATCACCAAAGATTCTGAACTCTTCTTTGGTAACGTAATCAGAGGCGGTGACCTTAGGATCAACACATGATTCTAAGTTTCCCTCGAGTTCAGAGGGGCCTACTTTCGGAGTTGGCTTGATATTGACTCCGGAAGGACTTCCCATTAATCCTTGGGGACCCTTTTTCAAGGATTTCCCTATAATGGTTCCGATTGGTCTCTGATCATCAGAGTCAGAATCTGATGATGAGAAACGAATGTGGGTAGAAACCTTGCTGTCCAGGCTAAGGAGTCCATGTGCAAGAAGGTCATGCCATTCTTTTTCTGACAGGCAATCCTTTCGAGAGATCATAGGTCTCTTCTGATCTAAGGGACGGTCCAACTTTTTATGAGCCACAAAGGCATCATGTGTGTGTGGAGGTGACATACTCTGGGGTGAATGAGTATTTTTATCTTGGTCTGAGTCCTGTTGGGAGGACTTAGCCGTATCAGAGGTTTCCCCTTTGGTGCGTGCTTCAGAGGCAGAAGTAGATGCCTCTGAGCGGCTAGGATGGGAAGGGTTCGAGGTGTGCACCTCTGTTTCAATGTCCACTGATGCTGGACCACCTTGCACAGTAAATGTGTTTGCACGGGGATTTGGGCTTTGGAATCTCTCATGTGTGCCAACAAGGACATCTTTTTCTACCTCACCGCCCTCAGATTCTAAGTTTAGAAACTCACCCTCTGGAATTCTCTCTTCCTCACCTTCCTCTACTCTGACAGAGTTATTCTCTTCGTCGGAGGGAGGGTTCTCTTGTTTTCTCCTCCTTACTCTCTCAGAGCCACCCTCTGGTTGCGCTCTGTTAACGTTTTGAGCAGTATCAGAGATATCACTCTCTGATTCAGGCTCAGAACCTAAGTGTGTTGGGGATCCCATCATCGGTTCTGATGATTGGGCAACACGACTAAGTAGGAGGTGGGTAGGAGAGTCAGCAGAAATTACCTCAATCATGGTGTGTGGGAAACGTCGGTCATTTGGATAAGGAGGAACCTCTGTAGCTTTGAACGAGTTCATCATAAACAGAGGTGTCCTTGGGCCCTCCTCGGTGATGGAGAATTTCTCCATTGCTCGTTGAATGACCATAGAGATGAATCTGGGAAACAGTACCGAAATTGGTTGTTTTCCTTTGGCCAAGTCTTTGTTCTTTTTGTCCACCGCCGTCAGCATCTCACAGAAGAGAATGTGAGCCATATTTATGCTTCTGTTGAAGAAGAGAGCATACATTATGGCTAGAATTGCTGGATGGGTCTGATCCTGGCTTCCAATTTTGTAGGTAATTGTGCGGTTGAGAACACTAAACATAAAGTTCCACTTGGGAGGCAGGTACTGACGTCTGAATTGACTTAGGCGTGTGATCTCCCTGTTGTAGCCTAAGTGGTGGAGGAACTGAAGAAGGACTTCTTGAGTTGGTAGTTTCTCAAAGGTTTCTATTTGAAGATCAGTTTTCGTGAGCAGGTTGAATCGGCGAGTTAGGGTTTGTGGGGTGATTCTTATGTTCATGCTTTGTTCACCTAGGTCAATGTACCCAACCAGTCCTTCCTTTTCATCATCGTATTCACTTGAATACCACCATTGTTGGACAAAGCGTAGAGGAATATCTGAGGCATGTTTGGTGAGGACATCGTTGAGTTCGCAGTTGGTCAAAAAGTCGAGGATTGGGCGAAACTGCTCATCGTATTTGGTTGGGGTGACGTCCAGAAAGTAGTTGTTACCTTTTACTGGAACATTGAACTGTGCCATATTCAAGCTTGGAACAAGTTTGCTGGAGTTATCTGAGGTTTGGGAATGAGCCGCCATTGTTGCAGGTTTTTGAGAAATATGAGAGCTTAGAAAGAGAGATTTGGGATTTTGGATTCTGAGAGTGTAAAGAATAATGAGAAGAGAAAAAGGGTTTTTATGGACATAAAAAGAAAGGTAGAGGGAGAGGTTATGGAAACGGCGATTGAGAGTTCCAATGTCAGAAAGGACGTTCCATCATCCCCTAATTAATAGGTGACACGTTGAGATGTGTAGGGGAGAGCCGCTTGGTGTCAGAAAACTGCCAGTTGGGTTTTTGAAAAGAAACGAATGGTTATCCAAAAGATTTATTATTAAAAGAATTTCCTGGAATATTCGTTTAATGAGAAAAGATCAGAGGCTTTGATATAAATATCAAAGACAAGATCAGAGGCTCTGATATAAATATCAGAGATAAGATCAGAGGCTCTGATATAAATATCAGAGACAAGATCAGAGGCTCTGATATGAGTATCAGAGAAGCTCACTTTCTCCCCCTTGAAAGATGAAAGGTTCTTTGTCTCCCCCTTGACCAAAGAATGAAGTCTTTATCTTCTCCCCCTTGACACATGCTTGGAGATACAAAAGAATGATTTTTACCATTTGTGAAAAAGTCTAGAGGCTCTGAAATTAGTTTCAGAAGTTCTGGTTGAACATGTTACGCATGTCAGAGGCTCTGATGAATGGATCAGAGACTCTGATGTTTTTCTGTGTTAGGCAGACATGTTCAACATACCCAACTTGCTAATTAAGAAATTGAACCTTCGTTCATCTAAAGCTTTTGTGAAAATATCAGCAAGTTGAAGTTCAGTTGGTACAAAATACATCTCTATTGTTCCCTTTTCAACATGATCTTTCAAAAAGTGGTACCTTACATCAATGTGCTTGGTTTTGGAGTGTTGTACTGGATTGGCAGAGATGGCTATGGCACTTTTTGAATCACCCAGAATTGGAATTCTGTCATATTGTAAGCCATAGTCTCGGAGCTGAGTTTGCATACATATGACTTGAGAGCAACAACTAGCAGCAGCAACATATTTTGCCTCTGTTGTGGAAGTTGAAACACAGTTTTGCTTCTTGGATGTCCAACTTACTAGCTTATTTCCCAATAACTGACAGCACCCAAAGGTACTTTTTCTGTCAAGCTTGCATCCTGCATGATCTGCATCAGTGTAAGCTGTTAAATCAAAACTAGAAAGTTTTGGATACCAGAGGCCTAATGAGGGTGACCCTCTTAGGTATCTGAAAATTCTTTTAACAGCAGATAAATGAGATTCTTTTGGATTTGCTTGATATCTAGCACAAAGACATGTTGCAAACATTATGTCAGGCCTACTTGCAGTTAAGTATAATAGTGAACCTATCATGCCTCTGTAGGTTTTGACATCTACAGATTTTCCCGAAAGATCAGAGTCAAGCTTGACTCCTATGGCAATAGGGGTTTTCATAGAAGTTGAATCATTGAGTCTGTATTTTTTCAAAATGTCATAGACATACTTAGATTGAGCTATAAAAGTACCCTCTGATGTTTGCTTTACTTGTAAGCCTAGAAAGAATGTTAATTCTCCCATAAGACTCATCTCAAATTTACGCTTCATCAACTCTGAAAATTTATCACAATACTTTTGATTTGTAGAGCCAAATATAATGTCATCAACATATATCTGTACTAAGAGCATCTCATTTTTGTACCTTTTTATGAACAAGGTTGTATCTATTGTACCTTTTTCAAAACCATTATTTATCAGAAATGTGGATAAAGTGGCATACCATGCTCTTGGAGCTTGTTTAAGTCTGTATAGAGCTTTATCAAGATAATAAACATGGTTTGGAAACTCTATATTCTCAAAACCAGGTGGTTGTTGGACATAAACCTCTTCATTTAATTTACCATTCAGAAAGGCAGATTTAACATCCATCTGATATACTTTGAACCCTTTGTGTGCAACATAGGCTAAGAAGATTCTAATTGCTTCTAGCCTAGCCACAGGTGCAAAGGTTTCATCATAATCAATGCCCTCTTCTTGGCAATATCCCTTAGCAACCAACCTAGCTTTGTTTCTGATTATAATGCCATCCTCATCCTTTTTATTTCTGAAGACCCGTTTAGTTCCAATTGCAAATTTTCCTTTAGGAAGGGAACTAAGGTCCAGACTTTGTTTCTTTCAAACTCTTGAAGCTCATTCTGCATTGCAGAGATCCAATGAGGATCTTCAAGAGCTTCATTTACCTTCTTTGGTTCAATGATGCTTAAAAAATTTACAAAAAAGCATTCATTGATTGTGGTTGATCTGGTTTTGACACCCTCTGAAGGTGATCCAATGATCTGATCATGGGGATGATCCCTTGTCCATCTTGTGAGCGGAGCATGAATATGAGGTGGAGTTTGAGCTTCAGAGATGACAGTTGGAGACATCTCTATTGTGCTGAGCAGAGGCTCTGATGTTGATTCCAGAGGCACAGGATTTGATTCCAGAGGCTCTGAAGTTGATTCCAAAGGCTCTGAAATTGATTCCAGAGGCTCTGAAGTTGATTCATTTCTTGGACCTGCATTCAAGGAAGCAGAAGTTGTAACTTCAGAGGGACCAGAGAGATTTGTACCTGACGTTTGTGGTTCCTCTGAAGTTGCTCTATGAATATCTCTGAAAAGAAACTCTGCATTTTCATCATCAAAGAAATCTTCGAAAATTTTGTTGAGTTCGGATTCTCTTATCTTTGATGATTCAGAGATATTTTTGGCAATTTGATTGATATCTTTGCTGGCCAGACTTTTGTCATCATCAAAAGACACATTGATACTCTCTTGGATTGTTCTGGTTCTTTCATTGAACACTCTGAAAGCTTTTGAGACTAATGAATAGCCAATGAATTTTCCTTCATCTGCTTTCTTGTCAAACTTTCCAAGAGACTCTCTATCATTTAGAATATAACATTTGCATCCAAAAACATGGAAATATTTAACATTAGGTTTCCTGTTGTTAATGAGTTCATAAGATGTTTTCTTGAATCTTTTAACAATTGTAGCTCTGTTTTGCGTGAAACAGGTTGTTGCCACTGCCTCTGCCCAAAAGTTTGTGGGAAGTTCTGATCCTGCAAGCATAGTTCTTGCAGCTTCAACCAGTGTTCTGTTTTTCCTCTCAACAACACCATTTTGTTGAGGTGTTCTAGCTGCAGAGAAGTTCGGAGTTATGCCTTCCTCTGAAAGATATGAGTTGATTTTTGCATTTCTGAACTTTGTTCCATTATCACTTCTCAGTTTCTGAACTTTGGTATCAAACAGAACCTGCAATCTTTTTAACAATCTTATTAAAATATCAGGGACATCAGACTTGGCTCTGATGAATTCTATCCAAGTATATCTAGAGTATTCGTCAATCAAAACGAGGATATACTTTTTACCTGACAAGCTCTGTACAGAGATAGAACCACAGAGGTCCACATGAAGCATATGCAGAGGTTTTGGACAGTTATTATCACTTTTGGTCTTGTGGGAAGATCTTTTCATTTTTCCCATTTCACAAGCAGAACAAAGATGATCTTTGTTAAACTTCAGAGATGGCAATCCCTTAACCAGATTTAGTTTGACCAATTTATCAAGTGAAGAAAAGTTCAGATGTGAGAACTTTTTATGCCAGAGCCAAACATCTTCACTGTTCAGAGATACTAGACAGAGTTTTTCTGAGTCAGTTTTTATGTGTTTGTAAAAATTCATTCTGTAAAAATTTCCCTTTCTGTCAGCTCTGAGCATTTCTTGACCTGTTTTTGAGTGAAGTAGTGAACAATGTTTTTCTTGAAATTTCACATCAAAACCATGGTCACAAAGTTGACTTATGTTGATCAAGTTATGCTTTAACCCATCAACATAAGCAACCTTTGATACTGAAACATTACCTTTTGTAAGCTCACCATAACCCTTAATTTGTCCTTGCATATTGTCTCCAAAAGTTACTGCTCCTCCAGATTTAGCTTTGAAAGAGGATAGTAACTTTTTAGCTCCAGTCATATGCCTTGAACACCCAGAATCTAAGTACCAGATCGGCATTGACTGTTTCTGCAAGACAGATTAGATTTTCTTAGGTACCCATTTCATTGTGGGTCCTATTTTGTTAGACTTCTGATTATCTTTTTGAAATTTTGCCTTCTTATCTTTTGATGTTTTGGTAGAATTGTCTCTGAATTTTTATTCAGAGATTGATTAAGAAAACAGTGAGAACCTTTGAAGTGATTTTTTAGTTTCATCAAGAGTTGGATGCAATTGCACTTTACAGAACAAGAAGAAGTAGAAGCAAAGGATTTCATTTCATTAAATGCATTCGATACATTATGATTCCTTTTTGAATTAGTACTAGGAATATTACAAGTATTCCTAACTACTTCTTTTCTTTTAGCTTGAGAGACAACCTTCTTTTCAAGTTGCCTTCTCTTGTTCAGAAACATCCTCTTCTCTTTGTTGCTCACTGCACAAACAGGACCAGAATGGTTAATTTCTTGCCATTTTCCTTTTTGTCCAGGAGTAAACTTGATTGGTTTATAAGTGTAGAGTTGAGAAGTGATAGTTTTATTCTTTGCCTTTTCTTGTAATTCTTTTTCAAGTTCCAGAGAAGTTTTTGCTTGAAGACACATTTCTGCAAAGTTAGGACATATTGGTATTCTGGGTTTAATTTTTAAAACAGAAATAGGAATGTTCAAAATTCCAAAACCAACGGTATCTATCTTTTTATGAATTACTTTCTCTGGTTTGTAGAAAATATGTTCATCTACCTCTGGATCAGATTCAGAATCAGAGTCAAGAAAGTCTCGTTCAGTCTTACCAGAGATAACTACCTCTGATGGTTTCTCAATTTTCTTAGGTCTGGAGACTTTGATGATTCTTTTCATGCTTTCTTTCTTCTCTAAATCAGCTATGATATTTTCTTCATTTATTTTCTTGATGTCATCCGCAAATGTAGTTCTGATGCATTCATTAGAGATTGGTGAATACAGAGGGGCATTTGGATTAAGTGAACTATGAGGTTCATCTTCAGAAGTACTTGTTTCAGAGGTACTTTGTTCAGATGTCTCAGATTCATCTTTGATGAATGCATTAAACTTAAAAATCTCTTTAGGATCATTGCTCTGAGGTTTTGTGAAAAATACCTCCGAAGTTTCCTTTTCTATTTTTAAGATGGAATTTGGAAATCTTTGTACTTCAGAGTATGCAACATTTTTAAAGTTTAGAGCCCTTATTTTTTATCTCTCTGAGGTTTTTATTCTTTTGAAATTGTTCAGTGATGGACAGTCAGAGCTCTGGACCTTTCCTTTACAGAAAGTGGAAGAAAGTGAAGTTTTCTTCAATCCAGTAAATGGATCCAATTCATTGAATCCAAGCCCTTGAATATCCATTTGAGAGTTTATCTTTATATGAACATCCTGAGCATCAAGATAACTTTTGATTTGAAGTTCTTTCCTTTCTAGAGATTGATGTAAGATTTCTCTTTCTTTTTGGAAAAAATTGGTTAATGCAACAGAATTGAGTCTTTCATACTCAGATTTTTTTACTTCTTCTTCTTTAACTTTTAAAACTTTCTCAAGTTCTTTGAATTTTTCTGAAAATGATTTTTCCTTTTGTTTCTGAGCTTTTTCAAGATCAGATTTTTCAACAAAAATATCTCTCTTTTCTGATTCAAGAAGATCTTTTTCCCTTTTGTAAAAATTAAGATCTTTTGTCATTTGTTTTGCTTTTTCTTTTTCCTCAACAAGTTTTTGCTTTAGGATTTGAAATTCATATGTTAGTTTAATAACATCCAATTCAAGATCACTTTCAGAGGTGGAAGGAGAGTTTACCTTTTCAGAGTAGTCCTCTGATGATCCGTCACTTTCATCATCTGTGAACGCCATACCACAGAGATTGGTGGGTTCTTCCTCTCCATCGCTTGTTGAGTCTGACGGCCAGTCTTCCATCTTTGCTACAAGTACTCTTTCTTTGACATTGTATTTGTACTTGTTTTTGTAGTAGTCTTCATCCTTGATGAGTCTACCTCTGCAGTTGGCGGAGTAATGGCCTAGCTTTCCACATCTAAAACATCTTCCATCGTTTTGGTTTGATGGAAGAGCAGTGTCTGATTCTGTCTTCTGTGCTTGTACTTGTGGTTGTGGCTTGAAGTACCTCTGAGGTTGAGGATACCTCGGCTGAAATGATTGTTGAGATCTTGATTGTTGAGTAGAATCATGATTGGTGAAATGAACGCCCTTTTGATCACTATGCAGAGTAGATCTGGGCTCTTGTTGATATTCAGTTTTCTGAAATCTTCTTTCTGGATTTCCTCTTCTTTCTTCATCGTCTTTTCTTCCTTCAAAGACTTTCTTGCCAAATTTCTTGTTAAATTGATGGGTGATTAATGCAAGAGATTTGGCAAAGGCATTGATGTCATCATCTGAGTCAGAATCTGAGTGTTCAACTTCTTCAGACATCAAAACCTTTTTGGATTTTCTTTTAGATTCCCTTTTTGAACAATTGTCTTTTTCTGCATTTCTGCATTCTTGTGATACACCCTCCTGTTTTGACATGAGTGCAAGTGGACCACCTAAAGAGGTTTTTGATTTTTGTTTAACAACTTCTTTTTCCTGTGCTACCAAGGTACCATAGATGTCAGTCAATGACCATGATTCAAGATTTTGATTGGCTTGTATCGACATTGACAGTTGTGACCATTCTTCATTTAGACTTTTAAGAAAGAGAACATTGTTTTCTTCTTTTGTTCTCATGACCCCAAATTTTCTGCATTTGTTGATGAGGATGTTAAACCTTGAGTATGTTTGATGTAAGGTTTCTTCGGGTAATGCATGAAAATCATGATATTCATTGATACAAAGATTTCTCCTGTTCTTTTGAGTTTGTAGGCCTCCTTCAAGTTGATTTAACAACTGATCCCATATCTCTTTTGCAGTTACGCAAGAATCAAGTTCTTGGAAGATATCATTGGGAATGGCCATTATAAGTAATCTAACAGCTTTTGAATCATTGTCCATCATGTTACTTTCTTCATCCATAAAGTTTGAAGTTTTCTTTTCATAGTAAGCAGGGATTTCAGCAGTATCTGCTGTTGCTGGAACTCTTGGTACCAACACCATTGGTTGGTGAGGTCCATCGTTCACTGATCTTAACAGATCCCTGTCCATGCCTTCTAAGAAATTTTCCATCCTTATCTTCCATTGAGGATATTCATCCCTTAGAAGTGTAGGAGGTTTGGTTAATGATCCGGCTGTATAAATGGCACTTATGTTTGAGTTTGCCATTTTTGTGAAGAAAAGATGAAGATTTGAAGAATTGATGCTTTTCTATGAAGATCTTTCTATTAAATGATGTAACTGTGATTTACTTTTAAATTTGGAGCATATGTAGTTTAATAAACCAGGGTTTACACAAACATGCACAGATAATAAAAGCTTGAATCAGTAATAATTAAATCAATCCGAGTATGCAGATATGATCTTTCTTTGTTTTAGAAAACAAAGGAGGCTCTGATACCAATTGTTGGATCCCAGATTTAATCTTATAACAATAATGATATAAACAACAGGAGTATAAACAGCGGAAGCAATATAGTTTAATATCAAAAGCAGATTCAAATATCACAGTTCATATATAAAGCAAGTAGAAAGAACAAGATCTTCATGAGATATATTCAGTTGATTCTTCTTATACAAGATATCAAAAAGCACACTTTTGTCAAAGGAGTGATGGTCCTATTTATAGGACCATTAAGTAAACAGTGTACTATTCTGACAAATAGAAGCATGCTTGAACAGTGTCTTACCTAAAAGGTAAGCTCAAGACATGCTTGAACAGTAACCTACTCTATAAAGTAAATCTTATTACTAAGTGATTGGTTATCCGTTTTGATACTTCAGGAGTCTTTAGCGCCATCTTCAGAGAGAATGTCTTCAGAGCTCTGACGTTGTCTTCAGAGCCTCTGATGAAGTCATCTCTGATGTCTGCTGAAAGTTGCAATCTCTGATAAGTACTTCAGAGGAAGGTTTGTCCTCTGAAGTCTTCGTCCTCTGAAGTCTGTGTCTTCTGAAGTCTCTTTGGAAGTCCTCTGAAATAGGACTGGTATTTTCAACACTTTTAACAAACAGAAGATTTGGAGCTAACAAACCCTGTTAACTATTTCAGTGCAGGATCTCAATCAAAACCTCCCACTCTACTGAGGGATGAATATCCTCAGTGGAAGATTAGGATGGTGCACTTTCTTGAAGGTGTGGATCCTGGTCTGGTTGAGTTTCTTCACAATCCTCCTTTTATCCCAATGACAATCGTTCCTCGTGTTACTGCCACTGCAAACACCCCTGAAGTTCGTGAGTATCATCATCCCAAACCAATCATCGAATGGACTGAAGAAGAAAAGGCATTACATGAACTTGCAAAGAAATCCAAAAGACTAATCATTATGGCTGTCCCAAACGATATATTCCAGTCCCTTGATTCCTGTGAAACATCGAAGGACTTATGGTTGGAGTTGGAGAAACAGCTTGAGGGTGATGCTAAAACCCTCAAGAACAACATGGCTCTATGCATAAATGAATATTTTGCATTCAAGGCTCTGCCAATTGAATCCATTCAAAGCACATACAATAGGTACAATTCCTTATTAAACAAGTGCAAAAGGTATGGCATCCACAGAACTTCTGAAGAAAACAATGTCAGATTCCTTCAAAGCTTGAATGATGAATGGCTTCATCTAACCATGTCCATGAAAGCTATAATGGATCTCGATGTTTGGTCTATCTCAGACCTCTTCGGGACTTTGATAACTCAAGAAAACAGGATATCGAAACTGATGACCTCTGTCGGTGGTCCTTTAGCATTGGTGGGAAGCACCACAGAGGGTCAGGACCGAGGAAAAGAAAAAGCGACAGAGGATGCTCAAAGGAAGAAGAAGAAGAAGAAAAAGAAAAAGGTCCTAGTGGAAGAAAGCGAAAGTGAGGAAGGATCGGAGGAAGAGATTGATATCGCTGCTTTGGCCAAGACTCTTGCACTAATGACCCGACAATTCAATCGGGGTCTCAAGAAAAAGCCAGAGTACAGAGGAAGAGAGGATAGAGATGAAAGAAGCATAGGATTTGGTGAAGTGAGAAAGTATGGAAGAGAAGAATTCGAGGAGCAGAGACAAGAAGAGAAGAGGAGCGGACAGAGGCCAGATGGCAGAAGTGGTGACCGAGTCCCGAAGCAAACTGAAGGATGCTTCAAATGTGGAAAACCAGGCCACTTTGCCGCAGAGTCCAGGTCCTCTTCCATCCAAGGAAAGCCCACAAGAGACGTTGCTTTCTACAAGAAGAAGGTAGAGTACTACACACAGAGGTCCCTGATGGCAGAACAACAAGACCTTGAGACTGATGAGTCCTTTTATGAAGGGGACAACGCACTCTTCTATGGAATGGCAGAAGTCCACTCTTCTGACAACAAGAGTGAGGTATCTACTTCTAACTTCTATGACTCTGACTCTGACTCTGAAAACAAACTTCTTACAATACAAAATGAGTTTCTTGCCTACAAAAACATGTGCTCAGAACTAGAAAAGAAATTGGCCTTTTTTAGAGAGAAACAAGACTTCTCACTCAAGAAAAGGACAAGCTCTATCAAGAAAGAAAAACTCTTGTGTCTGAGCATGTTGTTGAAAAGAAAGGGTTGAAAGAGAAAATTTCTAAACTCGATAAAGCCCTGAAAGACAAGGTGAAAGAGCTAAAGAACAGTGAGAGTGATCGATTAAATGCCATTTCCTTGAAAACTTTTTCCAAAAAGAAAGAGAAGTTCTTCATCAAGATATGTTCGACAAAGATCTCCTAATTAAGAGGTATCAGGATGCTCAAAAGGTCCATGAAAAAGTCAACACCCAGATCGGCAGAAGAGGAATAGGGTTCGATGATATTGACCCTTACACAGGAAATAAAAGAAACAAATCTTTATCAAACATCTTCTGCCCTGGACAATTTTTAAAACCAAGACTTCCAAACCTATTATCCACATTTAAGAGGCACATAACCTCTGAAGGACCACATCTGAGGAAACCTCTGCAGATGGCAAATGTATGGTATGAAAACAATGATTTACCATCTGTACTCTCATCAAAGAGAGAATCTATTACAAAGAAATATCTGTCTAAAAAACAGATAGGGGTCTTCAGATTCGGTCACCCAGAAACGCAAACTCAAATGGCTTTTATGTGCATGATGGTTCCTGAAAAGTAACTATCCTCTGATGCACCAGAGTTTGTTCTGGCCTCTGTGGAAGGAAAACTTTTTAAAAGGTTTTTGGAAAGTGACTTAAGAAGAACCTATGAAAATCATTTTCTCAACCATCCTGATCTTACCTCTGAAATAAGAGAAATCTTTGAGCAAGATCTTCTAAATTGTCTTAGTGTTCCTATGGTCATTCCTTGCATTTCAAAAGATTTAAACAATCCCAAGGACACTATGTATGCACAAAGAAACGCATCTCCAGAAATTCACTATCATATTCACAGGGACTTCCTTGACACAGACTCTGAATCAAAATCTGAGTCGTTTGTCGAATCAGAAACAAGTTTTGTGGAACTTGACATGGTCATCGGTGGTCCAGAGGATAATAAACTACCGTCTGGCATCCTTAACAGGATAATTGCTCCCAAAAGGAGAACCACAGGAATACCAATCTGCCCTGACTTCTTGGACATGTGTCTTCAAGCAAAGACTTCTCTTGAGGTTGAAAAATTGAAAAGTGAAAAGATCAAGATCACTCAAACTCCCAAAGTTGCAAAACCTGTCTTTGTATCAAAACCTTTTCAAGAAAAGCTCACCTGGCAACAGAAGACAAAATGGCCCAGAATTGACAAAAATAATGCTTCTGTGACAGTGAAAGCTCAAAGGGAAGGTCGTCAAGGGAGAGTACACAGAGAGAGCCATCCAAGTGGAATTTTTGACAAAAGGCAACCTAGATTAGACAAAGTTTTCTGTAAAAAGAAACCCGAATCTAAATGGGTTGTTGTAAAAGTTACTCTGTACCCCCCTTTGACAATTTCAATGAAATATTTAAGAAGTTTGCTTCCAAGGTTGCTCATTGCAAATGTTTTGATCTTGTGCATGCATTAAATCAACACTTCTCTAGGCCTTCATGTCTTATATCTCACCCAAAGCCAAAGAATGCCAAATTCAAAGGTGAGAAAGGGCAAAATGGTACCTCCATTAAAGAGGATAAATCAAAATCAAAGATGTTAAATCATCTTTAAAGACTCCTAACAAGACTGGACCCATTTGGAAATGGGTACCTAAATCTTCTTGATCTGTCCACAGAATAAACAGCATGTGCCCATTTGGTACCTAGACTCCGGGTGTTCAAGGCACATGACTGGCGACAGAGGGTTGCTCTCCGCCTACAGGGAAAAATTTGAAGGTGGTTCTGTAACCTTCGGAGACAACAAGAAGGGACAAATCAAAGGCTATGGAGGCATAGCCAATGGAGACATCGATGTCAACAGAGTTGCATATGTGGATGGCCTTAAGCACAACCTGCTAAGTATTAGCCAACTCTGTGATAATGGACTCGATGTAATGTTCAAAAAGAAATACTGCTCACTGTTCAGAGAAGACACAACCACGGAGCTTCTGCGGGCCAAGAGACGGGGTGATCTATACCTCATGGACTTCAAGTCCATCAACAAAGATGAAAAGCTCTGTCTGGTCTCAAGTAAGAACGAAGAAGCTTGGCTTTGGCACAACGGGTTCTATCACTTAAACTTTCATTCTTTAGACAAACTTGTGAAACTAGATCTGGTAAAGGGGCTACCAAGTATCAAATTCGATAGGGATCATCTATGCTCTGCATGTGAAATGGGAAAACTCAAAATAGCAGCCCATAAGACCAAAACAGACATGTCTTGCACCAGACCTATGAAGATGCTTCATGTAGACCTCTACGGTCCTATATCTGTGCAGAGTCTAGGTGGCAAGAAGTACATCCTTGTACTCATAGATGAATTCTCTAGATATACTTGGGTGGAATTCGTTCGAAAGAAATCAGATGTTCCTGAGGTACTAATCAATTTTCTTAAGAAGATACAAGTTCTTCATGATTGCAGGGTACAGAGAGTTCGAAGCGACAATGGGACAGAGTTCAAGAACTCAACAATAGAAGCCTATCTCACAACAGAGGGCATCTCACAGAACTTCTCTGTTTCAAGGACTCCACAACAAAACGGTGTTGTTGAGCGCAAAAACCAAACACTTGTGGAAGCTACAAGAACCATGCTCACTGCCTCAGGACTTCCAATCTCCTTTTGGGCAGAAGCCATCTCCACAGCATGTTTTACCCAAAATCGCTCATTGGTGGTAAAAAGACATGAAAAGAACCCTTACCACCTACTCAATCAAAGAAAGCCAAATATCAAGTACTTCCATGTCTTCGGCTGCAGATGCTTTGTGTTGAACGACAGAGAGCAAATAGGGAAATTCAGTCCCAAAGCTGATGAGGCCAAATTTGTTGGCTACTCATCAAACTCCAAGGCTTATCGAGTCTATGTGCTCAAATCAAAACATATACTTGAAAGTATTAATGTTTCATTTGATGACTCATTTCAGGTGACTTCTGAACAAATCAGCTCAGGACTCAAGCTCCAAGATAAAGAAACTGGTGGATCATCAAGAACAAATGAACTTCATCATCTATTTGAAGAGATGTTCAACGATGATGGACCCTCAGAGGATGACCACAGAGCCTCTGGAGCTGAAGCCTCTGCAGAACAATCAGGTACCTCTCTGTCAGGTCCTAGCAATACTTCACCTTCTTCCAACACTTTTGCAGATGCAAATGTCGAGGGGGAGCACTTAGAGGGTAATATTGACCAAGGCTCCACGCTTAATCAAGAACGTGGTCAACTTCAAAACATCTCTGAAGGGTCAACACCAGAACAATCAGAGAACTCTGAACAAGGCACCACAGAGCTCGTGACATCAACTCAGAATGACCAAAGTCCAGTGACAAGTACAAATGATCTCCCTTCCACAGAGGGTGATAAGGTTCAAGAAACTGAACATGTTCCAGAAGTGTTCCCAGAAGGTTCAAATGATCACCTACCTCGAATGACTAAGTGGACCAGAAGTCACCCACAGAGCCAAATTATAGGTGACCCCTCTGACAGAGTCCAGACTCGATCAAGTACCGCAAATTTTAGTTACTATACAAATTTTGTAAGCATTATCGAGCCCAAAAAGATCTCTGAAGCTCTTGAAGACCTAAACTGGGTAGAGGCTATGCAAGATGAGCTTCTGCAGTTTGAAAGAAACAAAGTATGGACCCTAGTGCCTCTGCCAAAAGGCAAAATTGCAATAGGGACCAAATGGGTCTTCAGGAACAAAAAGGACGAGGATGGTGTGGTGGTCAGGAACAAAGCAAGGTTGGTGGCCAAGGGATACTGCCAAGAAGAAGGGATTGACTAAGAAGAAACCTTTGCTCCTGTAGCCAGACTCAAAGCGATAAGGATATTTCTTGCCTTCGCAACCCACAGAAGATTCAAAGTTTTTCAAATGGATGTTAAGTCAGCCTTTCTGAATGGCCAAATTCAAGAAGAAGTATATGTCCAGCAACCACCAGGGTTTGAAAGCTCTAAGTACCCAAATCATGTCTACTTTTTGGACAAGGCTCTGTATGGACTAAAACAGGCCCCAGAGCCTGGTACGACAGACTTTCAAACTTCCTCCTTGCCAATGGTTTTGAAAGAGGTACAACTGATACTACTTTATTCTATAAGAAGAGAAAAGGTGAGATTCTACTTGTATAGATCTATGTTGATGACATTATTTTTGGGTCTACAAACGATTTATACTGCAAAAAGTTTGAATCATTGATGAAAAGTGAGTTTGAGATGAGCATGATGGGAGAACTTACATTCTTCCTAGGATTGCATGTCAAACAAACCACAGAGGGATTTTCATAAATCAATCAAAATATGTCTCTGACATACTTGAAAAATATAAGCTCTCTGACTCTTCACCAATGAAGACTCCTATGGCCACTGGATCCAAACTTCATGCAGATCTAGAAGGCAAGTCTGTGGAGTGTAAACTCTACAGAGGTATGATAGGGTCTCTGTTATACTTAACCGCAAGTCGACCCGATATAATGTTTGCCACATGTCTCTGTGCAAGATTTCAAGCTAACCCCAAAGAATATCATCTTTATGTTGTCAAGAGAATCTTCAGGTACCTAAAAGGGACCAAGAATCATGGTCTCTGGTATCCGGAGAACTCTGGCTTTGATCTTGTGGCTTATACAGATTCAGATTACGGAGGATGCAATCTCGACAGAAAGAGTACCTCTGGGAGTTGTCAATTCCTTGGAGGGAAACTAGTGAGTTGGACTTCCAAGAAATAGAATTGTGTCTCGACCTCTACGGTAGAAGCCGAATACGTTGCCGCTGCTAGTTGTTGCTCACAAGTTCTGTGGATGAGAACCCAACTCAGAGACTATGGTTTTGACATTGAAAAAATCCCCATCCTCTGTGACTCCAAGAGTGCCATTGCGATCTCTGCCAATCCAGTTCAGCACTCTAAAACAAAGCATATCGATATCAGGTATCACTTTCTGAAACATCATGTGGAGAATGGGACAATAGAGATGTACTTTGTGCCCACAGATTACCAGCTTGCCGACCTTTTCACGAAGGCATTGGATGAGAAAAGATTCATTTTTCTAGTTGGCAAGATTGGTATGTTTAACATGAGTTGACCACAGAGCCTCTGTACCCTTGCTTAGAGCCTCTATTGTACATATTTCCTTTTTGCAATACATTCCTTGTTTGTCAATAGCTTATTAAGTTTTTCTTTAAATTTATGTCTTGTACAAATCTCATCTTCACATGATCCAAGCATAGTTGAAGGGGGAGGAAGACAGTTCTGATATCCAGGGGGAGCAAGACAGTTCTGTGCGACACCGACTACAGAGTGAGGTTAGTCCATCTGAACCAAGAGTCAAAACTCTTTCTTGCGCACTATGCCCTCAGAAAGATCCCACTCTGTACCCTGTTTTTTGCCAAAACTATGAAATGATCAAATCTTTGAAAATCTTTCCTAAAAAGGAAATTTTTGGTCTCAGAACCTCTGAGGTCGACCACAAAGCCTCTACGATCTATCACAGAGTCTCTGCACCTCTAAACTGAGGATGCTTGACCAAATGCACTCTAAGAGGAACTTGATCATTTCATCGCACTTTCCTCTCTCTTAAAATGCTCTTTTGATCACAACCTTGCCTATGACCTCAGAAGCCTCTTATCCACAGAGCTTCTGTCATTCCCATCACTTGAAAAATTCAGGTCATTTGCTGCGGGTTATTTCTTGAACGTCACTGTCATGTGACAATAGTGAATACCACGCACGTGAGAATAGGATGGCGCACGTCCTAGATCGTGCACCGCCATCATCTGATGTGGCAATATTGTATTGGTTCATAACTTGTACCGTCGTTTTTCAGAAATGGCCTCTTATCCGTTACCACTCATTTCGGATTTCAAATTTTATCTTTACCGCTTAATTCTTTTTACTCTCTCTCTGTATATATATACCCCTCTCATTTCCTACTTCCTCTTTTTACCTGCAACCTTTTCTCTCAAGAATTCTTCTGCAAAGAATCTCTCTTCTTCATTTCCTTCCATGGCATCTCAATCTGCTTCCTCCAAGAACTCCAAGGGCTCTTATACATCAAACAACTCGATGCATTTTGAAGCCAAAAAGGGCGATTCCCACTCTGTTGAACAAGAACATGTGCTCACAAGCAGAATGCTCTCCTTCACACACCATTATTACCACTCCAGACAACTGAACCTCAAGCCTAACAATCACTATGTTGTCTTGGAACCCAAGGGATACCCCGAGGAAGCTGCTCCTTTGCTTCAAATCCTGAAAAACCACATCCTCTCAACAGCCCTAACCCTAAAAAGAACAGATATCCCTGAAACTTACATTCAACAATTTTGGTTGAGTGCTAAGCACGAAAAACTGGATCATTATGGCTACTGTGTCATGGGATATGCCACTCATCCCTCCACGACTCAAATACTAGACCTTGGCATAAACCGCAGAAAGGTCGCAAAGGTATTCGGGCTTCCTTCCAAGACCCAATTGAATCTGACAAAATACTCTGACGAGCCCTCTGACGAGGAAGTTCTTGAGTTTCTCAGATTCATAGGATATGTTGTACCAATCTCCAAGAGAACCGATTTCAGACGCCAGAACCTTCCACCTATGTGGAACATTCTCTTCTCTATCCTAAATCGCTTATTGACTTGCAAGGTAGGCAGTCCTGACCAATCTAGCCATACCATACTTGCAATAATGTATGGTATGTACTACAATTTGCCTCTGGACTATGCAACACTTATTTTCAGAGAGATCAGAAATGCAGTCATAGCCAAGAAAGTGGACCAAGCTCGAGGCACAGAGCCCAAAAACCTTGTTTTCAACATATTTTTTGCAGTTCTGTTAGGAGACACTCTGATAGGAGAAGGAAAGTTACCCGCAGAGGGAAAAATGATCAAGATCTACGACATGAAGTCGCACAAGCCAACTATTCTGAAGACTGGATATCCTGGCGCAAGACCTCTGCCAGCCCACATTCTGGCCTACCTGGGTAGTAAATATGATGCTAGGACTTACATTCGTGGGCACAGGACTCCTGCACCGAGTCCTGCAACCCCTCCACGTATAGGATTCCAAGTGGGAGAAAAAATTGTGTACCTTAGGACATAGGTAGGTGAGGGAGTTGTAGATAGGGTAGAGGAAACTCAAGCTAGGACAGAAGCTATAATTCCTGAGAGTGGGGTGGGGGAAAAGAAGCGTAAAAAGAAAAGGACACCCAAGAAGAGAGTCGCAGAAGAAAAGACTCCAAAATCACCATCAGAGGTTGTCAAGCCGAAAAACAAGGCTAAGAGGTTAACCAAAGCCGCAACCTCTGAACATGTCACTCCAGAAGTTAAGGAACCTGCAGAATCTGAACAACCTCTGCAGAGAAGAAGGAGAAAAGCTCACATCATTGAGAGCTCTGAAGAACGACCATCTAGCCCTCTCCAAGTCGCAATGGACATAGCCAAGGAGATACAGAAGCAACACTCTGAGAATTTAGGCAAAACCGGAGACATTGAAGTGCAAGATGTTACGGGACTTTCAAGCTCTGATGATGAGGGTGCCAAAATCTCGGATAAGGGGATAGGAGAAAAAGATGCCATGTGCACACAACCTGAACCAACTCCTAGTGCAACCCAAGTTACTACCCCTGCAGTTCTAGTGCAGAGGGGTATTGAAGAAGGACCGTACAGTCCGAACCCAGCCCAAGCCATCTAGACAGAGGATATTCCTTCATCCTCTGTACTACCACCCGGGGAAACCAAATCCACCTCACCTTCTCAAAAGGGTGAGAGTATAGTTCTACGTGTCCATTCGCCCCAGCACACAACTCCTCCACACACAGAGGTATTCGTTGCCTCTGTCACACACAAGAGTGACCCCAAACCACTTCAGAGTTGGTGGTGAGAGAACACAATGATTTTGTGGCTCTAGAACAACCACAGGATCCATTCAACAAGGATCTTGAAAGAGTCTCTGAACCCTCCTACAAGAAACTTCTTGACAGAATTTCCATAAATGCTTCCTCTGTGGAACATCGAGGATTGGAAGGAAATCCTCCAGAGCTCAACATAACAACAGGCTCTGAAGGTGCCAAACACTCGTTGGCTAAATCTGGAACATGTGTTCTTCCAGAGGTTACCTCTGATACCTTTGTCACAAAGGGCGAGTTTAAAGCCTTTATTGACATGGAATTCCAAAAATTTGAGAAGTTGAAAAGCTCTGTCACAAGGGAATCACAGGCCCACTCTGAAATTCTTGCAGAGGCTCTCAAGGTCAATACAGACGCCTTGAATGCCCTTCGCCAATCCTCACAACAACAATCAGCAGCGATCACTGAACTGAAAACAAACTGCGCTACCAGAGCTGATCTTCAAGCTTGTGGTAAAACTATCATCGCACACTCAAATCAGATTCAGGTTCTAGGGGATCTTTGCACCGAAGAGTTCCTAAAATATGTTGCATAAGGAGCTCAGTCAGGAGTGGAAGAAATGACCAAGCTTCGAGAAGAAATAAAGGACATAACTCGCAGTGTTGTGGTCCCCTTCCAACCACAGGCATCAACCTCTGCACCTGACCTCTCTGCCTTTGCAACGAAAACAGACCTAGAAACAATGGGAAATCAGTTTCTAGGCAACCTCAACCTCCTTCGATCTGAATTCACTGAACAAGGCAAGAAGGTGGCAGCAGATTTGAAGAAAACTGTAGCCACATTCAGATTCAAGTCTGACCTAGAGATCAACAAAATGTCATTGGCTACAGAGGACATTCTACAGAAGATCACGAGGCATACCGAAGAGCACCTCTGCAAGCGAAAGAAGCGGAAGGCACCTGCGACTTGCCAAGGGGAGGCATCGCAGAAGAGGGCTCACCATGATGATCAGGATCCAGATGCCTCTGGCCCTGGCCATCATGAGGGGGAGAAAGCGTCAGGAACAAAAACTTCTGCTATTGGTTGTCGTCGCCGCAACTCCTCTTCAAGCCCTACCTCTACAGAAGACATCCTTAGAGGTACACAAAACGAAAAACCTCAAGGCATGTGCCTCTGAGGATCCAAAACCGATTGCTCCATTTGTCCAAGGCACAACCTCTGCAGTGTCTCAGAAAGGGAAGGTCAGTGTTGGCTCTGAACATATTGCAGAAGGGCTCACAAAGTTTGTAGAATCTTCAAGCCCTGAGCTTATGCCCACTGCACCCACACCCGTTGTACAGTTTCAAAGCCTTGATCCAGTAAACGCAGTAGATACTTCATAGACCTCTCCATAGAACAAAGATCAGAACATCTCTGAACCAGACAAGAAAAAATCCTCAGAACAGCCCTCAGAGCAAAAACAACAAGAGGATAGGGTAAAAGAGATCGTTCAATCGATGGACGCCATGAGAGTTCCAATCCCAAGGCCACCACCGAAAGAACTTAAGTTCCAAGAAAATATTCATACCTATCTTTACAGCTTAGAGCCCGAAGCCGTCTTCTTAGTACCAAATTTGCATCCCCTAATCAAAGAAGACATCAGAAGACGCTTCGAGCGAACTGCACTAGAAAGGGATGAAGTGTTCTCTACAAAAGATATCAAAATTGTGATGAGTATCTCTCTACACTCCTTCGCCAACAAGTCAATCATCTATGCTAAGTACTTAGTTGAGAGAAAAGATGGGAAGCAGTACACGTTCACAGATGCAGACTTAAAGAACCTCTGCGCCTACGACCTTCCTCAACTACATGCCTTCACAGAGCAAAGACTTGAAAAGTGAAAGGAGTACATGATAGCAAATTGCAGGATCAAGGAGGTGATGCGCGAACATGTCAGATATCATAGCAAAATGGATTTCGAGGTAGCTCTGCAACTCGGAGTCGAGAAGCTATCGATCACCAAACCAAATGACCAATTCCCCGGAATCGAAAATGTTCCATCAAACTCTTTAATCACAGAGCCTAAGTTCGAATTCATCTACAGAGACGATGATGGGCTCAAAAAGATGTATAAGCCAAATCAAAGTCACAAGTACTCGAACAACACTCTGCTGAAGATAAAGAACACAATTCTGAGAAAGAAGGGCACAGAGACTGTACAAGCGGGACCTGTAGAGACAATGATAGGACAGATTGATGCTCAACTGAAGTACAGGGAACTCATTCTATCAATGAAGAGAACTCTAGCTGAAGCATTACCAACCCGATAAATGATTTTCCCCAATGACTTCTGTAATCTTTTGTTGTTCATTCATGTATCTTGATGCTTAATGTAATTGCCTTTTGGCATTTTTTCTTTTATGAATGAATATCGATTTTCAGAGGTTGAGTTCCTTTCACCTCTTTTTGTTTCTAGCTTAGCCAACACCTCAAAATTCAAAATTTTATTTTTCACCACTTAGGGAGAGATTGTTAGCTCCATCTACCAAGATTAGAAGTGTTGAAAAATAGGCTAAGTATAGAAACTTCTGTTGTCTACCAAGTCACCACAGAAGATGCAAAGCTCAGAGGCTACTCCGCAGAAGATGTACCCGAGGTCAAACCTAATGATGATTCTCAGATCACAGAGCCTCTGTGATCACTCACAGAGCCTCTGTGAAGGCTAACCTCTGGAGATCAGTGTTATAGTGGCAAGACAGTTCCAGACAAGACCACGTGCAGAACACGTGAGGCCTGCTGTACGAAGATCCTCAAGATCAAATTAATGGGCGTCCCACGATGTTTTACTTTACAAGTGGCATTCCGTTTATGGAATGTCAGTCTTTGTCTTGTACTAAGGGGTGCATCCTTCTTGTATATTATGGGAGCACCACCTTAGAGTTTTTAAAGTGAGAAAGCGAGCATACACAAGAGAAAATAGAGATTGTATCTTCTAAGAGAATATTTGCACATACCAGTGCGTGTTCTTGGTGTTCTTCAGTAATCAATGAAACAGTTCTTTGAGTAACTTTCTTATAATACTTTACTTCCTGTTCAATAATTACTTGTGTGTTTACTACCTTGCATGTTCTATCTTTTCTACACATCTTAAACGCTTCCGCACTCTGTTTAATTAATCTGTGTGTAGTAAAAGGTTAAATCAAGTTAAAGAACATCACAACAGGGATCAACATATTTTATGCAACTTTTTAGAATTCATGAAGTAGAAATTTGAATAAAACACATGCATGCTACTTAGAACTTTCATAGGTTCTTTCTTTGATCTTAACTTTGGTTTGATCATGGATTTTATCCCCTTTTAAGAACATGCAACATGTTTTTAGGGAAAAATCTACAAACATTAAGTATCAAAGATTGTTTTCTAGCAAACAAACTTGAAAATTAAAAGATAAGAAGAAAAACTCAAAGAATGCATGAAAGACTTAAAAGAAAGATGAGAGATTTGTTATTAGTTTGTGTATTTACCTTGAAGAACACCTTCAATGTCTTGAAGCTTTGGTTTTTGTTGGATGAATGGAGATGATTTTAGAGAGAAAAAGAAGAGAGAATAGAGAGAAAATAGAGAGAAAAAGTCTAGAGAGAAGTTAGAGAGAGAAGTGAATGTGTTGGAATGAGTGAAAATGAGAGGATCGAGGAGATGAGTTTAAATGGGAGAGGGGAGGGGGTTGGGTGGACGGCCAAGGGGGGGAGAGGGGTGAGGTTGAGTGTGGTTTTGGTAAAAATTATTGCTTTTCTAGAAAGTTGAGAGAATATTTGTGTTTTGTCTCTGTCCCTTTTTGCATTTGAATTATTTACCAACTAAAAACTTAATTAGGTAATTTTGTTTAGATTGTGTTATCATTTTATTTTTTTTATCAAAATTGAATATATATATATATATATATATATATATATATATATATATATATATACACACATCTATATAAAATGTTAAGATTGGCATTTTATGAGATTTGTGGATAATTCACTCATCTAAGTGAATGTTAAGCAAAATTTCTAGACTTTTCTAATAACATGGCCACAAATATAAATTCTAGTATGTGACGTTTTAAACTTATGATGCAAACATGTTTAGTCCAGTTCTAACCTGAAACGTTATTTTGACGGATGTCACACTATGGGTCCATATTTCGAAATATCTATGAATTGCATCCCCATGGTTTGCATTTTATAACGTGTTGGGTCCCTAAATCTAATTACGTTAAAAAATCATGTTAAATAATTTAACTAGAGGGCCATTTTAGTCATTATATTTCATTTTTTATTTGCTATTAAAACAAAGGGTCCAAGCATGTAATTTACTCTAGCCCTTGTATTTGAAGTCCCACCCACCTGGCTTCATCTTTCCAAACCCATCCACCTGGCTTCATCTTCCCAAACCCTCCCATATCCAGATTTGAGACCACCAGCCACCTCCTTATCACCTGCACCACCATTTGCACCAGCATCAGCACCACCGCCTACTTGCACCTTCCGTTACTAACCTCGTCTTCTGTCAGTGACCTCATCTTCCCCGTCTAACCCCTCCTCACCGATGACTTCATCTTCCCCTTACACCCCCTCCCCATCGGTCACTTCATCTTCCCCGTCCACCCCTTCTCCTCCCCTTCCCCTCCTTCCACACATACATAACTCTCTTCCACCAACCCCCTGTTGATGTGAACCACCACCGATATCAAGCCCTTAAACAACAACCCTCATCCCCTTCTGTTTCCCTTCACATTGTCATACCCTCTTTAGATTTAGATCCAAAATACTCCTCCCCTCCCGGTTTTTGGTTTACACTTTGATGAGCATGACGTTACAGAACTGGGGTTTTTACCTTTAAAGATCAGGGGTTTTCATCCTCCTCACCTTTGCCCCTGCACCAACCTCCATCCGGTGGAGGAACAATTTGGCAGCGTTGAAAATCAGTGGGGTTTTGTTGAAAAATTGACCCTTGTCTCCTCTCTTCATGCTTGTATCTTCGTCGTCAAGGTTCTGGGATTGGAAGAACAATTTGGCAGAGTGAAGATCCTTGTCTCTTAGCTTCAAGTGAACCAGTGTGAAGACTCTCGTATCTTCGTCTTCGTCTCCTCTTTATACACCAGATCTGATATTTGATTTCTTATTTTAAGGGTTTCACTTTTGAGATGCCAATGTTGATTGAGATATTAATTTTGAGGTTTCGTTTTATTGTTTTGTATAACAAATTTTTGGTTTTGTATTGGATTGAATTTAGTGGATTAATGTTTATGTTTATGATTCTATAAGAATTGAATTTATTGGGTTAAACATTTGAAACAAATTATGTTTTGATTTTGGTATTAAGGTTAGAGGTGGATCTTGAATATCGTTGATGGAGAAGATGACTTAGGAGAGGAGGGGTTCAAAATGACACGTAGCATTATTTTATTGGGTGTAGAATATATAATATTAATATGAAATATATGTAGATAGTAAATTACATGTTTGGTCCCTATGATTTTAATAAAAAATAAAGAATATAATTAAAAAATGGCTAAAATGTCTTTTTAATTAACCTGTTTAACAGAAAAAATTTAACGGAGTAAGAAGTCAGGGACCCAATGTGATATAAATTGCAAACCACAAGAATTTAATCCATAGATACTTCAAAATAGGAACCTAGAGTGTTATAAACATATATCACAAGGACCAAATATGTAATTTACTCTTATTATAATAGTGAAAATGTGGTATTATAATTGTATTACGGAAGCATTTTGCCATTTAGTCTTACTCAATGTTCTTGTTTGATTTAAGTTTCTTGACTCTGATAACACGTGTCATACTACACTTTCATGTGAAAAACAACGTCGGATTTTTTTTTCAACAAGGAATAGTTGCATTAATGCATCATCCTTAAGCATTTTAGTGTTTGTGTGATTTTGTAGGGTTTCATTCAAAAGTAACCTTATAAAAAACGCAACCCAAAATTAAAATTGATTTAATTAGGTAACTTTCTTTAGATAACTTTCACAGAAGGAACCCTTTAAGATATCCAATGACACAATTAACAAAATATAAACAAACCATAGAGTTTTTAGATTTAATACCTTTAGGTTTATTGAGAGAAATAGAACACTAGAAACCAAGTTAGGTTTCCTCTAGAGTAGTCCGTACATGAAGTCAGGAACACGCTTTGACTTCAACAGAGTGTTGGCTCCAAACCTTAGATTTCTAATCTAATATATGTTTGACATAAAAGAATAAGGTTTCTTTTCTGTTTTATAAAGTATCCTAATGCATTTCTTAGTTTAGGTTTAGGCCTATCATGCTATTTATAGGTTACCATTTGGAGTTATAGATAAAGCATAACTCCTATACATGGGCAGGGCGTGTCTTAATCCTTAAGCCCATGTCTTTTAGCTCAAGAAGATTTTATTTAATTTTGTTAGCTTAATAAATAAATATATATATATATATATATATATATATATATCGGCCATATATATATATATATATATATATAAGCAATTCCTGAACGTTATAAAAGCAATTCCTGGACGTTGCTGACGTGTCATCCCTAGATTTCAGGATTCCAACTTCTCTGCTCTCTCAAAATTTTCATCTTTTTCATTTTTTTTCTACATTAATAATTAATGTCTTGTTCACCCGCCGCTCTCCGGTCTCTCTTCTACTCTCCTCTCTTCGGAAAATTACGATTTTCGAAACGACTCCCATTGCTGCTTTTCCCTTTTCTTGCTGCTCAATCAATCAACCGTAGATTCGTTAAAACCCCTTCATTCTCTGCGAGTCTTAGTAATTCTAATCAAACTGGAATTTCTTCTGAATCTGTAAGTTAATGCTTCTAAAACTTCTTATTTATGTGACTTCTATGTGATGATTCGTTGAATCTGTATATATTGTTGTGCAACATAGATTAGGGTTTGAAAATGGGGATGTTTCTAAGTAAATCTTTATCATCTTAATGTTGTTTGTGCCATTACCATTAGGTCTTCGTACTTGAGGCAAATATGGCAACAACGGAGCAACCTAAAGCAGCAACTGAAGAAGCTAAGATTTTTGATCTGTTTGAAGATGACGACGAGTTTGAAGAGTTTGAAGAGTTTGAAATCGATCAAGGTGATATATCGTCTCTCACTAGTTACTGCATTCATCATTCTTAATCGTCACTATAAGTGACAACGCTATGAACATTAACTTCTTCAAGCCACTACTCCTCATAAACTCATCCACTACCCCATCGATCCTCAGAAAAAGGGCGGTTCAAGCACACACATGTAACATGTAAGTTCACCACGACACTGGCCAAGTGCAATTATGAACGTACCGTACATGATTATCCTTGCTACCCTCGACATGATTCCTGATTCTAGTGACTCTGTCGACCTCAAAATATCTTATCTTAGAGTGCCTAGTAGTGCAATCTCACTTTCACATACTTAGAAGAATGCTAGTTTGAGTCTAGGTATCCGAAATCAACACCTAATTCTCTCAAACTTATGCTTTGATACCAACTTGTAACACCCCCAAATTTGGAAAGAGCAACTAATTTAAAACTTTCAATTATACATCAGATAAGGATAAAATCTATTCTAAAAATCATCACTTGAGTTACCTCAATAAGAATGTTAGATTTAACTTCACAAATAATGGGTCAAGTCTTGTACAAAGACTAATCAAAGTCGGGTGTTACTAAAATCCAATAACAGTTGCTATCTCCAAAAGTGTGGAAGGCTTCACCAAGCTACTCTCTCTCGTGCAGGACTAACACTCATCTCACCACGAAGTCGCTAGCAACAATCCTCAACCAAACCTGATGCGCATGCCGACAAATAAAAATGTTAGGCTAATGCCTAGTGTGTAATAACCTAAAAACCTGAAGTTGGAAATAAAGAAAGTTCAAGGGTTGTTTTGTAGTTTTCTGATTTATGAGGGATCAGTTTTGAAAATAAGAGTATAAAAAGGATAATTCTTCTCCTTATCCTAAAAAGGATCCGCCGACTCACTTTTTAAAATTTCACCATTGTGTGTGTGATTAGAGAGGAGAAAAGAGAAAGCTTTCATGGAGATGAAGCTTTTGAAATTAAATAGAGAATTACGCTTCTTCTTTTTTAAGATTATTGTTCGGTTTTGATCCTTCGTATCGATAAAGATTTATATCATCGTTTCTCGTATCAAGGTGAGTTTTCGTTTAACCATTTTCGAACTTAAATGCATATATTATAAATGGTTATTATTTCAATGTTATACTAGATTTGGTATGTTTGAATTATTACCGTTAATTGTAATACGGTTTTATTACGTGTTATTTATTATTAAAACATGTGGTGTGATTATAAATTATTGAGAATAAGGGACTTTCACAATAGAAGTCGAGTGTGTTAGGACTGTGATGGTCTGAGTAGGGGGTTATATATATAGTGCCCATGAATTTGTTTCGTGTGGTGGGCCACAACCGATACTGATTGCGATCTTGTCAGGGTGTGTGCGATTAAATTGTGGCGACTGTTGTGGTTAGTTAACTGGGTGAGATATAGTGCCTGAGAGCCTACTTTATGACTAACTGATTTATATATGACATATTGTCAATGTGATTTTTATTGAATTGTTGAAGTAATAGGGATTTATTCACTAGACCGTATGGTCTTTGTTTTAAAAAAATATGCATTTCAGGTGAATTTTATATAAGGATTGCTAGCCTGTGAAAAAAGGGTAAGCGGTAATTATTATGGTGAAGGTTGTCTCCAATTACCAGTTCTTTAATATTGGCGGGTTAATTATATTTTCGGTTAAAGGTTCAGGTGTTTATAAATCGGTAAGAATTCAAATCTCCGGTTGGAATTATTTATCTATGTTGTTTTGTATTTTTGAGATAAATATTGGGAAAACTTTATTATCAGTGGATTGATTATAGGTTGATTTCCTATATTTGTGGTTGGTGATTAGTTTTGAGGTGATTTTTGGAAACTGGGTTGTTACATAGTGAGTTCAAGAGTTTTCAATATGAACAAATATATCATTGAAAGGAAAGAATGCAGTTTAAATCATTATCTTTCAAAATGATTTACTTTAAATATTAAACGACTCATTTCCAATAACACACACCCTTTAAAAAAAGTATCCCAATATAGACATTCATTTGTAAGGCAACTTCAACCCCAACTCATCCAAAACGTGAATTTTAAGTAAACTCCCAATTTATAAAAAATGCAGAATAAACTTTTTTTCCCGTACACCCCAAACATGGGTGGAGCATAATACTCAACCCATAAATCTTGAGTAAACAAATCCATATATGCAAAACGTCACCGAAAACATGGATAATAAAATAATACAATTTAATGCCCAAACAACACCTTCCGGTGACCGGGGAGACCCGATTCCGTTTTACGTGGCAGACACACAAAGTTAAGCCACATAGTCACGTTGTCGAACTACACCTCAGAGCGTAACTGTATTGCCTGCTCTACCGAGCTACACCTCCAGTCGGACTGTATTCCAAGTCCCAAAAACACCGTATCCCCCATTGTCTGCTCCGTCGAGCTACACCTCAAGGATACGCGATCTTATTGCATGTTCGTTCCCTAGTGGAGTTTCATCCTCAGGGTACTCATTCGACCTACTCCCTAGCATTCAAGATAGGAGTCTCAACTCCTTACTTGATAACTCCATATGTCTAACCCTCATGCACAAGAATTAGAACATCCAATCACAATACTCATGGTCCCGAAGTACAACCCATAAAGGTTTGTTAGCTCCACTCTCATTGTATAGAAGTATTGAAAAATAGGCTAAGTATGGAAATCGCAGAAATCAGCCGCTGAACACCCAAGTACACCACAGAAGGTGCAAACCTCATAAGTTACTCCACAGAAGATGCACCCGAGGTCAAACCTGATGATGTTCTCAGATCACAGAGCCTTTGTGATCACTCACAGAGCCTCTGTGAAGGCTAACCTCTGGAGATCAATGTTGAAGCTTTTCTTAGAAAGTTCAAGACAAGACCACGTGCAGAACACATGAGGCCTGCTGTACGAAGATCCTCAAGATCAAAGTAATGGGCGTCCCACGATATTTACTTTACAGGTGGCATTCCGTTTATGGAATGTCAGTTTCTGTCTTGTACTAAGGGGTGCATCCCTCTGCTATATTAAGGGAGCACTACCTTAGAGCACAATGTACGAGATCACACACAAAAATAGCAGTCTGTATAATCCTTGAGCATATTTGCACATACCAGTGCGTGTTCTTGGTGTTCTTGAGTAATTAATGAAATAGTTCTTTGAGTAACTTTCTTGTAATACTTTACTTTATGTTCATTAATTGCTTGTGTGTTTACTACCTTGTATGTTCAACCTTTTCTACACATCTTAAACGCTTCCGCACTCTATTTAACTAATCTGTGTGTAGTAAAAGGTTAAATCAAGTTAAAGAACATCATAACTGGGATCAACAATTGGTATCAGAGAAAACTTTGATTTTCAATATCAAAGGATCTTGTTCTATACTTGTTTCCAGTATTCAAGGTAGTAGTTTGAGTCTGTTCTTCGTCCCAAACTCCATTTACAGTCACACTCTGTTTTCTGAAGCTATATCAACCTGTTTGGTATAGAAACAGGTACAAGTGTGTCCTTCATTCAAAGACAGATTCAAAGCTAGTTGGTTGGTCATCTGTTCTTACTGATTCATATTCTCATCATTTCTAAAACCATTACTGTTATACTCTTTCTGGTTCGTGCCATACTCTGTTTTTCCTCTCTAAACTAAAATGGCAAACACTATTAACTACTTCAGTGTTGGATCTCAGTCTAAACCTCCCACTCTTCTAAGGGATGAATATCCTCAGTGGAAGATCAGGATGGTGCACTTCCTTGAAGGTGTGGATCCTGGTCTAGTTGAATTTCTTCACAATTCTCCTTTCATCCCAATGACAACTGTTCCTCGTGTTCCGGCCACTGCCAATACTCCTGAAATCCCTTAATATCAACACCCCAAACATGTCCTTGAATGGGGTGAAGAAGAAAAGGCACAACATGAGCTTGCAAAGAAAGCCAAAAGATTAATCATAATGGCTATCCCAAACGATATCTTTCAATCTCTTGACTCATGTGAAACTTCAAAGGACCTATGGTTAGAGCTAGAGAAACAACTTGAGGGTGGTGCCAAAACCCTCAAGAACAACAGAGCCTTATGCATAAATGAGTATTTTGCATTCAAAGCTCTGCCGGGTGAATCCATTCAAAGCACTTACAATAGATACAATTCTTTGATAAACAAGTGTAAGAGGTATGGCATCCATAGAACCTCTGAAGAAAACAATGTCAGATTTCTACAAAGCCTGAATGATGAATGGCTTCATCTAACCATGTCCATGCAAGCCACATTGGATCTTGATGTTTGGTCCATATATGATCTCTTTGGAACACTGATTAGCCAAGAGAACAGAATTTCCAAACTGACAACCTCTGTTGGAGGTCCTCTGGCTCTTGTGGGAAGTGCCTCAGAAGGCAAAGTCAAGGGAAAGAAGGATAAGGCAGCTGAGGAGGCACAGAGGAAGAAGAAAAAGAAGGTACTTGTAGCAGAGAGTGAAAGTGAAGAAGATTCTGAGGAGGAGATTGACATGGCTGCTTTGGCCAAAACACTTGCACTTATGACCCGACAATTCAATCGTGGTCTCAAGAAGCTGGAGTACAGAGGGAGAGAAGAAAGAGATGACAGAAGCAGAGGATATGGTGAAGCGAGAAGACATGAAAGAGAAAAGTCTGGGGAGCCAAGGCAAGAAGAGAGAAATGGACAGAAGTCAGACGGCAGAGCTGGTGAAAAATTCCCAAAGCAAACTGAAGGGTGCTTCAAATGCGGAAAACCAGGACACTTCGCCGCAGAGTGCAGGTCCTCTGCCAACAAAGGGAAACTCACAAGGGACGCTGCTTTCTATAAAAAGAAAGCAAAGTACTACACTCAGAGATACCTAATGGCAGAACAAGAGAACCATGTAACCGATGAATCCTCTGATGAAGAAGACAACGCACTCTTCTGTGGAATGGCAGAAGTCCACTCTTCTGACAATTAGAGTGAGGTATCCACTTCTAATTCTTGTAACTCTGACTTTGAAAACAAGCTTCTTGAAATACAAAATGATCTTCTAGCTTATAAAAATACATGCTCGGATCTTGAGAAAAAACTTGCCTTCTTTGAAAGAGAAACTAGGCTTCTCACAGAGGAGAAGGACAAGCTTTACTTTGAAAAAAAATCTCTTATCTCTGAGCATATTTCAACAAAAAAGGATTTCAAGGAAAAAATCACAAATCTTGACAAAGCTTTGAAAGATAAGGTCAAAGAGCTAAAGAAATGTGAGAGTGATCGTTTAAATGCCATTTCTTTGAAAAACTTTTTTCAAAAAGAAAGAGAAGTCCTTCATCAAGATCTATTCGACGGAGATCTCCAAATTAAGAGGTATCAGGATGCTCAAAAAGTTCATGAAAAGGTAAACACCCAGATCGGCAGAAGAGGATTAGGGTTCGAGGACATTGACCCTTACACAGGAAATAAAAGAAACAAATCTTTATCAAACATCTTCTGCCCTGGACAATTTTTAAAACCAAGTCTTCCAAACCTTTTATCCACATTTAAGAGGCGCAGAACTTCTGAAGGACCACATCTGAGGAAACCTCTGCAGATGGCAAATGTATGGTATGAAAACAATGATTTACCATCTGCACCTTCATCAAAAGGAAAATCTATACCAAAGAAATATCTGTCTCAAAAACAGATAGGGGTCTTCAGATTTGGTCACCCAGAAACGCAAACTCAAATGGCCTTTGTGTGCATGATGATTCCTGAAAAGGAACTATCCTCTGAAGCACTAGAGTTTGTTCCAGCCTCTATGGAAGAAAAACTATTTAAAATATTTTTGGAAAGCGACTTGAGAAGAACTTATGAAAATCATTTTCTCAACCATTCTGATTTAACCTCTGAAATAAGAGAAATATTTGAGCAAGATCTACAAAACTGTCTTAATGTTCCTATGGTCATTCCTTGTATTTCAAAAATTCTAAATACCTCAGAGGACACCAATGAACAAAGCAAGGCACTTACAGAAGGTCAGGCTCTCATTCACAGAGACTTTCTCGATTCAGACTCTGAGTCGGAATTAGAGTTCTCTGTCGACAATGAGACAAGTTCTGTGGAACTTGAGATACTCCTCTGTGGTCCAGAAAAGAGTAAACTTACTTCTGGCATTCTTAATAGAACAGTTCTTCCCAAAAGGAAAACCACAAGTGTACCTATTTGTCCTGATTTCCTGGACATGTGCTTACAAGCAAAGACTTCTCTTGAGCTTAAAAATTCTAAAAAGAACAAGATCTCTCATATTTCAAAAGCTCCAAGACCATTAAAACCTTTTCAAGAAAAATTCACTTGGCAACAGAAGGATAAATGGCCTAAAATTGATAAACTTGATGCTTCTGTTGCAGTGAAAGCAAGGAAAGAAGATCAAGGGAGAGTACAACCACAGAGCCACTCAAGAGGAGTTTTTGAAAAAACTCAACCTAGATTAGCCAAAGCTTTCTGTAAAAAGAAACCCAAATCTAAAATGGGTTATAGTAAAATTTGCTCTGTACCCTCCTTTGACAAATTTAATGAGATTTTCAAGAAGTTTGCCTCAAATGTTCCTTATTGTAAATGCTTTGATCTTATGCATGCTTTGAATCAACATTTCTCGAGGCCCTCCTATCTTATATCTCACCCCAAACCCAAGAATGCAAAATTCAAGGGTGAGAAGAGACAATCTGGTACCTCTGCAAATGAGGATAAATCCAAAACCAAAGGTTTTAAGGCATCTTCACAACTTCCTAACAAAAATGGACCCATTTGGAAATGGGTACCTAAATCTCTCTAATCTGTCCACAGGAGAAACAGCATGTGCCTATCTGGTACCTAGACTCCGGGTGCTCAAGACACATGACTGGCGACAGAGGGTTGCTTTCCTCCTACAAAGAAAAACATGGAGGAGGATCTGTGACTTTTGGAGATAACAAAAAGGGTCAAATAAAAGGCTATGGAATCATTGCCAAAGGAGACATCGATGTCAACAGAGTTGCCTATGTGGATGGCCTCAAGCACAATCTTCTGAGTGTAAGTCAACTCTGTGACAATGGACTCGATGTGACGTTCAAAAGACAGTACTGCTCTCTGTTGAAAGAAGATACAACCACAGAGCTTCTGCGAGCCAAAAGACGAGGTGATTTATACCTCATGGACTTTAAATCAACTAACAGAGAAGAAAAGCTCTGCTTAGTCTCAAGTAAGAATGAAGAAGCTTGGCTATGGCACAACAGGTTCTGTCATCTAAACTTTCACACACTTAACAAACTTGTGAAACTAGAACTAGTAAGTGGTCTACCAAGTATTAGATTCGACAAGGATCATCTATGCTCAGCTTGTGAGATGGGCAAACTCAAAAGGGCTGCCCACAAAACTAAGTCTGACATATCTTGCACCAGACCTCTGCAGATGCTTCATGTTGAACTCTGTGGTCCTATATCTGTGCAAAGTCTTGGTGGCAAGAAGTACATCCTTGTACTCATAGATGAATTCTCTAGATATACTTGGGTTGAATTTGTTCGAAAGAAATCAGATGTTCCTGAAGTACTAATCAATCTTATCAAGAGAATACAAGTTCTTTATGACTGCAGGGTACAGAGAATTCGAAGTGACAATGGGACAGAGTTTAAGAATTCAACCATTGAAGCCTATCTTTCGACATAAGGCATATCACAGAACTTCTCTGTTGCAAGGACTCCACAACAAAACGGTGTTGTTGAACGAAAGAACAGAACACTAGTGAAAGCCGCAAGAACTATGCTCACTGCTTTAGGGCTCTCTATTTCTTTCTGGGCAGAAGACATTTCAACCGCATGCTTCACCCAAAATCGATCCTTGATCGTGAATAGACATGCAAAGACACCATATCACTTACTACACCAGAGGAAGCCGAACATTAAGTACTTCCATGTCTTTGGATGCAGGTGCTTTGTACTGAACGACAGAGACCAGATAGGGAAATTCTGTCCCAAAGCCGATGAAGCCAAATTTGTTGGCTATTCATCAAATTCCAAGGCATACAGAATCTATGTACTCAAATCCAAGCATATACTCGAAAGTATTAATGTTTCATTTGATGATTCTTTTCAGGTGACTTCTGAGCAAATCAACTCAGGACTCAAACTTCAAGATGAAGATTCTGGTGGATCATCACGAACAAATGATCTTCATCATTTGTTTGAAGAGATGTTCAATGATGATGAACCCTCTGAAGGTGACCGCAGAGCCTCTGAAGCCGAACCCTCTGAGGACCAAATAGGTACTTCTCTAACTGGTCCTAGTAATGCTTCACCCTCTTCCAGTAATGCCGCAGGTGCAACCATCGAGGGGGAACACTCAGAGGACAATACGAATCAAGGCCCCAAACTCAATCAAGATCATGGTCATCCTCAAAATCTCTCTGAAGGGTCAACACCAGATCAAGGCTCCACAGAGCTCTCTACCCCAACTCATGATGAACAACCAAGCCCTGTGGCAAGTACAAATGATCAATTTCTCTCAACAGAAAATGATCTACATCAAGACGAACGTGCTCTTTAATTAACCACAGAAGTTTCCAATGATCACCTGCCCTGCATGACAAAGTGGACCAAGAGTCACCCATAGAGCCAAATCATTGGTGACGCTTCTGACAAGGTCCAAACTCGATCGAGTACTGCAAATTTTTGTTACTATACAAATTTGTGAGTATCATCGAACCCAAAAAGATATCTGAAGCTCTTGAAGACCCAAACTAGGTAGAAGCTATGCAAGATGAGCTTCTGCAGTTTGAAAGAAACGAAGTATGGACCCTAGTGCCTCTGCCGAAAGGCAAAACCGCAATAGGGACCAAATGGGTCTTCAGGAACAAAAAGGATGAAGACGGTATGGTGATCAGAAACAAAGCAAGACTGGTGGCCAAGGGATACTGTCAAGAAGAAGGCATTGACTATGGAGAAACCTTTGCCCCTGTGGCACGACTCGAAGCAATAAGAATCTTTCTTGCCTTCGCTGCCCACAGAGGTTTCAAAGTATATCAAATGGATGTTAAGTCAGCCTTTCTGAACGGGCAGATTCAAGAAGAAGTATATGTCCAACAACCACCAGGGTTTGAGAACTCTAAGTACCCAAATCACGTCTATTTTCTGGACAAGGCTCTGTATGGACTGAAACAAGCCCCCAGAGCATGGTACGACAGACTTTCAAACTTCCTCCTTGCAAATGGTTTCGAAAGAGGTACTACTGATACGACTTTATTCTATAAGAAGAGAAAAGGTGAGATTCTGCTTTTACAAATTTATGTTGAAGACATTATTTTTGGGTCTACAAATGATTTATATTGCAAAAAGTTCGAGTCATTGATGAAAAGTGAGTTTGAGATGAGCATGATGGGAGAACTTACATTCTTCCTAGGATTGCAAGTCAAACAAACCACAGAGGGTATTTTCATAAACCAATCAAAATATTTCTCTGACATACTTGAAAAATACAAGCTCTCTGACTCTTCACCAATGAAAACTCCTATGGTCACTGGATCCAAGCTCCATGCAGATCGAGAGGGCAAATCTGTGGAGTGTAAACTCTACAGAGGGATGATAGGATCTCTGCTGTACTTAACCGCGAGTAGACCTGATATAATGTTTGCCACATGTCTATGTGCAAGATTTCAAGCTAACCCCAAAGAATCTCATCTTTATGCTGTCAAGAGGATCTTCAGATACCTAAAAGGGACCAAAAATCTTGGTCTCTGGTATCCGGAGAACTCTGGCTTTGATCTCATGGCTTATACAGATTCATATTATGGAGGATGCAAGCTCGACAGAAAGAGTACCTCTGGGAGTTGCCAATTCCTAAGAGGGAAACTAGTAAGTTGAACTTACAAGAAACAGAATTGTGTCTCGACCTCTACGGCAGAAGCAGAATATGTTGCTGTTGCAAGTTGTTGTTCACAAGTTCTGTGGATGAGGACCCAACTCAGAGACTATGGATTTGATATCGAAAAAATTCCCATCCTCTGTGACTCCAAAAGTGCCATTACGATCTCTGCCAATCCTGTGCAGCACTCCAAGACCAAACATATCGATATCAGGTATCACTTTCTGAAACATCATGTGGAGCATGGGACAATAGAAATGTACTTTGTGCCCACAGACTACCAACTTACCGACCTTTTCACGAAGGCATTGGATGAGAAAAGATTCACTTTTCTAGTTGGTAAGATTGGTATGCTCAACATGAGTTGACCACAGAGCCTCTGTACCCTCGAACAGAGCCTCTGTTGTACATATTTGTATGTAACATATCCCTTGTTTGTAAATAATCTCTTCGGCTTTCTTTATTGTATATTCTTTCCTGCGAATCTATGTCTTGTGCAAATATTATCTTTACATGATCCAAGCATAGTTGAAGGGGGAGCAGACCAAACCATCAAAGACCAATCTTGATTATTCAAGGGGGAGCAAGACAGTTCTGCGCAACACAGACTACAGAGTGAGGTTAGTCCATCTGAACCAAGGGTCAAAACTCTTTCTCGAGCACTATGCCCTCAGAAAGATCACCCTTTGTACCTTATTTTTCTGTCAAAACTTTGAAATGATCAAATCTTTGAAAATCTTTCCTAAAAAGGAAATTTTTGGTCTCAGAACCTCTGAGGTCGACCACAGAGCCTCTGCGATCTATCACAGAATTTTTGCACCTCTAAACTGAGAATGTGTGACCACATGCCCTTTAAAAAGAACTCGATCATTTCATCGCACTATCCTCCCTCATAAAAAGCTCTTCTGATCAGAACCTTGCCTATGACCTCAGAAGCCTCTTATCCACAGAGCTTATGTCATTCCCATCACTTGAGAAATTCAGGTCATGTGTTGCGGGTTATTTTTTGAATCTCACTGTCACGTGAGAATAGTAAATTCCACGCGCGTGAGAATAGGGTGGCGCACGTCCTAGATCGTGCACCGCCATCATCTGACGTGGCAATATTTGATTGGTTCGTAACTTGTACCGTCGTTTTTTAAAACGGATTCTTATCCGTTACCACTCATCACGGATTTGAAAATTTTATCTTTTATCGCTCATTCTTTTTTACCCTCTCTCCTTATATATAAATCCCTCTCATACCCCAAATTCTTTTTTACCTGCTATCTTCTCTCTTTCAAGAATCCCTTTGCAAAGAATTCTCGCTCTCCATATCTTTCCATGGCATCTCATTCTGCTTCTTCCAAGAACTCCAAGGGATCTTCTGCATCAAACCACTCGATGCATTCTGAAGCTAAAAAGGACGATTCCCATTCTGTTGAACAAGAACATGTCCTCACAAGCAGAATACTCTCCTTCACACACCATGATTATCACTCCAGGCAACTGAATCTCAAGCCTAACAATCACTATGTTGTCTTGGACCCAAAGGGATATCCTGAGGAAGATGCTCCTTTAATTCAAATCCTAAAGAACCACATCCTCACAAAAGCCCTAACCCTAAAAAGAACTGATATTCCTGAAACTTACATTCAACAATTCTGGTTGAGTGCTAAGCATGAAAAACTGGACCGTTATGGCTACTGTGTCATGGGTTATGCCACCCATCCTTCCACTACTCAAATATTGGACCTTGGTATAAACCGAAGATGGGTCGCAGAGGTATTCGAGCTTCCCACCAAGACCCAGCTAAACCTAACAAGATACTCTGACGAGCCCTCTGACGATGAGATTCTGGAGTTCCTTAGGTTCATTGGGTACGCTACACCAATTTCCAAAAGAACCGACTTCAGACGCCAGAACCTTCCACCTCTGTGGAACGTTCTCTTCTCTATTCTAAATCGCTGCTTGACTTGCAAGGTAGGCAGTCCTAACCAATCTATCCATACCATACTTGCAATAATGTATGGTATGTACTACGATTTGCCTCTGGACTATGCAACTCTAATATTCAGGGAAATCAGAAAGGCGGTCATAGCCAAGCAAGAGGACCAAGCTCGAGGCACAAAGCCCAAAAACCTTGTCTTCAACAAATTTTTTGCCATTCTGTTAGGAGACGCTCTGATAGGAGAAGGGAAGTTACCTACAGAGGGTAAGATGATCAAGGTCTATGACATGAAGTCGCACAAGCCCACAGTTCTCAAATCTGGGTATCCGGGAGCAAGACCTCTGCCAGCCCGAATTTTAGCCTACCTGAACAGTGAAGATGGGGTGAAAACTTACATTCGTGGGCACAGGACTCCTGAACCGAGTCCTGCAACCCCTCCATGTGTAGGATTCCAATTGGGTAAGATAGTTGTTTTCCTTAGGACAAAGATAGGTGAGGGAGCTGAAGTTAGAACAAAGGAGGCTGAAGGAGCTGAAGTGCGAACAGAGGCTGTCGTTGAGAAACGAGAAAAGAAGCTTAAAAAGAAAAGAACTCCAAAAGAGAGAGTCGCAGAAGAAGAGGCTCCAAAATCCCCAACAGATGTTGCCAAGCCAAAGAAGAAGGCTAAGAAATTGACAAAGGCAGCAACCTCTGAACCTGTACCCTGTCCAGACGTGAGTGAACCTGCAAAGTCTGAACAACCTCTGCAGAGGAGAAGAAGAAAAGCCCAAGTCATTGAAAGCTCTGAGGAAAGGCCATCCAGCCCTCTCCGAGTCGCATTGGCCATAGCTGAGGAGATACAGAAGCTGCACTCTGGAACCTTAGGGGAATTCGCAGATTTTACAGTGCAAGACGTTACGGGGTTTCAAGCTCTGATGATGAGGGTAACAAAATCTCAGAGGAGATAGGAGAAAAAGATGCCCTTGGCACACCACCAAAACAAACTCCCAGTGCAACCCATACTTCTACCCCTTCAGTTCTAGTGCAGAGGGGTATTGAAACAGGACCGCACAGTCCGAACCTAGCCCAAGCCATCCGGACAGAGGATATTCCTTCATCCTCTGTACCACAATTCGGGGAAACCAAACCCACCTCACCCTCTCAAAAGGGTGAGAGTGTTGCTCTGCGTGTCCATTCGCCCCAGGACACATCTCTTCCACACACAGAGGTATTCGTTACGTCTGTCACACACAAGAATGACGCCCAAACCACCTCAGATTTGGTGGTGAAAGAACACGATGATTCTGTGGCTCTAGAACAACCACAGGATCCATTCAACATAAGTCTTAAGGGAGTCTTTGAACCCTCCCCCAAAGAACGTGTTGACAGAACTTCCACAGGTGCTTCCTCTGTGGAACATCGAGGATTGGAAGGAAATCCCTCAGATCTCAACATCCCCACAGGCTCTATGGGTGCCAAAAAATCGTTGGCTAAATCTGGAACATGTGTTGTTCCAGAGGTTACCTCTGACACTTTTGTCACAAAGGGGGAGTTTCAAGCCTTTGCTGACATGGTGCTCACAAAACTTGACGAGTTGAAAAGCTCTGTCTCTGTGGATTCTCAATCCATCGCAGATGCTCTTCAAGCAAACACCGCCGCCTTGACTGCTCTTCGTCAATCCTCAACTCAACATTCGGCGGCGATCAATGAACTAAACACAAACTGCGCGAAAAGGGCTGATCTTCAATCTTGTGGACAAGCCATCATTGCACATTCCAATCAAAATCAGGTACTCGGGGATCTTTGCACAGAAGAGTTCCCAAAGTATGCTAGACAAGGAGTTCAGACTGGAGTGAATGAAATGGCCAAGCTTCGAGAGGAAATAAAGGACATAACTCGCAGTGTTATGGTCCCATTCAATCCCCAAGCATCAACCTCTGTGCCTGACCCCTCTGCCATTGCCACAAAATCCGACCTAGAAGCAATGGGAAGTCAGTTTCTGAGCAACCTCATCCTTCTTCGATCCCACTTCAATGAACAAGGAGAAAAGGTGGCTGCAGACTTGAAGAAAACCGTAGCCACATTTCGGTTCAAATCTGACATGGAAATCAACGAGCTATCAATGGCCGCATGGGACACTCTACAGAAGATCAATAAACATGTTGATGAGCACCTCTGCAAAAGGAAAAAGAGAAAAGCCCCAGCTACTTGCCAAACGGAGGCCTCGCAGAAGGTTTCAAGGCATGAGGACCAGGATCCAGATGCCTCTGGCCCTGGCCATCATGAGGGGGAGAAGGCATTAACACCAAAAGCACCTGTCATCTCAGCCACTCCTCTTCAAGCCCTACCCTTACAATGAACATCTTCAGAGGCACACAAAACACATAATCTCACGCCCTGTGTCTCTGAGGACCTAATACCGACTTCAATTGTCCAATGAACAACTTCTGCAGGGTCTCAGAAAGGGAAGGTTAGTGTAGACTCTGAACAGATCGCAAAAGGACTAGCAAAGTTTATAGAACCCTCAAGTCCTGAACTTATGCCCACTGCACCCACACCCGTTGTACAGTTTCAAAGCCTTGATCCAGTAAACGCTGCAGATACTTCAGAGACCTCTCCACGAAAGAAACAGTCCTCAGAGCAGAACTCAGAGCAGAAACGTCAAGAGGACAGAGTAAAATAGATAGTTCAATCGATGGACGCCATGAGAGTTCCAATCCCAAGGCCTCCACTGAAAGAACTTAAGTTTCAAGAGAACATTCATACCTATCTTTACAGCGCAGATCCCGAAGCCATCTTCTTAGCAACAAATCTGCATCCCTTAATCAAAGAAGACATCAGAAGACGCTTTGAGCGAACTGCACTAGAAAGGGATGAAGTATTCTCCACAAAAGATATCAAAACCGTGATGAGTATCTCTCTGCACTCCTTCGCCAACAAGTCAATCATGTATGCAAAATACTTAGTTGAGAGAAAAGATGGGAAGCAATACACGTTCACAGATGCAGACTTAAAGAACCTCTGTGCCTACGATCTTCCTCAACTACATGCCTTCACAGAGCAAAGACTTGAAAAGCGTAAGGAGTACATGATAGCGAATGGAAGGATCAAGGAGGTGATGCGCGAACATGTAAAATATCACAGCAAAATGGACTTCGAGGTAGCTCTACAACTCGGAGTCGAAAAGTTGTCGATCACCAAACCAGATGATCAATTCCCTAGAATCGAGAACGTTCCTTCAAACTCCTTAATCACAGAGCCTGAGTTCGAATTCATCTACAGAGACGATGATGGGCTTAAAAAGATGTATCGGCCAAATCAAAGTCACAAGTATTCGAACAACACTCTGCAGAAGATAAAGAACACGATTCTGAGGAAGAAAGGCTCTGAGATTGTGCAAGCAGGACCTTCAGAGACAATGATAGGACAGATTGATGCACAACTGAAGTACAGGGAACTCATTCTATCGATGAGAAAAACTCTAGCTGAAAGCTTTACCAACCCGATAAATGATTTTCCCCAATGACTTCTGTAATCTTTTGTTGTTCATTCATGTATTTCGATGCTTAATGTAATTGCCTTTTGGCATTTTTCTTTTATGAATGAATATCACTTTTCAGAGGTTGAGTTCCTTTCACCTCTTTTTGTTTCCATCTTAGCCAACACCTCAATTTTCAAAAAAAAATTCAATACTTAGGGGGAGATTGTTAGCTCCACTCTCATTGTATAGAAGTATTGAAAAATAGGCCAAGTATGGAAATCGCATAAATCAGCCGTTGAACACCCAAATACACCACAGAAGATGAAAAGCTCAGAAGTTACTCCGCAGAAGATGCACCCGAGGTCAAACCTGATGATGATTCTCAGATCACAGAGCCTCTGTGATCACTCACAGAGCCTCTGTGAAGGCTAACCTCTGGAGATCAATGTTGAAGCTTTTCTTAGAAAGTTCAAGACAAGACCACATGCAGAACACGTGAGGCCTGCTGTACGAAGATCCTCAAGATCAAAGTAATGGGCGTCCTACGATGTTTACTTTACAGGTGGCATTCCGTTTATGGAATGTCAGTTTCTGTCTTGTACTAAGGGGTGCATCCCTCTGCTATATTAAGGGAGCACCACCTTAGAGCACAATGTACGATAGGACACACAAAAATAGCAGTCTGTATAATCCTTGAGCATATTTGCACATACCAGTGTGTGTTCTTGGTGTTCTTGAGTAATCAATGAAACAGTTCTTTGAGTAACTTTCTTGTAATACTTTACTTTCTGTTCATTAATTGCTTGTGTGTTTACTACCTTGTATGTTCAACCTTTTCTACACATCTTAAACGCTTCCGCACTCTATTTAACTAATCTGTGTGTAGTAAAAGGTTAAATCAAGTTAAATAACATCATAACTGGGATCAACAAGGTTCCTCTTCGCCAAACAACCGGGACAACAACAATGCCAACACGACATAAATTCCCAAGGTGAGAATATCAAGACTCCTCATCCTTAAATATGACTGACTTACATGCCTATGGATCTAATGCATTACAGTCTAAAATACATTACTCCAATTGAATGACACACGCACTCAAAACATGTATTCTTCAAAATAAAGTGCAATAAATGCAACTCACATACAAAGCTCCACTTTAAGTTATTACAACCGAACAAAAGTCCCCAAGACCCGACAAAGCCGAAAACTGAGCCTTAAGCTCAACCAATCAAATGACCGTATGCTAAAATCCACAAAATGCAATAAAATGCAACCGACCACGTTTATGCAAATTGTCGCGGCCTTTCGTGTTTACACCTTTTTAAAATGCAAGAAAATAGATTTCGACGCAAGTATACATCTTAATCTACTGCCGTCTGTAACAAGTAATAATGGTACAAAGTACCGAATATCGATCCCACAGGGAAGCGTGGAAAAGTTTTCCTCGAAAGTCGGGTCTGTAAAAGCGAGTTTCAGATGGCGAATTCGAAAACAATATTTTGATTGGGTTTTGAGTATCAACTACTGAGAAATTAATTTAAAAAGAGTGCACGGGGTATAAAGATCCGTTGGGACAAATTTAATAATTAACTAAAAGACGAGATCGCATTCCATCGTTATCTCAGAGTCGATATTTTATATAACTTAAAGAAGTCGTCATACCACGAACCAGTTGTCAAGTGATCGGTTGTATTCCGACATAAAATATAACTCTGATTTAAATAACTTTGGACAATCATGCGATACGATACACCTTTTTTTCTCTTATCGGTCTCGGTCCCAACTTTACTTTTTTACCCCGAACTGAGATGGTTAGCCCATCATCATTTTAAATCCTAATTTTAAAGATTGTAAAAGCAATTAAATAAAATGAGAATTACGGCAACTACTTGTTAATTAATTTTAAAAGAAGTGATTTATCAACTATGCATGTAACTAAAATCCTTACTTGAACTAGAAAAGTTAATTTGCTTGAGAATAATGACAATATTAAACTACAAATACTACAATTATAAGAAATTAAATTCAGTTAATCCAACGACGTTAAAATAAAGTGGGAATTATAGAGCCATGATTTACCAAATAATTTATCACTTGTTAAGGAAAATCTTGTGTCAAATGTGTCTTTAATCCTTAAGTTACTTTGAGAGTCTTTATCAATTAACGTATTGTCCGGGATGGTTTTTAACACTTTGGAAACACGAAACAATTTTAATACTACAACAAACCGTGAACCAACCGAGGTTGGGAGTCCGAAATGATTAATCGGGATTCCGGTTTGTTATAAAACTAAAATTGTAGTGAAAACCAAATAAAAACCAAAAAATGTCGAACCACAAGAAGAAGATGACAAGGTGCGGAAAATTAATACGATGAGAATATTCGTAATGGTAAGGTGACTAACATTAATATTAATCAAAAGAGGAGGATTGAATCATGAGCTAGAGCTTAAACCAACCACTAATGGCTCAATTCTTCAATTCCAATGCAAAAGATGGTGAAAGGAGTCTAGAGAAATGTCTAGGTTCAATGTACCTAGAACATTTCTCTCCCAAAGAAAAGCATACGTAGGAAGTAACAAAGAAGAAGGCAAGTATGATATGGATCCCTCTTTCTCCTTACACTACATGGCTATTTATAGCTAAAATCAACCTTGGGGGCCAAGTTTACAACAATGGGGGCCCAAGGGAATTATAGGTAGATGAGCCCAAAAACAAAGTATCCATCCAAAAAAAGTCCACACTTTCGGCCCAACATGCAGTCCAAAAAGATTCGGTCCATCGATGCGTCTTATAATACGGCCCAAAAAGGAGAAGTCATAGTGTCGGTTTCGCGCCATCTTGATATGTTGACTTCTCACGACCTTCGCATCAATCCTATAATAAAAACATAAGATAAAAATAAGATCTTTTCGAAAATTTTCTAAAATTAACCACCTAAAAACGACTAAATATAAAACACTTATTTTAGACGAAAAGCACTAAAAATAAGCAAAAAGGACTCAATGGGGAAATAAAAATTTGCTCAAAATTATAAAAACGAGCTAAAAATAGGGTAAATAAAATTACCCTATCACAACCCCAAACTTGAACTGTTGTTCGTCCCGAACAACTTTATTAAAGAAAAACAATTTTGAGCAAAAAAATTTGAAAGAAAAGGGAGATATTCCATCCACACAAACCATCATACGCACCATCTCTTATTAAATACAATTAGTTCACAACACAAAAAATAATGGCTCTAATCATGGCTTCCCTCAACATGATTACAAAAATCTATCAACCAAAAGTTAAACATACAATTCTTTGACGGATTAGGATTGACAATGCAACAAAAGGATGAACGTTATGCATATGGCTTATATATATGTGTATATTTTTTTATGCATAGTCTTTTTTCCAAATTCTCATCTCATATTTCTTTTTGGCACAATTTTTCTGCCATCACTCTTTGAGTGAACATTTGTACACACACATTCTCTTGGTGTCTTTGACACTTTTTTTTGACGAATGATTCCATTTTCTTTTTGCAATTCACTTTGGAATTATGTTTTGTGTATGTGTGAACAATAGGTGATATGGTTTATGACTATGAATGAATGACCATATCACCCCTCCCCAAAACTTTGAGAGGTTCAATGTCCCTATTGAACGAAAAATGGCAATTGTCGAGATTGGAGGAAAGGTGGTGCGAGTGTATATGTTGCATTGTCCCAAAAAAATCCGTGAATCAAAGAATCACAAGTTTATTTTTAGCGATAAATAAAAAAAATCATGAGAGTTGTTCCAAATGATTGTTGCCCGTATGGAACGAAGTGAAACCAATGTCTGTGAGTAGTAAGAAAGTGTGCATGATGGTGTGTAAAAAAAATCTAACTTTGTTTTCAAACAACAATCCCTGACACATACATGAGAAATTTAAACAACAATCAAACAAAGAGGAAGGGTGATGGAACCTGCCCTACTCGCGGTGAGTAGGGTTTTTGTTTGCCTTTGCATTGATTTTGGAGAACACGGTTGTCGGACCAACTTGTCACCATATTTCTCTTTCCACTTATGTTTCAATCCTTTCCTTGGCATGTCTAAAAAATTAGACATCATACATCTTTGGAAAGTGACAGGTGCATTGCAGAGTCCAAAAGACATCCTTCTAAAGGCAAAAGTCCCATAAGAACAAGTCAAAGTGGTTTTCTCCTGATCTTCAGGTGCAATGAAAATCTGATTGTAACCAGAGTAACCATCCAAGAAACAATAAAACTCTTTCCCTGCTAGTCTGTCTAACATTTGGTCAATGAAGGGTAATGGAAAATGGCCTTTTTGGGTAGCTTGGTTAAGCTTCATGTAGTCCATGCATAGTCTCCAACCTGACACTATCCTAGTAGGTATAAGTTCATTTTTCTCAGTAGTTACCACAGTAATTCCGCCCTTTTTGGGTACACAGTGCACTGGACTAACACATGTACTACTGGCAATAGGATAGATTATGTCCGCATCAAGCCATTTCAAGATTTCCTTTTTCACAACTTCTTTCATCATAGGATTGAGTCTTCTCTGAGGCTCAACTGAGGTGAAATCTTTGTTTTCTAAAATGATCTTATGTTGACAGATGGTAGGGCTTATGCCCTTTAAGTCAGCAATGGTCCATCCTATGGCCTTGGTGTGTAGTTTCAACATGGCAATCAGTTGTTCCTCTTGATCAGATTCTAAAGATGCTGAAATAATGACTGGTAACTTCCCTGAATCTCCAAAAATAACATATTTCAGATGCGAGGGAAGTTGTTTTAACTCCAAGTCTGGGGCACATTCTATGGAAGGAACAAGTGTTTTCCTATCCTCACTTTCTAAGATTTCAACAACAGAGGTAACTTGTATGTCTTCTAATTCCTCAAACTCTACTGTATCTTCTTCACTATCAGATTCCTCAATTCCCATGACCTCCCCAAAACTTTGGTCTTGACACCAAGATTTAATCATACCTAAGGTAGAGCATTCCTCCTTCTCTTCAGAATAACCAAGGGAATCCAACACATTAAAAGTCACTTGTTGGTCTTGAACTCTCATGGTGAGTTCACCTTTTTGGACATCAATTAGAGTCTTTCCTGTTGCTAGGAAAGGCCTTCCTAAGATAATGGGAATGTCTTTGTCGGCTTCAAAATCTAAGATGATAAAGTCTGCAGGAAAAATAAATTTATCAACCTGGACAAGGACATCCTCAATTTTACCCTTAGGCCAAGCTATGGACTTATCTGCTAACAACAGTGAAACCGTGGTAGGTCTAGCCTCACCTATGCCTAAGGTGTTGAAAACAGATAAAGGCATAAGGTTTATGCTGGCACCTAAGTCACATAGGGCTTTTCCTACTTCTTTTCCTCCTATGGAACATGGGATTGTGAAGGTCCCTGTATCTTTCAATTTTGGAGGGATTTTGCTAGATAACATGGCACTGTACTCCTCAGTCAGAGCTACAGTCTCATACTCATTCAATTTTTTCTTTTTGCTTAAAATGTCTTTTAAAAACTTTGCATAATTTGGCATTTGTTCAATGGCTTCCACCAAAGGTATGTTGATATGCAACTGTTTAAAAACATCTAAAAACTTTTTGAATTGCAGTTCATCCCTTTGATTCCTTAATCTCTGGGGATAAGGAATATAGAGAGGAACCGGAGTAGGAAACGTAGTCTTTTGAGGAGTAGGTGCTGGGACCGTCGGTGAGATCTTGTCTACCATAGTGGCTGGTGTAACTTTAACTGGTTCCACAGGTCTGGTTTCACAAGGAATTTTGGGACTGTCACCAAATTGTGACACCTCCAAAACAGTCTGTTTATCTACTTTTTGATCTTCCTTGGGTTCACTTGGGAATAATGTTGGATAGTATGATCTTTTTGGAATGGGGGGAGTTTCAATGGGCCTTACAGTGTTTCCAGGACCCGTGCTCACACTGGGTTGAGCAGAATCCAAAACTGTGTTTTTCTTTTCAGGTTCTACTTTGTCTGTTTTTAGTTCTTTTTGAATATTTTTTGGCAAATCCTGTCCACTTCTCAATGTCACTGCCTTCACATGTTCTTTTCCAATTCTCTGAGGTGTTTCTGTGTCACTAGGAAGAGAACCTGAAGGTCGTTTCCTAATTTCCAAAGCCATTTGACCCACCTGGGTCTCCAGATTTTTAATTGATGCCTGCGTTTGGGTCATGAATGCTTTCATCATTGCTTCCAAGGAAGTAGATGAGTCGGCATGCTGGTTTGACTTTTGTTGATAACCAGGTTGATTATTTTGAAAATTTCCATGCTGGTTATTTTGAGGTACGTGATGAGGCTGTTGGTGAAAATTTGGTTGTCCTTGCAACTTTAGTGGTGGTGGATTTTGGGCAGGACTGTGCCAAGAAAAATTCGGAAGTTTGAGAAAAAGGTCCACCCTTGTTGTTATTACTGACATAATTTACTCTCTCGGGATTTCCAAGACAATGTTCAAAGTGATGACCCTCTCCACAGTAGGTGCACTGTATAGACTGCACAGTAAGGGTAGGTGCCACCGTGTTAACTTGCACGGTATTAAGATTTTTGATTAAAGATGCCATGTCGGCCAGCTGTGAAGATAACAATGCATAAGCATCTGTGTCTTGTACCCCTGCTGCTTTTCTAGGTAATGCACGTGGATCAGCCCATTGACCATTGTTGTTTGAAATTCTTTCAAGGATTTCATATCCTTCATTGTAGGTACAAGCTGTGAAAGCTCCGTGTGCAGTAGCATCGAGCATTTGTTTAGCAGTAGTATTTAAACCACTGTAAAACGTCTCTAGCTGAATGCAATACGGAATGCCATGATGAGGGCATTTTCTCAATAGCTCCTTGTACCTATCTCATGCATCAGGAACTGCTTCATCGTCCATTTGTCTAAAAGTGCAGATTTCATTTCTAGATTTAGCATTCCTCGTGGGTGGAAAATATTTTTTCAAAAACTTTTCTGCCATTTGGGTCCATGTAATTATAGAATCTGGTTTCAACGAGTTGTACCAAGACCTTGCTCTGTCTCTTAATGAGTATGGAAAAAGTTTTAATTTTAGAGCATCGTCTTGCACACCAGGCAGTTTAAAAGAATCTGTAATTTCCATGAAAGACCGAAGGTGAGAATGAGGATCTTCAGCTGGCAAACCAGCGTACTGGCCATTAGTTTGCAACATCTGAAACTTTATCGGTTTTAATTCAAAATGGTGGGTTTGCAAAGTTGGTTTAAGAATTCCTGGATGCAATTGGGTTAACACAGGAATAGCGTAAGACATAATACCACCATCTTTGGAATTTGCTAACCGAAAAATGTTTTGTTCCTCATCATCAGTATTTATTGGCGGTTCATTTGGATCATCATGATTATTTAAATCTTCGTGATTATTGGGGTTTTCTCTATTTCGATTTCTTCGGTTATTATTGTTTTCTCGATCATTTTGATGCCCATTTAGATTTACCTCGGGTATTAATTCCTCATCCGTCATATATTCATGTTCAGACATTTCGGAAGAATTTAAAACTAAATTAGCTCGTTGGATTCTTCTTCGTTTTCTAAATGTTCGTTCAATATCGGGATCGAGTTGGAAAAAATCACCGTGTGACAATCTTGGCATGCACTTTTTCGGGGTTTTTTTTCAAAATATTTTTTTTTACTCTTTTTTTTTCAAAGTAGATGGTAGAAAAACTTGCTTTTAAAAACCTTACTTAAAAAGAATAACTTCTAGCGTGCTTCCCCGGCAACGGCGCCAAAAACTTGTCGCGGCCTTTCGTGTTTACACCTTTTTAAAATGCAAGAAAATAGATCTCGACGCAAATATACATCTTAATCTACTGCCGTCTGTAACAAGTAATAATGGTACAAAGTACCGAATATCGATCCCACAGGGAAGCGTGGAAAAGTTTTCCTCGAAAGTCGGGTCTGTAAAAGCGAGTTTCAGATGGCGAATTCGAAAACAATATTTTGATTGGGTTTTGAGTATCAACTACTGAGAAATTAATTTAAAAAGAGTGCACGGGGTATAAAGATCCGTTGGGACAAATTTAATAATTAACTAAAAGACGAGATCGCATTCCATCGTTATCTCAGAGTCGATATTTTATATAACTTAAAGAAGTCGTCATACCACGAACCAGTTGTCAAGTGATCGGTTGTATTCCGACATAAAATATAACTCTGATTTAAATAACTTTGGACAATCATGCGATACGATACACCTTTTTTTCTCTTATCGGTCTCGGTCCCAACTTTACTTTTTTACCCCGAACTGAGACGGTTAGCCCATCATCATTTTAAATCCTAATTTTAAAGATTGTAAAAGCAATTAAAGAAAATGAGAATTACGGCAACTACTTGTTAATTAATTTTAAAAGAAGTGATTTATCAACTATGCATGTAACTAAAATCCTTACTTGAACTAGAAAAGTTAATTTGCTTGAGAATAATGACAATATTAAACTACAAATACTACAATTATAAGAAATTAAATTCAGTTAATCCAACGACGTTAAAATAAAGTGGGAATTATAGAGCCATGATTTACCAAATAATTTATCACTTGTTAAGGAAAATCTTGTGTCAAATGTGTCTTTAATCCTTAAGTTACTTTGAGAGTCTTTATCAATTAACGTATTGTCCGGGATGGTTTTTAACACTTTGGAAACACGAAACAATTTTAATACTATAACAAACCGTGAACCAACCGAGGTTGGGAGTCCGAAATGATTAATCGGGCTTCCGGTTTGTTATAAAACTAAAATTGTAGTGAAAACCAAATAAAAACCAAAAAATGTCGAACCACAAGAAGAAGATGACAAGGTGCGGAAAATTAATACGATGAGAATATTCGTAATGGTAAGGTGACTAACATTAATATTAATCAAAAGAGGAGGATTGAATCATGAGCTAGAGCTTAAACCAACCACTAATGGCTCAATTCTTCAATTCCAATGCAAAAGATGGTGAAAGGAGTCTAGAGAAATGTCTAGGTTCAATGTACCTAGAACATTTCTCTCCCAAAGAAAAGCATACGTAGGAAGTAACAAAGAAGAAGGCAAGTATGATATGGATCCCTCTTTCTCCTTACACTACATGGCTATTTATAGCTAAAATCAACCTTGGGGCCCAAGTTTACAACAATGGGGGCCCAAGGGAATTATAGGTAGATGAGCCCAAAAACAAAGTATCCATCCAAAAAAAGTCCACACTTTCGGCCCAACATGCAGTCCAAAAAGATTCGGTCCATCGATGCTTCTTATAATACGGCCCAAAAAGGAGAAGTCATAGTGTCGGTTTCGCGCCATCTTGATATGTTGACTTCTCACGACCTTCGCATCGATCCTATAATAAAAACATAAGATAAAAGTAAGATCTTTTCGAAAATTTTCTAAAATTAACCACCTAAAAACGACTAAATATAAAACACTTATTTTAGACGAAAAGCACTAAAAATAAGCAAAAAGGACTCAATGGAGAAATAAAAATTTGCTCAAAATTATAAAAACGAGTTAAAAATAGGGTAAATAAAATTACCCTATCACAAATACATGCTCCAAAAATGCATGAATACACTCAAACACCATTTAGATTTGAACAAGTCATTTTCTAAACAAGTTTATAACCCTATTGGCTCTCTCTCAAATGTCCCATAACACACATTAAAGTACAATTACTCCAAAGGATTTACATGCGTACGTTAAACCGTTAAAATATCAATATCAAAGATTTACTCAACAAACTACTTGAAATACATTTTTCCCCAAAACCATAGAGGTTTACGATATCCGAAATGTTCGCAAGGTTGGAAATGACCAAACTCCAATGACTCACACGTTGGTATTTTCAAACCATTTCCCAACACAAAATACACTTATTACCAATAACCAATAAAATGATTTTTACCCAATACCCTCCATTTATGAAAATGGTTATCAAAACATTTTCATGATGAAACATTTATCAAAAGTCTCAAAAATCCAAAGGATGGGTGTTTTACAAGTTTATAAAGTTAAATATTTCCAAGCAATCAAAACTTATCAATTACTCAACAGTTAACAATTTCATGTAAAACACATAAACACTTTAAAATGAACATTTTGGCATGTATAACGTTTTCACAAATCAACTTGAACTCACCTTGTTAGATTTAGGCTAAATCTAGATTTTCCCCAACTTGAGCTCCTTTGAAGAAATTCGAATCTTCAAGCCAAAACTTCCAAAAACCTAGATCCATAATTTTCCAACCATAAATACATGCATCCAAACACTTATAATCATTCCCCAAACATTTTACATCCAAATCCCCAAATTTGTCCAAAACCCTAATTTGACATAATTTCTCCAAAATCATCAAAACCGAAATTTGAGAAACCAACCACTTGGAAATCATCAATGGAGCATTTATAACTTATAATAGGGTTTAGAAATGGAGAGGATGAACTTACCAATTAGGTTTTGGTAAAAACCTAGAAAACCCAAAATGAAGCTTGAGGTTGAAGATGGAGATGGTAAACTTTTGATGTCTAGCTTTTGACCCTTGATGACACTTCAATACTTGAGAATTGAGGCATTTAATGAATCAAAACTACCATAGATGGGTTTGGGGTGATCTTGGAAGAGTTTAGAGAGAGTTGGGAATGAAATGGGAGATGAGAAATGAATAATGGAGCAAAATCCCGTATTTGACAGTAGTCCAACCCCCTGGTGCTACAATGACACGCGACTATGACACGCTCATTACCGCGTGTCATAGTCGCACACTTTGTGCTACATTGACACACGACTATGACACGATCATTGTCGCACCAAGTATACCATAGGTGTTCCAACTTGTGCGACTATGACATTGTCATAGTCGTCGGACATTGTAGTCGAACCCTTTCCAATCCCCGAAACCCGACTTTTTCAATGCCAACACTCCTGATACTCTTAGGGACTTTAAATAATGCTTTCCCAACATAAATCCCACCATTTACAAGTTGTAAAACGTCCGGGTAACCTTTACTTACCGAAAATTACGGGTGTTACACTTGACTCTGATAACACGTGTCATACTACACTTTCATGTGAAAAACAATGTTGGATTTTTTTTCAGCAAGGAATAATTGCATTAATGCATCATCCTTAAGGATTTTAGTGTTTGTGTGATTTTGTAGGGTTTCATTCAAAAGTAACCTTATAAAAAACGGAACCCAAAATTAAAATTGATTTAATTAAGTTACTTTCTTTAGATAACTTTTCATAAAAGGAACCCTTTAAGATATCCAATGACACAATTAACATAATATAAACAAACCATAGAGTTTTTAGATTTAATACCTTTAGGTTTATTAAGAGAAACTTGAATAGAATACTAGAAACCAAGTTAGGTTTCCTCTAGAATAGTCCGTACACAAAGTCACGAACACGCTTGACTTCAACAGAGTGTTAGCTCCAAACCTTAGATTTCTAATATAATATATGTTTGACATAAAAGAATAAGGTTTCTTTTCTGTTTTATAAAGTATCCTAATGCATTTCTTAGTTTAGGTTTAGGCCTATCATCCTATTTATAGGTTAGCATTTGGAATTATAGATAAAGCATAACTCCTATACATGGGCAGGGCATGTCTTAATCCTTAAGCCCATGTCTTTTAGCCCAAGAAGGTTTTATTTAATTTTGTTAACTTAATAAATCTATATATATATATATAAAAGCAATTCCTAAACGTTATAAAAGCAATTCATGGACGTTGCTGACGTGTCATCCCCAGATTTTAGGATTCCAACTTCTCTGCTCTCTCAAAATTTTCATCTTTTTCATTTTTTTTCCCACATTAATAATTAATGTCTAGCTCACCCGCCGCTCGCCGATCCCTCTTCTAATCTCCTCTCTTCGGAAAATTTACGGTTTCTGAAACGACTCCCATTGTTGATCCATATTCTCTCAGTGATTTGATAATAACCCTTTTCTATACTTAGTGAAAATTACATTTAATATTATGTATTAGTGTTTCATCATCAGCGATCATGCTAAGTCTGTTTAGCTATCACTGATGATCTTTCTTGTAAACATTTATAAGTATTAGTGTTTCACTATCAGTGATCGATACTGAGTATGTTCAGTATCGCTGATGGTTTCTCATGTAAACAGTTAGACGTAATCCCTGAAGACAAGTTTCACGACAAAGATGTTCACCGCTAAATCGAAGACAAAGTTGCTAAACAAAGACAAGTCTACTCACGACCTGATGCGGATATCAATGAAGCAAAGACGAATCTACACACGCGAAGAAACTTGAGGAAAAGCTTCAGCGATAGCTGAACTTCTTTATATCTCTGAAGGAAGAGATATTCAGCGATCGATGATCACTTAGCTTATGCCTCAAGTCTCTTTCGTCTCACTCTTGCGCACCTGTACGATCTATCAGAATGGACATACCTCTGCAACAATTCGTACAACAACTCTGTCAACTACAATGTTCATCATACGGCCGAAAGCATGTCTCCTAAAGTCAGACCCATGCAGCCAATCAATGAAGGACACGTGTAAAGTTATCTGCCATGCATTTAATGCATGGGGTATAAATAGAAAGATCAACACTCCATCTGAGTGTAGCCTTCATCTTTCTAAATATATAGAAACCCTTGTTTTCTCTATTCTCCAAATCCCCTATTCTCTATTTCTAGTGCAACCATCTTAGTGATTCTTAAGTTTGTTTAGATTAGGTTTTACTTAATCTTATTCCGCAACAAACTTGTAAATTGTATTTTAATTTATCAATAAACAATTTATTAAACTTTAAAATTATGTGTTTGTATTCAACCCCCCCCCCCTTCTACAAACTTGTTAAGCACCTTCGGGACCAAAAAGTGGTATCAGAGCGGAATGTTTAATCTAATAGACAGGATCTTGCTTTATTCTCTTCCTTGCTATTCTAAGTATGGCACTTAATGCAAACACAAACTACTTTGACCATGGTTCACTCTCTAAACCTCCTCGATTTAGCAGAGATAACTTTGCTCTCTGGAAAAATCGAATGATGCTATTTCTAGAAGGTATAGATCCTACTATACCTGAATACGTAGCAAATGGCCCATATGAACCTTTCACAATCATAACTGTCGTTCCAGCTACTACCACTACTCCTGCTGTTCCTGAACGTTATGCTATTAAGGAAATAAGACAGTGGAATGATGAAAACAAAAAGAAGGTCGGTCTAGATGCAAAGACAAAAACCATTATCTCTATGGCTCTGCCTGATGAATATTTCCATTCCATCATACATCTTAAAACTACCAAAGAAATGTGGGACACTATATGTGTTCAATATGAAGGCACCACTGAAGTCCAAGAAACTTGAAAGATTAACTTGCTAAGACAGTATGAAAGTTTTATCGCTGGTAAGAACGAATCTCTCTCTGATGTTCACCAGAGGTTTAACTGCTTAATCATTGATCTAAGAACTGTTGGTAGGACCTATTCTAGTTCTGAGGTCTTAACTAAATTCTTAGAATGTCTTCCTGAAAGTTGGGACAGTTATTCAATGTGTCTCAAGCTGACAAAAGTCTTCAATTCTCTCTCTCTTAGCACCTTGTATGGAATATTTCTCAACTATGAGCAATCAAATCTCCTGAAGAAGAATCTCGTGAAGAATTCTAAAGACTCCAAAAGCACTCTTGTTGCTTTAGTCTCCTCAGAGATCATTCCATCTCAGCGACCTACTCTCACTATCACTGAGTTAGATTCTGACACTTAGGAATTATCAGACACTGATCTTTCAGAGTTTGATGAATCCTTAGCACTCTTGACAAACTCTTTTAAGAGATTTGCAAGAAAGATCAATTTCAGAAGAAATAAGCCTCTCTCACTAACTGACAAGCCAAAATCAACCCCTGTTGATAAGGCTACTACTACTTGCTATAACTGTGAAAAGATTGAACATTTTGCAAGTGAGTGCAGGTCAAAGAAAGTCTTCAAACCTTCTACCTACAGAAAGTCCAGCGATAACAAATACCTTAAGCTGAAAGAGAAATATCAAAAGTTGAAAAACTATAAAAGAAAAGTAAAATGTCTTATCGCTGAAGAGTATGACCTGGCTGAATCAGAAGAATCAAGTTCTGATGAAGAGGAAGTCACTAATATCTGTCTTATGGCCGAGATTAAAGAAGAAGTGGAAGAATCACCAGAAACTTCCATGAGCTATATCTCCTCTCAGGTATCAATCTCTACTAATCCCTCTCTATCTAAAGCTGAGAGAAGTCGCGTTGTTGACGTGCTGATAATTGATCTATACAATGCACTAAATGGAAAAACTCTAGCTGAAAACAAAAATATTGATTTAACTAAACAACTAGAAAGATGTCATGAAAAGATCAGAGAATTGACTCTTTTAGAGGAAAGTTTGAAAGATCAAGTCATTGTCAATGAAATCATCATCATTGAACGCGAACAAGCCATCGCTGCTTTAAAAGCAGAAAAGGCAACTGTTGAAGGATGGTGCAAATCCTCAACAAAGATCACTGAGATTATAAGTGCTCAAATACCTGCCAGTGATAAAACTGGTCTTGGTTTTTGGAAACAACAGGATGAACCTAAAGAAGACAGTTTCATGCTTAAGTTTGGAATGTTTGTCTCTTCTATCCCTGACACCTCTTATGCTCATTGCTCTTCTTCTTCTTCCTCCAATACCATCCCTGAGGAATTATCAAAAGGCTCTAAGCCTGCAGATAAAGGAAAATCTATTTTCCATCCTCATAAGACTTTCAAGAAAGCAAAACTGAAAGTTCCTTCTAAACCTTCAGTAAATCGATCTTCTGGATCTGTGACAGAAATCTTTAATATCTGTCCTCCAAGGCTGAAGATTGATCTTAAGCCTAAGAAATCTGAAGAACTGAATGTTCCTCCCAGATCTTATGCTAAAGGCATTCTTGGAGTTGGCTCTGCTTATCTCAAATTTTCTAAACTTACTACTCATGGTCCTAAAACCACTTTCAAATATATAAAATGCTATCATTGTGGATTTACTGACCATATTGCTAGTAAATGTCCAAATGCCACAAAAGCTGATAAAATAGCCAAAGTGAAGATGAATGCCTCCAAGGCTGAGAAGGTCACCAAAGCTGAGAAATCGACCAAGGTGAAAAATACCACTAAGGTTAAGAAATCAACTAAAGTGAAGGTTACCACTGAAGTTGAATCTTCATCTGCTGTGAAGATTGTTGAACCTTCCATCTCCACTAATCCTACTAGACCCATTGAGAAGTGGGTACCAAACAAAACTTAATCTTCCTTATGTTTGCAGGGATCAAAGGGCATCTGGTATCTAGATAGTGGATGCTCTCGTCACATGACAGGACAAAAAGACCTGCTTACTGAATACAAGGAAGAGAAAGGTCCCTTAGTGACATTTGGTGGAAATGGAAAAGGATATACCCGAGGGTTTGGTGTCCTCAGCAATGGGACAACTACCTTCAGAAGAGTCGCTTACGTAGACAGACTGAAGCACAATCTTCTAAGCATCAGTCAACTATGTGACAAAGACTATGAAGTTCGCTTTACTAAGAAAGCATGTTTAGTGATAAATGAGAATGGAAAACTTGCTCTCAGTGGTTATCGTAAGGAAAATGTCTATGTAATAGATATGGACTCTACTACCACTGAAAACGTATGTTTTCTTTCTAAAGCCTCCTCTGTCAACTTGCTATGACATAAAAGGCGTTCTCATCTAAATTTCAAAACCCTGAATTCTCTCTCTTCTAAGGAACTGGTCTCTGGTCTTCCTCAACACTCATATGCTAAGGAATCTCTATGTTCAGCATGTGAAAAAGGAAAACAGACAAAGTCTAGTTTCAAATCGAAACAAGTTTTCTCAGTGACAAGTCCTCTTCAACTCTTGCATATGAATTTGTTTGGCCCTGTCAATATCCAATCCATAGCTGGAAAGAAATATACAGCTCTCATTGTAGATGAATACTCTCGCTACACCTGGGTTATCTTTCTTCGCTGCAAAAGCGATACTCCAGAAAAACTGATATCTTTTGTTACAAAGATGGAAGTGCTGAATAATCTTACTGTTCGCTTAATAGAAGTGATCATGGAACTGAATTCAAAAATAGTTCCCTGAACAATTTCTTTGAGAGCAAGGGAATTTCTCACAACTTTTCCTCTGTAAGAACGCCTCAGCAGAACGGAGTCGCTGAAAGAAGAAACAGAACAATCATTGAAGCTTCCAGATCAATGCTCAGCGATTCTCATCTCCCTACTCAATTTTGGGCTGAAGCTGTTAACACTGCATGCTTCACTCAAAATAGATCGCTGATAGTAAAGCGATTTGGAAAGACAGCTTATGAACTATTTCATGGAAGAAAACCCTCTATCAGTTTTCTTCATATCTTTGGTTGTTAGTGCTTTATTCTAAACAACAAAGATTCTCTTAGAAAGTTCGATCCAAAAGCTGATGATGGAATATTTCTTGGATATTCTTCCATCTCTAAAGCCTACAGAGTTTTCAACAAGAGAAGACAAACTGTAGAAGAAACAATTCATGTCACCTTTGACGAAACCCGTTCAGTGAACTCTAAACCCATCGCTGACAATGGAGAACTAAATGCTTGTATGTTTTCTCATTACAGAGAAATAGAACCTTTCTTCTCAAACCATCAGCACACAAATCATCCAGCTGCTGATGATGATCCAAACATCATCCCACCTAATGCTGAATCCACCTCATGGGTTTCAGCTGAGCCTCTAAACACACTCCCTCCATCAAATATTCCTTCGTCTGAAAACCTCTCAGAAAATAATGGTTTGTCTGACACTCAACAGTTAATTGCTGATGAACCTCAAGCTTCTTCATCAATGAACATTCCTATTGTTGATCCAACTCCTGAAGTGAACGATTATGCTCCTGCTCAGTGATGGACCAAAGATCACCCCATATATCAAATTCTTGGTGATCCCAATGCAGGTATTCAGACTCGACGAAGTTCAGGTAATATCTGTCTCTTTGTCAACTTTATTTCTTTAATAGAGTCAAACATCATCCAACTGTTGATGATGATCTAAACATCATCCTACCTAATGCTGAATCCACCTCATGGGTTTCAGCTGAGCCTCTAAACACACTCCCTCCATCAGATCTTCCTTCGTCTGAAAACCTCTCAGAAAACAATGGTCTATCTGACACTCAACAGTTAATTGCTGATGAACCTCAAGCTTCTTCATCAGTGAACATTCCTATTGTTGATCCAACTCCTGAAGTGGGCGATTATGCTCCTGCTCAGCGATGGACCAATGATCACCCCATAGATCAAATTCTTGGTGATCCCGATACAGCTATTCAGACTCGACGAAGTTCAGGTAATATCTGTCTCTTTCTCAACTTTATTTCTTTAATAGATCCAAAGAAGAATAATGATGCCCTCAGAGATCCAAACTGGGTCAGCGCTATGCAAGAAGAGCTAACTGAGTTTACTCAAAACGAAGTTTGTAATCTCGTTCCTAAACCATCTGATAAAACTGTTATAGGCACCAAATGGGTGTTTAGAAACAAGTTAGATGAACAAGGAACTGTAACCCGCAACAAGGCTAGACTTGTTGCTCAGGGATACAGACAAGAGGAAGGCATAAACTATGATGAAACCTTTGCCCCTGTGGCTAGGATCGAAGCAATTTGACTCTTCTTAGCTTATGCAGTTTACAAAGACTTCATTGTTTATCAAATGGATGTAAAATCAGCATTCCTGAATGGAAAGTTGAATGAAGAAGTCTATGTAGAACAACCCCTAGGGTTCTCTGACCCTAAGCATCCAAATTATGTATATAAGTTGGATAAGGCTCTCTATGGTCTAAAACAAGCTCCTCGTGCTTGGTATGACACTCTCTCATCTTTTCTTATCTCTGAAAATTTTGAACGTGGTAAAATTGATAATACCTTGTTTTTCAGAAAGATAAAAGGTCACATTATTCTTGTGCAAATATATGTCGATGACATAATATTTGGTTCTACTAACCCATCTCTGTGTACTCGTTTCGCTGATAGAATGAAAAAAGAATATAAAATAAGTATGATGGGCGAGCTAACTTACTTTCTTGGTCTTTAGAATAAGCAAACTGAAAAAGGTACTTTTATCAACCAAAGTAAGTATGCTAAAGATATGCTGAAAAAGTTTGATCTAACTCAGACTTCAGCGATGAAAACTCCTATGGAACCTCCTCTAACATTAAACAAGGATCCAGCTGGGAAACCTATCAATGTCACTGCCTATAGAGGAATGATAGGCTCTCTGATGTATCTAACAGCAAGCCGACCTGACGTCATGTACTCTACATGTTTGTGTGCACGCTATCAATCTGAACCCAAGGAATCCCATCTGATCGCTGTAAAGCGAATCTTCAAATACCTGAAAGGAACTCCTAACTTCGGTCTTTGGTATCCCAAAGACTCAGGGTTCGATCTAATTGGATATTCAGATAGTGATTTTGCAGGTTGTAAACTCGATAGAAAGAGCACCACTGGTGGATGTCAACTTCTAGGAGGAAAGCTGGTAAGTTGGACAAGTAAAAAGCAAAATTTAATGTCCACTTCCATAGTTGAAGCTGAATATGTAGCCGCTGGAAGTTGTTGTGCTCAAGTCTTATGGATGAGAAATCAACTATTAGACTATGACCTTCAGCTATCAAAGATTCCAATCTATTGCGACAGCACTAGTGCTATCGCTATAGCAAACAATCCAGTACTACATTGAAAGACAAAACACATAAAGATCAGATATCATTTTATCAGAGGTCATGTGATGAATGGTGATCCACTTTATCCCCACTGACTATCAGCTTGCTGATCTTTTCACCAAACCACTTGATGAGACAAGATTCAACTTTCTCATCAGTGAGCTTGGAATGTTGAATCTTGAAGATTGACTCTTCATCCTTCATGCATTATGTCAGTCATACCGAGTTCCCCTTCATCTCCTACTCTCTGTACAAATATCTTTGACTCTCAGGTATGTTCTCTCACTCTCGGTCGCTGAATATCTTATTTAGTAAGACGTTTTCAAAAATCAAATCTTCAATCACTGATTTTCTTCAAATGATTAAAAGCTTTTTGATAAATAACTCTTATCACTGATATTTCTCATTAGTGCTCCTTTGAAAAGAAAACCTATCTCTGAATTTTTATCAGAGATTCTTTCAAAAAGAAAACCTATCTCTGACCTTTCTTCAGAGATACTTTCAAAAAGGACAAATGAAATGTTTTTTTTGTCTCTCCTATGACGTCATTTGAACCGACAATCCATGCCATGCCTTTTTCTCTGACACGTTCGTCCTTTGCCCTTCTATCCAATCAACTTCGTAAGACGTGTCCATGTCATGATGAACATTTGTTTTCCCGCCTCATTCTCTCTCTTTCCTCATATAAAAAGAATGTCTTTTTCATTCTTATCTTTTTACGCTTTCTTAAAAACTTCCTAAGCAAGTAACAAACTTCCAAGGCATTCAAGCAGACAAGAACATCTAAATATTCAAATCTTCATATCTTCAAGACTAACAGGTTTTTGTTCTTCCCATCTTCAATCTATTCTTAAAATCCTCAACATTCTATTATTGTGGACTTTAAAATATTTCTTAAACTCTAAAGTTATTTCTTTTGATTTTATCTAAACTCTAAAAACACTTGGTTTTTTCGAACATGTTCTTTCTTCTTCACAAAGAACTCTGTTTTACTCTAAAACAATTTTTTTTCTATGTTTCTTTCTAACTATAGAAACTAGAAAAATTTTAAATTGTTTTTATACTCTAAACCTTTCATTCCACTCTAATTCTTTCTATATTCAGAAATGGCCCAAGCTACTCTCGTTGCTTCAAAGAAAGTGAAATTCTCCCTCACTGAATCAGAAATCCCAAGGAACAACCACCTTGCTCGGTTGGAATTTGATGCTGAGAAGTACCCACATCTAGTGGACGTAGCCGCATTTCTGAAGCAATCTTGCCATGCTTATGCTCTCTCTGTGGACCCAAAACCATCAAAGACTCTTCTGCAACAATTTTGGTTCACAGCTGATGAGACCACCATCACAAACAAAAAGGGTGAAGTGGTCCCTGCCATCTCCTTCACTACTGAACTGGGCTCCGGACTACTCACTGCTTATGGTCTCCAAAAGGCTCTTCGATTCCCTACTAAGACCAATGTTGGCTTCGACTCTCTTCCTACTGACGCTGAGCTGATCATGTTTCTAGATGACATGGAGTACTCATGGTAAAACAAGCCTCGCTCCAAGATTCCAAACAAGAAGTTGACCAAGATCTAGAAGGCGAACATGCCTTCCCAGCTGAACTACATCTTCACCCACGTCATTCAGTGTATGAGTGGGAAGATAGGCTCTCTGGACCAGGCGAGCAAGATGCAGCTTCAGATGGGTTACTCAGTAATATCCAGAAAACATTTTGACTATGCTGGAGAAATCTTTGACGATCTGAAGTCAAAGATTGAGAAGACGGAGAGGGATCCCAAGATCCCATACGTGCGTTTCATCTACGCCTACCTACATTTCCTATACCCTGAGAAGCACCCTACTTCCGGTGATGGTACCTTCGCAAAGGTGGGTTAGCGAATGCTTGAGATCAAGCTTGTCGACAATGAGGTAAGTCTTTCAACCCTACGTTCCCGCCTCTCTCTCCATTCTTCTTCTTCAGCGGCCACGCAGGAGGTTCCTTCTTCTGCTATCCCTGCCGCTACCACCGCTCCAAAAAGACAATCAACTGCTCTCTCTGGACCCTTTAAGAAGGCCAGAAAGACCAAGGAGTCTACCCCTTCGGGATCTATCCTTGAAGTAGTTTCTCAACAAACTACTTTGGATGCTTTCGTGGGTATCTCCTCCACAACTGCTGCTCCAACTTCAACCGTGTTAGTGATGACAACAGCTGACACTACATCAGTGTCTCTCTCTCCTCTCTCTCTCTACTCTCTCTCTCCTCTCTCTCTCCCCTCTCTATCTCCTCTCTCTCATCTCCTCTCTCTCCTCTCTCTCTCGACATTTAAAAAAAATAAATAAAAATAAAAGAAAGGGTATTTTTGTCATTTTTCAGAATTCCATTCCAATTCCTTTGTAAACCAAACAGACATATATTCCAATTCATTTGACGATTACATTCCATTCCTGCCAACCAAACAGTTGGTCAAACCTGAAAACATTCCATTCCAATTCCTTCCAGATTCCAATTCCATTGACAAATTCCATTCCATCAGAAATCATTCTGCGAACCAAACGCCCCCTTATTGTTTTGCTATTTTAGCATAGATGATAACATATTTGTTCCAACAACAAAAATGTTAAATCCTAATTTTTTTTTATTTTAATATGGTTGTTGAAGAATTTCGGACTAAAAGTGAAAAAAAAAAACAGGTCCACGAGCCATTTTCGCAAAAGCTTTGAAAACAATCACATTTATTGGAAAATAGAAAAAAGAAACTCCGTTGTTAAACCCTCGGTGCTTTACTTCTGTTTCTTTCTAGTTCTACACTTCATTTTTTCTGTCTGCGGTATAAATGATCATGAACGATTGGCATTTTACCCACCAAAAACTGATCTTCATCAATCTCAGTTAAGTTGTTCTACAGATCTGCGAAGTCTGCGTTTGTTGTAATCTAGATAGAGGTAGAAGGTGGCTTTGTGGTCAACACCGATTTGGGGGAATTCCCTAAACCATAATGCTGTTGAATTTGAAACCCTTCAATTCATTCGCCATAACAACGATGATAGGTTTGTCACTCCTAATCCTCTTTTGTTATATTTTATTCGATTTTCCCTCCGCCACCACTTCTACAATCCCAATTCCAAGAAGTCAAAGTCTAAGTCAACTTCAATTACATCCCCGATCTGATCCAGACCCGTTTCAACACTTGTTGGATGCTTTCAGAAGATGGGATTCTCAAGTGGGTTGTTTTAATTTTAGAGAAAAACATGTGGGTTTGGTGAAAAAAGGGTCAAATCCATCATCTTTGCAAGTGGGTAATGGTCGTGAATATCAATGTAGCGAGTTGAAGATGAATCATGTGGGTATTTTAATAAAAGGATGGACTTGGATTCCTGATAATTTGGATAACTTGTATACGTGTGGATGCGGGTTGACATGTTTGTGGACGAAATCTTCCGTTCTTCTCGATAAACCGGATGCCCTGTTCTTTGAGACCACCACTCCTCCATCTCGGGTACTATACTTAGCCATTTATACGTAACTTTTCTTTCTTCTTTACATGTTTTCCCTTAAACTTGCATGCTGCAATCGAGCATTTGTCCCTGGTTATTCCGTCTAAACATGTTTTCCCTCAACGATCCATTTTTATTTTATTTTATTTTGTACATCAAATTCTATAACAAATATGTTTTTGGATTTTTATCTCGAAAATGATCCTTATATTCATGCTCTCCCTCAAACCAAAAGAATTCGTATCAATTTAAAAGTTGAAAGGAATCCCTTTGAGACTCAAAATCAATGCCTACCAAGAAAGAGTAGTACTTATTTGGTCGCCTTTGTAATCTTTTTCATCTCAGTTTAGTTGAAGGAAATTTATATTGTTTTTATAAGCTATGCTTTGTGGGATATACTTTGGTTTAGTTTGTTGTTATTAGCTATGCTGGTTTTGATCAAGGAGTAGTGATGTACCTATTTAGGAGTTAGGATTGATTGTTTAGTCATTGCAAATCTAGAATTCTTGTGGAGATATCCTTTTGAGAATCATACTCTTGTAGTTGGTAGATGTTTAGTTCAGAATTAGGTAGTTCAAAAAGTTTTAATTGCCATGAAACTAGTGACTCAGCTATAGGCACACTGAAGTTTTTATGTGCAATGGTGTTTCTCCGTTTTTACTCGTGATAGCAGACTATAATTGAATTCAGATCTTTTGATGGGGTTGTAGAAGATAAGTTTTGTCATTTGGTTTTCCATATAACTGATTCGGTGATTCCTTGCAAGCATACACTTGTGTGATGGGGAAGAGAAGGGGATTATGTTGGCATATTTAGGGATGAAGCTGTAGTATATATTCTTCGATCAGGTAGTTTAGGTTAACTACATCAATAGGTGATCTAGTACTAACTAGTTCCCAACTTTTTATATTTATGCTTGCAAATATAAAATCCCATTGTTTGCTAGTCACTTCTATTTGATTTTATGTGATGTTTGCCTTACAGTAGGCACTTTTGTTATTGTTGTTCTTCTTCCATGGACCCTCTCTGTTACCTTTCTCCAAGCTGCTCTGAATCATTAGTCCTTTATCAAACTTTCTAAGCTTAACACCCCTTTAACCCGTGCTTCACTGGCAATCCCTACTACGAGAGAAGCATTAGAATATTTGGACATGAGGTTATTAATGTTTATCCTATTATACATCTGTGTTCATGAGGTCTTTCCATCATCTTGCTTAAAGATCATCCATTTTGTTATTAAGTTATAAATTCAAACAGGAAGCTTCTTATGTAAGCTCTAATACTCACGCTGCCTACTTTCCAATCTGAAGTTGTCCTGTAGGACCTCATCCATCAACGGTTCTTTGTTGGAAGCTACTGATTTCACCAGGTTTCCTTAGTTTTAAGTGAGGCAATCATACATCAGTTTCCCCATAGAACTCATTATTTGGAATGAACATCAGACATGACTCACCAAAGGTGATCACAGTAGCATTAAAGAATTATCACATCGTCTTTGTATGTGAACTAATGGCTTTGTTTCAAGTCTTACTGGAAAATGCATTGATAAATACCACTTTATGTAAATATTGTCAATGTTCTTTGTCCTCCTGGTATGGTGGCCCGAGATCAAGTTACCATCTTTTCTCTTTACACATACCAATGATCGCTGTCCTTCACTTTATGTCTCCACTTCGGAGCGATTTACACTTACGAAAATCCAGTATGGAAGGTTTCTTTCTTTCATTTATCTTTTAGTAATCAGATGATTGCTCTACATTTCTTACGGTTTTATATGCCCACTTGAGTATTCTTCTCTGCTTTAACATTTCATGTAGAGAATAAGTTGATGGCAAATCAGAACCGAAGGTACAACTAGGAAGCACCAGAACAGGGTGCATGTTTGACAATTTACAAAAATACTCAAGTTTGGGTGCAACATATTATCTGTATCAAAAATAATAAACAAACTATATTAGGAAACATCATCCATGTATTCAAATTCATATCAAAATGGTCAAGGTACGCAAGGTTTTAAAAGGCGGAATTAGGCCGAGGCGGTTCGAGGCGTAAGCCCTAAGGTGGATATATATATATATATATATATATATAAATATATAATATAGGGGGCTTCAAATACTGACCATGTCATTCATACAAACCATACAAACCAATCTCAACCGTCTTATCTACTCTAATGAATATCTCGATTGTTTCCTAATATAAAGTGTTAGATCATAATTAATGAACTCTAATCATCTTTCATAAATATTCAAATTGTTGGAATATCCAGAATTATCTTTCCTAGTCTTCAGGGAGTTTGTTAACCATGTTAATCCAAAGTTTGTTCCCTAAGTTGTAGGTTTAGTTTGTTGTATCCTAACCTTATAAAGACTGTATTCTCCAAAGTATTGAAATACACATAAATCGTATCTCTCCGTGAATTCGTATATGGTATCAGAGCCTTAGGATCTAGGCTAGGCTGTGTTTCTGTTTTCCAACACCGGTCCTATTCCAATTTTCATTCGACTATAGTTCAGATTCCTCTTTACCTCTTTAATTGTTGCAAAACTGCATGATTTTTTCTATGCTTTCAGTTTAGTAATTCATCATGATTTGTCGTCCAACATCATGACAAAAGAAAATGTGGTATCCGAGTCTTCTACCAATTCATAGACCCCATCCTACAGTGATAACTCTCCTTTGGTCAGTCACAAACTCGATGGAATTGCAGTGGTCTTAGTCGGTCCTAATGGTTATCTAAGGAAGGGGCAAACTGGGATACCTCAATGGTAGCATCCCTCGCCCTAGTTCTGAACTGATAAGCAATATGATACGTGGGAAGTCAACAACTCAATTGTGGTGGCATGGCTCATCAAATCTATGGAAAGCAACATCAGTTGTACCTACCTTTTATTTAAAACTACGAAAGATATTTGAATGTAGTTAATGAAAACTACTCTAACTTGGGAAATGCCTCCCAAGTGTTCAAGATAAAGACGAAATTGAAAGAAATTCATCAAGGTACATCAGAAGTAACTGAGCATTACGATCTGCAGCTCAAATGGTCCCTTATGAAGTCTCTATTGGACTTATTCTTATTGTGCGCTCAAATGGTCCCTTATGAAGTCTCTATTGGTCTTATTCTTATTGTGCGCCTTGTGAGCGCGTTTGGAGTCAATGGATGTTCATATTTGAGTATTTACTGACGGAATGCTTCACATCAAGGTGACAGAATTATAACTAACAGATATGTTCTATGAAGCTAATTGGGGCAAAGTCGAAGAACATGTCAAATTCAAGGCTCACGTAGAGAGAGAAAGACTCTACAATTTCCTAGCAGGTTTAAATCATGATTGGGATGAGGTGCGTGGGAGAATTCTAGGCCAACCCCCTTTACCATCAATCGGTGAAGCATTTGTAGAGGTTCGTCGTGAAGAAAACTGTCGGCGTATGGTGTACTTGTCTCAAAAGGACCACCCACCTTTAAGCCTCGAGAAAGAGGGGGGACTCAAGGAAGAATAAGCAATGAGATCATGTATGGTGTACTCACTGCAAGAGAATAGCCCACACATGTGACAAGTGTTACAAGATTCATGGATATCCGTGGGCAAACAAGAATCAAACCACAACTAAGGCCGACCATACATCATCCTCTCTTGTACCAGAGGCAACACCAACCTCAGATGATGACGTCCAATTGAACAGAGCCCAATTAGAGACTCTACACCAACTCATTTGCAAACCCATCCAAGGTACTGCCCTTAATGTCCTCTCTAAATCTAGTGGTAATACCCATTGGATCGTCGACTCAGGGGACTCCGATTACGTGACTGGCAACTCCTCTTAGTTTCATACATGTAGTCCCTACCACAATCAATTTAGGCAACACCAACCTCAGATGATGACGTCCAATTGAACAGAGCCCAATTAGAGACTCTACACCCATGGTTTAAAAAAACGGCCGAGGCGGACGCCTCGAGGCGAGGCGCCCAAAAAACGTACCTGAGGCGCCGCCTCACACCCCTAGAACATCACGTACGCCTCGAGTATGAGGCGGTTCGGTAAGGCGCTGAGGCGGTTTAGAGGCGTCCGCCTCACATCCCTAGAGCATCCATCCACGTTCTTTGACCTGCTACCTGCTACCTGCTGGAAGATGTCTTTTTTTTTTTGGCTTCTTTGCCCTTTCTTGTTTTTTGTTTTAATATTTATCCTTTGACTTCTTTTGTCCTTTTTTAGTTTCTTTTGTCCTTTCTTTTCTTTATGTCAAAAATGATTTGTCCTTATTAATATTTAAACCTAATAACCTATATAGAGTATAGATCATACCTATTTAAGCCTACCTATCAACAACCTGTAAAGTAAAGTAAACCACGGTTCACAGCCTTACTTTTTTTAATTTTGTATCAAATTTTATTGTATATATTTATTTGTGGTCCTACTTTGAATATTCTTCTCCACTTTCTTTTTTATACTTTTCTTCTATCTGACTGTCTTCTATCTGATTGTCGAGACTAACTTCTTACATTGATTATGTTGTTGTACATTGAATATACAACATTATCTTTATTTTTTTTTATTTTTTTTAATAAGTACATTATGAGTTTAATATGCTATATCATATATGCCCTCTTTTAGTTTGTATGTTACTGTTTTTTCTGAGTTTGTATGTTACTGTTTTTTTTAGTTTACTGTTTTTTGAGTTTACAGTTTTTTTGCATGGATATTGTATGTTACTGTTTTTATGAGTTTATATGCCATAAGTCAATTATTGGGAGATAAGTTTATATTCCGTATTGAGTTTATTTTTTGGGTGTAATATGCTACTTTAAGACTTATAATTAGTAGTATTATTGAATTATGGATTCTATGGTTTGGATATTTTGGTATGGATATATAAAATTATGTTTTTTCTTAAGTGTTGTGAATTTATGATTTTTTTTGTTTTATTTTTTTGAGGCTTACGCCTCGACCGCCTCGAGGTTTACGCCTCGCGTACCAATTCAAAAAACGCCTCAAGGCTCGTTTCCGTTTTTTTAAACTATGTCTACACCAACTCATTTGCAAACCCATCCAAGGTACTGCCCTTAATGTCCTCTCTAAATCTAGTGGTAATACCCATTGGATCGTCGACTCAGGGGACTCCGATTACGTGACTGGCAACTCCTCTTAGTTTCATACATGTAGTCCCTACCACAATCAATTTAGGATAAGGATCACGCATGGGTCCTTCTCCCCGGCTAGGCACGGGATCGGTTTGCCTCACAAATCAAATTACACTCACTAAAGTCCTTCATTTTTCAAAGTTGACTTGTAATCTCCTAGTTATTTACAAACACACTTAAGAAAACTAGTACCTTGCTCTATTCTCTTCTACTATTTGCCTTGTGCAGTAACATTGATCGGGGAGGACGATTGAATCGGCAATGCTAAATTCGAAGATGGACTATATAGGAATGCAATGAATCTAAAGAATAAACAAGCATATTCAATCTCTGCAGTTTCACCTTCCAATAGAGGCAATCATGATGTGGCATCGTAGACTAAGGCACCTAACTTTTTAGTACCTTTAACATTTATTTCCTCAACTATTTCGAAATAAAGATGTTGGTTATTTTATGTGTGAAATTTTCCGGTTGTCAAAACATACTCGTGTTCCTTATTCTTTAAAGCCTTACGCTACCTCTCAACCATTTTCATTAATTCATAGCGATATTTGGGACCCAACCATATAAAAAAATATCTCCTGATCAAAACGGTTTATTACATTTATTGATGACCATACATGCCTGTTGGGTTTATCTCCTAAAGACAAATCATAAGCCCAAAAAACCTTTCAAACCTTTCACGCCGTGATTAAAAATCAATTCCAAACCACACTCCACATGCTCCTTACCGACAACGGTAGGGAATACTTTAACTCCACCGTAGGAACCTACTTCTCTGATCATGGCATTATTCACCAGAGCTCATGTCCGGCAACACCCCAACAAAATGGTGTCTCTGAACGAAAGAACCGGCACTTATTAGCCATAGCATGTGCTCTAGTGTTCACCATGCACATTCCCAAATATCTATGGGGTGAAGCTATTCTCACTGCATGTTTTTTTTGGGAAGGGTGTCCTAGGCTATGCCTAGACTAATCCCTTGGCAAATTCTGACCGTAAAACATCAACCCTAATTAAACCTCAGTGGCCACAATTGTTGTGTACGCCTGGATTCGAACCCTGGGCAGATGGGATATTCCACCACATCCTCTAGGGCCTTAACCAATACGCCACAACCCTTGTGGTTAATTCTCACTACATGTTACCTTATAAATTGATTACCTTCAAAAGTTCTTAGTCTGCAAACCTCGATTGATGTCCTAAAAAATATAGTTCCACTATTTCAAGCCTCTCTATCACCAAAAATCTTTAGGTGTACAACTTTCGTCCATTCTCGTGACCAAAATCAGTCCAAACTCGATCCTCGTGCCCACAAATATGTCTTTATTGATTGTTCATCGATACAGAAAGGATACAAGTGTTTCTCACCAGCCTTGCGACGAATCATTGTCTCTAAAGACGTCACCTTTTTCGAATCTAAGCAGGTATCATCTTCAGGGGAGACTCTAAATGTAGACAAGTCCTTAAATGGTCTCCTCAACCTTGAAGTTGCTGAAAATTGGGAAAGCCAACATGATACTCTAATAGTTCCCATCCGAGAGATTTTCTTCCTAGAATCACCTCCAAACACCACTATTACTCACGAATTCCCTGTGGTTCAAACCCCACATGTTCGGACTTGATGTGCTTGTTTATTCGAGGAGGCATCACTCTACAAGGATGGATAAGTTTGGATTGCCAAGAAGTTGTTCCTGAAAACTGTTATGAAAATGAACAACCACCAGTTGTTGCTCTTGTTGTCGCAGCAGATACTACAAGTCATGAAAATCTCCCAATCACCCTTTGAAAGGGAGTGCGATCGTGTACAAAGCACCCAATTTCCAATTTTGTGTCCTATGAGAAGTTGTCTCCTACACATAGGGCATTCGTCACTCATCTGAATCAGGTTGAAACTCCAAAAACCATAAAAGAAGCTCTTCAATCCTCTAAATGGAAGAGTGTAGTCTTGGAGGAACTAACAATCATGATGAAGAACATGGAAGCCAAGTGACCTCCATCACGGAAGAAAACTGTAATGCAAATGGTTATTCACCACCAAGTACAACAGTGATGGAAGCAAAGCTAAGACTTGTAGCTAAGGGCTACACTCAATCATTTGGCATTGACTATCAACATATGATTGCATCTGTTGCAAAACTCAAATATGTTCGTGTCACTCTCTTTTAGCAATTAACCTCGATTGGCCTCTAATGTAATTGGAAGTTAAAAATGTGTTCCTAAATGGTGAACTCAATGAAGAAGATTGTATGGTTCCCCCTGGATTTAAAACCCCAAGGAAAGGTGCGCAGATTGAAGAAGTCATTTTACAAGATAAAACAATCACCAAGGGCATGGTTTAGTCAATTAACTCAAGGATATATAGTCAAGGACAAGCAGATCACACTATGTTCTTCAAGCACTTGGAAAATGGTACGATCTGAATCCTTATCGTATATGTTTATGACATTATCATGACAGGAGACGACTTGGATGAAATCAACCAAGCAAAAACCTACCTCAGTTTGGAGTTCGAAATTATAGACCTTGGACCACTCAAATACTTCCTAGGAATGGAAGTTGCAAGAAGCCTAGAAGGCATCTCCATTTCACAAAGGAAGTATGTGCTCGATTTACTAGCAGAGACAAGGATGATGGGATGTAAACCTGCCCATACCCTAATGGAACCCAAAAAGACTAGGAGCAGAGGAAGATAGTCCGGAGGTTGACAGAGAGATATCAAAGGATGGTGGGAAAGCTCACCTATCTCTCACACACAAGGCCAAATATCACTTTTGTTGCGAGTGTTATTAGCCAAATTTTGCACTCTCCAAAGGAGAGACACATGTCAGCAGCCTATAGAATATTGAGGTACTTAAGGGACCCCTGGGGAAGGACTGCACTTCAAGAAAGGAGATAAAGGTTCATTGAAGTATTCATTATTCACAGATGCTGACTAGGCAGGTGCTGCCACCGAGGGATGCTCTACAGTGGATATTGTAGTTACATATGGGGGAATCTTGTGACATGGAGAAGTAAGAAACAACCTGTTGTTGTGTCTTGAAGCACTACTGAGTCGACGGCTAATGCGGGAGCTACATGTACCGTTTAAATCCCCTATGAAGTTGTACTGCGATAACAAAGCAGCACAAGCATAGCTCACAACCTTCCATCATGACTGAACTAAGCATGTAAATAGATCGGCATTTCATCAAAGAAAAATTTGACTGGAAGTGTGTGCATTATTTACTTACCCACAACACAACAAGCAGCCGACATACCGACAAAAGGTCTCTGAGCGATCCACTTTTATGATCGTCAAGGGGATTAGTTGAGAGGACGCTCTTTAGAAGAGGCAACATGGGTGGATGCAATGACCAGTCAAACACAATTCCCTGATTATAAAGCATTAGTAATTCCCTGTTAATCATTTGATTACGTAACATAATCTCTATTAAGTTTTCATATATTCATCAACCAACCATTACAGGAGAGGAGCCTCTACTATATATAGGAGAGAGGGTAGTAACTCTAGCAAAGATTGCAAAAGCTGCTAAAAAGGGGATTTGTCCCAAAAGTACAGAAATTGGGCAGCCAATAGTAAAAGAGGACAACTGCAGCTTTTTGGACCACTACTTGTTTGAGTACTTTTTTAGAAAGTTGGTTTTGTCTCCCTTTCCCAGAAGAAGTATTCCAAAACGTAGCAAGTTTCGGGCGACTAAGGGGCCGTTTACCAAATGCTTACTCGGGTAAGCGCTTACCAAGTTATATTACCTTAACCGATGAATAGGACAATGACCAGTAATCTTACCCGGTAAGAGCTAAAGCAATGATCAGGAGTCTTACCCGGTAAGTGAGCGCGACAGCTCTTAGCCGGTTAGCTCTTACCGGGTAAATTTTTGCATACGATGACATTTTAATTGAGCTAAAATCTTATTCGGTAAAGCAAGCGATAGTGTTGAATTTAACCGGTAAGCACCTACCGGGTAAGTGTTTGGGTAAACAACCCCTAACTCTTCTTACCAACTCTGATGACCAAATCTGGCCACCAACTACGGATCCAAAATGCTGATAGCTTATTGAAAGCAAGTAAGTTAAGGTAAGAGTGGCCCTAGGCCAGATATTGCAGTAAGGTGAAACCATTGTTGACCTTTATCTTATCAAATAACCCTTCAAAGTGGGAAATGATTAGGAGGATAAGCATTACATGGTGTGAATCCATAATCAGTTTAGAACTCTGAGGGGTTGGTTCACCATTCAAGGATACACTCGTATCACTGATTTCGTAGGATTGGTGATGGCAATTAAATTTGCATGCATGTCAACCAAATAATCCTAGTATATTCCACCTGACCCCTACCTAACCCAGAGAGTCGGATGACAAATTTGAAAGCTTTTACTTTGGGGAATTTCTAGCTTTTGATGTTTATCACCCTTATATGTGTTTATTGTGGCAGAAATGTCGTGTACATGCTATTATGTTCAAATACTTCCTATTCAGTATTCACTTTCTGTTTTTGAAGATTGGTAGCTCAGGTGCACTTCTGTTTTCTTGCAGAGACGCAATGGAGACCCACTTCGAGTTTACATGGATCTTGAGGCTGGCCGAAAAAGATCTGGTTTTGAAGACATTTTCATCAGTTATCATGCCAAAGACGATGTTCAGTCAACTTATGCCGGTGGCCTCTTTCATAATAATCGTAATTATTATCTTTCTCCCTTTAAGAACAATGTAAGTGCCATACCACTACCCCTATCATGAATAAATATCACCCATCCCCGAACTCCATGTCTCCAGCAAACACACACATTATTACTTTTATTGAAATAAAAGATGAATTAAATAAATGCATATCAAATGGTGGGACCGGGAGGCGGGCCGGTGCAGTGTACCCTTTTAAACTAACAATAATAAACATACATAAATTTTGTTTCAGGATACTCTTGTTTACTGGTCTTCGTCACGTTGTCTTCCTCAAAGAAATCAGCTTGCTAAGAGCATACTCAGCTTGCTGCCGCATCATTCTTTTGGTAAATGCTTGAACAATGTAGGTGGCCTCGATAAGGCACTCTCTCTCTATCCTGAGTGTGCTAAAGACCCAAATGCATCTCCTCATTGGTGGGATCATCTACACTGTGCCATGTCTCACTACAAGTTTGTTCTCGCAATCGAAAACACATACACCGACAGCTACATAACTGAGAAGCTGTTTTACGCCTTGGATTCTGGGGCTATTCCTATATATTTTGGTGCACCAAATGTGATGGACTTTGTACCTCCGCATTCTATCATTGATGGCACCAAATTTAAGTCGATGGAGGAATTGGCCACCTATGTTAAGGCACTTGCTGATGATCCAATAGCTTATGCAGAGTATCATGCCTGGAGAAGGTGTGGTGTACTGGGCAATTATGGGAATACACGGGCAGCCAGCCTAGACACGTTGCCGTGTCGCCTCTGTGAGGTCGTTAGCCTAAGAGGAGGCAGAGATGCTAAAGCCTTTTGAAAGATTTTTTTTGTAAATGCATTGACATTTTGACAGAATTTGAGGCATTCTTAAATATGTCAAAATATCATGCCTTTAAAATTACTATCAGAATATTATTCTTCTAAATGACCCATTTGTCCGTATATGCCCTGGTTTTGGTTTAGGAAGAAAATAGTAGGGATCTTGGGTTTGAGATCATCAGTTGTTAACTTTGTGAGATTAGTCGAGGTGTTACCAAAAATAGCAGGTAGATGGAGATGACACATTGTGTTTGAATGTATCATAAGTCTTGGTTTGCATACATGAATTTTGTTGACAAACTTATGCATATATTGGGATTCATGATGATGTTGTAGATTAATTAAATACAAGCATCTGCATGGCTGGAACTTGGGGATTGTTTGTCATATGAGATGCAGAAATGGTTCATCCAAAAAAACTTAAACCGAACGGGTGGGTTAAATGGTTCGGTTATGTTTATTGGGTTCTACATTTATAAATGATTTTGATGACGTTAGCTTATATTTTTTGTTTATTAGTCTTTCCTGCCTTGTCGGTTATTTTATGTACGAGAATAATGATTTTTTAAAATACACTACGGTGCGTTTGGTTTGCCGGAATGGATTGGAATTGATTGGATTTCAAATTTGGATTTGGATTTGGGGGATTTGAAATCCCTTGATGTGTTTGGATAAGAATTTGATATCTATCAGGCTTTAGAATCCATCAGGATTTGGATTTCAAATCCAAGCTTATTGCAAGGGATTTTGAAATCCATCAGGTAAGGGATTTTTAAATGGTTAACGGATTTCAAATCCGGTCAACGAAATCCATTCCTGCAAACCAAATGCAAGATTGGAATGGATTTGAAATCCAAATCCCTCCAAATCCCTTTCAATCCCGCAAACCAGACCTAAATATAAAATAATTAGTCAAATCTAAATAGGACAAGGACTCTTGTGTGCTAATGCTAATCTACCTATAAGTCCGCTCCGTTACTATTTACACTCACACCGTTACTTCAGTTTTATATAATTATGCGGTTATCAAAATAGAACATATGCGAATATAACACTCTGAACTCAAACACGCTACTGCTAACCTGAATCATGGTTGTTGCAATTGATACAAAAGTCTCGAATAGTCATCGAGTAACTCGAACATATAAAGTATGATTGTATGAGTAAATTTTAATTTCTTTTTCCCTTTTATGTATCTATTTCCGAACTTTTCCATTCGAGTTTCAAATTTTATTTTTATGGAAGTTTGAAATTTGAATCTACTTTTTGTGTTCGTTTTTTGTGATTAAAAGTTTTTACCTATAAAATTTTATAGAGCCATTTTATGCCACATAAAATCGTAAACCAATTTATGTTATAGAGTGGCCTATGTTAGAGAAGTCGTGCAGCAAGTCGTGGAAGACAAAGAGTGATTAGAACTTGGATAAAGAATATGAGATCGCGTTAGAGCTTGCTTTCTTTAAGTGATATTTCGACCATATTCTGCCCAAGTATCACGAAATTCAATCAAGGATAATCTCAATTCTCAGTATCGATTTAGGCAGAAATCGATCCTATTCATACACCTTGAGAATCGTAACCGACCCCATATTAATATTGATAATAATACCCCATTGAATGATATTGATTGTTGGACATAAATGGTGGCGGTTACAAACTGATTTCATAAATAGGCGGTTACAAAAATGATATCATAAACAGTGGCGGTTACAAAAAAATATCAGTTACAAAACTGATAAAACCGCCAAACATGATATCATAATCGTACACATCCATTTTCAGGGCCGGTCCTGAGATTTCGGATGCCCATGGCGGAAAGTCAAAAAATGCCCCTCTCCTTTCTTCGAGGATGGGTGAGGTTGGAGATGGGGGAAGAGTCGAAAACAGGGGAGTAGTTTAATTTAGGTATTTTTGCTTTATAAACTTACAGCATGACCTCACATTAAGGGTAATCAAATGAAAGGTTAACAAAGTTGTAACAAGGGACTTTGGTTGTAACAAAAATCAAGCCTATACCCACACGGGATAAGTAAACCGAAAACGAAATATATGAATATGAAACAATACTATTTTTATATAAACTGACAATAGATAGAACTAAAAAAAGCACAAGTACGAGTCCAATTACATGCATCAAAAGAGCACAAAGATGTAATATTCCTTGCAAGTGTTTTCAAGTGCCATCCATACAACTTCTATGGCCATCATCACTTAGGTGATGTTTGTTTTTTAAGAGGTCTAAAGTCTGAAGTCTTATTTTAGTTATGATTAATAAGAGGTGGTGTGTAAAAAGGTCTGAACGATTCAGACTTAAGAGCCATTAAGAGGTTTTCTTCAAAAAACAAACAACCCCTTAGTACAACAATCCCACAACCATCTCAATAGATTTTGTAAGAGTAACATTATATTGTCTGTTTCAAACTAATCAAAAGAAATAATTCAAACTAACCAAAAGAATATTTCTAACTTTGTATCATTTAAGCAAATAAGAAAGAAATCAAGAATAAGAGAATGCAAGATATTTATCAAGCAAGAAAAAAAAAGTCAAAAAATGAAAGTATTCATCTATCTAAGCAGTAAGTAGAGAATTCCTGATCGATTTTGGGTTTTAGAAGCAAGAAATCGATTTTAGGGCAGCAAATCTAAAATCGATTTTGGGTTTTAGAAGCAATCAAGTCAAGCAGCGATCTAGGATAGTTCTTTGACTTAGGGCAGTAGAACGAGCAATTTAGGGCAAGATGATTTAGGGCAACGATTAGAGAATTGAGAGCGATGAGTATGATATGTCAAGCGATTTAGGCAAGGGGAAGGCAGCAAACGGCGAGAATCGTCGAGAATGACCGTCTGATTGGAGCGTGTCCCTATTACAATTAGACGATGACAGAACTAGGTTAGAGGAGCGATTCATCGAGAACGTGAACTTGAGAGCGATGAGAAGAACCTTGTGAATATTGGGTCTACCCAAATGTAAGAAGGTATGGGCTAGTGATGCCCATGGCCATGGCCCCCTTGGCCTATAGCCAGGGCCGGCCCTGTCCATTTTCCACTTAGTAACCCGCCAAACATAACCATCCAACGATCCTGGGTACTAGTTAGCTTACACGAGTGTGTGCTTCACACCTCCTAGCTCGTGTTATAGCTTAGCTACCAACCCCACTATTAATCTTGTGAATTCAATTACCTAATATGAACCGATGATTTCACTAAAATCACCAACATTCCTTCCCCATTTTAGTGCAATCCTTGGTTCACAAACAAAAGTTAATATAGGAAAACAAACTTATGCATAAATGATAATATCTAGAAGATTGAATTTTCATCTTAGTATATTACACATTTCAAATACTCGAGAATCTGGGTATCCTATGGATTGAACCCTTCAACTAATTTGAGTACCAAAAAATAACATACACATGAATTTAAATAATTCTCTAAAGTTTAAACTTGACACTATAACAGACCATGTTTCCTTATCCATTTGTGAGTGCATACAAAGCCAAGTCCAAGGTTCTTGAAGTGGCCACACTTCACACTCATATAGGTAGTTCCTTTTATCATACACCTGCACATGTACTTTTACAAAAGAGCTATTACCTCCTTCACTTGCAGTACCGAACACATACCTTGGGATTATTATCTTGTGCTCCAATCCCTTAGAGTGAGCTTTTCCCATTGAATTCAACTTCTAACGTCGTATTAGAAGGGAATTGGGTATCTCACCGTTAGAGATTTGGATGGACTTTAATCCCATCCCTATCACCGACTTGTGAACCAAGTCCCTAGCTAACCCCTTCGTCAAGTGGTCCGCCATATTCTGTTGTGACCGAACAAATTCAACCGAAATCACCCCATTCGTGATCAGCTCACGAATCATGCTATGTCTAACACTTAAGTGTCTAGACTTGCCAATATATACTTGACTATATGCTTTAGCCAAAGTAGTCGCACTATCACAACGGATAGAAATGGGTGATATTGGTTTCGGCCATAATGGAATTTCATTGACTAAATTCCTTAGCCACTCAGCCTCTTTACCGACAGTGGCTAATGCCACAAATTCCGACTTCATAGTCGAACTCGTGATGCAAGTTTGCTTCTTGGAATCCCATGAGATGGCACCTCCCCTAAGCAAGTACACCCAACCACTCGTAGAAGAGTGATATTCTAAGTTGTTAATCCAACTTGCATCCGAATATCCCTCTAATATCGAAGGAAACCCGACATATGACAAACCATAATCAATGATTTTCTTCAAGTATTTAAATACTCGTCTTATCGCCTGCCAATGATGAATACTAGGATTACTAATAAACCTACTCAACTTTCCTATGGAAAAAGCGATATCCAACCTAGTATTTCTCATGACATACATCAAACATCCAATAGCCTTTGAGTACTCGAGATGTGACACCGCTTCACCCGAGTTGGGCATAAGCTTCACATTCGGATCAAATGGAGTACTCACCTACAATCAAAGCAATTAAATTTCATTAATACTTTCTTAATGTAATGAGATTGCGTAATTGCAATCCCTTTGTTCTCACGCTTGATCCTTATTCCAAGGATCACCTCCGCCTCTCCCATATCTTTCATGGAGAAACTCGATGACAAAAACTCTTTGGTTTTTCCATCTTAATTTTGGTCGGTGCCAAAGATCAACTTGTCGTCAACGCATAAGCAAATGATTACTCCGTTACCAGATGTATCAAATTTTCTATATACACACTTGTCCGCTTGGTTTAACATAAATCCGTTGGACAAGACAACCTCATCAAATTTTTGATGCCATTGTTTGGGTGCTTGTTTCAGCCCATACAATGATCTTACAAGTTTACACACCTTATGCTCCATCCCGAGCATAACAAAACTTTCCGTTTGTTTCATGTAAACTTCCTCCTCCAAGTCACCATTCAAGAATACCGTTTTTGACATCCATTTGGTGAGTCACTAAATTGTGATAGCTCCTAAGGCTATCAACAATCTAATCGTGGAGATCCTTGCAACCGGGGCATAAGTATCAAAATAATCGATGCCTTCCCTTTGCCTAAAGCCTTGGATTACTAATCAAGCTTTGAACTTGTCGATTGATCCATCATCTTTCATCTTCCTTTTGAAGATCCACTTGCATCCCAAAGGTTTACAACCCGGTGGCAAGTCTGATAATACCCACGTATTATTCCCCACGATGGAGTCCATCTCATAATTTATTGCTTCTTTCCAGAAAGCAACATCTTGAGACTTCATAGCCTCATCAAATTGTCACACCCCACTAAAGTGGAAACACGGGATGTACAGGTAAGGGTTTCATAGCATAAGGTAAATAAAAAACACCCACCATAGAAATTACATAAAATTTAAAAACTTATACAAATTGTTTTGAATGTTTTACAAATGGGGAAATAACGACAAGGAAAACTAATGCATGCTGCTGCTGCCACACAATCATCATCCTAATGCAAGCTTATGTTCGTGCACTTGAAAAGCATGTCAAAAACGAGGTCAACTACTGCAGTAGTTGGTGAGATCACATAAATTCTGAAAAGTAGTGGCATTTTGCCCTTGAATTTCCTTAGAAATATCTACAAAGTGGAATATAAAATATCGGTTGTAGAACATATTTTTGCTCAATGTTGATGTAAATGCATTTACGTGTCGGCTATGAGCCATTACCCAAACCTAATGACCTGGAACGTCCCCATCTTGCATGTCTATCACGAACATGCGAATAAGTGTCCACAATAATCGTGCACTCAAGCTTAAAAGCGTCCCATAGTGGGTGATCAACCAAATAGTTCTATCCACAATTACCAACGGCTCGCGCATCGAGTTAAATAGGTAATGTAGCTATCATGGGAACGTCCATCAATTTTTGCGATATAAGAACTCATGCACACAAGCATACATACCATAGAGCATAAGTAATCAACATAAAACTTTAGCATTTTCAAGAAATAAATCAACCGATAGTAGAACATTTATAATAGTAAACATGTTTTTCACCCCAAAACGTATAAAAGCGGTAAAAAAGGGGCTGTGAATACTCACTTGTGAAATGCGATGGTATATCCAAAAACGCTTACGGGAACGCAACCAATGATAGATCCTACCTTGCTCCTACGAATCGTAAGGACACTAGTAAGTTTCTATGCTTAAAACTTAGGTCTTGATAATACCTAGTTATCCAAATCATCATAAAATGCCTTCGATGTGATTATAAATTGTAAATTATATGGGATTAATTGTAGTTAGTAACCAAAGTATATTTATATATGCATGTTAGATTGACATTACCGCAATTTTGTCACAACAAGTGACGAAAAAGGTCTAAAATTAAAAGTCAATATATAGTGTATATATATATAATATACCGCAATTTCATCACATGAAATGATGAAAAGGGTTTAAAATAAAAGTTATAATTTGCATACATATATAGTATATAAGTTAGATTATCTTGAATATATAATATATACCGCAATTTCATCACATGAAATGATGAAAAGGGTTCAAAAGATTAGTTTCTAACAATAGTAAGAAAGTTGTCCTTTGCTGTCCAGAATTTGTTGTCATTTTGTGTCCAAATTTTGATATCCTCCAAAGTTCCTTTAGTCATGAAAATTTTACCCAAAATAAAACATTGAGTTAGGAAACTTTTGGCATAGGTTTCATAATTTTTGGAGGTATATAAGTTCATCAAAACAGTCCATAATCAGGTATATAACAGTGGAAAAATCTGACAGCTTGCTGTTAGACGTAAACTTTAAATATTGCATCCTTTTTCCATTGGTCCTTTTTATGACTTATTCTTTTTGCTTAGCAACGTTTTTGGCAAGATCAAATCAAGAATTTGCAGACTAAAAACTCTCTTTTACTCACACAAGCTATATGCATGCATGCTAGATAAGTTATCTTGTCAAAACTTTTTAAAAAATTGATCTTTTGATCTTTTGTGAGATTTGTTTAAACCCAAGCTTTTAGCTTGATTTTTGCTACCAAAAATGAAGTGTTTAAACCAAAATCATGAAGTTTAAAGTAGGTTCTTTACTATAAAAATGATTTCATGCATCCTTTGAAAAACCCATATAAGAAAATGTGTATATAAAACATGCAAGTAAACTTGAACTTTTACAAGTTCTTCTTTGATCTTAACTTTGGTTTGATCATGTATGTTATTCCCTTTTTGAACATATATCATGTCATTGGGAATACATCTACAAACATTAAGACTCATAGGTGATAATAAAAAGAATAACAACATGAAAAAGAAGAATAACATCTAAAAGAAAGTAATAAGAAGAGAAGATGTAGGTTTGTTTTAGAAGAATACCTTAAGTTCTTGATGAAGATGATGAAAGATGGATAATGTTTTTGAGAAAATGAAGAGAAAGTAGATAAAAGTAGAGAGGATTTAGTTTAGAGAGAGAGGTTAGTGAGAGAGAGTGAATTGTGAAATGGGTGGAAATGAGAAGAGGAGTGTCTTATTTATACTTAGGAAGAAAGTGAGGTGGGGGGGGGGGGGGGGGTTATGGAAGACAGAGAGTTGGTTGAGTGTTGTATTGGGTATAATGTATTATTGTATAAAATTTGAATTTTGAAAGTGTATTTGTATAATTATGGTGTATAATTCTTGTATTATACATCCTACTTATTATTTAAGGTTATAAGTATATATATGTGTGTATAAAAAATATATATATGCATTATATAATATGTACTTATTTATATATATATTGTTAAAAATTGGCATTTTATGAGATATGTGGATAATTCACTCATTTAAGTGAATACCAAGTATTATTCCTAGACTTTTTCTAGGGATATAACCTAAAAAATCTTTCTAACATGAAACACATTTTTATTACTACATTTAGTTCAGTACTAACCTGGAAGGTATTTCTGACGAATGTCATGCAAATGATTTTGGACCCTCCTCAATACTATAACAGTAAGAGAATTGTGATCCAATCTTATCTCTTGATCCCTCTACCAAGTATAATTGGAAATCGGGACCAAAGGATTTTTCAATCCTTCCTCTTTTGCTCCTTCGTAGCATCAGAGATTCGGTTGGAACAATTACTTGTTCTTCGACCTCATTAGTTCCACTAGTACTTGGAACTATGTCCTTCGGTCTAGGTATTGAAGAGACTCTAGTCTCATCAAATAATGCATCTCTCAATTCTATAACGGTGTGAATCATTATAGAATCATTAGGTTCAATAATATAGAACCTATAGGCTTTGAAATGCTCGGCATATCCAACAAAGATGCGATCAATACCTTTCTCACCTAAAGTTTTCCTTTTGGGTTCAGGTAGTCGAACAACCGCCCGACAACCCCAAACTCGAATATAGCTCAAGTTAGGCCTTTTCTTGAACCATAGTTCATATGGGGTAATCTTTTTCCTTTTATTGGGAACTCGATTCAATAAGTAAAAAGACTACATGGCTTCACCCCAAAATCAATCACTCAATCCCGAGTAGGATAACATAGAGTTCACCATTCTTTGAGAACTCTATTTTTCCGTTCCGCCACACCATTTTGTTGTGGTGTATAAGGTGTCGTAGTCTCTTGAATGATTCCTACGGATTGGAAATACATGGGTTCGTAATACTTCCCACCATGATCAGTGCGTAAACATTTTATAAAACAATTCATTTTCAATTCAACCTCCGTTTTATAAATTTTAAATTTGTCCAATGCTTCATCTTTTGAGTGTAACAAAAATACATTACAAAACCATGAAGTGGCGTCAATAAAAGTAACAACATACTTTTTATTACCCAAAGACGGAGTTGAACGCAAATCACAAAGATCACTATGAATTAACTCAAGCACCGATGAGTCCCTTTTCACGTTAGGAAAAGGTTGCCTAGTGATCTTTGTTAACATGCAAGTTTTACATTTTTTGGTTATAATGTCAAAGGCCGGAATAAGATCGTCTTTTGACTTTTCAACCATTCTTTTAAAATTCACATGACCAAGCCTTGCATGCCACAAACTAGAATCAACAAAATTTTCATTTGCAACATAAACAAAATTTGAAATGAAACTCTTTTTATTTAAATTCAACATAAACATTCCATTCATCAAATAGCCGAATTCTACAAAAGAGCCACCTTTTGACAAGACAAACTTGTAATGAGTTCCAAATTCAAGCTATCAATCACAGATTGTAACACACACTTTAATCACAAGTCATTTGTATTAGATTTGATTTGATTACAAACAACTCTCTCAATGCGTATAGTATTTCTCTCACTACAATCACAAGTCTCTCAAATGTATGTGTGTGTTATGTCTACGTACCTTATGATTTACAAAAGACACAAACAATTTATACCAAGTCAAACAAGTTGACTTTTATAACTCAAAGACAATATTAGAAAGTCAAACACATTGACTTAAACAACACTTACAAAAAATTACACTTTAGACCCTTTAATTCTTGAATTCAACATTATAGGCTCAACAATCTCCCCCTTTGGATTCAAGATTAGAAAAAATTTGACATGAATCTTCAGGTCTTCTTTCTCTTGTAAATTCTTCAACTTTGTATCTTTCATGGCTTTGAAGCTTTCAAATCTTCAACACGTGAACAAAACTTTCTTGACTTTTCCTTTTGTTTACATCTTTCTCTTTACATCTTTTCTTGACAAACACACTGTCTTTCACTTTATACAAACTTGTCTCATCAAAACTTGAAGTCTTTATCAATCTCCTCCTTTTGGTAACAAATACGTATCTGCTACTTTGTAACATTAAGGAACATCTTTTGTATATAAAACTTTGCTTTGAAAATCTTCTTTCTTTTTTTACTTGAAATCGAACTTTGAAAATTTCTCCCCCAAATATCTAACAAAGAGATGAAACTCAAACTTTCTCACTTTTCAACTTTCACTCTGACTTTGCTTTTGAAATTGAACTTTTGAATATTCTCCCCCTTTTTGATGAATTTTGAGACATTAAAATCATCAAAACTTTATCAATTTCAGCACGGTCTTTGATACAATCTCCCCCATATATCAAGATAACCAAACTCTACATGATGAATCTCCCCCAAGAATGTAACAATAAACACCATTTGATTTGAATAACCCTCAATTCAAATATGTATTCATCCGAATCTTTTCAAATTCAGACAAAATATGAAGTTGTAACCCTGAATCAATGTATGAAACAGTTAGCATGCCTGTAAGTAGCACAGAGCCACTTAGTACAACAAATGTACATTGGAAAGGAGCTTTTTGATGTTCACTCCCCCAGGGCTTCCGTTCAATCATTAAAAAACCACAAATGAATTTTCTATGAATGTTATGAAAAGAAAACTTATTCCTTATGTGCTCGTGCCAGTGTAGAATGATTGAAGCTACTTATCTTTTCAGGCGCAAAATGTGTAAACTATTAAGACAACAACAAGTATTACACAGACTCAATGTGAATGATTGAAGGTCGAAGGTTGGGCAAATTTCCTTCTTTTTCAATATCCAGATCTTCCAAATGAAGACTAGATAGCATAAAAGTTGCGTCTCCAAAGAAAATGAAACATTTCTTTGTTAAGAAAGAAACGAGTGGTTGGTGGGGTTAATGCAAGAGTTGGCATGGGCTCACTGCCTTTTTCAATGATAGTCACCAAAGAATGTGAACCAATCAGTAATGTGGTTGCCCGACTCAGAAAAAGTTGGTGCAGAGTTTTCATATTCTTTTAACTCTGATCTCACACCCTCTTTCTTTTAAACATCTTTGTTCACTACTAACCAATCTTTCTTTTCCATTTTACCTCATCACACCCCCACTCTTTGATATGACCCCTCACCCCTCAATCACTCTAGGATAATTTCCGAAGTAGGAAACACAGGTTAACGTGAATCCATGGAAGTTCTGTTAAGCGCTCACACGAATCCCTTGAAATTTTGTCCTATAAAAGATATGTTGCTCAAAAATTTAACTTGAACAATTAAGTAAAAAATATGATAACATTGTCAAACGGATGTATGCTCATCAAAAATATGAATGAAATTTGAGCATTTGAACTTTGAAGATCTCTCAAAACAAGGAAATTGAATGAATGAAATGAAATCAAGAGAATTGTTTTGAGAATCTGACAAAGTATCAATTGGATCAGATATCATAAATATGAATATGAAATGGTTGGGGTATCAAATAACTTGATAGTTTGTTTATATGAACAAATATAAACAATTTAGCAATGAACGCACAAATGTTGAAATGATGATTGACACTCAAGAACATTGAAATCAAACGGGTGTATTACCATCGGAATATGTTTCTTTTTGAGACATGGTAATAACAAATCCAATAAGAAGATACTGAACCGATGTGTGTGAATACTTGACAGTATATAGACAAGATAATACACAAGTATTGATCTTTGGAAACACACGGTCAGTTAAACAGTAACGCTATTTTGAAGAATATGAAAAACATTTAAAATCACACTTCTAAATTCATAAAATATTTTTAAGAACAAGAAGTGGTTTGAACATTTAGAAAAACATTTTTCATATCTGAAAGTTGTTCATCTTTCAAATATGTAGAGCTTAAGAATCAGAAATACTTACATTCAGCTAGAGATTCTTAACTCCTACTCAAAAGAATAATTTCTCCTCTTCAAGATAAGAGAAATCTGCAAAAGGCAAAGAATAACAAACATTTAAGCTTTATATTGACAAAACATCATATATTCTCCCCCTTGATATCTGTAAAAAGTCAAAATTATAAGCATTATATGTTTATCATATTCTCCCCCTTAAAACATAAATACTCTCTAAAAGATTGATCAGTCAGCTTAACCAACAAATATTAAAAAACTTTGAAGTACGGGTTCTGAACTGATGTATCCAGAAGCCGTCGTCACATATTCTCTGGTGAGAATAGCAACTCCCCCTAAATAGCTTTGTAACCTGCAAGATTAAAGACTTTGGTAATCATCGATGATGATTCCACCTTCGTCAGTAATAATAGAGTGTAATCAAATACATGAACTCCCCCTAGAATATAGCATAGACAACATAAACTCCTCCTAGACACATGCAGAAAAAACCTTACAGACTCAATAAGACATGTTCAACATACCTAACTTACTGATCAAGAATTTGAATTACTTTTCATCCAACGGGTTGGTGAAAAGGTTAGTGAGTTGGTAGTCGATCTGGACAAAATGCATCTCTACATCACCTTTTTCCACATGGTCTTTTATAAAGTCATAGCGCACATCAATGTGTTTTGTCTTGGACTGTTGCACCGGGTTAGCTGTAATGGAAATCACGCTTTTTGAGTCGTAGTAGATAAACAATCGATTATATGTGTAGCCGAAATCTTTCAATTGAGTCATCATCTAAAGCACTTGTGAGCAACAACTCGCAGCAGCAACATACTCTGCTTCAGCTATCGAGGTTGAGACACAATTTTGCTTTTTAGATTTCCAACTTACTAATTTATCGCCTAAGAACTGACATTATATAGATGTGCTCTTCTGGTCCAACTTACATTCTACGTGGTCTGCATCAGTGAAAACTGTAAGATCAAAACCCGAATCCTTCGGATACCAAAGGCCTAACTTGGGAGTGCCTTTAAGGTATCTTAGGATCTGTTTAACAACCGCAAGGTGAGACTCCTTCGGATTTGCTTGATAACGAGCACAGAAACATGTCGCAAACATGATATCCGATCTACTGGATGTAAGGTATAATAAAGATCCAATCATGCTCCTGTAGTTCTTTTGGTCAACATATTTTCCGCATAAATATGCATCCAAAAGCATTCCAGTTGCCATTGGAGTTTTCATAGAAGAACTATCAGCCATGTTAAACTTTTTCAAAATGTCTTTAATGTACTTAGACTGATTGATGAATATGCCATCAGGTGACTGTTTCACTTGAAGACTAAAGAAAAAGTTTAGCTCACCCATCATACTCATTTCAAATCGAGTCTCCATGATTTTTGAAAAGCTTTACAAAATTTAGGATTGGTAGAACCGAATATTATGTCATCAACATAAATCAGGATTAAAATCAAGTGTTCACCATGCTTTTTCAGAAATAGAGTGGTATCTATTGTACCTTTCTTGAAGCCAGAAGCAAGTAAGAATTGAGTCAGAGTTTCATACCACACTCTCGATGCTTGTTTTAAACCATACAACGCCTTATCGAGAACGTAGACATGATCTAGAAATTTAGAATCAACGAAGCCTTCCGATTGATTCACATAGACCTCTTCATGCAGAATCCCATTTAAAAAGGCAGACTTAACGTCCATTTGTTATACCTTAAAGTTCTTGTGGGCTGCATAGGCCAAAAAGATGCAAATAACGTCGATTCTCGCCACTAGAGCAAAGGTTTCACCATAATCTATTCCTTCCTGCCTATGACGTGTAGCTTAGTTGGCAATGGGGTGGGAAGACTTGCCCAATAACTAACAGGTTTTGGGTTCGAGCCCAGGCCCCCCTGCTAGCCACAACCGCTAAGTGAGCCTCAAAATGCCCCCTCATACGAATGCCCGAGTAGGCAGGGTCAGGTATGGGGTCGGTCAGGGTTGCCGGTATCAACCTTTTGCCCAATAATCTAGTCCTTCCTGTTGATAATATCCTTTAACTACCAGTATGGCCTTGTTTCTGACCACAATTCCCGCTTCGTCCTTCTTATTTCTGAAAACCCATTTTGTTCCAATAACAAATTTGTCTTTTGGTTTGGGTATAAGCCACCAAACTTTTTTTCGCTCAAACTGTAGTAGCTCGTCTTGCATAGCCAATAATATCCAGTCAGAATCTTGCAAAGCTTCAGAGACTTTCTTCGGTTCTATCGCGCTGAGGAAACTTGAGTATAAGCAAAAATTAATGGATGCAACTCTCGTTTTGACTCCACTATCGATGTCGCCAATTATGTTTTGTAGGGGGTGATCGTGTATCCATCAATTAGTACTCAATAGGGGTTGTATATTAACTCAATTATTCTGATCGTTATAAGCATCGGTAATAGCAGGTACGATTTCAGTAATTGCTGTTGGTACTTCTTCAGTCTGTAACTCTGATGAAGGTAACTCTGGCATAGGTGATGTAGTGCTCGGGACTTCATCTCCAAAGATTATTTCTGTAGAGACAGAATCAATATTAGTATTATCAGAGTTATTAGAACTTGTAGTATTAGAAGAAGTAAAAGGTTCAGATGGTCCAGAAATGGCAACTCTTGTATCATGGACCATTGAAGTTGATGGTGTGGATACACTTGCTTTATCAAAATCTGCACATATATATCCATGAACGCATCAAAAAACAATAACTCTAACACATAAGTAGTAGAATGTGCAGTAGAGTTAGAAGACTTAGTCTCGGTTAAGGCGGGTTCTATTATGATTTGAATAGAAGCCTTGTCTTTAAGACCGAGTCCTGATTTGTTATGTTTAGAAGTCGTCGTCAGTATTTCATCAAAGGATACATTAATGCTCTCCATGACCATGTTGGTTCTTTTAATGTATATCCGATAGGCTTTAGACGTTAACGAGTAACCCAAAAAGTATCCCTCATCGGCTTTCTTGTCAAACTTGCCAAGATTGTCACTGTCGTTTAGCACAAAACACCTACATCCAAAGACACGGAAAAATTTCACATTAGGTTTTCTGTTATTAATAATATCATATGCCTTTTTCTGTAGTCTCTTAGTGATGATCATTCTATTCTGAGTAAAGCAAGCAGTTGCAACAACTTCAGCCCATAGATACAGTGGCAGTCCTGAATAAGCGAGCAAAGTCCTTACTGCTTCGACCAGAGTTCTGTTCTTTCGTTCTAGAATTCCATTTTGTTGTGGAGTACGGGTGGCAGAAAAGTTATGAGAAATCCTACTGACTGTATATAGCTTTGGAGGATCTCATTTTTTAATTCAGTTCCATTGTCGCTCCGTAGCTTTTGAACTGGTAGTTGTAGAAGAACTTGTATCTTCTTTATGAAAGAAATTATCAACTCCGGTGCTTCCGATTTCGCTCTCAGGAACTCAATCCATGTGTTTCTTTATTATTCACCGATCATTACTAGAATATAATTTTTACCGATTGAATCCTCATTGATCCGCAAAGGTCCATATGTATCATTTCCAACTGTGATTTGCACGAAGATTCCACTTTCGCCTTATGTGAACTTCTTTTCATTTTTAAACCTTTGCTTGCAAGAGTATTGATGGCCTTCAAATTCTGATGAGATAATCTTCGATGCCAAATCCAACTTTCTTCTTTTGACGCTTTAGCAATCAAAGAAACAGGTTTTGAAGCTGATAGTGTTGGAAAGTTGACAACATATAAATTTCCATACCTCTCACCTTTGAATATCTCGGTTCCATCTTGATCATCAATATGGCAATGAGTGATTGTAAACCTAACATGATAATGAATGTTATAGGATTGGCTTGTGCTGAAAAGATTGTGGTCTAAACCTTCAACGTACAACACCTTTTGGATGGTAACAATGCCATTTGTGAGCATACCATATCCTCTGACGTAGCCTTTTATCGCATCATTTTCAAATCCGACAGTTCCCGCAGGTTGATCAACATAGTTATGCCATAAATTTTTAAATCCTGTCATGTGTCACGAGCATCCAGAATCTATAAACCACAGATGACAAGCCTGCAAAAGGAACGGTTACTTTGCCTTAGGTACCCATATCCATATGGGTCCTTTTTTGTTAGCATCTTTCAATTTATGAAAATCGTTAACCGTGCCTTTGATTCTCCATTCACATTTCCATACCATCTTTACATCAACATCTTTAAAAGCATTTTCTTTGAAAATATGTTTTTCTTAGACTTAAAGACATGAACTGGATGAGATGAGGCCTTGGAAAATGATTTTGATTGATAAAAGCTTTGAACTTTCTTGCTCTTTGAAATAGCAGATTGGAAAGAGAATGAATTTCGACCACAGTGATTGCATTTCAGATTCTTTTGAGCAAATGTCAAAACCTGTAATTTTTGAAAGAATTACATTTATTCAAACAGAAATGACATTTATTTGCATCACAAGTAGTACAAACGTTTTTACAATCACTATCAGTCTTTACATTCAACACTTTCTCAACAAAAGTACCATTTTTAGAAACAGTTTGATTTCCCTTCTGTTCAGAATTTCTCTTCCTCCATTTTCCACTCCTCTTTCCAATCACATCTGAAACACCACAAGACTTTTAGTTAGTTGAATTCTTACAAGATGAATTAACATTTTTCACACCTGGTGTTTCACCAATCTCAAAAACACTTTGTTGTTTTTCAATTTTTTTAATAAACAACTGTAGGTTCAACATACTGTTTTGAACATAAGCATCATAATCTGACTCATAATCGTCATACTGACACTTAGTTTCAATGTTAGATTTATCGTCAGGTACTGATTCTTCATTTGAAATAGGTGTGGAAAACAATGATTCAAACTCCACAAATTCAAGCTTTCGGGTTTTGTAGCTAGTATTTAAACCATCGTATTTAAATCCAACCGATTTAAAACTTGAAGCTTGAGAATCAATACAACTATCAGATAAGTCATCATCTACAACCTCCTTTCCGTTTTCAGGAGTTTAAGATATCAAAGTTTCAGCTTTTACAAAAGTTTCATGGATATCTGGAATCTTTTGAGAGTTAGGCCCCATTTTATCAAAATTGTACAAATTTTCGGGGGCACTTTTCAAAACTTGATTTTCAGGTAAACCCAAACCCATCTTCGGATTATAAAACCAGATATCTTTGGGTTTATTCATCAAAAGATTCAGAGTCTGTTCAGTTTGACCCCTTTTCTAATTCAAATCCTCCAGTTGTTTTATTTTACAGTAAGCTTCATTTCGCTCTAGAAAACAGGCTTCAAACATAATTTTAAACCCACCTTTCTCGGAATTCAAGTTAACTAAGTCTTTTTGGAGCTCAGTGATTTTGGAAGATAAATCAACTTTCTCCTTTTTCAAAATATTTTTCTCATTCTCCTTATCCTCAATAACAACCTTCAGTAATGCATTTTCATCTCGAAAATTCATCATTGATTGTCGTTCAAGGATAAGTTTTTCTTTCAAAATATAAAACTCTTTTTCCATGAATTCAATTTGAGAAACTAAATTTTGAACAACCTCAGAATTGTTAGAATGATTACTTACCTCAGACTCAGTATCAGAATGTCCTTGCTCAACAGTTTGGGGCTCCTCATCATGCTTGGCCATAAAGCACTAAACCTGGGTAAAATGTGCTTCTTTCTCATCCGATGTCTCGCACAACCAGTTCTCTTCTTCCACCATGAGAGATTTCCCTTCCTATTGTTTCTTTACAAGCAACGACTTCTTTGCGTAATACTCAGAGTTTTTCACTTTCTCAAATCTGCAATCCTTCGAGAAATGACTAGGCTTCCCGCAGTTGAAACACCTGACATTATGGGCGTCAAATTTCTCTTCCTTCTTCTCAAACCTTGGCTTATACTTCTCAGACTTTTCCTTCTTTTACAAATCTGGCTTGGTCTTAGAATAAAACTTGTTGTTGGGAACTGAAGATTTGTCTAAGTGATTACTACTGCCAGGCTATCAAGATTACTACTGCTAGTAGAATTAATACTGCTTAAAAAGTTAGTGCTGCTACTTGAATAGTTAGTACTGCTTGGAGAGTTAGTACTGCTAGTAGTTAGTACTGCTGATTGGTTAATGCTGCTGAAGATGGTTAGTACTGCTGAAGATTAATACTACTCAGAGTATTAATGCTGTTATGATTTAGTACTGCTTATGTGATAATCAAGATATGCGCAGATCAAGGATTGAAGATAATCATGGAAGGTTTGAAGATAATTATAGAAGAATATACTGAAGATCTTTTAAGTTTTGTAATTATCTTTTATTTTCAGTATATGTATAGATGTGTTCAGAATAGTTTTGAGATATACGAGATTTCTGAGTTTTTTTTTTTTGTTTTAGAGAATTAACCTCAAGGTTTACAACCCTAGTTCTAGAGAAGTAGAATTCGTCTTGGTGAGCCTGTTCATCAAGATTGAGGTTTTGTGTGAAAGCTTGTAACTTTAATCATTCAATAAAGTTTACAAGTTGTGATTTATATTTTACTGTTACATTGATAGTTTGAATATTAAAGTGTTTTTCCGCAACTTCTTTAATATTGTTTCTGAGTTTTATTATTCTTGTTAAGAATCAGATCCTGACAAGTGGTATCAGAGCTTAGTATTCTCAAAAACCTTCATTCATCATGGACAACACAGTTGAATCAACCAGTACTCTTGTTTCAAAGGTTCCCATGCTCAAACTTAATGAGTTTGACATGTGGAAAATTAGGATCAAGCAGTACATTCTCCTTACAGACTTTTCTATGTGGGACATTGTTGAGAATGGTCCCTCTGCTGAAGGTAAAATTGGACAAGATGGAAGAAGACCACCTCCAAAAACTGATGCTGAAAAGAAAGTGAGACAATTGGAGATGAAAGCCTTAAGCACCCTGCTTTTGGCCATCCCTAATGAGTATCAACATCAATTTCACCACTGTTATTCCCTATTTCATCAAGTTCTAATCAATAACAAATACTCAAGATGATAATTCCAAACTCATATGAATTAATCTCAATCACAAGATTACAAATTTACAACTTTCTCTCTCTACTTTCTCTCACTAGAATAATATACCAATATGCTCTTCTCTAATATGCGTGTGTACATTTGATTACAAAAACAAACAAAAGTATTTATACCCTCTATCAAATACAAGGAAACAAATTACACATACATTGACTTTGACATTTATTAACAAAAGACTTTGACTTTTGATAAGAGTTGACTTTCCAGCTTTGACTTCTTGATCTTTTGGTCTTCAAACTTTATGATCTTGAATCCAACATATTTGTGCTCTAACAATCTCCCCCTTTGGATCAAGATCATTACTAAAAGATTTAGCAATGCGATCTTCTCTTTGATTAAGCTCGATTGAATAAACTCCCTGTTGGGTCATCTGAAGATTTGAAGATGACCTCCTGATCTTCCATCTTATATCATCCTACTTAGAATATGTTTGAGGTTCTTTTAGAATCTTGGTTTCTATACAAATGTTCGGTGAAGTCGAAGATCAACCGAAGAAGACAAAGAAGGAGAATATCTCTCAAAGCGGATTGAAGATAGACTCCTCAGCCTAAAGCCAAGTATGCCCACTTGATCAACACCATTGACCAGGATGGTGCCGATCTCAGTCTTCAGGAGCCGAAGACCTCTTCGGCCGAAGACGTCTTCGGCCGAAGACATCTTCGGAAGCCGAAGACTTCTCAGTCTTAGGAGCCGAAGACATCTCAGTCTTCAGGAGCCGAAGAACTCTTCGGCAACCGAAGACTCCTTAATCTTCAAGGCCTGAAGATTTCTCCAAACACATTGTACTTTTCTGACAAAGTATATTTGTGATATCTTGCATTGACGTGGACCTCATATGAAGATCAGATAAAGTAAGCTTTGTCTCCTACACCATTTTAAGGAAAGGTCTACACCATCCTGCAGGTCAACACTTCAAGCCAAAACACCTCAAGACAAAAGGTACATCCTGTACCTTGCTGAAGACCTGTGTCCATCCTTCATATATATAGTGCCTCATGCATTAAATGCATGGGACACCTGTTGAGCAAAGGATGGACACAGGTCTTCAGCAAGGTACAGGATGTACCTTTTGTCTTGAGGTGTTTTGGCTTGAAGTGTTGACCTGCAGGATGGTGTAGACCTTTCCTTAAAATGGTGTAGGAGACAAAGCTTACTTTATCTGATCTTCATATGAGGTCCACGTCAATGCAAGATATCACAAATATACTTTGTCAGAAAAGTACAATGTGTTTGGAGAAATCTTCAGGCCTTGAAGATTAAGGAGTCTTCGGTTGCCGAAGAGTTCTTCGGCTCCTGAAGACTGAGATGTCTTCGGCTCCTAAGACTGAGAAGTCTTCGGCTTCCGAAGATGTCTTCGGCCGAAGACGTCTTCGGCCGAAGAGGTCTTCAGCCGAAGAGGTCTTCGGCTCCTGAAGACTGAGATCGGCACCATCCTGGTCAATGGTGTTGATCAAGTGGGCATACTTGGCTTTAGGCTGAGGAGTCTATCTTCAATCCGCTTTGAGAGATATTCTCCTTCTTTGTCTTCTTCGGTTGATCTTCGACTTCACCGAACATTTGTATAGAAACCAAGATGCTAAAAGAACCTCAAACATATTCTAAGTAGGATGATATAAGATGGAAGATCAGGAGGTCATCTTCAAATCTTCAGATGACCCAACAATCTCCCCCTATTTGAGGATGACATCCATACTAAAGAATAAAACAAAGAGTATACTGAATAAATTCATTTTGACCCATCTTTACTCTTTTTGGGTTCTTTTCACATAGACCTTTTTTTTTTTTTTTTTTGGTATATCTGACTTTTACATAGTGAAAGAAAAAAGTATAGTTATACAAACGAATAAATGAATACAATGAAAAAAATAGAAAGAAAAAAAATATATACAAAGATACAGAAGAAGACAGTAGCCGGGATTGTTTGAATTTGAGTGGTTGGATGCTCCCCCTCAATTCATACTCCCCTCAACTAATGTCAGGTGGCTTTGATCACATAGTCCATAGCAAAATTAGTTTCAACAGAGTTTAAGCCTGAGTGGTAAGTTGCTCCCCCTCAACTCATACTCCCCCTCAACTAATTCATGGTGTTCAGAAAGAAAGAAGTTAGAAGATTTTCGGGATCCTCCGAACTTGCTCCTGGAAGGGCAGATTCATCCTTGGATCGTGCAGAAGCATCAGGACTGAGAATCCTGGGTGATAGGCTGTGAGGTGGAGAAGAGGCACCTTGGATAGGGAAGGAGTCCAAGTCATCCTTATCAACCAAGGAAAAGGTTGATGAGAGAATAATAGGGGTCCCCGATTTTACAATTGTATCCTTTTGTGAGGATACAAAGGAGGTGGCTTTAGGTTTAGCAGAGTCCCCGGGCCCGAATGGGAAAATTTCAACACCTGCCGATTGTGGAGAATCGGTGGGTGGAGTTTGTGGCTTGGCCCTTGAAACCTTCCTCAACCTCTTGAGAGGAGAGGGAGGGGAAGAAGGTGAGTGCCTCCGCTTTGAAGAGGGATGTGTGACCGGGGCAACAACCGAAGGTTCTTTCAGTCGTATGGTCATCTTAGCTAGTGCGGAGGTGCCGAAAGCCTTTGAATATTCTTTCTTACTAGTCGACTTCACTTAGGAATAGGGAAGATGGGGCCACTACAAATGAGGGAGCCTTGGATACCGGAGTGTCGCGGGCATCACCCCATTGTAGATCGGAAGAGGTTATGAAAGAAAACATACCTGAGTTGAGAGCTTGATTGGTGGATAGAGAGCCCTTGTTGAGAGAGAACTTCTTGAGTTTCTATGTGTTGGTAGGAGAGTCATCACCAAATCAATTTGTGACACAACAATTTTTCTCCCCCTATTTGATGATGACACCAACACATAGAAAAAAAATAAAGGTACTGACACTCAGAAAAATTACAAGACACGAAGAAACTCATAAATTCAGTGGCCCTTTGTTTTTTTTTTTTTTTTTTTTTTTGTGGGCTCTTTTCTTTTTCTTTTATTTTCTTTTTTTTTTTTTGATCTTTTTTTTTTTTTTTTTTTTAAACAGAAAAGAAAGAGATGGGGGGATGGTAAAAAACGGTGAGGGATTGTAAGGAGATGGAAGAAAATATAGAATGTGATGGGAGAGATGAGGAAATTATGGGGAAGAAGGAAGATAAGGAAGAGATGGAGGAAAGGTGAGAGGGGGTAGGAGTTGTAAGAAAAAGGAGAAGGGATGGGATGGGTAAGTAGGGGGGAAAGTCTTGGGAAGGGAAGTAAAAAGAAAAAGGAAAGGATATGGGGAAAGGGAATTGGGTTAGGGGAGGGAATAGGACAAAAAAAATAAGGGTGGAGGGGTGGGTGGATGTTGGCCGAAAACCAAAGGAAGAAAGGGGGGTGTGGACTTCGGCCGAAAAAGAATGGGATGGGGGGTTGTTGGCCGAAAAAAAAGAGGGGGGGGGGGTTTGCTTGGTGTGGAGAACCGAAAGAGGGTGATAGATAGAGAGAGATAGATGTCGGTGGGTGAGGAGAGGGCCGAAGGGGAGGAGGAGGGCCGAAGGGGGGGGGGATAAATCTTCGGCTAAGGGGTGTTTGGGGGAGGAAGGGGGTGTGGGTGGCTTGGTGTTCGGCGTGAGAGGGGAGGCCGAAGGGGTAGAATGGAGGGGGGGAGTTCGGTATGTGGAAGGGTGTGGGGAGGGTGTTTGGTTCGGTTACCGAGAAAAAAACAAAGGATGGGAGGTGGGGGGAAATGGGTTTCGGCTAGAAAAAAATAAATAGCTTGGGGTTGGAAGCTACCGAAAGAAGAGAGGTAGAAGAGGGTGGGTGGGGTGGTTTGATTTTCGGTGGTGGGGGTGAGGAGAGCCGAAAACAAAAAGGTTAAGGGGGTGTTTGGTTCGGCTTGGTGAGGAAAGGGAAGAACCGAAGGGGAAAGGGAGGGGAGGGGAGGGGGTTGTTCGGCTAGGGGGAAGAGAGGGAGGGAAGAGAGAGAGAGCCGAAGGAGGGAGGGGAGGAGGGGGGGAGAGAAGAGAGATAGACCAAAAGTGAGAAAGAGGTTAGAGAGAAAAAAAATTAAATATTTTTTTTTTTTTTTTAAAATGTTCGGCGGATGAACAGTACCGCCGAATTTTTTTTTTTTTTTTTTTTTTTTTGAAAAAAATAATTTTTTTTTTTTAAAGTTCGGTGGATGAACAGTACCACCGAATTTTTTTTTTTTAATTCGTCCGATGAACAGTACCGGCGAAATAATTTTTTTTTTTTTAATAATGTTCGGTGGATGAATAGTACCACCGAAATTTTTTTTTTTTTTTTTTAAAATGTTCGGCGGATGAACAGTACCGCCGATTTTTTTTTTTTTAATGTTCGGTAGATGAGAAGGAAAGGAATGTTGTAGGTGAGAGTTGGATGGAACATCTTTGTGAGAGATAGATGGAAGATCGACAGGAATAGGTAAAGAAGGAATGTATGGTTGAGAAAGTGGGATGATTTGCGGTGAAGTTTGAGGTTGAGACGAGAATGAGATATCAAATATTGATGATGGAGGAAGGAAAGGTGATATGATGAGAAATGAGATCAGTAGGTGTGAAATGTAATGATGGGAGAAAGGAGAGATCTTGATCTTCAGAGAAGACTATCTGAAGATTAGGGATTGGAGATGAGAAGATAGGTAGTTCACCATTATGATGAGATGTGCCTTGAGAAGAAAGAAACATATGGATTTGAGTTAGATGAAGGATTATGAGAATCTTCACCAACACATGATGATATCCTCCAATCATCATCTCAAGATGAGATGATGACTTAAGATCATCAAACTTCACATGAGTAGATGTAGTTTCTCTGAAGATGGTGGACTCGGTAGGCTTTTGAAGAGTGAGAGAGAGGGAGAGGTTGAGGGCCGAAGGTGAGGGAAGGGAGGTATAAGGGAGGTTTGTTCTTTGGTGGGTTTAAGAGGCCGAAAGAGAGAGATGAGAAGAGAGAGAAAGAGAGGGATGTACCTGGGTAGGAGGTAGAGCACTCAGCAGACACAATGGCCATAGAGAAGGATTGAGCTTCACTGTTCATCAACATCATCTATTTTAGCCATGAAACAAAGGTTGGCCATTTCTTTGTCACTTTCAGAAGTGGGTTCATCTGCCCAATCATGGGTTTCAGTCATTTGACTTTTTCCCTTTTTGAGCAAGATTTCATTTCTCTCCTTCTCTCTCTTATATTTTGCCTTGTATTTCTCAGCCCGGTCAGAATTTGAGGAGACAGACATATTTGTCTTTTGGAAAGAAGGTTGGTAAGAATCAGACTTGGTTCTGACAAACCTAGAGGAGGTACGGTTAGAGGAGGGTAGTCTGGATTTATCAGAAGACTTGCTTCTGCACTCAGAAGCAAAGTGTCCTTTCCTCCCACACCTGTAACATTCCTCATTTGATTTGTCAGAGGGAGAGATTTTAGAAAAAGTAGAAGAGGGTTTTCTTGAAAACTTGGATTTTCCAGAAGAGAGTCGAGGGTTACTGGAAGTCTCCTCACCTTCATCATCAGCCTCACTAAGGGAGGCTTCTGAAGGATCATTAAGGTCCTCTTGACTATCACGGTCAGAATCGGAGGGATAGGTGATTCTAGGAACACACACAGAGTTTTTGGAAGAATCACTAACAAGAGCTAGAGAAGAGCTTTTAATGTCATTTGTGATAGACTTCCTAAGCAATTTAGTTTGCTCATAGTTAAAGAGAGTACCATACAAGGCAGTGAGAGGCATGGAGTCAAGATCCTTGGTAGACTTGATGCAAGTACACATGTTTTCCCAAAACTCAGGAAGACAGTCCATGAACTTGCACAAGACTTCCTCATTATCATAAATGCGACCCACAAGTTTAAGATCGTTGAGAAGACTGTTAAAACGATTGTAGTAGTCTGAGAGAGATTCACCCTTTTCATGAGAAAAGAGTTCATACATTCTTACAAGAGCAATCTTTCTGCTCTTTTTCACCTCAGACGTACCTTCATAAAGAACACACAGAGTGGACCACATTTCTTTTGCAGTAGAAAGGTTAACAAGGGAGTGATAGACCTCATCAGGCAGAGAAAGGGCAATGATGGCTCTGACTTTAGTATCAAGAGCTATAAGACGTCTGTCTTCATCATTATATTTGCTGGGATCCTTTACAATGTATCTCCCATTTGCTGGAGTTCTTTCTTCCTCAGAAAAGTCCTCATCAGCATTTCCCTTATCTGCCTTTTTGGCATTGTACCAGTCCCAAACCCTAGGAAGAAAAGGACCTTCATGTAAGATAGTAGGATATCTGCTGTCAACTCCTTCTAAGAAGAGTATCATACGACTTTTCCACAAGAAGAAGTTATTGGGGTTAAACTTTGGTGGTTTGGCTATAGAGCCATTGTCGTATGAAACAGCAGTGGTGTTTTGAGAAGAATCATTTTTCAAAGAAGAAGAAGAAGAAGAGGCTGCCATTGCGGATCTAGTTTATTGAGTTAAACTGAACCGCTCTGATACCACTTGTTGGTCCCAAATAGTAGTAAATAAACAAGCAAAGTATTGTAGAAGGGGGGGTTGAATACAATACACACAGTTTTTCACTTAATTTAATTCTTATTGATTTGAAATCAAGAATTACACATAGAAAACTTTGATTGTTGCGGAAGAGAACATATGAGATATGTTCAAACAATCTTACACATAGAGAATAAAGAACAATTGTAAAACACTTAGAAAACAATTGAACTTTGTAGAGAGAAAGTTGCCAGGCACTTAGAGAACTTGAAGGTAGTAGAGCTAGGTGATCTTGCATGTTGAACCATCCTCCATATTTATAGTGCCTCATGCATTAAATGCATGGGACACCTGTTGTGCAAAGGATGGACACAGGTCTTCAGCAAGGTACAGGATGTACCTTTTGTCTTGAGGTGTTTTGGCTTGAAGTGTTGACCTGCAGGATGGTGTAGACCTTTCCTTAAAATGGTGTAGGAGACAAAGCTTACTTTATCTGATCTTCATATGAGGTCCACGTCAATGCAAGATATCACAAATATACTTTGTCAGAAAAGTACAATGTGTTTGGAGAAATCTTCAGGCCTTGAAGATTAAGGAGTCTTCGGTTGCCGAAGAGTTCTTCGGCTCCTGAAGACTGAGATGTCTTCGGCTCCTAAGACTGAGAAGTCTTCGGCTTCCGAAGATGTCTTCGGCCGAAGACGTCTTCGGCCGAAGAGGTCTTCAGCCGAAGAGGTCTTCGGCTCCTGAAGACTGAGATCGGCACCATCCTGGTCAATGGTGTTGATCAAGTGGGCATACTTGGCTTTAGGCTGAGGAGTCTATCTTCAATCCGCTTTGAGAGATATTCTCCTTCTTTGTCTTCTTCGGTTGATCTTCGACTTCACCGAACATTTGTATAGGAACCAAGATGCTAAAAGAACCTCAAACATATTCTAAGTAGGATGATATAAGATGGAAGATCAGGAGGTCATCTTCAAATCTTCAGATGACCCAACACTCCCCCTTTGAACAATCTGTATCTTCTCTTGAAATCTCCCCTTTTGAAACAAACATGATATACAAAGTCCTCTTTAACACGATGAAATTCTTCTTTAGCTTTGTATTCAAAAACTTTCAACAATCTTCCCAACGTCTGATCTTCAAAAATAATAACAATCTCCCCCAAGGTTGTACACAAACCTTTTTCAGACATGAAAAGAAAATATCTTCAGATTTAGCACACTTTGCTTCAGCAAATAATCTTCAACAATTCTGTTGCTTTCATCTTTCAATAATCTTGAAAATTTTCTCCCAGCTTTAACTCAAACTCTTCATTCGGACAATTCTTTTTCATTCAAACTCTTTCAAACATTTCTTGAACTCTTCTCCCCCTTTTTGATGATTAGAGCATCGATATCATCAAAACTTTCACCAAGAAATGTCTTTGACCATTCTGATCTGTCATACTGAGCCTCTGATTCGGTAACCATAACCAAATATTCATCTAGATCTTTTCAAATCCAGACAAACTAAGAACATGTAACTCCTGAATCAACAGATGAATCAGTTAAAATGCCTGTCAGTAACACAAAGTCACTGTGTGTAACGAATACACAATATAAAGGAGCTTTTTGATGTTCACTCCCCCAGGGCTTCCATCCAATCATCGAAATACCACAAAGGCAATTTCTATGAATATTATGACAAAGAAACGAATTCTTTGTGTGTTTGTGCATGTGTAGAAAGAATTAAGCACAAATAATTGCTTTTAATAAGGCTCAACATTGTATAAACCACTGAGACAACAGTAGATAAACACAGATTCTAAGTGCATGATTGAAGTGCGAAGGTGGGGCAGACTTCCTTCTGTTTCAATATCCAGATTTTCCAAATGAAAACCAGATAGATTATGTGCTGCGTCCCCAGAAAAATATGAAACATTTTATTTTTGAGAAGAAAATGAGTGGTTGGTGGGGTTTAAACAAGAGTTGGCATGGGCTATTTGCCTGTTTCAATAATGTTCACGAAAGAATTGTGAATCATTAGTAATGTGGCTGCCCGGCTCAGAAAGTAGTTGGTGCAGAGTTTGATATTCTTTTACTCTGATCTCACACCCTCTTTCTTTTTATCATTAAGCTCACGACTAACCAAACTCTCTTTTCCATTTTACCTCATCACACCCACACTCATTTCTTTTAGACTCCTCACACTCAATCTCTAAAGGATTAACTTCATGGGTAGGAAACACTGGTTAATGTGAATCCATAGAATTTTAGTTAATTCCTAGCACAAAGAACCCATAGTTCCTATAAAGCATGTGTTGCTCAAATGGTTTAACTATATCAGTTAAATCTCAAATACAAATGTCAGATAAATGGATGCTCAGATGATATAATCATGAAGATTTGAGCATTTTTAAACATTGAAGTATTTTCAAACAAGTATATTGAATGAATGAAAATGAATGCAAAAGACTTGTTTGAAAATCTGACATTGTATTAAAATGATCAGAAATGAATGATATATCAATTAAGGCTTATGGTCAAGAATAACAGATATTTGTCTATACGAAACAAAATATAGACATTCTTGAAATGGCGTTTCGAAATGAAATATCGCTCAAAATTCTTGAAAATACAAGCGGAGTGTCTTACCATCGAATAAAAATTGTTTCAATTTAAATTTAGAGACATGGTAAGAACAATTTGAACAAAAATTCAAACCGGTGTGTGTGAATACTTGAAAGTATATAGAAAAGACAATACGCAAGTATTTATCTTTGGATACACACAGTTTGGTTATCGATTAAGCACAAAAATAAAATGAAAACATTTAAAATCACACTTCCAAATTATAAAATCTGTTTAAGAATCGGGAAGTGGTTTGAACATTTAAGAAAATGTTTTCTATATCTGAAAGTTGTCCTTCTTTCAGATATATTTGAGATTAAGATAAGAAATTTACCTTTTCGCTCAATCTTAATTCTCAGAAAATCAAGCTGTAGTCATCAAGATATGATCATTTCAGCTTCTCTCATCCTGCATAAGTCTCAAAGTCTAGTCAAAATCAAATTTATTCACAAAAATTAAAAGACATAAAGCAGTAAAATGATTAAAGTACGAGTTCTGATCTGAAATAATCAGAAATCATAATCTTTTACTCCCCCTGAAATTATGCATCTAAAATATGTCAGTTATAAAGCACATGATAGAGATCTACAACTCCTTTTGGAATGTAGTTCGTCATATCTATCTGATGCAAAAATTTCAGAAAAATATGTACTTCCCCTTAAAGGTTGATATCCTCATTGAATTCTCGGAGTACAATCCTCATATCAGCTCGGGAGTATCTTTCTTTAAGTATTAAAGTACGGGTCCTGAACTGTACTATTCAGAAGCCACACTTCGTTTAAGTACGGGTTCTAAGCTGATATACTTAGAAGCCTTGGTTCTCTTACTCCCCCTGGACTTGAGGTGCCTGCAACACAAAATCAGCTTTCGGTTTTGGTACCCACTGGTATTTGGGACCATGTGTGTTAGTTGCAGTTCGAATGGGAGTAACTGAATAAGAACCATACCAGTAATGATCACTAGCTTTATGAACAAAATCATATGTATTACAGTAAGAACAATACCTTTTCTTAGATAACCTGAACATTTGATCTCTCGAATAAGCAAGATCAGTATTACCTTTCAGAACTTTGTTCTTCTTGGCTGTTGATGCATGTACAAATGATTTGTTTTCTTTCTTCTTTCCTTTCTTTTCTTCCTTCTTCTCATCATTCTTCTCATCCACTGGTTTGACTTTCCATATCAGCTTCTCTTCATTATATCTTCTTCGTCTTCTTTGTGTACCCGAACCATCTACATTTTGATCATAGAAAATATTAGAAGTACGAATCTGATTGAATGAATTGACTAACCTTCTTGAAGAAACAGGTTTCATGTGTGAGCTTGAGGCTGTCTTTTTAAAGTCAGCTGAATTATTTTTAGGTGTGTGGATTTGTGACTCTGGAGGCGTTTGCTCAGTCACCACCACCTTAGAAACAATCTTTTCAAACTCTTTAATCTTTAAAGATAGACTGTTCTTCTCTTTGATATGCAGGTCAATCTCTTTCTTGATTTCAGACTTCGCTTGTTGATCTTTCAATGCAATTGTAGATAGCTCAGATAGCTTTGCAGTTAGCTTCTTTATCTCTGACTCAAAAATATTCCTTTCTTCTTCAAAACCATTTTCAGCATTTGTCCTCTGACCAGATATTTCTTTGAATATCCCAACATTCTTTTGCTCTATGATCTTTCTTTCCTTTGCAAAATTTTCTCTTTCCAGAATAATTACTTTCTCAAACTCAGAAATTTGTTGAGAAGGCTTAATGCATTTAAGCTCAACCGTCTTCTTCTCGTCAACACATTTTCTGGAAAACTCGGAGAATTTCTTTGCAAATGATGTATTTTCAGTCTCAAAATCAGATCTTTCTTTGACCATCTTTTTCTCCAGATCAGATATTTTCTTTTGAAGCTCAGCATTAGCATCCTCCAGATTCTTAATCTTCTCCTCAGAACTTTCAACAGATGCTGCTTGCTGAAGTGGCACAATCTGATTTTCAAAGTCAGAAATCTTTCTTTTCAGCTCAAAATTCTTAGATTCCAAAATCTTTACTTTTTCCCTTAAAGACAACTTTGATTTATTTTCAAGCTGATCCCACAACTGTTTTGCTGTAGCCTCTTTGATATTTAATTGAATAGAAATTTCATCTGAAATTCCTTTCAAAATAAACAGTTTGGCCAATTTATCAGCTTCAAATCTCTTTCTTTGCTCATTTGAATATTCCTCAAGTGATAATACACACTCTCCTTTTTCTTCGAGTCCATATGCTCCCGGATAATAGTAAAACTTTGTTGGAGTTTTCATCCTTCCTTCCTGCAAAGATAATCTGATATATTTTCCCGACTCATGTTTATCTATGAGATCTAGAAAACTAATCTTCCAAGACTCAAACTCTCCTTTGACTAAAACAGGAGGTTTCACATCTGATTCAACTATGAAAGCTTCTTTGGAAGTCATCCTGTTTGAAAAAGAACTTGAAAAGTGATCGTTAATCCAAAATATGAAATCTCAAGAAATACAGAAAAACTTGAAATAAAAAATTCAGAGATTTTGAAAACAATCAGAATTTTGTCCCCCTCCGCAGACTAAGCACGGGGGTCCCGCTAGAGAAAACAAATTTCACTATTAAAGGCCATATTACAGTTTTGAAAATTTCTCAGAAAATATTCTAAGTATAGAAACTCGCAAGTCACTATTCAAAGTGAAACTCGCAGACGCTTAAACTCGCTAAGCCCTATTCACTGTGAAACACGCAGATCGAGACTTGCGCGTTTGATAAACTATCAAGGAAACTCGCAGACAAACTCGCAGATAAACTCGCAAGCAAACTCGCAAATCAAACTCGTAGATCAAACTCGCAGATGATGAAACTCGCAAGTGCCTAAACTCGCTAAAGACTGTTCACGCTGAAACTCGCTAAAAGAGATGTGCGTGTTTCCCAAACTCGCACGTCGAAGTTTGCGCGTTTAAACAAAACTCGCTATCTTCACTTGCGCGTTTCTACTATTCCTCTTCAAACTCGCACGTCGAAGAACTCGCAAACAACTGTTCCTTTCAAACTCGCTAGCTTCGATTAGCGAGTTTCTAGAACTCGTAGATAGCCTTGCGCGTTTGAGACCAAAAATAACCCTTCGACTTGCGCGTTATAGCTGATGAACCTTGCGCGTTTGACGAAGAACTTGCGCGTTTGGACGAAGAACTTGCGCGTTTGGGAGATTTAGCGCGTTCTTCCGAAAAACGACCCAAATACTGATTTTTCCATCTGAATTCGATCTAAACTTGTCCAACTGGTCTGAATCTTTGAACGAACCTTTGTAATCAACCCAAGAACATATTCCAATACACAATTTTTACAAAAAAACACTTACAATCTAACAAAATCGATGTAACAGTGAAAGTCGACTCGTGAACAAAACTCAACAAAAATCAAAAAAATTCGTGTGATTAACAGTGCAATACAGAAATTGAATTACAAAGACTCGATCTAATACACTTTTAGAACAAATCCTAAACAAAATCTGCTCCAAAATCTCACTTCAAACTCAAACTTCGATTTTCCTTTCAAGAACAGTAATGAACCACCAAAATCTTGAATTTCTTGAACTGATTTCACCTTTGGATCTGCTCTGATACCAATTGTTATTCCCTATTTCATCAAGTTCTAATCAATAACAAATACTCAAGAAGATAATTCCAAACTCATATGAATTAATCTCAATCACAAGATTACAAATTTACAACTTTCTCTCTCTACTTTCTCTCACTAGAATGATATACCAATATGCTCTTCTCTAATATGCGTGTGTACATTTGATTACAAAAACAAACAAAAGTATTTATACCCTCTATCAAATACAAGGAAACAAATTACACATACATTGACTTTGACATTTATTAACAAAAGACTTTGACTTTTGATAAGAGTTGACTTTCCAGCTTTGACTTCTTGATCTTTTGGTCTTCAAACTTTATGATCTTGAATCCAACATATTTGTGCTCTAACAACCACTGTACTGATGCTCATATTCTATGGAATGCTTTAGAGAAGAGATTTGCTGGTACCAAGAGCACTAAGAGGAATCAAAGGGATATTATCAAGCAGCAATATGAGAATTTTACATCTTCAAAGAATGAGTCTATGACTCAAACTTTTGATAGATTCAATAAGTTAATTGGTGAATTGGCTACTGTTGGAGTTCAAATGGAACAAGATGATGTCAACCGAAAGTTCCTTAGATCTCTTGGAGATGAATGAACCATGTACACTGTCTCATTCAGACATAATGACATGCTGGAAGAAAAGGAACTGGATTATCTGTACAATGATCTGAGAGTGTTTGAATCTGAAGTGGAAGCAAAGAAGAAGCCTACTGGATATGTTCATAATGCTGCACTTCTATTAGCATCAACTGATTTTACTGCTAACCCTGAATCAGTTAATGCTGCCAGTGGAGTAAATCAAGAAAAAGGCAATGAATCTGTTTTTGAAGCCTTTCTTTCCAGCCATGGTAACTCTTCTTTAATCAATGATGACTTGGAACAGCTTCATCCTGATGATCTTGAAGAGATGGATATTAAATGGCAGATGGCCATGCTGTCTATGAGGGTGAAGAAGTTCATCAAAAGGACTGGGAGGAACAACTTCTCCCAAAGAAGAGAAGATGGAGCAGGCTTTGATAAGTCAAAGGTGGAGTGCTACAAGTGTCACATGAAGGGACACTTTGCCAGGGAATGCAGAAGTGGAGTGTCTCATAACAACCATCAACAAGCTCAGACTGGAAGCTTCAACCAGAACAGAAACTCTGCTCAAGCTCTTGTTTCTCAACAAGGAATGGGGTTTGACTGGAGTGATCAGGCAGAAGAGGCCATTCAAAATCAAGCTCTCATGGCAGAGGTATCTGATCTCCCAACTGAGGTACTTTCTAATCTCTGTACTCAAACTTGCATAGACACTGTTAAAAGGTACAGGGATCACAAACAGAATATGAGTGATGACCTTAAGAGGTTAGAAAAGGATAGAAAAGACTATGTGAAAATTGTTGAGAGGTTTGAGGAACAAATTAAAGGTTTCCAAGCCAATGAACATCAACACACATATGATACAAATTACTGGAAGTGGGAGAAAAATGATTTAAAAATCCAATTGACAAAGTCTAGAGAGGAAAATGAAAAGTTGAGAGGAGAGCTAGCCAAGGTTAAGCTGGATGTGGAAAAGTTTTCATATGCTTCTAAAGCCATGGATTCAATTCTAAAGGTTCAAATCCATGATAAGCTTAAACCAGGAATTGGGTACAATACCACACCACCACCATACAACAACAACTACATCCCTCCTAAATCAGATTTGCTAGAGACCAAGGATAGGAAGGACTTGCATGAGGGAGCCACTAAGATAGATCCTTTAGATGAAGTAGTTGTTGAGGACAAGACTGAGAAAGAAACTGGTAAGAGTAAGGATAACACTGTGAGTGGTGAGATTCCCTTAGAAAATAACATTCTTACCAATGAGGGTGGTGGAAGGGATTGGGTCAAATCTAATGGTGTAGAGAAGACTGAGGGAAAGTCTAAAAAGGTCCATTACAAGCAGACTACAATTGTGAATCCTGTTCCTTGCAAACAATGTGCAGGTAATAAATATGAGCCCCTAAAACATGATAAAATGAGGGGAAATAAAAGAAATTGGAATAATCAGTGGGCTCAGAAACAAGGAGTTGATCTGAGTAGAATCATCAGACCAAAACCTTGTTTCATATGTGGCAAATTAAACCATCTTGCCAAGCACTGTTATTTTAATCCTATGAACCAAAGGATAAATTTTCAAAAATCTGTGCAAAAACCCTTTGGTTATAGGAAGAATGAAAGGAACCATGTGGCTAAGAAACATGTTAAATCTAAAAGTCACATGAAGAAAAAGACTATAAACGAAAGTGTCAAGATGTGGGTTCCCAAAAGCACTAAAATTGTTAGTACTGCTACCATAAATAGTGCTGCTGACAAAGATAGTGCTGCCAGAAGCAATTCTACTGCTATCAATGTTAGTGCTGCTGATAGTATTAGTACTTCTAAAACTAATATTGTTAGTACTTCATCAAATATTAATACTGCTAACTCTGTTAGTACTTCTAAAATTAGTACTGCTTCTAGTTCTTGTGCTTCTAGACCAATCATCTTGACAAAGTACTCCAGTCAAGAGGATTCAAAATTTAAAAATCTCATCAAAAAGGAGTGTAAGTACTTTGATGAGAAAGGGAGGCCCAAGACCACTTTGGCTTGGGTTCCCAGTCAATACTAATTGATTTATCTTATGTGCAGGGCAACTAGCAGCTCAAGGGAAAGAGCATTTGGCATGTTGATAGTGGTTGCTCTAGGCACATGACAGGGAACATGGCTTGCCTCAAGAATTTCAAGAAAATTGATGGAGGGCATGTTGCCTTTGGTAATACTCCAGATGGAGGTAAGATTAGTGGTAAGGGAGATGTAACAAAAGGTAAGATAACCTTTGAAGATGTTTTCTATGTTGAACAGTTAAGATACAACCTGTTAAGTGTATCACAGGTTTGTGACAAAAAGCATAGCATATTATTCACTGATTCAGAATGCATTATCCTTGATCCTGGATTCAAGGTAGTTGATTTAAAGTTGATAATACTAAGAACTCCTAGAAAGGATAATGTCTATTGTTTGGATATGGAAAATGTTTCAAATGATTCATCCCTAAACTGTCTTGTTTCAAAAGCCTCTTTGGATGAATCATCATTTTGGCACAGAAGGATGTGTCACATGAACTTTAAAACAATGAATAAACTTGTTAAAAACAACCTTGTAAGAGGTCTGCCTTCAAAAGTCTTTTCATGTGATGATCATTGTGTTGCTTGTCTCAAAGGCAAACAACACAAAACTTCTCATAATTCCAAAGAGTTGAACACAATTTCTTCTTCTCTTCAGTTGTTGCATATGGATCTGTTTGGTCCTACAAATGTCATGAGTATAGGTAAGAAATCATACTGCTTAGTTATTGTTGATGATTACTCTAGATTTACTTGGGTATATTTTCTAAGGACTAAGGATGAGACAAGTGGACTGATCAAATCCTTTATTCTAAGAATTGAAAACCAAACAAATCAAAAGGTAGAAGTCATTAGGTCAGATAATGGTACTGAATTTAAAAATCTTGACCTAAACACATTTTGTGAGGAAAAAGGAATTGAGAGGCAAGACAATGCTCCTAGGACTCCACAACAAAATGGTGTTGCTGAGAGAAGGAATATGATATTGATTGAAGCTGCTAGATCTCTATTAGCTTATTCAAAACTTCCAATTACTTTCTGGGCTGAAGCAGTTAATACTGCTTGCTATGTCCAAAACAGAGTTCTAGTAGTCAAGCCTAAAAACAAGACACCATATGAGCTTTTTAATAAAAGAAAACCATTTATTGGATTTTTCAAACCTTTTGGGTGTCCTTGTACCATTCTCAATACCAAAACCCATTTAGGAATGTTTGATAGCAAAGCAGATGATGGTTTTCTTGTTGGTTACTCATCTCAGAGTAAGGCATACAGAGTGTTTAATTATTCTTCTAGAATAATTGAGGAAAGTGACAATGTCAAATGCAATGAGAACACACCAAATCCTATTGGTTCAGGTCCTCAGTGGTTATTTGACATTGATTCACTAACTAACTCTTTGGGTTTCAGTAGTGATGATCATGCAGGATCAGGAAGTAGAGGATCAAGGGATGAAATTATATGCTGATAAGCTGAAAGCTCCAGGGATACCAGTTACTAAACTTGTGATGGAATATCTATGCATGTTGTTCAAGCCAGAGGAAGTTCAGCATGTTATCAGAAATGTTTTCAAAACCATCAACAACTGGACTTTGTATGAAAGAAGTGGAGTATATGCACTGGCTATGGATACAAGTCACTTTGAATACTTCCTAGTGGATAGAGTTTACAACCATAGCAGGTTAAAGTTGCATGCGATGTAGAAGAAAAAGCTAGGTTGTGCACCAGATTCTGCAATGGAAAGATACTTGATTCAGAGAACTCTTAATCAAAGTTTGGGGCTGAATCCTGATATAGGTTTATGAGCAATAGAGTTTTGGGAGCATCTGAAGAACTTGAATTCTCTTCTCTAAAAGTCAAGTTAGGGGGAGATTGTTGGGAACTGAAGATTTGTCTAAGTGATTACTACTGCCATGCTATCAAGATTACTACTGCTAGTAGAATTAATACTGCTTAAAAAGTTAGTGCTGCTACTTGAATAGTTAGTACTGCTTGGAGAGTTAGTACTGCTAGTAGTTAGTACTGCTGATTGGTTAATGTTGCTGAAGATGGTTAGTACTGCTGAAGATTAATACTGCTCAGAGTATTAATGCTGCTATGATTTAGTACTGCTTATGTGATAATCAAGATATGCGCAGATCAAGGATTGAAGATAATCATGGAAGGTTTGAAGATAATTATAGAAGAATATACTAAAGATCTTTTAAGTTTTGTAATTATCTTTTATTTTCAGTATATGTATAGATGTGTTCAGAATAGTTTTGAGATATACGAGATTTCTGAGTTTTTTTTTTGTTTTAGAGAATTAACCTCAAGGTTTACACCCCTAGTTCTAGAGAAGTAGAATTCGTCTTGGTGAGCCTGTTCATCAAGATTGAGATTTTGTGTGAAAGCTTGTAACTTTAATCATTCAATAAAGTTTACAAGTTGTGATTTATATTTTACTGTTACATTGATAGTTTGAATATTAAAGTGTTTTTCCGCAACTTCTTTAATATTGTTTCTGAGTTTTATTGTTCTTGTTAAGAATCAGATACTGACACTTTTTCTTCCCAAACCGCTTGTTAAACTGCTTGGTTAACATGGCTAGGTTCTCGGCATACCTCCGGACATCCTCGTCAGATCCCACCTCTTTCTCTTCCACTAAAGATTCTGAACTTGAACTGGGCAAATCAGTGAGATAAGCTTTCGGTAGCTTAGACTTCGAAGTACTAGTCTTAACAACCTTCTTTCTGCAAACAAGGCAAGTGACTCTTTCACCATCTTCTTCTCCTCACTTAACTGTTTTACCTTGTCCTCATATGTTGAATCAGTGTAACGAAAAGATCGTTTACATCCTATTGGTCCATGTTTTTCGTCATCTGAAGATTTATTGTGTAGCTGTCCCATTCCGAGTTCAGATTCTTGACAAATTTATAATTGATCTTCGATACCGATTTATTCAAGCCGTTCCTCCACCAATCTTTCAGTATCACATTGAATCGGTTATAAGTCTCTAACAGTGACTCTCCTTCCTTATCTCTAAACCCTTCGTAAGCACTAATACTTTGGTTGAGCTTGGCTTTGATGGATATGTCTGTTCCTTGTAGTTGCCTTTCAAGCTCGTCCCACATGGTTTTTTCAGAATCCTGACTGTCGACTCTGTTGTATACATCATTTGGTATAGCCATGGTAAGAAGGATAAGAGCTTCTTCATCTATCTTAGCTTGAGCTTTCTTAGTTTCACTAAAATACTGATAAGGATTTGGAACTTATCTTTCAAGGATTTCTGGAGAGGTGGCAATTGTTGCTTGTCCCAGTACAGTGATTACTGGACTAACTGGCCCATTTACGATTGACTGCATCAAGTCTCTATTTTTGAGGTTGAGAAACTGTATCATCCTTTTCTTCCACTTTGGGTATTCATTGACTAAGAGAACTGGTGGTTTGGATTGAGAACCCATGGTAAGAATATCCTTATACATGATTGAGATCTGTAATGAATAAGTTTGAAGTGAACGTTAGTCAGAAAAATCAGAAACTTTGACTAAAAAGTCAAATTTGAAAAGCTCGTAAAATTTTCGAATATTTTTTCTAAGTATAGAATTCTCAGAATGTTCTGCGAACTCTGGACTTTTTGCAGAATGAAGAACCAACTTCTCGCAGAAGAGCAATTCGCAGGCAAAGAATATGAAATCTGACTTTTCACAGACTTTGCGAAATCTTTATTTTTCGCAGACAGAGATATGCGAAATCTTGCCTTAGACAAAAATCCAAAATACCACTTGAGCTTTTCGCAGGTAAAGGCTTGAGGATTTTGGACTTAGAAAATTTGAAGCATAAGAATTAATCATTTTTCGCTAAATATCTTGCGAAATCTGTCCTTAGAAAAATTTTCAACACTCTTCAATGTGCGATATCTAGAGCTTTTCGCACACTAAAGGGATGAACAATAGCTTTTCACAGACTTCAGTGTGCGAATTATGTACTTTTCGTATCCTAAGGCTTGCGAAATGCACACTAAGAAAAATCAACACCAACTTTTCATACACAAGTCCTGCGAAATCCTAACTTCTCGTAGGAAGTGATCTGCGAAATATGTGCTTTTCGCACACAATACTATGCGAATTCCTGACTAGTAATTTTCACTAACAATAAAACTTTGAGCCCTGTGAAATCCTTGAAAGGTTCTTTTTCTCCCCCTTGACCAAAGAATGGTTTCTTTTTATCTTCTCCCCCTTGACAGATGCTTAGAGATACAAAAGAGTGAGTGACCATTTGTGAAATGTTCAGAGATGCTGAAATCAATTTTAGAAGCTCTGTTGAGCACATGCTCCTTATGTCAGAGGCTCTGATGTTTGGATCAGAGACTCTGATGTTTTCCCTTTTTTTTAGGTAGACATGTTCAACATTCCCAACTTGCTAATTAAAAAATTGAACCTTCGTTCATCCAATGCTTTTGTGAAAATATCAGCAAGTTGAAGTTTAGTTGGTACAAAATACATTTCGATTGTTCTCTTTTCAACATGGTCTTTTAGAAAATGGTACCTTACGTCAATATGCTTTGTTTTAGAATGCTGTACTGGATTGGCATAGATGGCTATGACACTCTTTGAATCACACATAATTGGAATTCTGTCATACTGTAAGCCATAGTCTCTGAGTTGAGTCTTCATCCAGATGACTTGAGAGCAATAACTAGCAGCAACAACATATTTTGCCTCTGCTGTAGAAGTTGAAACACAGTTCTGCTTCTTGGATGTCCAACTTACCAGCTTATTTCCCAATAATTGACAGCATCCAGAGGTACTCTTTATGTCTAGTTTGCATCCTGCATGATCTGCATCAGTGTATGTTGTTAAATCAAAGCTAGACAACTTAGGATACCAGAGACCCAAAGAGGGTATGCCTCTGAGGTATCTAAAAATTCTTTTGACAGCAGATAAATGAGATTCTTTTGGATTTTCTTGATATCGAGCACAGAGACATGTTGCAAACATTATATCAGGCCTGCTTGCAGTTAAGTATAGAAGTGATCCTATCATGCCTATGTAGGTTTTGACATCTACAGATTTTCCCGAAGGATCAGTGTCAAGCTTGACTTCTGTGGCAATAGGTGTTTTCATAGAAGTTGAATCATTGAGTTTGTATTTTTTCAAAATTTCAGAGACATACTTAGATTGAGTTATAAAAGTACCCTCTGAAGTTTGTTTTACTTGTAATCCTAGAAAGAAAGTTAATTCTCCCATGAGACTCATTTCAAATTCACTCTTCATCAACTCTGAAAATTTGTCACTATACTTTTGATTTGTAGATCCAAATATAATGTCATCAACATATATATGTACTAAAAGCATCTCATTTTAGTACCTTTTTATGAACAAAGTTGTATCAATTGTACCTTTTTCAAAACCATTATTTATCAAAAATGTGGACAGAGTTGCACACCAGGCTCTTGGAGCTTATTTAAGTCCGTACAGAGCTTTATCAAGATAATAAACATGGTTAGGAAACTCTGTACTTTCAAATCCAGGTGGTTGTTGGACATAAACTTCTTCATTTAATTTACCATTTAGAAAGGCAGATTTAACATCCATCTGATATACTTTGAACCATTTCTGTGCAGCATAGGCTAAGAAGATTCTAATTGCTTCTAGCCTAGCCACAGGTGCAAAGGTTTCATCATAATCAATACCCTCTTCTTGGCAATATCCCTTAGCAACCAGCCTAGCTTTGTTTTTGATTATAATGCCATCCTCATCTCTTTTATTTCTGAAGACCCATTTTGTTCCAATTGCAAATTTTCTTTTAGGAAGGGGAACTAAGGTCCAGACTTTGTTTCTTTCAAATTCTTGAAGCTTATTTTGCATTGCAGAGATCCAATGAGGATCTCCAAGAGCTTCAAATACCTTCTTTGGTTCAATGATGCTTAAAAAGTTTACAAAATAGCATTCATTGATTGTGGCTGATCTGGTTTTGACACCCTCTGAAGGTGATCCAATGATCTGATCATGGGGATGATCCTTTGTACATCTTGTGAGTGGAGCAAGAATATGAGGTGGAGTTTGAGCTTCAGAGATGATTGTAGGAGAGGCTCTGTTGTGCTGTTCAGAGGCTCTAAAGTGGGTATCAGAGATGGTGAAGCGTGCTCTGAAGGCTCATCAAGAGATATCTCTGGAAATTCTTCAGATGTCCCTTGATCATTTTCTGCTTCTGAAGAGAATTGTCCTCCAGTTTGTATTGTTTCATTTCTTGGACCTGTATTCAAGGAAGCAGAAGTTGTAACTTCAGGAGGACCAGAAAGAGTTATACCTGTATTTTGAGGTTCCTCTGAAGTTGTTCCGTGAATATCTCTGAATAGAAACTCTGAGTTTTCATCATCGAAGAAGTCTTCAAATATTTTGTTCAGTTCAGATTCTCTTATCTTGGATGATTCAGAGATATTCTTGGCTGTTGTATTGACATCATTGGTGGCATGATTTATGTCATCTTCAAAACACACATTGATGCTTTCTTGGATTGTTCTTGTTCTCTGATTGAACACTCTGAAAGCTTTTGAGGCTAATAAATATCCAATGAATTTGCCTTCATCTACTTTCTTGTCAAACTTTCCAAGAGACTCTCTATCATTTAGAATATAACATCTGCAACCAAAAACATGGAAATATTTAACATTAGGTTTCCTATTGTTAATGAGTTCATAAGATGTTTTCTTGAATCTTTTGACAATGGTATCTCTATTTTGAGTGAAACAGGCTGTTGCCACTGCTTCTACCCAAAAATTTGTGGGAAGATCAGATCCTGCAAGCATAGTTCTTGCATTTTCAACAAGTGTTCTGTTTTTCCTCTCAACAACACCATTTTGTTGAGGTGTTCTTGCTGCAGATTAGTTTGGAGTTATTCCTTCTTCTGAAAGATATGAGTTTATTTTGGCATTACTGAACTCTGTTCCATGATCACTTCTCAGCTTCTGAACTTTGCTATCAAACAGAACCTGCAGTCTTTTTAACAATCTTATTAAAATATCAGCTACATCAGACTTGGCTCTGTTGAATTCTATCCAAGTATATCTAGAGTATTCATCAATTAAAACTAGTATATACTTTTTACCTGATAGACTCTGCACAGAGATAGGACCACAGAGGTCCACATGAAGCATATGCAGAGGTTTTGGACGATTATTATCACTTTTGGTTTTATGGGAAGATCTTTTCATTTTTCCCATTTCACAAGCAGAACAAAGATGATCTTTGTTAAACTTCAGAGATGGTAATCCCTTAACCAGATTTAGCTTAACTAATTTATCAAGTGAAGAAAAGTTGAGATAAGCAAACTTTTTATGCCAGAGCCAGACATCTTCACTGTTCAGAGATACTAGACAAAGTTTCTCTGAATCAGTTCTTATGTGTTTGGTAAAATTCATTCTATATAGATTACCCTTTCTGTCAACTTTGAGCATTTCTTGACCTGTTTTTGAGTGAAGAAGTGAACAGTGTTTTTCTTGAAATTTCACTTCAAAACCATGGTCACAAAGTTGACTTATGCTGATTAATTTGTGTTTTAACCCATCAACATAAGTAACCTTTGATACATAAACATTACCTCTTGTAAGCTCACCATAACCCTTAATCTGCCCTTGCATATTGTCTCCAAAAGTTACTGCTCCTCCAGATTTAGCTTTGAAAGAAGATAGTAACTCCTTATCTCCAGTCATATGCCTTGAACATCTAGAATCTAAGTACCAGATTGGCATTGATTGTTTCTGCAAGACATATTATAGTTTCTTAGGTACCCATCTCATTATGGGTCATGTTTTGTTAGACTTCTGATTATCTCTTTGAAAACTTGTTTCATCTTTTGATGTTTTGGCAGAGTTGTATTTTTTCTTTTGAGGTTTTGTCTCTGAATTTTTATTCAGAGACTTATTTAGAAAACAGTGAGAACCTCTGAAGTGATTTTTTAGGTTCATCAAGAGTTGGATGCAATTGCACTTTACAGAACAAGAAGAAGTAGAAGCAAAGGTTTTCATTTCATTAAATGCGTTCGATACATTATGACTCCTTTTTGAATTAGTACCAGGAATATTACAAGTATTCCTAACTACTTCCTTTCTTCTAGCTTGAAAGACAACCTTCTTTTCCAGTTGTCTTTTCTTGTAAAAAAAACATCCTCTTCTCTTTGTTGCTCACTGCATAAACAGGATCAGAATGGTTAATTTCTTGCCATTTTCCTTTTTGTTCAGGAGCAAACTTGATTGGTTTATAAGTGTAAAGTTGAGAAGTGATAGTTTTATTCTTTGCCTTTACTTTTATTTCTTTTTGAAGACACATGTTCATATTGATATTTTGGGTTTATTTTTCAAAACAGAAATAGGAATGTTCAAAATTCCAGAACCAACAGTCTCTGTCTTTTTATGTATTACTTCCTCTGGTCTGCAGAATATCTGTTCATCTATCTCTGGATCAGATTCAGAATCAGAGTCAAGAAAATCTCTTTCAGCCTTACCAGAGATAGCTACCTCTGCTGGTTTCTCAATTTTCTTGGGTCTAGAGACTTTGATGATTCTTTTCATGCTTTCTCTTTTCTTCAAATCAGCTATTATATTTTCTTTATTTATTCTTTTGATGTCATCCTCAAATGTAGTTCTGATGTATTCATCAGAGATTGGTGAATACAGAGGAGCATCTGGATTAAGTGAACTCTGAGGTTCATCTTCAGAAGTACTTGTTTAATAGGTACTTTGTTCAGATGTCTCTGATTCATTTATCATAAATGGATCGAACTTAAAAATCTCTCTAGGATCATTGCTCTGAGGTTTTGTGAAAAGTACCTCTGAAGTTTCTTTTTCTATTTTTAGGATAGATTTTGGAAAGTTTTGCACTTCAAAGTATGCTACGTTTTTAAAGTTCAGAGCTCTTAGTTTTGATCCCTCTGAGGTTTTTATTCTTTTGAAATAGTTCAGAGATGGATAGTCAGAGCTCTGGACCTTTCCTATACAGAAAGTGGAAGAAAGTGAGGTTTTCTTCCATGCAGTGAATGGATCCAATTCATTGAATCCCAACCCTTGAGTATCCATTTGAGAGTTTATCTTTATATGCACATCTTGAGCATCAAGATAGCTTTTGATTTGAAATTCTTTCCTTTCCAGAGATTGATGTAGGATTTCTCTTTCCTTTTGAAAAAAATTGGTTAAGGCAATAGAATTGAGTCTTTCATACTCAGATACTTCTTCTTCTTTAACTTTTAAAACTTTCTCAAGTTCTTTGAATTTTTCTGAAAAAGATTTTTCTTTTTGTTTCTGAGTTTTTTCAAGTTTAGATTTCTCAACAAAAATGTCCTTCTTTTCCGACTCAAGAAGATCTTTTTCCCTTTTGTAAAAAATAAGATCTTTTGTCATTTGTTTTCTTTTCTCTTTTTCCTCAACAAGTTTTTGCTTTAAGATTTGAAATTCATCTGTTAGCTTAATAACATCCAATTCAAGTTCACTATCAGAGGTGGAAGGAGAGTTTACCTTTTCAGAGTAGTCCTCTGATGATCCATCATTCTGATCATCTGCAAAAGTCATACCACAGAGATTGGTAGATTCTTCCTCTCCATCGCTTGTTGAGTCTGACAGCTAGTCTTCCATCTCTGCTATAAGTACTCTTTCTTTGACATTGTACTTGTACTTGTTTTTGTAGTAGTCTTCATCTTTGATGAGCCTACCTCTGCAGTTTGCAGAGTAATGGCCTGACTTTCCACATCTGAAACATCTTCCATCGTTTTGGTTTGGTGGAAGAGCAGCAACTGATTCTGTATTCTGAGCTTGTGGTTGTGGCTTGAAGTACCTCTGAGGTTGAGGATACTTTGGCTGAAATGATTGTTGAGATCTTGATTGTTGAATAGAATCATGATTGGTGAAATGAACGCCCCTTTCTGAAATCTCCTTTCTGGGTTTCCTCTTCTTTCTTCATCATCTCTTCTTCCTTCAAAAACTTTCTTGCCAAATTTCTTGTTAAATTGATGGGTGATTAATGCAAGAGATTTGGCAAAAGCATTGATGTCATCATCTGAGTCTGAATCTGAGTGTTCAACTTCTTCAGAAATTAGAACCATCTTGGATTTTCTTTTAGATTCCCTCTTTAAACAGTCATCTGTTTCTGCATTTCTGCCTTCTTGTGATACACCTTTTTGTTTTGACATGAGTGCAAGTGGTCCACCTAAAGAGGTTTTTGATTTTTGTTTAACGACTTCTTTTTCTTGTGCTACCAGGGTGCCATAAATGTCAGTCAATGACCATGATTCAAGATCTTGATTGGCTTGTATTGACATGGACAGTTGTGACCTTTCTTCATTTAGACTTTTAAGGAAAAGAACATTGTTTGCTTCTTTTGTTCTTATGACCCCAAATTTTCTACATTTGTTGATGAGAATGTTGAACCTTAAGTATGTTTGGTGTAAGGTTTCTTCGGGTAATGCATGAAAATCATGATATTCATTGATACAAAGATTTCTCCTGTTCTTTTGAGTTTGTAGGCCACCTTCAAGTTGATTTAACAACTGATCCCATATCTCTTTTGCAGTTACACAAGAATCAAGTTCTTGGAAGATATCATTGGGAATGGCCATTATAAGTAATCTAACAGGTTTTGAATCATTTTCCATCATGTTAGTTTCTTCATCAGTAAAGTTTGAAGTTTTTTTTTTTCATAGTAAGCAGGGATTTCAGCAGTATATGCCGTTGCTGGAACTCTTGGTACCAACACCATTGGTTGGTGAGGTCCATCGTTCACTGATCTTATCAGATCCCTGTCGATACCTTCTAAAAAGTTTACCATCCTTATCTTCCATTGAGGATATTCATCCCTTAGAAGTGTAGGAGGCTTGGTTAATGATCCAGCTGTATAAATGGCACTTATACTTGTGTTTGCCATTATGAAGAAAAGATGAAGATTTGAAGAACTGATGCTTTTCTATGAAGATTTTCTATCAAAGGTTGTAACTGTGATTTACTTTCAAATCTGGAGCATATGAGGTTCTTTGTAATAAACCAAGGTTTATATGAACATGCACATATTTTAAAAGCTTGAAATAGTAAGATTTAAATCTATCCGAGTATGCAGATATGATCTTTCTTTGTTTAGAAAACAAAGGAGGCTCTGATACCAATTGTTGGATCCCAAATTTAATCTTACAATAATAATGATATAAACAACAAGAGTAATAACAGCGGAAGGAATATAGTTTAATATCAAAAGCAGATTCAAATATCACAGTTCATATAAAAAGCAAGTAGAAAGAACAAGATCTTTTAAGATATATTCAGTTGAATATTTGAATACAAGATATCTAAAAGCACACTTTTGTCAATGGCGTGATGGTCCTATTTATTGGACGATAAAGTATACTATTCTGACAAAAGACGTATGCATGAACAGTGACCTACTCTAGAAAGTAAATCTTATCACTAAGTGACGTGTCATCTTGTTAGGTTCAATGTATCGTGATCTTCAGAGAGAACATCTTCAGAGCCTCTGATGAAGTCTTCAGAGCCTCTGATGAAGTCATCTCCGATGTCTTCAGCTGAGAAGTCCCCATCTTTGGAATGTGCTTCAGAGGCAGTCACGTCCTCTGAATCCTGTCTCTGGAAGTTCTCTGAAGTAAGACTTGGAAATTTTCATCACTTTTACAAATTGAGATTTGGGGCTAACAAGTTTAGTAGGTACAAATTCTAAGCGCATTGTGATGTTATAGGCCCTTCATTTTGTCGGAACTCGATCAACCGTGTGGATAAACCTTTCTCGAGCCCCTTATATTCCAAGGTACGTGTTTCTTTATTTGTTTGATACTTGGACACGTATTTGTATATGCGTGTCTACTCCTTGAAGATGGTACACCATGCATTACCTATCACATATGTGAAATGGTAACTTTCCGTATTGAACTTTTGGAATTAGTTGGTTTTGAATTATCAAGTGACTTTATTATATTGTTAAGGATTATTTGATTTATGATTATATGATATTTCTTTACTTCGAATCATGAATCATTGGTGAACAATTGAATTAAAACCTTCAAGGTTTATTGGATTTTTGAATTTGTTTCCATGAGGTCGCATGTGTTGTAGACCTATGATTTCCTCTTTCAATTTTATAGAATACTCGATCATTGGGGGCACCAAGGTCGGGATGCTTCCATGGTGGCTATACAATCATGGCGTCCTCACTTAGAATGGACACGTATAGGGTTTGGCCAATTAACGGCTATCGAGGGCAAATGGATCGATCCTAGTTACACGAGTCAGGTCGTGAATTATTCACGGCAGGGGTTAGATGGTGAGTGTGCCCACACTGTTACCCCATGGGACTTACATGGTTTAATCAATCCGTGAGAAAGACCTGTCTTCGTGATACACACCGGTCTTTGTGACCCTTGTTATATCTTTGTGATGTTTGATTGGTTTTACGGTTTTTACTCTTTTATAAATACATTCTTTTTATATATTTTAAAAGATGAATCAGATAGGCCTTGGTGGTCTACACTTATTGTATATTTGTTTGATATTTACTAATATCAATGTTTCTTTATTTCGTTTCCGCTTCCACTTGTTAGATTATCGTTTCTTTTGTTATTATAATCCGTTCACTGGGCAAAGTTGCTCAGCCGTGTGTTTTTTGTTGGGACGGCAGGTACTTAGATGATTAGACTGGGGACGAGAATATAGAGAAAAGAAGACAACTATTTTGGACTTCCTTTTGAAGATCTTCGGATAATTTGCTTTTTGGTTCTTTTATTTTTATGGCCATGTAAATATATCTATAAATCATAGTTATAGTTGTCTTCATATGATGGTTTGTAATTTCGTGTTTATGTGGTTTAGTCAAGCTCTGAATTTTATAAGTCTACTCAGTGGATTTATATTTCTTTTGAATGTCCCCTGAACTGTGACATCGCCCCGTTCTTAACCATGCGGGACAGGGGTTGTTACATATATATACTATAAATTTTGAATTTGTTAAAACAAATTTTAGAAAAAAATCTACATTTATCTATGATTTTAATTAACCATTACATATTATATTAATTACAATAAATTTGGTCAACCTGACATATCCCAATTAGTTATTTTTTCAAAAATATAATTAATAATTAAATTAGATATTGTATTAAAATTATTTAGCATATTTTAATTATATTTGAAATAAAATAAGTATAACTTTAATTTTTATTTAATTTACATAAACATTTTTAGAATTAGTATATTTTTTTATATCAAAATTTATTGAATAACAATTAAAAAAATAATTGATACATGTAATAACATTTATAAATAATTAATAATTATTATTAATATATATTGTATAATTAAAATTAATTAATAATGTATAATTAAAATTAATTAATAAGTTTTAATTAATTTTAATTATTATAAACTAATATTTATGAATAAATTAATATTTATTTATAATTAATCGTTAATATTTATTAATAATTAATAGTTAATATTTATTAATAATTAATAATTAATATGTATTTGTAATTAATAATTAATATTAATTGGGGTTATAATTGGAGAAATGTCAAAAAGCTTCTCATAAGCTACTCCAAGTAGTTTATCAATAAGCTAGCTTATAAGTTAACTTATGTGCATCCAAACGATTACTCAAAAAAATAAGCTACCTTATGTTTGCCAAATAATGCCTTATTTTTCTCCTTTCGTTTCTCCTCTCTTCCTCCAATCTTTTCGCTTGTCCTCTCCTCCTCCAAAACCAATGACTAAGCTTATCTTTTCAGTTTTCATTTATCATCGTCTCTCCTCCTCTAAACATCATCGACTCCCTTCATCTAGAAGGACTACCTTCCAAGAAGTGGTTTCCCTCGAATCTTCTAGACGGCGTTGGAAAGGGGAAGCCATTAAACGGATCCCATATATTTCCTTGCAGTCCACATGGGTGTTCACCAAAGCAGAGGTTTCCCTCGGAGACCTATAAGTTTAAATTTTTTTACCCCACAAACTAATTCTTCAAGATCCAAAGGGGTTTGTGAAAGTTTCTCTCTCTCTCTCTCTCTCTCTCTCTATATATATATATATATATATATATATTGTCTCCAAATGGGCATTATCTTTTATATATATGTATGTATATATATATATGTTGGTTTCTTTTACATATTTTGGTAATAGGTCTCCCACTTACAGGTCGATGGTTAAGCATATCAGAAGGAAACAAGGAAACAGGAAAAGTCGATGGTATTGTTTCAGTGATTTAACATTATTCCATTTTTTATGAGAATTATTTTCACTTTTTTTAACCTTTTTCCAATTTTCAGATTGTTAACTTTGTTCTTAGTTGTTATCCTATGTTTGCTCTTCAGGCAGACAGAAAAACTTTAATTACCTGTATATCCCTATGGCCTATGGGGAGTCTTTGTTTACTTAAATTAAAATTAAAGGATTCAAATTTGGCACCAAAGTCCAATCAATTGGTTCCTTATTCTTATTATGTGTCTCTTCAAGCCTATAACCTAACTAGATCGATTAATCCCTTCTTCTTTCTAGGTAATTTCTTCTCCACTGATGATCTCCATTTCCCTAGTTTCATCAAATAAAAAGCGTTGTTGATTTTTACTTCATCAAGGGCTCATCTATTGTAGATTTCAAACATTTATGTTATGCTTTCTGATAGGTTCTGAAAGATGATAGCTTTATCATTAGGTATGATCGTTATTTTCGTTTTAACAGTTTATAATTCTTGTGTGCATTTGATGTGTAGAAATATTACTCATGTCGATGTTTCAATAAGATCAATTTTCTTGATAATTGAAATTGTATTCCCAGATACAATCAAGCAATTCTCAATTCAATATTTGACAATATCAAGATTCTAGAGAGAGAGTATAGAGAGAAAGCAATCTGATGTGTATTGATATAACAGTGTAATACAATGATTCTAGTTACAAGATTATCAAGGCAAGAGGTATTTATACCACAAGTCTAAACCCACATGCTTAACAACAAAGTAAACTCTAAGATTGACTAAACTAAACTTTGACTTTGTTGACTTATCTTGACTTGACTTTTCCTATTAAATCTTGGATACAATAATACACTAACAATCTCCCCCTTTGTATTCAAGATTTAAAAAAAATTTACATTAGTCTTCAGCGCTTGATTCTTCAATCTTTAACTCTGACGTCTTTGAACTTTGAAGCTTTAACAGTCTTCAGTCTTTCAATCTTTGAAGAATCTTGAAAAGTCTTTTGCACTTTGCATCTCGGAAAGTCAACAAGTCTTGAACAAATCTTTGAAAACTTTGAAAAACTTTGGAACTCTAAAACATTTGAAACTTCGAGGGATCTTTTAAAAAACTTGTATCTTCATCTCTTTGATTTCTTGACCGTCTTTGGAAAAACAAACTTTCTCGAATCATCTTAATTTGGACTTGTCTTCAGAAATCTTTGAGAATCTTTTCATCTGATGTGAACTTTCAGAAATTCTCCACAAGTCTTGACTTTGAACATTCTTCAGGACTTTGAAATTGATTTGAAATTGACCTTTGTAGATGTCTCCCCCTTTTTGATGATTGTGAACATCATAATCATCAAAACTTTCTCAATTTCAGCATCTTCTTTGAATCTCCCCCTTTTACAAATATTCTCCCCTTTGTAAGAGCATTCTTCCCCTTTGATCTGATACAGAGCCGTCAATTTATGAATGTATTTATCCGAATCTTTTCAAATCCAGACAAATTATGGATTGTAACCTTGAATCAACAAATGAAACAGTTAGAAGTGCCTGTCAGTAACACGGAGTTACTGTGTACAACGAATACACAATTTAAGGAGCTGGTTTGATGATGACTCCCCAAGACTTCCATTTAATCATTGAAAACACAAGGTTTATCTATGAATGTTCTGACAGAAAAACAAATTTTCTGTGTGCTCGTGCTTGTGTATGAAAGAATTTAGCACAATGATTATGTTTCATAAGGCTCAAATTGTGTAAACTGTTGAGACAACAACAAGTATTACACGAACTCAATGTGCTTGAAAGAGGTGCGAAGGTGGGGCAACTTTCCTTCTTTTTCAATATCTAAATCTTTCGAGTGAAGATCAGATAGCAGATGTGTTGCGTCCCCAATAAAAATTGAAACATTTCTTTGTTAAGAAAGAAACGAGTGGTTGATGGGGTTAATGCAAGAGTTGGCATGGACTCACTGCCTTTTTCAATGATGGTCACCAAAGAATGTGAACCAATCAGTAGATGTGGCTGCCCGACTCAGAAAGTGTTTGGTGCAGAGTTTTGATATTCTTTTGACTCTGATCTCACACCCTCTTTCTTTTTAAACATTTATGCCCACTTCTAACTAATCTCTCTTTTACATTTTATCTCCCCCACTCTTTGATTTTATGACCCCTCACCCCTCAATCACTCTAGGATAACTTCCTGGGTAGGAAACACTGGTTTACATGAATCCATGGAAGTTCTTATATGTTCTCACACGAATCCCATGTAAGTTGTCCTAAAAGAATGGTTGTTCAACAGTTTAACTTTAACAGTTAAACTCAAAAATGTATGATGACATTGTCAAAATGTATGCTCATGAAAAATATGAATGAAATTTGAGCATTTGAACTTTGAAGATTTCTCAAAACAAAGATATTGAATGAATGAAATGAAATCAACATAATTGTTTTGAGAATCTGACAATGTATCAATCAGATCAAATAAAATTGGTTAGGGTATCAAAGAATTGGATAGTTTGTTTATATGAATGAATATAAACAATTATAGCATTGAAAGCACAAATATTGAAATGATGAATGATGCTCAACAACATTTGAAAGCAAACGAGGGTATTACCATCGAAAAATTGTTCGTTATGAGACATGGTAATAAGAATTTCAAATGAAGTGCTGAACTTGTGTGTGTAAATACTTTACAGTATATGGACAAGATAATACACGAGTATTAATCTTTGGAAACACATGGTCAGTTAAACATTGAAGCTCAACAATGAAAAACATTTAAAAACTCACTTCTGAATTCATGAAATCTTTTGAGAATAGAGAAGTGGTTTGAACATTTAAGAAACCGTTTTTCATGCTTGAAAGTTGTTCTTCTTTCAAACAATCAGAGATCTAGGATTAGAAGATACTTACATTTAAGCTCCCCCTCAAATCATTATAGAATGATTTATATCAGATAAGCTCCCCCTGGATATTTTGCATAATATCCTTATCTGAACATTAAAGAACGGGTCCTGATCTGTCATGTGTTCAGAAGCCACAGTCTTTACATTAAGGTGCGGGTCCTGAACTATGTTATTCAAGAACCATAAACTTGTACTTTGAAGTACGAGTCCTACACTGTTTTGTCTAGAAGTCAAACATCATGCTCCCCCTAAACCTGTGGTACCTGCAAAACAGTTTTAACAGGTTTTGGTACCCACTGGTATTTGGGTCCTGGTATGTTAGATTTAGGAATCCACTTCTCATTAGATGTATATCTTTTAAATCCAGAGTTCTGAGAAGTTATTCTATAAGAACCGTACCAATTGTGATCAGTTTCTCTTTGAACGAAGTCATTCTCTCCACAGTAAGAACAACATATCTTCCTTTGAGCAATCCTGATAAGATCATTAGTCGAGTAATATATATCAGAATTACCAAAAGATTTACCTTTATGCATACTGTTCTTTTTGGCATTTGTTGTGGATATGAATGATCTGTCATTCTTCTTTTCTTCATCAGAATCTTTTACTCTCCAGACCATCTGATTTTTCTTAGAAGACTTTCCAAGAGATTTGATGTAAAAATTTGCTGAACCATCAACAGATTTATCATAAAACAAATTTGATGGTCTAATCTGACTTGATTTGACAATGATTGGTTTGACACTTTTCTTTTTGAAAACATTTTTGTCATGAATAGAACTTGAAGCTGTTTTGAAAGAACAGACTGATTTTGTTGAGTTATCAACAGGTGATTGACTAATCACATCAGCTGTTACTTTATCTGACAATTCAATGTTTGCAGCTTCCAAGCTTTTTATTTTTTCAGATAAAATGTTTCTTTCTGAAGTAAGTGTGTCAAACTTTAATTTCAAATCAGATCTTGCCTTCTGTTCTTTAAGAATATCTGATGATAGAACATAGATCTTGGACATGAGCTTGGATATTTCAGTTTCAAAATATGAACGTTCTAGCTCACAATCTTTTTGTAAGTTCTTGGATTTATCAGTAATTTCATTGAAGATCCCAACATTTCTCTTTTCAGAATTTTTCTTTTCAGATTCAAAAGACTTTTTCTTTTCTTTGAAAATTTGTCTTTCCTTTTCTAATAAGTCTTGTAAAATTGAGATATGTTTGGGAAATTTAGTGTTTTTATCTTCAAGAACTTTTCTTTCCTTAGCAAATGTGTCTCTTTCAGTAATTAGAATCTTTTCAAAATTAGACACTTGCTTGGAAAGTTTAATACATCTCAGCTCAAGATCCTTTTTCTCTTGCAAAGTTTTCTTAGAAAGTTCATACATCTGTTGAGTAGAAGATGTCTTCCCACATGATTTTTCTTTTTCTGCTTGGAGACTTGTTATCAATTCAGCATTCTTCTTTTCCAGAGCAGATATCTGATCTTCAAAAGCCTTAAACTTTTGTTGAAGCATAACTGACTCATCTATCAGCTCAGATGGTTTTTGTTCAGTCTTCTTCAGTTGGCTTTGAAGTTTTACAATTTTTCTCTCTTTTAACTTTAATTCTTTCTCACATGTGACAATTGTGTTTTCTTTTAGAACAATGATTTTCTCTCTTTCTTTAATCTCTTTCTCTCTTGCACTGATGATACCTGCAATATCAGATTTAACAGTATTAGTACACTTTATACAGTCAGGAGTTTTATCAGAGTTTGACAAATTAAATTTCAACTCCTGAATCTGCTTTAGAAGTACTGAATTCTGATTTTTCAGTTTGTCTCTTTCTGCTTCTAGAACAGGTATCTCAGGCATGTACAATACATCCATATCTCTAGCTGAAAGTACTGTATTTCCTTTTTCATCTGTAGTAGGCATCTTGACAGATTAGCTTGATAAAAAAATGATCGTTCCCAAACAAATCAGAAATGTTGACTAAAAAGTCAAACTTGTATCACACAAAAAAATTTTAATTTTCAAAAAAATTTAAGTATTGAAACTCGCAAGTCACTATATGCGCTAGTCACTGTTCACTGATCAAACTCGCTAACCACTTAAACGCGTTAATTGTTAGTCACGCAAAGGATGAAACTCGCAAGGCACTGGAAGCGCAAATCACTGTTCACACTGAAACTCGCAAATGGTAATGTTCGCGTTTCTAGAACTCGCAGGTCATTAGTAGCGCGTTTCGATCAAACTCGCACGCCTCTTAGCGCGTTTCTATCAAACTCGCATGCCTCTTAGCGCGTTTCAACCAAACTCGCTCGCTTCAGTTAGCGCGTTTTAGCAAACTCGCACGTTTTTCTTGCGCGTTCTTCAGACACTTGCGCGTTCTAGCCAAAACATCAAATCCCTTTGACTTGCGCGTTTGATGATGAACTTGCGCGTTTGTTGATGAACTTGCGCGTTTGTCAGATCTTGCGCGTTTTAACAGTTATGTTCATGAAATCGATCCAAATTGCTCTAAAGCTGCAAATTAATTCTTGAAACTTCATCAGTATACTCGAAATGCATATTAGAATACTTTTCTAAGCAACAAATCTATCAAAAGCATCAAAGTACATTGCATTTTGATCAAGAATAGAGTTTACGACTTCAAGTTTTATGAAAAACACAATTTCATCAAATTGATCGATCTAGAATTGAAATAATCCTATGTGATCTGAACATGAATTGATCCTAGTGATGAAACTTACACAACCAAATCAATTTCTTGATCCAATTGTACAAAAGCAATAAAATCACGGATCAAGCAGTGACTTTTTCAGAAAAACGGATTTCTTGACAAAATTTTCAGAAAATCAATCAGTTTTGCTCAATCCACTCACTCTGAAATTGTTTGGTTTGCTCTGATACCAATTGAAATTGTATTCCCAGATGCAATCAAGCAATTCTCAATTCAATATTTGACAATATCAAGATTCTAGAGAGAGAGTAGAGAGAGAGTAGAGAGAGAAAGCAATCTGATGTGTATTGATATAACAGTGTAATACAATGATTCTAGTTACAAGATTATCAAGGCAAGAGGTATTTATACCACAAGTCTAAAACCACATGCTTAACAACAAAGTAAACTCTAAGATTGACTAAACTAAACTTTGACTTTGTTGACTTATCTTGACTTGACTTTTCCTATTAAATCTTGGATACAATAATACACTAACAATATTTTATTTGACCGTCACTGGTCTTTTACGTGACCAAATTTTTTAGAGCATCTTATTTTGTCATCTTGAAATTTTAATTTTTACTCAGTTGTGTTTCATTGTAAGCTATACAAATAACATGCTCCTTGATATTGCAAATATGCATAAGATGAAGACATGGATTGAATCTATTGTTTTGTATTTCTTATCTGACCCAAGACATTATATAGAAGCATATTTATACTCAAAATTTTCATTCTAGGTTAAATTGGGGGAATGGAAATTTTCATTCTAATTTTCATACCCTGTTATTTTCATTTTCATTCCCATCCTCATTTCCCAGCCTGAAGAAAACACCCTTGAGTAATGTCACATCATGAACATATATACTTCATAAATACTCCAAAATAACGGCTAAATTAAAACCGTTTATAGCAGAAGACTTAAAACACAATAAATAATGTAACATTAATACTAACCCGTCCCATATCGGGTTACATTACAAAACTGATCTAACGAATAAGTCTAAACATATATGTGACTTAACTAAATGGCAAGTCTCTAAGCATGCTCCTTGACCTTGTCCAACTTCAAAACTTCTGCCCTTGAGATGCATACTATAGACAACGTATAAAGCTTAGTGAGTTCATGGTTTCATGAATGAAATCTTATCATATAATGCAGATTAAACATGCAATCTCTGTTAAAATCAATAGTATGAAATTCTCCTCAAAACATGAATCAGAAAATAAAAGAGATCTTTTGATGAGTATGGGATCATTTCATCACCAGACATTCCCTGGGTCGACCGATTCACACCCGCCCGGTCGCCCGTTAATGAGTCGTGTCACTCCTGTTACTTAAAGTTCATTTTCCCATCCTTAATAACAAAACATGTATCACTAAAAACAAATTAGATATCGTAACTGTTCTGGCGGGTATGGATCATCTCATCACTTGACATTCCCTAGGTCGACCGATTCACACCCACCCGGTCACCCATTGCGGGGTCATGTCACTATTGTGATTTACTATCTAGACCTATTCCTAATAATTGGCCATAAAATTTTCTCCATTGAAATCATGCAATCATATTGTTAAAACTGTAAAACACATAGCATGCAATATCTCATAAACACCACATATACATGTAAAAATACACCGTAACATGTATGTAAAATAATTCACCATGCATACGTACAAAATAGTCAATACATGCCAAATATATTTTTTGTATATTTGTATACATCCTAGTGTAAGTCTCATGAAGACTCAATTGATAGCGTTGGTTAATTAGTGATATGTTTCGATTGATAACCTACAATTCATAACCATAATAGTCAAATAAACGACTAGTTTTCTCCAAAAGTCAACTCACAGTTAATTACAGTCAATCTCAAAACCGAGTCAAATAATTATCCACAACGTTAACTTAACGTCTTCATAATTAGTTATCCTGACCTTTCGTCCTTAAAGTGTCAAAACAAGACGCGTTATTGACCTTATTAAATTATTTAATCAACCTAAATAATTTAATAATATAATCCTTTAAGTTAAGAAAGACGACTTAAATAATACTCATTAAGAGTACTGTTAATTAATTAAATGAAAATTATAAAATAAATAAATATATTACTTATTTAAAAATCCATTTAAATTAATTAATCATTTTGACCCAAAAATCTGATATAAATATAGCCCAACAACTTTTAGGTGTCGTTTATTTTTTAAGAGGTCTAAAATCTGAAGTCTTATTTTAGTTATGATTAATAAGAGGTGGTGTGTAAAAAGGTCTGAACGATTCAGACTTAAGAGCTATTAAGAGGTTTTTTAAAAAAAACAAACAACCCCTTAGTCCAAATAATAAGGACTTGGGCTCGATTATGCTCTCTATGGTTGCCCAAATCAACTGGCCTACAACTTCTCGACCCAAATTGTTCCTCAACCTAGCCCCAACGGATAGACCCAGTTGTCCCAGACCGGACCCAGTCGACGCAACAAACCTGGCACACCACTGTAGCGGCAACCGCCGTTGTTGGGTCGTTCAACCTCGTTTCTTGGCCGGTTTGGCCGATTCTTTTTGCCAAACGCAAGTTAACCAATTTCCTAACCCATAGAAACATAAATCACTCAAAACCATCCAGTATCGAGTGAGAATTTTGTATTCTAAGTTTTCTGTTTTACCGAAAACACCAATTCATCTTGTTTTGTAAAAACGACGACCTTTCGGCCATCCGTTTCGACCTCAAATCCGATATGGATTCTCAAACATATAAACTAATGTTAATCCATTAATTAAGAGAATGGATAGAAATATTACATTGATCTCATGAGAAGCGTCTAAATACACATTTTTCCTAACAATCTCCCCCTTTGTATTCAAGATTTAAAAACAATTGACAACAATCTTCAGCACTTGATTCTTCAACACTTTAACTTTGAGAGCTTTAAACTTTGAAGCTCTGAAAGTCTTTAAACTCTGATACTTTGAAGAATCTTGAAAAGTCAACCACTTTTTCTTAGTAAAGTCAACAAGTCTTTCATAAGAAATTAGAAACTTTAATCATTCTTGAACTTTTTCATCTTTGAGGGATTTTTGGTTAGCTTGTATCTTCATCTCTTTGATCTCGGAACATTCTTCGAAAAACAACCTTTCTTGAATCATATTTCTTTGAAACATTTTATTCAGAATTCTTTTGACTCTTCCCTTTTGATGAGTTGTATCTTTTGATGAAACTTACAAATTTCACCAAAACTTTTATCAGACTTGATTCATCTGACTTGAAAATTCCAGTATATTTCCCCCTTTTTGATGAGTTGTGGGCAACAAAATCATAAAAACCTTTTCAAGTCATCACTGTCTTTGAATATCAATCTTCCCCTTTATGATAAAATGACAATCTCCGCCCTTTTGAACTGCGTATCCGTCAATTCATAAAATGTATATAACCGAATCTTTTCAAATTCAGATAAAATAAGAGTTGTAAACCTGAATCAACAAATGATACAGTTAAAATGCCTATAAGTAGCACAATTCTACTGAGTACACCAGATGTACTATACAAGGAGTTTTATTGATGTTCACTCCCCAAGTCTTCCATTCAATCATCGAATAACACAATGTAATTCTATGAATGTTCTGACAGAAAAACGAATTTTCTGTGTGAATGTGCTTGTGTATGAAAGAATTAAGCATAAAGATTGCTTTATTAGGCTCACAAATATGTAAACCATTGAGACAACAACAGTGTTACATGGACTCAATGTGCATGATTGAAGGTCGAAGGTGGGGCAAATTTCCTTCTTTTTCAATATCCAGAACTTCCAAGTGAAGAACGGATAGCATATATGCTGCGTCCCTAAAGAAATTGAAACATTTCTTTGTCAAGAAAGAAATGAGTGGCCGGTGGGGTGACAACAAGTGGTTCTAACCAAACTCTCTTTTACAGAGTATTCATATTCTTTTGACTCTGATCTCACACCCTCTATATTTTTATCATTATGCTCACTTCTAACCAAACTCTCTTTTACATTTTACCTCAACACAATGAGAAAAACTCAAGCGGATGAGTTTCCTCCCTCACTCTTTGATTTATGTTGATCCAAACTCTCTCAGTGATTTGATAACGACCCTCTTCTATAATTAGTGAAAATTACGTTTATTAATATGTATTAGTGTTTCACCATCAGCGATCAAGATGAGTCTGTTCATTTATAGCTGATGATCTTTCTTATAAACACTCATATGTACTAGTGTTTCACTATCAGCGATTAGACTGAGTCTGTTCAGTTATCGCTGATGTTCTCTGATGTAAACGTAATCCCTGAAGACAAGTTTCGCGTCAACAGATGTTCATAGCTGAATCGAAGACGAAGCTGCTGAACAAAGACAAGTCTACTAGTGACCTGATGCGGATATCAGTGAAACAAGGACGACTCTACTCATACGCGAAGAAACCTGAGGAAAAGCTTCAGCGATAGCTGAACTTCTTTGTATCTCTGAAGGAAGAGATATTCAGCGATCGATGATCACTTAACTTATGCCTCAATTCTCTTTTGTCTTACCCTGCACAACCAGTACGATGTGTCAGAACGGTCATACCTCTGCCACAATTCGTACAACAACTCTGAAAACTACACTGTTCATGATACGGCCGAAAGCATGTCCCCCAAAGTCAGACTCCCAAAGCCAATCACTGAATGACACGTGTAAAGTACCCTGCCATGCATTTAATGCATAGGGTATAAATAGAAAGATTACCTCTCCATCTGAGAGTGGGCTCTTTTCTTGAACTTATATAGAAACCCTTGTTTTCTATACATCTCAAATCCCCATTCTCTATATTCTTGTGCAACCATCTTAGTGTCTTCTTAAGTTTGTTTAGATTGATTTCTACTTAATCTTATTCCGCAATAGACTTGTAAATTGTGTTTGATTTATCAATAAACAATTTATTAAACTTTAAATTCTGTGTTTATATTCAAACCCCCCCCCCCCTTCTACAAACTTGTTAAGCACTTCCGGGACCAACAAGTGGTATCAGAGCGGACTGTTTAATCTGATAAACAAGATCTTGCTTTATTCTCTTCCATGCTATTCTAAAATGGCACTTAACACAAACACAAACTACTATGATAATGGTTCACTTTCTAAACCTCCTCGATTTAGCAGAGATAACTTTTCTCTCTGGAAAAATCGAATGATGCTATTTCTTGAAGGTGCAGATCCCACTATACCTGAGTACGTAGCAAACGGACCCTATGAACCTGTTCAAATCATAGCTGTTGTTCCAGCTACTGCCACCACTCGTTTTATTCCTGAACGCTATATTGCTAAGGAAATCAGACAATGGAGTGATGAAGTCAAAAAGAAGGTTGGTATCGATGCAAGGGCAAAACCATTATCTCTATGGCTCTACCTGATGAAGTTTTCCATTCCATCATGCATCTTAAAACTTCTAAAGAAATGTGGGAAACCATATGTGTTCAATATGAAGGCACCACTGAAATCCAAGAGACTCGAAATATTAACTTGGTAAGACAGTATGAAAGTTTCATCGCTGGTAAGAATGAATCTCTCTCTGATGTTCATCAGCGGTTTAACTGTTTAATCATTGATCTAAGAACCATTGGCAGGACCTATTCTAATTCTGAGGTCCTAACAAAATTCTTGGAATGTCTTCCTGAATGCTGGGACAGTTATTCAATATGTCTCAAGCTGACAAAAGACTTAAATTCTCTTTCTCTCAGCACCTTGTATGGAATATTGCTTAACTATGAGCAATCAAACCTTTTGAAGAAGAATCTTATAAAAGATTCTAAAGACTCCAAAAGCACTCCTGTTACTTTAGTCTCTTCAGAGATAATTCCATCTCAGCGATCTACTCTCACCATCACTGAGTTAGATTCTGAATCTGAGGCTCTATCAGACACTGATCTTTCAGAGTTTGATGAGTCCTTAGCACTCTTGACAAACTCTTTTAAGAGATTTGCATGAAAGAGCAATTTTCAAAGAAATAAGCCTCTCTCCCTCACTGACAAGCCAAAATCAACCCCTGTTGATAAGGCTACTGCTACTTGCTTTAACTGTGAAAAGATTGGACACTTTGCAAGTGAGTGCAGATCGAAGAAAGTCTTCAAACCTTCTATGTTAGAGCATAAATCTGTTGGATACAAGATCAAGAAGACTGAAGGTCAAAGTACAAGAAGTCAAAGCTGAGAAAGTCAACTCTTATGAAAAAGTCAAAGTCTTTGTAATAAAATGTCAAAGTCAAATCCTTTGTATTTTGTATTTCCTTGTATTTTAGTTCTTGGTATAAATAGTTTAATTAGTTGTTCTTGTTAGAGTAGTATCTAGAGAGTGGTAATCTGAGATCGCATTCTTGAGAGAGTGTTTTGTAGAGAGAGAAATAGATTTCTAGAGAGAGAGAGATTGTATTCATTTGAATTGATTTGAATCAAAACAGGTAATTGAAATCTTATCTTATTAGATTGATTTGATTGTGATTAGAAACTAGAAACAGGACTCACATTTGGTATCAGAGAAGATCCAAAACTGAAATCAGATCAAGAATTTGTACGACACTGTGTTCTTGAATCGAGAATCGAATTTCAAGTTTTTGTGCAAATCTGGAGTTGTAATCGATTAGGTTTTGTCTACTAAGTATAATCGATCGAGTCTGTAGAGTCAAATTTGTCAATTGCACTGTATTTGTTCATAATTTTTTGAGATTTGTAGAATTTTTTTTAACGTGTTCATATACACTGTAAATCGAGTCAAATTGTATCAATTTGTGTTTGTTAGCAAAATTCAGAGTTGTAATAGTGGTTCGTTTATAGTGTTGATGAAATTATACAAGTTTCAGGTTCAGAAATCAAGTTCTACTTGTTTTTTGATCTTTCAGGTCAAGAACACGCAAGAAAAGGTGAAGAACGTGCTAGATCGACAAAACACGCAAGTTCTTCAATAGAACGCGCAAACTGAAGGATTCTATTTTTGGACAAAACGCGCAGAGAGTTATCTGCGAGTTTGAGTAACGCGTAGATCAAAGTCTGCGAGTTTAGTTTGTCAGCCTGCGAGTTTGAAGATTTGGGAAATTTTTCTAAGTATGGAAACGCGCACGTAGACATTAGCGAGTTCTACAAACGCGCAAGTCTAAGCGTGCGATTTTCATCAGGAACAGTAATTTGCGAGTTCATTTAGTCAACGAGTTTCAGGAAACGCGCATGTTATCATCTGCGAGTTTGAAATCTTAGAAAATTATTCTAAGTGTTAAAACGCGCTAACGTTGTCTAGCGAGTTTGTTATAATGCGCTAGAAGTACCTTACGAGTTCAGTAAAAGCGCACGTCCTTATTAGCGTGTTTCATAGTTACAGTACCTTGCGAGTTTGCCAAAACACGCAACTCTTTGCAGGCGAGTCTCATAAACGCGCTAGCTTAAGCCTGCGTGTTTCTCAGTCAATAGTGACTTGCGAGTTATAAGCATCTGTGAGTTTTTCTTTGCCTTGCGAGTTTTGTTACTTAGTCAAAAATTTCTCAGTTTCTGATTTTTCTTATTTCTTGTGATTTCATATTTGGACTAACGATCAGTTTCTAGTTTCTTATTTCATATTTTTTTAAAACAGGTTCATACAAGATGACTTCCAAAGACGCTCTTTCTATTGGCACAAATGTCAAGCCCCCTGTTCTGTTTAAGGGGGAATACGAGCAGTGGAAGGACAGATTTCTGGATTTTGTGGATAGGCATGCAAATGGGGAAAATATTCTGCTTTCAATTACTGAAGGTCCCATGGTACCACCTACTGTCCAGATACCTGATGACGATTCTTCTGACAGTGAGGATGGTGATGAGGACAGAGATCAAAAGATGAAAACTGTTCAAATGGATTTTTCATAATATTCTGAGGAACAGAAAAGTCGGTTTAAAGCATATAAGCAAGCAAGATCTCTTCTTCTTCAGAGCATTCCGAATGAGATTTACATCAAGATAAATAGCTACAAAGCAAATGCTAAGAATATGTGGGATCAATTACAAAAGATGATGATGGGATCCAAAGTCGGCAATCAGATGAAAGTGGCTAACTGCATTAATAGCTACGAGAAATTCAAAGCAAAAGAAGATGAGAGCTTAGAAGACACCTATGAACGGTTTGTCTTGCTTCTAAATGAATTGTCCAAGAACAAAGTGAAAAAGAAGCAGCTTGAGAACAATGTCAAGTTTCTGAGCATCCTGCAACCCGAATGGAAGAAGCATACGCGCAGGATGAAACAAATGAAGGATCTGAATGACATTCCGTTACATGAGGTATATGAAACATTAAGGAAGAATGAAGAAGAAGTGGAAGTGGAAGAGAAAAGAGCTGAGAAAAAGAAGGCAGAGACAGTTCCTGATCCTATTGCACTGGTTGCTGGAGAGAAGAAGAAAGAAAAGAAAAAGAAGAAGAAAAAGAAAAAGAAGAAAGTAATGACCAGTTCTGAATCAGAATTTGAATCTGATGGAGATGACGGAGAAAGTCTCAAACAAGCTATGCTATTACTGACCCGATCATTCCAAAAGAAATTCTACAAGAAGCCGAGATCAAATTCACAGAGATATTCTTCGTCCATCTCCAAGAACCATGAACATAGAGAAAAAGTTGAAGGAAAGAGATATGAAGAAAACCGGTATGTGGAAAGGAAGCCGGAAGAAAAGAAGAAATATCTGAATGACTATGCCAATACTGAAAAAAAGACGTCTAATGATCTGATCAAATGCTACAACTGTGGCAAGTTCGGACATTATGCGAAAGAATGTCAGAAGCCAAAGGTTCACAACTAAGAGTATTATCAGAACAAATTGCTCTTGGCCAAGCAACAAGAAGCTGGCAGGGCATTAATGGTTGAAGACGAATACTTGTTGGATCATTCTGATGAGGAGGAAGAAAGAGAAGAAGCTGCTCACCTATGCTTAATGGGCAAAGAGGTGAAATATGATGTCTCAGATGATAAAGCAGCTGATGAGGTAATGCACTTAACTGAAAAAGATTTCATACCAAAATGGAAGCCATGATGGTTGAGCTTCAAGACTTACAAACAAAACTGAAAAAGGAAAAAGACAGAGTTGCTAAAAGAAACAACAAGATCTTTGAACTTAATAAGGCCGTTATTGGGAACAAAGATCTAATTGATTATTTACGCAAGTCTGCTTCTGATTCTAAACTTCAAGTAGATTGTTTTGAAAAGAAGATTTCTGATTTTGAAGTTAAAATTTCTAAATCTGAGTTTGAAAAGAAAGAATCTGCACTAGCTGTTTATAAATTGCAGGTTGAGAACAAGCTTTTAAATAAGAAGGTAAATGGTTTGGAAGCCAAACTTTATGCAAGAGGTCAAACAGATCAAACTATTTTTCTTAATGCACCCAATGAAGAGGCTGATGTTAAGGAAAAATGGGGACTTGGTTTTGAAAACCCTCATTACTTAAAGAAAGCCATCAGAAAACAACTAACATTATATAATTTTGATTTTCTTGCTGTTGCTGGTAAATATACTCATTTAAAACCCAAATTTGTTACTAAATTTCCAGAAGAAGTTGAGGCTAGAGAAACTGAAAATAGAAAGAATATTAAGAAAATGCAACTACCGTTTAACTATGAAAAGTTAAATGATAGTTATCTTTCTGAAACACCAAAAGTTCTTTCAAACGACTATTTTGTTAGTTATTCTGTTTCTGAGATGGAGGCAAAACCTGCAGTTGCAAAAGTTTATGTTCCTCTACTGTTTTAAAAAACACAGTTTTTCAATCTAAATCAACAAAGTGTTCTAAAGTTTCAAAGGCACCTCAAACTTCGACTGATAACTTTGATGGCTTATTTGCGTCTACAAATGATTTTCTAAATTCTGATGATGGGTGTTTAGAAGAAATTGATATGTTTGATTTTAATGCTTCTTTTCCAGATCATTCTACTTTTCTTATAAATGGAGAAAGTTTACCAAGTGTTTTTAAAACTGGTGAATCATCAACTAAGGTTGGTGAACCAGTTTCTGTGACTGCTGATTATTATTCTAAGGGTAAGAAACATAAGAGACAGTAATCACAGAAACGGATCAACACTGGTAAACAAAAGAAAAATCAATCTCAGAAATCTGATTTTCCTAATCAATCTAAATCTTTTGTTTCAGATTTAAGAAAGAAACGGTCGGAAGCAAGATCTGAATGGCGACCAAAAAGGAAGAATGATGAGACAGCTGAATCAATTTCTGATAACTCATGTAATAGATCTGATAGTAGTGATACTGATGTAGTTGGTCAACTTGCTTCTCCTAAACAAAACCTTGTAACTTCTTACAAGCGTTATTCAATAAAGAAATTGATTCAATTATCTCCTACTACTAATAAATCTTTTCGTCATCGGAGATATGATTTTGCTTATCATCATACTTCTAATGATTGGTTTGGATCTTATCATGTTTATTCTTCAAGATCAAATGTTTTCAAAAGTTTTCAAAGAAAAGGAGGATCCATCTTTAAATGGATACCAAAATCATGTGCTAATCTGTTAGGACCCGTTTTTAAATGGGTACCTAAAATTGTTATTTCCTGATTTCTCTTGCAGACCCGGCATATGTGGTACTTGGATAGCGGCTGTTCCAAGCATATGACCGGGCAGAAAGCTTTATTGTCTAATTATACAGAGAAATTCAGCGGCAATGTACGTTTTGGGAACGACCAGTTTTCACCAATCTTAGGATATGGTGACATCATTCAATACAACATAACGATTAGTAAGGTGAGCTATGTCGAAGGCTTAGGGCATAACTTGTTCAGCATCGGTCAATTCTGCGACAAAGGGTTAGAGGTCAACTTCAAAGCGAAGAGATGTTCGGTTCATACTGAAGACGGTAATGAACTCTTAGTCGGCAATCGAAAGACAAACCTCTACACCATCAATCTTTCAAAGGTTCAGAATGACAATCAGGTTTGCTTACTGACAAAAGCCTCGATGCAACAAAGTTGGCTTTGGCACCGACGACTATCACATCTGAACTTTCGTTATATCAACAAGCTGGTCAGTGGAAAGCTAATCAATGGACTTCCTGAGCTGAAATATGAGAAAGAACACTTATGTGCAGCATGTGAAAAAGGAAAGATGAAGAGAGCTCCGCATAAACCGAAGCCTAAACCAAGTACAAGATCTCCGTTATAATTGTTACATATGGATTTGTGTGTTCCAATGCGAACGCAGAGCTTGGGTGGAAATAAATACGTGCTGGTTATCGTGGACGATTATTCGCGATACACATGGGTCAAATTTTTACGATCAAAAGATGAGACACCCGAAGTTCTCATTAATTTTCTGAAGACGACCCAGGTGAATTTGCAGAAACAAGTCAAGCTTCTTAGAACCGACAACGGCACAGAGTTCAAAAACAAGATTGTTGAAGAATATCTCGAATCGGTCGGAATATCACATCAATACTCTGCTGCTCGTACGCCCGAACAGAATGGAGTAGCCGAAAGGCGAAATCGGACGCTAGTCGAGGCCGCTCGGACCATGCTTAGTCCAATCGGACTTACCTCTATTTCTCTGGGCAGAAGCTGTGTTGACTGCATGTCATACTCAGAATCGGTCCATGATACACCGCCGTTTTCAAAAGACTCCATATGATTTGATCAACAACAGAACACCGACAACCAAATATTTTCACATATTTGGGTGTAAGTATTTCGTGCTTAACGACAGAGAGAGTCTGAACAAATTCAGTGCTAAGGCGGATGAGGGTATCTTCATTGGTTATTCTTAGACATCTACTACATATCGTGTTTACCTGAAGAAGTCAAAGACAGTCGTTGAGAGCGTCAATGTAACATTTGATGAAGATATGGCTTATGAACAACTCAGTTCAGAACCCGTGATAACTGGAGTATTAGCTTCTGGGCAGATCAGTCCAAAACCTGTTTCTACAGAGAACAATTCGGATAACGCTTCTACTTCACTTTCACATTTATCTGATTTAATTTGTTATTTGAATTCTTTTATGATGAGTTTCTAGGATCTAATTTGCCTAAATCTGCTGTGACTGATAGGTCTGAAGACACAAGTTGCAATCATCCAGTCACTTCAGATGTTGTAACTGAATTTGAATCTCTCGTTCAGTCAGAAACTCATATTCCAAAATCTACTCCTACAGTTAAAGATGTACAAGTAAATGTCGAGCCAGAAGTAACTGTGTCAGTTGGGTGTGATACACTATCTACTCAACAGCCAGAGTGATAATCCAAGAATCCTCTAAATCACTAGAGAGAGAAAGTAGAGAGAGAGATTGAGACGCAAAGATGTAATTCCTATTAGATGTGCGTGAATGTCCTACACAAACCAAAGCCCAAAGGGACTTAAATACCCTTGGCTTATACAACAGATAAAACTATCTAAACACAGTATAAGACCAAGCCTATAAATACAATGATTACTATAAAATCAGACTTAACATAGAGTATGTTGTTCCAACTGATGCTTCTGCACCTGAAATTTCAACTTCAAATCCCCCTCCAACTATTCAAACTGAAGAGCCTAATAGTGGATTTCAAGATGATAATCATGATCAAACAGTATCTACTCCACTCCCTCATGAGCATCGCTGGACCAAAGAGCACCCTTTACACCAAGTAATTGGAGATCTTAACAAGCATGTGCAAACTAGGTCATTAACTTTAAGCCAGTGTCTGCATGACTCATTCCTCAGCAAAATAGAGCCTACTCGAGTATCAGAAGCTCTTGCTGATTCGGATTGGGTGTCTGCTATGCAAGAAGAATTAAATCAGTTTGAAGCCCTGAAGGTCTGGAGATTAGTTCCAAAACCAAAAGGAAAGACCGTGATAGGAACTAAATGGGTATTCAAAAACAAAAAGGATGAAGATGGTATTGTCATAAGCAATAAAGCTAGACTTGTTGCCAAAGGTTACCGGCAAGAGGAAGGTATAGACTACGATGAGACATATGCTCCAGTAGCGCGTATAGAAGCAATCCGTATGTTTCTAGCCTACGCAGCTCACAAGAATTTCACAATCTATCAGATGGACGTGAAAACGGCCTTTCTGAATAGCATTCTTAAGGAGAAAGTATACGTGTCTGTTAAGTCTGATTTTCTAGTAATCATTGTATTTATAGGCTTGGTCTTATACTGTGTTTAGTTAGTTTTATCTGTTGTATAAGCCAAGGGTATTTAAGTCCCTTTGGGCTTTGGTCTTTAAAAAGAATTCACGCTCATTCTATACAGATTACGTCTTTGCGCTTCAAAATCTCTCTCTCCCTACTTTCTCTCTCTAAGATTTAGAGGATTCTTGGATTATCAATTGGTATCAGAGCCAATCTAAATCTGAGAGATTTGAGAGAATCGTTATTCGTATACTGAATTTGTGCATTAATCTGAAAATTTGATCGATTTTCTGTTTTTGGATTTTTCATCAAATTCAGACTTTTTTTTATTGAATTTCTGTGTAAATTGGTTTGTTGGATTCGGTTTTGAATGTAAAACTCTTTTGATTCACATCGATTTGCAAGAAAATCAAATTTTGATCGTCAATTTTGAAGATTTTTGAAATTCTGGAAAAACTTATTTTACAATATGTTGGTTTCTTGAATCTTTGAAATTGTGGTTTTTGATCGATTTATTTGAACAAAAGTTGTTTCAAATCAGTTTTCGATCATTTATGTGGAAGAAATCATCATTATTTTCTAATATGTAATCGATTTTCTTGATTTTTTTCATGTTTTTCAGCAGTTTGCGCGAGATCTGAACTTTGCGCGAGTTCTTCACGATTTGCGCGAGTTCTTCAGGGACTTTGCGCCAGTTCTTCGAGGGGTTCTTTGTTCATCACACAAAGTTCAAACTTTGCGTCACGTTCATTTTACGCAAAGTGAAGTTTGCGTCTCTTTCAACTATCGAAAAGATCAGTTCTCGCTACTTACCTCTCACGCAAGAGAGATTCTCGCCATCAACTTCAAACGCAAAGCTAAATTTGCGTTACAGGCTTCTCACGCAAAGTTATCCTTGCGCCAACTAAGTATCACGCAAAGAGAGGTTCTCTCCATCTACTTGTCACGCAAAGAAAAGTTCTCGCCAGCTTCTGCTCACGCAAACCTCTAGTTTGCACCACGGTCTGCTCACGCAAAGTAACATTTGCGTCTCTAGCTCCTCACGCAAATCCTATTTTGCGTCTTCTACTGCTCACGCGAATCAAAGTTTGCGTCTTCTGCCTCTCACGCAAACTTTCAGTTTGCCCAGCTTACTCTCACGCAAACCTCTAGTTTGCGCCAGTTTAGTCCAGACTTAGAAAATTTTATGTCTCCATGGATTCTGCCAAGTTTGCTTTTCAAGCTCAGTTTTACAAGAGTGATCTCATGATGCAATTGGGAACAGATACTCGTCCACCAATTTTAATAAATGAAGATGATTTCACTCAGTGGCAAGATCGGTTCATTAATTTCATTGAGCGTCAGGCTAACGGAGAAAATATGATGAAGTCATTTTCTAAAGGACTGCTCATCAGACCTAAAAAAGACACTCCTTTGACTGCTGAAGAAATTACACGCAAAAAAGCCGATCGAGAAGCAAAGTCCAATTTGATGCTAGCACTCCCTAACTCTATTTACAATCGAATTGATTGTTTCAATCATGATCCTAATATGATGTGGACTCAATTAGAAAATATCATGCTTGGGTCATCAGTTGCTACTCAAATTCACCAGACACGTTTCATGAATAATTTTGAGGAATTTAAGGCAAAGGACAATGAATCTTTGAAGGTTATCTCTGACAGATTTTGCACCGTAATTAATGATCTGAGGAAAATTAAAGTGGAAAAGACTGAGCTTGAAACAAATCTGAAATTTCTCAATGCACTTCAACCGGAATGGAACAAATCTTGCCACAGATTGAGAAATGATGTCAAAATATCTTTAATGCAGATCCAAGAGATGTATGAGATCTTAATGACTGATTAGTGCATTGTAACTGAGAAGAAGGCCAAACTGGATAAGAAAAACAAGAAATCAGTGGACCCAGTTGCACTTCTATCGAGCCAACTGGAAAATCAAGCATTGTCTGATAATGCTTACGACGGGGCCACTGATGATGATGGTGAGGCTCTTCAGAAAGCAATGATCCTTCTCTCATAACATTATCAGAAAAAGTTCCAACCTAGGTCGGGTTCCAACAATCTGCACTTCACTTCGGGGTCAAAGAATGTCCAAGTGCCTGAGGCTAAGAAAGATGTCGCATGTTACAACTGTGGAAAGCCGGGTCATTTTTCAAAGGAGTGTAGAGTTAAGAAGGTTCGGGATTCGGCATACTATCGGAAGAAAATGGAACTAGCTAAGAAAAGAGAGAATGGAACTGCTTTGCTGGTGGAAGAAGAATTTTGGCTGGATCACTCCGATGATGAAGCTGACAATGTCGAGACTGCTCAAATGTGCTTAATCGGTGATGATCAATCTGATGATGATACTGATTCTGACACTGATGATGATGAGGTAATATCTGAGTTTGATTTCACATTCATATCCTCACAAATGAACATTATCATAACTGCTTTATCTGATCTTCGTTCGAAGTTAATATCTGAAAAGAATTTAAATTCTAAAAAGTCAGATTTGATTGACAAATTGAAAATTTCTTTGAAAGATGAAAAATCTATTTTGGTTCATACTAAAGAAATCTTTCAAAAGAAATTGGATGATTTGGAAAATTCAAATAAGACTTATCTTGAGTCTTTGACTGAAATGACCACTTTAAAAGACAGTTTTTCGGATAAAATAAATAAATTAGAAGAAAAGTTATATCGAAGGAACCAATCTGAACAAACAACTTTCATGAATAAACCAAGGAGTGATGAAGCTTTAAAAGAAAAATGGGTACTTGGTTTTGAAAATCCTCATTATTTAAACAAAGCAATAGAAAAATCCCCTACTTTATATAAATACGATTATCTAACTCTTGCTCAATATGCTCCTCAATTTAAAATTGATTGGATGAATGAAAAACAAGTGTTAGAAATCGAAAATGAGAAAAGGATGAATAATAAGAAAAAGGAAATTTCTTTTGTTTATACGAGCGAAAATGCTAAATATTTTCCTGAAAAATTAAAAAAAGGCCGAAAAGGCTTAAATGATATATCTTCCATTAAGTCTTCAGTGTCAGATGATTATGTTGATATCTATGCCACTAAATCTGATAAGGAAAATATCTCTTCAATCCTTTATGATTCAAAGAGATATACTCCTCCATTAGTATTAGAAGGCAAAATCATTGACCTTAAAGATAAAATGGAAGATCAAAATATTTTAAAAGAAATTGAATCTGATGTTATTCTTTCTTTCATGACGTCAAGTCTTGAAGAACATTTATTTTTCCAAAATCAAGATTCTGTTTCTGGCCATTCTTCTGTTTTTCAAGAAAACAAAAAGGAATTTCCAAAATCTGAAAACCTTTCTCAAAATTTTTCTGACTCTGAGGTTAGTTCAGATTTATTGGTTGATCAGTTGGGTGCTTTAGGTAAAATTGTTTCTTCTGATTCCAATCTTAAAAAGAAAATTCTTGATGATTCTTTTACGCTCAATGACGATTATTATAAACCAAAGCGTAAAAGAAGACGGTCAAAGAAGTCAAAGAAACAAGATAAAGTTATTTCTGACAATTCTAATTCTTCTGATTCAAATTTTACAGATAGGACTTTGAGCGCTCCTTCAAGGCAGATCTGGAGAATCAAGCGGACATCTTCTGATTCTATGATTGATGAAGATATATATGTAGATAGATATTATAAAAGTGATTCATTTGCTGTTTGTAAGAAAATTTCAAAATATTCAATAAAGCAAATGATTCAAATTTCCAAAAATGTCTCATATTCTTCTTCTGATTCTAGTTCAGATGATTATGCTTTCTCTTCTTCTGATTCTTCTGTTCATTCTTTTGATTATCTCTCTCGTGCTTTATATGTTAAATCTAACAAGTTTTTCCCCATAAGAACTGCAACTAACAAACATGGGCCCAACTTCAAGTGGGTACCAAAATTTCAAATTGATTCTAAGTTGCAGGCATCAAATGTCAAGGGGGAGTAAGAGAAATTTGGCTTCTAAGTATATCAGCTTAGAACCCGTGCTTCAAAGTCTTCGACTTCTAGACATGTCAGTCTAGGAATCGTTCTTCAATGCTTGTTAACTTCTGACTAATGAGAAACTGTGAGTACATCTACTTTATTCCGCTACATTTATCTCTGATAATGATGTTGTTCCAGTTTTCTCAAAAGATTTTAAAGAATCTGAGCTATTTTATTCAAACTCTTGAATTTGTTCAACCCAAAATTTTCAAATGAGTCACAATTTTTTACATTATGTGAAAGATAATATTATTGAACTATATTTTGTTTCAACTGAATATAAACTTGCCGATCAAATGTTTCTATTTTCAAATCTCGGCATGTTGATTTTAAAAGTTTAAACCTTCCAAAATTTTATTCTATAAAGTAAAAGTTTTACAATTTTCTTTCTTTTGAATAAAATTTGTGTCTAGGATAAAATTTTCAAGTTGCTTTGTTTATATTAAAGTTTTTATATGTTCATTTTTCAAGTCTAACAAAAGTCGAAAAGTCAGCATCATGTTTGTAACTTTTGATACTACTTTAAAGATGTGTGATTCGGAATATTTATAGTTTACAATGCTTAGAAAACCTAAAAAGTTGAAATTTTGGATCGTAATGAAAATATGGGCTAAGCACTTAGACGTAAAACCTTGTGTTTGAGATGATTATTAAATTTTTATAAATCAGAAATCTCTAAGTTTAAAAGTTTGTACCTGTGACCTTTCTGGTTTGGGAAAGTAAGTTCTGTGGGATGCTTGTCATCTGGTCCCCTAAGGTCAATTGATCTAGGAGTGATCGAACCCAAATCCTTCAATAGAATCAGATCGAAAGACATGTTCTACTGGTATGAATGGGTTTAGGATGTGTCGATGTAGCCTTTCTGATCTGGGAAAGTAAGTTCTAAGGGGTGCTTGACACCTAGTCCCCTAAGGCCAACTGGTCTGGGAGCGGCTGACCCAAATCCTGCAATAGGGTCAGATAGAAAGTTACGTTCATGTTCTTTACTTAATAAACTTCTTGATTCAAAAGATGTCAAAGTGCACAAGCTTAAAAGATGCCAAAGAGCACACTCATGTGAAGATGCCATAGTGCACAATGCTAAAAGATGCCAATGAGCACACATCTCATTATACTTGGTGATATGTTTGAGTTGTAATAAACCTGTAAATTTGTGAAAATCTGAATTCTTGATGGATTAGTGTGATTACATGCAAAGTTTTCTATTATACTTTTGGAATTGCATTTTCTTGAAGCTAATCGGAGTTCACATGCGAGCACACTGAATAGATTGATGAAAGTTTTTGACACTGAACATGTCTTAACTTGATATGTAATAAAACTTGTTTCTGTATCCAAATACATACATTTGATTTCATCTGATGGATTTTATTGTGATATTTTACTAAATAGAATTCTATTTGTTTAATGTTTAAATTTTTATATATTTAGTTGTTTCAAAATACATATTCAGTATATTTTTCTTTCTACATTGATGTTTCAATTCTTGTGTTCTCATATTTTTTTTTTAAATGGGTTTGTTCATTATTCAAGGGGGAGTGAATAAGGAGAAATTTATGAAAAGATAATATCTGTTTTCGAGGGGGAGTATCTGATTTTCTATGCAAATACTAACTTGAATTATCGTATTTCAGCTTTGCGCCAACAGTTGGAAGCACAAACCTCACTTTGCGCCACCTTCGTCTAGCGCAATACTCACTTTGCGCCACCATCGTGTCGCGCAAACTTCTCCTCTTTCTCCTTTATTCTGATTTTGCAGATCTTAAGCTGTCTCGTCTCCAACATTTGCATGACCAAGTTGATCCAGATCATCAAGGTCATGAGGGGGAGAAGTTAAGGAGATCATAAAGAGACAAAGAGTTCAAACGTTTATCTGTTGATCAAGATTCGCTCAAGATTCTATTTTTCTCAGCCATACTAGTCTTTTGTTGTTCCAGCTCCGATCAGCACAGTTCATTCAAGTTTATTTGAAATAGGTGAATCGTCTAGAGCACAAGCTGATGAACTAATTGTTCTTTCAAGCTAATTACAAACAGGTCCAGTCTTGTCAAATCAGCAAAAGCAATTGAGCCTGAAAGATGCTGAGAAGAAAATTTTTTTAAGTTAAGAAACTTCTTCACAAAGTCGCTTAGTGGTCCGTGCTGATTTATAAGATTGATTTTGAAGACCACAGCGCCAATGATTATTAAGGGGGAGATTGTTAAGTCTGATTTTATAGTAATCATTGTATTTATAGGCTTGGTCTTATATTGTGTTTAGTTAGTTTTATCTGTTGTATACGCCAAGGGTATTTATGTCCCTTTGGGCTTTGGTCTATAAAAAGAATTCACGCTCATTCTATACAGATTACTTCTTTGCGCTTCAAACTCTCTCTCTACTTTCTCTCTCTAAGATTTAGAGGATTCTTGGATTATCAATGTCTCAACCAGAAGGGTTCGTAAATCCAGATAAGCCAGTTCACGTATACATTTTGGATAAAGCCCTATATGGTTTGAAACAAACCCCTCGAGCATGGTATGATGTTTTATCTAAATTCTTGGTCAAGTCAGCTTTTTCCAAAGGTAAAGTTGATACCACTTTGTTCATCAAAAAGGAAAAAGCCGATATCATCCTTATTCAGATATATGTTGATGATATAATATTTGGCTCTACAAATTCTAAATACTGCAAAAACTTTTCTAGCCTCATGGTGTCACGTTTTCAAATGAGTATGATGGGAAAGATGAATTTCTTTCTCGGATTACATGTAAAACAGTTTTCAACGGGGATTTTCATTAACCAATCTAAGTACATTTTGGATATTCTTCGGAAATACAAAATGGAAAATTGCAAACCAATTGGAACCCCGATGGCACCAGGTACTAAGATTAGCACTGATCCTTCGGGTAAAAGTGTTGATGTTAGGACTTATAGAGGTATGATAGGTTCTTTAATGTATCTTACTTCAAGTAGGCCAGATATTATGTTTTCAACATGCCTATGTTCTAGATATCAGGTTGCTCCTAAAGAATCCCATTTGGCTGCTGTCAAAAGGATTTTTAGATATCTGAAGGGGACTGCAGATCTTGGTCTGTGGTATCCTAAGGATACTGGGTTTCAACTGACTGCTTATTCAGATGCAGATCATGTTGGGTGCATGCTTGACAGGAAGAGCACTTCAGGTCACATACAATTCCTTGGAGAAAAACTCGTTAGTTGGGCGTCAAAAAAACAATTATGTGTTTCCACATCGACTGCTGAAGCAGAGTATGTAGCTGCTGCCAGTTGCTGCTCTCAAGTCTTGTGGATGCGAACATAGCTGCGAGACTATGGATTCAAGTTTGATAAAATTCCGATATATTGTGACTCGAAGAGCGCAATCGCGATATCTGCTAATCCTGTACAACACACTAAGACAAAGATATTGATGTCAGGTATCAATTTATCAAAGATAATGTATAAAAAGGTACAATAGAACTTTACTTTGTAAATACTGATTATCAACTTGTGGATTTGTTTACCAAAGCTTTAGATGAAAAGCGATTTAATTTTCTTGTATCTAAGCTTGGTATGCTAAATCTCAAAGTCTAATCAGTAATTACCTATTAAAGTTTCTTTTATTGTAATTTTTCATCATTTCTTTATCATTAATTCTGAAAGGATACCTGCACCTTAACATGTTGTTGTTGTTCTCAGGGGGAGTGAGTAAGAGAAGATTAAAGATGGTTATTATTCTTTTGAGGGGGAGTTTATCTAATTTCTGCGTTTTACTTAACTGACAAATTTTTGTGATGCATGAATTTAGGGGGAGTGTACATGTCAAAGGAGTAAGACTATGATTTCTGATTACTTCTGATAAGAACTCGTACTTTAATTGTTTTACTGCTCTATGTCTTTTACTTTTGAATAAATTTTGTGAATAAAAGTTGCTTTGACATGACTTTGAGACTTATGCAGAATGAGAGAAGCTATCAAGATCATATCTTTATGACTTCAGCTGACTTTATGAGAATTAAGATTGAGCGTACAAGTTAATTTCTTATCTTAATCTCAAATATGGTTGAAAGAAGGACAACTTTCAGTCATAAGAAAACATTTTCTTAAATATTCAAACCACTTCCTGATTCTTAAACAGATTTCATGAAATGGAAGTGTGATTTTAAATGTTTTCATTGTTAAATGTGCTGAAATGATTAATAAACCGTTTGTTTCCAAAGATAAATACTTGTGTATTATCTTTTCTATATACTTTTCAAGTATTCACACACATCGGTTTATTTTTTTTTTCAAAATGTGTCAGGATCGAAATTCAAACAAGAATTTAACACACACTCAGAAACTATGTTAAAGGAGTCGCGGAAAAACACTTTAACATTAAATCATGGAACAGTATCAGAATGAAAATCACAAGTTATATTTATTTAACTTAATGATTACAAACAAAACCTCAATCTGTTGAACAACCTCAACAGACGTTCCATACTTCTCTATTGAAAGGACTTCTAAGAACCTTGAGGTTAATTCTCTCTAAAAACAAAACGTATATCAAAAACTCTATCAATGTGTATGCTAAACTATGCCTTCTATATAGTATATATGCAAGACAGATTACAAGATAATTATAAAAGAAAAATTAATCTTCATGATCCAGTCCATAATTATCTTCAAATCTCCTTGACTTTCGCACTAATCAAATCATTCCATCATTATCTTCTCAGCAGCCTTAATCTTCATAAGCAGTAGTAATTACTCAGTAGTATTAACCATCTTGCAGTACTAACATGCTAGCAGTACTAACCATGTTAGCAGTATTAATCTCACCAGCAGTAGTAATATTGAACTAGCAGTATTAATTACACAAGAAGTAGTATCTGGCAGTATTAATCATCCTTGACTCATTTCAGACCCAACAATTTAACACTTGTCAGGATCGAAATTCAAACAAGAATTTAACACACACTCAGAAACTATGTTAAAGGAGTCGCGGAAAAACACTTTAACAGTAAATCAATGGAACAATACCAGAATGAAAATCACAAGTTATATTTATTTAAATTAATGATTACAAACAAAACCTCAATCTGTTGAACAGGCTCAACAGACGTTCAATACTTCTCTATTGAAAGGACTTCTAAGAACCTTGAGGTTAATTCTCTCTAAAAACAAAACGTATATCAAAAACTCTGTCAATGTGTATGCTAAACTATGTCTTCTATACAGTATATATGCAAGACAGATTACTAGATAATTATAAAAGAAAAATTAATCTTCATGATCCAGTCCATAATTATCTTCAAATCTCCTTGACTTTCGCATTAATCAAATCATTCCATCATTATCTTCTCAGCAGCTTTAATCTTCATAAGCAGTACTAATTACTCAGTAGTATTAACCATCTTGTAGTACTAACATGCTAGCAGTACTAACCATGTTAGCAGTATTAATCTCACCAGCAGTAGTAATATTGAACTAGCAGTATTAATTACACAAGAAGTAGTATCTGGCAGTATTAATCATCCTTGACTCATTTCAGACCCAACAATCTCCCCTTAACTTAACTTTTCAGATTGAGAAGTTAAGTTCTTCAAAATTTGGTCTTCATGATACTTTCAAAACTTGAACTCAATTCCCAAGATTAGGATCCAAACCTAAGCTTTGATTGATGATTCTTCTGACTACTATCTTGGCCATTTCAGAATCCTTTGAACATACCAGCTTAGCATTCAACATACCTTGCAATTTGGCTTTGCTGTGATCATAAATTTTATCCACCAGGTAGTACTCATTATAAGATCTGTCAATAGTGATGACATAGACTCCACACCTTTCAAATAACATCCAATTGTCTATTCTTTGGAATTTATTCTCCAGATGCAGATCTCTGACAACATGTTGAACTTTGCTAGGATCAAACATCATGGATAAGTACTCCATGGCTAATCTTAGTAAGCTCATTCCTGCTCCTGTCAAATCCTTTTCATACAAGCTCATTCCAACCTTGAACATTTCTTCTAAGTCAGATCTGGAACAACTTCTGATGATTTTTCCCCAAGTAGAGTAAACCTCATACTTGTCTCCCATCCTTTTAATCCTGAAGTATTTCTTCCTTTGATCTTCCAGGATATCCCAATGGATAATTTCAGGGGGTTGGACTGATATTGGGTCAGCTTTTACAGGTTCACTATCAGTCACTGTCATATACAAACCAACATGTACCTCAGATTGTTCAGATTGTTCTGCACCTTGTTGACTTGATTGTTCTTCAGGGGTTGCAACAACAGGTTCAGCTTCTTTTTGCACTTCTTCAATCCTTGGCCTTTTGGTCTGTTTCTTTGAAGCTATGGTTTTCATTCTTTTGACAGCTTTGACTGTTTGAGCAAGAGTTTCTTCTTTCTGTTCTTCTTCCACTTCTTTTGTAGAAGTGGTTTCTTCACTCTCAGGAAAAGGTTGTTAGATATGCAGATCATGCCTTTCTTTCATTTTCCTTTCAACCTCAACCCTTTAAGTAAAGTCTCCTTGTAGCTTGGTCATTTCTTTCTTGTAAAGTTCTTCAATTCTGCCATAAGACATACCAGTGAACATTCCTTCTTTAACACCAAATGATCCTTTTAGAAAGTTGATCATTTTTCTCCTTTCTTGGTTGGCAACAAAAGTCTTTGAAGGTTGTCTTTTCTTTGTCTGTGTTGGCTGCCTTAGCATAGATGCTTTTGCTTGGACTTTCTTGGCTTCAGCTGCAGCCCTCAAACTCCTTTGGTACTCCTCATTGAGCTTTTTAGACAGATCTAAAGCAATTTGCCTATCTTTGGTAGTTTGAGACTCTTCTTCTGCTTCTATTTCAGCTTGCAGCTGTTTGGCTACCTCTTCATCTAGAGTTATTTGAACTGACTTCTTTGTTTTCTTCAGAGGTTCCACTATCTTTTCTTTTCCTTTTCTCTTTACCTCAGCATCACTTATTTCTTTTCTCTTCTTTTCAAGTCCTCCTTCTTTGATTTCCACTCCCTTGGCCCTTTGAGTAGCCTTGGGAGTGTCTGTTTTTGCCTTCACCAGTGTTTCAGCAATCTCTATATCTTCAACTGTCAGCCCTGTTTCTGCTTCTTCTTTTTCAGTTTCTACTGCAGCTGCAGTTACTGCTTCTGCTTCAGTTACTGCTGCTAAGCCAATTTCTGCTTCTACTTCTGTTTCTGCTGCTTTGCTGCTTTCTGCTTTTGTACCCATTTCTGCTTCTTTTCCCATCTCCCCCTCAAACTGAGATTCATCCTCTTTGGTCTCCCCCTTTTTGAAAGAATCATGATCTGTGCTCCTTTTCTTCAGCACAAACTTTGATTTCTTCTTTTTGAGCACTAACTTCATCACCAGCTTTTTGAGATTTGCAATCTGCTCGTGTTGGCCAGTTATGACCTGTTGCATTGCCTCTATTTTGTGCCCTTGAGAAATGACATCCATATTGATATTGGCTATGGTTTCCATCAATTCATCGTATGTATATCTATCCTCACCACCTTTAGGTGTGTTTACCACCCTTGGAGGATCCTTGGAATGTTTAGTAGAGGTCTCCTGCCTAGCAGAAGCATCCTCTACCCCCTTGGTTTCTTGGCACCTGGGACCTTTGGATGATTGCTCACCCAAAGTTGCCGTGGGGAAGGTCTTAAATATGTTCACACTGTCTTGCCCTGCACTGTGTGCAAAGTCAGTAGTGTGAGCCTCACTGCCCACATGCTCTTCCTCCTCCTTACTGAGCACCTTCTTGGGGTTGGGAGACACCCCTGTGGTTTCCCTTTGGATATTCTCTAATGGAAAATGCTCCATCATAGGGCTTTTAGGCTTTGGGGGTGAAGATACTAGAAGGGAAGGAACCTTCTGTACCTTTTTCCTTGTGTATGTATGAGTAATGGGTGATGTTGGCTTCTTTAAAAGGGACTGAGGGATATGCTTTGTAGTGGAAGGTGTGGGTAGGTCATCAGTGGGTTGGTCTAATGTGGGCTTTTACCCTGATGCCTCACCTTGAGAGTGGGACACAACCATCATTGTAGAGAACAATGGTGTGTCTATACCAGAGAAGTCCTGACTGGGCCTCTTCATATTTGAGAACACTTTACCCTTTGGAAGTTTTGGTACATATACCTCCTTGAAGGTAGGTAAATCCGTCAATTCCTTATTAAGTACTTCTTGTACAAACCTTGGATACATATAAAAGCTTTTTGATTTGGTATCCAGGTTTGACATTAAATCGTTTAAGATCATTTGAGAGAAATTAAACTTTCTAGAGGTCGCTAAGCAGACCAAAGCATAGGCTATGGTGCTGCTGAACTCACTCCAGCCAGTTATTTTTCTTGAAATGCAGTGTTGTAGGGTATGAACAAAGAATCTCTACTGAGGTGAAAATTTGTTCTTGAAGAACTTGAATACCTCTGTAGGACCTTCATACCCCATTCCATTTATTGCAGCAAAGAGATCTTCCTTAGGAAGAGAAGTAATACCTGCGGCATCATCTAGGCGTAGATGTGCACGGATGCAGCCTTCAGTAATGGTCAGAGGTTTATCACGAACCCTTGATTTGATTACCTGATTGCCATCTTCAGTGTGGATGGTAGCATTCTCCCAAAACTGTCGCATGTGTTCCACATAGATTGTGGGATTGACAGATAATGCGTATGCGACGTGTGAGGATTTGAGAAAATCCACAATATGATGAAACCCCGCAGCTTGCTTGGGTTTCTATAGCATTGCTAACTGGTTATGATCATCCACAAACATGAGACCTGCCATTAGTTCTAAATTCGATTGAGCACTAGGGTGTAATCACTAGAAAGCAAGAGTTAGGACGAGAGAAGATGAATAAGCAAAAGAAATTCAAAGAGCCGTTTGGATATATTGGCGGTCATGAAGGGGAATTATAGGGTACTGGTTTCAGTTAAGAGCAGTATTAAATACCCTAGCAGCATTAACACAAACCCGCAGTATTAACTTACATTAGCAGTAGTAACACTTACTAGCAGCATTAACACAAACTAGCAGTAGTAACACATACCAGCAGTATTAACACAGGCTAGCAGTAGTAACACATACCAGCAGTATTAACACGGGCTAGCAGTAGTAACACATACCAGCAGTATTAACACAGGCTAGCAGTATTAACTCTTTTGGCAGTAGAAACAAGACAAGAAGTAGTAACATTGCATTGGCAGAATAAACCGCCTACCAGTAGTAACCATACTTAATCCTATTTGACATGTCAGCATTTGTGCGAGCAATATTAAATGAACCAGAAGTACTAATGACCTTTATTTCAATGCAACCTGAAACACTTAAAGACAGAGGATTAAAAGCACCATATTCCATACATTATGAGAAAGTACACAGGGAAGAATCTATACAGGTACATGAGTCAAAAGATAATAGGCTTATTCAGAGTTTATCATGCCCACACTTGTGACCAAAAATGTGAATCTACCCACATCAAAAGATTTAGTGAATATATCAGCAAATTGGTTACTTGTATGGACTTTCACAACCTGAATTAGCTTCTTTTCATTACAGTCTCTGATAAAATGGTACCTGATTTCTATATGCTTTGTTTTGGAGTGCTTGACTGGATTATTAACAATGCTAATAGCACTGTTATTGTCTATGAAGATTGGAGTGTGAAGAAAAGTTATACCATAGTCCAGCATTTGATTCTGAATCCATAGTACTTGTGAACAACAGCTTGCAGCAGCTATATACTCTGCTTCTGTTGTAGAGGTGGACACTGTGGTTTGTTTCTTGCACTGCCATGACACTAGTCTTGCACCCAAAAACTGACATCCCCCTGAAATTGACTTTCTATCCAAATTTGCACCACCCAAGTCACTGTCTGAATAAGCAAGTAGGTCAAATGGTGAGTCATGAGGATACCAAAGACCTAATCTAGGTTGTCCTTTGAGACAACTGAATATCCTCTTGACTGCTTGAAAATGTGACTGCTTAGGCCTTACTTGAAATCTTGCACACACACAAACAGGAAACATGATATCTGGTCTTGAAGCAGTGAGATACATGAGGGAGCCAATCATGGATCTATAGTGATGAACATCCACATCCTCCCCCTCAAAACTTGCAGTGATCTGTTTGTGTGTCTCCATGGGTGTGCTTGCAGGCTTTGAATATGAGAATCCAAACTTAGTAAGAATGTCCTGCACATACTTGGATTGGCTTATAAATATCCCATCTTTCTTCTGTTTAACTTGTAGCCCAAGGAATAAAGTAAGTTCATCCATAAAACTCATCTTGAATTTCTTGTGCAACAATTCTTCAAAATCTCTGCACATTTGATCTTTTGTGGATCCAAAGATAATATCATCCACATAGATTTGCACTATAAGGATGTCCTTCTTCTTCCTCTGAATGAATAGAGTCTTGTCTATGATTCCTCTTTGAAAACCATTTTCCAAGAGATAGGTAGGCAAAGTGTCATACCATGCCCTTGGTGCTTGATGTAGCCCATAGAGTGCCTTCTTCAATTTGTATACTCTGTCAGGATAATTTGGATTCTCAAACCCAGGAGGCTGACAAATATACATTTCTTCTTCAATTCTCCCATACAGGAAAGCACTCTTTACATCCATCTGGTAGACCCTGAACTTCATGAAAGAAGCATAGGCTAAAAATAGCCTGATTGCCTCAATCCTGGCCACTAGTGCAAATACCTCTTCATAATCAATTCCCTCTTCTTGAGTATACCCTTGTGCCACTAATCTGGCCTTGTTCTTTATTACTATTCCTCTCTCATCTTTCTTGTTCCTGAAGATCCATTTAGTGCCTATAGCTCTGTGTCCTTTTGGAAGGTCAATCAAATCCCATACATCCTACAACACAAACTGCAGTAGCTCCTCTTGCATTGCTTCTATCCAGCTTGGATCCTTTGTTATTCCCAATATTCAAGTACTAATTGATTATCAACACAATCAAGATGAGAAATCCATAGTCATATGTATATTGATCAATCACAGTTTACATATCTCTCTTACTTTCTCACTCTACAAGATACTCTCTCTCTCTGATTCACACGTCTGATTGATACTACAGATTACAAACACAAACAAAGATATTTATACATCCATACAATTACAAAGAAACAAACTATGTGTTCCAGATTCTAGTTTCTAAACAAGTTTAATCAAACAAACAAGATTTAACACAATGATTACCTGTTTGATTTCTTTCAATTCTCAAAGTTTACACTTTCTCTCTCTAGAACTCTCTCTCTCTCTCTCTAAAAATGTATTCTTCAAATCTGTTAACTCTGTTATGTGTTCTTACAGAAAATACAAGAAGAAAAATGTATTTATACTAACACCTAATACTAAGGAAACAACAAATACAAATACAACTAAGTTTGACTTATTACAAATAGACTTTGACTTTTAATGAGATTTGACTTTCTTCAGCTTTGACTTTCTCAACTTTGACCTTCTTGAATCTTTGACTTTTGTCTTCTTGATCTTGTATCCAACATATTTATGCTCTAACAATCTCCCCCTTTGGATTCAAGATCATTGTAGAAAGATCTAACAATTAAGTCTTCACTTTAATCCGTGTCTGAACAATCTCCCCTTTTTCTTTAACAATCTTCTTTCCAAAAGTATCTTCAACGATGAACAATCTCCCCAAATCTTTCACAGAATACTTTCAGACTTTGGAAAGAAAATTATCTTCAGATTCAGCTCAGATTGCTTCAGCAAATAATCTTCAAAGAAAATTTCTTCAAATCTTCATAAATTCTTTGATTATCTTCAAATCTTCCCTTTGAACTTTCTGACTTGAACATTTCAGAAAATCAACTTCACAAAACTTTATCAGATCTTGATATCAACTCTTCCAAACTTCAAAACTTTAACATTTCTTGATATAATCTCCCCCTTTTTGATGATTTGAGCATCTATATCATCAAAACTTTTCGTCCAAGAAATGTCTTTGACCATTCTGATCTGTCATACTAAGCCTCTGATTCGGTAACCATAACCAAGTATTCATCTAGATCTTTGCAAATCCAGACAAAATAAGAATAGGTAACTCCTGAATCAACAGATGAATCAGTTAAAATGCCTGTCAGTAACACAAAGTCACTGTGTGTAACGAATACACAATATAAAGAAGCTTTTGTGATGTTCACTTCCCCAGGGCTTCCATCCAATCATCAAAATACCACAAAGGCAATTTCTATGAATGTTTTGACAAAGAAACTAATTCCTTGTGTGTTCATGCAAGTGTAGAAAGAATTAAGCACGATGATTGCTTTTATAAGGCTCAACGTTGTGTAAACCACTGAGACAACAGTAGATAAACACAGACTCAATGTGCATGTTTGAAGTGCGAAGGTGGGGCAGACTTCCTTCTTTTTCAATATCCAGATTTTCCAAATGAAAACCAGATAGATAATGTGCTGCGTCCCCTTTAAAATGTGAAACATTTTATTTTTAAGAAGAAAATGAGTGGTTGGTGGGGTTATAATCAAGAGTTGGCATGGGCTAGTTGCCTGTTTCAATAACGTTCACCAAAGAGTTGTGAAACGCTAGTAATGTGGCTACCCGGCTCAGAAAGTAGTTGGTGCAGAGTTTGATATTCTTTTACTCTGATCTCACACCCTCTTTATTTTTAATCATTAAGCTCACTACTAACCAATCTCTCATTTCCATTTTACCTCATCGTACAACCCACACTCATTTTTTTTTGACTCCTCACACTCAATCTCTATAGATTAACTTCTTGGGTAGAAATCACTGGTTAACGTGATTCCATAGAAGTTCAGATAATTCCTAGCACAAAGAACCCATATTTCCTATAAAAGCATAATGTTGCTCAGATGATTTAACTATAACAGTTAAAGCTCATATACAAATGTCAGACGAATATATGCTCATAAAATATAATCATGAAAATTTGAGCATTTTTAGACATTGAAATATTTTCAAACAAGTATATTGAATGAATGAAAATGAATGCAAAAGACTTGTTTGAAAATCTGACATTGTATGAAAAATGATCAGAAATGAATGATAAAGCAATTAAAGCTTATGGTCAAGAATAATTGATATTTGTCTATACGAAACAAAATATAGACATTCTTGAAATGACTGTTTTGAAATGAAATATCGCTCAAAATTCATTGAATACAAACGGAGTGTCTTACCATCGAAGAAAAAATTGTTTCAATTTTGAGACATGGTAAGAACATGTTGAACAAAGATTCAAACCGGTGTGTATGAATACTTGAAAGTATATAGAAAAGACAATACGCAAGTATTTATCTTTGGAAACACACGGTTTGTTTATCAATGAAGCACAAAAATAAAATGGTAAACATTTAAAATCACACTTCCAAATTATAAAAACTGTTTAAAATTCGGGAAGTGGTTTGAACATTTAAGAACATGTTTTCTATATCTGAATGTTGTCCTTCTTTCAGATACATTTGAGATTAAGATACGAAATTTACCTTTGTAGTCATTTAGATATGAGTTTGTCAGCTTCTCTCATCCTTCAAGTCTCAAAGTCTAGTCAAAAATTTATTCACAAAATTTATTCTAGAAGAAAATGACATAAAGAAATAAAACGATTAATGTACGAGTTCTGATTTGAAGTAATCAGAAATCATAGTCTTACTCCTTTTGACTTATAAGCTCCCCCTAAAATCATGCATCACAAAAATTTTGTCAGTTAAGTATAATGCAAAAAATTAGTTATGCTCTCCCTCAAATGAATGTAGATCATCAAAAATCTTCTCTAACTCCCCCTGAGATCATGAGCAAACAATTAAAATGCAGATATCCTTCAGACATAAAGATAAAGAAAATGATGAAAAATAACAATACGTAACTTTATTATGTAACAACCGATTATGTTTTAAGATTTAACATACCAAGCTTAGAGACAAGAAAATTAAATCTCTTTTCATCTAAGGGTTTGGTAAATAAATCTGCAAGTTGATAATCTGTTTTTACAAAATAAAATTCAATTGTTCCTTTTTCTACATTATCTTTTATAAAATGATACCTGACATCAATGTGTTTGGTTTTCGTATGCTGGACAGGATTAGCAGATATGGCAATCGCACTCTTCGAGTCACAGTATATAGGAATTTTGTCAAACTTAAAGCCATAGTCTCGTATATGTGTTCGCATCCACAATACTTGAGAGCAGTAACTAGAAGCAGCTACATACTCCGCTTCAGCAGTCGATGTGGAAACGCATAACTGTTTCTTTGAAGCCCAGCTAACGAGCTTGTCTCCAAGAAATTGAACATGACCAGAAGTACTTTTTCTATCCAACATACAACCTGCATGATCTGCATCTGAAAATGCAGTCAGTTGAAACCCAGTATCCTTAGGATACCACAGACCAAGGTCTGCAGTCCCCTTCAGATATCTAAAAATCCGTTTAACAGCAGCCAAATGGGATTCTTTGGGAGCAGCTTGATATCTAGAACATAAGCATGTTGAAAACATAATATCTGGTCTACTCGATGTAAGATACATTAATGAACCTATCATACCTCTATAAGTCCTAACATCAACACTTTTACCCGAAGGATCAGTGTGGATCTTAGTACCAGGTGCCATCGGGGTTCCAATTGGTTTACAATTTTCCATTTTGTACTTCCGAAGAATATCCAAAATGTACTTAGATTGATTAATAAAAATCCCCGTAGAAAATTGTTTAACTTGTAGTCCGAGAAAGAAATTCATCTCTCCCATCATACTCATTTGAAAACGTGACACCATGAGGTTAGAAAAGTTTTTACAATATTTTGGATTAGTAGAACCAAATATTATATCATCAACATATATTTGAATAAGGATAATATCAGCTTTTTCCTTCTTTATGAATAAAGTAGTATCAATCTTACCTTTAGAGAAACCAGACTTGACCAAGAATTTGGATAAGACGCCATACCATGCTCGAGGGGCTTATTTTAATCCATAAAGGGCTTTGTCCAAGATTTATTCATGATCTGGCTTATCTGAATTGACGAACCTTTCTGGTTGAGATACGTACACTTCCTCCTTAAGAATGCCGTTCAGAAAAGTTGTTTTCACATCCATCTGAAAAACTGTGAAGTTCTTATGAGCTGCGTATGCTAGAAACATGCGGATTGCTTCTATACGAGCTACTGGAGCATACGTCTCATCATAATCGATGCCTTCCTCTTGCCGGTAGCCTTTGGCAACAAGTCTAGCTTTGTTTCTTATGAAGATACCATCTTCATCCTTCTTATTCTTGAATACCCATTTAGTTCCTATCACGGTCTTTCCTTCTGGCTTAGGAACTAATCTCCAAACCTTTAGGCTTCAAACTGATTGATCTCTTCTTGCATTGCAGATACCCAGTCTGAATCATCAAGAGCCTCAGATACTCGTGTTGGCTCAATCTTGCTGAGGAACGAGTCATGCATACATTGGTTAAGTGTCGTTGACCTAGTCTGTACAGGCTTGTTGAGATCTCCAATTACTTGATGTAATGGATGCTCTTTGGTCCAGCGATGCTCATGAGGGAGTGGAGTAGATGAAATTTGAAAATGATCATCATCTAGAAATCCACTTTCAGATTCTTCAGCTTGAATAACAAGAGGGGGTTTTGCAGTAGAAGACTCAGGTGCAGAAGTATCAGTTGGAACAGCAGATTCTGGCTGTTGAGTAGACAATATATCACAACCAACTGAAACAGTTACTTCTGGCTCAACATTAACTTGTGGAACTTCAACTGTAGGAGTAACATCAGGAATGTGAGTTTCTGACTGAATGGGGGATGCTTGTTCAGTAATGACCTCTGAAGTGACTGGATGATGACAGCTTGTATCTTCAAACCTGTCAGTCACAACAGATTTAGATACATTAGTTCCAAGAAACTCATCATAAAAGAATTCAAATAACAAATCTAAATCAGTTAAATGTGAAGTAGACGTAGATGCGTTATCCGAATTAGTCGCTGTAGATGCAGGTTCTGGACTGATCTGCCCAGAAGCTAATACTCCTGTGATAACGGGTTCTGAACTGAATTGATCAGAAGCCAAATCTTCATCAAATGTGACATTGACGCTCTCGATAACTGTCTTTGACTTCTTTAGATAGATACGATATGCAGCAGATGTTGAAGAATAACCGATAAAAATGCCTTCGTCCGCCTTAGCACTGAATTTAGTCAGACTCTCTCTGTCGTTAAGCACAAAACATGTACACCCAAATACATGAAAATATTTGATAGTTGGTGTTCTGTTGTTGATTAGCTCATATGGAGTCTTCTGAAATCGGCGGTGTATTATGGACCGATTTTGTGTATGACATGCAGTCGACACAGCTTCTGCCCACAAGAATAGAGGTAGATCCGATTGGCTAAGCATAGTCCGAGCGGCCTCGACTAGCGTTCGATTTCGCCTTTCGACTACTCCATTTTGTTCAGGCGTTCTAGCAGCAGAATACTGATGTGAAATCCCAACTGATTCGAGATATTCATCAACAATCTTGTTCTTGAATTCTGTGTCATTATCAGTACGAAGAAACTTGACTGGTCGCTGCATTTTCACCTGGGTCGTCTTTAAGAAAGTAATGAGAACTTCCGGTGTCTCATCTTTAGATCGAAGAAATTTGACCCACGTGTATCTTGAATAATCGTCCACAATGACCAACACGTATTTCTTACCACCCAAACTCTGAGTTCTCATTGGACCACATAAATCCATGTGTAGCAATTCTAACGGAGAACTAGTGCTTGGTTCAGGCTTCGATTTATGTGCGGCTCTCTTCATCTTACCCTTCTCACAAGCTGCGCATAAGTGTTGTCTTTCATATTTCAGCTCAGGAAGTCCTTTGACCAATTTCCCACGAACCAGCTTGTTGATATAACGAAAGTTCAAATGAGACTGAGTATACTTTCGTGTACCAGTGTATTTCTGTTTCTGTAATCGCTGTTTCTTATGTTTCTTACCTTGAGCATAGTAATCAGCAGTTACAGAAACTGATTCACCAACCTTAGTTGATAAGTCCACAGTATTTACACCACTTGGTAACACTTTGTCATTTTTAAGACAAGTAGAATGATCAGGAAGTGTACTATTGACATCAAACATATCAAATTCTTCCATGCACCCATCATCAGAATTTAGAAAATCATTTGCAGACTCAAATAAGTCATCAGAATTATCAGATGAAGATTGAGATGCCTTAGAAACTGTAGAACACTTTGTAGATTTAGTTTGAAAAACAGTATTCTTTATAACTGTAGAAAATACATTTTGTTCTATATCAACCAAAAGTTTTTCATCAGATAAAACATTTTCAAGCTCTACTATTTTGCTTTCAAGAATAGATGTAGGAACATAAACCTTTGCAATTGCAGGTTTTTCCTTCATCTCAGAAGTAGAATAACTAACAAAATAGTCGTTTGAAAGAACTTTTGGTGTTTCTGAAAGATAACTATCATTTAACTTTACATAGTTAAACGGTAGTTGCATTTTCTTTTTATTCTTCCTATTTTCAGTTTCTTGGATCTCAACTTCTTCTGGTAATTTGGTAACAAATTTGGGTTTCAAATGAGTATGTTTACCAGCACATTTCAGAAAATCATAGTTATAGAGTGCCGGTTGTTTTCTGATGGCTTTCTTAAGATAATGGGGGTTTTCAAAACCAAGTCCCCATTTCTCTTTAACATCAGCCTCTTCATTAGGTGCATTTAGAAAAATGGTTTGATCTGTTTGACCTCTTGCATAAAGTTTTGCTTCTAGACCATTTACCTTCTTATGCAAATTCTTGTTTTCAACCTGCAGTTTATAAACAGTTAGTGCAGATTCATTTTTCTCAAACTCATATTTAGACACTTTACCTTCAAACTCAGAAATCTTCTTTTCAAAACAATCTACTTTAGATTTAGAATCAGAATCAGACTTGCGTAAAGAATCAATCAGATCTTTGTTTGAAATAACAGACGTATTAAGCTCAAAGATCTTCTTGTTCTTTTTAGCAACTCTTTCTTTTTCCTTTTTCAGATTATTTTGTAAATTTTGAAGCTCAACCATTATGGTTTCCATTTTGGTAATAAAATCTTTTTCAGTTAAATTTAATACCTCATTAACTGCCTCATCATCTGACTCGTCATCCTTTATTTCTTTACCCATTAGACAGATATGAGTTGTTTCTTCTTTCTCTTCACTTTCATCTTCGGAATGATCAAGCCAAAATTCGTCCTCGGCCATTAGAGTGATTCCTGCTTCTTGTTGTTTGGCCAAGAGAAGTTTGTTCTGATAGTATTGAGAATTCCGAACTTTTGGCTTTCTACAGTCTTTTGCAAAATGACCAATCTTGCCGCAGTTGTAGCATTTGATTGAGTCAGTTGCTGGCTTTGCAGTAACAGTGTAGTCATTCACGAACTTCTTCTTCTCATCCGGTTTCTTCTCCACATTTCTATCCTCTTCATACCTCTTTCCTTCCACTTTCTGTCGATGCTCGTGGTTCTTTGAACTGGATGAAGAATAGCGTTGAGAATTTGATCCCGGCTTCTTATAAAATTTCTTTTGAAATGCACGGGTCAGCAACAGCATAGCTTGTTTTAGATTCTCTCCATCATCACTATCTTCTTCAGAATCAGACCCAGAACTTGAACTCACTTTCTTCTTCTTCTTCTTTTCTATCTTCTCTTTCTTTTCTTTCTTCTTCTCACCAACAACCAAAGCAATCGGATCAGAAACCTTCTCAGCCTTCTTCTTTTCAGCTCTTTTCTCCTCTACCTCTTCCTCATTCTGACGTAAGGTCTCATAAACTTCGTGAAGAGGTATTTCACTTAAGTCTTTCATCTGCTTCATCCTACGAGTATGTTTCTTCCACTCTGGTCGTAGGATGCTCAGGAATTTGACATTATTTTCCAACTGCTTCTTTTTGACTTTGTTCTTTGTCAGCTCATTCAGAAGCAAAGTGAATCTTTCATATGTGTCTTCTAGACTCTCATTCTCTTTAGCCTTGAATTCCTCATAATTATTGATGCAGTTAGCCACCTTTATCTGATTCCCGATCTTTGATCCCATCATCATCTTTTCCAATTGATTCCACATCTGTTTAGCATCATGCTTGTAGCTATCAATCTTCATGTAGATGTCATTGGGAATTCTTTGGAGTAGAAGAGATCTCGCTTGCTTGTCAACTTTATATCGACTCTTCTGTTCTTCATAATACTGAGAGAAATCAACCTTAACTTGTTTTGTCTTTTCTTCCTTTTCCACATCACCATGTCCACTATCAGAAGAATCATCATCATTATCAGGTACATTAACCATGATTGGTTTCATAGGACCGTCTTTGATTGATTCCAGAATATTTTCTCCATTTGCATGTCGGTCTATAAAATCTAGAAATCGATCCTTCCATTGCTCATACTCTCCTTTGAATAGAACTGGAGGTTTGACATCAGTGCCGATTGAAAGTGCATCTTTGGAAGTCATCTTTTTTAAACCTGTTTGAAAAATATATCAAATAAGAAACTAGAACTGATCGTTAGTCCAAAATATGAAATCACAAGAAAAATACAAAAATTTTAAAAAAAATTCAGAGATTTTGATCACAGAAAGAACTATGTCCCCCTAGGCAGACTTAGCACGGGGGTCCCGCTACCCGATTAGCGGGTGGGGTCAAGGGGCAACGCCCTTGCGGGGTCGAGGGGCAACGCCCCTAGAGAAAAAAATTTCACTATTAAAGGGCATATTACAGTTTTGAAAATTTCTCAAAAAATATTCTAAGTATAGAAACTCGCAGACTGAGAAACACGCAGATCGAGATTTGCGCGTTTGATAAACTCTCAAGCAAACTCGCAGACAAACTCGCAAGCAAACTTGCAGATGATGAAACTCGCAAGTGCCTAAACTCGCTAAAAACTGTTCACGCTGAAACTCCCTAACAGAGGCTTGCGCGTTTACTAAACTCGCTCGTCGAAGAACTCGCAAACCACCAAACTCGCACGTCGAAGAACTCGCTAACCACTGTTCCTCTCCAAACTCGCTAGCTTCGATTAGCGCGTTTGGAGAACTCGCAGATCACTACGTGCGCGTTCTGGTCCTTAGAAATTTTTCCAACTTTTCCAAACTCGCAGACTTCAAGTAGCGCGTTTTTAAAACTCGCTAGTCGTTACTTGCGCGTTTTGACCAAAATCGATTCCTTTGACTTGCGCGTTCTAGCTGATGAACCTTGCGCGTTTCACGAAGAACTTGCGCGTTTGAGAGATCTAGCGCGTTCTTCCTTCTGTCGACCCAAAAACTAACTTTTCCATCTGTTTACGATCCGAACTTGATCCAAATGATCTGAAATTTTGGACGAAGCTTTGTAATCAACCCAAGAACATATTCCAATACACAATTTTTACAAACAAACACTTACAATCCAACAAAATCGATGAAACAGTAAAAACCAACTCGTGTACAAAACTTAACAAAAATCACAAAATTCGTGTGATTTACAGTGCAGAACAGAAATTGAATTACAAAGACTCGATCTATTACACTTTGCGATCAAAACCTAACCAAAATCTGCTCCAAAAACACTCTGAAACTCAGAATTCGATTTTCTCTTTCAAGAACAGTAACGAACCAAAGAAATCTTGAATTCTTGATTTGATTTCACCTTTTGGATCTGCTCTGATACCAATTGTGTGTTCCAGATTCTAGTTTCTAAACAAGTTTAATCAAACAAACAAGATTTAACACAATGATTACCTGTTTGATTTCTTTCAATTCTCAAAGTTTACACTTTCTCTCTCTAGAACTCTCTCTCTCTCTCTAAAAATGTATTCCTCAAATCTGTTAACTCTGTTATGTGTTCTTACAGAAAATACAAGAAGAAAAATGTATTTATACTAACACCTAATACTAAGGAAACAACAAATACAAATACAACTAAGTTTGACTTATTACAAATAGACTTTGACTTTTAATGAGATTTGACTTTCTTCAGCTTTGACTTTCTCAACTTTGACCTTCTTGAATCTTTGACTTTTGTCTTCTTGATCTTGTATCCAACATATTTATGCTCTAACACAAACAAATACAAATGTTGACTTTGACTTTATTACAAAGACTTTGACTTTCAGTGAGAGTTGACTTTTCCAGCTTTGACTTCTTGAACTTTTGTCTTCAATCTTTATGATCTTGAATCCAACATATCTGTGCTCTAACAATCTCCCCCTTTTAATCAAGATCATTACTAAAAGATTTAGCAATGCAATCTTCTCTATTTAAGCTCGATTGAAATAACTCCCCCTTTGATCAACCTTTAACTTCTCTTGTAATCTCTCTTTTGATACAAACATGATTTACAATCTCCCCCTTAACACTATGAAATTCCTCTTTGATAAGTTTAGAAAAATTCTCTCCTAAAGATGGTAGAAACAATCTTCAATAATCTCTTCAGAACTATCACAATACTCTTTCAAACTTCAGAAAGAAATTATCTTCAGATTTAGCACGACTTACTTCAGCAAATAATCTTCAAAGTCTTTCAGTTCAATCAAATCTTGAACATCTCTCCCATATCTTGAATTAAACTTTCCTTTTCAAACATCTCTTGAAACAAATACTTGTAATGGACATTTCTTCAAACTTTATCTTCTCCCCCTTTTTGATGATTAGAGCATCAATATAATCAAAACTTTCACCAAGAAATGTCTTTGACCATTCTGATGTGTCAAGAGCCTCTGATTCACTTATCAAGTCACCATCTAGATCTTTTCAAATCTAGTCAAAATAGGAAGATAACACCTGAATCAACAAATGAATCAGTTAACATGTCTGTCAGTAACACGAAGTCACTATATGTAACGAATACACAATATAAAGGAGCTTTTTGATGTTCACTCCCCCAGGGCTTCCATCCAATCATCGAAATACCACAAAGGCAATTTCTATGAATGTTATGACAAAGAAACGAATTCCTTGTGTGTTCGTGCACGTGTAGAAAGAATTAAGCACGAATAATGGATTTTATAAAGGCTCAACATAGTGTAAACCACTGAGACAACAGTAGATAAACACAGACTCAATGTGCATGATTGAAGTGCGAAGGTGGGGCAGGCTTCCTTCTTTTTCAATATCCAGATTTTCCAAATGAAAACCAGATAGATTATATGCCGCGTTCCCAGAAAAATATGAAACACTTTCTTTTTGAGAAGAAAATGAGTAGCCGGTGGGGTACAGACAAGAGTTGGCTTGGGCTAGTTGCCTGTTTCAATAACGTTCACTAAAGAGTTGTGAAACGCTAGTAATGTGGTTTGCCAGCTCAGAAAGTAGTTGGTGCAGAGTTTGATATTCTTTTACTTTGATCTCTCACCCTCTTTCTTTTTATCATTATGCTCACGTCTAACCAAACTCTCATTTATATTTTACCTCATCACACCCACACTCATTTCTTTTAGACTACTCACACTCAATCACTAAAGGATTAACTTCTTGGGTAGAAATCACTGGTTAACGTGATATCATAGAAGTTCATTGAAGTCCTAGCACAAAGAACCCATATAATCCTATGAAAACATAATGTTGCTCAAATGGTTTAACTTTATTAGTTAAAGCTCATATACAAATGTCAGATATGAATATGCTCAGAGATATAATCATGGAAATATGAGCATTTTTTTTAAACATTGAAGTATTTTCAAACAAGTATATTGAATGAATGAACATGAATGCAAAAGGCTTGCTTGAAAATCTGACATTGTATGAAAAATGATCAGAAATGAATGATATAACAATCAAAGCTTAAGGTCAAGAATAATGGATATTGTCTATACGAAACAAAAATATAGACATTCTTGAAATGACGTTTCGAAATGAAATATCGCTCAAAATTCTTTAAAGTACAAGCGGAGTGTCTTACCATCGAAAAATTGTTTCAATTTAGAGACATGATAAGAACAATTTGAACAAAAATCAAACCAATGTGTGTGAATACTTGAAAGTATATAGAAAAGACAATACACAAGTATTTATCTTTGGAAACACACGGTTTATTAATCATTGAAGCTCAAAATGAAAAATGAAAACATTTAAAATCACACTTCCAATTCATGAAATCTGTTTAAGAATCGGGAAGTGGTTTGAACATTTAAGAACATGTTTTCTATATCTGAAAGTTGTCCTTCTTTCAGATATATTTGAGATTAATATAAGAAATTTACCTTTTCGCGCAATCTTAAATTTCATGAAGTCAATCTGAAGTCATTAAGATATGATCTTGTCAGCTTCTCTCATCCTGCAAAAATCTCAAAGTCTAGTCAAAGCAACTTTATTCACAAAAATTAAAAGACATAAAGCAGTAAAACAATTAACATACGAGTTCTGATCAGAAATAATCAGAAATCATATCCTTTACTCCCACATGATAGAGATCTACAACTTCCTTTGAAGTGTAGTTCGTCATATCTTCCGAATACATATTTCCAGAAAAATTTATGTACTCCCCCTTGAAGGTTGATTTCCTCTTTTGAGTATCTGAGTACAACTTCATATCAGCCCGGGAGTAGCATCTCTTTTTCATCTTTGAAGTACGAGTCCTAAATTGTCGTGTTTAGAAGTCAAAGTTCGTTGAAGTACGGGTTCTAAGCTGATTTACTTAGAAGCCTTGGTTCTCTTACTCCCCCTTGATTGTAGGTGCCTGCAACACAGATTCACTTTTCGGCTTTGGTACCCACTGGTATTTGGGTCCATAATTTTTAGTTGCAGTTCTTATGGGAGTAACTGAATAAGAACCATACCAGTAATAATCACTTGTTTTGTGAACATGATCATGTGTACAGCAATAAGAACAGTAATATTTTTTACCTGATATCCTGACTAAGTGATCTCTCGTGTATTTATAATCAGGTTTACATTTCAGCACATTGTTCTTCTTGGCTTTAGTCTCACGTACACATGTTTTACCTTTCAGCTCATCTTTCTTTCCATCTTTCTTCTCTTCTTCAAATGGTTTCACTCTCCATACCAGTTTCTCTTCTTTATATCTCCTTCTTCTCCTGTGTGTACCTGAACCATCTATTTTCCAATCATAGAAAATGTTAGTTGTACGAATCTGATCAGAAGATTTAACTGACCTTTTGGAAGAAACAGTCTTATAAAATGAGCTTGCAGCTATCTTGAATGAGCATTCTGAATCAGCTAAATCATCTCTAGGTGTGTGGATAATTGACTCTGGAGTCTTAAACTCAGTTACCACCACCATCTTAGAAATAACTTTCTCAAGTTGTTTTATCTTTGAAGAATAACTGTCTCTTTCTTCAATGAGTAGGTCAATCTTCGTCTTGAACTCAGACTTCGCTTTTTGCTCTTTCAATGCATTTGTAGATAGCTCAGATAGCTTTGCAGTTAATTTCCTTATCTCCTCCTCAAAAATACTTCTTTCATCTTCAAAACCCTTCTCAGCATCCTTTCTTCCAACTGATATCTCCTTAAAAAATCCAACATTCTTTTGCTCAATAGCCTTCTTTTCCTTGGCAAATTTTTCTCTTTCTAAAATGATCACTTTCTCAAAATCAGAAATCTGTTGAGAAAGCTTAGAACATTTAAGCTCAATCACCTTCTTCTCTTCACAACTCTGCCTGGAAAGCTCTGAGAACTTCTTTTCAAACTCATCTTTGTCCTTAGTCATTTTTATCTCCAATTCTGATATTTTCTTCTTAAGCTCAGAGTTCTCAGTTATCAGACTCTGTTCCTTGTCTTCAATGCCTTCACCATTTATGACAAAAGGAGAATGATCTGGAAGTGGAACATTGAAATCAAACATATCAATTTCCTCTATACTCCCCACATCAGAATTTAGAAAATCATTTGAATACTCAAATAAGTCATCAAAGTTATCAGTCGAAGTTTGAGGTGCCTTCGAAACTTTAGAACACGTTATAGATTTATTTTGAACAATCGTGTTCTTTATGACAATAGAAAACACACTTTGGTCAATGTCGGCCAAATTTCTTTCATCAGATAAAACATTTTCAAGATAAACTATTTTGCTTTCTAAAATGAGTGGAGGAACATAAATTTTTGCAGTTGAAGGATTTACCTCCATCTCAGAAATAGAATATGTAGCAAAATAATCGTTTGAAAGAACTTTAGGTGTGTTAGAAAGATAACTATCATTCAGCTTTTCATAGCGAAATGGTAGTTGCATTTTCTTTAAATTCTTTCTATTGTCATCTTCTCTTGCCTCAACTTGTTCTGATGCTTTGGTAACAAATTTGGGTTTTAAATGAGGATGATAAGCAGCTGCAACAAGATAATCAAAGTTATATAACCCTGGTTGCTTTCTGATGGCTTTCCTTAAGTAATGGGGGTTATCATAACCGAGTCCCCATTTCTCTTTAAGATCAGACTCTTCAATGGGTGTATTTAGAAAAATGGTATGATCTGTTTGACCAATCACATGAAGTTTAGCTTCCAAATCATTTACCTTTTTCGTTAGACTCTCGTTCTCAACCTGCAATTTATAAACGGTTAGTACAGATTTTTTCTTTTCTAAATCAGACTTTGAAAATTTAGATTCAACATCAAAAATCTTCTTTTCAAAACAATCTTTTTCATGTTTAAAAACTGAAGCAGATTTTCGTAGAGAATCAATCTGATCTTTGTTTTCAATTATAGTCTTATTAAGCTCAAAGATCTTCTCATTTCTTCTAGTAACTCTGTTTTTTTCCTTTACCAATTTATCTTGAAGATCTTCAACTTTAACCATCATAGCTTCCATTGTAGTCATGAAATCATTTACAGTGAAATCCTTTACCTCTTCTGCTGAAAAACTCATCTTGAATTATCTGTTACACAAAGAAACTTGAAATGATCGTTAGAAATTCAAAAACAGTAGATCACAATAAGAACTTTGTCCACCTCCGCAGACTTAGCACGGGGATCCCGCTACCCGGTTAGCGGGTGGGGTCAAGGGGCAACACCCTTGCGGGGTCGAGGGGCAACGCCATATTACAGTTTTGAAAATTCTCAGAAAATATTCTAAGTATGGAAACTCGTAGATCACTAAACTCGCAGATCACTATTCACTGAGAAACACACAGACGCCTAAACTCGCAAACCACTGTTCAAAGAGAACTCGCAGACTTAAGCATGCGTGTTTGAGAAACTCGCACGCAAAGACTTGCGTGTTTTGATAAACTCGCTAATTGCTGAAACTCGCTAGTCATTGGAACTCGCAAGTAACTATTCACAATGAAACACGCTAATAGAGACGTGCACGTTTCCAAAACTCGCTAGGCACTACTTGCGCGTTTGAGTAAACTCACTAACCATGGCTTGCGCGTTCCAACACTTAGAAATTTTTTTCCAAACTTCAAACTCGCAGGCTTCGATCTACTTGCGCATTCTTCCAGATGAAGCTTGCGTGTTCTTTCGATGAACTTGCGCGTTTCATAGATCTTGCGCGTTCTTGGGCTCTTCGAACAAAAAATCGATTTTCCCATTGAAATCCATCAAAACCTTCGAATTTGATCTCGAAACTTTGTACGAATCTTCTATTTCATCACTCGATCAGGTTACAATAGAACAATTTCAGATTAAAACACTAAAAATACAATTCGATCTGAGAACAGTTCGTATACAGACTCGAACTCAAATTCAACAAAAATTCAAAATTCATGTCTAAACAGTGTGAATTAGACAAAAAAAATCAAACACAATGTGTTCTAAACACCAAATTGAATCTAAAACAAGCAATTACACGACCAAAACAATACAAATCGAAAAAATCAAATCTCAACAGTTCCTTGCAAGTTCTTGAAAATGTCGACCAAAATTTCTTGAATTCGATCCTTGTTTCTGAATTTCTTCTGCTCTGATACCAATTGTTATTCCCAATATTCAAGTTCTAATTGATTATCAACACAATCAAGATGAGAAATCCATAGTCATATGTATATTGATCAATCACAGTTTACATATCTCTCTCACTTTCTCACTCTACAAGATACTCTCTCTCTCTGATTCACACGTCTGATTGATACTACAGATTACAAAGACAAACAAAGATATTTATACATCCATACAATTACAAAGAAACAAACAAATACAAATGTTGACTTTGACTTTCAGTGAGAGTTGACTTTTCCAGCTTTGACTTCTTGAACTTATGTTTTCAATCTTTATGATCTTGAATCCAACAAATTTGTGCTCTAACATCCTTCATTGCATCATATGCCTTTTTGGGTTCAACCTGTGATCGAAAGCAAGATAGTAATCCTGATTGTATGTCCTTCAATCCTCCCCACTTGCTTTGATTCCTTGTGATTATAGGAGAATTAATGTCATCAATCACCAATTTAGGAGGATGATTTTTCTGAACTCTTGTGTGATGAACAACCTCTTCATTAATATCTGCTTCCAGATTAGAGTCATTCTTTTCAGGAGTGCTGCCACCAAAAACTGAAGAGTTATCATCATCTGTGTCATCTTCTTCCAAACATGGCATCTCAGGACCTTTGATTCCTGAATCTGAGGGTTGATCTTCCTTTTCACCTCTGTCCTCTTCATTCTGAGTTGGTTCAGTGTCCTTTGAATTTGAAGTATCTTTCTTATCTTGGTCACCAAATTCAACAGGATCAGCAGTAGGTGTTGGGAACAACACAAACTCTTGTCTTTGTACTTGTACCTTTTCTGTCCCTGTTCTTGCATTATGCTCATTTCTGAAACCCAAAAAATTAGACAGTGAATCAATGTCAAATAGCCAATCAGGACCTGAACCAAGTTGATTTGGTGTGTTCTCATTGCATTTGACATTGTCACTTTCCTCAATAATCCTAGAAGAGGTGTTGAAAACTCTGTAGGCCTTACTTTGAGATGAATATCCAACAAGAAACCTATCCTCAGCTTTGCTATCAAACTTGCCTAGGTGAGTTTTGGTATTGAGAATTGTGCAAGGACACCCAAATGGTTTGAAAAATCCAATAAAAGGTTTCTTCTTTTTAAAAAGCTCATAAGGTGTCTTGTCTTGGGATTTCACTACTAGAACTCTATTTTGAACATAGCAGGCAGTATTAACTGCTTCTGCCCAAAAAGTAATTGGAAGTTTTGAATCTGTCAACAGAGATCTAGCAGCTTCTATCAGAGTCCTATTTCTCCTTTCAGCAACACCATTCTGTTGAGGAGTCCTAGGAGCACTGTATTGTCTCTCAATGCCTTTTTCCTCACAAAAGATGTTTAGGTCATTGTTTTTAAATTCAGTTCCATTATCAGACCTGATGACTTTAACTCTTAGATTTGTTTGGTTTTCAACTCTAAGAACAAAGGATTTGATTAGTCCAATTGTCTCGTCCTTAGTCTTCAGAAAATAGACCCAAGTGAATCTAGAGAAATCATCAACAATAACCAAGCAGTAGGATTTCTTACCAATACTCATCACAGTTGTAGGACCAAACATATCCATATGCAGTAAATTAAGAGGTGAAGAGATTGTATTTATCTCTTTGTACTTATGAGAAGTTTTGTGTTGTTTGCCTTTAAGACATGCAACACAATGATCATCACATGAAAATACCTTTTGTGGCAAACCTCTTACAAGGTTGTTTTTCACAAGTTTGTTCATTGTTTTAAAGTTCATGTGACACATCCTTCTGTGCCAAAGAGATGATTCATCCAATGAAGCTTTTGAAAATAAACAATTTAAAGATGAATCAGAAGCTACACTCTCCAAGTCTAAGCAATAAACATTGTCCTTTCTAGGAGTTCTAAGTAGTATCATACTTTCATCAACTACCTTGAACCCTGGAGCAAGGATAATACATTCAGTATCATTGAATAATATGCTATGTTTCCTGTCACAGACCTGTGATACACTTAACAGGTTGTATCTCAATTGCTCAACATAGTATACATCCTCAAAGGTCATCTTACCTTTTGACACATTACCTTTTCCACTTATCTTTCCACCTGCTGGATTATCACCAAAAGCAACATGTCCTCCATCAATTCTTTTGAAGTTTTGAAGGCAGGCCATGCTACCTATCATGTTCCTGGAACAACCACTATCAACATGCCAAATGCTCCTTCTCTTGAGTTGTTGGTTGCCCTGCACATATAATAAAGCAGTTAGTTTTTAATAGGAACCCAAGCCAAAGTGGTCTTGGGTTTCCCATTCTCATCAACATATTCATATTCAGACTTGATGAGATTATCAAACTAAGGAATCTTATTGCTTGAATACTTTGTCAGAAAAATGGGCCTGTCACTGGAAGTAGTACTAACTTGATTGGCAGTACTAACTTTGTTAGCAGTACTAACATCATTAGCAGTATTAATTGGGTTAGCAGTACTAACTTTGTTAGTAGTACTAACTGGGTTAGCAGTAGTATTGCTTGCAGCAGCACTATTTCTGTCAGCAGTACTATTTGAAGTAGCAGTACTAACAGATTTCTTTACTTTTGGAACCCAAACCTGTACAAAGTTGTTTGCTTTCTTTTTCTTTAAGTTACTCCTTGGCTTATTTGAAGTATTTTTCTTTGAATTAGCAAACTTATTCTTAGCATTAGATTTTATAGGTGCCCTTCTCACATTCTCAGCCATATGATTCCTCATTTGCTTCCTATAACCAACAGGATTTTGTATATTTCTTTGAAAAGTGATCCTTTGGTTAATAGGATTGAAATAGCAGTGTTTGGCTAGATGATTTAACTTGCCACAGATAAAACAAGGCTTTGGTCTGTTAATTTTTCTCAGATCAATTCCTTGTTTTAAAGCCCACTGATTATTTCTGTTTCTTTGATTTCCCCTTGTTTTATCATGTTGTTGGGGCTTATTCTGTTTACAAGTACAAGGATTAACAACAGTGGTTTGCATGTAATGGACTCCCTGTACCTTTCCCTTCCCTCTCTTAGAACTTTCAGCCTTCTCACTCTTTACAAAAGGTTTACCCCCCCCCCCCTTCATTAGTAAGGATATGATTTTCTAAAGGGATTTCTTTAAGGTCATCCTTATTCTTACCCTTAGTAATTTCTTCTTCAGCCTCTTCCTCAATCACTACACTGTCAAGAGGATCTACATTTGTGGCTCCTGCAGGTAAGTCTATTTTCTCTTGTCTTTCTAAGAGGTCTGAAGTGGGAGGGATATAGTTATTGTTATAGGGTGGAGGGGTACTGTTGTATCCTAAACCTCTTTTCAGGTTGTCATGGACTTGAGATTTTAGAAGTGAGTCCATTGCTTTAGAGGCATTGGAAAACTTCTCAATGTCCAGCTTGGCTTTCTCAAAATCACTTCTTATCTTCTCACATTCCTCTTCAGACTTTTTAAGCTTAAACTCTAACTGATTCTTTTCCCACTTTCAGTAGTTAGTATCATATGTGTGTTGAAGTTCATTGGCTTTGTATGCTTTAATCTGTTCTTCCAAATTCTCAACAATCACAACATACTCTCTTCTATCTTTCTCAAACCTTTTTAGGTCATCACACATGGTTTGATTGTGATCCCTGTACTTTTTAACAGTTTCTATGCAAGATTTTGAGCAAAGGTTAGATTTTACCTCTGTGGGAATATCAGTGCTTGCTGACTCTAAAACTTTAGCCATTAAAGCTTGATTCTGAACTGCTTCTTCTACTTGGTCACTCCAATCAAATCCCATTCCTTCTTGGGAAACAAGAGCTTGAGAAGAGTTCCTGTTGTTGAAGCTAGTGGACTGTGATGGTTGATGGTTGCTAGTATGTTGTTGAGGCATTCCACTTCTACATTCTCTTACAAAGTGCCCCAGCTTGTGACAATTGTAACATTCAACCTTGGATTTATCAAATCCAACCCCATCTTCTCTTTTCTGAGCAAAGTTATTCATTCCAGTCCTTTTGATGAATCTTTTTACCCTCATTGTGAGCATACCCATCTGCCACTTGATATCTATCTCTTCCAGATCATCAGCATTTATTTGTTCTAAGTCATCATTAATTAGAGTGGAATTAGCATGACTGGCTAGAAAAGCTTCTAAAACTGAGTCATTAGATCCATCTTGCTTTGATCCATAGGCAGCACTAACTGATTCTGTATTAGCAGCAGAATCAGTAGAAGATGATAAAAGAGCAGCATTGTATGAGTATCCAGAGGGCCTCTTCTTTTCTTCTACCTCTGCTTCAAACACCCTAAGGTCATTATAGAGGTCATCCAGTTCCTTGTCCTCCAGTTGGTCATTCTGTCTGAAGGAGACAATGTACATAGTCCATTCATCACCAAGAGATCTTAGAAATTTTCTGTTGACATCATCTTGATCTATCTGGACACCAACAGTAGCCAATTCACCAATTAACTTATTAAATCTATCAAAAGTTTGAGTCATGGACTCATTCTTTGTAGACATGAAGTTTTCATATTGCTGCTTCAGGATGGCCTTCTGATTTCTCTTGGTACTTTTGGTACCATAAAATCTTTTCTCCAGTGCATTCCACAGTATTTGAGCATCAGAACAGTTGCAGAATTGATGTTGGTACTCATTAGGAATTGCCAAGAGCAGAGTGCTTAAGGCTTTCATCTCTGTCTGCCTCATCTTTCTTTCTCCATCAGTCTTTGGTGGAGGTCTCTTGCCTTCTGTGTCCATCTTTCCTCCATCTGAGGGACCATTCTCAATGATGTCCCACATTGAGAAGTCTGTGAGAAGAATGTACTGCCTGATTCTGATTTTCCACATGTCAAACTCATTGAGTTTGAGCATGGGGACCTTTGAAACAAGAACGCTGTCGCTTGATCCGTCCATGATGATTCTTGCTTTCTGAGTTACACTTGCTCTGATACCACTTGTCAGGATCGAAATTCAAACAAGAATTTAACACACACTCAGAAACTATGTTAAAGTAGTCGCAGAAAAACACTTTAACAGTAAATCAATGGAACAGTATCAGAATAAAAATCACAATTTATATTTATTTAACTTAATGATTACAAACAAAACCTCAATCTGTTGAACAGGCTCAACAGACGTTCAATACTTCTCTATTGAAAGGACTTCTAAGAACCTTGAGGTTAATTCTCTCTAAAAACAAAACGTATATCAAAAACTCTATCAATGTGTATGCTAAACTATGCCTTCTATACAGTATATATGCAAGACAGATTACAAGATAATTATAAAAGAAAAATTAATCTTCATGATCCAGTCCATAATTATCTTCAAATCTCCTTGACTTTCGCATTAATCAAATCATTCCATCATTATCTTCTCAGCAGCTTTAATCTTCATAAGCAGTAGTAATTACTCAGTAGTATTAACCATCTTGCAGTACTAACATGCTAGCAGTACTAACCATGTTAGCAGTATTAATCTCACCAGCAGTAGTAATATTGAACTAGCAGTATTACTTACACAAGAAGTAGTATCTGGCAGTATTAATCATCCTTGACTCATTTCACAAAAAAATGTTCTTACCATGTCTCAAATTTGAAACATATTTTTTCGATGGTAAGACACCCCGCTTGTACTTCAAATATTTTTTAGCATCATTTCATTTCGAAACGTTCTTTCAAGAATGTCTGTATTTTGATTCATATAGACAATATCCATTATTCTTGACCATAAGCTTTAATTGTTATATCATTCATTTCTGATCATTTTCATACAATGTCAGATTTTCAAACAAGTCTCTTGCATTCATATTCATTCATTCAATTTTCTTGTGTGAAAATACTTAAATGTTTAAAAATGTTCATATCTTCATGATTATATTCTGAGCATACACATCTGACATTTGTATTTGAGCTTTAACTGATATAGTTAAACCATTTTGAGCAACATTATGATTTATAGGAAATATGGGTTCTTTGTGTTAGGACTTAAAAGAACTTCTATGGATTCACAATTACCAGTGTCTCCTACCCAAGAAGTTACTCCATAGTGATTGAGTGTGAGGAGTCTAAAAGAAATGAGTGTGGGATGTGTGTTGAGGTAAAATGGAAATGAGAGTTTGGTTAGATGTGAGATTAATGATTAAAAAGAAAGAGGGTGTGAGATCAGAGTAAAAGAATATCAAACTCTGCACCAACTACTTTCTGAGTCGGGCATCCACATTACTAATGTTTCACAATTCTTGGTGAACATTATTGAAACAGGCAACTAGCCCATGCCAACTCTGGACAATACCCCACTAGCTACTCATTTTCTTCTCAAAAAGAAAGTGTTTCATATTTCAAAGGGGACGCAACACATATACTATCTGATTTTCATTTGGAAAATCTGGATATTGAAAAAGAAGGAAGTTTGCCCCGCCTTCGCACTTCAATCATGCACATTGAGTCTGTGTTTATCTACTGTTGTCTCAGTGGTTTACACTATTTTTGAGCCTTAAAGCAATCATCAAATGCTTAATTCTTTCTATCACAAGCACGAACACACAAGGAATTTGTTTTCTTGTCATAACATTCATAGAAATTGCCTTTGTGGTATTTCGATGATTGGATGGAAGCCCTGGGGGAGTGAACATCAAAAAGTTCCTTTACAATGTGTATTCGTTACACACAGTAACTTCGTGTTACTGACAGGCGTATTAACTGATTCATTTGTTGATTCAGGTGTTATGGTATCAGAGCTAGATTCATTTCCTATTTTTTCTGGATTTGAAAAGATCTAGATGGTGACTTGACAAGTGAATCAGAGGCTCTTGGACAGATCAGAATGGTCAAAGACATTTCTTGGTGAAAGTTTTGATGATATCGATGCTCAAATCATCAAAAAAGGGGAGATGGTATCAAGATATTTTAAAGCTTTGGTAGATGATTTACAGAAATGTCCAAGTCAGAAAAATTCAATGTAAAGATTTGAAGAAGATCAAAGAATTTCTGAAGATCTGCTGATTTTGAGGAAATTTTCTTTGAAGATTATTTGCTAAAGCAATCCGAGCTGAATCTGATGATAATTTATTTCCGTATTCTGAAAGAGATTTGTGAAAGTATTTGGGGATATTGTTATATTCTTCGAAGACAGACTTGGAAGATTTCAATGTTAAAGGGTGAGATTGCATCTGACAGATCTTAAAAGAGAAGACTGAATTGTAAGATCTTTCAACAGTGATCTTGAATCCAAAGGGGGAGATTGTTAGAGCATAAATCTATTGGATACAAGATCAAGAAGACTGAAGGTCAAAGTACAAGAAGTCAAAGTTGAGAAAGTCAACTCTTAAGAAAAAGTCAAAGTCTTTGTAATAAAATGTCAAAGTCAAATCCTTTGTATTTTGTATTTCCTTGTATTTTAGTTCTTGGTATAAATAGTTTAATTAGTTGTTCTTGTTAGAGTAGTATCTAGAGAGTGGTAATCTGAGATCGCATTCTTGAGAGAGTGTTTTGTAGAGAGAGAAATAGATTTCTAGAGAGAGAGATTGTATTCATTTGAATTGATTTGAATCAAAACAGGTAATTGAAATCTTATTTTGTTAGATTGATTTGATTGTGATTAGAAACTAGAAACAAGACTCACATTCTACCTCGAGAAGATCCAGCGATGACAAATACCTTAAGCTGAAAGAGAAATATCAAATTTTGAAAAACTACAAGCGAAAAGGTAAAGGTCTCATCGCTGAAGAACACGACTGGGCTGAATCTGAAGGATCAAGTTCTGATGAATAAGAAGTCGCTAATCTCTGCCTCATGGCTGAGATTAAAGAAGAAGTGGAAGAACCAACTGAAACTTCTATGAGCTATATATCATCTCAGGTATCTATCTCTACTAATCCCTCTCTACCTGAATCAGAGAGAAGTCGCACAGTTGATGTGCTGACGATTGATCTTTACAATGCTCTAAACGGAAAATCTCTAGCTGAAAGCAAAAACAATGATTTAACTGAAAAGTTGGAAAAATGCCATGAAAAGATCAGAGAACTGACTCTTTTAGAGGAAAGTTTGAAAGATCAAGTTGTTGTAAATAAAATCATCAGCATAGAACGCGAACAAGCCATCGCTGCTATAAAAGCAGAAAAGGCTACTGTTGAAAAATGGTGCAATTCCTCAACAAAGATCACTGAGATAATAAACGCTCAAGCTCCTGGCGGTGATAAAACCGGCCTTGGTTTTTGGAAACCACAGGATGAGCATAAAGAAGACAGTTCCTTGCTTAAGTTTGGAATGTTTGTCTCTTCTATCTCTGACACTTCTTATAATCAGTTTTATCCTTCATCATCTTCTAATCCCATCCCTGAGGAAATATCCAAAGGTTCTAAGTATGCGGATAAAGGAAAATCCATTCTTCGTCCTCAGAAGGATTCCAAGAAAGCAAAGCTGAAAGTTCCATCTAAACCTTCAGCAAATCAATCGTCTAGCTCTGTGATAGAAATCTTTGATCTCTGTCCTCCAAAGTTAAAGGTTGATCTCATGATAAAAGCATTCTTGGAACTGGACCTGCTCATCTTAAATTCTCAAAACCTTTTACTCATGGTCCCAAAACCACTTTCAAATATAGAAAATGCTATCATTGTGGATTTACTGACCATATTGCAAGCAAATGTCCAACTGCCACAAAAGCTGATAAATCAGCTAACGTGAAGATGAATGCCTCCAAGGCTGAGAAGGTCATCAAAGCTGAAAAATCTACCAAGGTGAAGAATACCACTAAGGTTAAGAAATTAACCAAGGTGAAGGTTACCACTAAAGTTGAATCTTCATCTGCTGTGAAGATTGTTGAACCTTCCATATCCACTAACCCTAAAGGACGCATTGAAAAGTGGGTACCAAACAAAGCTTAATCTTCCTTATGTTTTTAGGGATAAAAGGGCATCTGGTATCTCGATAGTGGATGTTCTCGTCATATGACTGGACAAAAAGACCTGCTCACTGATTACAAGGAAGAGAAAGGTCCCTCTGTGACCTTTGGTGGAAATGGAAAAGGATATACCCGAGGGTTTGGTGTCCTCAACAATGGGTCAACTACCTTCAAAAGAGTCGCTTATGTAGATGGACTGAAGCACAACCTTCTGAGCATCAGTCAGCTATATGATAAAAACTATGAAGTTTGCTTTACCAAGAAAGCATGTTCAGTGGTAAATGAGAAAGGAAAACTTTCTCTCAGTGGTTATCGTAAATAAAATGTCTATGTAATAGATATGGACTCTACTACCACTGAAAACATATGTTTTCTCTCTAAAGCCTCTTTTGATGTCAACTGGCTATGGCACAAAAGGCTATCTCATTTAAACTTCAAAACCCTGAATTCTATCTCATCTAAGGAACTGGTTTCTGGTCTTCCTCAGCACTCATATGCTAAAGAATCTCTCTGCTCAGCATGTGAAAAAGGAAAACAGACAAAAGCTAGTTTCAAGTCTAAACAAGTTTCCTCAGTGACAAGTCCTCTTCAACTCTTGCATATGGATTTGTTTGGCCCTGTCAACATCCAATCAATAGCTGGAAAGAAATATACGCTTGTCATTGTAGATGAATACTCTCGCTACACCTGGGTTATCTTTCTTCGCTGCAAGAGTGATACTCCAGAAGAACTAATATCTTTTGTTAAAAAGATGGAAGTGCTGAATAATCTCACTGTTCATTCAACAAGAAGTGATCATGGAACTGAATTCAAAAACAGTTCTCTGAACAATTTCTTTGAGAACAAGGGAATTTCTCATAAATTCTCTTCAGTAAGAACACCTGAGCAAAACGGAGTCGCTGAAAGAAGAAACAGAACAATCATTGAAGCTGCTAGATCAATGCTCAACGATTCTCACCTCCCTACTCAATTTTGGGCTGAAGCTTTAAACACTGCGTGTTTTACTCAAAACAGATCGCTGATAGTAAAGCGATTTGAAAATACAGCTTATGAACTCTTTCATGGAAGAAAACCTTCTATCAGTTTTCTTCATATCTTTGGTTGTCAGTGTTTTATTTTAAACAACAAAGATCAACTTGGAAAGTTCGACCCAAAAGCTGATGATGGAATATTTCTTGGATATTCCTCTATCTCCAAAGCCTACAGAGTTTTCAACAAAAGAAGACAATCTGTGGAAGAAACCATTCATGTCACCTTTGATGAAACTCGCTCAGCGGATTCTAAACCAATTGCTAATGATGGAATATTTCTTGGATGTTTTCTCACTACAGAGAAACAGAACCTTCTTCTCAAACCATCAGCATTCAAATCCTCCAGCTGCTGATGATGATCCAAACATCATACCTCCAAACGCTGAATCCATTTCATAGGTTTCAGCTGAGCCTCTAAACACACTTCCTCCATCAGATCCATCTTCGTCTGAACACCTCTTAGAAAACAATGGTTTGTCTGACTTTCAACAGTTGATAGCTGATGAGCCTCAAGCTTCCTCATCAGTGAACATTCCCATTGTTGATCCAACCTCTGAAATGAGCGATCATTCTCCTGCTCAGCGATGGACCAGAGATCACCCCATAGATCAAATTCTTGGTGATCCCGATGCAGGTATTTAGACACGACGAAGTTCAGGTAATATCTATCTCTTTGTCAATTTTATTTCTTTAATAGAGCCAAAGAAGGCTGATGATGCCCTCAGAGATCCAAACTGGGTCAGCGCTATGCAAGAAGAGCTTACTGAGTTCTCTCGCAACAAAGTTTGGAATCTCGTTCCTAGACCATCTGACAAAACTGTTATAGGCACCAAATGGGTGTTTAGAAACAAGTTAGATGAACATGGAACTGTAACCCGCAACAAGGCTCGACTTGTTGCTCAGGGATACAGACAAGAGGAAGGCATACTCTATGATGAAACCTTTGCCCTTGTGGCTAGGCTCTAATCAATTCGACTATTCTTAGCTTATGCAGTTTACAAAGACTTCATTATGTATCAAATGGATGTAAAATCAGCGTTCCTAAATGGAAAGCTGAATGAAGAAGTCTATGTAAAACAACCCCCAGGGTTCTATGACCCTAAGTATCCAAATTATGTATATAAATTGGATAAGGCTCTCTATGGTCTAAAACAAGCCCCTCGTGCTTGGTATGACACTCTCTCATCTTTTCTTATCTCTGAAAATTTTGAACGTGGCAAAATTGATAATACATTATTTTTCAGAAAGATAAATGGTCATATTATTCTTGTACAAATATATGTCGATGACATCATATTTGGTTCTACTAACCCATCTCTATGTACTCGCTTCGCTGAAAGAATGAAGAAAGAATACAAAATGAGTATGATGGGTGAGCTGACATATTTTCTTGGTCTTCAGATCAAACAATCTGACAAAGGTACTTTTATGAGCCAAGGTAAGTATGTTAAAGACATGCTAAAGAAGTTTGATTTAACACAAACTTCAGCGATGAAGACTCCTATGGCACCTCATTTGACACTAAACAAAGATCCATCTGGAAAACCTGTTAATGTCACTACCTATAGAGAAATGATAGGATCCCTGCTGTATCTTACAGGGAGCCGACTTGACATCATGTACTCTACTTGTTTATGTGCACGCTATCAATCTGAACCCAAGGAATCCCATCTGATCACTGTTAAGCGAATTTTTAGATATCTGAAAGGGACTCCTAACCTCGGTCTTTGGTATCCCAAAAACTCAAGGTTCGATCTAACTGGATATTCCGATAGTGATTTTGCAGGTTGTAAACTCGATAGAAAGAGCACCACTGGTGGATGTCAACTCCTAGGAGGAAAGCTGGTAAGCTGGACAAGCAAAAAGCAAAGTTCAGTGTCCACTTCCACAGCTGAAGCTGAATATGTAGCCGTTGGAAGTTGTTGTGCTCAGATCTTATGGATGAGAAATCAACTATTAGACTATGACCTTCAGCTATCAAAGATTCCAATCTATTGCAACAACACTAGTGCTATTGCTATAGCAAACAATCCAGTGCTACATTCAAAGACGAAACACATAGAGATCAGATATCATTTTATCAGATATCATGTGATGAATGGTGATATTGAACTTCACTTTATACCTACTGACTATCAGCTTGCTGATTTATTCACCAAACCTCTTGATGAGACAAGGGTCAACTTTCTCATCAGTGAGCTTGGAATGTTGAATTTTGAAGAGTAACTCTTCATCTTCGTGCATTATGTCAGTGATTCTAAGTTCCCCTTTATCACTCTATCCCTGAATAAATTTCTGACTCTCAGGTATGTTCTCTTATTCTCCATCACTGAATATTCATTCAGTAAGTTGTTTTTCTCTCAAAAATAAAAATAATCATTTTCTTTCTTCAAATGATTAAAAGCTTTTTGATAAACAAATTCCATCACTGATATTTTTCTCAATCTCTGAATTTGTATCAGGGATTCTTTCAAAAAGAAAACCTATCTCTGACTTTTCTTCAGAGATAATTTCGAAAATGACAAATGAAACGTTTTTTTCTCTCTCCTCATGACGTCATTTGAACCGACAATCCACGACATGCCTTTTTCTGACACGTTCGTCCGTTGCCCTTCTATCCAATCAACTTCTTCAAATGTGCCCATGTCATGATAAACATTTGTTTTCCCGCCTCAATCTCTCTCTCTCTCTCTCTATACGTATAAAAGGAATGTTTCTTTTCATTCTTATCTTTTACGCTTTCTGGAAATCTTTTTGAACAAGAACTCTCTCTCTCTCTCTCAAGACAATTCTAGCAAACACCTCATCTGGTATTTGTTCTTCAAGATCAACAGGTTACTTTGTTCTTCTTTTCCTTTTAAAATTTTGTTACATACTCCTATATATGTTCCATCATTAAGGATTTTTGCAAGATTTTTGTTCACTAAAATCATTCTTTTTGATTTTATTCTTTCAAAACGTTTTGTTTTCTCATTGTTCTTCCTTCTTCAACTAAGAACAATGTCTTAATCTTCAAATATTTTAGTTTTTATACGTTTCTTTCTACAAATAGAAACTGGTAAAAAAACTTCTTTATTTTTAAGACTCTAATCCTTTCCTTCTATTCTCATTTCTTTCCATATTCAGAAATGGCAAAATCATCTCTTCTTGCTTCCAATACAGTCAAGTTCACTCTCACTGACTCTGAAATCCCCAATAACAACCATCTTGGACGTTTGGACTTCGATGGTGTCAAATACCCACACCTAGTGGAAGCTGCTAGGTTCCTGAAGCAATCCTGTATTGCTCATGCCCTCATTGTTGATCCCAAACCATCCAAAATGCTTCTCCAACAGTTTTGGTTTACTGTTGAAGAGACCTCCATCACCAACAAGAAAGGTGACCAGGTTCCTGCTATCTCTTTCAGCACTGACTTAGGATCAGGCATGATGACAGCTTTCAGCCTGAGGAAGGCACTCAGATTTCCTGACAAACCCAAGAGTGGATTTGACACTCTGCCAACTGATGCTGAACTCATCCAGTTTCTGGATGATATGGAATATTTTTGGGACAACAAGCCCCGATCGACCATCCCCAACAAGCGGCTGACTCTTATCAAGAAGGCAAACATGCCTTCTCAACTGAATTTCATCGTTTCTCACTTCATTCAGTGTATGAGTGGGAAAAGTGGTTCACTTTATCAGGCAAGCAAAGTTCAAGTCCAGATGGCTTACTCAGTCATCGCTGGAAAGAACTTTGACTATGCCACTGCTATCTTTGACGAACTCAGGTCAAAAATAGAGAAGACGGAGAGGGATCCCAATATCCCGTATGTATGGTTTATATGTGCATACCTGAAGTTTCTCTACTCTGATTCTTACCCCACTACTCATGATGGCTCCTTCGCCAAAGTGGGTCAGCGTTTATTGGAGGTCAAACCGCTCGACAACGAGGTAAGTATCTCTACTCTACGCTCTAGCCTCTCTCTCCATTCTTCATCTTCAGCGGTCGCGCCGGAGGTTCCTTCTCCAGCTAACCCTGCCGCTAAAACCGCTTCAAAACGACCGTCAGCTAGTCTTTCTGGTCCTTCAAAGAAGGCCAAATTGACTAAGGAGACCATTGCCCCTAGTTCAATGCCTGAGGTAGTTTCTCGACAAACTTCCTTGGATGATTTCGTGGGTCTCTCTTCCACATCCTCAGCTATTACATCATCAACCGTGCCAGCGATCTCGGTCACTGTCACAACATCAGTGATGCAACCACCCATCTCAGTAACAACTGAGGTAGCTACCCAACTCCCAACCTCTTCTATCCCTATTACTTGTCCTCCCATCTCTTTGGTCTCTAACCCTCCATCTATTTCTACACAGCCACAGTTTGGACCCATAGGACCTGACAATCAAACTTTTGAAGAATCTATGCAATTCTACAAACCGTTTGATAACTTAGGTACTCCTATAACCCTAAACACTACTCCCAACTCTCCATATAAGCCTGTTTCTCAGAAACTAACTTTTCTTTCAGGTCCTATTATGGCAACTGTTGACGCTCATGTCAATAGTTTGGGTGTCAAGGTGGATTCTCTCACCACCTCCGTCAACGAAACCACCAGCGCTGTGAATACCGCTGGTGCAGAGCTGAAGAAACTGGCAGCTACTTGCTCGTCTAAAGCCGAAGCCTCCCAGATGACAACTCTTCAGGGCGAGCTTGTCAAAGTCAAGGAGGATTCTCAACTCCTTCAGGAACGTGTGGATACTCTCAGCAACAATGTCCAGGGATTATCTGCAAAGATCGATTCATGCACAAACATTCTACAGCAAGTCCTTGAGAAGCTGAATGCACCAGCTCCGACGCCCACTCCTTCTTTCACAGAGGATGATCGCACTTCTCTGAATGTCACTGTTGAATTTATTCATCATGCTACTTCAGACATCCCTGTGATTGAAGGACGCCTGGAAACTCTAGAGGTTGAAGTCCGTAAGTTGGCCACTGCACAACCTTCCTCTCCACCTAAAGTCCTCTCCCTCGCTGATAATAACAAAGAGGGGGAGAAAGTTGCTGAAGAAAATAAAGAGGAAGTTGCTGCTGAGGTTCACCCGGAAGATCCTCCCTCTCATGTTGAGGGGGAGAAGGTTGCTGACAAAGCCCCTCTTTCTTTCGAAGTCTTAGTAGAAAAAGAAGATGAGGAGGATGAAGAAAATGAAGATCTTGATCTTCAAGATCAAGATGATGATGATGACGATGAAAAAGACCAATCTTTATGGTTTTTTGCAGCTGCCACATCATCAGTGATAGCTTCGAAAGAAGCTGTCACAGCAGGGGGGGAGTAATGAAACATCTTCAGGAGCCCATTCCCAAAGCAGATCTAAGGGTGCAGCTACTGAGGGAAGCCTGATTAACGTTTCACTATATGAGGAGAATCCTTCTCAGGTATGCCTCGCACTTGTCCCTGTATCTTTCTATAAAACCCCTGTCTCCGTCTAGCCTTTATCTTTCTTCTTCCCAAAACAAACACTAACTCTTTTTATCTATTTCTGACCAGACAGTTATCTCCCCTGCTTAAGGGTAAGAAACTACAAATAATCCCAGCTTCCACAGCTGATGACTCAATAATCCCAATCTCCTTCAATGAGATTGATGAAAAAGATGAAGAAGAAGAAGCCCTGCACCATCCAGGACGGCCCTCTAGACCATCTCACTGGTCAGACGAAGAGATGAAGAGAAGAACATAGATGATCTCGCATCTAGAGAGTCAACGGCTGAAGGTACCTCTTCAAATAGCTTCTACAGAACTAGAGTTCCTAACTGAAGCTAAAATCGAAGAATCTGTCAGAGCTGAGAAACTGATAGTTGATTGTCAAAGAGATGCCTCTCTTGCTCTCAAGATTCAGTCCTCTCAAGTCAAAGACAAAAAGCTGAAAAAGAAACTAGTGGAAGTCCAGGCTGCTCTATTAAAGGAAATTGAAGAGGAGCGCTCAAAAGAACTAGCAGTCAGCGATAACTCAGTCGAATGGTGCAAACATAAAGTCGACTATCGCTCTGACCCAATGAAGATCATAGCCGTTGTCATCTCAGGGAGAAAGAAGAAGGACTGAACTTCTGTCACAATGGAGATAACAGAAAGGATGGAAGCTGTAAGGCTATGTTCGTTTCAAAGATAGAAAACTTCAGTTACATGGAATGGCTATAGTTCAAAGATGCACTGAAGATCAGATTTTGAGGAAGATTGCTGTAAATTTTTGAAGATACAGAGTTTATCAAAGAAGGGGAGAATGTCAATTTTTCATATTAATAGGGGGAGATGTTGATTGCTTGAAAAGATCTTTTTACTACAAAGGGGGAGAAGATTCAAATTGAGCTTAAAGAGAGAAGATTGATTTGCAATATCTTTTTAGAGATGATCTTGATCCAAAGGGGGAGAATGTTAGAGCACATATTTGTTGGATTCAAGATCATAAAGATTGAAGATTAAAGTGAAGCAAGTCAAAGCTGAAAGTCAAACTCTCAAGCATCAAAGTCAAAGTCTCTTGTAATAAAAGTCAAAGTCAATGTATTGTATTGTATTTTTGTTTCTTTGTTTTAGGTGGTGGTATAAATAGCTTTGTGTCTTTGTTTTTGTTAGAAGTTGACATACATTCAGATTGTTAGAGAGAGACTGTTTCATTTTCAGAGAGAGTTTTAGAGAGATAATGTGACTTGTAGAGAGAGAAATTGATTCAAACAATTTCTAATTGAATCTTGTGGTTAATCAAGCAGGTATATTACTAATCTTGTTTGTTGTGATTGATTTTAGATAAGAACTTGAACAATTCAGGGACTAACAATTGGTATTAGAGCAAATCCAATCAAGAAATCAAGAAAAGTTGTTGTCGACACTATTTCATCGAGTTCAGATTCATTTCTGAATTTGTGTTGGTTTTTCGAGTTGTAATTATTTGAATTGTGGTCGAATCATGTTTTAGACTGAGTTTGTATAGATTTGTTCCTTTATTGCACTATAATTTTTCACCAATTTGAGAATTTGTTGGTTTTTGAGTCTCACGTGTTTGAACACTGTGTCATTGATCAATATGTTCATTTGTGTGAATCTTGTTGTAATTGGTTGGTAGAATCAGTTTCTAGATGTATTAGAGAACAACATGTCAAAATTCTGAATCGAATTTCAAAGTCTAGGTGGATTTTTGTGTGAATCAGAGGAGTTTTTCTTTGAAAATTGAAGAACTCGCAAGCAGATCTGAAGAACTCGTAAGTTACCTTCAAGAATTCGCAGGGTTAATCAAAGGATTCGCAGAGATCTTAAAACTTTCGCAGGATTTATATTAGATTTCGTTTTGTGGTTGATTTTTGAAATTTTACAAAGTAAAAAAAAATTCGCAGGTGTTAATATTGCGAATTCTCCAGGATTCGCAAGTCATAGCTTTGAGAATTCTTTAAGATTTGAATTGGTATATCTACGAATTTCTAAGGATTCACAGAAACCTTGTTTGCCAAGAATTCGTATAAGTTTTTGAGAAAAGTATAGAATTCGCAGATTTGAGTCTTGCGAATTCTATAGTGTGAGAAAAAGGTTTTTGAAAAATTTTACAAGGACAAGTTTCGCAGGATTCATTCTTGCGAATTGTTTAAGTTTCGCAGATCTCTTGTCTACGAAAACTTTAGAATTCTTAAGTGTCTTTGTGTGAATTTTTAAAAAGATGCATGCTTACAAATTCTGAAGCTTACGAATTCTGAAGCTTACGAGTTCTGAATCTTATCCGAGTCTTGCGAATTCTGATATTTGCATCATACGAATTCTTAAGTGTTTGCGAATTTTTAAAAGAATTTTGCGAATTTTGTGTGTGTTTCTTTACTTACGAATTTCATACTTGGAGAAATTTTTGGAAATTTTATTTATGTTTTTCTTTCAAGTATTCGGCATTTTTACTTGATTTCATTTTTGGACAAACGATCAGTTTCAAGTTCTTATTGAATATTTTTCAAACAGGATGACTTCAAGAGACGCTCTTTCCATCGGAACAGATGTAAAGCCCCCTGTTCTGTTTAAAGGGTATTACGAACAGTGGAAGGATCGCTTTATTGATTTTGTTTAGTGGTACCCAAATGGAGATAATATTTGGTTATCAATCACAGAGGGTCAAATGAAAATTCCTACTTATAAGATTCCTGCTGATGGTTATGACTCGGAGGGAGTTCAGAAGAAACAAACTGTTGAAAAACATATTTCTCAATTTTCTGACCAGCAAAAGAATCGATTCAAGGCCGACAAACAAGCAAGATCTCTACTGTTGCAAAGCATAACTAATGAGATCTACATCAAAATAGACAGCTACAATGCAACTGCCAAATCCATGTGGGATCAGCAACAGAAGATGATGATGAGTTCGAAGGTGGGAAATCAGATGATAGTGGCAAATTGTATAAACAGTTATGGAGAATTTAAGGCTAAGGAAGACGAGAGCCTTGAAGAAACGTATGAGAGATTTGTCCTTCTATTGAATGAGCTTTCCAAGAATAAAGTCACAAAGAAGCAGATAGAAAACAATGTCAAGTTTCTCAGTGTTCTGCAGCCCGAATGGAAGAAATATACTAGAAGGATGAAGCAAATGAAAGATTTAAGTGAGATACCTCTTCATGAAGTGTATGAGACTTTGCGACAGAATGAGGAAGAGGTCGAAGAGAAAAGGGTTGAGAAGAAGAAAACTGAGAAAGTTTCTGACCCCATTGCTTTAGTAGTTGGAGAGACAGACAAGAAAGAGAAAGAGAAGAAAAAGAAGAAAAAGATTGTACTTCCAAGCACAGATGATTCTAGTTCTGAATCAGATGGTGATGATGGAGAAAATCTCAAGAAAGCTATGCTTTTACTGACTCGAGCATTTCAGAAGAAGTTTTACAAGAAACCGAGTTCAAATTCTCAGAGATATTCATCTTCTGGATCAAAGAACCATGAGCACAGAGAACGAGTTGAAGGAAAAAGATTTGAAGAGAAAAGGTATGTGGAGAGAAAGCCCGAGGAGAAGAAAAGATATGTGAATGAATATGGTAGTGCTGAAAAGAAGACATATGAGCTGATTAAGTGCTATAATTGTGGAAAGGTCAGCCATTTTGCTAAGGATTGTCGAAAGCCAATTGTCAGGAGTGCTGAATACTACAAGCAGAAGATGTTGCTTGCTACTCAAAAGGAAGCAGGGAAAGCACTGATGGCGGAAGACGAATTTTGGCTAGACCATTCTGAGGATGAACAAGAAGAGACAGCACATATGTGCTTGATGGGCAAAGAGGTCCAAGATGCTGATTCTGAAGACGAGACATCTGATGAGGTAATGAACTTATCTAAATCTGATTTTATGACTAAAATAGAAACCATGATGGTCGAACTTCAAGATCTTCAAAATAAGTTGAAAAAGGAAAAGAGCAGAGTTGAAAAGAAAATTTAAAAGATCTTTGACCTTAACAAAGTAGTTATTGGAAACAAAGATCTGATTGATTCTCTTCGCAAATCTGTTTTTCATTTTAAAAATGAAAAAGATCGTTTTGAAAGTAAGATTTCTGATTTTGAATCTAAATTGTTTCAGTCTGATTCAGAAAAGCAAGCATGTGTTCTAAAAGCATTTAAACTGCAGGTTGAAAACAAGACTTTAGAGAAAAAGGTAAATGGTCTGGAAACCAAATTATATATTCGAGGCCAAACAGATCAAACAATTTTTCTAAACACCCCTAATGAAGAGGCTGATGTTAAAGAGAAATGGGGACTCAGTTATGATAACCCCCATTACTTACAGAAAGCCATCAGAAAACAACCAGCTTTATATAATGCCAATTTTATGTATGCGACTGCTAAATATTCTCATTTGAAACCCAAATTTGTCACCAAATCACCGAAGGAGGTTGAGGAAAAAGAAGATGAGAAAATAATGATTTTAAAGAAAATGCAACTACCATTCTGTTATGAAAGACTGAATGATAGTTATCTTTCTGAAAAACCAAAATTTCTTTCAAATGATTATTTTTCTAGCTATTCTATTTCTGAGATGGAGGCAAAACCGGTTGAGGCTAAAATTTATGTACCTCCACTCGTATTAGAAAGCAAAATAATTGAGCTCGAAAGTATTTTATCTGATGAAAGAATTTTGAGTGATTTAACACAAGACGTATTTTCTACTGTTTTTAAGAACACGGTTTTAAATGTTGAATCTCAAAAGTGTTCTACATCTTCTAAAGCACCCCACACCTCTGAAGTTGATCTTGATGATTTATTTGCGTATGCAAATGATTTTTTAAATTCTGATGAAGGGTGTATAGATGAAATTGATATGTTTAACTTCAATGCTAAACTTCCAAATCATTCTACCTTTGTTATTAATGGTCAAGCTTTACCAAGTGTACATGAAGTTGGTGAATCATCAACTAAGGTTGGTGAAATAGTTTATGTGAATGCTGATTATTATGCTAAAGGTAAAAAGCAAAAGAAACGGCGCTCACAGAAACAGACTAACACTGGTAAGCTTTCAAAAAGACAATCTCAGAAATCTAATTTTCCTAACAGATCTAAATTTTATGTTTCAGTGAAAAATAAAAGATCTGAAGAACGAAAGGAATGGCGACCAAAAAGGAAGGTCGATGAGAGTTCTGAATCATCTCCTGATATGGATTGTAATAGATATACTAGTAGTTCTTCTGATATAGTTGGTAGTATTGCTTCAAATAAACAAAACCTTGTAATACCTTACAAGCGATATTCCATAAAGCAATTACTCCGATTGTCTCAATCTACTACTAAAACATCTACTTATAGACGAAATGATTTAATTCTCACTGATTTTCTAATGATTGGTTTGGAGATTATCATGTTGGTTCTTATAAGCCATTTGTTTCAAATGTTTTTCAAAAGTTCAGATGATCCATTTATAAATGGATGCCAAAATCTTGTACTAAACTGAAAGGACCCGTTTTTAAATGGGTACCTAAATCTGTTCTTCCCTGATTTCTCTTATGCAGACCCGTCATATGTGGTACTTGGATAGCGGGTGTTCCAAGCATATGACCGGGTAGAAAGCTTTATTGTCTAATTATACAGAGAAAGCATATGATTAATATCCAATTGAGGGGGAGTTTATATTTTTTTAGTTTATGCTTATCACTGATAAATTTTTCTGATGCATAAATACAGGGGGAGTACGAGTAAATCAAGGAGTATTGAATATGAATTCTGATTACTTTAGATCAGAACTCGTACATTCAATGTTTTACTGCTTTATGTCATTTTATTTTTCAATAAATGTTGTGAATAAATTTTGTACTTTGACTGACTTTCTGACTGATGCAGATTGAGAGGATGCTTACATTTTTTTGCAGACCTGAACATTTTTTTTTGCAGACCTAAGACCGCAATTTGCGAATTTGGATAAAAACGTACCCAGTCAAATTAGGGTTTCTTCCTGTGCTGACACGTGGCACGTCCGTAATTGCTGACCCAAATATTGCAAAGGTGGATCTCCTATGCTAACACGTGGCACATCCGCAATTGTGGACCTAGTTTTTACCGACCCGTTGACATTTCGGTCAATATGGGAGAGAATTGGATAGGAGACCAATTTGGTTGGCGGAAATGGCTATTTAGACTAATTTCCCTTGAAAAGATATAGGAAGGGTCCGTTTGGTTTGAATGAATGGAATTGATTGGATTTGATTCATGTAGGATTTGGATTGGGGAGGATTTGGAATCCTTTTGTGTGTTTGGTTTATAGGATTTGAAATGAATTTGAAGTCCATTATTTATAAAAAAAATATTAACATTTTATAAAAATAATTAAATTACCTTTTATTTAATTGGTTATTAGAAAATAAATGTTTTTAACATATTTTTAAATATTATTATATACAAATCTTACCAAATCCCTTGAAATCCTCGTTATCCTTTTGAATTTTAAAATCCTATGTTTTCATTAAAATTATAGGATTTTAAATCGGAACTATCCTACAAATAGATTTGAAATCAATATCCCCAAATCCATTTCCTTAGAGCATCCACAATCCTTGAAATCCTCGTTATCCTTTTATTTTTGCCACATAGATTTGCATTAACTTTCTTTATCAAAAACCTATTTCTAAAAACCTTCTCCAATGTAAGACATTTTTTAAAAGCTTTTTTCATCAACCTTTCTACCAAAAAGCTAATGCAATAAGAGGTTGGTGTACACCAAGCCTTTTATTAAAAAGTTTTTCACTCCAATATATAAAAACCCTTTGAAAAACTTTTTATAATAATAAAAAGTTATTAAAGATTTACACATCGGAGATGCTTTAATGTAAAACAAACGGACACTTTTGAAATAATTATATATCATGTTATTAACTAAAAAAATATTAATTTATATAATGATTTATAAAATAATTAATAAATATTGTAGTGGGGACCACTTTTGAAAGTATAGGTGGATTGCATGTGTGTAACGGATAATTATAAAAACTGATGTGGTATAATTGAAAGTGAAAATGAATTGCTGGGATATGGATGGTCTAAGATCAGGAATATATAGTGAGTAAAAAGGCCATCAACTTTTGTGGAAAGCAGATTACAAGTGAAAAGCCCCACCACACCATAAAAAAAAAGCCCGGAACTTGAAGCCTGTCCAACGGCATGCGGACCTCAAGAAAAATGATTACACTTTATATCTGCATATGACATCCCCGTCATCCATGCCCGGTTCCACCTTCTGACACACACCTTATGATAATAATATAATAAATAAATAATAGTATACAAATTTCAACGCATTTTCAATTTGAAAACCATGCACCTCCTCTTCTTCTTCTTCCTTGTTCTTCTAAAAATCTCTGTGGAAACACATGGCATTATCACATATTTCCAAACCCCATGACAGATTCAATATTTTATTCTGCTGTACCGATTCTCACTGTCTATCTGCTTCATTTAATTAAACCTTTCAGCTTTCTTCAATCCCAACTATCACTCTCTCTCTCTAGATTTAATGCATTTGCAGATTGCGAGGTTATTCATGTATGGAATCCTACTCGTAGATCTGGGTGATTTTGAGATGGGTTTATCGTGAATATTATTATTATTAGTTCAGGTGCAGCAGAGATTATGAAACGTGAACTGGGTTTAGGGTTTGGGGGTTGCTATGGTGGTTGATGATACTGTCTACCATGGGATGCAGACCTTCCAAAGTTGATGATTTGCCCTTGGTGATACGTTGTAGAGAGAGAAAGAAATTGATCAAGGCCGCTGCGGACGCTCGGTATGATTTCTCTTGTTCACATCTGGCATACTTCCATTCTCTTAAAGACATTGGTTATGCTCTTTCCCGATTTGTTGACGAACAACTTGTAATCCCTTCACCTACTCCATCATCTCCCGTACTCACATTGCCATCTGATTCTGATCTAGGTAAGACTAACAATGGCTCCATGTCTTCGGCCTCCATTTCACATATTCATTCCATTGATATTGATGATGGTGAGGATTCAGAATCCGATTTGAGTTCGTCTTCAGATGGCCATAGTCATTATATACATGATGGTGGTGGTGATGGTGGTGGTGATGGTTTTCAAAATAAACCACCATCTTTCTCGTTTAATCACCCCCATGACTACAACAAAATGAATTTGAATGACCCTTATGTAATTAACAGCTATCAACCTCCTTGGGGATCAGAATCAGACCAACCTAATTGGGGTGATCCTTATGTAATTAACAGAGGACCGCAGCCCTATCAAGCTTCTTGGGGTGACCCTTCATCTTCATTGCCAGATCAACCTTCTTGGGGACCAAACCAATCCATTTCGGGTGAGGGTGACCCTTATGTGCTGAACCCATCTGCATCTCAATATCAGCCTCCTTGGGGGACATATCAAGAGGATTTTAATTCGTACAACGGATATGGTAATTCAAATCACTATATGAAAAAAAATGCCCCGGCTAGCCGCACTGTGATTCAACATGCGGAAGCAAGGGGCTTTCAAGAAACAGGGCAATGGCTTGATTATGATCCATGTCACAGTGGGGGGGTCTATGAGTTTTCTTATGGTGGGCCACCACCTGCCCAAGAACCTAAGCGACCCAAAAGTCCTCCACCACCTCCACCAGTTGAATCTGATTATTTTAACTTTTTTGATGTTTATGATAATAGTTATGGATTTGGGTATGGATCTATGGGTAGTAGTCCAGATTCAACTGAATTGAGAGAAAGGGAGGGGATTCCTGACTTGGAAGAAGAAACGGAAACTGAGTCTCATAATGAACAAGTTTTAAAGGGAAACACATTTCATACAACAAGAAATTCTGGTGAAAGCACATCCAGATCGATTGCGGAAGAAGATACACAAGGCAGGGAAGCTCCCAATAGTACTGAGGGTAGGTTTAGAAGAAAAAGTGAAGGCACTTTGGATTCAGTAACATCAGAAAATAACAAGAGAGCACAATCGGTGAACACTCAAGTAGATAAGCATAATAGCCCTGAGACAGTTGTTTCGCCAAGCACGGGGAAGGGGTATGAGAGTAAGAAGGGGGTAAGTTTTGATATAGACGAGGTGTCAACACATGATTGTGAATCCTCAATGTTGAGTAGTTTGACAACATTATCTGCTCATGGTTCTCGAGATCTTCACGAGGTAGCTGATGAAATCAAGGTCGAATTTGATATTGCCTTTGGTTATGGGAAAGAGGTTGCCTTGATGCTTGAGGCAGGGAAGTTGCCTTATCAAACAAGGTTTGCAGTTCTTAAGGGTAAACAACATTTGATTTTTGTCACCATAATATATAGTCATAATGTGCCTTTTCACATTATTATGTTTATTGTTACGACTTTCGATCTGCTCGATTATGTTTCTAGTCGTTTTGTTACCGGAATTGGTTTGATTCAGAAGACTAGGAGATTCAGGATATTAAATAACAGCCTCGAAGTTCAATTTCTACTGCTGTCTTTACATCCTCCATGAATAACGAAAATTGTTGTAAATTATGTATATGTTAACAATCAACCTAATTTGCTTTGAAGGGAAGAAGCATTCTTAAGCAACAATGAATTGATATTAGGTACTTCTGAATGGGTTGTTTGGTTGGTTTTCCATTAAGTCCTGATTGTATAAAGTTGTCTGTCAGGATTAATCTGTTTGTATAGATTCGGAAGGTTTTTGTTTGGGTGGGTTTTCTCATAGATGGAAAAGGAACGTGTTTTTTTTAATTGGGAAGGGCGCGCTTGGAGAAAAATTTGGCTTTCTGCATAAAGCTCCCCCTAAAAGCTTACTGAATTAGCCACTCTCTATATCATTAAGCCACTACTATATAGTCATGTATAGTTGACCGAATAAGCTGCTAGTCCGATTAAGCTCATTAAGCTGCTAACAAACAGGCCCACGCTGGTGACTACCATATTTATCACAAACTACCATTTAAATTGTATATTTTTTTTATTTATATTAATGATGTTCAGAAGATGCTTTGAATTGAAGTTTAAACTGTATCACGCTAGTTATATATATGTCACTTTGCAGTGGTCTTGTCCAGGATTCTCTATCCGTTGGCACCTTCGTTTGCATCATCAGACCATCGAATACAATTTGTAAGACCATATTCTCGAGTAATGAAATTAGCAGGATCCTATAATGTCGATGCAGTGTCAGATGTTGGGTTCACCAACCTTTCATCTACATTGGAGAAGCTATATGTGTGGGAGAAGAGGTTGTACAAGGAAGTGAAGGTAATACAATGATGACCTCTATTTTCTGTTGTTCTCCTAAGATTTGGTTGAAATTGTGTACTTTGTGATCTGTGATGTTAAGCGTTGTATTATATCTATGATTTTTGTGTTGTTATCGTTTTTGTGTTTAGATTTCATTTAGTAATGTATCTGGAATTGATACATGAGGTGGTTGGTCTGGTTTAGGATGAAGAGAGGCTTAGGGTGATGTATGAGAAAATGTGCAAGAGGCTGAATGAATTGGATGCACATGGAGCAGAATCTAGAAAGATCGATGCTGCACAGACTTCTATTCGGAGGTTATTGACTAAACTTAATGTATCTATCAAAGCAATTGATGCCATATCTAGCGAGATACACAAGGTAAGGGACGAGGAACTGCAGCCACAAGTCAGTGAGTTGATCCATGGGTATGAACATCTTCTCAATGTTGGTATTTATAACCATCAACTCTTGTTACTTTTTTCTTTATTGAGTTATTTATTTTGATGAAAATAAATAATCTCTTGCATGGATTGGAGAGAGAGAGAGAGACCATGTTGTTCCCTCAAGTAATTATAGAAGACGGTTTTCGGAAAGCATTAGTATGCTAATTAGGTATTAAGGTGGATGGCTTGTGCACACCTTGACTAATCCCATGGAGCCTTGAAGTTAATAGCCGGTAAAACATCCAGTGGCTGGTGAATAATAAAAAGTCGCATTTTCTCCCTACAATTGAAATCCAGGGTGCGTGACTTTGGCCACTTCATGCATCACCCTTGTACAACCACAGTGTAAACATGACCTGGGTATTCTTTTACCTTCCATTGCTTTCCGCGGATGATTCCCCTTCTCATGCTCATCTCATAGTTCTGTCAAGTATTTTGAACTTGTGAGGGAGAGAGTAACAGTGATGTTTTGGTGTTCGACAACATCAACACAGCAAACAAATTGTTGAAGAAGTCAAATTTTGGTATTTCTTGGGAATAGAGGTCTCACAGTTGTATATTAGCAGCTTAACAAACTTAATGGGACTCGCAGCTTATTCTGTCAGATATATATGACTGTTTGGTAGTAGCTTAATGATATAGAAAGTGGCTTATTTAGTAAGCTTATAGGGGGAGCTTTATGCAGAAAGCCAAGTTTTTTTCAAACCCGTCCCTTCCAATTAAAAAACATGCTTCTTCCATATATGAGAAAACCCTCCCAACACACACACACAAACAACTTTATCTATATAGGACTTAATGGAAAACCAACCAAATAACTTCTTACTTTGGTATGTTAGAAAAGATATGTTTTGGATCTTCTGTTTAAGCGTGGTGTGGTCTGGTGTAACAGTCTCTTGTGTTGTAGCAAGGGAAACTTTCATGACCAAGAGAAAAACGAATGATTAACTGCTTAATTATAACAATCCCACATAGTTGATATCCCGTGAATGTTGATGTCTTTGTCATTGGTATACTTGTCGTTGAGATATTGTTTCCCTTCATATCTTTAGTCATTCAAAGGACTCTATTGGTTTTCTGATAGTGACTTGGCTGGATATCTGATGACATGGAACAAAGTTTGGACTCCATATAACATCAAATGACTTGGAACAAACGGTCGCTTTGTGAATCAATGCTTTCTAGGACATACATAGATAGATAATATTTGGGGGTAGCTCAACCGGTAAGACCTTGGGTTTGCTCCCCTAGTTCCTGTCCCCTTAGGACGACCATAACTTCAAGGCCCCATGGGACTAGTCAAGGAGCATGCAAACACACATGATTATAAAAAAAATCTATGAACATAATAAAATGGCAATCTACTGTACTTATAGCATGATTGATCCTGCTCATTGTTCTCTTTATGAAAAAGATCTATTTCATTGTTTTCTCCACAGACTGATAAGAATGTGGCAATCGGTTGTGAAATGTCACCGGAAGCAGTTTGAAGCCATCATGGAGAGCAGAAGTCGGACTTTAAGGGCAAACACTAGCCTTGTAAGCTTGAGAGCCGTGCTTGAGCTGGAAACAGGACTTGTAACCTGGTGCCAACATTTTAATAACTGGATTAGTGCCCAGAAATCATACATTGATTCCTTAAACGGGTGGCTACAGCATTTCATTGATCATGAACCAGAAGTAACCATTGATGGCGAGATCCCTTATTCCCCAGGTCGTATAGGAGCTCCACCGATTTTTGTCATATGCAACGACTGGCACCGTGAAATAGAAGGCGTTTCACAAGATCGTGTCTCCAAAGCAATACATGGTTTTGCTTCAAATTTGAGGCAACTGCTCGAAAGACAAGATAACATGCAACGATTAATGCGAAAAAAGGAGTATCTTGCCAAGGATTTTGCGAGAAAGCGTTATAATCTTGGGAAGAAGACACGGGATTCGTTGGCGGATAAAACAGGCGGGTTGATGGTTCCTTCGGATAGTGGAGTGGATCTGGATTCTTTGGGAAAGAAGGTGGAAGAAGAATGGGAAAGGCGCAAGGAAGCTGCTATGAAGTTGGTTGATAATGGTGGTTCAACTAGTTTACAAGGTGGTGTCATTCCAATTTTCAAGGCTCTAGAGAATTTTACTTGCGATGCTCTAAAAGCTCATGAGCAGGTAAGATTGCAACAGCAGTCTTGATATAATCAGGGGTAAATTAGGAAACATGTGAAGGCTAATTTAATGACAGGATTACCAGTTTATCAAATAGTTTTTGGTTTATTGATCTCAGGGCTGTTTGGCAGTTGCTGAATGGTTTGGAATATGATTGTTTGCTAATTGTTCAGAATGAAATTAGGGCTCTTAATGGTTAAGGCAAGGTCAAGATACAAAATTATTCAGAGGGTTTTGGAACTACCTTTTTTTTGTCAAACAAGATTTACCTCTTAATGATTCAGAGGTTGTCTCTTAATGGAACCATATTAAGAGGTTTACAACCACTTGGGTTGGGTTGTTTTTTTTTTCTTTTTTCTTTTTCAGGAAATTGATCTTAAATTAATTCTTAATGAAATTCATGACCTTCTGATCTATTAACAAAAAATTGGTTTTATACTCATTAGAATTTTGTAAACTAGTTAAATAATTGGAAACTTGATGCAGTATTTGTTTTTTTTTTTTAGTGTTTACAAAAAAAGAAAAAAAAACAATTGTTTTTATTCAAGTCGTAATAACTAGTAATTAATTTTGGAGTATTAATAATATGTCATTTTTGTTCAGTATTGGGAGACTTGAACCACTGACCTCTATTATACATGTTTTTTCAAATAATATTATTGTTGTTGTTTGAGCATATAAAACCAAGAACCCATTGAATTTAAGCATGTGAGATCAAGCATATTTCGGTATATCCATCTGAAACTAGTGTTTAAAAAGTAGGTTGCATGTAGACCTTCAAGCATGTGAATAACTCCCATATTCCAATAAAAAATTGAGGTGAGAACACAACTTTGGACATTTTAAGTTGAAAACTGTTATATTTATTGAAGATGTCGATCGATTTTCCCTATTTCGTGAAAATTGACAAGGTGAACTGTAATTTTTGTTGCTTCGGAAAAGAAGAGGCTTGTTTGGTTGCAGAGATGGCTGTAAAAGTTTTTATGCGGTATTTAGTTAAATAGTCCTATATAGATATGTGCATACAGGGTTGGATTTCCATAGGAATTCCAAATTTTATAGGAACTGTACGAACAACCCGTGCGTCTTTGATCTTGAAGGGCATGGATTGATCCGTGGTCACATACACACGTTGTGTCTTCTCAATGAGGGCATATCAGTCATTGCATCGGGGCTGGTCAAGACCGAGTTTCTTGTATCGCGGGTGGTCGGGACCAATTACATTCACATATGTGTTTATGTTAATCATATTGTAACACTTAATCATTAATGAAATTATCCTTTAGGTCTTGACACTGAAAGAACCCAAAAACCAAACTAACGGTCATTGCACATAATGTTGAATTCGCTAAAAAAATTCATTTGTTCTGATTTTTGTTTTTTGTTCTGAGTTGTATTTTATTTTTATTGTATTGTTTTGTCATCATTAAATAGGGGGACGTTTGGATCCCTATTAATAAATTGATGATTGACAACCATATACTAAAATACACTAAGAATAACCGTGTAATATTGATTAACTGGTCATGAGATCAGTAGATATTAAGACTTATGGTGACGCTGAAGATCCATTGAAGTTGATTAGTGTAGACTCAATATTGAGGATATGTCATTGAAGACGTACAACGTTGAAGCTGAAGCACGCCAATCATTGAAAAGCATGTTGAAGAATGATTGTCTAGACTCTGATGAATACTTAAAGACATCTTACTCTAAAGTTGAGCAATGTCTACGGTAAAAACGATCAAAGTTGAAGATGGATCTAACACTCAAGATGGCTCAATACTGAAGATCAAGGTTTAAAGATGAAAACGATGAAGTCTATGGCAATAAAGTATCTAGGACTAAAGCTTGTTACTCTAAAGTCTTCAAACACTGAAGTGTGCAACACTGAATATGACTTCACTCAATACCATTTGCCACTGAGGGCTTGACAAAATGACCACGTGGATCCTAGTCAGCGCCTCGAAAGTCAGTACCAAGTACTTTGTGTAACACCCTCATTTCACCATGAGAAATGTCACGTCATCTAAAACAATTCCTTCAAAAATAATCCAAAACTACGACTAAATTAAAACCGCTTACACTATTTACAGCGGAAGACTTTAAAATAACAAATATGTAACTGTAACGCCCGTAATTTTCGGTAAGTAAATGTCACCCGGACATTTCTATGACTTGTAAACAGTGGGGTTTTGTTGGGAAATGTATTGTTTAAAGTCCCTCGGAGTATCGGGAGTTTGGGCGTTGAAAAAGTCGAATTTTTTGGAGTTCGGAGGCACCCGGGCGACCATGCCAGCGATTGTGCCAGAGGGCACAATAGCCTGACACTATCGCCGAAGCTGAGAACCTATGGTACAAGTCTGGCGATTGTGCCACGCGTACCAGTGGGTTAAATGTTGCAATTTTCACCATTTCTTCTCATTTTCTCACTTCTATCTTCTTCCCTTTTCTCTCCCAAACACCAAAACCGAACCCTAACCTATTTTGGGGGTTTTTCCTCCTCAAACCACATGATTACTCACCATCTAGCCACTTGGGATCTTGAATCACAAAACCTCCATCTTCATCTTCCTCATCAAGTTCAACGGTTGGGAGCTCGGGTTGAAGTGTTGGATTGGGTGTTCTCGGAAGGTCTCATCATCTTAAGTGGTAAGCTTTCTTGAAATAATGTTATAAATGCTCCATTGGTGGTTTCTTAGTGTTTGGTGTCTCGAATCTCAGATTTGTTAGTTTTGGAGAAACTAGGGTTTTAATCTCGTTTAGGAATTTTAGTATATAATGTTGGGGAATGTTTCTATGTGGTTGTTTATGGATATTTATGGTTTGGAGTGTTTGGATCTAGGTTTCGGAAGTTCTCGGCTTGAGGATTCAAACGACCTTCAAAAGAGCTCGTTGGGTGAAATCTAGATTTAGCCTAAATCTAGCAAGGCGAGTTCAAGTTGATTTGTGAAAACGGTGTACATGCCAAAATGTTTATTTTAAAATGTTTGTGTTTTACCTCAAATGGTTAACTGCTGATAAGTTTTAGTTAATTTGAAATGTTTAGTTTTATAAACATATTGAGACACCCATTTTGGGATCTTTGGGTATTTTGGTAAAAAAATCATGTTGAAATGTTTCTTTGATGATTTTACATATATACTTGGAATTCAATTGACGTAAGCGTCATTTTGTGTATTTGATCGTAATGACCTTTTTAAGAAATGCATATTATTGTATTATGAGGCGTTTTGAAAACATAAGGGTATAAGTACACTTGGAAAATGGTCTGTCTCGACCAACGATGAGATTTGGGTTGATTACACTTTTAGTCATGTTTCCATAATAGTTGGTCAAACGTGCTTCCATGTTTATATCGGTTTTGATTTGGGTATTTACGTAAAGTGTTGGTCCTTTGGCCCGATTTTGACTAAATGAGTCGTGTGAACACTTGTCCGGATTTATAACCGTCGTGGGTTTTGAGTATGGTGGCGCATATTTGTGTCATTTGTGAATTACATGTTTTGGGAGCTTTGGTCTTTCAATCGGAGGCATGTAATTTTAGACAGTGTTGTATTGGATCCATAGGCACGTAAGTCTGTCGGTTTTTTTAAGGCCTGAGGTTTTGGGTTACGTTTAGTGACCGCTCGGGTTTGCTAGCGAGTAGGAATATGTGGTTCGAGCCACAGAGTTGGAACTCGTCTAGATTTGATAGGCACCCGGGTCCGTAAGACCCCGGAGTGGAACTCGACGGAGCATGGCAAGGGGCAGCAACAGGTCTGAGGATTGTGATGTCTTGTATGGCATAGGAACTAGGACTGGGACACGTTGGTGAAATCCAATAACATCACGGGTGGCCCCATTCACGTGTTCTCGCCACCCTAGATGGAAACGTTTAGAGGATATGCAAGGAAGTCGCGTAAACGGCCTACTTGCGTGTTTTTCTATTCTCGGTATTTACGGATCTCCTCATCGTTGATTCGTGGTATTTTAATTGGTAATGTCGTATTTTACCAACTTTGGTTTTTATGTGGTCAACGATAAATGATGACTTTAATATTGGGTTTTCCCCACGTATATTAAGGTTTGAATGGAATGCGTCATTTCTACGTTTTCAGTATTTGGTTTCTTTCCATTTTATGGTTGCGTGAGTTTCGGGTCTATTGTCCGTATTCACGGCAATGTTTATTTATATAGATTTTCACCTATGGTTTATGAGTTGTGCAACTTGTTCCACCCGTGTTGGTTATTTCTAGATATAACATTTTACCTGCGTTTTATAAAAAATGGGAGTTCTCTCTCTATTCTCATTTTGAGCAAGTTTTGGGTTAAATCTAAGTTTACAAAAGAACGTTTTATATTGGGATCTTAGTCGGTAAAACAGTTTGGTTTGGTTAACGATTAACTCGGTGTCTCTTTCGTTTAAAATGCATATTTATTGGTAAACGGGTCGTTTTCACTAGCGGAGCATATCATTTTGAAAGATTATGATTTTAATGGCATTCTTCTTTCTTTAAACGATTCATTTATATATGTTGAAAACTCTTGAGCTCACTAGGCGTTAGCCTAACCTTTTTATTTGTCGGCATGTGCATCAGGTTCCAGTTGGGGGTTTGGTTCTAGCAAGTCTATGAAGAGTAGAGCCTTAGCTAGACACAAGAGTAAGTATTTGGTGAAGTCTTCCGCAAATTGGAGATAGTGATTTTATTGGGTTTTAGTAGCACCCGTCCTTTTATAGTCTGTATGTATAGATTGAATGTGTGTATTGAAGTTAAATCTTAATTTGTGATAGTAGATAATGCATTTACCGATGTATTTAGAAAATTTTAAATCAGTCGCTATTTCCAGAACTCAGGGTGTTACAAGTTGGTATCAGAGCTTAAGTTTGAGAGATTTAGGTATTGATTGTTGGATGCCTAGACTCAAACTAGCGTTCTTATAAGTGATTGAAAATGAAGTTGCACATTAGGCACCTTAAGATAAGATATTTTGGGAGTTGATCGAGTCGCTAGAAACGGGAAGTTTGTCAAGGGTCGCAAGGATGATCATGTATGGTACGTTCATAATGGCACCTGGCCAGTGTTATGGTGAAACTACATATTACATGTGCATACTTGAACTACCTTGGTACGATGATCGTTGGGGTAGTGAGAAAGTTTCTAAGCGAGTAATTTAAGGAAAGATTGATGTCTACAGCAATGTTACATTGAAGTGATAGTTAAGTGCGATGAATGCATTAAGTTGATCATCTTGAGTCAGAATTATTGGTTGGATTAGAACTATAAGTTCGTTAGACCAATTTTATTTCGAGGATAAATTGTAAGTTAACCGAATTAGTGAGTTTGTGGCTCTAAGATGTTTGATGCATCCGGATGACATTAGTACGTCGGAAAATAGAGGAGTGTAGTCCTAAGATGCTGAGTGCCGACCAAATCTATGCATGAAATTTATTTCTAAAATGAGTTTGCATAAATTGTTTCTCGTATTCTCAAAACATAAAGTGAGTTGTGTCTTGATAAAGCATTTATTACTCATCGGATTTTAAGCCACGAGTTTAAGCATGAATAAGATTGTTTTGTTGCACGCGACTACATATTGTTGTTAAAAATCTCTTCGTCCACGTTCCGTGTCTAACGTTGTTTTTCGGATATTGTAATATCCGTGTTTTAATGTTATTTAAGTTATTGGGCAAGTAACTGTGGACTTTTTGACCTTGACATTGGATCTCCTCCGCGTATGTTAAGGTTTTAAAGGAAGAGTTGTCCCATGTTTTGGAGTCGGGATTTTTTTGTAGAATTTTGGTCTAAATGAGTCGTGTTCAATTTTATGAAGTAAAGTTTTGCAACTTTTTGGGCGTCGTGTCTCATGAAGGTTTTGTTGAAAAGGGTCACTTTATCTTACGTTGCGATTTAGAGTTTGACATTTTGGAATTGTTGTCGTATTACATTTTTATTTTATTTTATATTTTTTTTATTTATGTTGGAAAATGAAATTTTGACACCGTTTGATTTTAGCATTATTGAGTTTTTATGAAAATTCAGTTGAGTTTTATGGTGTCTTATCTTACGACTTTTTACGTCGCGTAGATGAATTTTGGGACGTATATACATACATTATTGTGTGCGTTGATTTATAAATTTTGGTAATAGACGTCATCCCACGCGTTGTTTTGGGAAAGTTTCATTTTCACGTGATTTATCTCTGGGCTATATTCAAGTGTCACTCGTTGCATACTAATTTTATTTGGATTAAATTATTCCGTTGGTGTGAGTAATTGTATAAAAAAAATCTATGTTGTTTCAGATAGAACTGTTTATTTAAACGTGTTTCAATTGTAAACTTTGTTGTCACAAGTTTCCGCAATGCATGAAATGAGTTTTCGGTTTGCATGTCGTTGTTACCGCGTTGGGTAAGTGTGTTTTATATGTGCGGCCCAAAATTGGGACTCGATTTAAAATTTATTTACGTTCCTATCGTGTAGTTAAATTTGGGGAAAATAAACGGACGTATATGGGCCTTGTTGGAAATTTTATCTTCTAATGTGTTGCGTTCTTTTAAAGAAAAGATTTTAAAATTGAAGTCGTGAAAATTTTCTTGGAAGTCGTACAAACATTCATTGCACGTGTTGTGGTGCAGGAACCTATTTTCACGTATATAGTGTAAATTGTTGCGCATATTTTATTATTGCCTTTATTAACTTAAGCGTTGAATCGATGAGTTTTAGAAATACTTTATTACGCGCTGTTTTGTTGATCAATTTTGAAACCTATCGGTTGAACGGTAGTGTATTTTTTTTACCGCACGTCTAATCGCTTAATCGCTTGTGTATTTGAAAGTTTTATAAATTTCAATTTGGCATATTGGTCGAAAAACCTTGAACTCATTAGGCCTATAGATTTAAACCCCTGTAGAAAAAGGAGTTGTAATTAGGGATTAAGGGAATCCTTGGGATTTGAAGCGTCGGATGATCCAACTCGCGGTCAGCCTTGATATTTTGGGCGTGGAGTTTTTGGGAACCTGTGCGCGCTTGTTTTATGGGAATAGTAAATTTAAGTTTTCCAGTTAGTTAAGGGGTGATATTATACTTCGGCAATCATGCGGGATAAGGTCTTAGGTGATTGTCTGCGATTAGATTGGGTTCGTTTTGGTGGACTGCTCATCGGTGTGACATCATCGTTTATGTGATGGTGTACCGTCCTTGTGGACTTTGCAATCAAAGGAAATTCTTGCGGTCCGTTGGTTAGAAATGTAAGACTTGGGATTTTAGCACTCTGTTTGGTGTCATCCTTAGTACGACCATCCGTCTGGATTGAAATTTTGGGTGGGATGCCCACGTTTTCGAGGTCACCGTTTAGTCCTAGGTGTCGACTTGTGTCCTTGAAGTCAAAAGATCTTGGGATATTCGGAAATATCCCGGTTGGATTATGGGAAATAATGACCTTGCGGTGATGGAAATTTGAAAGAAGATTAGGTGTGGATGAGCAAGTACCGATGTGTTAAGCATTCTTGTGGTGATAAGGACTTTATGTTGGAGAATGCTGTGAGGTTGGTGTTGAAACGGAGTGAGTGTTGACCGAATCTGGGCTAAACAGTTACCTGAAGGACGCATTGGTGCGCCTTGGAAGAATATCTTTGTAGATATTAGGAATGGATCAGCTGAACTCCGAGGATTTTGGAAGCTTGGTTACGATTGAGTTCGGAACCGTATAGATCCGAAGGGAATTGGTCAGTGTAGAGTTGGGATCACAAAATTACCTGGAGGTAGTAATTGTCATCCAAGATTGGGAGACGGCCGTAACCTTGTGGGTAAAAGGTTACTTTGGAGAGTTAAGTGTTCGCTCGGTTATGAGCATATTGTGCCCAAGAGGGGCAGCATAGGTGTGTATAAGTGCAAAGGTCCTATGTTGATCCAAACTCTCTCAGTGATTTGATAACGACCCTCTTTTATACTTAGTGAAAATTACGTTTAATATGTATTAGTGTTTCACCATCAGCGATCAGACTGAGTCTGTTCAGTTATCGCTGATAGTCTTTCTTACAAACATTTATATGTACTAGTGTTTCACTATCAGTGATCAGACTAAGTCTGTTCAGTTATCGCTGATAGTTTCTGATGTAAATAGTAAGGTAATCTCTGAAGACAAGTCTCGCGTCAACAGATGTTCATAGCTGAATCGAAGACAAAGCTGCTGAACAAAGACAAGTCTACTAATGACCTGATGTGGATATCAGTGAAGCAAAGACGAATCTACTTATACGCGAAGGATCATGAGGAAAAGCTTCAGCGATAGCTGAACCTCTTTATATCTCTGAAGGAAGAGATATTCAGCGATCAAACGATCACAAAGCTTATGCCTCAAGTCTCCTTTTGTCTTACCTTGCACAACCAGTACGATGTGTCAGAACGGACACGTCTCTGCCACAAATCGTACAACAACTCTGTCAACTACACTGTTCATGATCCGGCTGAAAGCATGTCTCCCAAAGTCAGACTCCCAAAGCCAATCACTGAACGCCACGTGTAAAGTGCCCTGCCATGCATTTAATGCATAGGGTATAAATAGAAAGATTACCTCTCCATCTGAGAGTGTGCTCACCTCTAGCCTTCATCTTTCTATTTCATAGAAACCCTTGTTTTCTATACTCTCAATCCCCCATTCTCTATATTCTTGTGCAACCATCTTAGTGTTTCTTAAGTTTGTTTAGATTGAGTCTGTCTTAATCTTATTCCGCAACAAACTTGTAAATTGTATTTGATTTATCAATAAACAATTTATTAAACTTTAAATTCTGTGTTTGTATTCACCCCCCCCCCCCTCTACAAACTTGTTAAGCACCTCCGGGACCAACAAGTGGTATCAGAGCAGACTGTTTAATCTGATAAACAAGATCTTGCTTTATTCTCTTCTTTGCTATTCTAACATGACACTTAACACAAACACAAATTACTATGATAATGGTTCACTTTCCAAACCTCCTCGATTTAGCAGAGATAACTTCTCTCTGTGGAAGAATCGAATGATGCTATTTCTTGAAGGTGCAGATCTCACTATACTTGAGTACGTAGCAAACGGACCATATGAACCTGTCCAAATCACAGGTGTCGTTCCAACTACTGCTACCACTCCATTTATTCCTGAACGCTATATTGCTAAGGAAATCAGACAATGAAGTGATGAGGACAAAAAGAAGGTTGGTATTGATGCAAGGGCAAAAACCATTATCTCTATGGCTCTGCCTGATGAAGTTTTCCATTCCATCATGCATCTTAAAACTTCTAAAGAAATGTGGGAAACCATATGTGTTCAATATGAAGGCACCATTGAAATCCAAGAGACTCGAAAGATTAACTTGGTAAGACAATATGAAAGTTTTATCGCTGGTAAGAGTGAATCTCTCTCTGATGTTCATCAGCGGTTTAACTGCTTAATCATTGATCTAAGAACCATTGGTAGGACCTATTCTAATTCTGAGGTCCTAACAAAATTCTTGGAATGTCTTCCTGAATTCTGGGACAGTTATTCAATATGTCTCAAGCTGACAAAAGACTTAAACTCTCTTTCTCTCAGCACCTTGTATGGAATATTGCTTAACTATGAGCAATCAAACTTGTTGAAGAAGAATCTTATAAAAGATTCTAAAGACTCCAAAAGCACTCCTGTTGCTTTAGTCTCTTCAGAGATAATTCCATCTCAGCGATCTACTCTCACCATCACTGAGTTAGATTCTGAATCTGAGGATCTATCAGACATTGATATTTCAGAGTTTGATGAGTCCTTAGCACTCTTGACAAACTCTTTTAAGAGATTTTCAAGAAAGAGCAATTTCAGAAGAAATAAGCCTCTCTCTCTCTCACTGACAAGCCAAAATCAACCCCTGTTGATAAGGCTACTGCTACTTGCTTTAACTGTGAAAAGATTGGACACTTTGCAAGTGAGTGCAGGTCGAAGAAAGTCTTCAAACCTTCTACCTCAAGAAGATCCAACGATGACAAATACCTAAAGCTGAAAGACAAATATCAAAAGTTGAAAAGCTACAAGCGAAAAGGTAAAGTTCTCATTGCTGAAGAACATGACTGGGCTGAATCAGAAGAATCAAGTTCTGATGAAGAAGAAGTCGCTAATCTTTGCCTTATGGCTGAGATTAAAGAAGAAGTGGAAGAACAATCTGAAACTTCTATGAGCTATATATCATCTTAGGTATCTATCTCTACTAATCCCTCTCTACCTGAATCAGAGAGAAGTCACACAGTTGATGTGCTGACGATTGATCTTTACAATGCTTTAAACGGCAAATCTCTAGCTGAAAGCAAAAACAATGATTTAACTGAACAGCTGGAAAAATGCCATGAAAAGATCAAAGAACTAACTCTTTTAGAGGAAAGTTGGAAAGATCAAGTTGTTGTAAACAAAAATCATCAGCATAGAACGCGAACAAGCCATCGCTGCTCTAAAAGCAGAAAAGGCTACTGTTGAAAAATGGTGCAATTCTTCAACAAAGATAACTGAGATAATAAATGCTCAAACTATTAGTGGTGATAAAACCGGTGTTGGTTTGTGGAAACCACAGGATGAGCCTAAAGAAGACTGTTCCATGCTTAAGTTTGGAACATTTGTCACTTCTATCTCTGACACTTCTTATAATCAGTTTTATCCTTCTTCTTCTAATTCTGTCCCTGAGGAAAAATCCAAAGGCTCTAAGTCTGAGGATAAAGGAAAATCCATTCTTCGTCCTCAGAAGGCTTCCAAGAAAGCAAGGCTGAAAGTTCCCTCTAAACCTTCAGTGAATCAATCCTCTAGCTCTGTGATAGAAATCTTTGATCTCTGTCCTCCAAAGCTAAAGATTGATCTCAAGCCTAAGAGATCTGAAGAAATCAAAATTCCTCCCAGATCTCATGCTAAAAGCATTCTTGGACCTGGCCCTGCTCATCTTAAATTCTCAAAACCTTTCACTACTGGTCCTAAAACCACATTCAAATATAGAAAATGCTATCACCGTGGATTTACTGACCATATTGCAAGCAAATGTCCAACTGCCACTAAAGCTGATAAATCAGCCAAAGTGAAGATGAATGCCTTCAAGGCTGAGAAGGTCATCAAAGTTGAAAAAATGACCAAGGTGAAGAATACCACTAAGGTTAAGAAATTAACCAAAGTGAAGATTACCACTGAAGCTGAATTTTCATCTGCTGTGAAGATTACTGAACCTTCCATCTCCACTAACCCCAAAGGACCCATTGAAAAGTGGGTACCAAACAAAGCTTAATCTTCCTTATGTGTGCAGGGATCAAAGGGCATCTGGTATCTCGATAGTGGATGTTCTCGTCATATGACTGGACAAAAAGACCTGCTCACTGAATACAAGGAAGAGAAAGGTCCCTCTGTGACCTTTGGTGGAAATGGAAAAGGATATACCCGAGGGTTTGGTGTCCTCAACAATGGGACAACTACCTTCAGAAGAGTCGCTTATGTAGATGGACTGAAGCATAATCTTCTAAGTATCAGTCAGCTATGTGACAAAGACTATGAAGTTCGCTTTTCTAAGAAAGCATGTTCAGTGGTGAATGAGAAAGGAAAACTGGCTCTCAGTGGTTTTCGTAAAGAAAATGTCTATGTAATAGATATGGACTCTACTACCACTGAGAATGTGTGTTTTCTCTCTAAATCCTCTTCTGATGTCAACTGGCTATGGCACAAAAGGCTCTCTCATCTGAAATTCAAAACCCTGAATTCTCTCTCTTCTAAGGAACTGGTTTCTGGTCTCCCTCAGCACTCATATGCTAAAGAATCTCTCTGTTCGGCATGTGAAAAAGGAAAACAGACAAAAGCTAGTTTCAAGTCTAAACAAGTTTCCTCAGTGACAAGTCCTCTTCAGCTCTTACATATGGATCTGTTTGGCCCTGTTAACATCCAATCAATAGCTGGAAAGAAATATACGCTTGTCATTGTAGATGAATACTCTCGCTACACCTGGGTTATCTTTCTTCGCTGCAAGAGTGATACTCCAAAAGAACTAATATCCTTCGTTAAGAAGATGGAAGTGCTGAATAACCTTACTGTTCGTTCAATAAGAAGTGATCATGGAACTGAATTCAAAAACAGTTCTCTGAACAATTTCTTTGAGAACAAGGGAATTTCTCACAACTTCTCTTCAGTAAGAACACCTCAGCAAAACGGAGTCGCTGAAAGAAGAAACAGAACGATCATTGAAGCTGCTAGGTCAATGCTCAGCGATTCTCATCTTCCTACTCAATTTTGGGTTGAAGCTGTAAACACTGCATGTTTTACTCAAAACAGATCGCTGATCGTAAAGCGATTTGGAATGACAGCTTATGAACTTTTTCATGGAAGAAAGCCTTCTATCAGCTTTCTTCATATCTTTGGTTGTCAGTGCTTTATTCTAAACAACAAAGATCAGCTTGGAAAGTTTGACCCAAAATCTGATGATGGAATATTTCTAGGATATTCCTCCATCTCCAAAGCCTACAGAGTTTTCAACAAGAGAAGACAATCTGTGGAAGAAACAATTCATGTCACTTTTGATGAAACTCGCTCAGCGAACTCTAAACCAATCGCTGACAATGAAGAACTAAATGCTTGGATGTTTTCTCACTACAGAGAAACAGAACCCTACTTCTCAAACCATCAGCATTCAAATCCTCCAATTGCTGATGATGATCCAAACATCATACCTCCTAACGCTGAATCCAACTCATGTATCTCAGCAGAGCCTCTAAACACACTTCTACCATCAGAACCATCTTTGTCTGAACATCTCTCAGAAAACAATGGCATGTCTGAAACTCAACAGTTGATCGCTGATGAGCCTCAAGCTTCTTCATCAGTGAACATTCCTATTGTTGATCCAATCTCTGAAGTAAGCGATCATGCCCCTGCTCAGCGTTGGACCAGAGATCACCCCATTGATCAAATCCTTGGTGATCCCGATGTAGGTATTTAGACACGACGAAGTTCAGGTAATATATGTCTCTTTGTTAACTTTATTTCTTTAATAGAACCAAAGAAGGCTGATGATGCCCTCAGAGATCCAAACTGGGTCAGCACTATGCAAGAAGAGCTGACTGATTTTACTCGTAACAAAGTTTGGAATCTCGTTCCTAGACCGTCTGACAAAACTGTTATAGGCATCAAATGGGTGTTTAGAAACAAATTAGATGAACATGGAGCTGTAACCCGCAACAAGGCTCGACTTGTTGCTCAGGGATACAGACAAGAGGAAGGCATAGACTATGATGAAACCTTTGCCCCTGTTTCTAGGCTCGAAGCAATTCGATTATTCTTAGCTTATGCAGTCTATAAAGACTTCATTGTGTATCAAATGGATGTAAAATCAGCGTTCCTAAATAGAAAGATGAATGAAGAATTCTATGTAGAACAACCTCCAGGGTTTTATGACCCTAAGTATCCAAATTATGTTTATAAATTGGATAAGGCTCTCTATGGTATCAAACAAGCCCCTCGTGCTTGGTATGACACTCTCTCATCCTTTCTTATCTCTGAAAATTTTGAACGTGACAAAATTGATAATACTTTATTTTTCAGAAAGATAAAAGGTCATATTATTCTTGTACAAATATATGTCGATGACATCATATTTGGTTCTACTAACCCATCGCTGTGTACTCGATTCGCTGAAAGAATGAAGAAAGAATACAAAATGAGTATGATGGGTGAGCTGACATATTTTCTTGGTCTTCAGATCAAACAATCTGACCAAGGTACTTTTATCAGCCAAGGTAAGTATGTTAAAGACATGATGAAGAAGTTTGATTTAACACACACTTCAGCAATGAAGACTCCTATGGCACCTCCCCTGACACTTAACAAAGATCCGTCTGGAAAACCTGTTAATGTCACTGCCTATAGAGGAATGATAGGTTCCCTGCTGTACCTTACAGCGAGCCGACCTGACATCATGTACTCTACTTGTTTATGTGCACGCTATCAATCTGAACCCAAGGAATCCCATCTGATCGCTGTTAAGCGAATTTTCAGATATCTCAAAGGGACTCCTAACCTAGGTCTTTGGTATCCCAAAGACTCAAGGTTCGATCTAACTGGATATTCCGATAATCTTTCTTCCTCAAATGCTTTTTCTGATTCATTTCTCTGGCCGGATAACTCTTTAAAGAATCCCACATTTTTCTGTTCTATGACCTTCTTTTCTTTATCAAACTTCTCTCTTTCTAAAATCAGAATTTTCTCAAAATCTGAGATTTGTTGAGAAAATTTTAAGCATTTAAGCTCCAACGACTTCTTTTCCTCAAAAAATTTCTTTGAAAAATCTGAGAACTTTTTCGAAAAATTTTTCTTTTCAGAATCAAAATCAACTTTATTTGCAACAAGCTGTTTTTCCAAAACAGATAAATTCTTTTTAAGCTCAGCGTTCTCAGATTCCAACTCCTTTGTCTTCTCTTTGAAATCCTTCAACTTGTTTTGAAGATCAACTGATTCTGCTTGTAGCTCAAGTGATTTTTGTTCAGTTGTCTTCAGTTGAGTTTGAAGAGTTATAATCTCTCTCTCTTTGTCCTTTATCTCTTTATCCCTCTCATAAAGGATACCTGAAAAATTAGAACTATTTTTAGTACAATTTATACATTCAGGAGTTTTAACACAGTTGTACAATTTCAGTTCCAACTCCTGAATATTCCTGAGATACTCTGAATTTTTAAATTGCAGAGTCCTTCGTTTAGCTTCTATTACAGATATATCAGGCTTGTACAAAATGGAAATCTTGAAAAAAAATAATCAACTTGAAGTGAATGACCGTCCCAAACTATATATCAGAAAAACAACAATCAGATCAAATTGAAATCTTAAAAAAAATATTTCGTGAAAATTGAAATTTGAACAATACTTTTTTTTAAACTGACTATTCGGGTCTCACTACACGAGCAAACAAACTTTGCGGGTCTCACTACACCCGTAAAGTAGAGGTTTGCGGGTGCTGAAGGAAACTCATAGTATAGAATGCGGGTCCTTCTTGAAACGCAAGATGAGCTTTGCGGGTCCTTCTTGAAGCGCAAGATGAGCTTTGCGGGTCCTTCTTGAAGCGAAGAGTATGGTATGCGGGTCTCACTTGAAACGCAACGTATGGTATGCGGGTCTCACTTGAAACGCAAAGTATGGTTCTCAGGTCTGTATGAATGACCCGCAAACCGTATGAATGACACGCAAAGTCGATTTCTTGACATAATCTTTCTGAAATCGATTGATTCCTGCACAATTGAACTTCAAGAATTTGTCATCATCATCGAAAAACAGTTCTAAACACACACATGCAATCAATTTTCGATTAAAAACATCAAATCGAATATTTTCAATCAAGAACAGTAACTGAACACGTTTTCACGAAAATCTCAAAAATCAAAACAACAATCAATCACCAACATAAATCGAACACAATGAATCCATTTTCTTGCAATAAAAACAATTTTTCACATGAAATTCGGATGAACAGTAACGAACTCGTTTTTGTGAAAAACTTTCGAAAAATTCAGAATTTTCGATTAAAAAACACCAAATTTCAATTCAAATCATGATAAAATCTTTTCTGAAAAGTTTGGTACGGCTCTGATACCAATTGTTAATCATAAAATCCCAATCACAACAAGCTAATTACTCAAAATATGAACATTATGCACAAGAACTAGAGAGAGAAAGTCTAGAGAGAGAAAGTAGATCTCGTATTCATATGTCTCTAGCTATTACAGACAATGCATTCTCTAGAATGTTACAAGATTACACAACACAAACCCTTATATACTCACTATCTAAAACAAAGCCTTAATGGCTAAGGAAACTAAACATGCTTAGAGAAAGACAATGTTGACTTTTACATATTTGACTTTCCTATTAAATCTTGGATACAATATTTAGACCTAACAGTGATTTTGCAGGTGGTAAACTCGATAAAAAGAGCACCACTGGTGGATGTCAACTCCTAGGAGGAAAGCTGGTAAGCTGGACAAGCAAAAAGCAAAATTCAGTGTCCACTTCCACAGCTGAAGCTGAATACGTAGCCGCTGGAAGTTGTTGTGCTCAGGTCTTATGGATGAGAAATCAACTATTAGACTATGACCTTCAGCTATAAAAGATTCCAATCTATTGCGACAACACTAGTGCTATCGCTATAGCAAACAATCCAGTGCTACATTCAAAGACTAAACACATAGAGATCATATATCATTTTATCAGAGATCATGTGATGAATGGTGATATTGAACTTCATTTCATCCCTTCTGACTATCAGCTTGCTGATTTATTCACCAAACCTCTTGATGAGACAAGGTTCAACTTTCTCATCAGTGAGCTTGGAATGCTGAATCTCGAAGAGTAAATCTTCAGCGTTCATGCATTAAGTCAGTGATTATAAGTTCCCCATTATCATTCAATCTCTGATTAAAACTCTGAGTCTCAGGTATGTTCTCTTACTTTCAATCACTGAATCTTCAGTCAGTAAGACGTTTTAAATAAAACTTTGATCACTGAAGTTTTCTTCAAATGATTAAAAGCTTTTTGAAAAACAAAATCTATCACTGAGTTTTCTCTTCAGTGATCCTTCCAAAATAAAAATCAATCTCTGAATTTTCATCAGGGATTCTTTCGAAGGAAAACCTATCTCTGACTTTTCTTGAGAGATAATTTCAAAAGGACAAATGAAACGTTTTTTTCTCTCCTATGACGTCATTTGAATCGACAATCCACGACATGCCTTTTTCTGACACGTTCGTCCGTTGCCCTTCTATCCAATCAACTTCGTGGGACGTGTCCATGTCATGATGAATATTTGTATTCCCGCCTCTTTCTCTCTCCTACTCTCTACGTATAAAAGGAATGTTTCTTTTCATTCCTATCTTTTACGCTTTCTGAAAAACTTTTTGAGCAAGAAATTCTCTCTCAAGCTTCTGCATCATCTTCATTCAAGATCACCAGGTTATTTTAATCTTTAATCTTGTTTCCATTTCAATCTTGTTATTAAAATCCATTTATGTTCTATCATTATGGATTTTTATAAGATTTCTACTCACTAAAATCATTCTTTTTGATTTTATTCTTTCAAAACCTTTGGTTTTGTCATTGTTCTTCCTTCTTAAACTAAGAACAATGTCTTAATCTTCAAATATTTTTGTTTTTATCTTAATCTGGTAAAAACTTCTTTATTTTTAGACTTTAATCCTTCCCTTCTATTCTTTATTTCTTTCCTTGTCCAGCAATGGCACAGTCAGCACTTGTTCCCTCCAAGAACGTCAAGTTCGCCATCACTGACTGTTAAGACATAATCTCATTGGATTCAAGATCATCCAAACTGAAGATCGCAATCTGAAGCTAAAGCCGAAACGTCGAATCTCAATATTAAAGTCTATGTCGTTTGTAATAAATGTCAATGTAATTGTTTGTTATTGTAATAGTTAACTTAATATCTAGTTTGTTAGATATTAGTTAACTTAGTTAGTTTCTAGTTATTATTAGTTATTAGAAATAATATCTAGATATTAAATCTAGATATTATCTTAGGTAGTGTGTTAGACACACTTTAGATTAGAATTGTGATATCTCAACAACTCTCTCAGATTAGACAATATCAGAACACATACAAACACACACTAAAAGGTGTAAAAAGAGAGAAAAACAGAGAACACATTTCATGCTTAAATCGATCAACCTTCTAACATTTGTCATAATCAATACAGGTTGGTAATCTTTATGTGTTGTTGTTTCTATAAGAACTTGATATAAACATTATAGTATTGTTGGACCCACAATTGGTATCAGAGTCTGATAAAGATCAAAATCAAGTTTTTCAGAAAACGACTCTGTGTTCTTCAAGAAAAATCGTTTTCAAGATTTAAGGTGTTTTAGGTGTTAAAATCGATCAGGTTGTGATCGATTAGCATGCTAGATAGAGTTGTTGGTGTTTGATTTCACTTTTAAGCTTTAATCGAGTTCCATTTTGTGATTTAAGTGAGAAAACAGTCGAGTGGAAAAAGGTACTGTACGATCAAATTTTTCTTCAAAAAGTGTGTTTTATTGAGATCGAGTGTTCACATTCAGTTCTAGAAGTGTTTCTAGACATAAGGGTAGAGTTTGGTATTGCTAATCGTTTCAGGAACAAGTTTTTAAGACAATTCTCGAAGTACAGACGAACTAGCACAAACCAGAAGACAAACATACGCAAAGTTCAACTTTGCGCGTCTAACAACAAACGCAAAGTCCAACTTTGCGCTTCCAGCATCATACGCAAAGTTCACTTTGCGCACCCCAAGTGATACGCAAAGCTCAACTTTGCGCATCTCAAGCCATACGCAAACCTCAGTTCACGTGTTCATCTCTTCATGAAAAGCCAAGTCAAGTTTGCACAAACCCTCTCGAAACGCAAAGCTCAACTTTGCGCCTCCCACGTGAAACGCAAAGCTCAACTTTGCGCCTCCCACGTGAAACGAAAAGCTCAACTTTGCGCATCCCACGTGAAACGCAAACCACACTTTGTGCACTGTGCTTGATACGCAAACCTCTCTGCTCCAATCCAGACTTAGATTTTTCTTCAAAATGACATCTAGAGAAGCCCTTGCAATAGGAACTGACACCAAACCACCAGTTCTCTTTAAAGGAGAATACGAATAGTGGAAGGATCGGTTTCTGAACTTCATTGACAGACATGAGCTGGGTGAATTCATCAGGAAATCTATAGAAGAAGGGGTTATGAAACCAGTCACGACGACTCGCTTGGTTGGAAATGTGCCGACTGAAGTTGAACTTAAGTTTCATGAGCTCGGAGATGATAACCTCAGAAGAGCCAAAGGCGACAGATTAGCTAAGTCATACATTTTACAAGGAATTCCAAATGAAATATATGTAAAGATTGACAGCTACAAGGCCTTTGGCAAAGAAATGTGGGATCAACTTGAAAAGATGATGCTGGGCTTGAAGGTTGGGAATCAGCTTAAAATCTCCAACTGCCTAAATAATTATGAAGAATTTAGAGGCAGGGTGGGAGAAACTTTAGAAGAAACCTATGACAGGTTTGTGACTTTGCTGAACGAACTTAGCAAGAACAAAGTCCACAAATCTGAAATTGAGCTGAACGTCAAATTCCTGAGTATTCTTCAACCGGAATGGAAAAGATTTGCTAGGCAAATGAAGCAGATCAAAGATTTGAATGAGATTCCACTTGACGAGGTGTATGAAACCCTCCGACAAAATGAAGAAGAGGTGGATGAAATTCTAGAAGATAAGAGACAGAAAGGAAAGACGGTTGAAGACACAGTCGCTCTTGTAGTCAGGAAGAAGAAGAACAAGGCGATTGTATATGAATCAGAAGAAGATGAAGCTTATGCAAACTCTGACACGGATGAAAATGACCAACTGAAGCAAGCAATGCTTATGCTGAAAAGTGCTTTTCAGAAAAGGTTCTACACAAAGCCAAGTTCAAATAGTCATAGATATTCTTCTGGTCCAAACAACTACATCCACAAGGAAAGGGTTGAAGGAAGTAGATTTGAAGGGAAGAGAACAGAAGAGAGGAAACCTGAAGAGAGAAGGTATAAGTCTGAAGGGAAGAGATTAGAGGAGAGGAAACCAGAAGAAAGAAAGTTCAAAGCTGAAGGATCCAGTCAGCCAGAACCGCCTACGTGCTACAACTGTGGCAAAACTGGTCACTTTGCCAAGGACTGCCGCAGATCAAAAGTCAGAAACTCAGACTACTACAAGAACAAGATGCTTCTTGCAAAGCAATAGGAGGCAGGCAAGGCACTGATGGCTGAGGATGAATACTGGCTCGATCACTCAGACGAAGAAGAAGAGGATGAAGAAAAAGATGAAGCCGTCAACATGTGCTTGATGGTCCAGATAGAATCAGATGCTGAAGCTGATTCAGATAATGAAGAAGAGGAGGTATGTAATTTATCAGATTCAGATTTCATGAGTAAAATGCATGCCATTAGTTTAAAACAAAAAGAGTTAGAATCTAATCTTGAGCGAGAAAATGGTGTTAATACTGACAAAAACCAATTGATACAGAAACTTAGCAATGAAATTGCTGAGAAGAAAGTATTGGTTGAGGTTTTACCTAAAGATAATGACACCAACGCTAAGCAAAAGACAATAATTCTAAAAGAGAATTCTGAACTCAAGTCTCAACTGCTAAAGAGTGGGATTGATTTATATGAGCTTAAAGAATTGCATTCTTCATGTATCAAAGAAAACTTTTCTTTACTTGGAAAATTAAAAAGTTTGGAAGAGAAGTTATATAAAATGGGTCAAACTGAACAGACTATTCATCTGAACAAACCCAAAGAGGAAATAGAGAGATGGGGAATCGATTATAAGAATCCTCACTGTCTACAAAAAGGGATGTCTGAAGTGCCAGGACTTTATGATCATCTTTCAATACAATGAGCTCGCAGAATCCCTGAGTTTAAAACTTTCTGGACTAAACTATCTGAAAAGGATGAAGCCAACGAAACTGAAAAACGGTTGAAATCATCTAAAGTTCATCTTCCATTTTATTATGCGAAATTGAATAATAGCTATGATGAAAATCCAATATATCAAAAGAAGAAAACTCTTTCAAGTGATTTCTTTCAGAGTTATTCTGAAAAAGAATTGGAGGCGAAACCTATTCAAGGTAAACTATATGTCCCTCCTGTAACATCCCGCCTACCTCGACAACAATATTGTCCGCTTTGCCCCTGGATTTAACCAACGTGTAGCGCACGGATTTGTTTCTGGCGACCTGGTGAGAAACTTCCCAGGGGGTCACCCATCCTGGGACTACTCCCACCCAAGCACGCTTAACCTCAGAGTTCCCAGAACCTGACGTGCTTGTGGCCCCAAAACGCGTTGTTGTTAGGAAGGCCAAGATATTACTTATAACACCCAGCATCACTCCTGTCCACGGCCGATATGAGATATGCCTAAGGTGTTACAAACACCCCCCCTGGGACTCATCGTCCTCGATGAGGTTTGCCCCATATCCCGAATGGCACAGGAGTGGCTCTGATACCATCTGTAGCATCCCGCCTACCTCGACAACAATATTGTCCGCTTTGCCCCTGGATTTAACCAACGTGTAGCGCACGGATTTGTTTCTGGCGACCTGGTGAGAAACTTCCCAGGGGGTCCACCCATCCTGGGACTACTCCCACCCAAGCACGCTTAACCTCAGAGTTCCCAGAACCTGACGTGCTTGTGGCCCCAAAACGCGTTGTTGTTAGGAAGGCCAAGATATTACTTATAACACCCAACATCACTCCTGTCCACGGCCGATATGGGATATGCCTAAGGTGTTACAAACACCCCCCTGTCACACCCCGCTAATGCGGAAACACGGAATATGACAGTTCGATAAGCATAGCACTAGGATACAGAAAGAAATACCACCATACTTTCAACCATTGTTTACAACAAGTTCCAAAAGTTTACATCCCTATTACATCTTCAAAAGTTGAAATACAAAATCTCTATTATGAAAGTATTGCAGACGGTTTACACAAAAGATAAACTTTAATCAATTCCAAGTACCTTCTTGTTCCCTGAAAAGCATGTTCAAAGAAAAAAAATGGTCAACTACGAGAGTTGGTGAGTTCACAGGTTTTTAAATATGCACAAATCAAGTTTATATGCAAGTTGTCATTTGAAAATCATAAGCATAAACCAAACTTCAATTCTTTGATTCATGAGTATCACAATTTAGCTTATATGACAAGAGGTATGCATTGATACAACCACGTTGAGCCACTACTAAACCTTTCCGGACCAAATCAACGCCCCATGATCTACCTCAGAGGTGGGCTTTAACCACATGTGTAGTCATATTTCTCTAGTACAGTGCATCCCTACTCGTCAGTATAAGGTGGGCTTGTCAGACCAAATAGCGCTATCCACTAATACTATAGGCCCATTTCTGGGTTAACTAGTAGTGTACCCGGGGACTTAACATTTTTTTAAAACTCAACATATCATTGGCATACATGTCATATAACTTCTACACCAACCGCTTTACAACAAAGCCTCATAAATTTCAATACGTAACGCTTTATAACAAAGCCTCATGAATCTTTAAATATTCAATTTTAACATGCTTTTCACCCCAAGTTCAATAAAAACAATAAAAGTGGGGCTGTGAATACTCACCTCGAATAATGACGCAAGATACGCAATAGCAATTTCCCCTAGCCCAGAGCTTCTAAATTCCTATAGAGAAAGTATGCACAAAGAGTGCTAAATGTCAAATCCAGCCCTTAAGCCTAACTAACTAATCCCACGTCTTATAAAATGCCAATATATGTATTTTATTGTCAAAAATAAAAATTGATGATCATTATAACACCCTTATATCATAATACATAAGTTTGAGGTTTTTAGAACTATCTTTCTGGATTCAGCACTTGCTGTCCAGAAATTATATCCACATAATGGCTTTCAAAATACAACTTCCCAATTGACAATCCTAACCATTTTTTTATAAGAGCTAAAATACTGAATTAAGAACTCTAAGGTAAAAATTCATGAATTTTGGAAGTGTTTTGATGCCCCAAATAATTTCTACAAAACAGTAGGTTACTGATTTTTGAATCAGTTGCGCACTTCTGTTGTGGCATGCTTTTGGAGGATCAAAACTCAACATAATTCAGTGATCCATATATGGATGCAAAGATAACTCAAAAATATACTATATGTAAAAGAATTTACCTCATTTAGATGATTTATGAGGGAGTTATGGTCGTTAGAAGTAGGGTGTACTAATCTGTCAGCTTGGGATAGATTGCACAACTTTCTTCTAAAATACATTTGAGTGACCAAAACCTCATAATTTTTAGTGATTCTTGATTCATTTGAAAGCTAACTCATTAAATTAGTGTATGAAAGCAAAAAGCCCAAATTTCATGGAGTAAATATTGAGATACACAGCTTGGAAGTGGGAGTTCCATTCTTGACAGCAAGCTGTGTAGTACAAAGTTTTTGTATTAAGCATTAAGAGGTCCATTTTCCATGGTTTCTTGTGAAACCACTTGGATTTAAACCCCTTTTCACTAATTAATGATCTAAGAATGAAAACATACATCTTGGACACATATATAACTACAAAATTTCGTCCAAAGTGAGTTGCATGTGACAAAGAACACTAAATAAGTGATTTTTCATCACTTATCAATTTTCAAGACTCTTAATCACACAAGATTGAATAATCTTATCATAAGAGTTTGTTTAAACTTGAAATTACTACTAAAATGTTGATTATAAACCAACTAAAATATCAAAATTTTCGTACACAAAGTTGTACCCATGATAAAATTGACATATTCAACAAGAGACTCAAAATTTCACTTTTTAACTTGGTTTTTCATGGAAGATCATCTTATGGTCATCACTTTATGAATGTTTTTATTCATGAATGATGTCCATTTCACTTCTAAAACCATAAATGAAATACTTCTACACATGCATGAAGATTTTTATAAAGTTCAAACATCAAACTTGAATAAAACATGAAGAAATGATGAAATAGGGTTTGTACCTTGTGTAGATGATGAAGTAAACTTGAAATCCTCAATAATCTTGATATTTTGATCTTAAAACATTCCTTAATTTGCTGGAGATTTGTGTTCTTGGTGGTGTTTGAAGAAGAAGTAGACAATGAGAGAGAGAAAATGAGGAGATGAAGGGTTAATCTTCAAATTTTTAAAATGAAGAAATGAGTTTTTCAAATGAGATTTTTTTTTAAAATAAGAGAGGGAGAGGGTGGAGGGCCGGCCATGTGGCCTCTCCAAGCCCATCTCAATTTTTTTTATTACAAATGCAATATATCTCAATCTCTCAAATAAATCAGATAAATTGAGAACCGACAATTTTTAAATTCTCAATTCTCTCTAAATTGAGTAAATTTTTACAAATAAATATATATTTACCTAAATAATATAAACCTCATTATTTTATGTATTTTAGACATGTGACATAATATTTGGCATTTTATGGGACGTTTTAGTCAGTTATTGATCCGAACCGGGCTTTCTAAACGACTACTGAAATATTTCGGGAAAATTATAATCTAACCATTCTAATTAGATTCTAGAGAAGTAAATTCTATGAACTATTCTCTAATATCTTAAAGGATTCTAACCTTGAAGATTTTGATTTCTGACGGATGTCACAGTTTCCCCCCGTTTAAGGAATTTCGTCCCGAAATTCACATTTTGCTTTCCTCAGATGAATTCTTTACAAGCAGTTGAGGATACTTATTTCTCATATAATCCTCTCGCTCCCAAGTGTATTCCGGACCGTGCCTCGAGTTCCATCGGACTTTCACAATTGGAATTTTACATCGTCTTAATTGTTTGACATCTCGATCGAGTATTTCGATCGGTTCTTCTCTGAAACACAAACGTTCATCAACTTTGACTTCTTCCGGTGATACGACTAGTGATTCATCGGTCAGACACTTCTTCAAATTCGATACGTGGAAGGTGTCGTGGATAGCACTCAACTCCTATGGTAACTTGAGTTTGTATGCGACTGGTCCAATTCTTTCCAACACTTCAAATGGACCAATATACCTTGGACTCAGTTTGCCTTGCTTCCCAAAATGTATTATTCCCTTCCAGGGTGATACTTTTAAAAGTACCTTGTCACCAGTAAAATTTCTGAACTCGAGAACTCTTTATCAGATGAAAGACTTTTGATGAATATTGAACAAAACGTTTTTTCAACTGTGTTTTCAAATTCTGTTCCTTCAAAGGCTTCAAACTTTAAGGATATGTTTGGTTTAGCTAATAAAGAGCTTGATTTTCTGAACTCTAACGGTGGTTTAGATGATTGTTCTGAACAATTTGACTTTAATGCAAAACTTCCTAACCATTCATCGTTTGTTAAGAAATCTTCAAGAAAAACCAGTATGCCTGTGAACAGTGCAAAATGAACGAAAGTTGATAACTCAGTCTCTGTGAAAGCTAAGAGTGCTAAAGATAAGAAAAAATCTAAGCATTCACAGAAACCGAACACTACTGGTAATTCTAAGAAGAAGCAATCGCTTGTTGCTCAAAGGTCTAACTCACCAGTTTCACATGTTTCAGATCTGAGCAAGCAAAGGCCAGAAGTAAATTCTCAATGGAAACCAAAATGGAAGCTTGACAAGACCGTTCTATCGTCTAGTAGTGTTAATTGTAATAAGACTTCACTTAGTAAATATGTCCTAATTGCTGATATTGTTGTTGATCCAAACTCTCTCAGTGATTTGATAACGACCCTTTTTCTGTACTTAGTGAAAATTACGTTTAATATGTATTAGTGTTTCACCATCAGCGATCAGACTGAGTCTGTTAAGTTATCGCTGATGACCTTTCTTGTAAACATTTCATATGTATTAGTGTTTCACTATCAGCGATCAGACTGAGTCTGTTCAGTTATCGCTGATAGTTCTGATGTAAACAGTAACGTAATCCATGAAGACAAGTCTCGCATCAACAGATGTTCATAGCTGAATCGAAGACGAAGCTGTTGAACAAAGAGAAGTCTACTAGTGACCTGATGCGGATATCAGTGAAGCAAAGACAACTCTACTTATACGCGAAGGAACATGAGGAAAGCTTCAGCGATCGCTGAACTCTTGATGTCTCTGAAGATAGAGATATTCAACGATCAAATGATCACTTAGCTTATACCTCAAGTTTCCTTTTGTCTTACCTTGCACAACTTAGTACGATGTGTCAGATAGGACATGCCTCTGCCACAATTCGTACAACAACTCTGTCAACTACACTGTTCATGATCCGACCGAAAGCATGTCTCCCAAAGTCAGACTTTCAAAGCCAATCAGTGAACGCCACGTGTAAAGTGCCCTGCCATGCATTTAATGCATAGGGTATAAATAGGAAGTTCACCCCTCCATCTGTGGGGGTGCTCAATCCTTGAACCCCAAATAGAAACCTTTGTTTTCTATATTCTAAATCCCCCATTCTCTGAAATTCTTGTGCAACCATCTTAGTGTTTTCTTAAGTTTGTTTAGATTGAGTCTTACTTAATCTTATTCCGCAACAGACTTGTAAATTGTGTTTGATTTATCAATAAACAATTTATTAAACTTTAAATTCTGTGTTTGTATTCAACCCCCCCCCCCCCCCCTTCTATAAACTTGTTAAGCACCTTAGGGACCAACAAGTGGTATCAGAGCAGTTTGTTTAATCTAATAAACAAGATCTTGCTTTATTCTCTTCTTTGCTATTCTAAATGGCAGTTAACACAAACACAAACTACTATGATAATGGTTCACTTTCTAAACCTCCTCGATTTAGCAGAGATAACTTTTCTCAATGGAAAAACCGAATGATGCTAGTTCTTGAAGGTGCTGATCCTACTATACCTGAATATATAGAAAATGGACCCTATGAACCTGTTAGAATTACAACTGCAGTTCCCGCTACTGCCACCACTGAAGCTATCCCTGAACGCTATGTCATTAAGGAAATAAGACAGTGGAGTGATGAAGACAAAAAGAAGGTAGGTATAGATGCAAGAGCAAAGACCATTATCTCAATGGCTCTGCCTGATGAAGTTTTCCATTCCATCATGCATCTGAAAACTTCTAAAGAAATGTGGGAAACCATATGTGTTCAATATGAGGGCACCACTGAAATCCAAGAGACCCGAAAGATTAACTTGGTAAGACAGTATGAAAGTTTCATCGCTGGTAAGAATGAATCTCTTTATGATGTTCATCAGCGGTTTAATCATTGATCTAAGAACTGTTGGTAGGACTTATTCTAATTCTGAGGTCTTAACAAAATTCTTAGAATGTCTTTCTGAAAGCTGGGATAGTTATTCAATATGTCTTAAGCTGACAAAAGACTTAAATTCTCTCTCTCTAAGCACTTTGTATGGAATATTGCTCAACTATGAGCAATCGAATCTCCTGAAAAAGAATCTTGTAAAAGATTCTAAAGACTCCAAAAGCACTCCTGTTGCTTTAGTCTCTTCAGAGATAATTCCATCTCAGCGATCTACTCTCACCATCACTGAGTTAGATTCTGAATCTGAGGATCTATCAGACCCTGATCTTTCAGAGTTCGATGAGTCCTTAGCACTCTTGACAAACTCTTTTAAGAGATTTGCAAGAAAGAGCAATTTCTAAAAAATAAGCCTCTCTCTCTTACTGAAAAGCCAATATCAAGTCCTGTTGATAAGGCTACTGCCACTTGCTATAACTGTGAAAAGATTGGACACTTTGCTAGTGAGTGCAGGTCTACAAAGGTCTTCAAACCTTCTACCTCAAGAAGATCCAGTGATGACAAATACCTAAAGCTGAAGAACAAATATCCAAAGCTGAAAAGCTACAAGCAAAAAGGTAAAGGTCTCATCGCTGAAGAACACGACTGGGCTGAATCAGAAGAATCAAGTTCTGATGAAGAAGAAGTCGCTAATCTTTGCCTCATGGCTGAGATTAAAGAAGAAGTGGAAGAACCATATGAACCTTCTATGAGCTACATATCATCTCAGGTATCTATCTCTACAAATCCCTCTCTGCCTGAAGCTGAGAGAAGTCGCGCTGTTGATGTGCTGACGATTGACCTTTATAATGCTCTAAACGACAAAACTCAAGCTGAGAATAAAAATGTTCATTTAACTCAAGAGCTAGAGAAATGTCATGAAAAGATCAGAGAACTAAATCTTTTAGAAGAAAAGTTGAAAGATCAAGTCATTATAAATGAAATCATCAACATTGAACGCGAATAATCCATCGCTGCTCTAAAAGCAGAAAAAAGCTCATGTTGAAAAATGGTGCAAATCATCAACAAAGATCTCTGAGATAATAAATGCTCAAACTCATGAAAGTGATAAAACTGGTCTTGGATTTTGGACACCATAGGATGAGCCTAAAGAAGAAAGTTCCATGCTTAAGTTTGGAACGTTTGTCACTCCTATCTCTGACACTTCTTATGATCAATTTTATCCTTCTTCTTCTAATTCTATCCCTGAGGAAAAATCCAAAGACACTAAGTCTGCAGATAAAGGAAAATCCATTCTTCGTCCTCAGAAGGCTACCAAGAAAGCAAAACTGAAAGTTCCTTCTAAACCTTCAGTGAATCAATCCTCTAGCTCTATGATAGAAATCTTCGATCTCTGTCCTTCAAAGCTAAAGATTGATCTTAAACCCATGAAATCTGAAGAAATGAAAATTCCTCTCAGATCTCATGAGAAAAGCATTCTTGGACCTGGCCTTGCTCATCTTAAACTTGCAAAACCTTCTACTTCTGGTCCTAAAACCATTTTCAAATACAGAAAATGTTATCACTGTGGTTTTACTGACCATATTGCAAGCAAATGTCCGACTGCCACCAAAGCTGATAAAACAGCTAGAGTAAAGATAAATGCCTCTATGGCTGAGAAGGTCACCAAAGTTAAAAAATCAACCAAGGTGAAGAATACCACTAAGGTTAAGAAATTAACCAAAGTGAAGATTACCGCTGAAGCTGAATCTTCATCTGCTGTGAAGACTGCTGAATCTTCGATATCCACTAACTCTAAAGGACCCATTGAAAAGTGGGTACCAAACAACGCTTAATCTTCCTTTTGTGTGCAGGGATCAAAGGGCATCTGGTATCTCGATAGTGGATGTTCTCGTCATATGACTGGACAAAAAGACCTGCTCACTGAATACAAGGAAGAGAGAGGTCCCTCTGTGACCTTCGGTGGAAATGGAAAAGGATATACCCAAGGATTTGGTGTCCTCAGCAATGGGACAACTACCTTTCGAAGAGTCGTTTATGTAGATGGACTGAAGCACAACCTTCTAAGCATCAGTCAACTATGTGACAAAGACTACGAAGTTCGCTTTTCCAAGAAAGCATGTTCAGTGGTGGATGAGAAAGGAAAACTTGCTCTCAGTGGTTATCGCAGAGAAAATGTCTATGTAATAGATATGGACTCTACTACCACTAAAAACTTATGTTTTCTCTCTAAGGCCTCTTCTGATGTCAACTGGCTATGGCACAAAAGGCTCTCTCATCTAAACTTCAAAACCCTGAATTCTCTCTCTTCTAAGGAACTGGTTTCTGGTCTTCCTCAGCACTCATATGCTAAAGAATCTCTCTGCTCAGCATGTGAAAAAGGAAAACAAACAAAAGCTAGTTTCAAGTCTAAAAAAGTCTCTTCAGTGACAAGTTCTCTTCAGCTCTTACATATGGATCTGTTTGACCCTGTTAATATCCAATCAATAGCTGGAAAGAAATATATGCTTGTCATTGTAGATGAATTCTCTCGCTATACATGGGTTATCTTTCTTCGCTGTAAGAGTAATATCCTTTGTTAAAAAGATGGAAGTGCTGAATAATCTTACAGTTCGTTCAATAAGAAGTGATCATGGAACTGAATTTAAAAACAGTTCCCTGAATAATTTCTTTGAGAATAAAGGAATTTCTCATAACTTTTCCTCAGTAAGAACACCTCAGCAAAACGGAGTCGCTGAAAGAAGAAACAGAACGATCATTGAAGCTGCTAGATCAATACTCAACGATTCTCATCTCCCTACTCAATTTTGGGCAGAAGCTGTAAACATTGCATGTTTTACTCAAAACAGATCGCTGATAGTAAAGCGATTTGGAAAGACAGCTTATGAACTTTTTCATAGAAGGAAGCCTTCTATCAACTTTCTTCATATCTTTGGTTGTCAGTGCTTTTTCTTAAACAACAAAGATCAGCTTGGAAAGTTCGACCTAAAAGCTGATGATGGAATATTTCTAGGATATTCCTCCATCTCAAAAGCCTACAGAGTTTTCAACAAACGAAGACAATCTGTAGAAGAAACAATTCATGTCACTTTTGATGAAACTCGCTCAGCGAACTCCAAAACAATCACTGACAATGAAGAGTTAAATGCTTGGATGTTTTCTCACTACAAAGAAACTGAACCCTTCTTCTCAAACCATCAACACACAGATCCACCTACTACTGATGATGATCCAAACATCATACATCCTAATGCTGAATCCAACTCATGGGTTTCAGCTAAACCTCTAAACACCTTACTACCATCAGATCTACCTCTGTCTGAAAACCTCTCTGATAACAACAATTTGTCCACTACTCAACAGTTAATTGCTGATGAACCTCAAACGTCCTCATTAGTAAACATCCCAATTGTTGATCCAACCTCTGAGTTGAGCGATCATGCTCCTGCTCAGCGATGGACCAGAGATCATCCAATAGATCAAATTCTTGGTGATCCAGATGCAGGTATTCAGACACGACGAAGCTCAGGTAATATCTGTCTCTTTGTCAACTTTCTCTCTTTAATAGAACCAAAGAAGACTGATGATGCCCTCAGAGATCCAAACTGGGTCAGCGCTATGCAAGAAGAGTTGACTGAGTTTACCCGTAACAAAGTTTGGAATCTCGTTCCTAGACCATCTGATAAAACTGTTATAGGCACCAAATGGGTGTTTAGAAACAAGTTAGATGAACATGGAACTGTAACCCGCAACAAGGCTCGACTTGTTGCTCAGGGATACAGACAAGAGGAAGGCATAGAATATGATGAAACCTTTTCCCCTGTGGCTAGGCTCGAAGCAATTCGACTATTCTTAGCCTATGCAGTCTATAAAGACTTCATCGTCTATCAAATGGATGTAAAATCAGTGTTCCTAAATGGAAAGCTGAATGAAGAAGTCTATGTAGAACAACCTCCAGGGTTCTATGACCCTAAGTATCCAAGTTATGTTTATAAATTGGATAAGGCTCTCTATGGTCTAAAACAAGCCCCTCGTGCTTGGTATGACACTCTCTCATATTTTCTTATCTCTGAAAATTTTGAACGTGGAAAGATTGATAATACGTTATTTTTCAGAAAGATTAAAGGTCATATAATTCTTGTACAAATATGTGTCGAGGACATAATATTTGGTTCTACTAACCCATCTCTATGTACTCGCTTCGCTGAAAGAATGAAGAAAGAATACAAAATGAGTATGATGGGTGAGCTGACATATTTTCTTGGTCTTCAGATTAAACAATCTGACAAAGGTACTTTTATAAGCCAAGGTAAGTATGTTAAAGATATGATGAAGAAGTTTGATCTAACACAAACTTCAGCAATGAAAACTCCTATGGCACCTCCTTTGACACTTAACAAAGATTCTTCTGGAAACCTGTTAATGTCACTGCCTATAGAGAAATGATAGGCTCCCTGCTGTATCTTACGGCGAGCTGACCTGACATCATGTACTCCACTTGTTTATGTGCACGCTATCAATCTGAACCCAAGGAATCCCATCTGATCGCTGTTAAACGCATATTCAGATATCTGAAAGGAACTCCTAACCTCGGTCTTTGGTATCCCAAAGACTCAGGGTTCGATCTAACTGGTTATTCTGATAGTGATTTTGCAGGTTGTAAACTTGACAGAAAGAGTACCACTGGTGGATGTCAACTCCTAGGAGGAAAGCTGGTAAGTTGGACAAGCAAAAAGCAAAATTCAGTGTCCACTTCCACAGCTGAAGCTGAATACGTAGCCGCTGGAAGCTGTTGCTCTCAGATCTTATGGATGAGAAATCAACTATTAGACTATGACCTTTAGCTATCAATGATTCCAATCTATTGCGACAGCACTAGTGCTATCGCTATAGCAAATAATCCAGTGCTACATTCAAAGACGAAACACATAGAGATCAAATATCACTTTATCAAAGATCATGTGATGAACGGTGATATTGAACTTCATTTTATCCCTACTGACTTTCAGCTTGCTGATTTATTCACCAAACCTCTCGATGAGACAAGGTTCAACTTTCTCATCAGTGAACTTGGAATGTTGAATCTTGAAGAATAATTCTTTAGCGTTCATGCATTGTGTCAGTAATCATAAGTTCCCCTTTTATCAATTTTTCTGATAAACATTCTGACTCTCAGGTATGTTCTCTCAATCCCTTCAACTGAATCTTCATTCAGTAAAAATCTTTTTCAAAATATAAACTTTAATCACTGAACTTTCTTCAAATGATTAAAAGATTTTTGAAAAATACATCCATCACTGATAATTCTAGTCAGTGATCATTCTTAAAAGAAAATCTATCCCTATCTTTACCATCAGGGATACTTTCAAAAAGAAAAATCTATCGCTGACTTTTCTTCAGCGATAATTTCAAAACGGACAAATGAACAGTCTCTCTCTTCTATGACGTCATTTGAACCGACAATCCACGACATGCCTTTTTCTGACACGTTCGTCCGTTGCCCTTCTATCCAATCAACTTCGTGGCACGTGTCCATGTCATGATGAGCATTTGTTTTCCCGCCTCTCACACTCTCTCTCTTCTCTCTCACATATAAAAGGAATGTTTTTCCATTCTTATCTTTTTACGCTTTCTGGAAATACTTTCTAAGCAAGAATTCTCTCTCAAGCATTCTAGCATTCTCAAGCCTTTGCATCATCCTCTTCAAAGATCAACAGGTTATTCTTGATTTTTTTTCTTATTCTTATCTTAAATCATTTTACATAAAACTCCATTTATGGTCTACCATTATGGGTTTATAAGATTCTTATCACATAAAATCATTTTCATTTTTGATTTTATTCTTTAAAAACCATTTTATTTTGATTGTTCTTCATTCAAAATCTTTGGTTTTTCTTCTTGTTCTTGTATCTTATATTAAGAACACCTTTTTAATCTTCAAAATTGTTGATTTCTCTATGTTTCTTTCCCAAAATAGAAACTGGACAAATCTTCTTTATTTTTTAGACTAAAATCTTTTTTCTATTCGTCTATCTGTTTACTCTCAGAATGTCTCAATCTGCACTTGTCGCCTCTAAGAACGTCAAGTTCGCCCTCGCTGATTCTGAGCTTCCCAAAAACAATCATCTTGCTCGCCTTGACTTTGATGGTGTCAAATACCCACATCTGGTGGAAGCCGCAAAATTTCTGAAGCAATCCTGCATTGCTTATGCTATCACTGTGGATCCCACACCTTCCAAAGCTCTACTCCAACAATTCTGGTTTACCGCTGACGAAACCTCTATCACCAACAAAAAGGGTGAACAGGTTCCTGCTATCTCTTTCAGCACTCAACTTGGATCAGGGATAATGACTGCCTTAGGGCTGAGGAAAGCTCTGCGTTTTCCTGACAAACCCAAGAATGGATTTGATGCCTTGCCAACTAATGCTGAACTCATCCAATTCCTGGATGCAATGGAATACTCTTGGGAACCCAAGCCAAGAACGACGATTCAAAACAAGAAGCTGAATCTAGTGAAGAAGGCACTGATGCCTTCTCATCTTAACTACATCTTCTCACACTTCATTCAGTGTATGAGTGGGAAAAGTGGGTCACTGGACCAAGCCAGCAAGACTCAGGTCCAGATGGCTTACTCAGTGATCGCTGGAAGAAACTTCGACTACGCAACATCTATCTTTGATGATCTAAAGTCAAAGATAGAGAAGACCGAGAGGGATCCCAAGGTCCCCTACCTACGCTTCATCTGCGCGTACCTGAAGTTCCTCTACCCTGCTACTTACCCCACTAACTCGGATGCATCTTTTCCAAAAGTGGGTTAGCGCTCCCTGGACGTCAAGACGCTCCCCAATGAGGTAAGTATCTCTGAACTTCGCTCCCGACTATCTCTCCTCACTTCTTCGTCTTCAACGACCATGAAGAAGGTTCCCTCTTTTGCTATCCCTGCCGCTACCCCTTCCAAACGACCATCAACTGGCTCCCTTGGTCCTTCGAAGAAGGCCAAGGTGACCAAGGAGAAAGCTACCTCTAGCTCTATACCTAAGGATGTTTATCAACAAACTTCCTTGGATACATTCGTGGGTCTCTCCTCCACATCCTCAGCGATAACCACTTCAACTGTGCCAGCGATCTCGGTCGCTGTCACAACAACAGTGACGCAACCTACAATCTCAGTTCAACAACAAACTGAGGTAACTACCCCTATCCCTACATCGTTTATCCCCATCTCTAGTCCTTCTATTTCTTTGATCTCTAACCCTCCATCTATTTCTACTCAACCACAGTTTGGACCCATAGGACCTGAACATCAATCTTTTGAGGAATCTTTACAATTCTACAAAATGTTTGATAATTCAGGTATCCCTATAACCTTAAACACTTCTCCAAACTCACCATATAAGCCTGTTTCTCAAAAACTAACTTATATTTCAGGTCCTAGTTTAGCGACTGTTGACACCAATGTCAACAGTTTGAGTGCAAAGGTGGAATCTCTGACTGCCTCTCTCAACACCACCACCAATGTTGTTCAATCAGCTGGTGAAGCACTGAAGACGCTGACAGCCAACTGCGCCTCTAAAGCTGACGTTTCTCAAATCGCTACTCTCCAAGAAGTGATTGTCAAAGTCAGGGAAGACTCACAACAACAGTTTGCATCCATGGCTACAAAGGTTGATTCCTGTGAAGTTCTTCTTCAGCAAATCTGACTCACCTGAAAGCACCAGCTCCGACTCCTACTCCCTCATTCACAGAGAACGATCGTACATCGCTGAACATTGCCGTGGAGTTCATTCATCAGGCTACGTCAGATCTTCCTGCATTTGAAGGCCGTCTGGACTGTTTGGAGGCTGAAGTTCAGGTGTTGGCCGCTACAAAAGCTTCATCTCCTTCCAAAGATCTCTCCCTCAATGATAATGACAAAGAGAGGGAGAAAGCAACTGAAGAAAATACGGAGTTTGAAGTCGCTCTGAGGTCCAACAGAAGGAAACTCCCTCTCAGGTTGAGGGGTAGATAGCTGCAGAAAAGCCCCTCCTTCTCTTGAAGATTTAATCGATGATGAAGAAGAAGAAGAGGACGATGAAGATGAAGCCCTTGATCTTGAAGATCAAGAGGAAGAACCTCATCAAGATGATGATGATGACGATGATGAAGATCCATCGCTATGGTGTTCTTCAGCCGTCACTTTATCAGCGATAGCTTCGAAAGAAGTTATCATAGTAGGGGGGAGCCATGGAACTTCTTCAGGAACCCCTTCCCAAAGCAAAGGTGCTACTGCTGAGGGAAGCCTGAAGAAGACTTCACTATCTGAGGAGAATCCTTCTCAGACAGTTCTCTCCCCTGCTTAAGGGTAAAGAACTCCAAATAATCCCAGCTGCTGAAGCTGATGACCAACCAATCCCAATCTCTGTAAGAGAGATTGATGAAGGAGAAGAAGAAGAAGAGTCCCTGCAACACCCACGGAGGACCTCTAGACCACTTCATTGGTCAGAGGAAGAGATGAAGAAAAGAACAGAGATGATCTCTCATCTGGAGAGTCAACGACTAAAGATCCCCTCTCAATCATCAGATCTAGAGTTCCTGACTGAATCTGAAATCGAAGAATCCGTCAGGGCTGGGAAGCTGATTGCTAACTGTCAAAGAGATGCCTCTCTGGCTCTCAAAATTCAGTCCTCTCAAGTCAAAGACAAGAAGCTGAAAAGCAAACTAGTGGAAGTCCAAGCAGCTCTTTTGAAAGAGATTGAAGAGGAACGCTCCAAAGAAAAAGCGGTCAGTGATAATACAGTCGATTGGTGTAAGCACAAAATTGACTATCGCTCTGACCCAATGAAGATCGTAGATGTTGCTATCTCTGGGAGAAAGAAGAAGGATAAACTTTCTGTCACAATGGAGATTACCAGAGAGGATGGAAGTTGCAAGGCTATGTTAATTTCAAAGCTGGAAGACTTCGGCTACATGGAGTGGCTTGAGTTCAAAGATGCGCTGAAGAAATCAAAGTCAACATACAGAAGCTATGTTGAAAGGCTGAATAATGCCCTCATCAAAAGAGTCGCTGCTATACTAAAGGTGCCATCTACTCTTCCTCCAAAGTCCAAGCAAATCAAGAGAAAGCCTATCTCCTCCTCATCTGATAATGTCGCAGTGATCAGAAATGAAACCTCCATCAAATTCTCAAGAGAAGCTCTGTTCGGTCCTCCTCCTGATCTTTCAGTTCTGGATCTATCTCTGCCTCCTGGCGGACCATACGTTGCGGGACAAGCTCTTGAAGAACCTTTTGGAATCTTCTTCAGAGATGATGAGGAACAGCTCAGATTTCAAAGAGTCTCTGAAATCCCTATTTGTCCCCTCGCTCTTCTCAAGGATCTCATGTGCCTATGGTGTACTCTCTATCCTACTGCTGAGCCAATCATAGTGATCATCTGGAAAGAATCTTTAGAGCAAAGGCAAAAAGGAGAAGAAATTCCTGAGTATTTGATCAATCCTCCTAAACCCTCTTTAGATAGCTGATAGATTAGTTTTCTTTCTTGTAATCTATTAGTTTAACTTACAGCAGTTAATACATCACTTGTACTTGTATTTTTCATACCTTGTAATTCTTTTCTTGGATAAATGAGAATTTCAGTGAAGTACTTAACTCTATCAGTACTGTAAAAGATCCCTCAAAATAGTAATTGGGACATGTATGTTATGAGTCCTGATTATTCCATCATTTTGAATTATAAAGTAATTTTCTTCAGTTACTTTGTCATTATCAAATAGGGGGAGATTGTTGATCCAAACTCTCTCAATGATTTGATAACGACCCTTTTTCTGTACTTAGTGAAAATTACGTTTAATATGTATTAGTGTTTCACCATCAGCGATCAGACTGAGTCTGTTCAGTTATCGTTGTTGACCTTTCTTGTAAACATTTCATATGTATTAGTGTTTCACTATCAGCGATCAGACTGAGTCTGTTCAGTTATCGCTGATAGTTCTGATGTAAACAGTAACGTAATCCCTGAACACAAGTCTCGCGTCAACAGATGTTCATAGCTGAAACGAAGACGAAGCTGCTGAACAAAGAGAAGTCTACTAGTGACCTGATGCGGATATCAGTGAATCAAAGACAACTCTACTTATACGCGAAGGAACATGAGGAAAGCTTCAGCGATCTCTGAACTCTTGATGTCTCTGAAGATAGAGATATTCAGCGATCAAATGATCACTTAGCTTATACCTCAAGTTTCCTTTTGTCTTACCTTGCACAACTCAGTACGATGTGTCAGATAGGACATGCCTCTGCCACAATTCGTACAACAACTCTGTCAACTACACTGTTCATGATCCGGCCGAAAGCATGTCTCCCAAAGTCAGACTTTCAAAGCCAATCAGTGAACGCCACGTGTAAAGTGCCCTGCCATGCATTTAATGCATAGGGTATAAATAGGAAGTTCACCCCTCCATCTGTGGGGGTGCTCAATCTTTGAACTCCAAATAGAAACCTTTGTTTTCTATATTCTAAATCCGCCATTCTCTGAAATTCTTGTGCAACCATCTTAGTGTTTTCTTAAGTTTGTTTAGATTGAGTCTTACTTAATCTTATTCCGCAACAGACTTGTAAATTGTGTTTGATTTATCAATAAACAATTTATTAAACTTTAAATTCTGTGTTTGTATTCAACCCCCCACCCCCTTCTACAAACTTGTTAAGCACCTTAGGGACCAACAATTGCTGTTTTGAACCCAAAACTTGCTGTTTCTCGTAAACAATATTCAATGAAGCAATTATTTCAGTTATCTTTATCTGCTAGAAAGTCTTCTATTTATGATAAACATGTCTCTACTTCTTGTCAACATTCTGCAGATTGGTTTGGCAATTATCATGTGCATTCATCTCATACTAATTCTTCAAATGCATTTCAAAAGAAAAGAGGACCCAATTTGAAATGGGTACCAAAATCTTGTGCTAACACAGAAGGACCTAAATTCCAGTGGGTACCTAAGGCTAAATCTGTGTTGCAGGCACACAAAGCTTAAAGAGAAATCGACTTCTGATTATGTACAGATCAGGACTCGTTCTTCAATGACAAAATAGGTTTTTGGATAATGCAGTTCAAAACCCGGACATCAAAGTCAAAATAGGCTTTTGAACAATTCAGTTCAAGACCCGCACTTCGATAATCAAAGTGCTTATTCCAATGTTGTCGTATGAATATCTAAATTTGTAATTTCTCTTATGCAGACAAGTCATACATGGTTCTTGGACAGCAGATGTTCCAAGCACATGACAGGGCAAAAAGAGATACTGTCCAATTTTAAAGACAAATATTGCGGAACAGTCAGATTCGGCAACGACCAGTTTTCTCCAATCATGGGATATGGGGATGTACAACATGATAATATCACGATCAAGAAGGTGAGCTATGTAGAAGGCTTACGACACAACTTGTTCAGTATAGGCCAGTTCTGTGACAAAGACTTAGAGGTCAACTTCAAAGCCAAGAGATGTTCAGTTCGCAATGAAGAAGGCGAAGAACTCTTGGTTGGAACTCGAGAATCAGACCTCTACACAATCAATTTATCAAATGTCCATAATGACAAGCAGGTTTGTCTACTGACGAAAGCCTCGATGCAACAAAGTTGGTTATGTCATCGAAGGCTCTCTCACCTCAACTTCAGGTACATCAACAATCTGGTCAGTGGAAAGCTCGTCAAAGGACTTCCAGAGCTCAAATATGAAAGAGAACATCTTTGTGCAGCTTGTGAAAAGGTCAAGATGAAGAGGGCACCTCATAAACCAAATCCTGAACCTAGTACAAGTGCTCCGTTAGGGTTATTGCATATGGATCTATGCGGTCCGATGCGAACTCAAAGTCTAGGCAGAAAGAAGTACATACTCGTGATCGTGGACGATTACTCGCGATACACATGGGTCAAGTTTCTACGTTCAAAGGATGAGACACCAGATGTTCTCATCACATTCCTAAAGACAACCCAGGTGAATCTGCAGAAACCAGTCAAGTTTCTACGAACAGACAACGGCACAGAGTTGAAGAACAATAAAGTTAAAGAATATCTCGAATCTGTCGGGATTTCACATCAATACTCTGCTGCTCGAACGCCTCAACAAAATGGAGTGGTCGAAAGAAGAAATCGAACGCTAGTCGAGGCTGCTCGTACTATGCTAAGTCAATCAGACTTACCTCTATTTTTGTGGGCAGAAGCTGTATCGACCGCGTGCTACACACAGAATCGCTCCATGGTACATCGAAGATTCAAGAGGACTCCTTATGCGTTAATCAACAACCGAACACCGACAATCAAATATTTCCATATATTTGGGTGTAAGTGTTTCGTTCTAAACGATAGGGAGAGTCTAAATAAGTTCAGTGCTAAGGCTGACGAAGGAATCTTCATTGGTTATTCCTCGACATCAACTGCATTCCGTGTTTATCTGAAGAAGTCAAAGACGGTGATTGAAAGCATCAACGTCTCGTTTGATGAAGAAATGGCTTCCGAACAACAACCTTCAGAACCCGTTATAACAGGAATACTAGCTTCTGGGCAACTCAGTCCAGGACCTACGTCTCAACAGAATAAATCAGACGAAGCTTCAACTTCAACTAATCATTTATCTGATTTAGACTTATTATTTGAATTGTTTTATGATGAATTTCTTGGATCTAATGTAAAGAAATCTGTTGTGGTTGACAGGATGGAAGACTTAATGACTACTCATCCAACCAGTTCAGATGACTCTATTGAATCCAACGCCCCGATTCAACAAGAAGTTCCAATTCAAATGCCGACTCCAACAGTTGAAGAAGTGACAAATGATAAAGAGACAGAAGTAGATGAAACAGTAGGAGATACTATGCAGATCAATCTACATCCAGAACAAGTTGTTCCTGCTGAGCCTTCTGAACCTATCACTTCAACTGAAATCATAATTCCTCCTGAACAAACAGAAGAAGGTACAAGTGGATTTGTAGATGATACAACTGACATACAATCATCTAATCCACTGCCTCATGAACATAAATGGACCAAAGAGCACCCGCTAAGCCAGATTATTGGCGATCCATCAAAACTGGTGAAAACTAGGTTAGCATCAATGAACATGTGCATGCATGACTCCTTTCTAAGCAAGTTTGAGCCAACACGAGTATCATAGGCACTTGCTGATCCAGAATGGGTGATCTCAATGCAAGAAGAGCTAAATCAGTTCAATGCACTTCAAGTCTGGAGACTCGTACCGAAACCTCAAGGTAAAACCATTATAGGTACGAAGTGGATTTTCAAGATAAAGAAAGACGAAGATGGTACCGTTATCCGAAACAAGGAAAGACTAGTAGCCAAAGGATACAGACAAGAGGAAGGAATCGATTACGACGAGACATATGCTTCTATGGTGCGATTAGAGGCAATCAGAATGTTTCTAGCCTACGCAGCCCACAAGAACTTCACGGTCTTTCAAATGGACGTGAAGACAGCATTCCTGAATGGAATTCTGAAAGAGGAAGTCTACGTCTCTCAGCCAGAGGGTTTTGTCAATCAAGAGAAGCCGAATCACGTCTACATTCTCGACAAAGCACTCTACGGTCTGAAACAAGCACTTCGAGCCTGGTATGATGTCCTTTCCAATTTTCTAGTCAAGTCTGGTTTTTCAAAAGGTACGGTGGATACCACTTTGTTTATCAAAAAGGAAAAAGGCGATATCATTTTAATTCAAATCTATGTAGATGATATTATCTTTGGTTCTACAAATACTAAGTACTGTAAGAATTTTGCAAACCTTATGGTGTCTAGATTTCAGATGAATATGATGGGAGAGATGTTTCTTTCTCGGTTTACAAGTAAAACAATTTTCATCGGGTATTTTTATCAATCAATCAAAATACATTAGGGACATTCTTCGGAAGTTACAAATGGAAAATTCAAAACCGATTGGTACCCTAATGGCACCAGGTACTAAGATTGGCACCGATCCTTCGGGTACGGCTGTTGATGTTAGGACTTATAGAGGGATGATAGGTTCTTTAATGTATCTTACTTCTAGTAGGCCAGATATAATGTTTTCAACATGCTTATGTGCACGATATCAGGCCAATCCTAAAGAAATCCATATGTCTGCTGTGAAGAGCATATTTAGGTATCTAAAGGGCACTACAGATCTTGGTCTGTGGTATCCTAAAGATACTAGTTTTGAACTAACAGACTACACAGATGCAGATCATTCAGGTTGTATGTTAGACAGGAAGAGCACGTCGGGACATGTACAGTTCCTCGGTGATAAGCTCGTAAGTTGGGCATCGAAGAAGCAACTTTGTGTTTCAACTTCCACGGCCGAAGCAGAATATATAGCTGCTGCTAGCTGCTGTTCTCAGGTCTTATGGATGAGAACTCAATTGCGCGACTACGGTTTCCACTTCAACAAGATCCCGATATACTGTGACTCCAAGAGCGCCATCGCGATATCAGCGAATCCTGTTCAACACACCAAGACCAAGCACATAGACGTCAGATATCATTTTATTAAAGATCATGTTGAAAAAGGAACAATTGAACTTTTCTTTGTAAAAACTGATTATCAACTTGCCGATTTGTTCACCAAACCCTTAGACGAAAAGAGGTTCAACTTTCTTGTCTCTAAGCTTGGTATGCTAAATCTTAAGATATAATCAGTAGTTACCTATCAAAGTTGTCTAATTGTATACTTTTTCATCATTTCTTCATTCTTAACTCTGATTGATATCTGCACTTCTCTATTCTGTTCATGATCCAAGGGGGAGTATGAGAAGAAATTGACATCTGGTCAATATCACTTCGAGGGGGAGCTCATTAAATATGTGCATGTACCTTTTAATGTCAAATTTTTTTTGTAATGCAAGATTTTAGGGGGAGCTCTTCAAGTCAAAGGAGTACGGATATGACTTCTGATTATTTCTGATCAGAACTCGTATTTTAAAATGTTTTACTGCTTTTTGTCTTTTAAATTCAAGTGAATAATTTTACTTTCACTTGACATAAGACTTTTGCAGAATTTTTGAGAGAAACTTACAAGTTCATATCTTTATGACTTAAAGCTTAGCTTCATGAGATGAAAGATCGTACGTAAAAGTATAATTCTAAATCTTCATCTCATATATGTTTGAAAGAAGAACAACTTTCAATCATTGGAAAACATTGTTTTTAATGTTCAAACCACTTCCCGATTTTTCAACAGATTTTATATTTTGGGAGTGTATTTTAAATGTTTAATTAAACCAATCTGAGCATCACGTGCATCATAGGAAAACAAGAAAAAAATTGTGCTAGGAATTAACACAACTTCAATGGAATCACGTTAACCAGTGATTTCTACCCAAGACGTTAATCCTTAGTGATTGAGTGTGCAAAGAGAAAAAGAAATGATTGTGATTAGAGAAAGCTTAATGTTTAAAAGAAAGAGCGTGTGAGAATAGAGTTAAAAGAATATCACAACTCTGCACCAACTTTTTCTGAGTCGGGCAGCCACCATTCTAATGTTTCACAATTCTTTGGTGATCACTATTGAAACAGGCAACTAGCCCATGTCAACTCTTAATCAAAACTCACCAACTACTCATTTTCTACTCAAATAGAAATTGTTTCACATTTTCAAAGGGGAAGCAACACATTTGCTATCTGATTTTCATTTGGAAAATCTGGATATTGAAAAGAAGGAAGTCTGCCCCACCTTCGCACTTCAATCATGCACATTGAGTTTGTGTTTAAATTACTGTTGTCTAAGTGGTTTACACAATTTTGAGCCAAACAAGCAATCATCAAGTGCTTAATTCTTTCTATCACAAGCACGAACACACAAGGAATTAGTTTCTTTGTCATAACGTTTATAGAAATTACCTTTGTGGTGTTTCGATGATTAAATGGAAGCCCTGGGGGAGTCAACATCAAACAGCTCCTTTCCAATGTGTATTTGTTACACAGTGACTTAGTGTTACTGACAGGCATGTTAACTGATTCATTAGTTGATTCAGGTGTTACACGACTATTTTGTCTGGATTTGCAAAGATCTGGATGAATATCTTTTGAGTTGACGGATCAGGGGCTCTAACCGCAAGATAGACATTTCTTACAAATAATTTTGATGAAGTCGTTGCACTTAACATCAAAAAGGGGGAGAATGACTACACAAGAAATGGAAAAGATCACATGTTTCAAGAATCACGTCCACTCTTCAAAGGGGGAGATTGTTAGAAAAAGACATGTTGATTTCAGAGCTAGAGAAAGAGATTGCATCTTCTGAGCTGAACAAGAAGACTAAATTGTTAAAATCATTTTCGTAATGATCTTGATCCAAAGGGGGAGATTGTTAAGACACAGTCTCATTGGATTCAAGATCATCCAAACTGAAGATCGCAATCTTAAGCTAAAGCCGAAACGTCGACTCTCAATATTAAAGTCTATGTCGTTTGTAATAAATGTCAATGTAATTGTTTGTTATTGTAATAGTTAACTTAATATCTAGTTTGTTAGATATTAGTTAACTTAGTTAGTTTCTAGTTATTATTAGTTATTAGAAATAATATCTAGATATTAAATCTAGATATTATCTTAGGTAGTGTGTTAGACACACTTTAGATTAGAATTGTGATATCTCAACAACTCTCTCGGATTAGACAATATCAGAACACATACAAACACACACTAAAAGGTGTAAAAAGAGAGAAAAACAGAGAACACATTTCATGCTTAAATCGATCAACCTTGTAACATTTGTTATAATCAATACAGGTTGGTAATCTTTATGTGTTGTTGCTTCTATAAGAACTTGATATAAACATTATAGTATTGTTGGACCCACACTGACTCTGAAGTCCCCAAGAACAACCATCTTGGACGCCTAGACTTCGATGGAATCAAATACCCACACCTAGTGGATGCTGCTAAATTCCTGAAGCAATCTTGCATTGCTTACGCTCTCACTGTTGATCCAAAACCCTCCAAAACTCTACTTCAACAGTTTTGGTTCACAGCTGAAGAATCGACCATCACCAACAAGAAAGGTGATCAGGTCCCTGCCATTTGTTTCTGCACTGACCTCGGCAAAGGAATGATGACCGCTTTCAGCTTAAGAAAGGCTCTCAGGTTTCCTGACAAACCTAAGAGTGGCTTTGAAGCTCTGCCTACTGACGCTGAACTCATTCAGTTTCTGGATGATATGGAGTACTGCTGGGACAACAAGCCCCGCTCCACTATTCCCAAACAAGAAGCTGACTCTCATCAAGAAGGCGAACATGCCTTCTCAGTTGAACTTTATCTTTTCTCACTTCATTCAGTGTATGAGTGGGAAAAGTGGTTCCCTTGATCAGGCCAACAAGGTACAGCTCCAGATGGCCTACTCGGTCATCGCTGGCAAAAACTTTGACTTTGCCACCGCTATCTTTGACGATTTAAGGTCAAAGATAGAGAAGACGGAGAAGGATCCCAAGATCCCATATGTACGATTCATCTGTGCATATCTGAAATTCCTTTACGCCAACGCCTACCCTACTACTGCTGATGGCTCCTTCGCCAAAGTGGGTCAGCGTTCACTGGAGGTCAAACCGCTGGAAAACGAGGTAAGTATCTCTACCCTACGCTCCCGACTCTCTCTCCACACTTCTTCTACTTCAACGGCCACGCAGGAGGTTCATTCTTCTGCTAACCCTGCCGCTACCACTGGTTCCAAACGACCATCAGTTAGTTCCTTTGGCCCTTCGAAAAAGGCCAAAGTAACTAAGGAGACAAGCGCCTCTAGTTCAAGGCCTGAGGAAGTTTCTCGACAAACTTCCTTGGATGATTTAGTAGTCCTCTCCCCCACATTTGCTGCTGTAATAACATCAACCGTGCCAGCAACCTCGGTCGCTGTCACAACAACAGTGACTCAACCTGAAATCTCAGTTCTTCAATCAACTGAGGTACCTTATCAACCCCAAACTTCTTCTATCCCCATCTCTAATCCCTCTATTTCTTTGGTCTCTGACCCTCCTCTCATGCAACAACCTCATGTTGCATTTTTAGGACCTGATTCTCAAATGTATGAAAGAGACATGCAATTTTTCAACATGTTTGAACGATCAGGTATACCTAAACCCACCAATACACCTTCCTTCTCCCCATCTAAGCCTGTTACTCAGAAGCTAACTTTTCTTTCAGGTCCTAGTTTGGCAACTGTTGACGCGAATGTCAACAGTTTGGGTGAAAAGGTGGTTTCTCTCACCGCCGCTATCAACGAAACCACCAGCGCAGTCAATACCGCTGGCGAAGAACTGAAGACTTTGATAGTTGCCTGCTCAACTAAAGATGAAGCCTCTCAATTCTCCACTCTTCATGAAGAGATTGTCAGAGTGAAGGAGGATACTCAACGACAGATGGATGCTCTATCCACCAAAGTGGATTCCTGCACAACTCTTCTTCAGCAAGTCCTTGACAAGCTGAATGCACCAGCTCCGACTCTTTCTCCTTCCTTCACATCGGACGATCGCACCCAACTCCACATAGCTGTTGAATTTATTCATCAGGATACTTCAGATATCCCGATGATTGAAGGACGGCTAGACAGTCTGGAGGCTGAAGTCCGAAAGTTGGCCTCTGCACAACCTTCCTCTCCATCCAAAGATCTCTCCCTCGCTGATAATGACAAAGAGGTGGAGAAAGCAGCTGAAGAAATTAAAGAGGGGGAGACAACAGCTGAAGTTGTTGAGGTTCAACTTAAAGATCCTCCTTCTCATGTTGAGGGGTAGAAGGTTGTTGACCAAGCCCATTCTTCTTTCAAAGACTTTGTCGAAGAAGAAGAAGAGGACGATGAAGAAGAAGATCTTGATCTTGAAGATCTAGAGGAAGAGCAACCTCATCAAGAAGATGATGATGATGACGATGGAGAAGACTAGTCCTTATGGTGTTTTGCAGCCATCACATCTTCAGTGATAACTTCGAAAGAAGTTGTCACGGCAGGGGGGAGTCATGGAACATCCTCAGGAACCCCTTCCCAAAGCAAACCCAAAGGTGCGGTTGCTGAGGGAAAGCTGAAGACAGTTTCACTATCTGAGGAGAATCCTTCTCAGGTATGCCTCTCACTTGTCCCTGTTTCTTTCTACAAACCCTCTATCTCTTTCTAGCCTTTATATTTGATAGGTCCTAGATCTGGATCATTTCATGTTTGTATAACAAGTTAGGATAGGAGAAGAACTATTTATTCTAGAGAGAGAAATTAAATCTAATCTAGAGAGAGAAAGTGCTTAAGGACTACATTTTCATTAATTGGAATTATGAAAATATTATGACTACAACTCCTATTTATAGTCCAATAACTATCCTCCCTTGTTACAACATTAAGCCCAATCCCATCTACAACTAAGCCCAATAGGCCCAAGGCCTTTTACAAATACAAATCAAATACAATTAAATGTTATTTACTTTCCAACACTTTTATACACTAACATTCTCCCCCTAAAGTTTTGGAAAGTAAATCATCTTCAAGCTCTAATCTTCTCTCCCCCTTGATTTGTACGGTGAAGAACAGTCCAGATTCTGGTGAAAATTCGGTTTTCCGGCGAGACGAATTTTACAGACCATTGATTTTGATTTTCATGCTCAAAATTGATCAATCAACTTAGAAAAACGTTGTAGAACATATTTGTAAAGAGAATTTGACAATATCAAAGCTTATTCACGTTTTTCCGGCGAGTGAACAGTACCTTTCCGACAAGGACATTTTTCCGGCGAAACGACTTAAAATACTCATAACTCGCTCAATTTTCGACGAAATTCAGATCCGAAACTTGTAGATCGCTCGAAATTCAATAAAGAATAGATCTTGACAATTCAAATCGATTCATGCAACAAATTTTCGGATCGATAGATTTGACGCGAAAACGATACCGAAAATATCGAAAAATCTCAAAAATTATCGAAATGCGATTCTACGAATTGAGATAGATCTGGAATACGATTAAGAACAATACTTCAAGAGGATTTAAAAATTCGATGAACTTACAAGTAGATCGGGCTTAAAAACGCATGAAATGTCGAGATCCGATAATCGTTTCGATAAAAATGTTATCGTTTGACTCTGATACCACTTGATAGGTCCTAGATCTGGATCATTTCATGTTTGTATAACAAGTTAGGATAGGAGAAGGACTATTTATTCTAGAGAGAGAAATTAAATCTAATCTAGAGAGAGAAAGTGCTTAAGGACTACATTTTCATTAATTGGAATTATGAAAATATTACGACTACAACTCCTATTTATAGTCCAATAACTATCCTCCCTTGTTAAAACATTAAGCCCAAGCCCATCTACAACTAAGCTCAATAGGCCCAAGGCCTTTTACAAATACAAATCAAATACAATTAAATGTTATTTACTTTCCAACACTTTTATACACTAACAATCTTCTCTCTTTCCAAAACATACCCTAACTCCTTTCTTTCTATTTTCTGTCCAGACAGTTCTCTCCCCTGCTTAAGGGTAAAGAACTTCAATTAATCCCATCCGCTGTAGCTGGTGAACAAATAATCCCAATCTCTGTAAGAGAGATTGATGAAGAAGATGAGGAAGAAGAGTCCCTGCAACATCCAGAAAGGCCCTCTAGACCATCTCACTGGTCAGAGGAAGAAATGAAGAAAAGAACAGAGATGATCTCTCATCTAGAGAAACAATGACTGAAGATCCCCTCTCATTCAAAAGATCTAAAGTTCCTGACTGAAGCTGAAATCGAAGAATCTGTCAGGGCTGAGAAGCTGATAGCTGATTGTCAAAGAGATGCCTATCTTGCTCTCAAGATTCAGTCCTCTCAAGTCAAAGACAAAAAGCTGAAGAAGAAACCAGTTGAAGTCCAGGCTGCTCTATTGAAAGAGATTGAAGAGGAGCGCTCAAAAGAACAAAGGGTCAACGATAGCTCAGTCGAATGGTGTAAAAACAAAATCGACTATCGCTCTGACCCAATGAAGATCATAGCCGTTGTCATCTCATGGAAAAAGAAGAAGGACCGAGTTTCTGTCACTATAGAGATTACCAGAGAGGATGGAAGCTGTAAGGCAATGTTCGTTTTAAAGTTGGAAAGCCTCGGTTATATGGAATGGCTAGAGTTCAAAGATGCGCTGAAGAAATCCAAATCAACCAGCAGAGGCTATGTCGAAGGCATCTTAGAAGCCCTTATCAACAGAGTCTCCAATGTGTTAAAAGTACCATCTGCTCTTCCTTCCAAGCCAAGGCAGTTCAAAAGAAAGCATGTCTCCTCCTCCTCTGAAAATGTCGCAGTGATAAGAAATGAAACCTCCATCAAATTCTCAAGAGAAGCTCTGTTTGGTCCTCCTGCTGATCTTTCAGTGCTCGATCTATCTCTGCCCCCTGGGGGACCATATGTTGCAGGACAAGTAATCAAAGAACCTTTTGGAATCTTCTTCAGAGATGATGAGAAAGAACTCAGATTTCAAAGAGTCTCTGAAATTCCTATATGTCCCCTCAGTCATCTCAAGGATCTCTTATGCTTATGGTGTGACTTCTCTCCTGCTGCTGAACCGATCAAGGCAATCATCTCTCAAGAATCTTCAGATCGAAGGCAAAAAGGAGAAGAAATACCTGAGTATATGATCAATCCTCCTAAGTCTTCTTTAGATAGCTAATAGATTAGTTTCCGACTTTCTGTAATCTATTAGTAAAACTTACAGTAGTTAGTACATCACTTGTACTTGTAATTTTCATACCTTGTAATTCTTCTCTTGAATTTATGAAAATTTCAGTGAAGTACTTAACTCTATCAGTACTGTAAAAGATCCCTCAAAATAGTAATTGGGACATGTATGTTATGAGTCCTAATTATTCCTTATTTTGAATTTAAAGTAATTTTCTTCAGTTACTTTGTCATTTTCAAATAGGGGGAGATTGTAGATCTAAACTCTCTCAGTGATTTGATAACGACCCTCTTTTATACTTAGTGAAAATTACGTTTAATATGTATTAGTGTTTCACCATCAGCGATCAGACTGAGTCTGTTCAGTTATCGCTGATAGTCTTTCTTACAAACATTTATATGTACTAGTGTTTCACTATCAGTGATCAGACTGAGTCTGTTCAGTTATCGCTGATAGTTTCTGATGTAAACAGTAACGTAATCTCTAAAGATAAGTCTCGCATCAACAGATGTTCATAGCTGAATCGAAGACAAAGCTGCTGAACAAAGACAAGTCTACTAATGACCTGATGCGGATATCAGTGAAGGAAAGACGAATCTACTTATACGCGAAGGATCATGAGGAAAAGCTTCAGGGATAGCTGAACCTCTTTATATCTCTGAAGGAAGAGATATTCAGCCATCAAATGATCACAAAGCTTATGCCTCAAGTCTCCTTTTGTCTTACCTTGCACAACCAGTACGATGTGTCAGAACGAACACGTCTCTGCCACAAATCGTACAACAACTCTGTCAACTACACTGTTCATGATCCGGCCGATAGCATGTCTCCCAAAGTCAGACTCCCAAAGCCAATCATTGAACGCCACGTGTAAAGTGCCCTGCCATGCATTTAATGCATAGGGTATAAATAGAAAGATTACCTCTCCATCTGAGAGTGTGCTCACCTCTAACCTTCATCTTTCTTTTTCATAGAAACCCTTGTTTTCTATCCTCTCAATCCCCCATTCTCTATATTCTTGTGCAAACATCTTAGTGTTTCTTAAGTTTGTTTAGATTGAGTCTGTCTTAATCTTATTCCGCAACAAACTTGTAAATTGTATTTGATTTATCAACAAACATTTTATTAAACTTTAAATTCTATGTTTGTATTCAACCCCCCCCCCCCTTCTACAAACTTGTTAAGCACCTCCGGGACCAACATCCTAATGGTGGTGCTGGAAGAAGAGTTAAGGGAAATCCTTCTGCGGGTAGAGTTCCATGGGAATCTAGATTTCGAGGAAAAAATCATTCTAAGGTTGGGAGGATTGTAATGCCCGTAATTTTCGGTAAGTAAATGTCACCCGGACATTTATATGAGTGGGGTTTTGTTGGGAAATGTATTGTTTAAAGTCCCTCGGAGTATCGGGAGTTTGGGCATTGAAAAAGCGGATTGTTTGGAGTTTGGGGGCACCCGGGCGACCATGCCAGCGATTGTGCCAGAGGGCACAAAATCCTGGCACTATCACCAAAGCTGAGAACCTACGGTACAAGTCTGGCGATTGTGCCAGCGATTGTGCCACTGGCACAATCGCTTGGCACTATAGCCGCGCGTACCAGTGGGTTAAATGTTTCGATTATCACCATTTCTTCTCATTTTCTCACTTCTATCATCTTCCCTTTTCTCTCCCAAACACCAAAACGAACCCTAACCAATTTTGGGGGTTTTACCTCCTCAAACCACATGATTACTGTTAGAGCATAAATCTGTTGGATACAAGATCAAGAATACTGAAGATCAAAGTTGAAGAAAGTCGAAGTTGAAGAAAGTCAAATCTCATTAAAGTCAAAGTCTTTTGTAATAAAAGTCAATATATTTGTACTTTGTATTTTAATTTCCTTTATATTAGTTGTAGGTATAAATACCTTGTCTTGTATTTTTCTATTTGTAGAAGTTATCATTTTTCAGTATGTACGTAATTGTAAGAATTCAGTGATTTTAGAGAGAGAAATATCAGAGAGAGAGAGAGTTCGTTAGAGAGAGTTTGTAGAGAGAGAAAGTGTAATTTTGGAATTGAATTGAAATCAAACAGGTAATTGTTTGTGTTAATCTTGTTTGTTTGATTAATCTTGATTAGAAACTAGAATTTGGGATTATCAATTGGTATCAGAGCAGATCGAAATCGAGAAAAAATCAAGAAATGCATATGTTCGTACTGTTCATCGAAGTCCAGATTGATTTTTAGTTTTAGTGAGTTTTTAGAGTTGTAATTGATTAGGTTTTGTTAAGAAAGTGTAATCGATCGAGTCTGTATAGGTGTTATCAAGAATTGCACTATAATTCATTCAAATTTTCGAATTTTGTGGTTTTTGGTATACACGAGTTCTTAACACTATTCTTGAATCAAAATTGTAATTTTGATGTATTTGATCCAAATTTAGTGATAGTATTGTGTTCGAGTTGTTTAGAAGATCAAATTGTCGAAGTTTCTTGTCTGAATTCAAGGTATAAATGAGTTTTTGGTGAATTTGAACGATTCATCGAGGTATGCGGGTGATTCATAAGATGTGCGTTTGATTCATCGGATTGTGCGGGTCTATCATCAAGAAGTGTACAAGTTCTTCAGAAGAATACGGGTCATTCAAAGTCAGAAGAATCGGATTGTGCGGGTGTAAAGTCATTTTGAGAATCGTGTAACGAGATACGCATAGTATGTCTTGCGGGTTTACTTTGACACGAACATTGTGTTGTGTTTGCATCTTGACACGCACAGTTTGAAATGCGTTTGCTTCTCAACACGCACAGTTCGATATACGGGTGTAACTTGACACGCATAGTTTGAAATGCGTTTCCTTTGTGACACGAACATATTGATTCTAGACATGCACAACAGAGGTTCCTTTGTGACACGCACAGAAGAGGTGTGCGTTTGTCTTTGAGAAACGCTTAGTTGACAAAGTAGAAGGATAAGCAAAGTGTGCGTTTCCTACCTGACACGCATATTGGTGATGTTCGGTTCAAGTGCGACACGCATAGTGTGATGTTCGGTTCAAGTGTGACACGCATAGTGAGATATGCGGTTCAAGTGTGACACGCATAGTTGAGGAATGTGTTTACTGAGAGACACGCATAGCAGAAAAGACTTAGTTTAATTTTTGTGTTTTTTTTCGAATTTCAATTTTTTTTTAATATTTCATATTTCTTGATTGTTTCATTTGGACTAACGATCAGTTCTAGTTCAAAGGCGAGTATGAACAATGGAAGGACAGATTCTTGGATTTCATAGATCGGCATTCAAATGGAGAGAATATTCTTCTGTCTATCACCGAAGGTCCAATGGCTCCAATAACAGTTCAAGTACCTGATGTTGATTCTTCTGATAGTGAAGATGGAACTGAGGAAAGAGAGCAAAAGATGAAAACAGTGATAGTGGATATCTCTTAATATTCTGAAGATCAGAAAAGTCGATACAAAGCAGATAAACAAGCGAGATCATTACTTCTTCAAAGCACTCCAAACGAGATCTACATCAAGATTGATAGCTATAAAGCTAATGCTAAGAAGATGTGGGATCAGTTGCAAAAGATGATGATGGGATCAAAGGTCGGAAATCATATGAAAGTGGCGAACTGCATCAATAGTTATGAGGAATTCAAAGCTAAGGAGAATGAGAGTCTGGAAGATACCTATGAGAGGTTTGTATTGCTTCTGAATGAGCTGACAAAGAACAAAGTCAAAAAGAAGCAGTTGGAAAATAATGTCAAATTTCTGAGTATCCTACGTCCGGAATGGAAAAAGCATACAAGAAGGATGAAACATATGAAGGATTTGAATGAAATTCCACTACATGAGGTATTTGAGACCTTGAGGCAAAATGAGGAAGAGGTTGAAGAGAAAAGAGCTGAGAAGAAGAAGGCAGAAAAAATTCCTGATCCGATTGCTTTGGTAGCTGGAGAAAAGAAGAAAGAAAAGAAAGAGAAGAAAAAGAAGATAGTTCTTACAAGTTCAGAGTCTGATTCTGTTTCAGATAGTGATGATGGAGAGAATTTGAAACAAGCCATGCCTGTTGTTGACCCGTGCATTTCAAAAGAAATTCTACAAGAAGCCGGGATCAAATTCTCAACGCTATTCTTCATCCAGTTCAAAGAACCACGAGCATCGACAGAAAGTGGAAGGAAAGAGGTATGAAGAGGATAGATATGTGGAGAAGAAACCGGATGAGAAAAAGAAATTTATGAATGACTACACCGCTGTTGAAAAGCCAACAACAGATTCCATCAAATGCTACAATTGCGGCAAGATGGGTCATTTTGCAAAAGATTGTCGAAAGTCGAAAGTTCGCAACTCTAAGTACTATCAGAACAAGTTGCTTTTGGCAAGACAACAAGAAGTGGGTGTCGCTCTAATGGCTGAAGATGAGTTTTGGTTGGATTATTCAGAAGGAGAAGAGGATGACAAGAAAGAAGAAACAGCTCATATCTGTCTCATGCGCAAAGAAGTAAAAGATGACGAGTCAGATGATGAGGCAGTTAATGAGGTATTAAACTTATCTGAAAAATATTTTATTACCAAAATGGAAACCATGATGGTTGAGTTTCAAAATTTACAAGATAATCTGAAAAAGGAAAAAGAAAGAGTTGCTAAAAAGAACAAAAAGATCTTTGAACTTAATACGTCTGTTATTTCAAACAAAGATCTGATTGATTCTTTACGCAAATCTGATTTTGATTCTAAATCCAAGGTAGATGATTTTGAAAAGAGAATTTCTGATTTTGAAGGTAAAGTGTCTAAATATGAGTTTGAAAAGACAGAATCTGCACTAACTGTTTATAAACTGCAGGTTGAAAACAAGAATTTTCATAAGAAGGTAAATGGTCTGGAAGCAAAACTTTATGCGAGAGGTCAAACAGATCAAACCATTTTTCTCAATGCACCTAATGAAGAGGCTGATGTCAAAGAGAAATGGGGACTTGGTTTTGAAAACCCCCATTATCTTAAAAAAGCTATCAGAAAACAGCCGGCACCTTATAACTATGATTTTCTTACTTGTGCTGATAAACATACTCATTTAAAACCCAAATTTGTTACCAAATTGCCAGAAGAAGTTGAGGACCAAGAAACTGAAAATAGAAAGAATAAAAAGAAAATGCAACTACCGTTTAACTATGAAAAGTTAAATGATAGTTATCTTTCCAAAACACCAATAGTTATTTCAACTGACTATTTTGTTAGTTATTCCGTTTCTGAGATGAAGGCAAAACCTGCGATTGCAAAGGTTTATATTCCTACATCTATTCTTGAAAGCAAAATAGTCGAGCTTGAAAATGTTTTATCTGATGAAAATTTTTTGGCTGATATTCAACAAAATGTATTTTCTACAGTTATAAAGAACACTGTTTTTCAAAATAAATCTACAAAGTGTTCTACAGTTTCTAAGACATCTCAATCTTCATCTGATAATTCTGATGACTTATTTGAGTCTGCAAATGATTTTCTAAATTCTGATGATGGGTGCATGGAAGAATTTGATATGTTTGATGTCAATACTACACTTCCTGATCATTCTACTTGTCTTAAAAATGACAAAGTGTTACCAAGTGGTGTAAATATTGTGGACTCATCAACTAAGGTTGGTGAATCAGTTTCTGTAACTGCTGATTACTATGCTCAAGGTAAGAAACATAAGAAACAGCGATTACAGAAACAGAAATACACTGGTACACAAAAGTATACTCAGTCTCGGAAATCTGCTTTTCCTAATAAATCTATATCTTATGTTTCAGATTTAAGGAAGAAAAAGTTGAAAGCTCAATCCGAATGGAGACCAAAACGGAAGGAGGATGAGATAGCCGGATCAGTTTCTGATAATTCTTTTACTAGTCAAGTTAATAGTGATAATGATGTAATTGATCAATTTGCTTCAAATAAACAAAACCTTGTAACTTCTTACAAGAAATATTCAATAAAGCAATTGATTCAATTATATCCTATTCCTACTACATTTTATTCTAATTATTGGAGAACTGATTTTGCTTATTCTCATAATTCTTCTGATTGGTATGAATCTTATCATGTTAATTCTTCAAGATCAAATGTTTTTCAAAGTTTTAAAAAGAACAGAGGGTCCATTTTCAAGTGGATACCAAAATCTTGTGCTAAAATGTTAGGACCCGTCTTTAAATGGGTACCTAAATCTATTATCTCCTGATTTCTCTTGCAGACCCGACATATGTGGTACTTGGATAGTGGATGTTCCAAGCATATGATTGGGTAAAAAGCTTTATTGTCTAACTATACAGAGAAATTTAGTGGTAATGTCAGATTTGGGAACGATCAGCTTTCACCTATCTTAGGATATGGTGACATTATTCAAGACAACATAACGATCAGTAAAGTGAGTTATGTCGAAGGCTTGGGGCACAACTTATTCAGCATACGTCAATTCTGTGATAAAGGGTTAGAGGTCAACTTCAAGTCTAAGAGTTGCTCAGTTCGCACTGACGATGGAACAGAACTCTTATCTGGAAATCGAAAGACAAACCTCTACACCATCAATCTTTCAAAAGTTCAGATTGAGAGTCAAGTATGTTTATTGTCAAAAGCTTCAACGCAACAAAGTTGGCTCTGGAACAAACGTTTATCTCATTTGAATTTTCGTTATATCAACAAGTTGGTTCGTGGGAAATTGGTCAAAGGACTTCCTGAGCTGAAATATGAACGAGAACACTTATGCGCAGCATGTGAAAAGGGTAAGATGAAGAGAGTCGCACACAAACCGAAGCCTGAACCAAGCACTAGTTCTCCGTTAGAATTGTTACATATGGATTTGTGTGGTCCAATGAGAACTCAGAGTTTGGAAGGAAAGAAATACGTGTTGGTCATTGTGGACGATTACTCAAGATACACGTGGGTCAAATTTCTTCGATCAAAAGATGAGACGCCGGAAGTTCTCATTACTTTCTTAAAGACGACCCAGGTGAAAATGCAGCGACAAGTCAAGTTTCTTCGAACGGACAACGACACAGAGTTCAAAAACAAGATAGTTGAAGAATATCTCGAATCGGTCGGGATATCACATCAGTACTCTGCTGCTCGTACGCCTGAACAAAATGGAGTAGTCGAAAGGCGAAATCGGATGCTAGTCGAGGCCGCTCGGACTATGCTTAGCCAATCGGACTTAACTCTATTCTTGTGGGCAGAAGCTATGTCGACTGCATGCCATACTCAAAATCGGTCTATGATATATCGACGTTTTCAGAAGACTCCATATGAGTTGATCAACAACAGAACACCAACTATCAAATATTTTCACATATTTGGGTGTAAATGTTTTGTGCTTAATGACAGAGAGAGTCTGAATAAATTCAGTGCTAAGGCGGACGAAGGCATCTTTATAGGTTATTCTTCAACATCAGCAGCATATCGTGTTTATCTGAAGAAGTCAAAGACAGTTGTTGAGAGCGTTAATGTCACATTCGATGAAGAGATGGCTTCTGATCAAACTAGTTCAGAACCCGTTATTACTGGAGTATTAGCTTCTGGGCAGATCAGTCCAGAACCTGTTTCTACAGCGACAAATTCGAATAACGCTTCTACTTCTACTTCACATTTAACTGATTTAGATTTTTTATTTGAATTCTTTTATGATGAGTTTCTAGGTTCTAATGTATCTAAATCTGTTGTGACTGACAGGTCTGAAGACACAACTTGCAATCATCCAGTCACTTCAGATGTCATAACTGAACAAGCATCCCCCGTTCAGTCTGAAACTCACATTCCTATTGTTACTCCTACAGTTGAAAATGCTCAAGCAAATGCTGAGCCAGAAGTAACTGTTTCAGTTGGTTGTGATATATTGTCTACTCAACAGCCAGAATCTGCTGTTCCAACTGATACTTCTGCACCTGAGTCTTCAACTGCAAAACCTCCTCTTGTTATTCAAGCTGAAGAATCTGAAAGTGGATTTCTAGATGATGATCATATTCAAATTTCATCTACTCCACTCCCTCATGAGCATCGCTAGACCAAAGAGCATCCATTACATCAAGTAATTGGAGATCTCAACAAGCCTGTTCAGACTAGGTCAGCGACTCTTAACCAATGTATGCATGACTCATTCCTCAGTAAGATTGAGCCAACGCGAGTATCAGAGGCTCTTGCTGATTCGGACTGGGTATCTGCTATGCAAGAAGAAATCAATCAGTTTGAAGCCCTAAAGGTTTGGAGATTAGTTCCAAAACCAGAAGGTAAAACCGTGATAGGAACTAAATGGGTATTCAAGAATAAGAAAGATGAAGATGGTATCGTCATAATAAATAAAGCTAGACTTGTTGCTAAAGGTTACCGGCAAGAGGAAGGTATTGATTATGATGAGACGTATGCTCCAGTAGCGCGTATAGAGGCAATCAGAATGTTTCTTGCCTACGCAGCTCATAAAAACTTTACAGTCTTTCAGATGGATGTGAAAACAGCTTTTCTGAACGGCATTCTTAAAGAGGAAGTGTATGTGTCTCAACCAGAAGGTTTCGTCAATCCAGATAAACCAGATCATGTCTACATATTGGACAAAGCCCTTTATGGATTAAAACAAGCCCCTCGAGCATGGTATGATGTTTTATCGAAATTCTTGGTCAAGTCTGGTTTCTCTAAAGGTAAGATTGATACCACTTTATTCATAAAGAAGGAAAAAGCTGATATTATTCTTATTCAGATTTATGTTGATGATATAATATTTGGTTCTACTAATCCAAAATATTGCAAAAACTTTTCTAACCTCATGGTGTCACGTTTTCAAATGAGTATGATGGGAGAGATGAATTTCTTTCTCAGATTACAAGTTAAACAGTTTTCTACGGGGATTTTTATAAATCAATCTAAGTACATTTTGGACATTCTTCGGAAGTACAAGATGGAAAATTGTAAACCAATTGGAACCCCGATGGCACCTGTTACTAAGATCCACACTGATCCTTCGGGTAAAAGTATAGATGTTAGAACTTACAGAGGTATGATAGGATCGTTAATGTATCTAACGTCGAGTAGACCAGATATTATGTTCTCAACATGTCTATGTTCTAGATATCAAGCTGCTCCCAAAGAATCCCATTTGGCTGCTGTCAAACGGATTTTTAGATATCTGAAGGGGACTGCAGACCTTGGTCTGTGGTATCCTAAGGATACAAGGTTTCAACTGACTGCATATTCAGATGCAGATCATGCAGGTTGCATGTTGGACAGAAAGAGTACTTCTGGTCACGTTCAATTTCTTGGAGACAAGCTCGTTAGCTGGGCTTCAAAGAAACAGTTATGCGTCTCCACATCGACTGCTGAAGCAGAGTATGTAGCTGCTGCAAGTTGCTGCTCTCAAGTCTTGTGGATGCGAACACAGCTATGAGACTATGGATTCAAATTTGATAAAATTCCAATATACTGTGACTCGAAGAGTGCGATTGCCATATCTGTTAATCCTGTCCAGCATACGAAAACCAAACACATTGATGTAAGGTATCATTTTATAAAAGATAATGTAGAAAAAGGAACAATTGAACTTTATTTTGTAAAAACAGATTATCAACTTGCAGATTTATTTACCAAACCCTTAGATGAAAAGAGATTTAATTTTCTTGTCTCTAAGCTTGGTATGTTAAATATTAAGACGTAATCAGTTGTTATCTACTAAAGTTACGAATTGTTATTTTTTTATCATTTTCTTTCTCTTTATTTCTGAAAGATATCTGCACTTTAATTGTTTGCTCATGATTTCAGGGGGAGTTAGAAAAGAGTTTAGATGAAATACATTTATTTGAGGGGGAGCAAAACTAATTTCTGCATTATACATCTTAACTGACAAAATTTTTGTGATGCATGATTTTAGGGGGAGCCTTTAAGTCAAAAGGAGTAAGACTATGATTTCTGATTATTTCAAATCAGAACTCGTACATTAATCGTTTTATAGTTTTATGTCATTTTATTTTAAGAATAAATTTTGTGAATAAATTTTTGACTAGACTTTGAGACTTGCAGGATGAGAGAAGCTGACAATATCATATCTAAATGACTACAGCTTGATTTTATAAGATTTAAGATTGAGCGAAAAGGTATATTTCTTATCTTAATCTCACATATATCTGAAAGAAGGACAACTTTCAGTTATAGAAAACATGTTCTTAAATGTTCAAACCACTTCCCGATTCTTAAACAGATTTCATGAATTGGAAGCGTGATTTTAAATGTTTTCAATTTTATTTTTGTGCTTAAATGTTTTTATAAACCGTGTGTTTCCAAAGATAAATACTTGTGTATTGTCTTTTCTATATACTTTCAAATATTCACACACACTGGTTTGAATTTTTGTTCAAAATGTTCTTACCATGTCTCTAAATCGAATCAATTTTTATTCGATGGTAAGACACTCCGTTTGTATTCAAAGAATTTTGAGCGATATTTCATTTCGAAACGGTCATTTCAAGAATGTCTATATTTTGTTTCGTATAGACAAATATCCATTATTCTTGACCATAAGCTTTAATTGCTTTATCATTCATTTCTGATCATTTTCATACAATGTCAGATTTTCAAACAAGTCTTTTGCATTCATGTTCATTCGTTTAGTATACTTGTTTGAAAATATTTCAATGTCTAAAAATGCTCAAATTTTCTTGATTATACTCTGAGCATACATATATCTGACCCATATTTTCTATGATTTAAATGTTCAAGATAAACCATTGTGAGCAACTTATGCTTTCATAGGATTACATGGGTTCTTTGTGCTAGGAATTATCTGAACTTCTATGGAATCACGTTAACCAGTGATTTCTACCCAAGAAGTTAATCCATAGAGATTGAGTGTGAGGAGTCTAAAAGAAATGAGTGTGGGTGTGATGAGGTAAAATGGAAAAGAGAGTTTGGTTAGTAGTGAGCTTAATGATTAAAAGAAAGAGGGTGTGAGATCAGAGTAAAAGAATATCAAACTCTGCACTAACTACTTTCTGAGCCGGGCAGCCACATTACTAATGTTTCACATTTCTTCGTGAACGTTATTGAAACAGGCAACTAGCCCATGCCAACTCTTGAATAAACCCCACAAGCTACTCATTTTCTTCTCAAAAAGAAAATGTTTTACATTTTAAAGGGGACGCAACACATAATCTACCTGATTTTCATTTGGAAAATCTAGATATTGAAAAAGAAGGAAGTCTGCCCCATCTTCGCACTTCAATCATGCACATTGAGTCTGTGTTTATCTACTGTTGTTTCAGTGGTTTACACAACTTTGAGCCTTATTGAAAAGCAATTATTCGTGCTTAATTCTTTCTACACATGCACGAACACACAAGGAATTTGTTTCTTTGTCATAACATTCATAGAAATTGCCTTTGTGGTATTTCGATGATTGGATGGAAGCCCTGGGGGAGTGAACATCAAAAAGCTCCTTTATATTGTGTATTCGTTACACACAGTGACTTTGTGTTACTGACAGACATTTTAACTGATTCATTTGTTGATTCAGGAGTTACATGTTCTTATTTTTATCTGGATTTGAAAAGATCTTGATGAATATCTTGTTATGGATCATAGAATCAGAGGCTCAGTTTGACATATCAGAATGGTTAAAGACATTTCTTGGAGAAAGTTTTGATGATATCGATGCTCAAATCATCAAAAAGGGGGAGATGGTATCAAGAAATATTAAAGTTTTGAAGTTTGTGGGAGATGATATCAAGATCTGATAAAGATTTGTGAGTTGATTTTCTGAAATGTTCAAGTCAGAAAGTTCAAAGGGAAGATTTAAAGAAGATCAAAGAATTTCTGAAGATTTGAGGAAATTTTCTTTGAAGATTTTCTGCTAAAGCAATTCGAGCTGATTCTGAAGATAATTTCTTTCCAAAGACTGAAAGTTTTCTGTGAAAGTTTTGAAGAGATTGTTCATTGATTGAAGACAATTTTGGAAATAATACAGTTAAAGAAAAAAAAAGGGGAGATTGTATTGACAGAGCTTAAAGTGAAGACTGAATTGTTAGATTTTTCAACAGTGATCTTGAATCCAAAGGGGGAGATTGTTAGAGCATAAATCTGTTGGATACAAGATCAAGAATACTGAAGATCAAAGTTGAAGAAAGTCAAAGTTGAAGAAAGTCAAATCTCATTAAAGTCAAAGTCTTTTGTAATAAAAGTCAATATATTTGTACTTTGTATTTTAATTTCCTTTATATTAGTTGTAGGTATAAATACCTTGTCTTGTATTTTTCTGTTTGTAGAAGTTGTCATTTTTCAGTATGTACGTAATTGTAAGAATTCAGTGATTTTAGAGAGAGAAATATCAGAGAGAGAGAGAGAGTTCGTTAGAGAAAGTTTGTAGAGAGAGAAAGTGTAATTCTGGAATTGAATTGAAATCAAACAGGTAATTGTTTGTGTTAATCTTGTTTGTTTGATTAATCTTGATTAGAAACTAGAATTTGGGATTATCAATTACTCACCATCTAGCCCACTTGGGATCTTGAATCACAAAACCGCCATCTTCATCTTCCTCATCAAGTTCAACGGTTGGGAGCTCAGGTTAAAGTGTTGGATTGGGTGTTCTCGGAAGGTCTCATCATCTTAAGTGGTAAGCTTTCTTGAAATAATGTTATAAATTCTCCATTGGTGGTTTCTTAGTGTTTGGTATCTCGAATCTCGAATTTGTTAGTTTAGGAGAAACTAGGGTTTTAATCTCGTTTAGGAATTTTAGTATATAATGTTGGGGAATGTTTCTATGTGGTTGTTTATGGATATTTATGGTTTGGAGTGTTTGGATCTAGGTTTCGGAAGTTCTCGGCTTGAGGATTCAAACGACCTTCAAAAGAGCTCGTTGGGTGAAATCTAGATTTAGCCTAAATCTAGCAAGGTGAGTTGAAGTTGATTTGTGAAAACGGTGTACATGCCAAAATGTTTATTTTAAAATGTTTGTGTTTTACCTCAAATGGTTAACTGATGATAAGTTTTAGTTAATTTGAAATGTTTAGTTTTATAAACATATTGAGACACCCATTTTGGGATCTTTGGGTATTTTGGTAAATACATACTTGGAATTCAATTGACGTAAGCGTCCTTTTGTGTATTTGATCGTAATGACCTTTTTAAGAAATGCATGTTAATGTATTATGAGGCGTTTTGAAAACATAAAGGTATAAGTACACTTGGAAAATGGTTTGTCTCAACCAGCGATGAGATTTGGGTTAATTACACTTTTAGTCATGTTTCCATAATAGTTGGTCAAACGTGCTTCCATGTTTATATCGGTTTTCATTTGGGTATTTACGTAAAGTGTTGGGCCTTTGGCCCGATTTTGACTAAATGAGTCGTGTGGACACTTGTACGGATTTATAATCGTCGTGGGTTTTGAGTATGGTGGCGCATATTTTTGTCATTTGTGAATTACATGTTTTGGGAGCTTTGGTCTTTCAATCGGAGGCATGTAATTTTAAACAGTGTTGTATTGGATCCATAGGCACGTAAGTCTGTCGGTTTTTGTAAGGCCTGAGGTTTTGGGTTACGTTTAGTGACCGCTCGGGTTTGCTAGCGAGTAGGAATATGTGGTTCGAGCCACAGAGTTGGAACTCGTCTAGATTGGATAGGCACCCGGGTCCGTAAGACCCCGGAGTGGAACTCGACGGAGTATGGCAAGGGGCAGCAATAGGTCTGAGGATTGTGATGTCACCGGTGCATGTTGGTGAAATCCAATAAAATCACGGGTGGCCCCATTCACGTGTTCTCGCCATCCTAGATGGAAACGTTTAGAGGATATGCAAGGAAGTCGCGTGAACGACCTACTTGCTTGTTTCTCTATTCTCGGTATTTACGGATCTCCTCATCGTTGATTCGTGGTATTTTAATTGGTAATGTCATATTTTACCAACTTTGGTTTTTATGTGGTCAACGATAAATGATGGCTTTAATATTGGGTTTTCCCCACGTATATTAAGGTTTGAATGGAATGCGTCATTTCTACGTTTTCAATATTTGGTTTCTTTCCATTTTATGGTTGCGTGAGTTTCGGGTCTATTGTCCGTATTCACGGCAATGTTTATTTATATAGATTTTCATCTATGGTTTATGAGTTGTGCAACTTGTTCCACCCGTGTTGGGTATTTCTAGATATAAGATTTTACCCGCGTTTTATAAAAATTGGGAGTTCTCTCTCTATTCTCATTTTGAGCAAGTTTTGGGTTAAATCTAAGTTTACGAAAGAACGTTTTATATTGGGATCTTAGTCGGTAAAACAGTTTGGTTTGGTTAACGATTAACTCGGTGCCTCTTTCGTTTAAAATGCATATTTATTGGTAAACGGGTCGTTTTCACTAGCGGAGCATATCATTTTGAAAGATTATAATTTTAATGGCATACTTCTTTCTTTAAACGATTCATTTATATATGTTGAAAACTCTTGAGCTCACTAGGCGTTAGCCTAACCTTTTTATTTGTCGGCATGTGCATCAGGTTCCAGTTGGGGGTTTGGTTCTAGCAAGCCTATGAAGAGTAGAGCCTTAGCTAGACACAAGAGTAAGTATTTGGTGAAGTCTTCCGCAAATTGGAGATAGTGATTTTATTGGGTTTTAGTAGCACCCGTCTTTTTATAGTCTGTATGTATAGATTGAATGTGTGTATTGAAGTTAAATCTTAATTTGTGATAGTAGATAATGCATTTACCGATGTATTTAGAAAATTTTAAATCAGTCGCTATTTCCAGAACTCAGGGTGTTACAGTAACTTAATGCTAACCAGTCCCATACCGGGTTGCGTTACAAAATTTATCCATCATAGATGCCTTAACATAAGTACTGAACTTAAATGGACATGACAAGTTTTTATGTGTGTCATTTTCCTTTGTCCAACCAAGAACCTTCTATCCTTAAGATGCATACTTTAGTCAGCTTAAAAAGCTCAGTGAGTTCATGGTTTGCGTGAATATAATCATTTCACATCATACATGTCAACTTGTAAACACTGTATCAAATAGTATGTATTTTCTGAAAAATATGCAACACTGAAAGGAAAGAGATCCCATTAACTGTCTGGTCGGGTATGGGTCATTTTGTCATTGGCATTCCTTAGGTTGTCTGACCTGCATCTGTCTGGACAACCATTACGAGGTTGTGACACTTGTCGTGTGACTTACTGGTCAAATGCACACCCATTAAAACTGACCATAAAACTTTCGGCTGAAATAACATGCTAGAGTTATTTGAAAAAAAAAATGAAGACATAACATGCAACTAATCATAAATACCATACATGTAAAATATACTATATCATGTATGAAAATTGAAACATCATGTATACGTACATTTCACCATACAAATCATATAATGCTCAAAATAAATTTGTACGTAGGTATGCATCCCATTGTAAGTCTCATGATGACTCACCTGATTACGATTACGTGTAGACTTAACTCTTGATTGAAAACCTACACATTTCATACCCCCATATCGAATTAATGACTTAATTTCTTCATAAGTCAACAAAAGTCAACTATGGTTAGCTCGACTCGACCTAAAGTCAAACTCCAAAATTGAGTCTCTTAATAACTCAAATATCTCTATTTGATCTCATCGTCAAAATACTTGTGAGTCAAATAGGTAAAAGTCAACATGGTCAACCTCGACTAACTTTAGTCAAACTCCAAGTCTTAAACTTGATGACGTTCCAAAACGTCAAAATAATCATTTCATAAATTTATAAATCCATCTCTCCAAATTAAAAGTGTCTCAATAAATAATTAACTAAAATGTGACGCTTCAATCTAATTATAAAAATCATCTACACAATTATATGATTTATTATAAACACATCCTCGTTAGGAAATAATTAATTAATATTAATATTCTAAAATAAAATAAAATAATATATTAATTAAATAATAATATAAATAATATATCCTAATCAAGTTAAGCCCAAAATAAATAAAATACCTAATATAGATTTGGAATTTTAACTAATTAAATCCCATGGTCCAAACAATAATACAAGAATAAGCCCAACAACATCAGGCCCAACATCCATCAAATCTGGACCCATGCCCCTTCCTGGTCCTCACCGTGTCCGACCCAGACCCGGTTCGCTGACCTGACGCAGGGGTTGTCGCCGACAACAACATTTTTCGATCGTTTGACCTTGTTTTTGGTCCGTTTTCGCTGATTCTTTTTGCTAAAACTCTAGAAAATGATTTTTCTCAATTATAGGAACAAGAATCAAGGAACATCAACAAGTATTGAGTCTCATTTGCTCATTTAAAATTTTATGTTAAAAACTCACTCGAAAATCAGTGAAAACAACAAAATTGGACATTCTAAACCAAAATCTAAGACATAAGCCTACTAAGGTTGGATAGAGAACTTAAAAACGAAGCTAAGCATATAAAGAACTCAAATTTTGGTTGAGTATTTTACCTCCAACCGTTGATAAACGGAGCTTTTGAACTTTGAACTTCAACCTTTGATTTCTCTCCCAAAACTTGATGAAAACTCGATTTTCTTGAACCAAAATGTGCTCTAATAGGTTATCTTCGTTTATATGAAGTTTATTTTGTCTTAATAGTTGACAAATACAACCAATAGCAAGCCTTCAAGAGAGTGGTCGTTTTCAGAATCTGAAAATATGCAGATATGTCCTAAATATTTGACAAATACAACCAATAGCAAACCTTCAAGAGAGTGGTCGTTTCCAGAATATGAAAACATGCAGATCGTCCTATTTATAGAATAGGTCCTCGGACTTCCAAAAGTCTTACTTTTTGCCCCATTAACTTTCTAAATAATACATTTGCCCCTTACTCACTATTTTGGCCAATATTACACTTTCCACCCCTAATTTGATATTTTCTTTCATTTTCAGTCCGATTGAACATAAACTCTTTATTTCACTTCTCACTTCCATTAAATGGCATAATTGGCCCCTTTTTACGTTTTTCTTCACATTTTTGGTCCAATAAGATAAAACTCATTTTATTTTATTTTCTATTTCCCTTTCTTTTCATATTTATTTATTTGCTCCATTTTGGAGTGCCACAAATCTCTCATCCTTTAAGAAATTTTGTCCTCGGAATTATATTGTTAGACTATTGAGGATTCTTAGTCCTTGTCTAATCTTTGGCTACCATGTCATTTCTGAATCTTAAAGATTATAATTTCGTCAACACCATCACAAGTACCAAAGATGTACTCTTGTTCCTTTATCTTTTCGTATTCTTGACCAACACTTCAAGGATCTCCTCTACATAATCGAGCTTGTCGCCAAAACTTGAAAACTTTCAAAATTTATAACAACCGATCATCAGCTAAACGTTTCCTAGAATCTGGAAAGTGAATAAGTGTTGACAGTTTGCTTTGTAGCTTTGCTGGCCAACTTGGTTGATATGCTACTTTATCAACTCTTTGGTCCAAAGTACTTTGGACTTTATTTAATTTACTTTCCATATATAACTATGCCCTTTCAAACGATATATTTAACATCATTTTGTCCCCAACCTGAAACTCTAGCAGTCGATGGTTCTTATCAACGTAATTTTCCATGTACTACGTATTTCTAATGTATTCTTGTTGTTACTTAACTCATATTGGTAATATATCTGACTACTTCACTTTTATGCAGACGCTTTGTTAGAGATCAGGAGGAAAAAGAGTCGATCAGTTGGCCGGATTTCTTGAGAATCATGTAAGCCACTTTCCGAATTGGTATTTCGACCCTATGCCTGGGTTGCACGAAATCCAATATGGGATAAGACTCAAGAATACAATCGTTTTTAGGCACAAAAACGATAGCCAATTTGCTGGAGAGTATATTTGATTATTTAAAATCGTGAGTCTAAAACATAAGTATATACGGTATATATACTAGTCACATTCGTAAAATAGGAAATAATGGAAATGACAATGATTGCAAATTATTATCAATTATAGTCGGTTACAATCAATTTAGCTAAAATTAAGGGCTGGAAATAACCGAGCATTAAATGTTCAGTAAATGCAGATTTAGTCCAAAAATAGGCACCAGACGCTATGTTATACCAAAGAGGCTCTGCCGTCACAAAGAGGCTCTGCCTCTGCCGTGCCATCAGAGGCTCTGCCGTCACAAAGAGGCTCTCCCTTTGATGTGCCATCAGAGGCTCTGTCGCGCCATCAAAGGCTCCGTCATGCCAAAGAGGATCTGCCTCTGATGTGCCATTAGAGGCGCTGCCACACCATCAGAGGCTCTGTCATGCCAAAGAGGCTCTGCCTCTGATGTGCTATCAGAGGCTCTACCGCACCATCAGAGGCTCTGTCATGCCAAAGAGCCTCTGAACAAGTTTTTCCACTTGACCCCCACCATTTCGTCTTGTCCGGGATCAAACCCGTCTTATAACAAGTGTGCACTCCACACCACCTAACTTGTATTAGATCATAGTTTGAAACCCATTAGTACTCGTGTTATAACCAATTACACTTAAATTCCTGGTGACACTAAAATCACCAACACGCTTGACATCTTCTTGTACATAATCTACCACTACAGAAGTTATGCAAACACACATTTCATGGCTGAAAAAGAATTGACCAAAAATATTGTGCCACAACTGAACATTGCTGGAAATTTTCATCAAAAATGATGTACGATAGATGATCACTACTTGGAATACTTTATCAAACCTGATGCACAACGCTAATGTTGTTGTTGACACTCTGATGTGCACGTAATGCATATACTGATAAATGATGGAGACATTGATGCTTAAATAACATTCATACTACACTTAGTCGAGGTATTGTGACATAACTTATAGTACGTACTCTACTCGTTTTACCATCTCTCCATATGGTAGGGAACATATGTTGTATCACTTACTTACCCTTGCTTGAAGGCTCATAGACCAATACTTGCCTTACAAATTCAATTTCAAACATAGGCCCTCAAGCATATACTAGTCCTTAATGAAACTAGGAGCTTGCCCCACTATCACCGATTGGAAGTCTTGGCGTATTTTTTCCTACACATTCTAAAACATCTTTTCAAATTCTTGCACATTTATCACTATCGGGGTGCACACAAGGATTTAAGTAATCCTTCTAACATTGTATTTCTTAGAACTTCCCTGTTGTAACCCATATTTTGTTCCAAAATCTACAAATGAGATATTCCACCACAACTCCTAGGACCTTAACCAGTACGCTACAACCCTTGTGGTTAAGAAATTGAAGCTCCCAGTCAAAGAAATCATATCAAACACTATTTTCATAGAAAAAGCAAAAAAGAAACAGAAGATGGAACGTACCCAGAAGCGAATTGAAGAACTCAAAGTCAGAAAAATCGTTCCTTGAATGTCTCTATATGAACAAAAACCGTGGAAGAACAAAAAGTATGGACAAAGTACACATTTAGGTTACAAAATCAAATTCAAAATCAAAATCTTACTTCAGTTTGAGAACTTGTTCTAGGAGCTTACAACGTTTTGAAGAATGGAGAATATAAAACCTCCTAGCCAGATTTATACATATATATTTCAGGGAGCCACTCCATTTCTGTCTTAGAGACAGTTGAGATATGAAATTGGGAGAAGAAAAAGTTGACTGATGAAAGAACAATCTAAACCTCCTTAATTAAATGGTACATGAAACCATAAATGATCGACTAGTCTGTCTTGGCATATTGATATATGAAATTGGGGAGGAGAAAAAGATCCATTGAGAAAGAAACCTCTTGACCTCCCAAATTTGATGATGGCATAGGTTAAAAGTCTCCAAAGAAACCATGAAAGCTGAAAATAGGAGGAAGACTTTTTTAAGAAAAGAACAAGTGGTAACCAGTTTCGATATTGAAGTGTGGGTTTGAAACCATTGTATTACTAACTTGTACCTAATGCATTACAATTTGTAATTAAGATATTTTTGAAATCTATGCATTAAAGAATAGTACAACATGCTTATATGTTGAACTTAAGAGTTTTTACTCGAATTCATATTAATGTAGTGTATATATATAGAGGTGGGTTCATACGACAACAACATCTATTAAAAAAACACGAGAGAGTACATACAAAATCATATATAATTCATGTACAAAATCATATATGATTCACGCGTCTATGCGCACGACCTATAGACATCGCCTGCGTCCGATTTTTACGGGTTAGTATAAAATCACATATGATTTTGTACATGATCTGCTATTTTTTGTTGTTTTCTTAAATAGTTAGCTTTCTCGTTTGAACTTTTCTCTCTCTATATATATAGTGTTTGGTTTATTTGAGAAATGGTAAATATATGAGAAATAGAGAAGTAATCCTAGTCATTCATATGGTCAAGATCGGATTTGACTACTCAAATATTGCGGCTTTGACAGGTCAAAAGTTGCGGCTTTGATTGGTCAAAAGTTGCGGCTATCCTAAAAATAGAAGGACAATTTCGTAAATTTTACAAAACACATGGGCTGTGTTCATATATGAACATGTATAATTCACATATGAACTATGTGTTCATATATGAACCAGTGCAATTCACAACTGAACTCACTTAACTGATTCATATATGAACCTTTGTGATTCATATATGAATCTGTATGAATCACAAAGATTCATATATGAACCTTTGTGAATCACAAAGATTCATATATGAATCAGTTGAACTAATTAACAGATTCATATATGAATCTTTGTGATTCATACAGATTCATATATGAACTCATCCCGTGTATTTTACGAAATTACCCCTCTACCTTCTATAGACCACACAAGGAATTATCCGGTGCTTCGCGGTCAAAGCTGCAAATGTTGACTAGATAAATGGCTAAGATTACTTCTCTATTTCTCATATATTTACCATTTCTCAAATGAACCTCTCCCTATATATATATATATATATATATATATATATATATATATATATATATATATGTATGTATAAGTATAAGGGCCTAATAAAATGAGAACTCCGTAATTTGTGATAACCGTGAGATTCATTTGAGATAATTTAGGATATTTCTTATATAAGCTAAAGAGGTTAGTGTAGTAATTTTGATTATTACAACTCATAAATGTTTAATTATTTTTTTGAACAGAAAATATTTAATTAATTTTATTTACCTAATATATTACTTCCATCACCCAAATAAAAACCCCCACCCCCCCCCCCCCCCAAAAAAAAAAAAAAACATGACTCCTCCCTCACTCATCAAAATATTGTATTTTTTTTTTCTGTTATTCTCGTTGCTTTACAAAGGGTATAACAATTTGCCTCTTGTACGTTTTTTGTTACTTCATTGCTTAACAAACGATATCATAGTGTGAATCTTGTATATTTTTCATTATTTTCATTACTTTACAAAACTTATATTGTATTTTGGGTACCACAATAAGTATCAATTGTAAGTATCTTTTTTTTAAGTATCGATGTTTTCTTAGGAATCACAGTATCTATCTTGTGTTTATATGACTCCATCCACCTACAGTTTTTCGTTGCTTTACAGAGGGTATCACAGTGTGTAGTGTTCACACGGTGTTCACCATAATAAGGTTCGCTAGAGAGAGGAGAGAGGAGGGAGGAGGGATAAGATTTCTAAAATACCTAAAATTCCTTTTAATTAAAATTTTAGGTCAATATTACTAAAAGTTTAATTTCCTAATTTATCATTTAATTTGTGGTTGGATCTCCTGGTTATCATAAATTACTGAGTTCTCCCATGAATTACCCTATATATATATATATATATATATAGGGTGCGTTTATTTTGCAAACCAAACAATTTGTACAAACTATGTAAATCAATCTTAGTCGTTCATCAAGTCTAATGAATATATGATTTTATTATGTTTCCTAATTTAAAATCATGATTATAATGAATAAACTTAACATTTTTCATATATATCACAATCATTATTAATGAATCATAATCATTATCCATAAATATATCTATTGTTCCTAATATAATGATTTGCATAGTTTGTACAAATTACTTGGTTTGCAAAAGAAATGCACCCTGTATATATATATGTGTGTGTGTGTGTGTGTGTGTGTGTATATACATATATATAGGGGTGGTATCAATTGGAAACCAAGTTTCATTGAAAACTTTGAAAACCAAATTTCAGCCATTGATCTTTATAATCAATGTTTAAGATTCATTTGAATTATATATGGTAGTAAATTAATTAATTTATTAATAATAAATAAAAATAATAGATGAAAAGGGTAAATATGTCTTTTGATTTTGTGTCTCAAATATGACAAGAAAGGTTTATTTTATTTAGATTACTTGAAACCAAAATAAAATTTCCCACGCAATCTAAATTTTGATTTTTTTACTATGAAAACGAGGAGCATTTGTCTTTTCATCAAAAAATTTATTTTTCTTTTAAAATGTAAGAAAATATTTTTTTTAATTTCATTTTATTATAAAATTTCCCACGCAATCTAATATTGTGATGAAACAGAATGAATTTGTGGATTACATATTTCATTGGATTACTTTCATCAGGTTTATCGTGTTAGCGTTATTATTTCATAATGAAAATAGATTCATCAGGTTCATCGTGTTAGCATTATTGTTTCATAATGAAACATGATGAATTTGTGTCATTTATGTTAACTTCCCATTTTTGTTTTATTATCTGTTCAGTTGCATATCCGTATATGAAAATAGATTCATCAGGTTTATCGTGTTAGCATTATTGTTTCATAATGAAAATAGATTCATCAGGTTCATCGTGTTAGCATTATTATTTCATTATTACCATATATAAGCTAAATTAAAATTAAATAATTTACCTAAATTAAATATCTCATTTTTAAATTAATCAATGATTATTATTACCATATATAAGCTAAATTAAAATTAAATAATTATTAATATAATAATAATAACAATTACCATATATATTATGAAATAATGTAAAAGACAAAAATAACCTTTTCAAATAAAAATAAAAATAAAAAAAAGAAATTCACTGATTGGTTGATTTCGGTTTCCAAAGTTTCCAATGTAATACTGGTTTTCAATTGATCGCTCCCCTATATATATATATATAGACTTAAGTTCGTATATATATGTAGTTCAAATCAAATACAAACCCTTAAAATCAAATCAAATACAAACCCTTAAAATGTTTCATGTTTTATATATATAGACTTAAGTTTCATGTTTTAAGGTTGTATGTATATGTAGTTCAAATCAAATACAAACCCTTAAAATGTTGCAGCCCTTATAAACTAATTTCACCCCTTGATTTATCCCTTTTTTTTGTTTTTTTTATTTTTGTTTTAAATAAGAAAGGTAATAATGTAATTCGATTATTTAATTTTAACAAATATTTTAATATTTAGTTATAGATAATTATTCCCTTAATTATATCGTCCCTAATTTTGAGCTAAATTTGTAACAACAATCTAATCGTCCCTAATTTTTAGCTAAATTTTTACAAGTATCCATTTACATATGAAATATAACACCAAATGCACATATGTTGTAACACCCTCAAATTTGGTAAGAACAACTAATTAAAATTTCGGTATAATATCAACCTAAGGAACAAAACTTCCTCATACAATTCAAAACTCAGTATATTCCTCAAGTAAAAATTCTATAACTAACCTCAACAAATATAATCTCCAATAATATACAAGTACTAAATCATAGTCGGGTGTTACTTAACCCCAAACACAAGTTGCTCTTCCCAAAACAAAGGCGGAAGACTTCAACAAGCTAATCACTCTCCGAGCATGCAACTAGCACTCCCCTCTTCACAGTATCACTAGAACTATTCCCAACGAAGTCTGTTGCACATGCCGACAAATAAAAAGGTTAGGCTAACGCCTAGTGAGTTCAAGAGTTTTCAACATTAATAAATATATAAAAAGGAAGAATGCAATTGAAATCATAATCTTTCAAAATGATATACTTCAAATATGAAAACGACTCATTTTACAATAATACGCATTTTAGACGAATGAGACACCAATATAAATGTTTTCCAAATCAAACTGTTTTAAGGACTAAGTTCCCAATATAAAACGTTCTTTCATACAAATCGCTAATCATAACAAATCGCTCGTTTGTTGGATTAAGGCATACGATATATTTTTGAAAACCTGGAGATGTCATCTACAATTTACTGTCACACGAGAAAATTTTAATTTTTATGTTAAGATGTCTAAAATTTGGGTTTTTCAAAACTGGTCTCGTTTTAGGCCAAAACAGCACGACTGATTTCAAAAATTCGTGTAAAATCCATTTGAAATCCGATTCATTCCATTCTTGATTCGTTGGAATCCTAAGACGTTTATTTAAAACTTCTGTTTAGATATTGTTTTCTAAAGTTTAATATAATTATGATAAAATGTTGGAATTGTAAACGTGTAAAGTGCTAAAATTAGTACGACACAATTTCGAAAAGTTGTGAGTGGGAAATTCCTAGTCTATGTTCGGATTTGATTCTCCATACGTTTTTGGTTTCAACTAATTTGTAAAGGTTCGTACATGAAGTTACGTCATGGTTTACTAAACTCGTCCCATTTAATTTCCTTTTCGATTTGTAACTCTCTAAGTTTTAGAGTGTTCGAAAAATAAAGCTTTTAAGTGGAGCGGTCAATATTTGTGTACGTTCAAATACCCTTTTTATTCGTTTTGTAATTAGTATGATTTGATACTCACTTAGTGTGATCACATGTGTTGTGACATACTTTTGAAGTTTATACGTTAAGGTGTACCGAGCTACTAACCACCTATGGGGGTACCATAGGCACACCATTACGGCACCGATGGCTAGACACCATCCATGGCGGTGTGATCAGTTCATGGCGTCTCCTTTCGATTTATTTTTGTGCTCTGATGAGAGCTGGCCATGGTATGATGGGTGATTTTGTTCAGGAGGCGTATGGGTCGGCCCTAGCATATGTTATTTGTTGTAAGGAGAGTGTCGGTGTAGTGCCCAACACCCTATCTCACATTAGTACGTGAGGATCTGTAGTCCAACGTACGGGCCTGTGTGGCCATATGTCTGACACTTGTCACGTCGGTTGATATGCAAGTGTATGCATTGTTTGAGCTCGATATACAATCTCAGTTTATGATATTGACTTGAGTTTCTCTGATTCGTTTGGTACTAGTGATCAATTTTTATTCTAATTTGACGATTTGATTTTTGACAAGATTTAATATTATGATATAATGAATTTTGATATATTTATTTTGTTATAACTTTTGATTATGCAATTAAATTGAGTTATTTGGTCCGAGTTCTTTTGGTTTCGTTTGATTTGTTTTGGAGTATTTCGGTTTGTTGTTGAAGTTAGATGTGGGATGAATTATACCCAACATAGCTTTCATGAACACTCAAAAATTCGATTTTCGTGTCCAAAATTCAGATTTTTTTAATTATATTCGGTATTGGGTTCGATTATTCGTTTGTTATCTATTGTATTTGTGCATTGAGCGTTTGGCTCAGTAGCATTTCTTTCTTCGCGGCAGGTATTCGAAGGGAATCTAAGGAGTAAGAGATTCGAAGTATCCTCATATCCTAGAGGTTTGTTGGTAAGAGTATGTAGGATTTTGTTACACCCCTAAAACAATTTGGGTCGTAACGAAACGTCAACACTTAAAACACACGTTCTCCAAAATAAGTCGCAGCGGAATATTAAACAATGCATCAAATAGTCTTTTAAGAAAGACACGAAATACTAAACAACAACTCAAGAACATAAACTTAAATCCAACATAAGTAGTCTGCTAACATAAGCAAACCTCAAGCCGGTCCTTTGCCCTTATCGACCCCGATCTTTCCTTATCCTGAGATACACGCTAAAGTTAGCTTTCGCTAAGTGAGTTCATGGTTTTCTCATCGTCATCCATAAACCATAAAAATAATTCAGATACAAATAGTCATATCATAATTTACTCATAATGTATCATGCATTTTAAAACATATATTGCAAATATGAGAAAAATCCAGCGTGCCATCACTTTATAAATTTATGTCCATTGGCATGGTGGGGCTCCGTAATCTCGTCCATCTATAGTCAAGCTCAGAGGTGCTCTCAAGCACATGTCTTGACTATCGTCCCATAGTGCAGTCCTAGAGGTGCCCCTTCCGACACGTGTACTGACTATATTCATCATTTGCGGTTTCCCTCCGTCCAATACCGGCGTCCCGGTAATGAGCCCCACACTTATAGCCACATCCCATCAGTTCAATTTACTCAATCATAATACACATCGTACGTAGCATGCATTTCGTCCAATATTTAGAACAATGACATACTCAAATAGGTTTCACTTTGTCATACATTCAACATCGCCATACATGCACTTGTGCATATAAATACATATAAATAAACTTTGTATGCATATCGGTCACAACAAAATGTAACACGTTCATGTAGTCGTCATTCCATGCATCATCCAACATACTAACATGCTTTTCATAATTTGAAAGAATATAGCATGCTCAACAAATCATCAATATATATAAAGAAGATACTTTTGTACATGCGTGTATCCCAGTTAAAAGTCACATGAAACTCACCTTTGATTAGTGTAGATTTACTCGTTACTTGGAAACTCCCAAACCTACACGAAGTCATAACGTTTTTTTCTAAGTATTCACGTTATAATAAACAATTCACCAAATTATTGGACTCACGAACGAATTCTCATAATTCAATCCCATTCTTTAACTTACTAAATCGATCCAATAATTAATATTAAAGTCTTCCATCCTTTTTCTTTACCGTCGCATGTCCATTATACATATATTTACATAATTATATAAGATACATATGTATATATATAATTGTAATCTTGCATATTAAACCCACAAGATCGAGTTCAACAGCCCTATCAACCATGTATGTGTATAATTATGATAAAACTATTCACCATTTAGGTCAAAGACAAACCATGTTTTTCTTTTCAATAAATTCATTATTAAATTCCATAAAGCATTCAACCAAGATAGCTTTTTCAAGCTATGCCCATTCCTACTTTCATCCTACTTCCATCAAGATTACTTACTTTTAGCATCACATACATTACAACCATACATACACATACACACATATTTGAATATATATATATATATATATATATATACAATCGTACTCAGCTTCACATGCCTACTTAACTAGGTTTTACTTTTTTTTATTTATATAATCATTACAACACCACCAAGCCATGATACACCATATCCATACATATAACCCACCAATTTGAAGCTACTGGTTAAAAGACCCATCATCCATTGCTAGTTTATAAGACTTGCATATACCCTCCATATGAATTCAAGATTTCCCCTAACTCCTATTTTGTGGCTTCAATGGTGCCACGAATCAGAATATATATATATATATATATATATATATATATATATATATATTATTGTGCATTCCTTCAACCCATCATTCAAAAAAAACATGGAAATTGGAGGGACATATATACACACACATATATATATATACACATACGTATACACACATATACATATATATATATATATATATATACACAACCCTTTTGTTCTCACTTCAACACACACACCATCACACAGGTGACGTACCAGGCATTTTCAATATTAAACATTGTTTGACATATGGGTTCATCAAATCACTTATGTACTCAAGGATCATCCACTCTCACATAATCTCAGATTAATCACCTGCATTCCATACCCAATTTCATTATTTTAAACCTTTAAACACTACCGGGTGTGAACCTCCGCATAAAATTATCTTCCTATAAGTCTTTCATCAACAATATATCGACTCAAGCGATACCTAAATGGATTAGTGTTTACCGTGAGAGCATCAATTCGAGAGTTTTACGGAGTTCTCTTACCTTACGTCGCTGAAATTCGGCTATGGAACACTGCCTCCCCTTCTCGCTTCCGACTCTACGAGACTCCTCTCTCCCTTGCTTTCTCTCTATCCCTCTCTCTCGAGTTTTCTCTGCTCCCAGTTTCTGCTTGACCACTCGTAGAAAAAATATGGCGTTCATCAGCCATTTACCTCCTTAATCGACGCCCTATACCTCTGTAACCGTTGCCGCCCCTTTTTCCCGTAACTTCAAACCCTCAATCAAATTGATTAAGAGTCCCAATTCTAGTTTGCATCCTTTGTCTTCTCCCACTTACCTACAATATAACCCCTCAGTTTTGACACTATACTGAAGTAGCCCCTTCCTTTTGCTTATTATTTCAAGACATTTTTTTTGGGTGTTACAACTCTCCCCCACTTATAAGAATTCCGTCCTCGGAATTAACATTACACAAAACAACTGCGAACGTCTCACTTGCATTTCCGTTCCTGGTTCCGATCTCATCTTGACTAGCAGAACCTCCATTAATTCGACAAGTACTAATGAACAGTCACATTCTTCAACCCTTTCAACTTTTGCCCACCACTGACATTTTTTTTTCATTGAGCGTTAAACTTCCTCTAGCTTGGAATAATGTCATTATGATCGAATATGTATTTTAGACTCTTATAATCTATAAGGATCATACATTTCATTCCATATAGGTAGTATCGCTATATGTCTAACGCAACACCACCCCCACCAGTTTCATTTCGTATGTCGGTAACCTCCTCGTGTTCCTTCAACTACCAAGATGTATAAGCTATCACTTTGCCGTTATGCATCAAGATACATCCTAGTTCCTAGTTTAAGACATAACTAAGCACAATAAAATCTTTCGTCGTTGCCGAAAGTGACAACAACCGTGCACCACTCGGTTTCTCCTTCAACTGATGAGTACTTCATACTGCTTATGGTTGCATTCAAACCTTGTAGCTTTCTTCGTCAATTTAGTTATTAGGGTAGCTAACTTCTAGAGGTCCTGAATGAACCTGACCTTATGTACTACCTTATCATTCCTGGAAAATATATAAGTGATGCCGAACTCGGTGTTTCCCTTCCATTACCACACGTATCTCGGTCGGATCCACGTGTATACCTTTCCGCATTCACAATTTGACTTAGAACTGAATTTTGGGATCCAAATCTCAATTTTCAAAGAACTTAGACCCAATATCTCCTTCTTTAGCAACTCTAAGATTGCTCATGGGTGTCCATGTTCTTTCGACTCATTAGTAACTAAAATACGACTACAATCACAAACAGATCCAAATATTGCATGTATACTACCATTTGATTTCTCAAGTCATTCACATTTCACATAATGACTGCTTCCTTCAATAATTCATCACATTTAACATCAACATCTTATTACCATTCCTTTAACACAATAACGATCATCAAAATTCAAAATCGCTCCCAAGTTCCTATCACAAACCTTAAATAGATTATGTTGATCATCTCATAACATTTTTTTAATAGTCAAACCCAACATCGTTAGGTTTCACGTACATCTCATCTATTATATATATATATATATACTAGCATTCACCTCAAGATGTATCTCTCTCTTCATTTCAACTTATCAACTCCTGCTTAATCAAACACAGGCATATGTACGAGATCTTTGCTATATGATCTTTCTTCCCAAATCATTATCTAAATCATGGAGTCTCAACTAATTTCTTACATCACCGATGATAAACTTTATATCGTTCTTGATACATCTGACTTCACATAATCCTTGGGGTGTTTGGCACAACACTACCATCTAGTCCTTCTTATATACAAAAAAATATGTGCCCTAACATCAGTGAGATTGTTTCATATATTTACATGTTTTTCATGCAAGCTTCATTATTGCATCTATCTTCCAAATTATCCCTCCCGAAATCTACTTCGGGATTCCTTCTGCAATCTTATAAGAGTGGTCCCACCTCATACAATTCCATTACTTGTCAAGTGAAATACTAAGTTTTCATCATCCTTTTTCATCTATTGGCTACCATACTTCTGTCCACAAAATTTTAAAAGGACGTCTAAAAGGGTTTTTAACTTCATGACTTCCTGTCTCATACTTTCGGTCCATAGTCATTGATGCTACACCTTAACCATAACTACTCACCCTTCAACTTTTATAGCAGTTAGTGCCATATCATACATTCATTGACCATATTAGGTTTATAACCTTAACTCTTGTATCAAGTCATGCAATACGTCAAACTTCGTCTTTCCCTTTTTTTTTAACATTAACAAGGTCTTCAGGTGAAATGTCACCATTTCTATTCACTTTCTCTCATCAGCTTCTTTATCGTCATATCGTCATCATTATTGAAACTATATTCCAATTTTCTCTTTCTATCTTTCGCCACATCTCTAGAGGATCCTTATCCTATATAATAGTTTGTACCATCAATACCTTATATATGTTCACTCAATATTAGGGTCGTCATGGCATATAACGTAATATACATCATTCACAGTTTCCTATTGCCATACTAAATATATCACTTTATCCTCATCGATCCTCTTTATATTTCATCATAGGCTTTCGTCATGTCTTATTTCCATATTGTGCCCATTCATGGCTCATCGTATTTAATATATAGTTTTCCATCCATATACTTTCCTTGGTATATCTTTCACATCAGTCTTTACCTTATCATTCAACCGATCAATTTGTCTAAAGACAGAGATCAATGGTTGATCTTGATGACCCAATTCGTAGAATCAACTCTCATAAATCATTCCAAAACGACGTTGTTGAGGTTTACTTATTCATTCTCTCTGTATCTAGGGTACCACATATGATTCCCTTGTGATGGTAATTTTACTACAGTTCTTTTATAACTTTCATTTGTGTCTGATTCGTCTCGAAGCTTACGTTTCCTACTTCCTCACATTTATGTAAAACTTGTTATCTTTGCAATAATTCTAGCAACTCTCCAAGTACAATCTTACCATGGATTTATTGACCTCTTACATTACACCACATACAATACTTAAGTCGTTACAATTTTAAATCCTTCATATTTTCTTTTCCAGTCTAACATACTAGAAGGAATTCATCATTACAGCTCTACCTCATAAACCTTCTTTTGCTCACATCCTATCGTACTCTCTTCATCGATCATGTTGGCATCTTCATCTATGCCAAAATGTCTTTTAGTCTAACTTGAAGTCAACTCGTGACTTCCTTACTTAATTTTAGGTTTAAGACTAGGTTCATCAAACCTAATTCGCTTAAACCACAACTCTAGACAACTTGTTGAGGATTGCATGATCACTTAATGGCCTCGTCCCACCCGCGGTACCGCATCATTGGCACTTTCCCCGATGAGTTCAATTCTCTTTGATCCTCTAGACACCATACTGATACAAAAAGGCACCGTTAGTTTCCATATGTACTCCTACCCATAGTCTAAATGAACATCATCACACAAGGTCACATGCTAAAAGAAACGACATTTTCGTTCACATAACTAATAGATTTGTACATCGATAAACGTTACTGAACATAAATAAAGGACAACCAAGATAAGCTAACTGAGTCAAAAGCCGTCCACACATGCACGACAAGATACAAACTCCTAATGTAAAGAAAGTACCAAGGCATAAAATTCTCTCTGCATAACGCCATCTCTCAATGCATGTCGTACGGGTAGTAAATGACTCTCACCTCCTCCTCATAGGTCTGCTCTAGACGGTACCTCCAGAGAAACCTCAGGCTCGGGCCTCGGCGGAACAAGCGCCTCTAACAAGAGAAGTACCCCCGAATCATGCAAAAGTATCCTGATGCTGCAGCACGGTAGTATCGGGTACGGTCTCCTACACGAGTCCTCCAGGATCTACTCGCTAGCCTCAACTCCCACTCTAACTCAACAATCTGCCAATTAAGTATATCGTTCATCTCTCGAAGTGCGTCATTCTCATCAGTTAGTGCGTCTACCGTCGCCTGTCGGTCTACGTACACCATTTGTAGGTGGTGCATCATGTCCCTCACTCCGGCGGTCGCCTCCTGGGATCGGGATAGATCATCCCTCAGCATGGAAATCTCGCCATGTAGTCTGAGTGTCTCCTCCTGATACTCCTCCCGAGTGGGTGTACTGGAGATATACTCCTCGTATGAGTGCTCAGACGGTGTGACTGATCGCTCTTCCTCCGGCTCCGACACGACCTGAATGTCCCTCGTGATAGGGCTGCTCTCACGGCTCACACTACGTCGACTCCTACTGGGGTCACCCCTGCTAGGCCCGCTCCTGCTAGAGTTGCTGCGATGGTGGACACTAGATCCACCCCTCACACCTAGCCCTACCGCCACTGCGCCACCTCTCGTGCGGCCTCCACGAGCTCGATCTACAACCCTACCTTCTCTAGGCATGCTTCTACAAAACCACATAAGGACATTGGGTTAGGTATCATAGTGAAATCAAACTTAATATAAAGCGAGATAATGTTAGGACATAAACAATCATATGCTCCTACTTCCGCCTAACGAAATCTCTATCCCCTCCTCTCCAAAACACTTTCAGGTTTCAGTTTAGTCTAACTACTTAACCTAATTCTCTTAAACCTTGGCTCTGATACCAACTTGTTACACCCCTAAAACAATTCGGGTCATAACGAAACATCAACACTTAAAACACACGTTCTCCGAAATAAGTCGCAGCGGAATATTAAACAATGCATCAAATAGTCTTTTAAGAAAGACACAAAATACTAAACAACAACTCAAGAACATAAACTTAAATCCAACATAAGTAGTCTGCTAACATAAGCAAACCTCAAGCCGGTCCTTTGCCCTTATCGACCCCGATCTTTCCTTATCCTGAGATACACGCTAAAGTTAGCTTTCGCTAAGTGAGTTCATGGTTTTCTCATCGTCATCCATAAACCATAAAAATAATTCAGATACAAATAGTCATATCATAATTTACTGATAACGTATCATGCATTTTAAAACATATATTGCAAATATGAGAAAAATGCAGTGTGCCATCACTTTATAAATTTACGTCCATTGGCATGGTGGGGCTCCGTCAGCCCGTCCATCTATAGTCAAGCTCAGAGGTGCTCTCAAGCACATGTCTTGACTACCGTCCCATAGTGCAGTCTCATAGGTGCCCCTTCCGACACGTGTACTGACTATATTCATCATTTGTGGTTTCCCGCCGTCCAATACCGGCGTCCCGGTAATGAGCCCCACACTTATAGCCACATCCCATCAGTTCAATTTACTCAATCACAATACACATCGTACGTAGCATGCATTTCGTCCAATATTTAGAACAATGACATACTCAAATAGGTTTCACTTTGTCATACATTCAACATCGCCATACATGCACTTGTGCATATAAATACATATAAATAAACTTTGTATTCATACCGGTCAAAACAAAATGTAACACGTTCATGTAGTCGTCATTCCATGCATCATCCAACATACTAACATGCTTTTCATAATTAGAAAGAATATAGCATGCTCAACGAATCATCAATATATATAAAGAAGATACTTTTGTACATGCGTGTATCCCAGTTAAAAGTCACATGAAACTCACCTTTGATTAGTGTAGATTTACTCGTTACTTGGCAACTCCCAAACCTACATGAAGTCATAACATTTTTTTCTAAGTATTCACGTTATAATAAACAATTCACCCAATTATTGAACTCACGAACGAATTCTCAGAATTCAATCCCATTATTTAACTTACTAAATCGATCCAATAATTAATATTAAAGTCTTCCATCATTTTTCTTTACCGTCGCATGTCCATTATACATATATTTACATAATTATATAAGATACATATGTATATATATATATATAATTGTAATCTTGCATATTAAATCCACAAGATCGAGTTCAACAACCCCTATCATCCATGTATGTGTATAATTATGATAAAACTATTCACCATTTGGGTCAAAGACAAACCATGTTTTTCTTTTCAATAAATTCATTATTGAATTCCATAAAGCATTCAACCACAAGATAGCTTTTTCAAGCTATGCCCATTCCTACTTTCATCCTACTTCCATCAAGATTACTTACTTTTAGCATCACATACATTACAACCATACATACATCAAGACTACTTATGTTGGATTTAAGTTTATGTTCTTGAGTTGTTGTTTAGTATTTCGTGTCTTTCTTAAAAGACTATTTGATGCAATGTTTAATATTCCGCTGCGACTTATTTCGGAGAACGTGTGTTTTAAGTGTTGTCGTTTCGTTACGACCCGAATTGTTTTAGGGGTGTAACAAGTTGGTATCAGAGCCAAGGTTTAAGAGAATTAGGTTAAGTAGTTAGCCTAAACTTAAACCTGAAAGTGTTTTGGAGAGGAGGGGATAGAGATTTCGTTAGGCGGGAGTAGGAGCATATGATTGTTTATGTCCTAGCATTATCTCGCTTTGACGCTTTACATCAAACTACTACCTCAATCATACATACACAGACAGACTTCAGGAGGTCAAATTCCTAAAATTCAAATCTGTCCACAATTTGGGTCGTCCGCCATTTCCAATCCTCACGGATTCCTTTAGTCCCCACTTACAATTCCTTTCACGATAGGGGTTTAAATCTATAGCTCTAATGAGTTCAAGGTTTTCAAACTAATATGCCAATGTGAACTTTTATAAAACTTCTAAATGCAAGAGCTTTATAACAAATAATTGTACGTGTAAGAATCCACTACCGTTTACTAGGTAACCAAAGCCACGCATATAAAACCATTTCGAAATTCATTTGATCATTATTCACGCTAATAATGGAAATAACAAAAGATGTGTAACAAAAATTTCAAATGGACCACTATGGTCCTAATATGCATCAATTTATGTCGTGTACGTACAAATAATTTTTCTACACTAAAACATGTGCGCCAATTGTTTGTACAAACTCCAAAAGAGGAACTTCACAAATTCAAGCTCCAAAAATTCTTTTTCTTAACCATAAAATGAAATAGAATAAAATTTTGAATAAGATCCACACACACAGGTTTATTGCCTGAATTTAGTAAAACTATAGGTGCATGCGAATCGGTCAAACGTAAAATAATTTAATCGATTTCAAACTTTTAAGCCGCATGAACAAAATGTTCTTTGTCCCAAACTAGTGATTATAATGACATGCATATCGATTGTTAGATCCCATTTCCAGCAACAAAAGAAGAACTCCATATAAAAGAAGATAGAAATGAAGAACAATATTCATAAAAATCACATCTCATATGCTTAGATTGATTAACAATGGAGGAGAAATTGGAAGAACATACCACACTAAACATGAAGACGACTCTCATAAAATTAGCCAGAGTGTGTAAATTGTGTTTTCTCTCCAAAAACCTAATGTACAAATGATCCATGGGCACCTTTATATAGGGCCCATTTACAATAAAAAGGCTCAAGCCCATAAACTAGCTACCAAGCCCAAAATACACTTTCTTTATAAAGCATTCAATTAAATTGGGGCTAATTTAAGCTAACAATTTCCCCCTAATGTTTTATAAAGAAAGCATCATCATACAGTATCCCCCTTGCTTTCTTTAGAATATTTAGGGTGCCATTCTTCGAGTCTTCAAATCATCACAAGCTCCCCCTCAAATGTTGGCCCATCTTCTTGAAAGACTTAGACATATTACCCCATTTTGTCCAGCTTTCATGTCTCAACTTCACCGTTGTTTTTTACCATCAAGAAGCGTGATTGAGAGAAAACATAAGGCATGCACATTAAACTCTAGCCTCTTAGATTTCTAACGAGCTTTGTGTTGGTCCCGGAGGTGCTTAACAAGTTTGTAGAAGGGGGGTTGAATACCAACACAGAAATTAAAGTTTAATAAATTGTTTATTGATAAATCAAACACAATTTACAAGTTTGTTGCAGAATAAGATTAAGACAGACTCAATATAAACAAACTTAAGAAAACACTAAGATGATTGCACAAGAATTTCAGAGAATGGGGGATTAAGGAATATAGAAAACAAAGGTTTCTATTTGGAGTTCAAGGATTGAGCACACCCTCAGATGGAGGGGTGATCTTCCTATTTATACCCTATGCATTAAATGCATGGCAGGGCACTTTACACGTGGCATTCACTGATTGGCTTTGGAAGTCTGACTTTGGGAGACATGCTTTCGGTCGGATCATGAACAGTGTAGTTGACAAAGTTGTTGTACGAATTGTGGTAGAGGTATGTCCGTTCTGACACATCGTACTGAGTTGTGCAAGGTAAGACAAAAGGAAACTTGAGGTATAAGCTTTGTGATCATTTGATCGCTAAATATCTCTTTCTTCAGAGACATCAAGAGTTCAGCAATCGCTGAAGCTTTCCTCATGTTCCTTCGCGTATAAGTAGAGTTGTCTTTGCTTCACTAATATCCGCATCAGGTCACTAGTAGACTTCTCTTTGTTCAGCAGCTTCGTCTTCGATTCAGCTATGAACATCTGTTGACGCGAGACTTGTCTTCAGGGATTACGTTACTATTTACATCTGAACTATCAGCGATAACTGAACAGACTCAGTTTGATCACTGATAGTGAAACACTAATACATATTAAATGTTTATAAGAAAGACTATCAGCGATAACTAAACAGACTCAGTCTGATCGCTGATGGTGAAACACTAATACATATTAAACGTAATTTTCACTAAGTACAGAAAAGGGTCGTTATCAAATCACTGAGAGAGTTTGGATCAACAATCTCCCCCTATTTGATAATGACAAAGTAACTGAAGAAAATTACTTTATAATTCAAAATGATGGAATAATCAGGACTCATAGCATACATGTCCCAATTACTATTTTGAGGGATCTTTTACAGTACTGATAGAGTTAAGTACTTCACTGAAATTTTCATTAATCCAAGAAAAGAATTACAAGGTATGAAAATTACAAGTACAAGTGATGTACTAATTACTGTAAGTTAAACTAATAGATTACAAGAAGAAAACTAATCTATCAGCTATCTAAAGAAGATTTAGGAGGATTGATCAAGTACTCAGGTATATCTTCTTCTTTTTGCTTTCGCTCTAAAGATTCTTTGCTAATGATCACTTTGATTTGCTCAGCAGCAGGAGAGAGATCACACCATAAGCACATGAGATCCTTGAGAAGACCGAGGGGACAGATAGGGATTTCAGAGATTCTTTGAAATATGAGCTGTTCCTCGTCATCTCTGAAGAAGATTCCAAAAGGTTCTTCAAGTACTTGTCTCGCAACATATGGTCCACCAAGAGGCAGAGATAGATCCAGAACTGAAAGATCAGGAGGAGGACCGAACAGAGCTTCTCTTGAGAATTTGATGGAGGTTTCATTTCTGATCACCACGACATTTTCAGAGTAGGAGGAGACAGACTTTCTTTTGATATGCTTTGGCTTAGAAGGAAGAGCAGACGACACTTTTAGGATTGCAGCGACTCTGTTGATGAGAGCATCATTTATCCCTTCAACATAGCCTCTGTAGATTGATTTTTATTTCTTCAGTGCGTCTTTGAACTCAAGCCATTCCATATAGCCGAGGCTTTCCAGCTTTGAAACAAACATCGCCTTGCAACTTCCATCCTCTCTGGTAATCTCCATAGTGACAGAAACTCTATCCTTCTTCTTTCTTCCAGAGATAGTAACAGCTATGATCTTCATTGGGTCAGAGCGATAGTCAATTTTATGCTTGCACCAATCGACTGAGTTATTGTTGACCGCTTTTTCTTTTTAGCGTTCCTCTTCAATCTTTTTCAAAAGAGCAGCCTGGACTTCAACTGGTTTCTTCTTCAGCTTCTTGTCTTTGACTTGAGAAGACTGAATTTTGAGAGCCAGAGAGGCATCTCTTTGACAATCAGCAATCAGGTTCTCAGCCCTGACGGATTCTTCAATTTCAGCTTCTGTCAGGAACTCTAGATCTGATGATTGAGAGGGGATCTTTCGCCGTTGATTCTCTAGATGAGAGATCATCTCTGTTCTTTTCTTCATCTCTTCCTCTGACCAATGAAGTGGTCTAGAGGGCCTCCGTGGATGTTGTAGGGACTCTTCTTCTTCATCCATTTCATCAATCTCTCTTACAGAGATTGGGATTATCTGGTCATCAGCTTCAGCAGCTGGGATTATTTGGAGCTCTTTACCTTTAAGCAGGGGAGAGAACTGAGAAGGATTCTCCTTAGATAGTGAGATCATCTTCAGGCTTTCCTCAGCAGTTTCACCTTTGCTTTGGGAAGGGGTTCCTGAAGATGTCTTATGACTCCCCCCTGCTTTGATAACTTCTTTCGATGCTATCGTTGATGAAGTGACGGCTGAAGAACACCATAGAGATTGATCTTCTTCATCGTCATCATCATCATCTTGATGAGGTTCTTCCTCTTGATCTTCAAGATCAAGGGCTTCATCTTCATCGTCCTCCTCTTCATCTTCATCGATTAACTCATCGATGGTAGGAGGGGCTTTTTCAGCAATTATCTCTCCCTCAACATGAGAGGGAGTTTCCTTCAGTTGTACCTCAGCAGCAGCTTCTAACTCCGTATTTTCTTCAGCTGCCTTCTCCCCCTCTTTGTCATTATCACGGAGGGAGAGATCTATGGAAGGAGATGAAGTGTGTGTAGCGGAAAACTTCTGAACTTCAGACTCCAAACCGTCCAGACGGCCTTCAAGTACAGGGATATCTGACGTAGCTTGATGAATAAACTCCACAGCTACGTCCAGAGAGGTACGATCGTGATCTGTAAATGAAGGAGCAGGAATTGGAGCTGGTGCCTTCAGGTGAGTCAAGATTTGCTAAAGAATAACTTCACAGGAATCAACCTTTGTAGACAGGACTGCAAACTGTTTCTGTGAGTCCTCCCTGACTTTGACAATCGCTTCTTGGAGAGTAGCGATTTGAGAGACGTCAGCTTTGGATGCGCATTGAGCTGTCAGCGTCTTCAGTGCTTCACCAGCGGTATGAACAGCGCTGGTGGTGTTGTTGAGAGAGGCAGTCAGAGACTCCACCTTTGCACTCAAACTGTTGACATTGGTGTCAACAGTCGCCAAACTAGGACCTGAAATATAAGTTAGTTTTTGAGAAACAGGCTTATATGGTGAGTTGGGAGAAGTGTTTAAGGTTATAGGAATACCTGAATTATCAAACATTTTGTAGAATTGCATAGATTCCTCAAAAGATTGATGTTCAGGTCCTATGGGTCCAAACTGTGGTTGCGAAAAAGTAGATGATGGGTCAGAGACCAAAGAAATAGAAGGATGAGAGATGGGGATAGAAGTAGGGATAGGGGTAGTTACCGTTGTGATCACCTCAGGATGTGGAGGAGCTGAGATGATGGGTGGTGTCACTATTGATGTGACAGCGACCGTAGTCGATGTCACGGATGATGTGGGTATCGCTGAGGATGTGGAGGAGAGACCCACGAATGCATCCAAGGAGGTTTGTTGAAAAACATCCTTAGGTATTGACCTAGAGGTACCTTTCTCCTTGGTTACCTTGGCCTTCTTCGAAGGACCAAGGGAGCCAGTTGATGGTCGTTTGGAAGGGGTAGCGGCAGGGATAGCAGAAGAAGGAACCTCTTGCGTGGCCGCTGAAGAAGAAGAAATGAGGAGAGAGAGTCGGGAGCGAAGTTTAGAGATACTTACCTCGTTGGGGAGCGTCTTGACCTCCAGTGAGCGCTGACCCACTTTGGGAAAAGTTGCATCAGAATTAGTGGGGTAAGTAGCAGGGTAGAGAAACTTCAGGTACGCACAGATGAAGTGTACATAGGGGATCTTGGGATCCCTCTCGGTCTTCTCTATCTTTGACCTTAGATCGTCAAAGATAGCTGTTGAGTAGTCGAAATTTCTTCCGGTGATCACTGAGTAAGCCATTTGGACCTGAATCTTGCTGGCCTGGTCCAGTGACCCACTCTTCCCACTCATACACTGAATGAAGTGAGAGAAGATGTAGTTAAGCTGAGAAGGCATGAGCGCCTTCTTCACAAGAGTCAGCTTCTTGTTGGGAATAGTCGTCCTCGGCTTTGGTTCCCAAGAGTATTCCATAGCATCTAGGAATTGAATGAGTTCAGCATCAGTGGGCAAGGCATCGAATCCGTTACTGGGTTTGTCAGGAAATCGCAGAGCTTTCCTTATCCCTAAGGCAGTCATCATCCCTGGTCCAAGTTCAGTGCTGAAGGAAATAGCAGGAACCAGTTCACCCTTTTTGTTGGTGATAGAGGTCTCTTCAGCGGTAAATCAGAATTGTTGGAGAAGAGCTTTTGAAGGGGTGGGATCCACGGTGATAGCGTAGGCAATGCAGGATTGCTTTAGAAACTTTGCGCCTTCCACCAGATGTGGGTATTTGACACCATCAAAATCAAGGCGAGCAAGATGATTGTTTTTCGGAAGCTCAGAGTAAAAGCATCTTTGGACAACCTCTGATCGTATGCGCAGAGGTTCTGGAAGCTCTGCATATAAATCAAAATGGCCTTACAGAGGCTCTATACAATAGCCTCTGTATCATATCTTCTGCATCTATGGACAACTTCTGCAGATATTTGAACACAACAGCTTGGCGTAACAGGCCTGTTTTCGAGCATTTAAGTGCAATCTGCACATTTTGAACAAAGCTGCAAATTCTGGATAGGTTTTGAAAAACTCAGATTAAGCTTCTATACATGCACAGAGGCTCTGGAAGCCTCTGCGTTTATCTAAACAACAGCACCAATCAGTTCACATAACAACCAATCCTTATGCTGCAATTCCAAACTTCTTTGAGAACAAACTGTCGTAACTTGGACTTTAAAAACACAACATGAACATATCTCTGGAAGCTCATGACCTGTTGCACATCCACTATATGCACTCTACTGCACAAAATCAAATTAACATCCCTGTTGTAGATCTCTGGAATCGATCAACAATCTCATTTCAAATCTGTCTCAATAATGGAAATGGTCAGATCAATATCCGAATGCTCTAACTGATCCTCAACATGTACGTACACCACCACAAAAACAACCAGGTTTACTGCTGGAAAGGTCTTCCGTTTTCAGAATGACAGGATTTGGAGGGATTTTCTCGATTCACTAAATTTGGCGTCGAAGGGGTTGTGCCTAGGGGACTGATGCCACCTGCAACACCTTTCGAAGTTTTAAAGACATCAACTGTAAATTAACTTTCTGCATAACTTCTGGAAATGCCGAACATAAACACAGCAGCTTAGTGTACCAGATCTGTTTACAAGCATGTAGTCTAATTCCATTTTCTGCACATTTCAATCACAACGTGTTCAAACTCAGCAAATGCGCATAACAGTTTTGGATAGATTATGATCAAACTCTGAACTGAATTGATTATAACACCGATTATACAGAGTTAAAACTTTGGATCAACTGTCCCAAAATTCTGGACATATCACAAGTCATATTTGGACATTTCATTGACAACAAAGGATCGAACTATACTGCACACTTTGAAACTGTCAAAAACTCTGAACAATCATGCCTGTTAGTCTGTATATATAGTGATCAAACTCTGATTACATTGATCGAAACTCTGATTCAACAGACTTTCAAAGAAGACTTTGTTGCATCATTCTAAAACTCTGAATATGAACAACTAAGATCTGGACAACTTTCGATGGAAAACATCAATAAACAGCTCAACATTCTCTGAAATATGAGCACAAATTTGACTTTTAAAACTCCAACTGCACTTTTCGTAAAAGAAATTAACTACAACAACTATAATCTTCGAACAACAAGTTGTTAGCTTGAATTTGAGCACAAATAGCACACGACTGATCTTGCAGACATAAATCTGCACATTCCAATCACAACTCTGCTGCACTTTAAATTCACAATGAACATATTTTTGTTTGTTGTTTGGACAACACCTTTATCATCAAAAACAGTAGCAAAGTATATGTTCTTAACTGTGTGAATTTGCCTTAAACAAAATTTTGAATATCTTTCTGTTCTTAGTTGCTGTTAATAGCTTTACAAGGCTGCACAGATCGAACACAACAGCTTTCTACCACATCTGCAGATGCACTTCGAATTGAACATGATCAATATAAACAGCAACAATCTTTCTGCTGAATTTAATCTTTTGCAACAACCAATTTATGTTTTAAACTGAATCTGATCTTCAAACTTTTACAGGTCTGCTGCACAGATCGAATTAATTTGCACAATAACAACAGCTCAAAATGATTTCTGGAACAACTTCCAATCAAAATCTGCACTTGACATCCTTTGAACAAAATCTTTGAAACTGATTTTTCTACACTTCTCAAACTCTGTATGCTTATGAACTCAATCTCAATTCTGGAATAACATGGAAACATCTGCGTATTAAGGACTGTTTTGCATTCACAGGTACTGATTTAACATTCTGAACATGAACAAATTGAAAGACTTGTTGTCTCAAGACCAAAAGATTCAATCAGATTGCATATGACAGTTTCCAGCAGGATCTTTGTTCATATGCAAATGGAAGTGCATTCCAATAAAACTACAAATGCAACAGTGCATGTTCTGAAATCTGTGGACAGATCTTACAAACTCAGACTGCACATTTCCAACAGCATTGAGATCATCTGTTTATACAAACCAGAACGCTTTTTCAACTGTAGAACAGCAAATGCCATTGTCTGCAAGCATTAGTGTACAAGCCTCAATACAAGACTTTGATTCCGACAACAGAGAAGCATTTGAAGACTATATACTAACATAACCAAAGGTTGTTTGCAAAAAGTATTCCAAATACCAACTAATTTGTCAATGAGATGTTGTTGTTGGTCTTTAAACATAGACACAGACCAATTCTAATCCACCAGATCTAAACAACATTAAATCAAAAATCACTAATCTGCCAATCCACAAACAAACCCAAAAATTTCACAAACCAAAATCTGAATAAAACGAGAGTCCAATCTCAGATTAAGAAAAGTCGGATCAAAGATCAACAGCCTTGAATCCAAGATGCCATAAAAGCTATGGACTAAAGCACACACAAGGATGAGATCATAGATCAATCATCTACTTAGTGTTTATCGAATGTTAGACCAATGAATGAGAAATGGTCAAAACACACACATGTAATCAATCTGATCAGATTTAATCCAAATAGAATCAAATCTTCACATAGACATTTCATCAAACATGTGGTGTGCAGAAACAGATTTTGTGAAGAATCAAATAAATAATCTATCAAAGATCATCCAAATCTCATCTAAATCAAAAAAATGGATTTCCAATAAGCACAAAAACAGTGAATAAATCACAGAAATGATATTTGGGTTAAGGCTCATGTGATTGAATCAATCTAAGCACCAAAACAACAAAATAATCATCTAATCTTCAATTGTTGCCATAGATGACCGAATTGAAGAAAAGTTTCTTCAATTGGCTCTGAAACCAATTGTTAGATCTCATTTCCAGCAACAAAAGAAGAACTCCATATAAAAGAAGATATAGGATAGAAATGAAGAACAATATTCATCAAAATCACATCTCATATGCTTAGATTGATTAACAATGGAGGAGAAATTGGAAGAACATACCACACTAAACATGAAGACGACTCTCATAAAATTGGTCAGAGTGTGTAAATTGTGTGTTCTCTCCAAAAACCTAATGAACAAATGAGCCATGGGAACCTTTATATAGGGCCCATTTACAATAAAAAGGTTCAAGTCCATAAACTAGCTACAAAGCCCAAAATACAATTTCTTTATAAAACATTCAATTAAATTGGGGCTAATTTAAGCTAACATCGATAAACCAATATAACACATTGTGTGAAACTATAACAGTAGCATCAACAACCGAAGAAGGTATAAAGCAAGAGTTCTACATGGACCATCCTAGGTTTTTCATAAGCTTACTCACACCAGAACTTTAAATCAACTCAAATACCAAGTAGTGTACAACTAAATATATTTGTATAAAACTCGAAAGTGCATTTATGCAATATTAGGACTCTCAAGACGTCTCTTGCGGTTGCGAAAAGACATGTGCAAAACCGCGTGAGACATGACGCTCAATAAAATTCATACATTTACATGCAACATAATTAAAGCCACGTATTTCAAAGTTCACTCATGCGTAGCAAAACGTCATAAAATAATACTTCATAAAACTCAACAAAACTCACACGGAATAAAATTATAGTAGAACTCAAACACTAAAACATGGGGATAACTTTTTTCTCTAAAACCTTAACATACGTGGAGGAGATCCAATGTCAAGGTCATAAATCGCAGTTACTTGCCCGAGACTCTAAACGAGGTTGAATCGTAAGTATCACAGTACCCGAAAATAGCGTTCGATAAAACAGGGATAAAGAAAATCTCAACAAAGTTTGCAACCATGTGCAATAAAGCAATTTTATGCATGTTTAAAATCATGGTTTACAATCTTGTATGTACTAATCATTTTCCCAAGATTTCGTAATGTAATCCACATGATAATTTGGAAACATGAGAAATAATTGATGCAATTTATTTTAGAAATAAATTATGTGCATGAACTTGATCGGCACTCAACGTCTCGAAACCATGCTCCTCAGTTTCCTAATCACACTATCGTCATCCGGATGCTCAAACATCTTAAGGTGATAAATGATAATTTCATCGGTTCATCTTACAATTTCTTCTTGAATAATGTCGGTTCCACAAGTCTATCGTTCTAATCCAACTGTAACACCCTCAAATTTGGAAAGAGCGACTATATAAAAACTTTCAACAATACCTTAAAGGATAATAAAATCTCTTACTACTAGTCCATAAGTGAAATACATATCTAGGTTGAACCATCAACAAATAAATAAAGTCTTACATAAAGACTAACTAAAGTCGAGTGCTACTATAACCCAATAACAATCGCTATCTCCAATATAAGTGTGGAAAACTTCATCAAGCTAATCACCTCTTCGAGCACACAACTGGCACTCGTCACTTCTTAGTGTCAATAGAACTAATCCCTAAATGGAACCTGATGCACATGCCGACAAATAAAAATGTTAGGCTAACGCCTAGTGAGTTCAAGAGTTTTATACCACGATTATAAAAGATAATGTAAAATGGAAATATTGCGACTTATAATCATGATCCTTTAAAATGATTTACATTAAAATATGAGAACGACCCGTTTTCCAATGATATGCATTTTATAGATGGACGCCTCAACGCCAGAACATTCTTTCATGAAATAATGTAATCCAACACTTACTCAAAACGAGAATAATGGCAATGCTCAAATAATGAAATTTGAGAAAACTTTATAAAACAAACTACCAAGATATAAGTAAACTCAAGTCTCCAAAATTATAGTACAAGGGAGATAACCTAAACTCAAAGCGTCACTGAGAACAAGGATAAAATTAAATACCCAAAACAACATCTTTCGATGACGGGGGAAACCCGAATTCCAAGGCCAGTGGCGGAAGACAAAGTAAGCCACATTCCAAGTTCTTGAGCTCACCATACTAGGATCAAGGTCGTGAACACGCCAGCTCAAACAAAGATGTGGGGGATGGCACCCGATGATCCTAGTCATACTCATTCGCTAGGATTTACATTTACGACCCACGACTAGTAACCGGTCCCACATAACCGTACCAAGTTTCCCTCTAGGGTCCAATGTGTCAACTAGCTACAAATGGAAAGTGACTATCCCATAAAAACAGGCTCAGAAATTAAATTGCGGATGCATGTCCGGTTAATGGACTCCAAGAGTCCTCACCGACAAGTCCTAGAAATCCCAAGACTAATTCTGGCCAACATATAAATAATAGCCCCTTTTTATTTTTAAACAACACAACCGACTCATATGCCTATGGATCCACTGCATTACAGTCTAAACAGTACATGACTCCAAATGAATGACCAACGCACTCAAAACATGTAATTCTCAAATGATGCGCATTAATAGCCATCAGACTCGGTATTTCACAATGGGCTATTAAACCGGACCGAAGTCCTAAAGACTCATTTATTTTCAAATATGCATTTCCAAGTTTAACTGCTGATAAGAATGAAAATAATAAAATGAGTCTATATACATTCTTTCAAGTATCTCACATAAATGTACAAGTAGAACTTTATAAAACATCACATTTCATGAATGATGCATAAAACCCGACAAACACTTAAAAGTGTATTTCCTTGACCAAAGATCTATTTATGCAATAAAACATCAAAATACATCCATTTGTGACCCTTTATCAAAAATGCCCAAATGCGGGTGTTATACAAGGTTTATAAAGTGAAATGCTTCAAGTAATCAAAGATTAGCAAATAACCCAACATTGGATAATTTCATGTAAAACACATGAACACTTTAAAATGGACATTTTGGCATATACAACGTTTTCACAAATCACTTAAACTCACCTCGCTATATTTAGACTAAATCTAGATTTCACCCAACTTGAGCTCCTTTGAAGGGCACTTGAATACTCAAGCCGAAAACTTCCAAAACCTAGATCCATACATTCCAAACCATAAATACCCATATTTAACCATTTAGAAACATTAACCAAACATTATTTACTATGTGTCCCTGAATCTAGTTTCTAATCACAAACAAATCAAAGATAAACATAATTTCAATCAATTACCTGTTTGATTAACTTTCAAATCCAATGATTACAACTTTCTCTCTCTAGAACCCTCTCTCTCTCTACAGATCTCTCTCAAAAGAATTCTCTTACTGAATTCAATTCTGTTCAACACATCTAACAAAAACAACTAAACAAAACTATTTATACCTGTGTGTTCCAGATTCTAGTTTCTAATACAAAACAATCAAACAAACAAGATTCAATTCAAAGATTACCTGTTTGATTACTCTTAAATTCTCAATTTACACTTTCTCTCTCTAGAACTCCCGCTCTCTCTAAAACGTATTCTCTCAAATCTGATATATCAACTAATGTCACCTCCTCATCTTGAAATACAAAGAGAAAAAGTATTTATACTACCACCTAATACAAGAAAACTAAAAACAAAAACAAATACAACTAAGTTTGACTTATTACAAAATAGACTTTGACTTTTAATGAGATTTGACTTTCTTCAGCTTTGACTTTCTCAACTTTGACCTTCAGTCTTCTTGATCTTGTATCCAACAGATTTATGCTCTAACAATCTCCCCCTTTGGATTCAAGATCACTGTTGAAAAAATCTAGCAATTCAGTCTTCACTTTAAGCTCTGTCAAAATAATCTCCCCTTTTTCTTTGATGGTCTTCTTTCCAAAACTGTCTTCAAACGAGTAACAATCTCCCCAAAACTTTCACACAACACTTTCAGACTTTGGAAAGAAATTATCTTCAAATTCAGCTTAGATTGCTTCAGCAAATAATCTTCAAAGAAATTTTCTTCAAATCTTCAGAAATTCTTTGATCGTCATCAAAACTTTTACTTTAAACTTTTCTGACTTGGACATTTCTGAAAAATCATCTCTCACAAACTTCAAAACTTTAACATTTCTTGATATCATCTCCCCCTTTTTGATGATTTGAGCATGTATATCATCAAAACTTTTCTCCAAGAAATGTCATTGACCATTCTGATCTTTCATACTGAGCCTCTGATTCTGTGAGCCATAACCAAGTATTCATCTAGATCTTTGCAAATCCAGACAAAATAAGAATAGGTAACTCCTGAATCAACAGATGAATCAGTTAATAATGCCTGTCAGTAACACAAAGTCACTGTGTGTAACGAATACACAATATAAATGAGCTTTTTGGTGTTCACTCCCCCAGGGCTTCCATCCAATCATCGAAATACCACAAAGGCAATTTCTATGAATGTTATGACAAAGAAACGAATTCTTTGTGTGCTCGTGCATGTGTAGAAAGAATTAAGCACAAATGATTGCTTTTTAATAAGGCTCAACATTGTGTAAACCACTGAGACAACAGTAGATAAACACAGACTCTAAGTGCATGATTGAAGTGCGAAGGTGGGGCAGACTTCCTTCTTTTTCAATATCCAAATTTTCCAAATGAAAATCAGATAGATTATGTGCTGCGTCCCCTTTAAAATGTGAAACATTTTCTTTTTGAGAAGAAAATGAGTAGCTTGTGGGGTTTATTCAAGAGTTGGCATGGGCTAGTTGCCTGTTTCAATAACGTTCACGAAGAAATGTGAAACATTAGTAATGTGGCTGCCCGGCTCAGAAAGTAGTTGGTGCAGAGTTTGATATTCTTTTACTCTGATCTCACACCCTCTTTCTTTTAATCATTAAGCGCACTACTAACCAAACTCTCTTTTCCATTTTACCTCATCACACAACCCACACTCATTTCTTTTTGACTCCTCACACTCAATCTCTATGGATTAACTTCTTGGGTAGAAATCACTAGTTAACATGATTCCATAGAAGTTCAGATAATTCCTAGCACAAAGAACCCATATTTCCTATAAAAGCATAATGTTGCTCAGATGATTTAACTATAACAGTTAAAGCTCATATACAAATGTCAGACGAATGTATGCTCATAAAATATAATCATGAAAATTTGAGCATTTTTAGACATTGAAATATTTTCAAACAAGTATACTGAATGAATGAACATGAATGCGAAAGACTTGTTTGAAAATCTGACATTGTATGAAAATGATCAGAAATGAAATGATATATCAATCAAAGCTTAAGGTCAAGAATAATGGATATTGTCTATATGAATCAAGATATAGACATTCTCGAAATGACGTTTTGAAATTAAATGACGCTCAAAATTCTTTGAAGTACAAGTGGGGTGTCTTACCATCGAAAAAATTATGTTTCAATATGAGACATGGTAAGAACTATTTGAACAAGAAATCAAACCAGTGTGTGTGAATACTTGAAAGTATATGAAAAGACAATACACAAGTATTAATCTTTGGATAACACACGGTTTGTTTATCAATGAAGCACAAAAATAAAATGAAAACATTTAAAATCACACTTCTAAATTATAAAATCTGTTTAAAATTCGAGAAGTGGTTTGAACATTTAAGAAAATGTTTTCTATATCTGAAAGTTGTCCTTCTTTCAGATATATTTGAGATTAAGATAAGAAATTTACCTTTTCGCTCAATCTTAATTCTCAGAAAATCAAGCTGTAGTCATCAAGATATGATCATTTCAGCTTCTCTCATCCTGCATAAGTCTCAAAGTCTAGTCAAAATCAAATTTATTCACAAAAATTAAAAGATATAAAGCAGTAAAACGATTAAAGTACGAGTTCTGATATGAAATAATCAGAAATCATAATCTTTTACTCCCCCTGAAATTATGCATCTAAAATATGTCAGTTATAAAGCACATGATAGAGATCTACAACTCCTTTTGGAATGTAGTTCGTCATATCTATCTGATGCAAAAATTTCAAAAAAAAAATATGTACTCCTCCTTAAAGGTTGATATCCTCATTGAATTCTCGGAGTTCAATACTCATATCAGCTCGGGAGTATCTTTCTTTAAGCATTAAAGTACGGGTCCTGAACTGTACTATTCAGAAGCCAATCTTCGTTGAAGAACGGGTCCTAAGCTGACGTACTTAGAAGCCTTGCTTCTCTTACTCCCCCTTGACTGTAGGTGCCTGCAACACAGATTCACTTTTTGGCTTTGATACCAATTTTTATTCCCTATTTCATCAAGTTCTAATCAATAACAAATACTCAAGATGATAATTCCAAACTCATATGAATTAATCTCAATCACAAGATTACAAATTTACAACTTTCTCTCTCTACTTTCTCTCACTAGAATGATATACCAATATGCTCTTCTCTAATATGCGTGTGTACTTCTGATTACAAAGACAAGGACAAAAGAATTTATACCCTTGACAAATTACAAAGAAACAAAATACAAATACATTGACTTTGACATTTATTAACAAAAGACTTTGACTTTTGATGAGAGTTGACTTTTCCAGCTTTGACTTCTTGATCTTTTATCTTCAATCTTTATGATCTTGAATCCAACATATTTGTGCTCTAACAATACCCTACAAGAATTACAAGGAAACAAACACAATACAAAAGAATTGACTTTGACTTATTACAAAACAACTTTGACTTTTAATGAGAATTGACTTTTTCAGCTTTGACTTTCTTGAACTTTGACCTTCAGTCTTCTTGATCTTGTATCCAACAGATTTATGCTCTAACAATCTCCTCCTTTGGATTCAAGATCACTGTTGAAAGATCTAGCAATTCAGTCTTCACTTTAAGCTCTGTCAAAATAATCTCCCCTTTTTCTTTGACGGTATTCTTTCCAAAATTGTCTTCAAATGATTAACAATCTCCCCAAAACTTTCAGAAGATACTTTCAGACTTTGGAAAGAAATTATCTTCAGAATCAGCTCGGATTGCTTTAGCAGATAATATTCAAAGAAAATTTCCTCAAATTTTTCCGAAATTCTTTGATCTTCTTCAAATCTTCAAATCTTTACTTTGAACTTTTCTGGCTTGGACATTTCTGAAAATCATCTCTCAAAACTTTATCATTTCTTGATACCATCTCCCCCTTTTTGATGATTTGAGCATCTATATCATCAAAACTTTTCTTCCAAGAAATGTCTTTGACCCATTCTGATCTGTCAAACTGAGCCTCTGATTCTTTGCCAATTCGAACAATGTATTCATCCAGATCTTTTCAAATCTAGACAAAATAGGATTGTAACACCTAAATCAACAAATGAATCAGTTAGAATGTCTGTCAATAACACGAAGTCACTGTGTGTAACGGATACACAATATAAAGGAGCTTTTTGATGTTCACTCCCCCAGGGCTTCCATCCAATCATCGAAATACCACAAAGGCAATTTCTATGAACATTATGACAAAGAAACGAATTCTTTGTGTGTTCCTGCAAGTGTAGAAAGAATTAAGCACGAATGATTGTTTTTAATAAGGCTCAACATAGTGTAAACCACTGAGACAACAGTAGATAAACACAGACTCAATGTGCATGATTGAAGTGCGAAGGTGGGGCAGACTTCCTTCTTTTTCAATATCCAGATTTTCCAAATGAAAATCAGATAGATTATGTGTTGCGTCCCCAGAAAATATGAAAACATTTTCTTTTTGAGAAGAAAATGAGTGGTTGGTGGGGTATTGTCAAGAGTTGGCATGGGCTAGTTGTCTGTTTCAATAACGTTCACCAAAGAGTTGTGAAACGCTAGTAATGTGGCTGCCTGGTTCAGAAAGTAGTTGGTGCAGAGTTTAATATTCTTTTACTCTGTTCTCACACCCTCTTTCTTTTGATCATTAACCTCACTACTAACCAAACTCTCCTTTACATTTTACCTCATCACACCCACACTCATTTCTTTTTAGACTCCTCACACTCAATCACTAAGGATTAACTTCTTGGGTAAAAATCACTTGTTAACGTGATTTCATAGAAGTTCAGTTAATTCCTAGCATAAAGAACCCATAATATCCTAGAAAGCATATGTTGCTCAGATGCTTTAACTTTATCCGTTAAAACTCATATACAAATGTCAGATGAATGTATGCTCATAAAATATAATCATGAAGATTTGAGCATTTTTAGACATTGAAGTGTTTTCAAACAAATATATTGAATGAATGAATATGAATGCAAGAAACTTGTTTGAAAATCTGACATTGTATAAAAATGATCAGAAATGAATGATATAACAATCAAAGCTTAAGGTCAAGAATAATGGATATTGTCTATACGAAACAAAAATATAGACATTCTTGAAATGACGTTTCGAAATGAAATATCGCTCAAAATTCTTTAAATTACAATCGGAGTGTCTTACAAACGAAAAATTGTTTCAATTTAGAGACATGGTAAGAACAATTTGATCAAAAATTAAACCGATGTGTGTGAATACTTGAAAGTATGTAGAAAAGACAATACGCAAGTATTTATCTTTGGAAACACACGGTTTATTTAACAATTAAGCACAAAAAATAAACTAAAAACATTTAAAATCACACTTCCAAATTATAAAATCTGTTTAAAAATCGGGAAGTGGTTTGAACATTTCAGAACATGTTTTCTATATCTGAAAGTTGTCCTTCTTTCAGATATATTTGAGATTAAGATAAGAAATTTTCCTTTTCGCGCAATCTTAAATCTCATGAAGTCAAGTTGAAGTCATTAAGATATGATCTTGTCAGCTTCTCTCATCCTGCAAAAATCTCAAAGTCTAGTCAAAGCAACTTTATTCACAAATTTATTCGAATGTAAAAGACATAAAGCAGTAAAACAATTAAAGTACGAGTTCTGATTTGAAATAATCAGAAATCATAGTCTTACTCCTTTTGGTATGACATATAAGCTCCCCCTAAAATCATGCATTACAAAAAAAAATTCAATTAAGTAAAATGCAGAAATTAGTTATGCTCCCCCTCAAAATAATGTAGATCATCTAAAATCTTCTCTTACTCCCCTGAGATCATGAGCAAACAATTAAAGTGCATATATCCTTCAAACATAATGACAAAGAAAATGATGAATAATAACAATACGTAACTTTATTAGGTAACAACCGATTATGTCTTAAGATTTAACATACCAAGCTTAGAGACAAGAAAATTAAATCTTTTTTCATCTAATGGTTTGGTAAATAAATCTGCAAGCTGATAATCTGTTTTTACAAAATAAAGTTCAATTGTTCCTTTTTCTACATTATCTTTAATAAAATGATACCTGACGTCAATGTGTTTGGTTTTCGTATGCTGGACAGGATTAGCAGATATCGCGATTGCACTCTTCAAGTCACAATAGATTGGAATTTTATCAAACTTGAATCCATAGTCTCGCAGCTGTGTTCGCATCCACAGGACTTGAGAGCATCAACTGGCAGCAGCTACGTACTCTGCTTCAGCAGTCGATGTGGAAACGCATAATTGTTTCTTTGATGCCCAGCTAACAAGCTTGTCTCCAAGAAATTGAATGTGACCTGAAGTACTCTTTCTGTCCAACATGCAACCTGCATGATCTTCATCTGAATAAGCAGTAAGTTGAAAACCAGTATCCTTAGGATACCACAGACCAAGATCTACAGTCCCCTTCAGATACCTAAAAATCCGTTTGACAGCAGCCAAATGGGATTCTTTAGGAGCAGCCTGATATCTAGAACATAAACATGTTGAAAGCATAATATCTGGTCTACTAGATGTAAGATACATTAACGATCCTATCATACCTCTATAAGTTCTAACATCAACACTTTTACCCGAAGGATCAGTGCTAATCTTAGTACCTGGTGCTATTGGGGTTCCATCTTACTGAATCAGCAAGAGCCTCTGATACTCGCGTGGGCTCTATCTTACTGAGGAATGAGTCATGCATACATTGATTAAGAGTTGCTGACCTAGTTTGTACATGCTTGTTGAGATCTCCAATTACTTGATGTAATGGATGTTCTTTGGTCCAGCGATGCTCATGAGGAAGTGGAGTAGATATTGATTGAACATGATCATCGTCTTGAAATCCACTATCAAACTCTTCAGTTTGAATAATTGGAGGAGGATTTGCAGTTGAAGTTTCAGGTGCAGAAGCATCAGTTGGAATAGCAGATTCTGGCTGTTGAGTAGACAATGTATTACACCCAACTGAAACAGTTACTTCTGGCTCAGCAGTTACTTATACATCTTCAACTGTAGGAGTAAATGTTGGAATGTGAGTTTCTGACTGAACGGGGAATTCAAGTTCAGTTACAACTTCTGAAGTGACTGGATGATTGCAACTTGTGTCTTCAGACCTGTCAGTCACAACAGATTTAGGTATATTAGATCCTAGAAACTCATCATAAAAGAATTCAAATAACAAATCTAAATCAGTTAAATGTGAAATAGAAGTAGAAGCGTTATTTGAATTATTTGCTGTAGAAGCAGGTTCTAGACTGATCTGCCCAGAAGTTAATACTCCAGTGATAATGGGTTCTGAACTGAGTTGCTCAGAAGCCATCTCTTCATCGAATGTTACATTGACGCTCTCGACTATAGTTTTTGACTTTTTCAGATAAACACGATATGCTGCCGATGTTGAAGAATAACCAATGAAGATACCCTCGTCCGCCTTAGCACTGAATTTATTCAGACTCTCCCTGTCATTAAGCACGAAACACTTACACCCAAATATGTGAAAATACTTGATTGTCGGTGTTCTATTGTTGATCAGCTCATATGGAGTCTTTTGAAAACGGCGGTGTATTATGGATCGATTTTGAGTATGACATGCAGTTGACACAGCTTCTGCCCACAAGAATAGAGGTAGATCGGATTGGCTGAGCATAGTACGAGCGGCCTCGACTAGCATCCGATTTCGCCTTTCAACTACTCTATTTTGTTCAGGTATACGAGAAGTAGAGTACTGATGTGATATCCCGACCGATTCGAGATATTTTTCAACTATCTTGTTTTTGAACTCTGTGTCGTTGTCCGTTCGAAGAAACTTGACTTGTCGTTGCATATTCACTTGGGTCGTCTTTAAGAAAGTAATGAGAACTTCGGGCGTCTCATCTTTTGATCGAAGAAATTTGACCCATGTGTATCTTGAGTAATCGTCCACAATAACCAACACGTATTTCTTTCCACCCAAACTCTGAGTTCTCATTGGACCACACAAATCCATATGTAACAATTCTAACGGAGAACTAGTGCTTGGTTCAGGCTTCGGTTTATGCGGAGCTCTCTTCATCTTACCCTTCTCACATGCAGCACATAAGTATTCTTTCTCGTATTTCATCTCAGGAAGTCCTTTTACCAATTTCCCACTAACCAGCTTGTTGATATAACGAAAGTTCAAGTGTGATAAACGTCTGTGACAGAGCCAACTTTGTTTCATTGAAGCTTTTGTCATTAAGCAAACTTGATTGTCAATCTGAACTTTGGACAGGTTGATGGTATAGAGGTTTGTCTTGCGATGTCCACCTAAGAGTTTTGTGTCGTCTTCAGTACGAACCGAGCAACTCTTAGATTTGAAGTTGACCTCTAACCCTTTATCGCAGAATTGACCAATGCTAAACAGGTTGTACCCTAAACCTTCGACATAACTCACCTTACTGATCGTTATGTTGTCTTGAATGATGTCACCATATCCTAAGATTGGTGAAAGATGATCGTTTCCAAATCTGACATTTCCACTGAATTTCTCAGTATAATTAGACAATAAAGCTTTTTGCCTAGTCATATGCTTGGAACATCCACTGTCCAAGTACCACATATGCCGGGTCTGCAAGAGAAATCAGGAAACAATAGATTTAGGTACCCATTAAAAAACGGGTCCTAACAGATTAGCACAAGATTTTGGTATCCATTTGAAAATGGATCCTCCTTTTCTTTGAAAACTTTTAAAAACATTTGATCTTGAAGAATAAACATGATAAGATCCAAACCAATCAGAAGAATTATGAGAATAAGCAAAATCATTTCTCCGATAATGATAAGATTTAGTAGTAATAGGAGATAATTGAATCAATTGCTTTATTGAATACCGCTTGTAAGAAGTTACAAGGTTTTGTTTATGACAAGCAAGTTGATCAACTCGATCATTATCACTACTAACTGATCTATTACAAGAATTATTAGAAACTGATTCAGCTATCTCATCATCCTTCCTTTTTGGTCGCCATTCGGTTCGAGCTTTGGACCTTTTCTTGCTTATATCTGAAACAAAAGATTTAGATTTACTAGGAAAATCAGATTTCTGAAACTGAGTTTTCTTTTGTGTACCAGTGTATTTATGTTTCTGTAATCGATGTTTCTTATGTTTCTTACCTTGAGAATAATAATCAGCAGTTACAGAAACTGATTCACCAACCTTAGTTGATGATTTAACAGTTTTAAGAACACTTGGTAACACCTTTTCATTTAAAAAACAAGTAGAATGATCAGGAAGAATAGCATTAAAGTCAAACATATCAATTTCGTCTATGCACCCATCATCAGAATTAAGAAAATCATTTGCAGACTCAAATAAGTCATCAAAACTATCAGACGAAGTTTGAGGTGCCTTAGAAACTTTAGAACACTTTGTAGATGTAGATTGAAAAATCGTGTTCTTTAATACAGTAGAAAATACACTTTGTTGAATATCAACCAAAAGTTTTTCATCAGATAAAACATTTTCCAACTCAACTATTTTGCTTTCAAGAATGAGTGGAGGAACATAAACCTTTGCAACTGCAGGTTTTGCCTGCATCTCAGAAACAGAATAACTAGCAAAATAGTCGTTTGAAAGAACTTTTGGTGTTTCTGAAAGATAACTATCATTTAACTTTCCATAGTTAAATGGTAGTTGCATTTCTTTACATTCTTTCTATTTTCAGTTTCTTTGGCCTCAACTTCTTCTGGTAATTTGGTAACAAATTTGGGTTTTAAATGAGGATGTTTACCATCACAAGCAAGAAAATCAAAATTATAAAGTGCTGGTTGTTTTCTGATGGATTTCTTAAGATAATGAGGGTTTTCAAAACCAAGACCCCATTTTTCCTTAACATCAGCCTCTTCGTTAGGTGCATTGAGAAAAATGGTTTGATCTGTTTGGCCTCTTGCATAGAGTTTGGCTTCCAGACCATTTACCTTCTTATTCAAAAGCTTGTTCTCAACCTGCAATTTATGAATAGTTAGTGCAGATTCTTTCTTCTCAAACTCAGACTTAGAAAATTTAACTTCAAAATCAGAAATCTTCTTTTCAAAACAATCTACTTGAATTTTAGAATCAGAAGTAGACTTGCGTAAAGAATCAATTAGATCTTTGTTCCCAATAACAGACTTATTAAGCTCAAAGATCTTGTTGTTTCTTTTAGCAACTCTGTCTTTTTCTTTCTTCAGTTTTACTTGAAGGTCATTAAGCTCAACCATCATAGCTTCCATTTTGGTTATGAAATCTTTTTCAGTGAAGTTTAATACCTCATCAGCTGACTCGTCATCTGATTCATCATACTTGACCTCTTTTCCCATAAGACAGAGATGAGCATTTTCTTCCTTCTCTTTTTCATCCTCTTGATCAGAATGATCCAACCAAAATTCGTCCTCAGCCATTAAAGCTATGCCCGCTTCTTGTTGTTTGGCCAGTAGCAAAATGTCCAATCTTGCCACAGTTGTAGCATTTGACTGGATCACTTGCTGGCTTTTCGGCAACAGTGTAATCATTCACGAACTTCTTCCTTTCATCAGGTTTCTTCTCAACATATCTGTTTTCTTCATATCTCTTTCCTTCCACCCTCTCTCGGTGCTCATGATTCTTTGAACTTGATGAAGAATACCTTTGAGAATTTGATCCCGGCTTCTTGTAGAATTTCTTTTGAAAGTCATGGGTCAGTAACATCATGGCTTGTTTCAGACTTTCTCCATCATCACCATCTGATTCAGATTCTGACTCAGAACTCGTAAGCACTTTCTTCTTTTTCTTCTTCTCTGCCTTTGCTTTCTTTTCTTTCTTCTTCTCTCCAACAACCAAAGCAATCGGATCAGGAACCTTTTCAGCCTTCTTCTTTTCAGCTCTTTTCTCCTCAACCTCTTCTTCATTCGGACGTAAAGTTTCATAGACTTCGTGAAGAGGTATGTCATTCAAGTCTTTCATCTGCTTCATCCTACGTGTATATTTCTTCCATTCAGGTCGTAGGATACTTAGGAATTTGACATTGTTTTCCAGCTGCTTCTTTGTCACTTTGTTCTTCGCCAGTTCATTCAGAAGCAAAGTAAACCGTTCATAAGTATCTTCCAAACTCTCATTCTCTTTGGCTTTGAATTCCTCGTAGCTATTGATGCAGTTAGCCACTTTCATCTGATTCCCGACCTTGGATCCCATCATCATCTTTTGCAATTGATCCAACATCTTCTTAGCATCATCCTTGTAGCTATCAATCTTGACGTAAATCTCATTAGGAATGCTTTGAAGTAGAAGAGATCTTGCTTGTTTGTCTACTTTATATCGACTTTTCTGTTCTTCAGAGTACTGAGATAAATCCACTTTAACTGGTTTTGTCTTTTGTTCTCTTTCTTCATCACCATGTCCACTATCAGATGAATCATCATCAGCAGGTACTTGAACTATGATTGGTGCCATAGGACCTTCTGTAATTGACAGCAGAATGTTTTCCCCATTTGTATGTCTGTCTATAAAATCCAGAAATCTGTCCTTCCACTGCTCATATTCTCCTTTAAAAAGAACTGGAGGCTTAAAATCCGTGCCAATAGAAATAGCGTCTTTGGAAGTCATCTTGAATGTACCTGTTTGAAAAAATATATGTAATAAGAAACTAGAAACTGATCTTTAGTCCAAATGAAAAATCAAGAAAATACAGAAAACTTGAAATATAAAATCAGAAATTTTGATCACAAAAAAAATATGTCCCCCTCCGCAGACTTAGCACGGGGGGTCCCGCTACCCGGTTAGCGGGTGGGGTCAAAGGGCAACGCCCTTGCGGGGTCGAGGGGCAGCGCCCCTAGAGAAAAAAATTTCACTATTAAAGGGCATATTACAGTTTTGAAAATTTTGACTAAGTGACAAAACTCCCAAGTCACTATAGAATTCGCAGAAGACTATTCCCTCTGAAACTCGCTAACGCCTAAACGCGCAGATTACTATTCACGACGAAACTCGCTAACTGAGGCGTGCGCGTTTCCAAAACTCGCTCGTCAATGCTTGCGCGTTTTGAACAAACTCGCTAGCTATACTTCCGCGTTTCCACACTTAGAACTTTTTCTTGAAATTTCAAACCCGCACGTCGAATGACCTCGCAAACCACTGTTTCAGCTCAAACTCGCACCCTTTGATTAGCGCGTTTGAAGAACTCGCTAACCACTATGTGCGCGTTCTGGTCCTTAGAAATTTTTCCAACTTTTCCAAACTCGCAAACATCAACTAGCGTGTTTCTAAAACTCGCTAATCGTTACTTGCACGTTTTGACCAAAATCGATTTCCTTCAGCTTGCGCGTTCTAACAACGAACTTGCGCGTTCTTCAGATCTAGCGCGTTCTTCAGAATATCGACCCAGAAATTGATTTGTCCATCTGTTTTGCGATCAACCCTTTTTGAATTGGTCTGAAACTTTGAATGGATGCTCGATTACAATACTATAACATATTACAATGCAAGAATTTCGATCTAAAACTCAAAAATTACAAATTTGATTTGAACACAGTGTCAAGAACTCGTGAACATAAAAACCACAAGAATTCGAAAAACTCGAATTGATTACAGTGCAATTCACAAATATTTCTATACAAACTCAATCTATTACACTTTTCTAACAAAACCTAATCAATTTCATCAACAAAATTGCAATAACACTCCAAAATCAAATCTCTCGTTCAAGAACACATAGTCGACACTTTTCTTGATCTGATTTCACTTTTGGATCAAGCTCTGATACCAATTGTGTGTCCCTGAATCTAGTTTCTAATCACAAACAAATCAAACATAAACAAAATTTCAATCAATTACCTGTTTGATTAACTTTCAAATCCAACGATTACAACTTTCTCTCTCTAGAACTCTCTCTCTCTCTCTCTACAGATCTCTCTCAAACGAATTCTCTTACTGAATTCAATTCTGTTCAACACATCTAACAAAAACAACTAAACAAAACTATTTATACCCTACAAGAATTACAAGGAAACAAACAAAATACAAAAGAATTGACTTTGACTTATTACAAAACAACTTTGACTTTTAATGAAAATTGACTTTTTCAGCTTTGACTTTCTTCAACTTTGACCTTCAGTCTTCTTGATCTTGTATCCAACAGATTTATGCTCTAACATTTACTAAAATCCCCAACGAGATCAAAACCCTAGTTTCTCTAAAACTATCAAATCCGAGATTTGATAAACCAAACACTAGGTAAACCTCAATGGAGCATTTATAACATTAAATCAGGGCAGCTTACCATTTTAGATGATGAGACTTTCCGATGACACCCAATCCAACTCTTCAACCCGAGCTCCCACACGTTGAACTTGATGAGGAAGATGAAGAAGGAGGTTTTGTGATTCAAGCTCCCACTAGCTAGATGATGAAGAATCATGTCGTTCAAGGGGGAAAACTCTCAAAATGGGTTAGGGTTCGTCTTTGAGGTTTGGGAGAGAAAAGGGGAGAAGATAGAAGTGAGAAATGAGGAGAATGGTGAAAATTTCGGACATTTAGAAGACCAGACGTCGCGCGCGACATTGCCACGCGATAGTGACAATGTCACTATCGCGAGTCACTATCGCGCGGATTGTACCGCGAGTTTCGTGGTACTCTGGTGATTGTGCCACGCGATATCGCGAGTCACTATCGCGCCAACTGTACCGAAGCCTAAACTGGCCGAAAACTCGTGATTCTCGCATGGGTCGACTCAAGGTTCGAAAGCACAACATTTTCCACCCAAAAAGATAGGCGGAAGGCGGAGAGATTGCCAACGAAGGACGGAAACTTACTTACGAAAAACCGGGTGTTACAATCCTCCCAACCTTAGAATGATTTCGTCTTCGAAATATAGATTCCCATGAAACCTTGCCCGCAGAAGGATTTCCCTTAACCCTTCTTCCATCACCACTATCAAGTCCCTTGCACTGATACACACGCCAAGCGCCCCACATGGGTACATTACACTCATGACCGAGCGAACACTTAACTCACCAAAGTAACCTTTACCCACACGATTACGGTCGTCTCCCAACCTTAGAATGACAATTACTACCTCTAGGGTAGTTTGTAACCTCAACATTTCACCAATCAAATCCCTTCGGATCATCGCGGTTCCGAACCCATAGCCAAAGATCGCCACCACACTCCCATGAGTCCTCCGATTCTTACCGATCCATTCCTAATATCGATAAAGATATCCTTCCAAGGCGCACCAATGTGTCCTTCAGGTAGCTGGTTAACTCAGATTCGGCTAACACTCAACTTCGTTCCAATCCCAACCTCACAATATTCCCATAATAAAATCTTTACCGCCCCAGGAATGCTTCAACACATCGGTACTTGCTCATCAACACCTAATCTTCTTTCAAATTTCCATCATCGAAAGGTCATTATTTCCCATGATCCAACCGGGATACTTCCGATCATTCCAGATCTTTTGACTTCAAGAAAACAAGTCGACACCTAGGACTAAACGGTGACCTCGAAAACGTGGGCATCCCACCCAAAATTTCAATCCAGACGGATGGTCGCACTAAGGATGACACCAAACAGAGTGCTAAAAATCCCAAATCTTACATTTCTAACAAACGGACCACAAGGATTTTCCTTGATCGCGAAACCCACAAGGACGGTACACCATCACATAAACCATGATGTCACACCGACGAGCAATCCACCAAAACGAACCCAATCTAATCGCAGATAATCACCTAAGACCTTATCCCGCATGATTACCGAAATATAAAATCACCCCTTAATTAACTAGGATGACTTAAATCTACTATTTCCAATAATACAAACGCGCACAGATTCGAAAACCCAAGTCCAAAATTCAAGACTGACCGCAAGTCAGATCATCCGACGCTTCAACTCCTAAGGACTCCCTTAGTCCCTAGTTACAACTCCTTTCACGACGGGGGTTTAAATCTATATGCCTAATAAGTTCAAGGTTTTTCAACCAGTATGCCAATTTGAAATTTATAAAATTTTCAGATACATAAGCTTTTTAACGATTAAACGTACGGCGAAAATACACTATCGTTCATCCGATAGGTTTCAAAATTGATCATCAATACAACGCATAAGAAACCGTTTCCAAAACCCGTTTGTTCAATACTTAAGTTAATAAAGACAATAATAAAACATGCGCAACAATTTACACTATACGTGAAAATAAGTTCCTGTATTACAACACGTGCAGTAAATGTTTGTACCTTCCAAAAGAAAAGTTCGCAATTTTAACTTTAAAACTCTTCCTCTTTTAACCAAAGGACGTCGTGGCAACAAAATTTTCAACAACCCCATAAACAACAGTTTAATCCCCAGAGTTCGGTAAAATGGTGAATTTTCAAAAACCCCATAAACTTTTCCTTTAAAACCATTGACATACGTGGAGGTGATCCAATGTCTAGGTTAAAATCTCATAGTTACTTGCCCAATACTCAAATGACATTAAAACATGGACATTACAATATCCGGAAATAGCGTTAAACACGAGGCGTGAATAAAGAGAATTTTGATAACAATTTGCAATCATGTATAACAAAACAATTTCATGCATGCTTAAGTTCACAATTTAAAATCTGATGAATGCTAAATGTGAGAGACCAAGATCACTGATTCTTTAGAGAGAAAGTAGAGAGAGAGACTTGAAGCGCAAAGTGTAATTCTATTCAAGTGTGCGTGTCTTTCTTACAAGATACAAAGACCAAAGGGACTTAAATACCCTTGGTCAGATACAACACTGATAAGCACCTAAACACAGTATTTGACCAAGCCCTATAAATACAATGATTACTATAAAATCAGACCTAACAATCTCCCCCTTAGTAATCATTGGCGCTTTGGTCTTCAAAAATGATCTTCTAAATCAGCACGGACCAAAAAAGCGACTTTGTGAAGCTTTCTGACTTTTTAAAAAAAAAATCTTCTCAGCATTTTGCAGATTGAAATTTTCTTTGCTGCTTAAGCTCAAGACGATACACCTCTTTTGAATGATCTTGAATGAACTGTGGTGTTCGGAGCAGGAACAGCAAAAGAATTGATATGTCTGAGAGAATAGAATCTTTGAGCGAATCTTGATCAGCAGATAAACTTTTGAGCTCTTTGTCTCTTTAAAATCTCCTTGACTTCTCTGATTTCTCCCCCTCATGACCTTGATGAACTGGTTCAACTAGGTCATGCCAATGTTGGAGACGAGACAACTTAAGATCTGCAAAATCAAATAAACAGAGAAAATAGAGGAGGTTTGCGCTTCATGTTGGATGCGCAAACCAAGGTTTACGTGTCAAGCTGAATGCGCAAAACAAGGTTTGAGTTTCATGCTTGAAGCGCAAAACAAGGTTTGCGTTTCATGCTTGATGCGCAAAGTTGACTTGGAGTCTGAAAAATTTACCTGATTAGCCCTTTGACTCCCCCTACACAAATGCACTAAATTTGACAATTCAAGATAGCATTTATATAGAAAAACAGAAACTCCCCCTCAAAAACAGATATAATATTTGAAAACCATTCTCTTTGCTCACTCCCCCTTGAATAATGCATAAACCCATTAAAATATTTATGAGAACACAATGATCAAATATTAATGTAGAAAGAAAAAATATACTGAATGTAAATTTTGAAACAACTAAACATATAAAATTTTAAACACTAAACAAATTAAATTCTACAGAGTAAAATTTTACAAATTTATCAATCATTTGAAATCAAACATATGTTGTAGGATACAAGAACAAGTTTCATTGCATATCAAGTTAAGACATGTTCAGTTTCAAAAACTTCCAGCAATCTATTCAGTGTACTCACATGTGAATCTTCGATTAGCTTCAAGAAAATGCAATTCTAAAAATATTATAGAGAACTTTGCATGTACTGACACTAAGTCATCACAAATTAAGACTTTCACAAATTTACAGATTTATCGCAACTTAAACATATCACCAAGTATCATGAGATGTGTGCTCATTGGCATCTTTTAGCATTGTGCACATTGGCATCTTAACATGAGTGTGCTCTTTGGCATTTTGTAAGCTTGTGCACTTTGGCATCTTTTGATCAAAAAGTTTATTAAGTAAAGAACATGCCGTAAACGTAACTTTCTATCTGACCCTATTGCAGGATTTGGGTCAGCCGCTCCCAGACCAGTTGGCCTTAGGGGACTAGGTGTCAAGCACCCCTTGGAACTTACTTTCCCGGATCAGAAAGGCTACATCGACATATTCTAAACCCATTCATACCAGTAAAACATGACTTTCAATCTGATTCTATAGAAGGATTTCTGTTCGATCACTCCCAGACCAAATGACCTTAGGGGACCAGATGACAAGCATCCCGAGGAACTTACTTTCCCAAACCAGAAAGGCCACAGGTACAAACTTTTAAACTTAGAGATTTCTGTATTTTATGAAATTAATATTCATCTCAAACACAAGGATCTACATCTAAGTGCTTAGTCCATATTTTCATTCTGATCTATAATTCTGATTAATTAGGAAGTCTAAGCAAAGTAAACTATAAAAATTCCGAATCACACAACTTTAAAGCAGTAATAAAAGTTTCAAACATGTTGCTGACTTTTCGACTTTTGTTAGACTTGAAATTTGACCATATAAAAACTTTAATATAAACAAAAGAACTTGAAAATTTATCCTAGACACATATTTTATTCAAAAGAAAGAAAAAATGTAAAACTTTAATTTATAGACTAAAATTTGTAAAGATTTAAACTTTTAATAAATATTTAGTTGGAACAAAATAAAATTCAACTATTTCATCTTTTACATTGAAGAAAATAAATTTGTGTCTCATATTAAAAGAAAATTTTGGGTAATACAAATTCATGAGTTAGATAAACAAGCTCAGATTCTTGAAACATTGAGAAAAACTGGAATACCATCATTATCAGAGATAAATGCAGCGTAATTAAAATTGATGTACTCATAGTATCTCATTAAGTCAGAAGCTTAATCATTGAAGAACGAGTTCTAAAGTGTTGTGTTTAGAAGTCGATGTCTATGAAGTGCGGGTCCTGAGCTGAAGTACTCAGAAGCCAATTTTCTCTTACTCCCCCTTAACATGTGATGCCTGTAACTTTGAATCAGATAAAAATTTGGGTACCCACTTGAATTTGGGCCCATGTTTGTTAGTTGCAGTTCTTATGGGGAAATATTTGTTAGATTTAACATTTAAAGCACGAGGAATATCATCAGAAAAATATGCACAATCATCAGAAGAGAAAGCATAATCATCTTAACTAGAATCAGAAGACGAATATGAGACATTTATGGAAATTTGAAACATTTGCTTTATAGAGTATTTTGAAATTTTATTACAATAAGCAAATGAATCACTATTGTAAAGTTTGTCTACACATCGATCTCCATCAAACATAGAATCAGTTGATGGCCGCCTAGCTCTCCAGATTTGCTTCTTTGACCGGCTCACAGTCCTATCTGAAAGAATAGTATTGGAAGAATTAGAATTGTCAGTAAGAACTGTATCTCGTTTCTTCGACTTCTTTGACCTTCTTCTTTTAAGCTTAGGTTTATAAAATTGATCATTGAGCGTAAAAGAATTATCAAGAATTTTATACGAAATATTTAAATCAGAAGAAATAAATTTATCCAAGCAACCAATCTGATCAACTAATAAATCTGAATTAGCCTCGGAATCTGAAGAATTTTGAGAAAGGTTTTTTAAATTTGAAACTTCATTTTTGTTTTCCTTAAAATCATAAGATAGGCTAGAAATAGAATCTGATTTTTGAGAAAATAAATTTTCTTCAATACTTGAAGTCATAAAAGAAAGAAAAATATCAGATTCAATTTTCTTCAAAATATTTTGATCTTCTATCTGATCTTCAAGATCTATGATTTTTCCTTCTAATATTAATGGAGGAGTATATTTCTTCGAATCATAAATGATTGGAGAAATATTTCCTTTATCAGAATCAGGAGCATAAGAAGGAACAAAATCATTAGACATTGAAGATTTAACAGAAGATATATCATTTAAAACTCTTTTTCCTCTTCTTGATTTGTCAGGAAAATATTTTGCATTTTCGGACGTATAAACAAAAGGAATTTCATTTTTCTTGTTATTTATCCTTTTCTCATTTTCGATTTCTAACACTTGCTTCTCATTCATCCAATCAATTTTAAATTGAGGAGCATAATGAGCAAGAGTCAGATAATTGTATTTATATAAAGTTGGGGATTTTTCAATCGCATTGTTTAAACAATGAGGATTTTCAAAACCAAGTCCCCACCTTTGTTTTAAAGCCTCTTCACTCCTCGGTTTGTTCATATAAATTGTTTGTTCAGATTGGTCTCTTCGATAAAGTTTTTCTTCTAACTTATTTATTTTATCTGAAAATTCATCTTTTAAATTAGTCATAGCCGTCAAAGACTCAAGATAAGTCTTATTTGAATTTTCCAAATCATCCAATTTCTTTTGAAATATGTCTTTAGTGTTTTCTAAAATAGATTTTTCATCTTTCAAAGAAATTTTCAAATCTGACTTTTCAGAATTTAAATTCTTTTCAGATAAGAGTTTTGAACGAAAATCAGACAAAGCATTAATCATGATATCAAACTGAGAGGTAATAAATTTGTAATCAAATTCAGAGTATACCTCATCAGCATCAGAATCAGAATCATCTGACTGATCATCTCCGATCAAGCACATCTGAGCGATCTCGACGTTTGATGCTTCATCATCGGAATAATCCAGCCAGAATTCTTCCTCGGCCAGCAAAGCAGTTTCGTTCTCTCTCTTTTCAGCCAATTCCACTTTCTTTCTGTAGTATGCCGAATCCCTAACCACCTTTGCTCTACACTCCTTTGACATGTGACCCGGCTTTCCGCAGTTGTAGCAAGCAGCATTCTTTAGCTCGGGTACTTTCACTTTAGGACCGGAAGTGAAGCGAGAAGAGTTGGAACCCGATCTAGGTTGGAACTTCTTTTGATAGTGTTGGGAGAGAAGGATCATAGCTTTCTGTAAGGCCTCTCCATCGTCATCAGTTGACCCGGTGTAGGCGTTATCAGACAACGCTTGTTCATTCGGTTGCTTCGTGAGAAGAGCAACCGGATCAACTGTTTTCTTGTTCTTTTTATCCAGTTTGGCCTTCTTTTCCAGTACCAAACTCTCATCAGTCAGTAAAATCTCATATAGTTCCTGAATCTGCATTGTAGATATCCGAACATCGTTCCTCAGTCTATGACATGCTTTATTCCACTCAGGCTGAAGAGAATTAAGGAACTTCAGATTCGTCTCCAGATCAGTCTTTTCCACTTTAATCTTTCTAAGATCACTAATCACAGTGCAAAACCGGTCAAAGATAGCCTTCATAGATTCATTGTCCTTCGCCTTAAATTCCTCAAAGTTGTTCATGAAGCGTGTCTGGCGTATCTAAGTAGCAACAGATGACCCAAGCATGATCTTTTCTATCCGAGTCCACATCATGTTTGGATTATGCTTGAAACAATCAATTCTATTGTAGATTGAGTTAGGCAGTGCTAGCATCAAATTGGACTTTGCTTCTCTATCGGCTTTTTCTCGTTTGATTTCATCAGCAGTCAAAGGAATGTCATTTTTCGGCCTGACAAATGGTCCTTCAGTTAAAGATATCATCATATTCTCTCCATTAGTCTGACGCTCAATGAAATTTATGAACCTATTTTGCCACTGTGTAAACTCATCTTCGTTGATTAAGACTGGTGGACGAGTATCTGTTCCTAATTGCATCATCAGATCATTGGAGTAGAACCTACCTTGGAGAGCAAATTTGGTAGAATCCATTTCTGATATACCAGAAAATCAAAAATCAGATTGAATTGAAAAAATTCGAAAAATATTAAAAATTGACAATTTGAAAAACACTTGTTATGACACAAAGTTTTTAAAAAAATAGATGACACACTAAAAAAAAATTCCAGACTTTTTTTTTTTTTTTTAACAATCTAAGTCAGGGAGACCCGCAAAGTGGAGCTTTGCGGGTGAAGACAGAAACGCAAACTGAGATTTGCGGGTGAGGAAGGATCCGCAGACTTTAGCTTTGCGGGTGAAGAGAGAGACACAAACTGAGGTTTGCGGGTGTTGTGGGAAACGCAAACTGAGGTTTGCGTTTGCAATGGGAAACGCAAGATGACTTTGCGGGTCACAGAGGATACGCAAACTGATGTTTGCGTCTGTAGCCTGAAACGCACAATGAGCTTTGCGGGTTCAAAGAGGAACGCAAAGTGGAGCTTTTCGGATGATGTGAGAAACGCAAATCATGATGAATGAAGCGCAAAGTAGTAAGAATGAGGCGCAAAGTGCATGAATGAAACGCAAACTTCAAAAACTGACAAATTTTCGCAAGATCAAATCAAACTAAGAAATTTATGTATGACAAACACACACACTGAATATCGAAAACACCTTTTTGACACAAAACAAACACCAATTTCGATTAATACACACTAAAACTCAAAATTCTTGAATGTAACAGTACGTTGAAAAAACGAATTTTCAGAAAACACAGAAACGCAAAATCGAAGATCTAAACTCAAAATTAATGCAAAACAATATGAAGCAAAAGTGATCGATTATCAAAAACGCAACTAATGAAATCAAATTCAACCAAAAACAATCACAAACATATCCAAATTTTATGAGAAATCAAGAAAACGAGATTTTCTTGAAAAAATTCAAGAAAATCGATCAAATTTTCGATTTCAATCACAAATTCAGATTAAGAAAAAAACAATCTCTCAATCCTCTCAAGATTCAGTTGGCTCTGATACCAATTGAGAGACCAAAATCACTGATTCTTTAGAGAGAAAGTAGAGAGAGACTTGAAGCGCAAAGTGTAATTCTATTCAAGTGTGCATGTCTTTCTTACAAGACACAAAGACCAAAGGGACTTAAATACCCTTGGTCAGATACAACACTGATAAGCACCTAAACACAGTATTTGACCAAGCCCTATAAATACAATGATTACTATAAAATCAGACCTAACAAAATGTTTTACCAAGACTTTATAATGTAAATCACTTTTTTTTTTGCGAACATGAGAAACAATTTATGCAAATTTATTTTAGAAATAAATTTAGTGCATGAACTTGATCGGCACTCACATCTTAGGATTACGCTTCTCAATAACCCGACATACTATGGTCATCCGGATGCATCAACATCCTAGAGCAACAATCTCATTACTTTGGTTGACTTACGATTTCCCTATTAAATAGAAACGGTATAACGAACTTATAGTCCTAATTCAACCAATAAATTTGATTCAAGATGATCAACTTAATGCGTTCATTGCACTTAACTACCACCCCAAAGTGACATTGCTATAAACATCAATCCTCCCTTAGCTTACTCGCTTAAAAACTTTCTCATTACTCCAACGTTCATCATACCAAGGTAGTTCAAGTATACACATGTAGCATGTAGGTTCACCAAACACTGGCCAGGTGCCATTATGAACGTACCAAACATGATCATCCTTGCGACTCTCGACAAGTTTCCCGTTTCTAGCGACTTGCTCAACCTCAAAATATCTTATCTTAAGGTACCTAATATGCAACTTCTCTTACAATCACTTATAAGAACACTAGTTTGAGTCTAGCCATCCAAAAATCGATACCTAATTCTCTCAAACTTAAACTCTGATACCAACTTGTAACACGCTCAAATTTGGAAAGAGCGACTATATAAAAACTTTCAACAATACCTTAAAGGATAATAAAATCTCTTACTACTAGTCCATAAGTAAAATACATATCTAGGTTGAACCATCAACAAATAAATAAGGTCTTACATAAAGACTAACTAAAGTCGAGTGCTACTATAACCCAATAACAATCGTTATCTCCAATATAAGTGTGGAAGACTTTATCAAGCTAATCACCTCTTCGAGCACACAACTGGCACTCGTCACTTCTCAGTGTCGCTAGAACTAATCCCGAAATGGAACCTGATGCACATGCCGACAAATAAAAAGGTTAGGCTAACGCCTAGTGAGTTCAAGAGTTTTATACCACGATTATAAAAGATAATGTAAAATGGAAATATTGCAACTTATAATCATGATCCTTTAAAATGATTTACTTTAAAATATGAGAACGACCCGTTTTCCAATGATATGCATTTTATAGATGGACGCCTCAACGCCAGAACATTCTTTCATGAAATAATGTAATCCAACACTTACTCAAAACGAGAATAATGGCAATGCTCAAATAATGAAATTTGAGAAAACTTTATAAAACAAACTACCAAGATATAAGTAAACTCAAGTCTCCAAAATTATAGTACAAGGGAGATAACCCAAACTCAAAGCGTCACTGAGAACAAGGATAAATTAAATACCTAAAACAACATCTTTCGATGACGGGGGAAACCCGAATTCCAAGGCTAGTGGCGGAACACAAAGTAAGCCACATTCCAAGTTCTTAAGCTCACCATACTAGGATCAAGGCCGTGAACACGCCGGCTCAAACAAAGATGTGGGGGATGGCACCCGATGATCCTAGTCATACTCATTCGCTAGGATTTACATTTACGACCCACGGCTAGTAACCGGTCCCACATAATTGTACCAAGTTTCCCTCTAGGGTCCAATGTCTCAACTAGCTACAAATGGAAAGTGACTATCCCATAAAAACAGGCTCAAAAATTAAATTGCGGATGCAGGTCCGATTATTAGACTCCAAGAGTCCTCACCGACAAGTCCCAGAAATCCCAAGACTAATTCTGGGCAACATATAAATAATAGGCCCTTTTTCTTTTTAAACAACACAACCGACTCATATGCCTATGGATCCACTGCTTTACAGTCTAAACAGTACATGACTCCAAATGAATGACCAACGCACTCAAAACATGTAATTCTCAAATGATGCGCATTAACCGCCATCATACTCGGTATTTCACAATGGGCTATTAAACCGGACTGAAGTCCTAAAGATTCATTTATTTTCAAATATGCATTTCTAAGTTTAATTGTTGATAAGAATGAAAATAATAAAATGAGTCTATATACATTCTTTCAAGTACCTCACATAAATGTACAAGTAGAACTTTATAAAACATCACATTTCATGAATGATGCATAAAACCCGACAAACACTTAAAAGTGTATTTCCTTGACCAAAGATCTATTTATGCAATAAAACATCAAAATACATCCATTTGTGACCCTTTATCAAAAATGCCCAAATGCGGGTGTTATACAAGGTTTATAAAGTGAAATGCTTCAAGTAATCAAAGATTAGCAAATAACCCAACATTGGATAATTTCATGTAAAACACATGAACACTTTAAAATGGACATTTTGGCATGTACAACGTTTTCACAAATCACTTAAACTCACCTCGCTAGATTTAGACTAAATCTAGATTTCACCCAACTTGAGCTCCTTTGAAGGGCAATTGAATCCTCAAGCCGAAAACTTCCAAAACCTAGATCCATACATTCCAAACCATAAATACCCATATTTAACCATTTCGAAACATTCCCCAAACATTATTTACTAAAATCCCCAACGAGATCAACACCCTAGTTTCTCCAAAACTATCAAATTCGAGATTTGATAAACCAAACACTAGGGAAACATCAATGGAGCATTTATAATATTAAATCAGGGAAGCTTACCATTTTAGATGATGAGACTTTCCGAGGACACCCAATCCAACTCTTCAACCCGAGCTCCCACACGTTGAACTTGATGAGGAAGATGAAGAAGGAGATTTTGTAACATCCTAAAAATCAGAGTAATTTAAAACTTCATAATTAAGGCAATATGACAACTGCATTGATATAAACTTCTCAAAAGTGTATCAGTTCTTAAGACTTTACAAAAACTTGTATGGATTTAGAATTCATCAACAAACTAATCTAAACATAACTATCTAGATTACACCAGTTGACAATCCTATATTCATCAAAAGAATGGGACTTAACAATGCCCAACTATCAACACACTATAGTCATCTCAAAAATGCCTCGAGACCAAACTCGTCTCTCAAAACCCCGGTAACCCACCGCTAAGGGAAACCTGTTATACACATCATTTGAGAAAAAGTGTCAGACTTAAAGCCTGGTGAGAACATACAGTTTATAAAGCTCAAAAGATATAATCAAATGCATCAAGTAAATCTTTTCAAAGGTTTAGTTATGCAAAATACAGTTCTTTGATAATAAATGGACAACCGGTCCAAAACACATCTTTCGATGACGGGGATTACCCGATTTACCAAGGAATATAGTGGAACACAGAGTAAGCCACAAATCCGAGTTATGAGCTAAATACATGGAACCATGGCCACGAACTCTTCGGTCCGTACTACGATGTGAGGGAGGGCCCCAAGGAACCATATCATACTCGTTCATTAGACTACATTTGACCCATCGCTAGGATCCGGTCTCACATAACCATACCTAAGTTGCCCCCGAGGATCAAATGTAACTAACTACAATGGAAGGGGCATATCCTTCCCAGCCATAAGTCGACTCGATACCTAGGGATCCACTAGTATAGTCATGACTTGTCACAATATTTCATGTGACCAACAAAGCTAGATAAATAGCTATCAACACATTTATATTTCAAAATGCCATTTTCCAAACCAACTGCTGGTAAGAAAGATAATCATAAAATCAGTTTATATACATTCTTTCAATAAGCCACCAACATGGGCAAGTAAAACATCATTTTACTTCTGATAAGGCGGAACCCGTCCTTTTGGTCAAAACTGATCGGGAACCCCGAAAAATCACCAAAAACTTCATTTATATCAAAATGTAGAGAACATGAAATCATACCGTAGAAATACTTTGGATTTCGCAAATAAGAGTTTTGACATATATAAAGTTTGTAAAATGGTAGTAGGAACTCACCCAATAGGTTTATACGAAAACCCGAAGAACCAGATATCGACCCTCTTGACAAACCGAAGCTTTCTACACCGAAACCTCGGATCAAATACTTGATATTTACTACCAAACTCTAGAGAGAGAGAGAGAGAACGATTTTAGAGAGAGAGAAGAGAGATTTGAGATTTGAGAGAAATGAGATATTTTGGGAGACTGGACCCTTAAGTCGGTCAGGCAACTACGCGGGTTATGCCGCGACTTCAACTCACGGCATAACTCGCCCATGTCCAAAAACCCTAAATCATCCAGTGGGTTTCGCGGGTTGTGCCGCGACCTCTAGTCGCGGTGCAACTCGCGTAGTTCCAAAATCTCATATTAAACAGAGGGTTACGCGGGTTGTGCCGCGACCTCTAGTCGCGGTGTAACTCGCGTAGCTCACTGCTTGTCCCCAAACTTCACAAAATCCAAAACAACTTCAAACCAAACACAGAGCTAACGATAAAAGCTTAACCACGAGAATACCAAAATTACACAACGGAAATTCGGGGTGTTACAGATTTTGTGATTCAATCTCCCACTAGCTAGATGATGAAGAATCATGTCGTTCAAGGGGGAAAACTCTCAAAATGGGTTAAGGTTCGTCTTTGAGGTTTGTGAGAGAAAAGGGGAGAAGATAGAAGTGAGAAATGAGGAGAATGGTGAAAATTTCGGACATCTAGAAGACTAGACGTTGCGCGCGACCTTGCCTCGCGATAGTGACAATGTCACTATCGCGAGTCACTATCGCGTGGATTGTACCGCGAGTTTCGTGGTACTCCGGCGATTGTGCCACGCGATAGTGACACTTGTCACTATCGCGAGTCACTATCGCGCCAACTGTACCGAAGCCTAAACTGGCCGAAAACTCGCGATTCTCGCATGGTTCGACTCAAGGTTCGAAAGCACAACATTTTCCACCCAAAAAGATAGGCGGAGAGATTGCCAACGAAGGACGGAAACTTACTTACGAAAAACCGGGTGTTACATCAACCAATCATCCCGACTCAAAATGGTTCACTTAATACAATTCTCATGCTTACTGTCACCTCAAGTGATTAATGTTAAAGTCATCAACTTCTGCCAACGGTTACCCACTTAGAAACTTCTTCACTACCCCAACGGTCGTCACATCCCAATAGTTCAAGTATACACATGCAACTCGTAGGTTTACCATAACATTGGCCAGGTGTAATTATAAATGTATTGTACATGATCATCCTTGCTACCCTCGACGTGATTCCCGTTCCTAGTGACTCCATTACTCTCAAAACATCTTATCTTAAAGTGCCTATTGGTGAAATTCTCTCTCTCAATCACGTAAAAGAACACTAGCTTTAGTCTAGGTGTTCCAAATCAACACCTAATTCTCTCAAACTTAAGCTTTGATACCAACTTGTAACACCCTCAAATTTGGTAAGAGCAACTAATTAAAATTTCGGTATAATATCAACATAAGGAACAAAACTTCCTCATACAATTCAAAACTCAGTATATTCCTCAAGTTAAAATTCTATAACTAACCTCAACAAATATAATCTCCAATAATATACAAGTACTAAACCATAGTCGGGTGCTACTTAACCCCAAATACAAGTTGCTCTTCCCAAAACAAAGGCGGAAGACTTCAACAAGCTAATCACTCTTTGAGCACGCAACTAGCACTCCTCTCTTCATAGTGTCACTAAAACTATTCCTAACGAAGTATGTTGCACATGCCGACAAATAAAAAGGTTAGGCTAACGCTTAGTGAGTTCAAGAGTTTTCAACATTAATAAATATATCGTTAAAAAGGAAGAATGCAATTGAAATCATAATCTTTCAAAATGATATGCTTCAAATATGAAAACAACTCATTTTCCAATAATGTGCATTTTAGACGAAGGAGACACCAATATTAACGTTTTCCAAATTAAAATTGTTTTAAGGACTAAGATCCCAATATAAAACGTTTTTTCGTAAATTAAATTCAACCCAAAACTCACTCAAAATGATAATAGAAAACGGACTCCCAATTTATGAAACGTGGATAAAAATTTATATCCTGAAACACCCAAAACATGTATGGGGCATGATACTCAACCTGTAAATAATGAATAAAATCCATATATATAAAACGTCACCGAAAACATGGATAATAAACCTAATACTCACGCGACCATAAAATGGAAAGAACCCAAATATCAAGCCTGGGAATGACATATTTCGTTCAAACCTTAATATACGTGGAGGGAAATTGTAACACCCGGATTTTCGCTTAGAAAGCTTCCGTTCATCTCCAGTCATCTCTTCGCCTTCCGTCTATCTTTTATGGGTGAAATAAGTTGTACTCTCGAACCTTAAACCGACCCATGCGAAAATCTCGAGTTTTGGACATCTTTGGGCTTCGGTACAAGTGGCGCGAGAGTGACTCGCGATAGTGACATGTGTCACTATCGCGTGGCACAATCGCCAGGGGTGTACCACCCGCGGTACATTCCGCGCAAGAGTGACTCGCGATAGGGACACATGTCACTATCGCCGGGCACAATCGCGAGAGAGGTGCAGACGGGTTAAAATCTGATTTTTAGCCTCATTTCTCATTCTAACTCAATATTTTCTTTTGTCATTTCCTCTCAACTTCTTCCTTTCATAGAAACCGAACCTAGGGTTCATTTACTCCTCAATCGCATCATTTATTGCTAGAAGTTGGGTGTTTCCTCCAAGGTTTCGGTTTGGAAGCTTCACCACCATCTCCATCTTCATCCTCTTCATCACCTTCATCAATTTCTAGGGTTTTCACCCAACCCTTTTCTTTGTTCTTGAAGTTTGGGAGTGCATGGCTCATCTTGGTGATCTAAAAGTATTTCGGTTGGTGGATTGGAGTTATGGTTAAGGTAACCTCTTGTTCTCTTCATTTATGGAAATTAGGGTTTTTGGTTATTTGATGAGATCTTGTGTAAAATGCTTGGGGAACAATTCTAAGGGTTGAATATGATTATTTATAGTCTGAAATGTGTGGATCTAGGTTTTGGAAGCTTGAGTTGAAGAGTTGGAATGGATGACTTCGGAAAGCTTTGGGTGGGATCTATACTTTTGGAGTTCAATGGTTGTGGATTGAAACCTAGGTTTAACTTAACCTAGCAAGGTGAGTTCAAGATGATTTATGAAAACGGTGTACATGCCAAAATGTTTATTTTAAAGTGTTTGTGTTTTACATCAAATTGTTAACTGCTGATAAGTTTTGGGTATTTGGTTATATCTCACTTTATAAACTTTTGTCACACACATATTTATGATTTTGGGCATTTTGACAACTAAATCACTTTGATATGCTTCTTTGATGTATATATGTATATAAATGGAGCCCATTTGATGTAAAGGTCATTTATATGATTTTGTACTTACGACTATTTGGAAAATGTGTATAAATATGTCATGAGGCATTTTGGAAATATAAGGATAAAGAGTCCATTTGGAAAATGGTTTGCCTCAACCAATGTTGAGTTTGAGTTAATTATACTTTTGGGGTCGTTGTGTCTTCATTAGTCGGTTATACGTGTTTTTAATGTCTACAAAGGCTTTCGTTGGAGATTTACGTAAAGTGTTGGGCCTTTGGCTCGGTTTTGACTAAATGAGTCGTGTGGATATTTGTCCGGATTTATAACCGTCGTGGGTATTGAGTATGATGACGATTAATTCATGTCATTGGTGAGTTACATGCTTTGGGTGCTTTGGCCATTCAATTGGAGTCATGTAATATTAGGTAGTGTTGTAATGGATCCATAGGCACGTAAGTCTGTCTGTTTTGGAAAGCCTAAGTTTTTGGTTACTGTGGTGACCGCTTGGGTTTGCTAGCGAGTAGGCAATAGGTGGCTCGAGCCGCTGAGTTGAAACTCGTTTAGATTGGATAGGCACCTATATTCGTAAGACCCTGGAGTGGAACTCGACGGAGTATGGCAAGGGGCAATAATAGGTCTGAGGATTGTGATGTCTTGTATGGCATGGGAACTAGGACCGGTATGTGTGGTGAAATCCAATAACATCACGGGTGGCCCCATTCACGTGTTCTCGCCACCCAAGATGGAAACGTTTAGATGACACGCGAGGAAGTTGTATGGGCGGCCTACTTGCGTGTTTCTCTATTCTCATTGTATATGGGTCTCTCCGTCGTAGACCCGTGGTATTTTATATGTTAACGTCGTATTTTACCAACTCTGGTTTGTGTGGTCGACGATAAATGATGACCTTAATATTGGGATTTTCCCACGTATATTAAGGTTTGAATGGAACGCGTCTTTTCCACGTTTCGGTATTTGATTTAGTCCACTTTATGGTCGTGTGAGTCTTGGGTCTAATACCCGTGTTCGTGACAATATTTAATTATATAGATTTTCACTTATGGATTATGAGTTGTGTATCATTTTCCACCCGTGTTGGGTATTTCGAAGTATAACAGTTTTACCCGCGTGTTATAAAATTGGGAGTCCTTTCTCTATTCTCGTTTTGAGCAAATTTTGAGTTAAATCCAAGTTTACGAAAGAATGCTTTATATTGGGATCTTAGCCTGTAAAACAGTTTGGTTTGTTTAACGATTAACACGGTGTTCCTTTCGTTTAAATTGCATAGTTATTGTTAAACGAGTCATTTCATATGTGAAGCATATCATTTTGAAAGATTATGAACTTACTCGCATTCTCCTTTCTAAACGATTAAATTATTTACGTTGAAAACTCTTGAGCTCACTAGGCGTCAAGCCTAACCTTTTTATTTGTCGGCATGTGCATCAGGTTCCAGTTGGGGGTTTGGTTCTGGCAGTTCTATGAAGAGTCGAGCCTTAGCTTGGCACAAGGGTGAGTAGTTGGTGAAGTCTTCCGCAGATTGGAGATAGTGACCGTTATTGGGTTTTAGTAGCACCCGTCCTTATTATAGACTATATGTATAGATTGAACGTGTGTATTGAGGTTAATTCTTAAATTGTGATTGTAGAGGATGCAATTATCGATGTATTTAGAAAATTTAAATTAGTTGCTATTTCCAGAATTTAGGGTGTTACAGAAATCCAATATTAAGGTCATCATTTACAGTCACCCACACAAGCCTAACGATAATAAAGTAAGGCATTAATAATTACAATTTTATTGGCCGACGACGGGGGAGACCCGTATCCGTTGAGAGTGGAGGAACACAAAAGTATGTCACCTTTGCAACATTAATCGCATGATACCTCACGATATAAAAGCCCAAGTGTCCCTACGACTTCTTAACAAGCTTCACCTCAAGAGTCGGTTGACCTTGGTGGACATTACAAAGAACTCCACCCCGAAGGCCTGACACACTTAAAGACTACCTCCAAGGCATTACTTCAAGCGGCGGAGGTCCTAGTGCCTACCTTCCCGGTAGCACTTCCAGACTCAAGCCTCCTAGTGCCTACTTGGAAAGTTTTCGGTCGTAAAACATGGGTACCGGAGTCCAACCCGAAAATATCCATATGACAACCCAAAACAGACTGACTTACGTGCCTATGGATCCAATGCAAGACAGTCTAACATTACATGACTACCCAGGAATGACCAACGCACGCGAGCATGTAATTAACATCAATATGCAACAAAGTGCATTAATATGTAAAACATAACCAGACTCTACATTGAGCCATTAAAACCGGACAAGTGTCCCCAAGACTCTTTTAAGTCAACACCGAGCTAAAGTGCTCAAAACCCTTTTTGACCAACAAATAATCTTCCCCAAATAATAAAACGCAATCGACTCGCGTCATGCAAACACACACTCCAAAATGCATGAATGAACTCCAACACAGTTTAGATTAGGACAAATTATTTTCCAAATGAATTTATACCATTTATTCCTTCAAAAACATCCCATAACACAAAATTAAGCATTTCTCCAGAACAAACGCTAAAAGTGTCTTTTAACCAAATAAGCTCCATTTATGCAATAAATTATCAAGACACTTTCAATTATGACTTATTTATCAAAATGCCTAAATAACTCAACAAATGATAATTTTATGTAAAACACATAAACACTTTAAAAATGAACATTTTGGCATGTACAACATTGTCACAAATCAATTTGAACTCACCTTGCTAGATTTATGCTAAATCTAGATTTTACCCCAACTTGAGCTTCCTTGGAGAATCTTGAATTCACAAGCAAATCCTTCCAAAACCTAGATCAACAAGTTTCCAACCATAAATAATCATATTTAATCCATATAGAATCGTTCCCCAAACATTTTACATGAAGATCTCATCTTATCCCAAAACCCTAATTTCCATAGTTGAATAGAAGAGTAGGTTACCTTAGCCGAACTTGAATCCACCACCAATATATTTCTAGGGTCACTAAAATGACCTCAAACTTTAACTCTTCAAAATAAATGGAGAGGGTTTGGTGAAATCCTACAAACTTAAAGATTCTTGAAATAGAGAAGAAGGTGAAAAACTCTAGGTATAGTTTCCAATCTCACCATTGATAAGGTCCAAACATGAAAGAGTAGGGGAGATGGAGTCTTGATGCAACCCAAACCGATATTTGTGAGGGTTGGAGAGTTGGGAGAGTTTAGGGTAAAGAGGATGAGAAGTTATGAAGAAGATCACCCAAAAATCGGGTTTAAAATCCTCATGGAGCCCGCGGGAGAGAGTGCCACGCGATAGTGACAGTGTCACTATCGCCAGTCACAATCGTCGGGTTTGTACCGCGGGTACTCCCTTCCAGCGACTATGACCCGCGATAGTGACCACTTTCATAGTCGCGGGCATACTCGCACCAAGTGTATCGAGCGCCCCTTTAGGCCCGCAACTGTCACGAGGCATTGTCGCCCAATGCTTCGCGGCCTGACATTCGACCCTTTTTCGCTTCTAAAAGTCCCCAATATGTTGAGCGTTTCACGTAAATCATTAACCCACATTTAACTACTAACCAATACCTTTCTAGGGTCATGAGAACACCCTGTTTATCTTAATCAAATTCCACATTAATCCCATCATTGCACCCATACACATGAAATATAACACCAAATGCATATATGCAATCTATTATGTGCATACATACCACCAAATGAATATACTCGTTCACATATGAAATATACCACAAATACTCATTCACATATGAAATATACCACCAAATGCATATATGCAATCTATTATGTGCATATATACGATCTTGTTGTTGATGATGAAATAGAGATATTTCTGGTCAAGATTAAATTTCCATATTTTCACCTTTTTGTTTATTCCCTAATTTTCCCTCCCCATGCTATCTCAATTTTCAAATATGGTACGCCTAATTTTAATAATATCAATTTTGGCCCCTCCTTCATCTTAGCCATTGAAATAATAAATGAAGGACTATGACGGATTTGTAAGGTGTGCAACCTTTAAGAGGTTTATATTTGATTGGCCATATATATATATATATATATATATATATATATGTGTGTGTGTGTGTGTGTGTGTGTGTGTGTGTGTGTGTGTGTGTGTGTGTATAGGGTCAGGTTAAGGGGAAACCTAAAAAAAACGAAAAACTGAAGAACACCCTGATAGCCCTTCATATGGACGGTATGTACTTGTGCATACAAGTAATTTGTAACATGCACAAGTGCATAATGCACTTATGCATAAAAACCAAAAACACAACATAATTTACTTGTATGCACAAGTGCATACCGTCTAGATGAAGGGCTACCAGAGTGTTCTTCAGTTTTCTGGTTTTTTGAGGTTTTCCCCTGAACCTCCCTCCCTCTCTCTCTCTCTCTCTCTCTCTATATATATATATATATATATATATATATAGGATTGGATTCATTTGAGAAATGCTAAAAATATGAGAAATAAAGAAATAATCCTAGCCCTTTATCTGGTCAACATTTGCGGCTTTAACCGTGAAGCACCGGATAATTTCTTGTGTGGTCTGTAGAAGATAGAGGGGTAGTTTTGTAAAATACACGGGACGAGTTCATATATGAACCTGTATGATTCACATATGAATTATATGTTCATATATGAACCAGTGTAATTCTCTATTTCTTATATATTTAGCATTTCTCAAATGAACATCTCCCTATATATATATGTATATATATATGTATATGTATATATATATATGTATATGTAGTGTTTGGTTCATTTGAGAAATGGTAAATATATGAGAAATAGAGAAGTAATCCTAGCCATTCATATAGTCAAGATCGGATTTGACTAGTCAAATATTGCGGCTTTGACTGGTCAAAAGTTGCGGCTATCCCAAAAATAGAAGGACAATTTCGTAAATTTTACAAAACACACGGGTTGTGTTCATATATGAACATGTATAATTCACATATGAACTATATGTTCATATATGAACCAGTGTAATTCACAACTGAACTCTTTTAACTGATTCATATATGAACCTTTTTGATTCATATATGAATCAGTTGAACTAACTAACAGATTCATATATATATCTGTATGAATCACAAAGATTCATATATGAATCAGTTGAACTAATTAACAGATTCATATATGAATCTTTGTGATTCATACAGATTCATATATGAACTCATCCCGTGTATTTTACGAAATTACCCCTCTACCTTCTATAGACCACACAAGGAATTATCCGGTGCTTCGCGGTCAAAGCCGCAAATGTTGACCAGATGAATGACTAAGATTACTTCTCTATTTCTCATATATTTACCATTTCTCAAATGAACCTCTCCCTGTATATGTATATATATATATATATATATATATGTGTGTGTGTGTGTGTGTGTGTGGAAATGTTCAAATGAGAAGCCCACAAAATTTTATAATATAATAAGACCTCAACCATTAGATGAGAAATGTCAACGGCCAAGATTATAAGGGAAAAATATGTAAATATAAGAAAATTTGTGACTAATTTAAAGAACCTAGGAAAGTTGAGGGGGTATTTTGAAACATTTGTATAATTAAATCACCAAGCCAACCCACCAAATCACTAATCCACCCCCTTTTTCAAATAAAAAAATTACCCACTTTGTTGGTTCTAGATTCTCATTTTGATTAATTTATACGAAAAAATATAAGTAGAAGCAAGTAGTATAAATCAACAGGAACAGCAGACAATGAATAAAAAAAACATAACCATATTTAGGAAGCTCAATTGTCATATGTATTGATTTCTTGAAGAAATTTACAGCAAGATGAACGCGAAGAACACATAGTAGTGCACTAGTGTGTGTAATAAATCTCTCAAGATTCTCTCAAGGTTGTTAGCAAATATTCTCTTGATATGGAAAGATATGAAAGGTACAAGAAAAGGTACTACACGTAACAAACATATCTCCTATATATAGCTTAAAACTCAGAAAGCCAAAGCATTGTCCAATGGATGAGCTCCACGTGTAAAGTGCAACAACCGCTTCTAGGGACAACTGTTTGGCTTTGAGAGGAAGATCATACTTGAGCATTGAGCATGGGGTTAAATCCAGAGTTGGTACAACAGTGGCCTTGAAAGCTCTAGCTCGCTTGATCATCTGCTGGTTAAGTGTCCTCTGATTGGTCTTGCTTCTGGTGCAGTCTCTGGTTCAACGGGCTTTAACTTCAAAGGCATCTTTGGTCCTCTGGAATTAGTAACTTTTCAATACTTTTACAATGAATAGAGTGGAACTAACAATCTCCCCCAAACTATTGAAAAGAAAACTTGCAATAATGAAATTTAGTCTAGAAAGCAAGAGGAGAAACTTCATCCTCTATTAATGTACTTTAATTGAAAGATAATTACAATACAAGTGAAAAACTAAAGTACTATACAGCATTGGGATCATTAGTGTGGATCCTATGAAATCTCATGATGAGATCACTATATGCCACAACAGAGCTAATGGATCTGATCAATTTGGTAGCAGGCTCTATTGGAAAAGTGGGTCTGCCAATCCTCTTTTCCACTTCATCCCTTAGCCACTTCAGAGTTGCAGTTGAATATTTAAAGGATTTCGTAACTCTAAAGTACTTCTTTGCTCTTGTCTCATCGCTGTAGACGAAGCCTAGTTATGGTTCTATTTGTACTAAGGTTGAAAGGACTTCTTTGATATTGTCCATGTTGAATCTTATCCCCTTGTCAAACCTCTGGATGGTGAAGGCATATAGATCAATTAAATCGTAAGGGTTGAGATTCACCAAGCCATTATCGTTGAATACGCACATCTTCCCATTATCCCATTTGACTGGGTATTGTATGTAATGGACTGCCTTACATGTAAAGGTTCTGAATTTGATATCCATAACATTCATAATCCCTTCATTGGAAAAGAAATCCCTTCTATGTTGGGTCATCTCTTTGATAAACCTCTGTCTGATACCCTCCATTACATCTAGCTAAAGGTTAGGAGGATTTAGAAATACCTCTTCATCATATCAACCATATGTAATAATTATTGATAGTTTTGTTAATAATATATGTGATTATTATATTTACATTTACGTATCTTATTATTAGGATGAAAATATATAGCGTGTGTTAATACGTCACTTATACGCATATTATCACATGCAGGGACGGGCCTATAACTTTTTTCAAGCGACACCACCATTTGACTATAAAAAACAAGTAGAAGGATATTTTTCACAAATTCTCATTGGTTTGTTGGTTAGTTCATTGTTTTCCATATGTGAGGTCATGTGTTCAAGTCTTCTATTACAATTTTTTTTTATAAACATGATAAATCTGAAATTAAAAAGCTAAAACTAAGAAAATGACACTAACAAAATTCGAACTCGGATTGGGGTGGAAGAAAAGCCTTGCAATTGGGGTGGGAAGAAAAGCCTTGCAAACCCAACTCCACCAAAGAAAGCTTGTGTCCTCGTGTAGTTTCAAAATATTTGGGACACAACAAATTGATATGGTACTTCTTACGACCCTATAATTTTTTACACTAGGACAGAGGAACAAAATGGTGACACGTGCCACCACAAAGACCCCATGGGTCCATCCCCGGTTCAAACCCATCTTTCATCAATTTTGCAACACAAATCTTTAAAACGTCCAACGCTGGCATAATAACAAAGAAGAATCTCATTTATGTTTCTCGGTTCTTACACACCCATATCGATCATGGATCTCATAATCTCTGGACATACATTTGGGTGGCAAATACCACACCCTATAGGTGTATTCTTTTTATTCTTTGTCTCGATAAATTTGCCAAAAAAACGACCTCCATATATACGCATATATAGCCAATCAAATGGTCCAATTTTCATGGAAAGCAAAATTAACCCTTTATTTAGATGATTTTACATGCCATCCATCATATTATAACGTACAAAAATCTGACAGATTCTGCTCAACAAGAAATTTGGGGCACCATCCAAACGTTTGCATATAAACAAGAAGCTGTGTATCATCTATTCACTTTCATATAAGCAGCACATGCCATGTCTCTACTGATTGCCCTTCCAAACAAATAAGATAACTCACCAATCACAAACATGAAATAGAAATGAAAACCAACACAACAGTATCAGCAGAAAGTAGAATCAATGTACAGATAGATAGTTTCAACATTCTGGAAGAGACTGAGCTGAAGCAAAGGGAGAAAAGCTAGCAGCAGAGTCGGTATGGCGCAAAGGATGTGGCTGCTGACTAGAGGACCACATATAACTCGATGAAGCGTTTCCTGGGCTGGGATAATATGAAGACATGTGTCGGGAATTTAGTGGTGACAAAGAAGGGTATCCCAAGGAGTTTGAAGAGATCAAATGGGAGGCACGAGATCTATGTGAAGAAGCGTTCCTAATGTCTAATGAGCTTCGTGTTGGAGTAAGATAAGGGGATTGAAGTGACTGCAGATTGTAAGGAGTGCGCGAAGAGACAGAATGGATATTAGAACCTGTATGTGGAGATGCTTGGCCAATTTGTATTGCTCTTGATGATGCATAAGATGATGAATAGGTAGAAGACAATATAGTTGATGAAGCCACAGAAGCCGAGAGCAATGGTGTGCGTTCTGATGCTGGTGGATCACCTGTGCTGGTTCTCGCATCACGCTTGCAAACAGGGCAAAATGTTCTCCAGGAAGTCAGCCAAGCATCCACACAAATTGTGTGAAATTCTGTCAACAACAAAAAAGAAAAAAAGAAATTTTCATGAGACGCTAACTACAGAATATGTAATCAGAAAACAAATTATCTCATCTTTTGTCCATACTGTCTTTGGTGGCCAAGCATTCTGCCATAACAGGTCTCACTACCATCTTATATAACTTAGATATTTCTGTTTCAAAGAGACTTTTAAATCCCATATTAGATCCTAAAGATTGTCAGCAGTTTATAGACCCCATCTTATCCTAGAATACTGCCTTATCACACCCTCATATAATACTATCCCCAATAACAGGAATGTTCGGTAACAAGTTCATGTCTTGAATGTTTATAACATGTTTTTTACTTCCCTATTAAATCAGCTTTAATTTAAAACCTCTAGGTTCTGGGCTACATCTCCCAACCTCGAATTTACATTAAAAACTTTTATAGCCTATAACTTTCTTATATTTTAAAGAGCCACCATTACTCTCCATGGAACCTTATGCTATATACCTTCAGCAAATACCACATCCCCATGAGTCCTTTTTAATGCAAGTGAAACACCCTAGTTTCTATACATGTTAGACTCTGGTGTTTTTAAGTCTTGTATACAAGTATTATGATCTAATTAAGTGCACTAAAAAGGCACCAACAACTGGCCAACATCAGTAACTATAAATCATCATATTTTATATGACAAGTAGCTTACAAGGCAAATCATGAGAAAGCAAGTCTAAGTAAGCATGACAAAGCAATCTAGTTATAAGATGTTAAGGTTAGAAGTATATGTTGGCAAAATTATTGAAGACAAAGCAAGTCTAAGTAAGCATGACAAAGCAATCTAGTATTGAGTTATTAAGGCCAGAAGTAGGTGTTGGCAAAATTATTGATGACAAAGCAAGTCTAGGTAAGCATGATAAAGCAAGTCTAAGTAAACATGACAAAACAATCTAGTATCGAGTTATTAAAGCTAGAAGTACGTGTTGGCAAAATTCATGATGACATACAAGAGCTGGAAGCATGACAAGTAAAAGGTAGAAGCATGATGTGTCAAGATTCTTCTATCTTAAGCATGAGGTGTTAAGCTCTCATCAGAGTTCAACCATGTCAGCAAGAAGAACAAGTAGTTAATCATTGTAATCACCTATAAATAGCGATTAAAATGAAACCATTATTTCCATCAGAAAGTACTCAATACATGAATACAATACAAAGTTCGAAGTGGAAATCAAAAGAAAAGCCAAGCACAAAACAAGGTGGGTACGTTATGAGATTTATTGAGATACATATATGCTATATAAATGTATTTTATTCATTATGAAGAATTTGATATGTTTTAGCATGTTTGCTTTTCATGAAATGAGGATACGTTTATATAGCCAAGATATATGCAATTTATGTGTTTTACACACAAGGCATGAAAGTTTTATGCATGTTATGTATGACCATAAATATCCAACTTATGGGATATAAGGGATCTCTTGCAAACAGATCTTGTGGGGCAGCCTTTATGGACCACAGGGTTTGCAAACCTCAAGGAAAGTATGGCATACTTACATGCCGCAAATGAGATCTCAAAATAGTATTTTTATGCATGTTCAGAATTTTATTGAATTATTATTCACAAGCTGATAAGTATTATGAAAATTGAAACCATAACTACTCACTAAAGCTTATAGTTTACGTATTTCATGTATGTATCTCTAGGAAGGAGTGCAGAAGGATAGCATGAAGAAGTGCTATTCTAATCAATAGCAAATTTTGTTGTATTATAAGCTTTGAGTTACGTTTCCACTGATGTTTCAACTCTGATGTAAAAGTAAGATATGAAAGAAATTAAGTTAAATTTAGTTCTCATACAAGACTTAGTAGTATCAAGAAGAAAAGTAACGGCACCCATTATGGAAACAGGGCGTTACAGCAAGAATTAACCTTTGTTGTATATGTTCATGGCATAGAACAAAAACTAATCTTCTCATACGTGTCAACGTTGAAACAATGTACAGTAGCTAGTTCTTGTGGTTCCATTAGATATATGCACAAGTTCTATTGTACACGTAGTAGTAGATCAGGATGAAGGCAAAAGTGCATCCTCTTGGTCTTATGAAAAAAAACTATCGTTCCATACGATGGCTACCTCCTCCATAATGGGTCCCCGACCTCGCTCAATATGAAGGCTATATCAAACCTATAGTTTTAATGACTTTCATCTTGTATGGAGCTATAGGTGTAAACCTTCTATTTATCAAGTACCCTAACCATCACTATTTCAACAAGCACCCATATAACCCCTCCATCATTCTCTAACCACGTCCTTGACTAGAAGCCATTGGTACTCTTTTTGACGCATTTGATGTGAGAAAGGTCCCTAGTTTCCATTTTCTAATCACAGCCAATTTTTACAAGTCATTTTTTTTTGTATAATTTCTTAGATGTGTTACCAATAGCTTCCCTTGCTAATTTCTTAGCTTCTAGACATGCTATTCATTTTATTTACTCTACAATCATGTAACAGTACATAACATTCCTTCTCCTTTCAGTACCTCTGCATAATACATCATAAGAAAAGTAAATAAAATAATTATATATATAATACATGTAATGTATTAATACTTAGAATCAGAGTGTTGTTAATAGAGTTTTTAAATATTTTAATTTATGTAATTAATATTTAAAGATTTAATTTTTACTGAAAATAAATTAAATTTACACACATAAAGAAGAGCAATAAAGTCTCACAAATAAAGAGAAACATTAAAAGTCTCCCACATTAAAAGCAAGAGTAAAAGTGGCACATATATCAAGAGAAGAAGAAAAGTCACTGCCTCTATTGTAAAATCGAAGAGTCTGCTGCTCCTCCCAAATCCCATCCCTAAGATGTAGTCTTTTATATAAAAACGAAAATTCACACATAAAAATAAGTTGAACCTTCTTCAATGGCCAAGAAATGAGGACAAAGTAGGAGTAGAGTTTCACTTTAATGGGTCATCAATTCGGTAATGACGGTAAGTATTTTTACTCATTGTGCATACTTTTTAACCCTAAACAATTCATCCCGATTCAGTTCCGCCTGACCGCCTCCCCCGCCTCAGATCCGCCTCAGTGGTTTGAGGCGTACGACCCAACCACCGCATCAGAGGCGTCGCCTCAGTGGTTTGAGGCGTACGACCCAACCACCGCATCAGAGGCGTCGCCTCAGATGCGTTTTCTCACTGCCTCGCCTCGAGGCGTACGCCTCGACCGATTTTAAAACCATGCTTATAGGTCCTTCCAAATTGTCTTATGATATATTCACTCAAGCATACATGATACATGAGGACAAATGCACTAACCACATGCATAAGCACCTATCTATCACTAGCTAGACCAAATGATTCTATCTCCTTGTCCATTAATCTAAAACTACAACATTTTTTGTGGAACTTATTGATTAAACATCTAAAAACCATAACTTTAGCCCATGTTCTCAATCTCCTTTATTGTTTTGAACACACACACACACACAAAATATGCAGTCTCTTGTTTAGAACCAATCCCATAAGCTCCATACCGGCAACCCTACAAACAAACTACCAAGTCGTTTCTACCCTCATCTTTTTACCATTTGCATTAATCCATCAAAACATGAATGCCCTTGCTCATTTTTAGCCATGATTGAGCAACCATATGGAAAGACAATGAGGAATTGAGGATCAAATCTTAATTCAATTTGTAATTGCAATAATGTGGCACGTCTGTATTGACTACACCAGGCTATGATGCAAAACATAAATAAATGGGTAACCATGCCCTTACTCACGATTGCAATACTCAAATGTGACTCATTTACACTTATGAGAGCCAAAATCCAATGCAATACATTGTCAAGCAGATTCTTCACGAATAAAATATCTTCTAGATTCATTTTCAAACGAATAGCTAGATACATGCCCACTTGCAATGGTGGCTCAATGCTTTGTTTATCCCGTCTTGAAACAGACTATCTAAGAATGCATATGTTAAATGTCAAACATATACCCTTAAAGGGCATTCATTAATAGCCCACACTTCTCACCCATGCTTCTCTTCCCTTAGTTATCATGCAACTATTAAAACAGGTGTTCTCACTAGAGGTCAAGAGCCCAATTGAGGGTTTTAAAAACTTTTTTCCGTTGTCATGATATTTCTCAATATAAAGCATTAGTCTAGAATATAACTTATATTGAGACAAAAAGAGTACTTCAAAACATTATGGATTCAAATCTTAATCATGCAAACAGAGACCGACCTGGTTTTTATTTAATTTAAAAGTATAACTGTCACCAGAAAAAAGCTCTACAAACTTCGGTACTACTTTCTAACAGAAGCGAGGCTTAAAAGGTTACAGAAATGAGCAACTTTCATAAGCACATTTGGTTTCTTTATCTTTTTCCTTGTCCTCATCATGATGATCTTGTGATTATAATAAGTGATATTGATAGTGTCATTCAAAGTAGATAGAGAGAAAGAGAAGCAAAAGATCTCATGTCCTCTGGTAAAGCGATTTAGAAATAAACGAAAGAGAAGACTTACTGTGTCGGCATGGAAGAATTCTAAGCCTATCCCCAACATTGTAATCTTCAAGACATATTGCACATGTTGCTGAAGTGCAGTTGTCTTCTAAAACAGCTGTAAATATTAGGCTTGGCATGGCTTTGACCAGCCGACTACTCATCCCATGGAATTCTCGAACACGAGAAGCTTGTGGACGTTCTCGTCTAATGCGATGCCTACGGACAAAGAAACAAGTTGCCAGTACCGCAGACATAGCCAGCAACGAAATGAAAGATATGGCCATGATTGACCATGCCGAGTTCTCATAGCTTGGGATGATCCACACTTCAATTGAAGTAATACCAGCATACTTTCTGAGCTTTAGGCCTGATGCTTTTGATACAAATACAGCATGTATAACTATACCAGCTGAGTTCCCTGCCACTGCAATTTTAAAGAGCATATATTCGACATTTGATCCCTCCATCCCAGAATAAATGTCCATAATAAAAAAAAACACAGTTAAGAAATGTTTAATTATTACACTTTTTAATTAACTGGATAACAATTTTACCCTTAATGAAAGAGGCAAACCTTCTCTCTCCATCTCTATCAACTCTTAAATATTTGTGCGTCATAATTAAGAGTAGAGTTGAAAATTTAACAGATTATAACAATCTATATTTGAATGCAGACACTTATTTTGGGACAAACATAAATAGAAATGTGAGCACATATTTTGGGACAGAGGGAGTATTAAGTAAACCATTGTGTCTTGTACGAACATGATACATTAATGTTCACAAAGAATAGCTGAGTAAGATGTTTGAAATACAATAGTTCATAATTTTGTACAAAGATTAGCTCAACGTCTAAGAAAATGCACACACACTATTGATAAGCAATATTGTCAATCCCTCCCTCACTTTATTAAAGAATGACTATATCATCATCAAAGGCCATCTTAAGAACCAAACCTGTTCTAAAATGATGCCTATCAAGCACTAACTAGCAAACACAATCATAATCCATCCCGCATTAACTGTCCCAATTCTCAATATAGGCAAAATGGATACAGCGGTCACTGTTCATTTATAACTTTTTCAAATACTTGTCAAAGCAAAAAAATACCAAGTACATATGTATACTCTGACAATCATACTAACGACATCATTTTTCAATATTTGCTAACATCATATCCACAGTAACACAAGTTAAGAAATGTGTAATTGTTACACTTTTTAATCAACTGAATGACAATTTTTACTCTTATGATAAAAGCAAACCTTCTCTCTCTCCATCTCATCAACTCTTAAATATTTGTGTGTCATAATGAAGGGTAAAGTTGGAAATTTTTACAAAAATCTATTTTGGAAAGTGGTAATTTGTTTTGGAACAAACTTAAATAAAAATGTGGACACTTATTTCGGAGAAAGTATCAATAACATGGTTAACTCGGACAAAAAGAGAGGGAAAACCATTTGTACAAACAGGGTATCATATCTCAATCACTATTGAAGATTTTGTCATGCATTGACCTAAGCCCAAGCCCGTCCATACTTGTTATTTTAGAAAGGGTTAGAATGGGTATTTTGGGTACTTACTTGCAAGTTGCAATATTTCCCTTGTAATGCTGGAGAGTATGGCGTCTTGAATAGCCATGTTCCTTTTCATTTAAGTAGTAAAATACATATGACTCTTGTTATCTGATTTCATTCCTTACTGTTTCCTCTCCCCCACAAAACTGCACTTTGTTACATTGATAGTTTGAATCAATCTGATTCATAACAAATTGGTATCAGATTAGTTCCGAATCCATGGAGATAGATACAAGCGCATAGAAGGTTGAATCCATGAAGGAGATGATCGGATCCATCGCTTCCAACCTTCAACAGCTCTTCCGTGATCAGAACGCTTTCATCACTCAGAAATTCACAGTGATGAGGATTGAAAAATATCAGTTTCGTTCCACCTTTCGGGCTGAGGTACGTACCATCCGATCCAAAACAGTCCTTCACAATGATCCTCCATCATCGGTTATCTTATCCGAGGGGTTTACCACCACCGATGAGGAGGTTGTCCAAGGAATTAGTCCTAATCTTAGCCATGACAGCCTCGTGGTCGAGACAGTGATCGTAAACGAAGAAGGAAAAGAATATAAGAAGAAGAATAAAGAAAGCGAGATTCTACCGATTATTGTGAAAGTAATTTATATCAGAATGAATCTAGAATAGAATCGCATATAATTCACCCAATTGTTCATCCACAGGGGCTACCGATTTCGGCAATTAGATTTCTACAACCACATGATTTTTCCTTGATCTCAAGTAGAACTACTGTGCTTCTCGAGTCGGTTCCGACACTGTTGTCTCCTCTACCATGGAGCTGACCGTAGAGCGGGGATCAAGCAGGGGATATCAGACGCAGAGAGAAAAAGACAGATGTTATTAAGGCCCATATCAGTAAATCTATTAGCCAAGCCCAATCAAGTAATTTCAACTTGGGCCGTAGTTATGCCCAACGTAAACGGAAAATTAACTTCTCGATGGACTCTGTGGCGTTAGCAGGATATCGGGAAATTTCGTTGGGCGGCGATTATCAGAAACCGCCGCCACCACCACCACTGTAATATTCCCATATATTGCAGGTTCTCTTTTGGGATGAGAAAATGATTCTTCGTAAAGAGATCTCCAAGGTCAATATAGGGACTCACTTGAAAGAAATTGAGAATAGAAATCAAAGTGGGGAGGAAGACACTAAAGGGGTGCTGGAGATATCATTTAAAAAAAAAAAAGAGGTGGAGTTTATGAAGGTGAAAAATCCAGAAGTGGGGGATTTCTTAAAATGCAGTGGGTATTGTGGAAAAAGAAAGCCACAGTAGATATCTTCAACAACACAAAGAGACACTTGGTTAAAGCAATTTTAATGTTCCAAACTTTCTAACTTTCGTGCTTTAAGCATACGTGCAAGAGGTTTTGGTCTTAAATTTCAGACGACTCCTACCGTGAATACAAATGGTAGTGGTGAGAAACCTCAGATGGGCCAACAAGCAGAGGATAGAGCATATAGCATTCGTCAAAAAATATGAGTGTTTTTCTTTTGATCAATGTTGGCTTAGTTGAAGAGGTGATATCGGCAGCCACACCATCAGGGGTGAAACGATTGAAACAAAGACATTACGCCAACGGTCGAGATCCGGGAGTTTCAGTTTTCCCTTCAGATTTAGACCCAAATCAGTCGAATTTAAATTTTCCGCTTGCTCATGTTGGTTCACCGGGGAATTCGTTGTCAGTCCGGAGTTCGGCAAAGAGAAAAGTGGAGTCTCGAATGATTTCATTTGGAATCAGCTTCGGCCCATCCCACAAGTAGCTCACGAAACGGCCCAAGGCAACCAAGGCCCAATTGCATCTAAGCATCGATTTCTTTTTGGGTTGGCATATCACCATGCTACCGACTTGTTTCCCTCTTGGTATTGCAACCATTTTTTTTCTTATAAGGTAACAGAAAACCAATCATGTCTGTTTCCAGTAGATCAATCCTCTATTGTTATCAAGTAATCTGTGGGAAAGATTGATGTTCTCGAGCTTAGTTATCATCACGTGCCTTGGATTTTTTGAAGTAAGCTTGTTGGGCATCTCACACCGAAGCTCCAGCATTTGGCTGTAAAGTGTGAGGCTGAGATCAAGGACAATTTTTTTGTCAATAATGTAGTTTCGATACAATATCGTGCTCTAGCTGATAAGGAAAGTGAGACGTTCTATAAACTCAGCAACATAAGGTCCCAAGTGAGGCATATATTTTGGAAGGAGCTGACTTTAGTGGCAGCGGGTTTGCGGAATGTTGTAACTGGGCAGCCGCAATTTTCTCTATTTTTTTCTATCCACACCATGAGAACAAGGTGGTCCTTTGGGGGGAGGGTAATCTCATGCACTGACCTAAGCCCAAGCCTGTCCATACTTTTATTCTAGGAGGGGTTAGAAGGGGTATTTTGGGTACTTACTTGCAATAAATCTAGTATAAAAAGGGATGATGTAGGTGGTGTAGGACATGCAGATATTTCCCTTGTAATGCTGGAGAGTATGGCCTCTTGAATAGCCATGTTCCTTTTCATTTAAGTAGTGAAATACATATGAATCTTGTTCTCTGTTTCCATTCCTTACTGTTTCCCCAATGAAATTTCCCCACAAAATTGCACTCTGGTTACATTGATTGTTTGAATCGATCTGATTCATAACAGATTTATGTTAGGAAATTTGATCAAACTAGAAAAAAACAATGCAACTAGCATGATAAAGGCACCTCAAGAAGGATTATATATATACATAGACATACACACACATATATATACACCTTCCAACACTTGCCGTCTAAAAGGATCCTTCAACCAAAAGAGAGTGGAATTCCTCTAGGTCGGCCAAACTAAGAAGATCACCCTGATGCTTATAAGAATGATACGTACAAGAGTTCAATGTGTATGAAACATGTGCTACACCTGTTCTCTTCAAGCTATTCTACTTATGAGAATTACACTAAAGTGAGTTCTGCTTACCAACAGCTAAAAATGTACAAATCCAATTCTCATTTATAGGCCTACGCATTGGGATGTAGTATTTCTTAAACTTGGATACCAAAGGTATTGATGCAAACAAACTATAACATATGAAAGATAATGTCTTATAGGTGCACCTATGCAGTGTGCATTCTTAACATTATGCCTACTAAGTCTTTGAAAATGTCACAATGCTAGAAACCATCAAATGTCTGTATGAGTAAATTTAATTACATAAATATAACACAATATATGTGATACTGATGCAAAAAAAAAATGATAAAGGAAGGGCCATACTTGAAACCAGATCACTATCATCGCTGTTATAGACAATGGCTGCCTTGAATCCTGCAGATTGTGCTCTTCGAACCTTATCCTCAAAGCCACATCCTCCTCTAACTATTAATACAAATGGGTTTATGCTGTCTGCAATCGAGCCATTAGTCAAAGGTGCACAAGCATCCAATGGGTCAGCCAGAAACAATGTTCCGCATTCCCCAGACCCTTTTACAGGTGGAGCTGAAAAAATGACAACAAAACATGCAACAGTATCAAGATTAATCCATCATACTTACAAGTGACAACTTGATGACCAATCATGACATACCACAAGCAAAAGGATGGAACTCTTAATCAAAGTGTCAGGTGATTTCTAGACAAGAAAAATATGTATCAATCAAGCATGAACATTTGTACGGAAAACTATCCTGAACATGCTTTTTATTAAGCAAGGTCAAACAATATGTAACAAGTTTGGAATTCCAAAATATGCTCTAACACACTATGCATGTTTTTGCTGCTTTAATTCAACCCAATAATAATCCCAATCAGCTTGAGCTTCAGTCCACTGACTTTCATACAATCAAATAAAACAGAACCAAAAAATAGTGGGCAAATTATCAAACTCACCAAAGTTAGCTTCGATGTCATCAAAAGATAAAGTAACATTATTTCCCATTAAAACAACATTTGCAATCGCCCCGGAAGCCATCAAACAGAGAAAGCTGCAAAACACACAATGATTCAACATTTTTTTTCCTGAATCCACGAACCCACTAAAATTAACGACCCTATGAAGATCCAAATCTTCGTTCTAGGAGAACAGGAGGGGAGTAAAAACTAGGGTTTAAAGGGGGATGGAAACATCAGCTTCCATCCTCTGGTGACACTAGTCAAGCATGTTACAGTTTAGGGCTTCTGGGTGTCTGATATGACTGAATTGGACTCCAAGTCAAACCAAAAGATAATACTGATTGGAAAAGGGGTTGATGGGTTTTCCTCCTAATTGAATTGGGGGTTGGATGGATTAGATCGGTGATGATGAAATTGAAATTTGGTAATGATTATCTTCTCTAAAGAAAAGGAGTAGTAGGACGAATCGATAGATAATATTCTTTGGTAGAATGTGGCGATGCCACCGCCTACAGACAAGAAGCGGGACCGGGATGAGGCTTCTAGGTTCATGTTCCCCCAAGTTGCAGTTATTATAAGCTTCCACCAATCACATAATTAACAAACAAATTAATGGAAGAAAATGCATGAAAATGATTTTTTTCGTTTTAAGCAAAAATGTTGTTGAAAAACTCAGCAAAATTTTACATTTTAAATAATCACTAAGCTTATTTAAATGACTAAGGGCCCTTTTTTATTTTTCTTTTTTTTTAACCGTGGGTTTTCGGGTCAGCTTACTCTCACCGACTAATCCCCGGACGACCACGAATGGCCTGGAGTCATCGCAGGTGAACCTCCATGGCTACAAGGGCTTTGGCAACGCCTGGATTTGAACCCTGGGCAGATGAGATCTTCCACTACATCTCTCAAAAGGTTTATCAGTGCGCCACAACCCAAGCGGTTACTAAGGGCCCGTTTATCCAACACTTACATGGTAAATGGTAAGTGTTTAACTGTAATAATTAACATTTTTGTTTAACTTATCGGGTAAGATTTTAGTCCATCAAAACGATATCATATGTAACATTTTTAACCAGTAAGTGCTTACCGGGTAAGAGTCGTCACTCTCACTTACCGGTAAGACTTTCGGTCCTTGTCATCGTTCTTACTGGGTAAGATTCTCAATTCTTATCATGTTCATCCGATTAGGTAAAGTGAGCGGGTCAGCACTTACCGAGTAAGTGTTTAGTAAACGGTCCATAATTCCCTAAATATTTTTTTGAATAAATAATTCATCAAGCTTTTAAAAATTGGTTGCCTACAATTTTTTAACCCAAATAAGCTACATTTGACCGACTACGAAGATTTTAAAGTAAAAAAACTTATTTCAGTTTTACCCTTCCCAAATCCTATACTATTCAAACCCCTTGCACCCAACGGCGTCTCTCCCCCTCGTCGTCCCATCGTAGTTTGTTCTCCATACCGCTCATAGACTGAATCATTTAAATTGGTCATATTGCCATTTCATTTTCTTTCATATTTGATCCATCAAATTAATTTTGTTAAAAATGCTCAATTAACTAGTGATTATTTTGGTCTTTTTTGACTTCTTTTTTTGTCATATATTTTACTCTTTTTTTGTCAGATTAACTTTTGGTCATCTTCTCCCCTAAACCAACAAGCCCAAAAAATAAACAAATTCAAATTTCAAATATAAAACACACACCCCAAAAAACCCCAGATCCAAAAAAATCCGAAATCAAAACCATGATTCCAAAATCAAAAATAAACTCATTTTCCAAAATCAAAAACAAACCCAAAATAAGAAGCCTAATTCTAAAATTATACGCGAATCAAAAGTCAAATGCAAAACCCTAATTCCAAAATCATACCCAGATGCAAGTTGAACTCAAATCTATGGGTTGACATGATTTGGGTTGGGTGGTTTGAGGCCATTGGACAACCCAACCCAACTACTTTCGTTTGGAAATTATGACCCATTCAACCTCTTTAAATTTATAACCAACCCAACTCATTACATGGTTTGGGTTGTGAAATCTGGGTTGGACGGTTTGAACGCATGTTTAAAAATATGATTATATTACAAGTTCAAACTAAAAAATTTAAATATTATTTTAAGTTATTATACGTCCACTGTAACACCCGTAATTTTCGGTAAGTAATTGTCACCCGGACGTTTCTGTGACTTGTAAACAGTGGGGTTTTGTTGGGAAATGTATTATTTAAAGTCCCTCGGAGTATCGGGAGTGTTGCCATTGGAAAAGTCGAGTTTCGGGACTTGGGAGGGGTTCCGCGACAATGACCGGCGACTATGACAGTGTCATAGTCGCATGTCACAATCGCTGAGGAGGTACCGAGGGCTGGTACACTCCAGCGACTATGCCTAGCGACTATGCCACTAGCATTATCACCTGGCAATGTCGCCAGGGTGTGCCAGGCCCCTTAAAGTCGCGATTTTCAGTGTTCTTCTCATTTCTCCTCACCCAAATCAGTTCCAAACCCTCTCCAAACCTCACAAGAACGACTTAGCACCACCCCTTTTATGTTGTGGAGTATTTTGGCTCAAATTCTTGGATATCTTGGTGGTAAACCGACGTCAAGCTTAAGAGTAAAAGTTAGACATCAAGGATCTCCATCTTCATCTTCCTCATCAAGTTCATGTTTGGTGCTCGGGTTGAAGAGTTGGAAAGGGTGTCCTCGGAAAGTCTCATCACTCAAAATGGTAAGCTTTCTTGTAGTAAAGTTATAAATGCTCCATTAATGGGTTCTTAGTGTTTGAATTCTCAAATCTCGGATTTGATGGTTTTGGGGAAACTAGGGTTTTGATCTCGTTGGGGATTTTGGTAATTAATGTTTGGGAAATGTTTCTAAGTGGTTTGGTATGTATGGATCTAGGTTTTGGAAGTCCTCGGCTTGAGGATTCAAGCGGCCTTTAAAAGAGCTCGTTGGGTGAAACCTAGATTTAGCCTAAATCTAGCAAGGTGAGTTCAAGTTGATTTGTGAAAACGGTGTACATGCCAAAATATTCATTTCAAAGTGTTTTGTGTTTTACATGAAATTGTTAACTGTTGATCACCTGATAAGTTTTGGTTATTTTGAAATGTTTAGTTTTACAAACTTGGTGAATTGCCCCTTTTGGGATTTTTGGAAATTTTGGTGAATAAACCATGTTGACATGTGTCATTAATAATTTTGCATATATATATGGAGTTCATTTAATGTAAGTGTCAATTTGTGTATTTGAGCTTATAAACCTTTTCGGAAAGTGTATATTATTGTATTATGAGGCATTGTGAAAATACAAGGGTACGAGTTCATTTGGAAAAGGGTTTGGTCTCAACCAATGATGAGTTTTGAGTGGATTATACTTTTGGTCGTGTTTGCATAATAATGGGTCAAGCGTGTTCCAACATTTATATCGGCTTTTATTTGGGTATTTACGTGAAGTGTTGGGCCTTCGGCTCGGTTTTGACTAAATGAGTCGTGTGGACATTTGTCTGGACTTTTAACCATCGTGGGTTTGAGTATGATGACACTTAATTTGTGTCATTGGTGAGTTACATGTTTTGGGAGCTTTGGTCTTTCATTTGGAGTCATGTAACGTTAGACAGTGTGTAATGGATCCATAGGCACGTGGGTCAGTCTGTTTTGGATGGTCAATTGGGTATTGCGGGGTTGAACTTCGGTACCCATGTTTTATGACCGAAAACTTTACAAGTGATCGCTAGGAGGGTTGAGTCGGCTAGTGCTACCGGAATAGTAGGCGCTAGGACCTCCGCCGCTTGAAGTAATGCCTGGGAGGTAGTCTTTAAGTGTGTCGGGCCTTCGGGATGGAGTTCTTCGGAATGATTCATCAAGGTCAACTGACTTGGGGTGACACTTGTAAAGAGGTCGTAGGGACACCGGGCTGGGATGTCGGGAGGTGTCATGCGATTAACGTTGCTTGGGTGGTATACTTTTGTGTTTCCTCCACTCTCAACGGATACGGGTCTCCCCCGTTGTTGGCTATCAGTATTTCAAATAAAAGGATGTCTTATTTTTATTGTCAATGGCTCTTCACGGTTGCGTGAGTATTGGACCTAGTGTCCATGTTTTCGGACGTACGACATATGGGGTTTTGGTGATGATTCATGGGTTGAGTATTTTGCCCCACCCGTGTCTGGGTGTTTTGGGACATAACGTTTTATCCGCTTTCCTTAAATGGGAGTCATTTCATATTCATGTTTCGAGTTAGTTTAAGTCATTTCAAGTTATACATCATGTTTGAAATAAAGTGTCCATCTTTGAAAGTGCATAACATTGGATCTGAGTTACTTTATACGTTTTAAGGTATATCAATTGAACGGTCATGATTCCAAGCGAGATCCATTCTTTTAATGTTATATTTTCTCATGTAAAACTCTTGAACTCACTAGGCGTTAAACCTAACCCTTTTTATTTGTCGGCATGTGCATCAGGTACCAGTTGGGGGTTTGGTCCTAGCAGCTATGAAGAGTTGAGCCTTAGCTTTATGCAGAGTAAGTAGTTAGTGAATTCGTCTGCCAGTTGGAGATAGTAACTATTATTGGGATTAGTAGCACCCGTCCTTATCATAGATTGTATGTATAGAATGAATTTGAGTATTGAGGTTAATCCTTAAATTGTGTTTGTAGATGAATCAATTACTGATGTATTTAGAAAATTTTAAATTAGTTGTTATCTCAGATTTGGGGGTGTTACAAGTTGGTATCAAAGCTTAAGTTTGAGAGAATTAGGTATTGATCGTAGGATGCCTAGACTCAAACTAGCGTTTTTATGAGCGATCAAAAGCAGAGTTGCACATTAGGTACCTTAAGGTAAGATATTATAGAGTTGACCGAGTCGCTAGAAACGGGAAGCTTGTCGAGGGTCGCAAGGATGAGCATGTGCGGTACGTTCATAATGGCACCTCGCCAGTGTTATGGTGAACCTACATGCTACATGTGTATACTTGAACTACCTTGATATGATTACCGTTGGGGTAGTGAGAAAGTTTCTAAGCGAGTAAATTAAGGAAGGGTTGGTGTTTATAGCAATGTCACCTTGGAGTGATAGTTAAGACATGAGGAATGTTGGAAGTTGACCATTGTGGGCCAGGAAAAATTGGTTGGAGTAGAATCTTAAGCTTATGGAATTGGTGTTATTCGAGGAGAATTTATAAGGTGAACCGATGAAATATATGAGTAATTCTTTAAGATGTTGAGCATTCGGATGACAATAGCATAAAACTGAGGAGCGTGATTTCAGGATGCCAGTGCCGACCAATTTTATGCACGAAATTCAATTCTAAAAATAAATTGCATCGGTTATTTCTCATATTTCCTGCATCATAAAGTGAGTTATGTTATGGAATACTAGAAAGGTATTTGCCACACGCCGGATTTTAGACCGTGAGTTTAAACATGCATGAAGTTGTTTTATTGCAAGTGGTTATCATCTGTCATCAAAAATCTTTTCATTCCCGTTTCAATTTAACCTCATTTGTGGATATTATAAGATTCGTGTTTTAATGTCAATTGGGATAGTGGTCAAGTAACTGTGGAATTTTTAGCCTTGACATTGGATCTCCTCCACGTATGTCCGAGTTTTAAAGGAAGAGTTGTCCCACTGTTCTTGAGCCGGAACTTTCTGGAAAAAAAAATTTAGTCTGCATGAGTCGTGTTTTATTTTTCGGGGTGTGGTTTCGCAACCTTTTTGGGTTCGTTAGTGTATTTTGAGATGCGTGGGTTTTAATTTTTATTGCGCATAAATTTACGAACTTGTTGGGTGTCGTGTCTCGTTAAAAAAAATTTGTTGAAATTGGTCGCTTTATCTTACTACATTTTGCGACGCGTAAAGAAATTCTGGGAGCATGTACATGTGCATTGGCGTGCGTTATTTGACGAGTTTTGTTAATGGATGTCATCTCACATGTCGTTTTGGGAAAGTTTCATTATTGTGAGAGTTGTCTTTGGGCTATATACGAATGTCAATCGTTATATGCTGTTAATCATAAAATCCCAATCACAACAAGCTAATTACTCAAGATATGATATTAAAGCTCAAGAACTAGAGAGAGAAATTCTAGAGAGAGAAAGTAGATCTTGTATTAGCACCAAATCTGATATTACAATACAATGCACTCTAGTTCGTTATTACATGATTACACAAACCCTATATATACAACCATATATCTAACAAAGACTTAACTATTAAGGAAAGTAAACATTACAAAACTAACTATTACAAGGTCAATGTTGACTTTTACAAATTTGACTTTCCTATTAAATCTTGGATACAATATTTAGACTTAACAATCTCCCCCTTTGTATTCAAGATTTAATAAAAATTTGATGCAGATCTTCAACTCTTGATTCTTCATCTTTCATCTCTTGAAGCTTTCACAAACTTTGCTCTTTTGTAGCTTTTGAAGAATCTTGGAAAGTCTTTTTAATCTTTGACGCTTTGGAAAGTCAACATGCCTTGAACAAAACAGGAAATTCTTGAAACTTCTTTGAAACTTGAAACTTCATTTCTGAAAAATCTTTCGTCTTAAAACAAAATTGTATCTTCATCACTTTGATCTCTGAATCGTCTTCGGAAGAATCAAACTTTCACGAATCATTTTGATTTGACTTTGAACATTCTTTATCAGACTCGAACTTTGAAATCAACAGCGGAAGCAATTTGAAATTCTGACATGAACTTTGAACTTGAACTCTTGAAATTGATCTTTGAATAATTCTCCCCCTTTTTGATGATGTGAGCATCAGATCATCAAAATTTCTTCAATTTCAAGCTCGGACTTTGATAACCCCTTTTAAACAATCTCCCCTTTGATAAATGTTGTGCTTTGATCTGAAGAGCCGAATCATGAACTGTTTATATCCGAATCTTTGCAAATTCAGACATAATAAGCGTGTAACCCTGATTCAACAAATGAAACAGTTAGAAATGCCTGTCAGTAACACAAAGTTACTGTGTACAACGGATGTACAATTTAAGGAGCTGGTTTGATGTTGACTCCCCAGGACTTCCATTCAATCATTGAAAAACACAAGGTTTATCTATGAATGTTCTGACAGAAAAACATATTATCTGTGTGCTCGTGCTTGTGTTTTGAAAGAATTAGCACAATGATTGTGTTTCATAAGGCTCAAAGTATGTAAATCACTGAGACAACAATGATTGTACATGGACTCAATGTGCATGAGAAAGGGTCGAAGGTGGGGCAACTTTCCTTCTTTTTCAATATCAGTATCTTCCAAGAGAAGATCCGATAGATTATGTGTTGCTTCCCCAGAAAATGTGAAACATTCTCTTTTTAAGAAAAGAATGAGTATCTGGTGGGGTTGTATGCAAGAGATGGCATGGGCTATTTGCCTATTTCAATGATGGTTACCAAAGAAATGTGAACCAATCAGTAATGTGGCTGCCCCGCTCAGAAAGTGGTAGGTGCAGAGTTCTGATATTCTTTTAACTCTGATCTCACACCCTCTTTCTTTTAATCATATAACACATCTAACCAATCTCTCATTTCCATTTTACCTCTGCTCACTCCCATACTCAATTCTTTTAGACCCCTCTCCCCTTAATCACTCAAAGGATTTCTTCCGGGGTAGGAAACACTGGTTATCGTGAATCCATGGAAGATCTATTAAACACTCACACTGAATCCCATGTTCCTAAAAGTACATGCTGGTCAATGATTTTTCTTGACATGTAAAGCACAATAAATCATATGTCAGAGTAATTACTCAATCCCAATCACAACAAGCTAATTACTCAAGATATGATATTAAAGCTCAAGAACTAGAGAGAGAAAGTAGATCTTGTATTAGCACCAAATCTGATATTACAATACAATGCACTCTAGTTCGTTATTACATGATTACACAAACCCTATATATACAACCATATATCTAACAAAGACTTAACTATTAAGGAAAGTAAACATTACAAAACTAACTATTACAAGGTCAATGTTGACTTTTACAAATTTGACTTTCCTATTAAATCTTGGATACAATATTTAGACTTAACATATACCATTTGCATTGGGTTTAAATTTTACTGTTGGTGTGAGTAAGCATATAAATGATTTATGTTAATGATTTTATTGTTAGAAATTTTCTGCAATGCATTAAACGAGCCTCAGTTTTCAAGTCGTTGTAATTACTATTTCGGTCAAGTGTGCTTTACTTGTGCGACTCAAAGTTTAAATTTGATTTAATATTTATGTACGCCCCTATCACTTTACGGAGCTTTGGAGAAATAAACTGATGCCTATGGAACTTGTTGGAAATTTTATGTCACAACATTTTTGGTTAAAGAGGAAAACTTTAAAGTTGTGAAGTTCTCTTTTGGGATTGTGCAAATATTTATCGCACATGTTGGGATGCAGGAATTAATTTTCATGTTAATAGTGTAAATTTTGTTACACATCTTTTGTTACCGTTTTATTTATGTAAATATTGAGCAAACGAGTTTGGAAATGGTTTTATATGCGTGGTGTTGGTAACTAGTTTTGAAACATATCTGATGAATGATGGTGCGTTTTCACTGTACGGTTAATCGTTATAAAACTTATGTATTTGAAAGTTTTATAAAAAGTTTAAATTGGCATATTATTTAAAAACCTTGAACTCATTAGGTGTAACACCCTAAAAATAGGGATAACATCGGACGTGCGGTATATTAAAATTGCCATAGCAAGAGCCTCCCAAAAATGGGGAAATTAATACAAACCTGTTTAATCACAATTGTAATTTAACGGACAACAAATAACAACCAACTAATCTAATTTCTACAACTAGAAAAGAGATTACAAAAGGGTTGTCATCTATAAACCCAACGGTTCGCTCCAAAAGCATAATACGTCCAAGTGCAAAATCCCCAAGCTCTCACACAAAGCAACTAAACCTGCTTAGGACCGGCGCCGCTAGAACCTGAGATACACATCGACACCAAACAAGTGTTAAGCCAAAAAGCCTAGTGAGTTGAACGATAGAAAGCATGCATGAACAGTTACAGTTCTTATCAGCAGTTAACCACAGTTCAACAAATGTGGAGTCAATAGGGGAGACCTATAGCACCAATCAAGTTCCACCCAAAGAGTCGATATACCTTGATGCCCTATAACAAGAGACACTCGAAAGGCCCGACACATCCGAGGACTACAACCTGGCATTACCCCGAATGGCGGAGGTCTAGGCACATACCATCACGGTGACGCCCAAGACTACATCCTCCTAGTGTCTACTGACTTGGTTCGTCCAACATATTATATAGGAGGTCTTGAGGTATATTCCAACCAACACATTTCGATACCAACCATGGGTACAATGTTACCATCCTAACACATAAGTCCAATATGAGACCCAAATACCAACATAATCAATGTTTAGATATTAAATCACCAAAAATGCATTCCAAGTAGAATTTATCATCTACTATACCACATATATCCCAACTCATGTCAAAATATCCAATATGTACATTCATGAAGTCAATCCCAAATATCCGACCAATAAAGTAAATCATGGCATTTCACACATAACCACATTCCCAACATTTCTTCATAACCAAATCCCAAATACTTGAACATATAGAGATAAATAACAACAATAGAAGAATATGATGTGTATCTAGTTTTAACAAAGGTTAGTAAACTCACAATCTAGGTTTTGAACCAAAAACCCAGAAAATAGATGGAACCCTAGCTTTGAGAAGATGAATCTTGGAGAAGATGAAGATCTTGAAAAATACTTCAATGCAACCACTTGGAAGACTCTTTAATGATGCCTTAATGCTCTCACCAACTCAAAACCTAGAAATTATGAGGTAGGAGATGAAAACCCCAAAAATCTAGCTTTTGACACTTGGGGAAGATGAAGATGGAGATGGTGGTGAAGTTCCAAAACCGAAGCCTTGGATGATGATCTTAACTTTAGTAATAAATGGTGAGGATTTGGTGGTTGGAGAAACCCTAGATGAAGTAAATGAAGAGGGAGGGTTTTGGAAGAGAGTACTTGAAGATAGAAGTGAGAAGTGGTTTAATTTTGGAGAGAAATCAATTTTAACCCAAGATGTGCCCACTGCCACCACGCACGACCCGTGCGTTTTTTGTGAAGGAAGGCGCACGACCCGTGTGTTTGCTTCTGGACTACGCACGACCCGTGCGTTAATTTGCGAAGAAGGACGCATGACCCGTGCGTTTTCTACTGGACTACGCGCACGACCTGTGCGTTGTTTTGTGAAGAGAGGCGCACGACCCGTGCGCCCCACAAATCTTGAAAGTTACCCCTTTTTCTCTTTTCATCCTTTCTTCTTCTTATTTGGCCAAACGTATATTCAGGGTGTTACAATCCTCCCCACCTAATAAGAATTTCGTCCTCGAAATCTCATCCTAATTAAACAAATGTGGGTAACGCTTCTTCATATCATCCTCGGATTCCCACGTAATGTTAGCACCCCGATGATGCTTCCATTGGACTTTAACCATAACCACATCCTTGTGCCTCAACTTCTTCACTTTCGATTCTAAAATCGCCTCCGGTTCTTCCACACAACGATTCCCATTGTCAACTCGAATTTCCGACAAAGGAATCACGCTTTCCTCTTCGGCTAGACACTTCCAAAGATAACACACGTGAAACTTAGGATGTATTCCATCCATTTTCGGTGGTAAATCCAACCGGTAAGCTTGTAAACCAATCCTCTCCAAGATGACGAAAGGTCCAAGAAAACGAGGACTAAGCTTCCCACGTTTCCCGAAACGTAAGATCCCCTTCCATGGAGACACCTTCAACATGACCCGGTCACCCACTTGAAACTCAACCGGTCTTTTCTTCTTGTCCGCATAGCTATTTTGTCAGTCTTGCGCCGCCTTTAGTCTCTCCCGGATCTCTCTCACTTTGTCTGCCGTTACTTGAACTATTTCCGGCCCGGCGAACTGCCTATCGCCCGCTTCTAACCAACAAACCGGTATCCTGCATTTCCGCCCGTACAATGCCTTGAACGGTGCCATCCCGATACTAGAATGGTAACTGTTGTTGTAAGCGAACTCCACCAAAGGTAGGTGTGAATCCCAGCTTCCCCCGAAATCTATTACACACGACCTCAACATATCTTCTAGCGTCTGGGTCGTCCTCTCGCTTTGACCATCCATTTGAGGATGATACGTCGTGCTCAAATTCAGCCTAGAACCCAACTCCTTTTGCAAGCTAGCCCAAAAGTTCGAAGTGAACCGACTGTCCCGATCCAATACTATAGATTGCAGGACTCCGTGCCTCGATACCACCTCATCAATATAAAGCTTGGCCAATTTCTCCATTGGCAAGGTCTCCCGCATTTCAAGGAAATGTGCGCTCTTATTCAATCAATCAACGATTACCCAAATGGTGTCGTGCCCACGCAAGGTCTTCGGTAACTTCGTCACGAAATCCATAGTGATGTTGTCCCATTTCCACTCGGGAATGGACAACGGTTGCAAACTTCCATACGGTCTTTGTTGTTCCGCCTTGACTTGGAGGCAAGTGACACACTTCTCCACATAGCTAGCCACATCTAGCTTCATCACCGACCACCAATAATTTAACTTTAAATCTCTATACATCTTAGTGCTACCGGGATGTATAGAATATTTTGACTTGTGCGCTTCTTCAAGGAGTAATTCCCAATTTCCTCCTAACTTTGGCACCCAAATCCGTCCTTGAAAGAGTTTGAGTCCACGACCTTCTTCCGTTAAGAGTTCCTTTTGTTTCACCATGACTTCGGCTTTGAGGTTCTCCTCTTTAAATGCTTCCACTTGACTTGCCTTAACACTTTCCAACAAACTCGACACCACATCGATCCTTGTAAGGGACATCTTGACACCCCCATCATGGTTCCTTCGACTCAACGCATCCGCCACCACGTTGGACTTACCGGGATGATAGAGTAGGTCACAATCGTAATCCTTCAAAAGCTCTAGCCATCTCCTTTGTCGCATGTTGAGTTCCTTTTGGTAGAAGATATACTTGAGACTCTTGTGATCCGTGAAAAGAGTACACATGGTCCCATACAAGTAGTGTCGCCACAACTTTAACGCGAAAACTACAGCCGCCAACTCCAAATCATGAGTCGGATAATTCTTCTCATGATCCTTTAATTGTCGCGACGCGTAGGCGATCACTTTCCCCCTTTGCATTAGGACACATCCAAGTCCCATCTTGGAGGCGTCACTAAACACAACAAAATCTTCCGATTCCTCGAGTAAGGACAAGATCGGAGCTTCGCACAACTTCCTCTTGAGCGTCTGAAACGCTTGCTCTTGTGCATCGGTCCAAAGAAACTTGACGTTCTTCCTTGTCAGAAAAGTGAGCGGTGTAGCTATTTTGGAAAAATCTTGAATGAAACGCCGGTAGTAACCGGCTAAACCCAAGAAACTTCGGATCTCTGTCGGACTTGTTGGAGGCTCCCAACTCATCATTGCCTCGACCTTTGTCGGGTCCACTTTTACCCCGTCCTTTGATACCACATGCCCCAAGAATTGTACCTCTTGGAGCCAAAATTCGCACTTAGAGAACTTCGCAAACAGTTTCTCCCTTCTTAGAACTTCCAATACTTCTCGTAAGTGTTTTCCATGCTCGGACTCATCTTTTGAATATATTAAAATATCGTCGATGAAGACGATCACAAATCCAAGAATGGGTGACACACACGGTTCATGAAATCCATAAATACGACCGGAGCATTGGTTAAGCCGAAAGGCATCAGCAAAAACTCATAATGATCATATCTAGTTCGGAAAGTCGTCTTCGGAATATCTTCGTCTTCACTCTCACTTGATGATACCCGGACCGAAGATCAATCTTCGAGAAACATCCCACGCCTTGAAGTTGATCGAAAAGGTCGTCGATACGAGGTAGAGGATACTTATTCTTCACCGTGACTTTGTTTAGCTCTCGGTAATCGATACACATCCGCATGGATCCATCCTTTTTCTTCACGAACAAAACCGGTGCTCCCCAAGGTGACAAACTTGGTCGAATGAAGCCCTTCTCCAACAACTCTTGAAGTTGCGTCATCATCTCCTTCATTTCTATCGGTGCCAAACGATATGGAGCACGAGCTATCGGAGCTTCTCCCGGTGCGAGATCGATCTGAAACTCTACTTGTCGTTCCGGTGGCAACCCGGGTAAGTCTTCCGGAAAGACGTCCGGAAAATCTTGCACTACTTCCACGTCTTCTACCGACTTCTTCTCTTTCTTCGCATCCACCACATAGGCCAAATACGAAGGGTAACCCTTCGCTAGAAACTTGCGAGCCTTGAGAGATGAAATAATAGGATTATTCCTCTTTCCTTTTTCCCCATAAATGGTAACCACACCATTTTCCGGCAATGGCACTTGGATCATCTTTTTGGAACAAAAGATGTCCGCCTTATGCCTTACTAACCAATCCATACCTATGACTATATCAAACCCTCCTATAGCCATAGGTAATAAATCTACTCCGAAAGAATACCCATCAATCTCTATAGTGCAATCACAGAAATGGTCACGAACGATCACTTGATCTCCATTAGCTATTTCTACTATCAATGCGTCGGGAAGGACACTAATAAGAGTGGTGAATTATTTACAGAAAACATCCGATACAAATGAACATGTAGTACCCGAATCAAACAAAACGCGAGCAGACAAGGAGTTTACTAGGAACGTACCCGAAACAACATCAGCGGTCTCCTTCGCCTCCTCGGTAGTCATTCTGAAAGCTCGGCTTGGCGCTCTCGACGGTTGCTCGACCCTCACCGTCGATCCAAATGAATTTCCTCGGTTTCCGCCCACAAGCTTTGGGCAATCCCTCTTCATGTGCCCCGGTTCCCGACACTCAAAGCAAACTGGCCCTCGAATAGGGCAATCCCGAATAGCATGGCCCTTCTTGCCACACTTGGCACACTTAACAGGACCCGAGTAAGTTCTTGGATCACATGGCCCCGAGTGCTTTGACTTGCACTTGTGGCACCACCGATCCTCACGACGATGATCACCGGATCTCCCACTTACAAATGGTCTTGATTGACGAACGGGCCCATATGGCCCTTCCCACTTTCGTTTCTCACCAACTAGCCTTCTCTCTTCCTTCTCCGTATTGATGTCATCCTCAATAAGCAAGGATTCTTCGATGACTTATTGCAAAGTCACTCCTCTAGCATTCCTTACCGCCGTTCACATCTCGGCTGGTAAGCCTTGTTGATAGGCCTTGATTTTTGACCTTTCATCGGGGACCAGATGTCCCACCAAATTCAGTTTCTCCAAAAAGAGTTTGGAGTATCCCACAATGGTCAGAGTCCCCTTCCTCAGATTTCGGAACTCCCGCTCTAGCTTGTCCAACGAACGCTCGCTACAGTATTTATCCATGATCTTCTCTTTGAACACCGACCAAGTTAACTTAGCCAGAACTTCCGGAGTGAGGGTGGATCGAGTGAGATTCCACCAAATCAGAGCCTCTCCCCGAAGTAGCTGAGAAGCAAACTTGACCTGTTGAGAGGGATCACACTCACTGGACTCGAAGGCCATCTCCACCTCCTTGAGCCAGTACATACAAGCCACCGGGTTATCAGAACCCGCAAACTCCTTAGGGTGACACCCCAGAAACGCCTTGTAGGTGCACCCCTTAGTCTTCGTCCTGATCCCCTCGTCAGATGGTTCCTCAACTGTTACCACATTCGGTCCACCCGACCCCACAATAATGTTTTCAGCCATAGTCTCAGGTTGTCGGTTGCTAGCGTCTCAATCCTCTAGGAGTTTCATGAAAAACTCTTGCTGTTGGGTCATGGCCGAAGTCATGGCCAACTGTTGTTGATCCAAGGCCGCATTTATGGCCAACATCATGCTATCCTTAAAGTCGGGTCTCCATGGTAACTTCCTCCATGATGGCGTTACCTGAATTGAGGTTCTGGCGCGGAACATGCTCAGGTCCGCCTCCCAAGATTCTGGGTACGGGAATTTCATCGGCGATTGTCCCCATAGGAGGTCGTACAGCCGCAGATTCCACTTCTGGTTGACCCTCTGGCATGTCCGGTAATCTACTTCGAGTGTTTACCATCACAATCTGCCATGCACGTACGAGAAATAGAATGAGAAAAGACTAAACGAGTTGAACTCATTGTACGTACTAATACCTTCATCAATTATTATAATAATAGTAAACCAAGCATGCTCACGTAACAATGCATTCATAATAGCAATAGCTAAGTGAGATTATGAACGAACCATACACAAGAATTCTTTTCACCATCATCACAACTTTTAATTAAAGTAATTCCGTAATCCTAACGCTCTCCCCACCTAGGATTTCTACCCCAAGTGGACAGTGAAGTCATAAAGTCTAAAGCTTAAGTCTAGATATGCTAAAACAATACCTAGTTCACTTAAACTAAAGCTTTGATACCAACTTGTAACACCCTAAAAATAGGGATAACAAAAATCCGAAAATAAACGGACGTGCGGTATATTAAAATTGCCATAGCAAGAGCCTCCCAAAAATGGGGAAATTAATACAAACCTGTTTAATCACAATTGTAATTTAACGGACAACAAATAACAACCAACTAATCTAATTTCTACAACTAGAAAAGAGATTACAAAAGGGTTGTCATCTATAAACCCAACGGTTCGCTCCAAAAGCATAATACGTCCAAGTGCAAAATCCTCAAGCTCTCACACAAAGCAACTAAACCTGCTTAGGACCGGCGCCGCTAGAACCTGAGATACACATCGACACCAAACAAGTGTTAAGCCAAAAAGCCTAGTGAGTTGAACGATAAAAAGCATGCACGAACAGTTACAATTCTTATCAGCAGTTAACTACAGTTCAACAAATGTGGAGTCAATAGGGGAGACCTATAACACTAATCAAGTTCCACCCAAAGAGTCGATATACCTTGATGCCCTATAACAAGAGACACCCGAAAGGCCCGGCACATCCGAGGACTACAAGCATGGCATTACCCCGAATGGCGGAGGTCTAGGCACATACCATCACAGTGGCGCCCAAGACTACATCCTCCTAGTGTTTACTGACTTGGTTCGTCGAACATATTATATAGGAGGTCTTGAGGTATATTCCAACCAACACATTTCGATACCAACCATGGGTACAATGTTACCATCCTAACACTTAAGTCCAATATGAGATCCAAATACCAACATAATCAATGTTTAGATATTAAATCACCAAAAATGCATTCCAAGTAGAATTTATCATCTACTATACCACATATATCCCAACTCATGTCAAAATATCCAATATGTACATTCATGAAGTCAATCCCGAATATCCGACCAATAAAGTAAATCATGGCATTTCACACATAACCACATTCCCAACATTTCTTCATAACCAAATCCCAAATACTTGAACATATAGAGATAAATAACAACAATAGAAGAATATGATGTGTATCTAGTTTTAACAAAGGTTAGTAAACTCACAATCTAGGTTTTGAACCAAAAACCCAGAAAATAGATGGAACCCTAGCTTTGAGAAGATGAATCTTGGAGAAGATGAAGATCTTGAAAAATACTTCAATGCAACCACTTGGAAGACTCTTCAATGATGCCTTAATGCTCTCACCAACTCAAAACCTAGAAATTATGAGGTAGGAGATGAAAACCCCAAAAATCTAGCTTTTGACACTTGGGGAAGATGAAGATGGAGATGGTGGTGAAGTTCCAAAACCGAAGCCTTGGATGATGATCTTAACTTTAGTAATAAATGGTGAGGATTTGGTGGTTGGAGGAACCCTAGATGAAGTAAATGAAGAGGGAGGGTTTTGGAAGAGAGTACTTGAAGATAGAAGTGAGAAGTGGTTTAATTTTGGAGAAAAATCAATTTTAACCCGAGATGTGCCCACTGCCACCACGCACGACCCGTGCGTTTTTTGTGAAGGAAGGCGCACGACCCGTGCATTTGCTTCTGGACTACGCACGACCTGTGCGTTAATTTGCGAAGAAGGGCGCACGACCCGTGCGTTTTCTACTGGACTGCGCGCACGACCCATGCGTTGTTTTGTGAAGAGAGGCGCATGACCCGTGCGCCCCACAAATCTCAAAAGTTGCCTTGTTTTCTCTTTTCATCCTTTCTTCTTCTTATTTGGCCAATCGTATATTCAGGGTGTTTCATTAGGCTTATAGATTTAAACCCTGTCGTGGAAGGAGTTGTAATTAAAGGACTAGAGAAGTCCTTGAGTGTTGAAGCGTTGTATGATCCTAATTGTAGTCTATCTTGAGTTTGGGTTTCAGTTTTTTTTATCGGTTCACGTCTGGATAGTTGAGGGTATAGATCCATGCCTTCCCCGTCATCTTAGGAGTGACCTCTATGCTTCGGTAGACTTGCGGGAAATGTCTTGAGTGATTATCGGCATCTGGGTGGGTTCGATTTAATGAATTACTGGTCAGTTGGACATCATGGTGTATGTTGATGATGTACTGTCTTAGTGGGTTCCGTGATTTACGTAATTATGGTGGGCCGTTTGTTGTGAATGTAAGATTGGGAATCTTAGTACCCTGTTAAGTGTCAACTTTAATGCGACGATACTTCTGAGATGAAATATTGGGCGGGATGTCCACGTTTTCGATATTGTCATTTTGGATTTAGGCGTCAACTTGTCTTCTAAAAGTCATTGAATCTTGGAATGTTCGAAAGTATCCCCATTAGGTCATGAAAATGTTGTCCCCTCTGGGGTGGAATTTAAAGGAAAGTTAGATGTTGACGATTGTGTATCGACGGGTATAAGAGTTTCCCGTGGAGGTAAAGATTTTATTAAGGGAATGTTCTGAGGTTAAGAAGAGATTGGGGCGAGTGATAGCCAGATCTGCATTAACCAGCTACCCAGAGAGCGTATTGGTACACCTCGAATTAGACGGCGTTGCCAATATCAAAGACGGTTCCTTAAGAATTTTGAGAACTCTTTGGGAATCAATGTCGAGCATTGGTTTGAATTCAGAAGCAGGTTTAGCTAAAGTGTGTTGGCCGACGTGAGATCAGGGTTACAAGCTGCTTTTGAGGTAGTAAGTGTCATTTTAAGGTTGGGAGACAACTGTAGTCTTGTGGGTAAAGACTGCGTTAGCAAGTTAAGTGTTCGCTCGAACCTAAGTGTTATGTGCCGAAGGGGGGATGGCTGACGTGAGTATTAGTATAAGGGTTTTGGGAATGGTTTTGGCAAATGGATTGCAGACAATCTATGCGGTGGACAGGGTTTCATCGAGACGGATTGATTTCGAGGACGAAATCATTCTAAGGTTGGGCGGATTGTAACACCCGTAATTTTCGGTAAGTAATTGTCACCCGGACGTTTTTGTGACTTGTAAACAGTGGGTTTTTGTTGGGAAATGTATTATTTAAAGTCCCTCGGAGTATCGGGAGTGTTGGCATTGGAAAAGTCGAGTTTTGGGACTTGGGAGGGGTTCCGCGACAATGACCGGCGACTATGACCGTGTCATAGTCGCATGTCACAATCGCTGAGGAGGTACCGAGGGCTGGTACACTCCAGAGACTATGCCTAGCGACTATGCCACTGTCATTGTCGCCTGGCAATGTCGCCAGGGTGTGTCAGGCCCCTTAAAGTCGCGATTTTTAGTGTTCTTCTCATTTCTCCTCACCCAAATCAGTTCCAAACCCTCTCCAAACCTCTCAAGAACAACTTAGCACCACCTCTTTTATGTTGTGGAGTATTTTGGCTCAAATTCTTGGATATCTTGGTGGTAAACCGGCGTCAAGCTTAAGAGTAAAAGTTAGACATCAAGGGTCTCCATCTTCATCTTCCTCATCAAGTTCATGTTTGGGAGCTCGGGTTGAAGAGTTTGAAAGGGTGTCCTCGGAAAGTCTCATCACTCAAAATGGTAAGCTTTCTTGTAGTAAAGTTATAAATGCTCCATTAATGGGTTCTTAGTGTTTGATTTCTCAAATATCGGATTTGATGGTTTTGGGGAAACTAGGGTTTTGATCTCGTTGGGGATTTTGGTAATTAATGTTTGGGAAATGTTTCTAAGTGGTTTGGTATGTATGTATCTAGGTTTTGGAAGTCCTCGGCTTGAGGATTCAAGCGGCCTTCAAAAGAGCTCGTTGGGTGAAACCTAGATTTAGCCTAAATCTAGCAAGGTGAGTTCAAGTTGATTTGTGAAAACGGTGTACATGCCAAAATGTTCATTTCAAAGTGTTTTATGTTTTACATGAAATTGTTAACTGTTGATCACCTGATAAGTTTTGGTTATTTTTAAATGTTTAGTTTTACAAACTTGGTGAATTGCCCCTTTTGGGATTTTTGGAAATTTTGGTGAATAAACCATGTTGACATGTGTCATTAATAATTTTGCATATATATGTGGAGTTCATTTAATGTAAGTGTCAATTTGTGTATTTGAGCTTATAAACCTCTTCGAAAAGTGTATATTATTGTATTATGAGGCATTGTGAAAATACAAGGGTACGAGTTCATTTGGAAAAGGGTTTGGTCTTAACCAATGATGAGTTTTGAGTGGATTATACTTTTGGTCGTGTTTGCATAATAATGGGTCAAGCGTGTTCCAACATTTATATCGGCTTTTATTTGGGTATTTATGTGAAGTGTTGGGCCTTCGGCTCGGTTTTGACTAAATGAGTCGTGTGGACATTTGTCCGGACTTTTAACCGTCGTGGGTTTGAGTATGATGACACTTAATTTGTGTCATTGGTGAGTTACATGTTTTGGGAGCTTTGGTCTTTCATTTGGAGTCATGTAACGTTAGACAGTGTGTAATGGATCCATAGGCACGTGAGTCAGTCTGTTTTAGATGGTCAATTGGGTATTGCGGGGTTGAACTTCGGTACCCATGTTTTATGACCGCGAACTTTACAAGTGATCGCTAGGAGGGTTGAGTCAGCTAGTGCTACCGTAATAGTAGGCGTTAGGACCTCCGCCGCTTGAAGTAATGCCCTGGAGGTAGTCTTTTAGTGTGCCGGGCCTTCGGGATGAAGTTCTTCGGAATGATCCATCAAGGTCAACTGACTTGGGGTAACACTTGTAAAGAGGTCGTAGGGACACTGGGCTGGGATGTCGGGAGGTGTCATGCGATTAACGTTGCTTGGGTGGTATACTTTTGTGTTTCCTCCACTCTCAACGGATACGGGTCTCCCCCGTTGTTGGCTATCAGTATTTCAAATAAAAGGATGTCTTATTTTTATTGTCAATGGCTCTTCACGGTTGCGTGAGTATTGGACCTAGTGTCCATGTTTTCGGACGTACGACATATGGGGTTTTGGTGATGATTCATGGGTTGAGTATTTTGCCCCACCCGTGTTTGGGTGTTTTGGGACATAACGTTTTATCCACTTTCCTTAAATGGGAGTCATTTCATATTCATGTTTCGAGTTAGTTTAAGTCATTTCAAGTTATACATCATGTTTGAAATAAAGTGTCCATCTTTGAAAGTGCATAACATTGGATCTGAGTTACTTTATACGTTTTAAGGTACATCAATTGAACGGTCATGATTCAAGCGAGATCCATTCTTTTAATGCTATATTTTCTCATGTAAAACTTTTGAACTCACTAGGCGTTGAGCCTAACCCTTTTTATTTGTCGGCATGTGCATCAGGTACTAGTTGGGGGTTTGGTTCTAGAAGCTATGAAGAGTTGAGCCTTAGCTTTGTGCAGAGTAAGTAGTTAGTGAATTCGTCCGCCAGTTGGAGATAGTAACTGTTATTGGGATTAGTAGCACCCGTCCTTATCATAGATTGTATGTATAGAATGAATTTGAGTATTGAGGTTAATCCTTAAATTGTGTTTGTAGATGAATCAATTACTGATGTATTTAGAAGATTTTAAATTAGTTGTTATCTCAGATTTGGGGGTGTTACATCCACGACATGTGTCACACATAAATACTTCTAAGGAGTTTGTAAACCTATAGGGTCGAACACAAAGAATACATTTGCTTTTATTTGTAAGAACCCGAGTTAAATCATGTTGATTGTTGAAATACTTATTCTTAGAGGATAATTGTAAAAATATGTGTTAGAAGGTAATTATGATAAATTACAGGGTGTTATATATAAATATGTATATTATATTGGGAAAAGTCTGAAAAAACCCAACAAACTATCTGATTTTGAATGACTAAGTCATTAAACTATTTTTTTGAATGATAAAACCCTTAAATTTTATAAAATCGGTTAAATACATCCTTGTAACCTATAAAAACAGGTTAATGTGATAAAAAATTGGAAAAAGTTTAAAAAACCCAACAAACTATTTGATTTTGAATGTTTAAGTCCCTTAATTATTTTAATAAATAAAATCTCTAAACTTTTTCCTAAAATCTTTTTTCCAAATAAATTCTTGAACTTTTTTTGAATAAATAAATCCCAAACTTTTTTTAAAGAAATAAAATCAGGAACTTAATTTTAAATAAATATATCCAATTTTTTTCTTTTTGCATGAACAAAAAATATATATACAAACCTTTCACCGACAATAAAGCAAGCGAAGCAATTAGAGAGAGAAAACTTATACCATTTTTAATATTAATTCCAAAACATTTAAAAGTTATGCGTAAAACATAAATATATACATATAAAAATTATAGTCATCATTTCATAAAATATACCAAAAAAACATCAATTCTTTCATAAAACATACCAAAAAAATGTCTATCATTCACTAATAAACCAAAAAATGTCCAAAAGATGTGTTCAACATACTAAGAGGAATATACCAACCGATATTTCCTTTGTAGGTATGTGTTTCATTCATTTAGTTGATGGTGTACTTGAAAGTCAAACGGTTGATTAAACATCACTTTGTTACTGTAAATGACATATTTTTTGGTATATTTCTCTTAGTGGGATAAACATATCTTTTGGGCATTTTTTTGGCATATTTGTGAAGAGATGAGTATTTTTTTGGTATATATTTTATGAAAGGATGGGTGTATTTTTTTTTTTTTGTATATTTTGTGAAATGATTGACGGGTTTTTGGTATATTTTATGAAAGGATAAATATAATTTGTGTATGTATCTATTTATGTTTTAGGCATAACTTTTGAATGTTTCGGATTAATAATAAAAATGGTATTTTTTTCTCTTTTTAATTGGTTCATTTTACTTTATTGTCAGTGAGAGGATTTGTATATATTTTTTTGTTCATGAAAAAAAAAGATTTGGATTTATTGGTTCAAAATTAAGTTCATGATTTTGTTTCTTTAAAAAAAGTTTGTGATTTATTTGTTCAAAAAAAGTTCAAGAATTTATTTGGTAAAAAGATTTAGGAAAAAGTTTAGAGATTCATTTATTAAAAATTTCAGGAACTTAATCATTCAAAATCAGATAGTTTGTTGGGTTTTTTAGACTTTTCCCAAAATTTTAGCATATTAACCTGTTGTTTTTATAGGTTACAATGATATATTTAACCGGTCTTAGAAAGTTTAAGGGTTTTATCATTCAAAAAAAAAATAGTTTAATGACTTAATCATTCAAAATCAGATAGTTTGTTGGTGTTTTTCAGACTTTTCCCTTTATTTATTCAAAAAAAAAAGTTCAAGAATTTATTTGGAAAATGATTTTAGGAAAAAGTTTAGAGATTTTATTTATTAAAAAAATCCAGGGACTTACACATTCAAAATCAGATAGTTTGTTGGGTTTTTTAGACTTTTTCCAAAATTTTATCACATTAACTTGTTTTTACAAGTTACAAGGATGTATTTAACCGGTTTTAAAAAGTTTAAGGGTTTTATCATTCAAAAAAGTAGTTTAAGGACTTAATCATTCAAAATCATATAGTTTGTTGGGGTTTTTCAAACTTTTCCCTATTATATTAATGTTTTAAGATAATTATATAGGGAGAGGTTCAAATGACAAACACTAAATATATGAGAAATAGATAAGTGGTCCTAGCCCTTAGATTAAATGATCAAATTTTATTAAATGAAGGGTAATATGGTAATTAGCTGGAAGCATCGGCGATATATGTTCAATACACCGTCATCGTCAATGACAGCAACTGAAGTCTAGTCGACTATATATGATCTCGACCCCATTAACGATTCTAACAAATCAAATCCAGTTTTATGGCAATTCTATCATCGATTTTTCTGGATTCTTTCTTGATCATATCACAGTTCTAGGTTATCAAAATTATCAAATTTCTTAATTCTTTCTGGATCAAATCTTGTATTTTTTCAATATGAATCCGAATCCAGAAAGCGATCTTGAGCATGATATTGATTTTGATCCTAAAACTATAATGGTATATGTGAATCTATGATTTCATATGTGAATCAGTAAAATAGTTCATATATGAATCAGTTAAACAGTTCATATGTGAATCACACGGGTTCACATATGCACATATAGTTCATATGTGAATCAGTTAAATAATTCATATGTGAAGCAAACGGGTTCACATATGCACATATAGTTCATATGTGAATCACACGGGTTCACATATGCACATGTTTGCTGCATATTCTATTGTAGTTGTAAAAATTACGAAACTACCCCTTTATCTTCCACATAATTGTTACCATGCGACCGAATTATCTGGTGCTGCACAATTAGCCAATCAAATATTGAGCGTTAATTTTTTAGGAGAAGGGCTAGGATTGCTTATGTATTTCTCATATATTTAGCGCTTCTCATTTGAACCTATGGCTATTTATATAATTTTTATAGATAATCACTAGATCTTATTTGAGTTATGGACCAACTACAAAACACTCCATACAAATAGAGTGATAGGCCAAAACAATTTCAAGTGATTCAATCTATAAGATTTGGCTATCAATTAAATACAGAAAAAAAAACTTTTCTTTTCTGTAATACTCATAGATCTAGGGTACTTGTGATTTTCAAAGATTGTTTAGATTAGGTTTTCCTTATCTATTTCTGCAACAATCTGTAAATTCTGTTTTTGATTTATCAATAATCAATAAACAAAATTAAAAAGTAAATTGTGTGTTTATATTCAACCCCCCTTCTACATATGTGGCCAACTGATGATAGGAGTGATGTAAAGTTCTGATCAGTTATTAAAAATATGTGACCAACTGATGATAGGAGTCATGTCACATGCATTATGCGGAAAATCTCAGGAACAAATGAAATAGGCAAACTTGTCGCAAAATGGGTTGTGAACAATAACTTTCCGCAAAGCATTGAACTATACTGTCCGCATACCAACTTTTCGCAAACCATTAACAATAAAAATACACTTTCCGCAAGTGGCATGAGCCGAAAATTCACTTTCCGCAAAGGCTTGTATGCGAATTCCTGCTTTCCGCAAATGCCTATGTACGAGTTCTTCACTTATCGTAGACAGCTACGTGCGGATTCCTACTTTCCGCAAGCTGCTCTTTTCAAGTTCACCACATGTCGTAAGTAGTCCTTTGCGGATTCTATACTTGACAAAACAACATAACGCACAGTAGCTTTCCGTAAGCAAAAGGATACGAGTTCAACACTTTCCGCATAAGCTTGCGTATTCTAACTTTCCGTAAGCAAGCTTCTGCGAATTCCTCATTATCCGCATATAACATTCTGTGGATTCTTTACTTTTCGTAGGGAACTACTTGCAGATTTTTGCCATAGAAGATTGTTGTTTGTCACCACAGATGCAGCTTGCGAGTTCTTCATATGAACTTGCGGATTCTCAGGATCTTGCGAAAAGTCGAGTCTGGAAGCCAAAATTCAACAAATCTTTCACATATCTTCGAATTTGAGATGATACTTTATAGGCATGTACGAAAAACAATTCTGAGCACTTTTGTAGTTGATGATCTTCACTAAAAACACCTCAATTGCAAAATTTGATCCCAACACAGTGAAAAACTATTTTCGAACCAAAAGCATCTCAAAATCAATAGTTATTCCAATTCAGTAGAAATCAAACATTATAATCAATTCCATGTGATTCGACTATAATCTCATAATCAATTTAGCATCAAATCTCGTCCAAATCAGCATTAAACTGAGAATTTGGAATTCTCGAAACATTGTTAATGCAGTTATGTTACTGTTCCGTTGATAAGTGCAAATTTGATCGGTTTCAACTAATAATCTCATTGATTTGGCTCTAATACCACTTGCTAGGTCCAACGATTCACAATTAATCAATGTAGAAAGATACAAGGAATAGATTGGGGGAAATTAAATGTATTATTCACAATCTAGAGAGAGGAAATATTTCTCTCTCTAGAAACACTATTACACGCTTGAGGCTACATTGTGAAAATGAAAGTTACTTACAAGCTACAAATAATTCCCTATCTATACCAACCATCCCATGTACAACATTTAAGCCCAAACCCAAAAGCTACATACAAGGCCCAATATACAACATTGAGGCCTTTATAAAAGGTACGGTAGATACCAAAAAGCCTAAAACATATTCAAATGATATCGGCCCAAACAATTGGTATTAGAGCCTAAAACATATTCAAATCAAGTTTTAAAAACATAGACTCTGTGTTCTTCATTTCAAAATCATTTTTGAGTTTTAGTGGTTATGTGTTCCAGATTCTAGTTTCTAAATCAAGATTAATCAAACACACACACAAAATAAGAATCAATTACCTGTTTGATTAATTTCTCAATTCCAAGATTACAAGATTCTCTCTCTACAATCTCTCCAACGAACTCTCTCTTTCTCTCAAACTTTCTCTCTCTAAAATACAACTGAATAATTCTCCAATTAAGTTCTCTACTGAAAATACAAAGAGTAAAAGTATTTATACTACCACTAATACAAGAAAACTAAAATACAAAACAAATACAACTAAGTTTGACTTATTACAAAATAGACTTTGACTTTTAATGAGATTTGACTTTAGCAGCTTTGACTTTCTCAACTTTGACCTTCAGTATTATTGATCTTGTATCCAACAGATTTATGCTCTAACAATCTCCCCCTTTGGATTCAAGATCACTGTTAAAAAAATCTAGCAATTCAGTCTTCACTTTTAGCTCTGTCAGTACAATCTCCCCTTTTTCTTTGACTGTATTCTTTCCAAAAATATCTTCAAACAATGAACAATCTCCCCAAAACTTTCACAAGATACTTTCAGACTTTGGAAAGAAATTATCTTCAGAATCAGCTCGAATTGCTTTAGCAAAATAATCTTCAAAGAAAATTTCCTCAAATCTTCAGAAATTCTTTGATCTTCATCAAATCTTCAAATCTTTACTTTGAACTTTTCTGACTTGGACATTTCTGAAAAAAAAATTCATCTCTCAAAACTTTATCATTTCTTGATACCATCTCCCCCTTTTTGATGATTTGAGCATCTATATCATCAAAACTTTTCTCCCAAGAAATGTCATTGACCGTTCTGATCTGTCAAACTGAGCCTCTGATTCTGTGATCCACAACCAAGATTTCATCTAGATCTTTGCAAATCCAGACAAAATAAGAACATGTAACTCCTGAATCAACAGATGAATCAGTTAATATGACTGTCAGTAACACAAAGTCACTGTGTGTAATGAATACACAATATAAAGGAGCTTTTTGATGTTCACTCCCCCAGGTCTTCCATCCAATCATCGAAATACCACAAAGGAAATTTCTATGAATGTTATGACAAAGAAACACATTCTTTGTATGTTCGTGCATGTGTAGAAAGAATTAAGCACGAATAATTGCTTTTCAATAAGGCTCAAAGTTGTGTAAACCACTGAGACAACAATAGATAAACACAGACTCAATGTGCATGATTGAAGTGCGAAGGTGGGGCAGACTTCCTTCTTTTTCAATATCCAGATTTTCCAAATGAAAACCAGATAGATTATATGCTGCGTCCCCAGAAAAATGTGAAACATTTTCTTTTTGAGAAGAAAATGAGTAGTTGGTGGGGTTTAAGCAAGAGTTGGCATGGGCTAGTTGCCTGTTTCAATAACATTCACCAAAGAGTTGTGAAACGTTAGTAATGTGGCTGCCCGGCTCAGAAAATAGTTGGTGCAGAGTGTGATATTCTTTTACTCTGATCTCACACCCTCTTTCTTTTAATCATTAAGCGCACTACTAACCAAACTCTCTTTTCCATTTTACCTCATCACACAACCCACACTCATTTCTTTTTGACTCCTCACACTCAATCTCTATGGATTAACTTCTTGAGTAGAAATCACTGGTTAACGTGATTCCATAGAAGTTCAGATAATTCCTAGCACAAAAAACCCATATTTTTCCTAGAAAGCATGTGTTGCTCAAATGGTTTAACTATAGCAGTTAAAACTCAAATACAAATGTCAGATATAAGTATGCTCAGTAATATAATCATGAAGATATGAGCATTTTAAACCAATGAAGTATTTTCAAATAAGTATATTGAATAAATGAATATGAATGCAAAAGACTTGTTTGAAAATCTGACATTGTATAAAAATGATCAGAAATGAATGATATAGCAATTAAAGCTTATGGTCAAGAATAATTGATATTTGTCTATACGAAACAAAATATAGACATTCTTGAAATAACGTTTCGAAATGAAATATCGCTCAAAATTCTTTGAATACAAGCGGAGTGTCTTACCATCGAAAAATTGTTTCAATTTAGAGACATGGTAAGAACATTTTGATCAAAAATTAAACCGATGTGTGTGAATACTTGAAAGTATGTAGAAAAGACAATACGCAAGTATTTATCTTTGGAAACACACGGTTTATTTATCAATGAAGCACAAAAATAAAATGAAAACATTTAAAATCACACTTCCAAATTATAAAAACTGTTTAAAATTCGGGAAGTGGTTTGAACATTTCAGAACATGTTTTCTATACCTGAAAGTTGTCCTTCTTTCAGATACATTTGAGATTAAGATAAGAAATTTACCTTTTTGCGCAATCTTAATTCTCAGAAAGTCAAGCTGTAGTCATTTAGATATGATCTTGTCAGCTTCTCTCATCCTGCAAGTCTCAAAGTCTAGTCAAAAATTTATTCACAAAATTTATTCTAAATAAAAATGACATAAAACAATAAAACGATTAATGTACGAGTTCTGATTTGAAATAATCAGAAATCATAGTCTTACTCTTTTTGTCTTATAAGCTCCCCCTAAAATCATGCATCACAAAAATTTGTCAGTTAAGTACAATGCAGAAATTAATTTTGCTCCCCCTCAAATAAATGTAGATCATCTAAAATCTTCTCTAACTCCCCCCGAGATCATGTGCAAACAATTAAAGTGCAGATATCCTTCAGACATAAAAATAAAGAAAATGATGAAAAATAACAATACGTAACTTTATTAGGTAACAACCGATTATGTCTTAAGATTTAACATACCAAGCTTAGAGACAAGAAAATTAAATCTCTTTTCATCTAATGGTTTGGTAAATAAATCGGCAAGTTGATAATCTGTCTTTACAAAATAAAGTTCAATTGTTCCTTTTTCTACATTATCTTTTATAAAATGATACCTGACGTCAATGTGTTTGGTTTTCGTATGCTGGACAGGATTAGCAGATATTGCAATCGCACTCTTCGAGTCACAATAGATTGGAATTTTATCAAACTTGAATCCATAGTCTCGCAGCTGTGTTCGCATCCACAAGACTTGAGAGCAGCAACTTGCAGCAGCTACATACTCTGCTTCAGCAGTCGAAGTGGAAACACATAACTGTTTCTTTGAAGCCCAGCTAACGAGCTTGTCTCCAAGAAATTGAACGTGACCAGAAGTACTTTTTCTGTCCAACATGCAACCTGCATGATCTGCATCTGAATATGCAATTAGTTGAAACCCTGTATCCTTAGGATACCACAGACCAAGGTCTGCAGTCCCCTTCAGATATCTAAAAATCCGTTTGACAGCAGCCAAATGGGATTCTTTGGGAGCAGCTTGATATCTAGAACATAAACATGTTGAAAACATAATATCTGGTCTACTGGATGTAAGATACATTAGCGAACCTATCATACCTCTATAAGTCCTAACATCAACACTTTTACCTACAGGATCAGTGTTAATCTTAGTACCTGGTGCCATCGGGGTTCCAATAGGTTTACAATTTTCCATTTTGTACTTTCGAAGAATATCCAAAATGTACTTTAGATTGATTTATGAAAATCCCCGTAGAAAACTGTTTAACTTGTAATCCGAGAAAGAAATTCATCTCTCCCATCATACTCATTTGAAAACGTGACACCATAAGGTTAGAAAAGTTTTTGCAATATTTTGGATTAGTAGAACCAAATATTATATCATCAACATATATCTGAATAAGAATAATATCAGCTTTTTCTTTCTTGATGAATAAAGTGGTATCAATCTTACCTTTGGAGAAACTAGACTTGACCAAGAATTTGGATAAGACATCATACCATGCTCGAGGGGCTTGTTTTAATCCATAAAGATCTTTGTCCAAGATGTAGACATGATCTGGCTTATCTGAATTGACGAACCCTTCTGGTTGAAACACGTACACTTCCTCTTTAAGAATGCCGTTCAGAAAAGCTGTTTTCACATCCATCTGAAAGACTGTAAAGTTTTTATGAGCTGCGTAGGCAAGAAACATTCTGATTGCCTCTATACGCGCTACTGGAGCATACGTCTCATCATAATCAATGCCTTTCTCTTGCCGGTAACCTTTGGCAACAAGTCTAGCTTTATTTCTTATGACGATACCATCTTCATCTTTCTTATTCTTGAATACCCATTTAGTTCCTATCACAGTTTTACCTTCTGGTTTTGGAACTAATCTCCAAACCTTTAGAGCTTCAAACTGATTGATCTCTTCTTGCATAGCAGATACCCAATCCGAATCAGCAAGAGCCTCTGATACTCGCGTTGGCTCAATCTTACTGAGGAAGGAATCATGCATACACTGATTAAGAGTCGCAGACCTTGTTTAGATAGGCTTGTCAAGATCTACAATTACTTGATGTAATGGATGGTCTTTGGTTCAGCGATGCTCATGAGGAAGTGGAATAGAAGAATTCTGAACATGATCATCATCTTGAAATCCACTTTCAAAATCTTCAGTTTGAATTACAGGAGGGGAGTTGTCAGTTGAAGTTTTATGTGCAGAAGTATCAGTGGGAACAGCAGATTCAGGCTGTTGAGTAGACAAAGTAGTACACCCAACTGAAACAGTTACTTCTGACTCAGCATTTGTTTGAACATCTTCAACTGTATGAGTAATAATAGGAATATGAGTTTCTGTCTGAACTGGGGATGCTTGTTCAGTAAAACTTCTGAAGTGACTGGATGATGACAACTTGTATCTTCAGACCTATCAGTCACAACAGATTTAGGTATATTAGACCCAAGAAACTCATCATAAAAGAATTCAAATAACAAATCTAAATCAGTTAAATGTGAAGTAGATGTAGAAGCGTTATCCGAATATTTCGCTGTAGAAACTGGTTCTGGACTGATTTGCCCATAAGCTAATACTCCTGTGATAACGGGTTCTGAACTAGTTTGATCAGAAGCCATATCTTCATCAAATGTGACATTAACGCTCTCAACAACTGTCTTTGACTTCTTCAGATAAACACGATATGCTGCTGATGTTGAAGAATAACCGATAAAGATGCCTTCGTCCGCCTTAGCACTAAATTTATTCAGACTCTGTCATTAAGCACAAAACATTTACACCCAAATATGTGAAAATATTTGATAGTTGGTGTTCTGTTGTTGATCAACTCATATGGAGTTTTCTGAAAACGGCGATGTATCATGGACCGATTTTGAGTATGACATGCAGTCGACACAGCTTCTGCCCACAAAAATAGAGGTAAGTACGATTGGCTAAGCATAGTCCGAGCAGCCTCGACTAGCGTCCGATTTCGCCTTTCGACTACTCCATTTTGTTCAGGCGTACGAGCAGCAGAGTACTGATGTGATATCCCGACCGATTCGAGATATTCTTCAACTATCTTGTTTTTGAACTCTGTGCCGTTGTCAGTTCGAAGAACCTTGACTTGTCGCTGCATTTTCACTTGAGTCGTCTTTAAGAAAGTAATGAGAACTTCGGGCGTCTCATCTTTTGATCGAAGAAATTTGACCCACGTGTATCTTGAGTAATCGTCCACAATAACCAACACGTATTTCTTTCCTCCTAAACTCTGAGTTCTCATTGGACCACACAAATCCATATGTAGCAATTCTAACGGAGAACTAGTGCTTGGTTCAGGCTTCGGTTTATGTGTGGCTCTCTTCATCTTACCCTTTTCACATGCTGCACATAAGTGTTCTCGTTCATACTTCAACTCAGGAAGTCCTTTGACCAATTTCGCATGAACCAACTTGTTGATGTAACGAAAGTTCAAGTGAGATAAACGTCTGTGCCAGAGCCAACTTTGTTGCGTTGATGCTTTTGTCATCAAGCATACTTGATTGTTAATCTGAACTTTTGACAAATTGATGGTGTAGAGATTTGTCTTTCGATTTCCAGATAAGAGTTCTGTTCCGTCTTCAGTACGAACTGAGCAACTCTTAGACTTGAAGTTGACCTCTAACCCTTTATCGCAGAATTGACCTATGCTGAATAAGTTGTGCCCCAAGCCTTCGACATAACTCACTTTACTGATCGTTATGTTGTCTTGAATAATGTCACCATATCCTAAGATAGGTGAAAGCTGGTCGTTTCCAAATCTGACATTTCCACTGAATTTCTCTGTATAGTTAGACAATAAAGCTTTTTGCCCAGTCATATGCTTGGAACATCCACTATCCAAGTACCACATATGTCGGGTCTGCAAGAGAAATCAGGAGATAATAGATTTAGGTACCCATTTAAAAACGGGTCCTAACATTTTAGCACAAGATTTTGGTATCCACTTGAAAATGGATCCTCTGTTCTTTTGAAAACTTTGAAAAATATTTGATCTCGAAGAATTAACATGATAAGATTCATACCAATCAGAAGAATTATGAGAATAAGCAAAATCAGTTCTTCGATAATTAGAATAAAATGTAGTAGGAATAGGAGATAATTGAATCAATTGCTTTATTGAATATTTCTTGTAAGAAGTTACAAGGTTTTGTTTATTTGAAGCAAATTGATCAATTACATCATTATCACTACTAACTTGACTAGTAAAAGAATTATCAGAAACTGATCCGGCTATCTCATCCTCCTTCCGTTTTGGTCTCCATTCGGATTGAGCTTTCAACTTTTTCTTCCTTAAATCTGAAACATAAGATATAGATTTATTAGGAAAAACAGATTTCCGAGACTGAGTATACTTTCGTGTACCAGTGTATTTCTGTTTCTGTAATCGCTGTTTCTTATGTTTCTTACCTTGAGCATAGTAATCAGCAGTTACAGAAACTGATTCATCAACCTTAGTTGATAAGTCCACAGTATTTACACCACTTGGTAACACTTTGTCATTTTTAAGACAAGTAGAATGATCAGGAAGTGTAGTATTGACATCAAACATATCAAATTCTTCCATGCACCCATCATCAGAATTTATAAAATCATTTGCAGACTCAAATAAGTCATCAGAATTATCAGATGAAGATTGAGATGCCTTAGAAACTGTATAACACTTTGTAGATTTAGTTTGAAAAACAGTGTTCTTTATAACTGTAGAAAATACATTTTGTTGAATATCAGCCAAAAGTTTTTCATTAGATAAAACATTTTCAAGCTCGACTATTTTGCTTTTCAAGAATAGATGTAGGAATATAAACCTTTGTAATCGCAGGTTTTGCCTTCATCTCAGAAGCGGAATAACTAACAAAATAGTCAGTTGAAATAACTTTTGGTGTTTTGGAAAGATGACTATCATTTAACTTTTCATAATTAAACGGTAGTTGCATTTTCTTTTTATTCTTTCTATTTCAGTTTCTTGGTCCTCAACTTCTTCTGGCAATTTGGTAACAAATTTGGGTTTTAAATGAGTATGTTTATTAGCACAAGCAAGAAAATCATAGTTATAAAGTGCCGGCTGTTTTCTGATGGCTTTCTTAAGATAATGGGGGTTTTCAAAACCAAGTCCCCATTTCTCTTTAACATCAGCCTCTTCATTAGGTGCATTGAGAAAAATGGTTTGATCTGTCTGACCTCTTGCATAAAGTTTTGCTTCCAGACCATTTACCTTCTTATTCAAATTCTTGTTTTCAACTTGCAGTTTATAAACAGTTAGTGCAGATTCATTTTTCTCAAACTCATATTTAGACACTTTACCTTCAAACTCAGAAATCTTCTTTTCAAAACAATCTACTTTAGATTTAGAATCAAAATCAGATTTGCGTAAAGAATCAATCAGATCTTTGTTTGAAATAACAGACGTATTAAGTTCAAAGATCTTCTTGTTCTTTTTAGCAACTCTTTCTTTTTCCTTTTTCAGATTATTTTGTAAATTTTGTAGCTCAACCACCATGGTTTCCATTTTGGTAATAAAATCTTTTTCAGATAAGTTTAATACCTCATTAACTGCCTCATCATCTGACTCGTCATCCTTTACTTCTTTGCCCATGAAACAGATATGAGCTGTTTCTTCTTTCTTGTCATCCTCTTCTCCTTCTGAGTAATCCAACCAAAACTCATCTTCAGCCATTAGAGCGACACCCGCTTCTTGATGTCTTGCCAAAAGCAACTTGTTCTGATAATACTGAGAGTTGCGAACTTTCGGCTTTCGACAATCTTTTGCAAAATGACCCATCTTGCCGCAATTGTAGCATTTGATTGAGTCAGTTGCTGGCTTTTCAACAGCGGTGTAGTCATTCATAAACTTCTTCTTCTCATCCGGTTTCTTCTCCCCATATTTATCCTCTTCATACCTCTTTCCTTCCACTTTCTGTCGATGCTCGTGGTTCTTTGAACTCGAAGAAGAATACCTTTGAGAATTTGACCCCGACTTCTTGTAAAACTTCTTTTGAAACGCATGGGTCAGCAACAGCATGGCTTGTTTCAAATTCTCTCCATCATCACTATCTGAAACAGAATCAGACTCTGAACTGGTAAGAACTTTCTTCTTTTTCTTCTCTTTCTTCTCTTTCTTTTCTTTCACCTTCTCTCCAGCTACTAAGGCAATAGGATCAGGAACTTGTGCTGCCTTCTTCTTCTCAGCTCTTTTCTCTTCAACCTCTTCTTCATTCTACCTCAAAGTCTCAAATACCTCATGTAGTGGAATTTCATTCAAATCCTTCATCTGTTTCATCCTTCTTGTATGCTTTTTCCATTCCGGACGTAGGATACTCAGAAATTTGACATTGTTTTCCAGCTGCTTCTTTTTGACTTTGTTCTTTGTCAGCTCATTCAGAAGAAATATAAACCTCTCATAGGTATCTTACAGACTCTCATTCTCCTTAGCTTTGAATTCCTCATAACTATTGATGCAGTTTGCCACTTTGATTTGATTTCCAACCTTGGATCCCATCATCATCTTTTGCAACTGATCCCACATCTTCTTAGCATTGGCTTTATAGCTATCAATCTTGATGTAGATCTCGTTTGGAATGCTTTGATGAAGTAATGATCTCGCTTGTTTATCTGCTTTGTATCGGCTTTTCTGATCTTCAGAATATTGAGAAATATCCACTGTCACTGTTTTCATCTTTTGCTCTTTTTCCTCAGTCCCATCTTCACTATCAGAAGAATCAACATCAGGTACTTGAACTGTTATTGGAGCCATTGGACCTTCAGTGATAGACAAAAGAATATTCTCTCCATTTGAATGCCTATATATGAAATCCAAGAATCTATCCTTCCATTGTTCATACTCGCCTTTGAATAGAACTGGAGGCTTAACATCGGTTCCAATTGAAAGAGCATCTTTGGAAGTCATCTTGTTTAACCTGTTTGAAAAATATAACAATAAGAAACTAGAACTGATCGTTAGTCCAAATGGAACAATCAAGAAATATGAAATATAAAAAAAATCGAAATGCGAAAAACACAAAAATTAATCCAAGTCTTTTAAGCAATGCGTGTCACTCAGGAAACGCATTCAACAACTTTGCGTGTCACACTTGAACCGCACAATTCGCTTTGCGTGTCACACTTGACCCGCACAATTCGCTTTGCGTGTCACACTTGACCCGCACAATTCGCTTTGCGTGTCACACTTGACCCGCACAATTCGCTTTGCGTGTCACACTTGAACCGTATTTCTCCAATATGCGTGTCTGGTATTCTTATTCTTCTTCTTTGTCAACTATGCGTATCTCAAAGGAAAATGCACACCTCTTCTGTGCGTGTCACCGATAAATCTCTGTTGTGCGTGTCTAGAATCAAACTGTTCGTGTCACAAAAGAAACGCATTTTAAACTATGCGTGTCAAGATACACCCGTATATCAAACTATGCGTGTCTCGTTGCACCCGAACAATTCAATTCTTCTTACTTTGAATGACCCGTATTCTTCTGAATAACTTGTACACTTCTTGATGATAGACCCGCACAATCTGATGAATCAAACGCACAACTGATGAATCACCCGCATACCTCGATGAACACCCGCATACCTTGAAAATCGTTCAAATCCACTAAAAACTCATTTATATCTTGAATTCAGACTCGAAACTTCGACAATTTGATCTTTTATACCACTCGAACACAATACTATCACTAATTTTCGATCAGAAACACAAAAAAATACAAATTTAAATGAAGAACAGTGAGTGGACTCATGAACTCGAAAAACCACAAAAATTCAAAAAAAAATTGAATGAATTACAGTGCAATTCTTGATAACACCTTTTCAAACTCGATCGATTATACTTTCCTAATAAAACCTAATCAATTACAACTCCAAAAACTCACTAAAACTGAAAATCAATCTGGACTTCGATGAACAGTATGAACATACGCATTTCTTGATTTTTCTCGATTTGGATCTGCTCTGATACCAATTATGTGTTCCAGATTCTAGTTTCTAAATCAAGATTAATCAAACACACACACAAAATAAGAATCAATTACCTGTTTGATTAATTTCTCAATTCCAAGATTACAAGATTCTCTCTCTACAATCTCTCCAACGAACTCTCTCTTTCTCTCAAACTTTCTCTCTCTAAAATACAACTGAATAATTCTCCAATTAAGTTCTCTACTGAAAATACAAAGAGTAAAAGTATTTATACTACCACTAATACAAGAAAACTAAAATACAAAACAAATACAAAACAAATACAACTAAGTTTGACTTATTACAAAATAGACTTTGACTTTTAATGAGATTTGACTTTAGTAGCTTTGACTTTCTCAACTTTGACCTTCAGTATTATTGATCTTGTATCCAACAGATTTATGCTCTAACAGTGGTTTATTGGAGCTGAAATCGATCAAGTTGTGATCGATTTGTGGTCTAGATCGAGTTGGTGTTGTTTAATATCAGTATAGATCTTCAATAGATTCAAATTTTGTGATTTTGTTGCAAAACTGTTCACGAGTTCATCGACACTGTTCCATAGATCAAATCTTCGAAAAGAGTTTATTTTTGAAATCAAAAGCTTGTAATTTGTTCTTGAAGTGTTAGTGGTCATTTTGTTAAAATTTGGGTCTACTAATCGAAGTCTAGATAGGTTAATTTGTGGTTCAAAGTCGATTTTCGAAGCTGCAGGGACGAACTCGCGCAAAGTTCAAGTTTGCGCTAGTTCATAGCAAGGTTTGCGCCAGATTCAAAAGAAGTACTTCAAAGTTCCTCGCACAAAGTTACTTTTGCGATATCAGTTACTCGCGCAAAGTTGCTTTTGCGCCATCACCATCTCGTGCAAATCTCCATCTTCAAAGTTTGTGCCATCACCATCTCGCGCAAATCTCCATCTTCAAAGTTTGCGCCATCACCATCTCACACAAATATCCATCTTCAAAGTTTGCGCCATCAGCTTATCGCGCAAAGTTCAAGTTTGCGCCACTAACGTCTAGCGCAAAACTCCATCTTCCAGTCTAACTAAAGTTTTGCGCCACCTTCACTGCACGCAAAACTCTTTTGCGCCAACATCTTCTAGCGCAAATTGTCTTTTGCGCCACCTACACCTCGCGCAAAACTCTTTTGCAACAGCCACCTTAAGCGCAAATTGTGCTTTTGCGCTAGTGACTTGGTCTTTTTGAATCAATGACTTCAAGAGAATCTCTAGCTATCGGAACTGACACAAAGCCACCAGTACTCTTCAGGGGAGAGTATGAGAAGTGGAAAGATTGGTTCATGGACTTCATTGAAAGACATGATTTGGGAGTATTCATCAGGAAATCTATAGAAGAAGACCTGTTATGAAGACTCGTATGGAGGGTACTCAGGAGATAGATTATCCACTTAGGTATGATGAGCTCGATGGTGATAACCTAAAGAGAGCAAAAGGTGATAGATTAGCAAAGTCTTACATTCTTCAAGGCATTCCTAATGAAATTTATGTGAAGATAGACAACTACAAAGCTTCAGGCAAAGAGATGTGGGATCAACTAGAGAAGATGATGCTAGGTTCAAAAGTTGGAAACCAGCTGAAAATATCCAACTGCCTAAACAACTATGAATAATTCAAAGGCAGAGTTGGAGAGTCACTAGCAGTAACATACGAAATATTTGTGACCTTGCTAAATGATCTAAGCAAGAACAAGGTCAACAAATCGCAAATAAAGCTGAATGTCAAATTCCTAAGCATTCTCCAGCCTGGATGGAAGAGGTTTGCCAGAAAAATGAAGCAAATCAAGGATCTAAACGAGATTCCACTTCATGAGGTGTATGAAACCCTCAAATAGAATGAAGAAGAGGTGAATGAAATCATGGATGAAAAGAAACAGGCTGAAAGACAAATGCTGACTCAATTGCTCTTGTTGTGAAAAAGAAGAAGAACAAGATGATTGTGTCTGAATCAGAAGAAATTGAAAGTGAAGCAAGCTCTGACTCGGATGACTGTGAAAAACTGAAGCAGGCAATGCTTATGCTGACTAAGGCTTTTCAAAGAAAGTTCTACAAAAAGCCAAGCTCAAACAGTCAGAGGTATTCTTCTGGTCCAAGCAACTATGTTCACAAAGAGAGGATTGAAGGTAAGAGAGTAGAGGAAAGGAGGCCGGAAGAGAGAAGGTATAAAGCTGAAGAAACTAGTCAGTCAGAACCTCCTAAGTGCTACAACTGTGGCAAAATAGGTCACTTTTCCAGAGACTGCCGAAGACCCAAAGTCAGAAACTCAGACTACTACAAGAATAAAATGCTTCTAGCCAAGCAACAGGAGGCTGGAAAGGCATTGATGGCAGAAGATGAGTACTGGCTAGATCATTCAGACCAGGAAGATGAGAATGAAGAGAAGGACGAGACAACACACATGTGCTTAATGGGCAAGCAGGAAACAGAAGCTGAAGCTGATTCCTATGATGAGGAAAATGAGGTATGTGATTTAACTTAATCAGATTTATCAAATGCATGCCATGTTGTCTAAACTCGAAGAGTTAGAGTCGAAGCTTAAGCGCGAAAAGGGTGTTATTCATGAACAAAACCAATCAATACAGAAACTTAGCGAGAATATTGCTGAAAAGAAAGTATTGGTTGAGACTTTACATAAAAACATTGACACCAGCGCAAAAGAACAGACCATAATTCTTAAAGAGGTTGCTGAAACAAAGACTAAATTAAGAAAGAGTGAGTTTGATTTCAAAGAGCTTACAAAAATGTATTCTTCGTGTTCTAAAGAAAACAAATCTTTACTTGCAAAATTAAATGCTTTGGAAGGGAAGTTATACTCACTGGGTCAAACTGAACAAACCATTCATCTAAACAAACCCAAAGAGAATAGAGAGAATTGGGGACTGGGTTATGAGAATCCTCTTTACCTTAAAAACGGTATATCTGAAGTGCCTGCACTTTATGATTTTACATTCTTAAGACTCTCTCAACGATACCTTGACCTTAAAGTTTTCTGGACTGGACTGTCTAAAGAGGATGAAGCCAAGGAAACTGAAAAACGAAAGATCAAATCCAAATTTCAACTTCCATTTCTTTATGGGAAGTTGAATTAAAGTTATGATTCTGTTCAATCAAAATCTCTTTCAAATGATTTCTTTGAGAGTTATTCTATAAAAGAAATGGAGGCGAAGCCTATTAAAGGTAAACTTTACGTCCCTCCTCTCATTTTGGAAAGTAAAATTTCTGAACTTGAGGAATCTTTAGCAAATGAAAGACTTTTGATTGAAGTTGAACAAAATGTGTTTTAAACTGTGCTTAAATATTCTGTTCTTTCTAAATCAACCAAGGCTTCAAAATCTAAAGATATGTTTGGTCTACTAGATGAAGGGTTAGATTTTCTAAACTCTGAGGGTGTTTTAGATGATTGTTTTGATCAATTTGATTTTAATGCCAAACTTCCTAATCATTCGCCATTTGTTGTGAATTCCTTTGGATTATCCAATATGTTTGTGAAAAGCAAATCATCAACGAAAGTTGATGAAACAGTTTATGTGAAAACTAAGAATGCTAAAGGTAAGAAGAAATCTCAGCATTCACAGAAACCTATTACTACTGGTAAGCCAAAGACGAAGCATTCATTTGTTGCTCAACAATCTAACTCAAAAGTTTCAAATGTTTCAGATCTGAGCAAGAAAAGGCTAGGAGTTAAATCTCAATGGAAACCAAAACAGGAGATTGACGAGGCTGTTCTTTCTAGTGTTGATTGTAATAAGACTACGAATAGTAAAGATGTTTTGATTGCTGATGTTGCTATTTTGAAACCAAAACTTGTCGTTTCTCGCAAGAAATACTCTATGAAGCAATTATTCCAGTTATCTTTATCTGCTAGAAAGTCTTCATATTATGATAAACATGTTTCTACTTCTTGTCAAGATTCTGATGTTTGGTTTGGCAAATATCATGTTCACTCTTATCATTCTAATTCTTCATTTGATTCTCAAAAGCAAAGAGGACCCAAATTTCAATGGGTACCAAAATCATGTACTAACACAGTAGGATCCATTTACAAGTGGGTACCTAAATCTCTTGTTTCGTAATTTCTCTTGTGCAGACCTGTCATATGTGGTACTTGGATAGCGGGTGTTCCAAGCATATGACATGGCAGAAAGGGATGCTGTCCAATTATACAGATAAATATTGCGGGACAGTTAGATTTGAGAACGACCAGTTTTCACCAATTCTGGGATATGGTGATATGGTACACGAAAACGTCACGATTAAGAAGGTGAGCTATGTTGAAGGCTTAGGACACAACCTTTTCAGTATAGGCCAGTTCTGTGACAAAGGCTTAGAGGTAAATTTCAAGGCCAAGAGGTGTTCTGTTCGCACTGAAGATGGCAAGGAACTCTTGGTAGGCACTCGAAAGTCCGACCTCTACAAAATAAATTTGTCAAACGTCCAGACTGACTATCAGGTATGTCTACTCTCTAAAGCCTCGATGCATCAAAGCTGGCTATGGCATCGACGGCTCTCTCACCTCAACTTTAGGTACATAAACAAGCTGGTCAATGAAAAGCTAGTTAAAGGACTTCCAGAGCTGAAGTATGAAAAAGAACACCTATGTGCAACATGTGAAAAGGGAAAGATGAAGAGAGCTCCACATAAACCAAAGCTGGAACCGAGTACAAGCTCTCCGTTAGAGTTGTTGCATATGGACTTATGCGGTCCGATGCGAACGCAAAGTCTAGGCGGATAGAAGTACATACTAGTTATCGTGGACGATTACTCGTGATACACTTGGGTCAAATTTCTACGTTCAAAAGATGAGACACCTGATGTTCTCATTACATTCCTGAAGACGACCCAGGTAAATCTGCAGAAACCGGTCAAGCTTCTAAGAACAGACAACGACATAGAGTTCAAGAACAAAACAGTTCAAGAATATATCGAATCGGTCGGGATATCACATCAATACTCTGCTGCTCGTACGCCTCAACAGAATGGAGTGGTCGAAATAAGAAATCGTACGCTAGTCGAGGCTGCTCGTACTATGCTAAGTCAATCTGACTTAACTCTATTTTTGTGGGCTGAAGCCGTATCGACTGCGTGCTACACTTAGAATCGATCCATGATACACCGCAGATTCAAGAAGACTCCTTATGCGTTAATCAACAACCGAACACCGACAATCAAATATTTCCATATATTTGGGTGTAAGTGTTATATTCTAAACGATAGAGAGAGTCTGAACAAGTTCAGTGGCAAGGCGGACGAAGGCATCTTCATTGGTTATTCCTCTACATCTACTGCATTCCGTGTATATCTGAAAAAGTCAAAAACAATTTTTGAAAGCGTAAACGTCACATTTGATGAAGAGATGACTTCTGAACAACACAATTTAGAACCCGTGATAACCGGAGTACTAGCTTCTAGGCAAAAAAGTCCAGAACCTGCGTCTCAAGCGATCAAATCAGATGAAGGCATCAATGTCTACTAATCATTTATCTGATTTAGATTTATTATTTGAACTGTTTTATGATGAATTTCTTGGATCTAATGTGAAGAAATCTGTTGTGGTTGACAGGATGGAAGACTCAACGACTACTCATCCAACCAGTTCAGATATCTCTACTGAATCCAACTCCCCGATTCAGCAAGAAATTCCAGTTCAAATGCCAACTCCAACAGTTGAAGCTGTGAAAAATAATGAAGAGACAGAAGTTGCTGTATCAGTAGGATGTTCTGTACAGTCTGATCTACAGACGGACCAAGCTGTACCTGCTGAGCCTTCTGCACCTACTACTTCAACTGCAACCATCATTCCTCCTGAACAACCTGAAGAAGGTACTAGTGGATTCTTAGATGATAATATTGATATATATTCATATAATCCACTCCCTCATGAACATAAATGGACCAAAGAGCACCCGATAAGCCAGATCATTGGCAATCCAACCAAACTGGTGCAAACTAGGTCAGCTTTAATGAATATGTGTATGCATGAATCCTTTCTGAGCAAGATCGATCCATCTCGCGTATCCGAGGCTCTTGCCGATTCAGACTGGGTGACTGCAATGCAAGAAGATCTGAATCAGTTCTACGCACTAGAAGTCTGGAGACTCGTACCCAAACCTCAAGGTAAAACCATTATAGGTACGAAATGGGTTTTCAAAATCAAGAAAGATGAAGATGGTACCGTTATCAGAAACAAAGCAAGACTTGTTGCCAAGGGATACAGGCAAGAGGAAGGAATAGACTACGACGAGACTTATGCTCCTGTGGCGCGTTTAGAGGCAATTCGAATGTTTTTGGCCTACGAGCTCACAAGAACTTCACTGTCTTTCAAATGGACGTGAAGACCGCCTTTCTGAATGGTATTCTAAAGGAAGAAGTCTACGTCTCGCAACCAGAAGGCTTTGTCAATCAAGAGAAACCGAATCATGTCTACATTCTCGACAAAGCACTCTATGGACTAATGAAATTTCAGTAAAGTACTTAACTCCATCAGTACTGTAAAAGATCCCTCAAAATAGTAATTGGGACATGTATGTTACGAGTCCTGATTATTCCATCATTTTGAATTATAAAGTAATTTTCTTCAGTTACTTTGTCATTATCAAATAGGGGGAGATTGTTGATCCAAACTCTCTCAGTGATTTGATAACGACCCTCATCCATACTTAGTAAAAATTACGTTTTAATATGTATTAGTGTTTCACCATCAGCGATCAGACTGAGTCTGTTCAGTTATCGCTGATAGTCTTTCTTATAAACATTTCTATGTATTAGTGTTTCACTATCAGCGATCAAACTGAGTCTGTTCAGTTATCACTGATAGTTTCTGAAGTAAACAGCCAACGTAATCCCTGAAGACAAGTCTCGCGTCAACATATGTTCATAGCTGAATCAAAGACGAAGCTGCTGAACAAAGAGAAGTCTACTAGTGACCTGATGCGGATATCAGTGAAGCAAAGACAACTCTACATATACGCGAAGGAACATGAGGAAAAGCTTCAGCGATAGCTGAACCTCTTTTTCTCTGCAAGTAGAAATACTCAGCGATCAATCGATCACAAAGCTTATGCCTCAAGTTTCCTTTTGTCTTATCTTGCACAACCAGTACGATGTGTTAGAACGGACACGTCTCTGCCACAAATCGTACAACAACTCTGTCAACTACACTGTTCATGATACGGCCGAAAGCATGTCTCCCAAAGTCAGACTCCCAAAGCCAATCTATGAACGCCACGTGTAAAGTGCCCTGCCATGCATTTAATGCATAGGGTATAAATAGGAAGCTCACCCCTTCATCTGAAGGTGTGCTCAATCCTTGAACTCCATATAGAAACCCTTGTTTTCTATCTCTCTTAATCCCCCATTCTCTGAATTTCTTGTGCAATCATCTTAGTGTTTCTTAAGTTTGTTTATATTAAGTCTGTCTTAATCTTATTCCGCAACAAACTTGTAAATTGTATTTTGATTTATCAATAAACAATTTATTAAACTTTAATTTTTGTGTTTGTATTCAACCCCCCCCTTCTACAAACTTGTTAAGCACCTTCGGGACCAACAAGTGGTATCAGAGCAGTTTGTTTAATCTAATAAACAAGATCTTGCTGTATACTCTTCCTTGATATTCTAAAATGGCACTAAACACAAACACAAACTACTATGATAATGGTTCACTTTCTAAACCTCCTCGATTTAGCAGAGATAACTTTTCTCTATGGAAAAATCGAATGATGCTATTTCTTGAAGGTGCGGATCCTACTATACCTGAATATATAGAAAACGGACCCTATGAACCTGTTAGAATTATAGCTGCGGTTCCCGCTACTGCCACCACTGAAGCTGTCCCTGAACGATATGTCGTTAAGGAAATAAGACAGTGGAGTGATGAAGATAAAAAGAAGGTAGGCATAGATGCAAGAGCAAAGACCATTATCTCAATGACTCTGCCTGATGAAGTTTTCCATTCCATCATGCATCTAAAAACTTCTAAAGAAATGTGGGAAACCATATGTGTTCAATATGAGGGCACCACTGAAATCCAAGAGACTCGAAAGATTAACTTGGTAAGACAGTATGAAAGTTTTATCGCTGGAAAGAATGAATCTCTTTCTGACGTTCATCAGCGGTTTAACTGCCTAATCATTGACCTAAGAACTGTTGGAAGGACCTATTCTAATTCTGAGGTCCTAACAAAGTTCTTGGAAAGTCTTCCTGAAAGCTGGGATAGTTATTCAATATGTCTTAAGCTGACAAAAGACTTACATACTCTCTCTCTAAGCACTCTGTATGGAATATTGCTCAACTATGAGCAATCTAATCTCCTGAAGAAGAATCTTGTAAAAGATTCTAAAGACTCCAAAAGCACTCCTGTTGCTTTAGTCTCTTCAGAGATAATTCCATCTCAGCGATCTACTCTCACCATCACTGAGTTAGATTCTGAATCTGAGGATCTATCAGACCTTGATCTTTCAGAGTTTGATGAGTCCTTAGCACTCTTGACAAACTCTTTTAAGAGATTTGCAAGAAAGAGTAACTTCCGAAGAAGTAAACCTCTCTCTCTTACTGAAAAGCCAAAATCAACTCCGGTTGATAAGGCTACAACCACTTGCTATAACTGCGAAAAAATTGGACATTTTGCTAGTGAGTGCAGGTCGAAAAAGGTCTTCAAACCTTCTACCTCAAGAAGATCCAGTGATGACAAATACCATAAGCTGAAGAACAAATATCAAAAGCTGAAAAGCTATCAGCGAAAAGGTAAAGGTCTCATCGCTGAAGAACATGACTGGGCTGAATCAGAAGAATCATCTTCTGATGAAGAAGAAGTCGCTAATCTTTGCCTCATGGCTGAGATTAAAGAAGAAGTAGAAGAACCATCTGAACCTTCTATGAGCTACATATCATCTCAGGTATCTATCTCTACAAATCCCTCTCTGCCTGAAGCTGAGAGAAGTCGCGCTGTTGATGTGCTGACGATTGACCTTTATAATGCTCTAAATGACAAAACTCAAGCTGAAAATAAAAATGTTTATTTAACTCAAGAGCTAGAGAAATGTCATGAAAAGATCAGTGAACTAAATCTTTTAGAAGAAAAATTGAAAGATCAAGTCATTATAAATGAAATCATCAGCATTGAACACGAACAAGCCATCGCTGCTCTAAAAGCAGAAAAGGCTCATGTTGAAAAATGGTGCAAATCATCAACAAAGATCTCTGAGATAATAAATGCTCAAACTCCTGAAAGTGATAAAACTGGTCTTGGTTTTTGGACACCTCAGGATGATCCTAAAGAAGAAAGTTCCTCGCTTAAGTTTGGAACTTTTGTCACATCTTTCTTTGACACTTCTTATAATCAATTCTATCCCTGTTCTTCTTCAAATCCCATCTCTGAGGAAAAATCCAAAGACACTATGTCTACGGATAAAGGAAAGTCCATTCTCCTTCCTCAGAAGACAACCAGGAAAGCAAAGCTGAAAATTCCTTCTAAACCTTCAGCTAAGCAATCCTCTAGCTCTGTGATAGAAATTTTTGATCTCTGTCCTCCAAAGCTAAAGGTTGATCTAAAGCCCGTGAGATCTGAAGAAATAAAAATTCCTCCCAGATCTCGTGCAAAAGGCATTCTTGGAGCTGGTCCTGCTCATCTTAAACTTGCAAAACCTTCTACTGATCCAAAAACTATTTTCAAATACAGAAAATGTTATCACTGTGGTTTTACTGATCATATTGCAAGTAAATGTCCAAATACCACCAAAGCTGATAAAACAGCTAAAGTGAAGAAAAACACCACTAAGGTTAAGAAATTAACCAAAGTAAAGATTACCACTGAAGCTGAATCTTCATCAGCTGTGAAGACTGCTGAATCTTCCTTATCCACTAACTCTGAAGGACCCATTGAAAAGTGGGTACCAAACAACGCTTAATCTTCCTTATGTATGCAGGGATCAAAGGGCATCTGGTATCTCGATAGTGGATGTTCTCGTCATATGACTGGACAAAGAGACCTGCTCACTGAATACAAGGAAGAGAAAGGTCCCTCTGTGACCTTTGGTGGAAATGAAAAAGGATTTACCCGAGGGTTTGGTGTCCTCAGCAATGGGACAACTACCTTTCGAAGAGTCGCTTATGTAGATGGACTGAAGCACAACCTTCTAAGCATCAGTCAGCTATGTGACAAAGACTACGAAGTTCGCTTTTCTAAGAAAACATGTTCAGTGGTAGATGAAAAAGGAAAACTTGCTCTCAGTGGTTATCGCAGAGAAAATGTCTATGTAATAGATATGGACTCTACTATCACTGAAAACTTATGTTTTCTCTCTAAGGCCTCTTCTGATGTCAACTAGCTATGGCATAAAAGGCTCTCTCATCTAAATATCAAAACCCTGAATTCTCTCTCATCTAAGGAACTGGTTTCTGGTCTTCCTCAGCACTCATATGCTAAAGAATCTCTCTGCTCAGCATGTGAAAAAGGAAAACAAACAAAAGCTAGTTTTAAGTCGAAACAAGTTTCCTCAGTGACAAGTCCTCTTCAGCTCTTGCATATGGATCTGTTTGGCCCTGTCAACATCCAATCAATAGCTGGAAAGAAATATACGCTTGTCATTGTAGATGAATATTCTCGCTACACCTGGGTTATATTTCTTCGCTGTAAGAGTGATACTCCAGAAGAACTAATATCTTTTGTCAAAAAGATGGAAGTGCTGAACAATCTTACTATTCGTTCAATAAGAAGTGATCATGGAACTGAATTCAAAAACAGTTCCCTGAACAATTTCTTTGAGAACAAGGGAATCTCTCATAACTTCTCTTCAGTAAGAACACCTCAGCAAAATGGAGTCGCTGAAAGAAGAAACAGAACGATCATAGAAGCTGCTAGATCAATGCTCAACGATTCTCACCTCCCTACTCAATTTTGGGCAGAAGCTGTAAACACTGCATGTTTTACTCAAAACAGATCGCTGATAATAAAGCGGTTTGGGAAGACAACTTATGAACTTTTTCTTGGAAGAAAGCCTTCTATCAGCTTTCTTCATATCTTTGGTTGTCAGTGCTTTATCTTAAACAACAGAGATCAACTTGGAAAGTTCGACCCAAAAGCAGATGATGGAATATTTCTAGGATATTCCTCCATCTCCAAAGCCTACAGAGTTTTCAACAAGAGAAGACAAAATGTAGAAGAAACAATTCACGTCACTTTTGATGAAACTCGCTCAGCGAACTCTAAACCAATCGCTGACAATGAAGAGTTAAATGCTTGGATACTTTCTCACTACAGAGAAACAAAACCCTTCTTCTCAAACCATCAGCATTCTGATCCTTCAGCCGCTGATGATGATCCAAACATTATACATCCTACCGCTGAATCCACCTCATGGGTCTCAGCAGAACCTCTAAACACATTACTACCATCAAATTTGCCTTCGTCTGAAAACCTTTCTAGTGAATCTACTAAACAGTTAATCGCTGATGAACCTCAAACGTCCTCGTCAGTAAACATTCCAATTGTTGATCCAACCTCTGAGTTAAGCAATCATGCTCTTGCTCAGCGATGGACCAAAGATCACCCAATAGATCAAATTCTTGGTGATCTCGAAGCAGGTATTCAGACACGACGAAGCTCAGGTAATATCTGTCTCTTTGTAAATTTTCTCTCTTTAATAGAACCAAAGAAGACTGATGATGCCCTCAGAGATCCAAACTGGGTCAGCGCTATGCAAGAAGAGCTGACTGAGTTCTCTCGAAACAAAGTTTGGAATCTCGTTCCTAGACCATCTGATAAAACTGTAATAGGCACCAAATGGGTGTTTAGAAACAAGTTAGATGAACATGGAACTGTAACCCGCAACAAGGCTCGACTTGTTGCTCAGGGATACAGACAAGAGGAAGGCATAGACTATGATGAAACCTTTGCCCCTGTGGCCAGGCTCGAAGCAATTCGACTATTCTTAGCTTATGCAGTCTATAAAGACTTCATCGTTTATCAAATGGATGTAAAATCAGCGTTCCTAAATGGAAAGCTAAATGAAGAAGTCTATGTAGAACAACCACCAGGGTTTTATGACCCTAAGTATCCAAATTATGTTTATAAACTGGATAAGGCTCTCTATGGTCTAAAACAAGCCCCTCGTGCTTGGTATGACACTCTCTCATCTTTTCTTATCTCTGAAAATTTTGAACGTGGCAAAATTGATAATACGTTATTTTTCAGAAAGATAAAAGGTCATATAATTCTTGTACAAATATATGTTGATGACATAATATTTGGTTCTACTAACCCATCTCTGTGTACTCGCTTCGTTGAAAGAATGAAGAAAGAATATAAAATGAGTATGATGGGTGAGCTGACATATTTTCTTGGTCTTCAGATTAAACAATCTGACAAAGGTACTTTTATCTGCCAAGGTAAGTATGTTAAAGATATGCTGAAGAAGTTTGATCTCACACAAACTTCAGCGATGAAAACTCCTATGGCACCACCCCTGACACTTAACAAAGATCCTTTTGGAAAACTTGTTAATGTCACTGCCTATAGAGGAATGATAGGCTCCCTGCTGTATCTCACAGCGAGCCGACCTGACATCATGTACTCTACTTGTTTATATGCACGCTATCAATCTGAACCCAAGGAATCCCATCTGATCGCTGTAAAGCGAATTTTCAGATATCTGAAAGGAACTCCTAACCTTGGTCTTTGGTATCCCAAAGACTCAGGGTTCGATTTAACTGGTTATTCTGATAGTGATTTTGCAGGCTGTAAACTCGACAGAAAGAGTACCACTGGTGGATGTCAACTCCTGGGAGGAAAGCTGGTAAGCTGGACAAGCAAGAAGCAAAATTCTGTGTCCACTTCCACAGCTGAAGCTGAATACGTAGCCGCTAGAAGCTGTTGTTCTCAGATCTTGTGGATGAGAAATCAACTCTTAGATTATGACCTACAACTGTCAAAAATTCCCATCTATTGCGACAGCACTAGTGCTATAGCTATAGCAAATAATCCAGTACTACATTCAAAGACAAAACACATAGAGATCAGATATCACTTTATCAGAGATCATGTAATGAATGGTGATATTGAACTTCACTTTATCCCTACTGACTTTCAGCTTGCTGATTTATTCACCAAACCTCTTGATGAGACAAGGTTCAACTTTCTCATCAGTGAGCTTGGAATGCTGAACCTTGAAGAAATATTCTTCAGCGTTCATGTATTGTGTCAGTAATCAAAAGTTCCCCTCTCATCATTCTCTCTGATAAACATTCTGACTCTCAGATATGTTCTCTCCTTTCCCTCAAAGATGTTTTTCTTCAAAATATAAACTTTAATCACTGAACTTTCTTCAAATGATTAAAAGATTTTTGAAAAATACATTAATCACTGATATTTCTAGTCAGTGATCCTTTAAAAGGAAAATCTATCCCTATCTTTACAATCAGGGATACCTTCAAAAAGGAAAATCTATCGCTGACTTTTCTTCAGTGATAATTTCAAAACGGACAAATGTACAGTCTCTCTCTTCTATGACGTCATTTGAACCGACAATCCACGACATGCCTTTTCTGACACGTTCGTCCGTTGCTCTTCTATCCAATCAACTTCGTGGAACGTGTCAATGTCATGATGATCCTTTCTTTTCCGGCTTCATTCCTTCTCTCTCTCTTCGTATAAAAGGAATTCTTCTCTCCTTTATACGGGTTACGCTTTCAAAACTGTCAACGCAAGAAACATTTTCTCTCTCAAGAACACTCAAGCAAGTTAACCCAGAATATTGAACCTGCAACTCTTCTTCTTCAAAATAAACAGGTTTATTTCATGTTTATGTGCATTGTTCGTATGCTTTCTATTCTTTTTAAAATCCTACTCGTTCTTGTTCTTCATGGATTTTATAAAATGTTTTTTTTTCTAAAAACTAAAGATCATTCTTTCTGATTTTATGTTTTTCAATAAAAACCTTTTGGTTTTTAAAGTGTTCTTCATTCTTTCTACCCAGAACACTATTTTTTTTCTATTCAAAAAAAATAACTCGATATTTTTCCAGTTTCTTTCCTAATATGGAATCTGGTAAAACATCTTCTTATTTTTTAGTCTAAATCATTTCTTCTATTATGCTTCTTTCCATAACAGAAATGACACAGTCTTCAATCGTTGCTTCCAAGCATGTACGATTCGCTCTCACTGAAGTTGAGATTACTAAATGTAATCATTTGGCAAGACTCGAGTTCAAAGCTGACAAATACCCACATCTGGTGGAAGCTGCTGAATTTCTCAAACAGTCATGTATAGCTTGCGCGATCACTATGGATCCTAAGCCTTCCAAGACTCTACTCCAGCAGTTCTGGTTCACTGCTGATGCAACTGAACTCACCAACAAGAAAGGTGAACGAGTCCCTGCTATCTCTTTCATCACGGACTTGGGGCCAGGGAGCATGACCGCTCTTAGCCTCAGGAAATCTTTAAGATTCCCTGACAAACCAAAGAGTGGGTTCGACGCACTCCCCACTGATGATGAACTGATATCATTTCTGGACGCAATGGGTTATTGTTGGGAAAACAAACCGAGATCTTCTATTCCCAACAAGAAGCTCACCAAGATCCTCAAAGCTCAGATGCCCTCACAACTGAACTTTATCTTCTCGCACATAATTCAGTGCATGAGCGGGAAGAGTGGTTCGCTGGATCAAGCCAGCAAAACACAACTGCAGATGGCCTACTCCGTTATCGCTGGTCAAAACTTTGACTACGCCACAACAATCTTTGAAGACCTGAGGTCAAGATTAGAGAAGCCTGAACGAGATCCCAAGATCTCGTACGTACGTTTCATATGTACGTACATCAAGTTCCTCTATCCCAACACCTATCCCACCAAAGATGATGGCACTTTTGCCAGGCTTGGTCAACGATCACTGGAGGTAAAGCCACTCGCCGACGAGGTAAGTATCTCTCTCCTTCTCTCTCGTCTCTCTCTCCATTCTTCTTCATCTTCAGTGACCACGCAGACGGTTCCTTCGTCTGCTATCCCTGTCGCTACCACTACTTCTAAACGACCATCAGCTAGTCCGATTGGTCCTTCCAAAAAGGCCAAAAAGACTAAGGAAAGTACACCCTCTAGTACTATACCTGAGGGAGCTTCTCAACAAGCTACCTTAGATGCATTTGTGGGTCTTTCCTCCACAACTCCAGCAGTCACTCATACTGCCGTGTCAGCGATTTCGATCACTGTCACATCATCAGTGACCCCACCTACTATCTCATTCGCTGAGATTAACCCCATCCCTACTTCTATCCCCAAAACTCTTGCCTTTTATACTCATTTGGTCTCTGACCCCCCCTACCTCTTCTTTACCTATAGGACCTGAACATCAAACTTTTGAGGAATCTATGCAGTTCTACAAAATGTTTGATACGTCAGGTACACCTATAATCATAAACACTTCTCTCCCCACCTCTCCAAATAAGCCCGTATCTGAACTAACATTATTTTCAGGTCCTAGTTTGGCGTCTGTTGACACGCATGTCAACAGTCTGGGAGAAAAGGTGGACGCCCTCACCAACACCATCAACGACACCACCAGCGCCGTCAATCAGGCTGGTGAGGAGCTGAAGAAGTTGACCGCGACCTGCTCATCTAAAGCTGAGAACTCACAACTTTCAGCTGTTGAAGAACAAGTCGTCCAACTCAAAGAGTCCTCTCAACTCTTTCAGGGGCGATTTGAGTCTCTTACCGCTGAAGTTCGGGGTCTCTCTTCAAAGGTTGACCTCTGCACGTCCCTTCTTCAACAAATACTACACAAGGTGAATGCACCAGCTCCAGCGCTGCCTCCCTCCTTCACTGAAGATGATCGGACCAACCTCAACATCGCTGTGGAATTCATCCATGATGCCACGTGCGACATCCCTGCGGTTGAAGACCGGGTCAAGCGTCTGGAGGCTGACGTCCAAGTGCTAAAAGCTTCAACAGCAACTCCGGCAGCTGAGCAACCCCCTACCACTGATAATGACAAAGTGGGGGAGAAAGCTGAAGAAACATCTATCGCTGCTGCTGGGGAAGCTAAGACTCCAAAGAATCCTCCCTCTCAATCTGAGGGGGAGAAGGTAAAAGAATCCTCATCTATTCATTCTATTCTCTTTGAAGATGATGAGGAAGAAGACGATGAAGAGGAAGATGATCTAGATCTTGATGATCAAGAAAAGGATCAACCCTCCGATGACGATGACGACGATGAAGACCAATCTATGTGGTTCTCCAAGCCGAACGTCGCATCAGGGACAACTTCGCAAGAGGTTGTCAAAGCAGGGGTGAGAGGTGATACATCTTCAAGCGCTCCTTCGCAAAGCAAAGACAAGCAACCAATCGCTGAAGAATGCTTGAGGACTGGATCACAATCTGAGGGGGAGCATCCTTCTCAGGTATGTCTTTCAATTGTACCACTCCTACTCTTTCCAAACCCCTATTTCCTTCTAGCCTTTCTCTCTCTTTTTCTAAAAATATACACTTATCCCTTCTTTCCTTCATTTTCTATCCAGACAGTTCTCACCCCTGCTTAAGGGTTCTGAACTACAAATAATTCCAGCTACTATCGCTGAAGAAATAATCCCAATCTCTATCGCTGAGATTGATGAAGAAGAAGAAGAATATTCCCTGGTCCATCCAGGAAGGCCCTCTGAACCATCTCATTGGTCAGAGGAAGTGGTGAAGAAAAGATTTGAAATGATCACTCAACTAGAAAGTCAACGGCTGAAAATCCCTCTTCAAACATCCTTCTCAGAGCTCGACTTCCTCACTGAAGCCGAAAGAGAAGAATCTGCCAAAGCTGAGAAGCTGATCGCTGAATGCATACAAGATGCCCAACTCGCTTTAAAGATTCAATCTTCTCTAGTCAAGGACAAAAAGCTGAAAAGCAAGCCTGTGGAAGTTCAAGCTGCACTGCTGAAAGAAATTGAAGAGGAACGCTCCAAAGAACAAGAGATCAACGATAGGTCTATCGAATGGTGCAAACAGAAGATGGATTATCGTTCTGATCTTCTTCCGATATCAGCCGTGACTATCTCTGGTCGCAAGAAGAAGGATCAACTCTCAGTGACCATGGAGATTACCAGAGAGGATGGAACCCAAAAAGCTATGTACGTATCCAAACTTGAGAGCTTCGGATTTACGGAATGGATAGAGTTCTGGGATGCGCTGAAGAAATCCAAATCTACATATAGAGGCTACGTTGAAGGACTTCTTGAAGCCCTCATAAATAGAGTCACTTCTGTACTGAAGCTGCCATCTCCTCTTCCTCCCAATTCTTTGAAACTCAAAAGAAGAATTGGGTCCTCCTCCTCTGAAGACGTCGCCATCATCAGGAATGAAACTTCTATAAAATTTTCAAGAGATGCACTGTTTGGTCCTCCTCCTGATCTTTCAGTTCTGGATTTATCTCTGCCTCCTGGTGGTCCTTTCCAAGCTGGTCAAGTAATTGACAATCCTTATGGAATATTCTTCAGAGATGATGATGAGGAACTCAGATTTCAAAGAATCTCTGAGATTCCTATCTGTCCTCTGAATCATCTCAAGGATCTCTTATGCTTATGGTGTGACTTCTTCCCTGCTGCTGAGAAAATTAAAGAAATTATCAGCCAAGAATCTTTGAAACGAAGACAGAATGGAGAAGAAATACCTGAGTATATGATCAATCCTCCTAAGTCTTCTTGTAGCTGATAGATTAGTTTCCTTTTCTGTAATCTATTAATTATACTTACAGTAGTTAGTTATTCACTTGTACTGGTAATTTTCATTCCTTGTAATTCTCTTCTTGGATTAATGAAATTTCAGTAAAGTACTTAACTCCATCAGTACTGTAAAAGATCCCTCAAAATAGTAATTGGGACATGTATGTTACGAGTCCTGATTATTCCATCATTTTGAATTATAAAGTAATTTTCTTCAGTTACTTTGTCATTATCAAATAGGGGGAGATTGTTGATCCAAACTCTCTCAGTGATTTGATAACGACCCTCATCCATACTTAGTGAAAATTACGTTTTAATATGTATTAGTGTTTCACCATCAGCGATCAGACTGAGTCTGTTCAGTTATCGCTGATAGTCTTTCTTATAAACATTTCTATGTATTAGTGTTTCACTATCAGCGATCAAACTGAGTCTGTTCAGTTGTCACTGATAGTTTCTGAAGTAAACAGCCAACGTAATCCCTGAAGACAAGTCTCGCGTCAACATATGTTCATAGCTGAATCAAAGACGAAGCTGCTGAACAAAGAGAAGTCTACTAGTGACCTGATGCGGATATCAGTGAAGCAAAGACAACTCTACATATACGCGAAGGAACATGAGGAAAAGCTTCAGCGATAGCTGAACCTCTTTTTCTCTGCAAGTAGAAATACTCAGCGATCAATCGATCACAAAGCTTATGCCTCAAGTTTCCTTTTGTCTTATCTTGCACAACCAGTACGATGTGTCAGAACGGACACGTCTCTGCCACAAATCGTACAACAACTCTGTCAACTACACTGTTCATGATACGGCCGAAAGCATGTCTCCCAAAGTCAGACTCCCAAAGCCAATCTATGAACGCCACGTGTAAAGTGCCCTGCCATGCATTTAATGCATAGGGTATAAATAGGAAGCTCACCCCTTCATCTGAAGGTGTGCTCAATCCTTGAACTCCATATAGAAACCCTTGTTTTCTATCTCTCTTAATCCCCCATTCTCTGAATTTCTTGTGCAATCATCTTAGTGTTTCTTAAGTTTGTTTAGATTAAGTCTGTCTTAATCTTATTCCGCAAAACTTGTAAATTGTATTTTGATTTATCAATAAACAATTTATTAAACTTTAATTTCTGTGTTTGTATTCAACCCCCCCTTCTACAAACTTGTTAAGCACCTTCGGGACCAACAATGGGAGAGATGAATTTCTTTCTCAGATTACAAGTCAAACAATTTTCATCGGGGATTTTTATCAATCAATCAAAATACATTCTTGATATTCTTCGGAAGTTCAAAATGGAAAATTCTAAACCGATTGGTACCCCAATGGTACCAGGTACTAAGATCGGCACCGATCCTTCTAGATAGGCTATTAATGTTAGGATTTAAAGAGGGATGATAGGTTCTTTGATGTATCTTACTTCTAGTAGGCCAGATATAATGTTCTCTACATGCTTATGTGCTAGATATCAGGCCAATCCCAAAGAATCCCATTTGTCTGCAGTTAAGCGCATTTTTAGGTATATGAAGGGACTGCAGATCTTGGTCTGTGGTATCCTAAAGATACTAGCTTTGAACTAACAGCATATACAGATGCAGATCATGCTGGTTGTATGCTAGACAGGAAGAGCACGTCAGGTCATATACAGTTCCTCGATGATAAACTCGGTAGTTGGGCATCGAAGAAGCAACTTTGTGTACCAACTTCAACGGCCGAAGCAGAATATGTAGCTGCTGCTAGCTGTTGTTCTCAGGTCTTGTGGATGAGAACACAACTGCGCGACTACGGTTTTCACTTCAACAAAATCCCGATCTACTGTGACTCAAAGAGCGCCATCGCGATAACAACGAATCCTGTTCAGCACACCAAGACCAAACACATAGATGTCAGGTATCATTTTATCAAAGATAATGTCGAAAAATGAACAATTGAACTTTTCTTTGTAAAAACTGATTATCAGCTTGCAGATTTGTTTACCAAACCTTTAGACGAAAAGAGGTTCACCTTTCTTGTCTCTAAGCTTGGTATGCTAAATCTTAAGACATAATCAGTAGTTACCTATCAAAGTTTTCTAATTGTATACTTTTTCATCATTTCTTCATTCTTATTTCTGAATGATATATGCACTTCAAATATTCTGTTCATGATCCAAGGGGGAGTATGAGAAGAAATTGACAGATGGTCAATATTAATTTGAGGAGAAGACTCACTAATTTCTGCATTTACCTTTTTAATGTCAAATTTTTGAGATGCATGATTTTAGGGGGAGTTTTACAATTCAAAGGAGTTAGGATATGACTTCTGATTATTTCAGATCATAACTCATACTTTAATTGTTTTACTGCTTTTTGTCTTTTAATTCAATGTGAATAACGTTACTTTGACTTGACTTTAAGACTTTTGCAGTTTGAGAGACGCTTACATGTTCATATCTTTATGACTTTAAGCTTAGCTTCATGAGATGTAAGATCGCACGTAAAGGTATAATTCTTTATCTTAATCTCATATATGGTTGAAAGAAGGACAACTTTCAATCATAGAAAACATTGTTCTTAAAAGTTCAAACCACTTCTCGAATCTTAAACCGATTTCATGAATTGGAAGTGTGCGTTTAAATGTTTTCAAGATCTACTTTGTGCTTTAACTGAGATAGTTAAACCATTTTGAGCATCATATGCTTTCTAGAAAAAAAACCATGATTTCATTGTGCTAGGACTTAACACAACTTCTATGGAATCACCTTAACCATTGTTTCCTACCCAAGAAGTTAATCCATAGTGATTGAGTATGAGAAGTCGAAAAGAAATGAGTGTGGGTTGTGTGATGAGATATAATGCAAAAGAGAGTTCGGTTAGAAGTAAACTGAATGTTTAAAAGAAAGAGGGTGTGAGAACAGAGTTAAAAGAATATCAAAACTCTGCACCAACCACTTTCTGAGTCGGGCAACCACATTTCTAGTGTTTCACATTTCTTTGGTGAACATTATTGAAACAAGCAACTAGCCCATCCCAACTCTTTATTTACCCCACCAGCTACTCATTTTCTTCTTAACAGAAAAATGTTTCATTTTCAAAGGGGAAGCAACACATTTGCTATTTGATTTTCATTTGGAAAATCTGGATATTGAAAAGAAGGAAGTCTGCCTCACCTTCGCACTTCACTCATGCACATTGAGTCTGTGTTTAACTTACTGTTGTCTCAGTGATTTACACAATATTGAGCCTTATAAGCAATCATCAAGTGCTTAATTCTTTCTATCACTTGAACGAACACACAAGGAATTTGTTTCTTTGTCATAACGTTTATAAAAATTACCTTTGTGGTGTTTTGATGATTGAATGGAAGACCTGGGGGAGTGAACATCAAAAAGATCCTTTCCAATGTGTATTCGTTACACATAGTGACTTAGTGTTACTAACAGGCATATTAACTGGTTCATTTGTTAATTCAGGTGTTACACGACTATTTTGTCTGGATTTGCAAAGATCTGGATGAATATCTTTTGAATTGACGGATCAGAGGCTCTGTAAGAAAGACATTTCTTGACATAAAAGTTTTGATGAACTCGTTGCTCTTTTCATCAAAAAGGGGGAGAAGAGCTACACAAGAAATGGGGAACAACACAAGTTTAGAGCAAGTATTCTGAAGACATGTTGATTTGAGAGAAATTTTCTTTGAAGATACTTTTCCACAACATTCTGAGCTAAATCTGAAGATAATTTCTTCCTATCATCTGCAAGAGAGTTTATCTACGTCTTTTGGGGAGATTGCTACTTGTTGAAGACTAAGAGGGAGATTGCATCTTCTGAGCTGAAAGAGAAGACTGAATTGCTAAATCTTTTTAGTAATGATCTTGATCCAAAGGGGGAGATTGTTAGCGCACAGATCTATTGGATTCAAGATCATCCAATCTGAAGTTTGCAATCTGAAGCTAAAGCTGGAAAGTCGACTCTTAATATTAGTCTAAAGTCAGTTTGTAATAAATCGTCAAAGTTAGTTTATTGTATTTTAGTGTTTTAGTTATAATTCCTAAATATCTATTTGTTAGATATTATTTAGGATATTATTTTGTTTGTTAGATAATATCTTAGTTAGATATTATGTGGTTTGCAAGTTGGTAGAACACATTGATAACACATTTCAACTGTGTAAAAACTTAGAGAGCTTCAAAGAGTAAATCACAAACATCAATCTGTAATCCGCGTTTATTTATCAATCAGGTTGGTAAATCATTGTTGTTGTTTGTGTTGATAAGAACTTGTCATAAATCAGGGACACACAACTACGTGCAGATTCCTACTTTCTGCAAGCTACTCTTTGCGAGTTCACCACTTGTCGTAAGTAGTCCTCTGCGGATTCTATACTAGACAAAACAACATAACGCACAATAGCTTTCCGTAATCCAAAGGATAGGAGTTCAACACTTTCTGCAAACAGAAGCTTGCGTATTCTAACTTTCCGTAAGTAAGCTTCTGCGAATTCCTCACTATCCGCATACAACAATTTGCGGATTCTTCACTTTTCGTAAGAAACTATTTGCGGATTCTTGCCTTAGAAGATTGTTGTTTATCACCATAGATGAAGCTTACGAGTTCTTCATATGAACTTGCGGATTCTCAGGATCTTGCAAAAAGTCGAGTCTGGAAGCCAAAATTCAACAAATCTTTCACATATCTTCGAATTTTGAGATGATACTTTATAGGCATGTACGAAAAACACTTCTGAGCACTTTTGTAGTTGATGATCTTCATTAAAAACACCTCAATTGCAAAATTTGATCCCAACATAGTGAAAAACTATTTCGAACCAAAAGCATCTCAAAGTCGACAATTCTTCCAATTCAGTACAAATCAAACAATGTAATTGATTCCATGTGATTCGACTCAAATCTCAGAATCAATTTAGCATCAAATCTCGTCCAAATCATCATCAAACTGAAGAATTTGAAATTCTCAGAACACTATTCATACAACTATCTTACTGTTTCATTGATAATTACAAATTTGATCGATTTCAACGAATAATCTCATTGATTTGGATCTGATACCACTTGTTAGGTCCAATGATTCACAATTAATCAATGTAGACTGATACAAGGAATAGATTGGGAGGAAATTGAATGTATTATTCACAATCTAGAGAGAGGAATTTTTTCTCTCTCTAGAAACACTATTACACGCTTGAGGCTACATTGTGAAAATGAAAGTTACTTACAAGCTACAAACAATTCCCTAATTATACCAACCATCCCATGTACAACATTTAAGCCCAATACCAAATACTAAATACAAGGCCCAATACGCAACATTGAGGCATTTACAAAACTTTCCAACCTAAGGACATTTTATGTCCTAACATTCTCCCCCTAAAGTTTTGTAAAGGAATCATCCTCTTTAAGCTCCAGCTTTTCTCCCCCTTGATTTCTTTGGAAAACTTTAGCGTTGCGTATATTCAATAAAGATCTGGCTCCCCCTTGATTAAAGATCTTATTCTTCAAAGTTTTAATTTTAATACCAGATTCGATGTACACAATAGCCTCGACTGAGTGCACTCAAGACAACTTTTATCTTTTGAAAATCCAATACATTCGTTATGCCCACAAGAAAGAAATGTGTGAATTTTGTTAGAGTATTTTTGTGTTGTAATCATGTTGTCTTTAAAGTTGTTTTTGAAAGCCATTTGGTCAAGGCTTGTTTGACCTTTATATAGTCTTTCCTTTTAAGTTCTTTAAAACACTTGTCATTTTTCATGTAAGCTTGTGAACTTGTAATCTTTGTGAGATATATGACATCAAGCTTGTGACACTTTCTCTCTCTACAATCTATTTTGATTATTGATTAAATTCATAATTCTTGATTGTTAATTGTTTGAATTTGGAATCACAATTGTTATCAGAGCTATATGAATTATTCGGATTGATTGGATTGAAAGAATTGATCAAGATTTTGAAGAACTCGCATCCATTTTCAGAAAGTTCACTGTCCCATCGAATTTTTTTCACAATTCTTGGATGTTTGAATGCAAGATCAATGCACAAAATTGATGTATAGGGTTTGCTCACGATCACTTTATGAGTGTAATTGCAAAGTTTCAAGCCTTAATTCAAAGGATTGAAGAATTTTGCAGATTTGATCAAGCCAAAATGAAGAACTCGCATGATCCACACATTTTGCATGAGGATTTCGCATGCCACATAGATCTCGAATTTGTTAAGTGCAGATTTCATATACAACTATGTGAGAAAAGTATAGATTTCGCATAAAGAAGCGTACGAAAAGATTTCGCATCCCAAGGCCTGCGAATTGTTGGTCACTGCTTCAAGAGTTGTGCAAATTTCTCAGTCTGCAAAAAGTTAGATTGTGGATTTTTTGACAAGTCTAGAATTCATATAATCTTCTGCGAATTCTAGACTTGTGCGAATTCTTGCCTTGTACGAATTTAGAAGTTGATCTTTTGAGGATTTTTGTTCCTTTGGTCTGCGAATTTCTACCTTAGAGGATTTCTTCAAGTTTTTCTTGAGTTGATCAAGCTTGACTTTTCAAGTCAAAGTTTATCTGAATTTTTCGGAACGATCATTTCAAGCATTCTATCAGAATCTATTCAAGATGCCTTTACATAAATGAGAAGGGTAATACTGTGCTGACATAGAAAGACTTTGTTGTTGCTTACATGCCATAGATACTTGTAATAGAAGTTGAAAATGAACAACTTAAACTTCAGAATTCAGAATTGAAAGCTGAAAATGCTGATTTGCAATCTAAACTGAAGAAAGCTGAAAAGCAGGTGTCTAGTTATCAATCAAAAGGAGCAGAGTGGATAAAGAAATATGAAGAAAATTCAAGTCTAAAAAAGCTGATCGGGAGAAAACTTTCGATCAGAAATTATCTGATCTTTATAAGAAAGTTGTGCAAGAAAAGAAAGATTTAGAGTTGTCACACCCCGCTAAAGCGGAAACACGGAACATGACAGTTCTATAGACATAGCTTTAGGATACAGAAAGAAATACCACCATACATTCAACCATTGTTACAATATGTTCCAAAGTTTACAATCCTATTACATCATCAAAAGTTGAAGTACAAAAATCTCTATTATAAAAGTATTGCATGCGGTTTACACAAGAGATAAACTTTAATCGATTCCATGTACCTTCTTGTTCCCTGAAAAGCATGTTCAAAATATGGTCAACTACGAGAGTTGGTGAGTTCACATGTTTTTAAATATGCACAAGTCAAGTTTATATGCAAGCTGTCTTTGAAAATCATACGCATAATCCAAACTTCAATCCATTGATTCATGAGTATCATAATTTAGCTTATATGACAAATGATATGCATTGATATAACCACGTTGAGCCACTACTAAACCTTTCCGGACCAAATCAACGCCCCATGATCTACCTCAGAGGTGGGCTTTAACCACATGTGTAGTCATATTTCTCTAGTACAGTGCACCCTTACTCGTCAGTATAAGGTGGGCTTGTCAGACCAAATAGCGCTATCCACTAATACTATAGGCCCATTTCTGGGTTAACTAGTAGTGTACCCGGGGACTTAACTATTTTTAAAACTCAACATATCATTGGCATACATGTCATATAACTTTTACACCAACCGCTTTACAACAAAGCCTCATAAATTTCAATACGTAACGCTTTATATCAAAGCCTCAAGAATCTTTCAATATTCAATTTTAACATGCTTTTCACCCCAAGTTCAATCGAAACAATAAAAGTGGGGCTGTGAATACTCACCTCGATTAATGACGCAAGATACGCAATACAATTTCCCCTAGCCCAGAGCTTCTAAATTCCTATAGAGAAATTATGCACAAAGAGTGCTAAATGTCAAATCCAGCCCTTAAGCCTAACTAACCAATCCCATGTCTTATAAAATGCCAATGTATGTGTTTTTATTGTCAAAATAAGAATTGATGATCATTATAACATTCTTATACCAAAATACATAAATTTGAGGTTTTTAGAACCATCTTTCTGGATTTCAGCATTTGCTGTCCAGAAATTGTAACCACATAATGACTTTCAAAATACAACCTCCCAATTGACAATCCTAACCATTTTTTTATAAGAGCTAAAATACTGAATTAAGAACTCTAAGGTAAAATTTCATGAATTTTGGAAGTGTTTTGATGCCCCAAATAATTTCTACAAAACAGTAGGTTACTGATTTTTGAATCAGTTGCGCACTTCTGTTGTGGCATGCTTTTGGAGGATCAAAACTCAACATAATTCAGTGATCCATATATGGATGCAAAGCTAACTCAAAAATATACTATATGAAAAAACATTCACCTCATTTAGATGATTTATGAGGGAGTTATGGTCGTTAGAAGTAGGGTGTACAAATCTGTCAGCTCGGGACAGATTGCACAATTTTCTTCTAAAATACCTTTGAATGACCAAAACCTCATAATTTTTAGTGATTCTTGATTCATTTGAAAACTAACTCATCAAATTAGTGTATGAAAGCAAAAAGCCCAAATTTCATGGAGTAAATATTGAGATACACAGCTTGGAAGTGGAAATTCTATTCTTGACAGCAAGCTGTGTAGACCAAGGTTTTTGTATTAAGCAATAAGGGGTCCATTTTCCATAGTTTCTTGTGAAACCAATTGGATTTAAACCCTTTTTCACTAAATAATGATCTATGAATGAAAACATACACCTTGGACACATTTATAACTACAAAATTTAATCCAAAGTGAGTTGCATGGGACAAAGAATACCAAATAAGTGATTTTTCATCACTTATTAATTTTCAAGACTCTTAATCACACAAGATTGAATAATCTTATCATAAGAGTTTGTTTAAACTTGAAATTACTACTAAAATGTTGATTATAAACCAACTAAAACATCAAAATTTTCGTACACAAAGTTGCACCCATGATAACATTGACATAATCAACAAGAGACTCAATATTTCACTTTTTAACTTGGTTTTTCATGGAAGATCATCTTATGGCATCATTTTATGAATGTTTTATTCATAAATGATGTCCATTTCACTTCTAAACCATAAATAAAATATTTCTATACATGCATGAAGATTTTATAAAGTTCAAAACAACAAGCTTGAATAAAACTTGAAGAAATGAAGAAATAGGGTTTGTACCTTGTGTGGATGATGAAATAAACTTGAAATCTTCAATAATCTTGATGTTTTGATCTTAAACAAATCCTTATTTTGCTGGAAATTTTGTGTTCTTGGAGGTGTTTGATGAAGAAATCGAAAATGAGAGAGAGAGAGAGAATGAGGAGATGAAAAGTTGATATCCAAATGAAAATGAACTTTCAAATGAAAAGAAAAAAAAATTTAAAAAGAGAGGGGGAGGGAGGAGGGCCGGCCTTGGCCTCTTCCAAGCCCATTTCAAATATATATATATATATATATTTTTTTAAATGAATTACAACATAAATTCTCAAATAAAACAGATAAATTGAGATCCGACAATTTATAAATTCTCAATTCTCTCTAAATTGAGTAAATTTTAACAAATAAATATATTTTTACCAAAATAATATAAACCTCATTATTTTTGGTATTCTAGACATGTGACATAATATTTGGCATTTTATGGGACGTTTTAGTCAGTTACTGATCCGAACCGGGCTTTCTAAACGACTACTGAAATATTTCGAGAAAAATTATAATCTAACCAATCTAATTAAATTCTAGAGAAGTAAATTCTATGAACTATTCTCTAATATCTTAAAGGATTCTAACCTTGAAGATTTTAATTTCTGACGGATGTCACAAGAGTTCAGATGAATAAAACTTTCAAAGCAAGTCTCTGACTTTGAAAAGATTTTAATTTCTGAAAGAGACATGTTTTCAAAAGAAAAACAAGTTCTTGAAAATCAAACTGTTGAACTTCCCAAACAGATAAATCTTTTACAAGATTTATTAGAGAAAGAAAGAAAATTATTTCAGGAAAAGAAAAACTCTTTTGATTTTGAAAAGAAAAATTCTGAAAAGAGGAATGTTGGGATTTTCAAAGAAATTTCAGAAAAGAACAAGAACTTGGAAAAAGATTTTGAACAAGAAAGAAATATTTTTGAATCTAAGATTTTAAAGCTAACAAGAAAGCTTGCTACTCTATCCTCAGATATTCTTAAAGAACAAAGAGGTAAGTTTGATCTACAAAGCAAATTTGACAAGCTTTGTAATGAGAAAACAAAATTGTCTAATAAAATCAAACAATTGGAAATAACAAATTCAGATTTATCTGATAGAATAACAACTGATAAAATTGACGTGTCTTCTTATGATGATGACTCAACTGAATCAGTTTGTTCATTTCAATCTGTTTCTAGTTTATTTCAGAAGATGGTTTTCAAGAAGAAAAATCTCAAATCAAATATTTTGAAAACAAATCAAACTAAACCTTCAAGTTCATTTTATGTTAAATCTGTTGATAGATAAGCCAACTATTTTTCAAAATCTGGAAAGATAGCATCTAAGAGAGATCAGATGGTTTGGGTTGTCAAAGGAACTCCTAAAGCTGAAACATACCAGAAATCAAGTGCATCTACTTCAAAGATACAAATGAACAAATCTCCAAAAGGTAAATCTTTTAGTAAATCTGATTTTAATCATTCTACAAATCACTTAATCAGATTGGCTAAAAAGAAATTTTTGCTGTTCTTACTGTGGCACTAATGATTTTGTTCATAAAGCTTACACTAAACATTGGTATAGATCTTATAGAGTTACTTCCAAAGATTCTGTATATCATAGAAATGGAAACAACTCTAGAAAGTTTTCAAGTAGTAACACTGATGGACCCAAGTTCATATGGGTACCAAAACCTGTTCAACCTGTGATGTAGGAATCAGCTGTGTAAGGAAGTAAAGATGATATAATTCAGTTCATAACCCATACTTCAAAGAATGTTGACTTCTAATCTTGTCAGATTAAAACTCATACTTCAAAGATCAGAATAGAAGGATACATTGAATGTCACATATTTCAAAGAGAGTATTTCTATATTTGTATATTTGAGGAAGTTTGTTAGATTCCTATTTAGGGGAGAATGTTTAAAGTTTGATTTTGTCAATAGTTCAGGAACACTTGATGAATTGTTTGAATATGTGCAGATATGAAGGGGAGCATATCTGATTTATATTAATAAGTCTATCTCACATCAAGGGGGAGTAAATCATTGATCAATGTTCAAGGGGGAGTATCTAAAGAGAGGGAGTATCTGAAAAAGTTGGTAAGTGTGTTATGTGTGTAAAATATTTTCAAAAAGTTTGTGCTTAAAAGTATCCATTATTGGAATTTTGGAAAGTTTCTATTTTTGGAAAATTTTCATTTTTTTGGCAAATCTCTAAGTTTGGAATGTTTTGAAAATGTCAAAATGCCATTTTTGGAAAGTTGAAATTTTTTCTAAGTATAGATTTCGCACATAATGTCATGCGAAAAGTGACAATTCGCAAGCAATTGCATGCAAAAAGTCCCAATTCGCATGATATGGTATGCGAATTCCATACTTTTTGCACCCTATGACATGCGAAAAGTTACTTTTCGTATCCTTTGATATGCGAACAAGTGACAATTCGCACATAGAGGCATGCGAATTTTGTTCAGGGCACAACTTTTCGCATATTGCTTCATGCGAAAAGTTCACACACACTTGCCTAATTTTTCAAGACAAGTCTGATTTTAAATGCCATGTGAAAAGTGATTGACCACTCCTATCGTGCCACGTGTCATCCTTATTCTTGAGTATAAATACATCATGTTATCAGATTTCAATCACTTTTCCATGTAAGGCACTTTGTACGAATTTCTCACATAAAACTCTCTAAAATCCCTTTGTGCGAACTTTCATTTCCAGACTTCAATTTTTTCATTTCAAGGGTAGGTTTTGATTTGTTGTTTGTGTTTATTCTGTTTGATTGTTCTTGTATATGTTTCGTTTCATTTGCATGTTTCTTAAACTTCGATTTAGGATTTTGATTCTTGTTTTGGTCTATTCATCTTCAAACCCCTTCAAACCGAGACATGGCATTTTGGATTTTAATCTAGAATTTGGAATGGGTTGATGAAATTTAACCTAATAAACTTGATTCAAAGATGATTTTTAACCCTAATGTTGAACTTGATTGGACATATTTTGAACTATTGGACTACTTCTTGGATTTGTGACCTTTCGAACTCTATGAAGAACATCAAATTGTTCTTAGTGTTCTTGGACTGAAAGTGAAAATCATTGGAATTAATGAACTTAAATAATAAATCTAATGTTGGTTTTATGATTTGGTAATGATTTCGATCTCTTCTGAGAACTAAATTTTGGTTTTTAATGGAAAATCTTGAGATTTTGAATCTGGAATTTATGAGTTTTTGAATATCAACTTATGAATGTTCATGAGTGTTCATGCATATTTTGGGTTATTTTTTCGAAGACTTTAGAAAAATTTCAGATTTGAAATTCAAAATTCATGGCTCATGCGAATTTCTTAGTTGGTAAAACTTTTCAAAGTCTACAATTCACATATAGGCTCATGCGAATTCTGTGGCTGAGTTTCATTCTTTCAAGTTAAAATATCGCATATAGGCTCATGCGAATTCATGAGTCATGCGAATTCCATACTTGGAATTTTTCAGAAAATGTTTTTCAAAATGAAATTTCTTGGATTTTCACTGACAAAATGGACATCTGTCCATATCTTTTCAATTTCAGGTATTCCATGGCAGACAATCAATCAGTTAAGCAACAAGTTAAGATGGATGAGAATTCTCCACAGGCCTCTAGGAATTATCCTATGCCTTCTTCTAAATCATACTACCAGCCTCAACCTGGAGTCAATCCTGATTTCATTCTGATTGCATCATCTGAGGAGAAACTTCTGTCTCCAAACAATCATTTTGTTGATTTTGGTCATCTGAAGATAGATCCATTGGTGTTGTAAATACTGTAAAATCATCCTCTACACTATGCCTTAGCTGAAACTGCCATTGTACCAAAGATTTATCTGTAGCAAGCCTGGAAGACCATCAGATTTGTTGGAAATGCTGAAGTTCCACAATTTGAGATCAAAATTGACCACTATACATCAATTTTGGACTATGAGAGACTAAGATACATTCTGAGGCTTCCTGAGGCAAGTGCAAGAGAAGGAAGAAATTCCTATGATCTGTACCCAACTGATACAGAGGTGTTTGAAGGAATTAGAGCAATGTGGTGTTGGCCAGTTGACTCAAGTCAAACACTTCAAGAAGAACAACTTACCTCCATTTTACTACACTCTTTTCTCAGTAATCAACAGATGTCTGACTGCCAAACACCAAGGGATAGACAATGCAAACATTCACATTCTCAAGATCTTTCATGCAATTGTGTATGATCTTCGTGTGGATTATGCTATAGTATTTTGGAATGAGCTGTATGAGATAGTTATCTCTAAAAAGACATCAAAGGCTCCATTATTTGTGCCTTATCAGAGGTTTCACACTGATCATAAGGAGTATGCTTAGATGTAACAGAGATATTCCAAGGAGAAACACTCATGAGTATGCACCTGAGCATGCTATGAGATTTTTGATGAGACAAGAGAAGAGCTTCAACTATTCCATGCCAATTCCAGCGGCACTGCTAGATTATGCAGATCCGGACTCTAAGTGTGTATTAGAATATAGAGAGTCTATAGGACTACCATAACCGGTTGCCCCTACCCAAGGCTCACACCCTAGGAGAGAGGTGTTTGTAAGGGTTCATGTTACCCAGGGGGTACAAGAATGGGGAGTGCTGAGGAAAAATACCAAGAGGGGAACTGGTGGGGGTCGGAGACCTAGACAGGAGGTTGTAGGTTCACACGATAATGCCTCACATCTAGTGAATCCTACTGCTAATGATAGTCAAGGCTTTGAAACAGAGTCTGTCACACCCCGCTAAAGCGTAAGTACGGAGTATGACAGCTCGAAACATGACACAAGTGTATAGCTATACCAACATAACAAATTTTTTTTTTATATAAAAGTCATTACAATGATCATTACTAAATTAATACGATTACAAGCCCAAACATTTCATAAATATTATACATTCTAGAACAAAAGAGTTTTCTTTCCAAGACATAGCGTGTATGCAAAAATCTTCTAAGGTATACCGTCTTTGTTACCTGAAAAGCATGTATAAAAACGGATATCAACTACATAGAGTTGGTGAGTTCACAGGTTTTCAACTATGCACAAAACAATTTCTGTATGCAGGGTTTGATAAATATAACTTTTGAATTTATTCGATATCTTAAATCGAAAATGTTCATGAGATTTATCGTTTCAACATTCATATGACATGATTCGGTTTTCTTTCGTCTTGTTGAGCCACTACTAAACCGTCCCGGACTTGGCTCTTTCCAGCCCCTCACGACCTACTCCAAATGAGTGTCCGCATTCTCTAGTATAGTGCTCCCTTACTCGTCAGTATTAAGGTGGGTTTGTCAGACCAAATAGCGCTATCCACTAATACTATAGGCCTATTTGTTCATGAGTTAATAGTAGTGTACAGGGGACTTTTCTTTACTTTACTTTAAAACTCAACATACCGATCATACAATGTCATACCATTTCAATTTAATGCTTAAGTAAGCTTTGGCGATTATTATCGCATAACAATTTAAACTACTCATGAATCTTTATAACACAATTTAGCATGCTTTTCACCCCAAAATTTATTCAAAACAAGTAAAATGGGGCTGTGAATACTCACCTTGATGACGATGCAAGAATAAAACAACACAAGTCTCTAGTCTGGATCTTTAATCCCTATAGAGTAATTTGCACCAAAGGATACCATATGTCAATACCCATCCTCAATCCTAACTTGACCATTCTTACATCTAAATATATATGCCATTATGTTTACTTTATTGTCTAAAATAGGAATTTAGGATTACTTTACCAAATTAATCATCAAAACGTAAGTATTTAAGATTTTTTTTTTAAAACCTTCTTTCTGGATTCAGCACTTGCTGTCCAGAAACTGTGATCATAAAATAGGTTTCAAAATGATACTTCCCAACAACCAATGATCACCAAAATTTTATAGAAACTACATTACTAAGTTATGAACAAATCTGCAAAATTTCATAATTTTTAGAGGAGTTTTGATACTCCAAATAAATTCCACAAAACAGAAGGTCACCGATTTTCAATCCAGTGACACACTTTACTTGCAGACCGTTTTTGAGCTACTAAAACTAAGAATTATGAAATGAGCCATAATGGTTGGAAAGCTAACTCAAAACCCTACTTTGTAGAAAAGAATTTACTCAATTTGGACAAGAATTAAGGGAGTTATGGTCCTTAGAAAGTAGGTGTATGAATCTGCCAATTCTGGACAGATTACACCACTTACTTCTAAATTGCATTTGAGTGACCAAATCTCCAAATTTTTGAGTGATTCTTGATGCTATGGCTCACTAACACCATAAACTGAGTTTTAGTAACAAAAAGACCAAATTTTTACAGCTTATAAACTAACTTATAATACTCAAAAGTGAATGCATAATTTTGACAGCAAGCTGTGAATAAGTTAAACTTGCAATATGTAATAAAATGATCATTTAGCCATGGTTTTTAGAAATAACACATGACTTCACATCTTTAAACAAATCCCATGATTTAAACAATCAATTTATGCATCATGGACTCATAGCAATCACCATTTCTCATCCAATCCCATGCATTACAACAAAGTCACTAAACAAGTGACAATATACCATTTTTGATGCTCTTAATCATATGAGATTGAATAATCTCATCCTAAGAGTTCATCTATACTCAAGATTGATGCAAATACATAAATTTCTATTTAAAATCATCACAATTTTCGTGGACCAAAATACCACATATCATAAAATTGACATTTTCATAAAAATCCCCAAAAATCACACTTAAACATCAAATTTTATTGGAAGATTATTCAATGGTTTACTTTGCAAATGTTTATTTCACCAAATGCATTCCATTTCACTTCCAAAAACAAGATTATACAACCACTACATGAGATGATGAAAAACATGTAAATTTCTTTGAAAATAACCTTGAAAAGATGAGGATAAAGATGGTTACCTTCTCAATTGGAGATGAAAACTTGATTTCTTGAAGTAGGATGATGTTTAAACTTGATTTCTCCTTGAAAATTTCTTAAAAAAAAATCGATGGAGTGTGTGTGTGTGTTTTCAGCCGATTATGGAGTAGAGAGAAGAAGGAGTTGAAGAGTTAAGTTGTATTTTTTAAAATGTGAGTAAAATTCTTCTAAATTTGATTTTTAATTAAAAATTAAAAGAGAAGGGCATCATAGAAATCAGCCATGTGTCCATGTGACTCATCAAATTAATTTTGTTAAATAAAATATTACAATTATGATGACAATTTTAATTAAAAATCAGATAAAATTGAGAACCGGAACCCTAAGTTCTCAGTTAAAGCTTAAAAATGAGTTTTAATAATAAATAAATATAATTTACTTTGAAAATAATAAAATCCTAATATTTCAAATATTTTAGATTTTCAACATAATTTCTGGCATTTTTGAGATGTAATGGTCAGTTATCAGTCCGAACCGGGTATTTACGCGACTTCCGAAATTTTTTTTTTTGGTAAACTTCTAATTTAATCATTCTAACTAGAATTTAACTTCATAAATAAATTCTAATAGCTCAGAGATTGCTAACCTTAACATGCTGGTTATCAGGCAGTTGTCACATTTTCCCCCCGTTAAAAGAATTTCGTCCCGAAATTCACACTTTAATTCCTTCGGATTAAATCTTCTCAAATAACTGGGGATATTTGGTCCTCATATAATCTTCTCTTTTCCAAGAATATTCCACCTCATAGTGTGGACTTTGACGGTTGTCACAGAGTCGGATCATGCACTGGCAGATGATGATGATGAAAGTATACCTTCAGCTACCAGAGATGATGATGAAGCCATTCCTGATGACAATTCTGTCAATGCTAGTGATAACAATGATGACAGTGATGGTGATGATCAAGATGATAACAATGATCAATGTGGTAATGCTATACCACATGATGCTGATGCTGATATTGGTTTTAATGATGATGTAATGGATATTGATTTTGACTCTACTATGATGGATGTAGTGGGAGATATAAGGAAAGATGAGGGAGTTTTAGTTGAAGAAATAAATGTGAGATAGAGTGATGGGGGAAGAAAAGAATATGGAGAGAGTGAGTGCATCCTAACCTACCATTCCAAAAGGGTAGCCACTTCTACTACTGTGTCGCATGTTGCAAGCAAGTATTGAAGAAGACATAAGTAGCCCACTTATGCACTTGCACACCCAGCTAGCCACTCTACCACCTTTCAACAAGTGCTAGTTTCATCTTTACACGGGGATTTAACACACAGTCTATCTGGTTCTCATTCAGAGAGCTTAGATATTGAAACTAGAGAACATCATCCCCGATTCTCAATTCCTTTCTGTGAACAATCGAGTCTAAGAGCCTATTGCTATACTAATTATTATTCCTAGGACACACTTGGATACATCATTATTTGTCAGAAGTCTTAGTGAACTGACCGGAACACCCGGAGTAGATTCTAATTATGAACTACGAGGACCAGGTGGAAGTCCTGTCATAGCTAACATCATGCCAACTATGAACACAGGCCATACGGTTGTTTCATTAACTGTTATGACAACAGAAAAACTAAGTGGTTCCGGTGTTATCTTACCGGAATTCATGTCAAAGGAGCATCTCGACAGTGCCTTAAAGGCTGTTGAACACAGGTTGATGGAGAAATTTACTGAGGAGATCAATGAAGTTAAAAGGTTGATGAAAGGGAAAGATCCAATTGTTGAACAAGAGCAATCACCTCCACCTCCACCTACGCAACTAGTTGACATGTCAGTTGATGAGCTCAAATCTCTATTATTTGTCAAGTTACTATCTCAAGCCCCAACCAACCAAGTTGACTCTGATCTTTTTGGCCTACTTCAATCATAACACCAACCACCACCACCATCTGTACTTCAAATCCCAACAGATGTGGTTAGAGCTTCAGAGTTTAATTCTTTCAAAGATGATGTTTTGAAATCTTTTATGACTATGCAAGAAGCCTTTGTAGATCTTTCCAAAGTTGTTCAGACATCATGCAAAGCCCAAGCCTCTGTTTCAAGGAAAATACATGATCATGATTCAGATCATGACCATGAGGGGGAAAGATCAAAGAAACAGAGAGCTGATGTGAATGCTACAAATATTGGTGGATCAGAAAATGGTTCAAGAAATAAAAGTCAGCTGGTGGTCAGAACTGATCAGGGAGATATAAGTGGGATATATATTGTACTGTATGTTGATTCAGAGGTAGTGCCAAGGGTTGAAAAGACTATGGTAGCTACAAGGGAGGAAGTATTTCTTTTGACTGGGATTGAATCTGTAGATGTTATAGACTTGTCTTATGATGATGATGATGATGATGAAATTGATGAGAAGTACAAGCAATTCTGGAAAGTCAAAGAAGAATAAAAAGAAAATTTGATGGGTGATTTAGATGATGAGGTGAATGTAAATGATGAAGTAATTCCTAAGAATGAAGCAAGTGTTCTGGATAGTTTGTTGGAAGCTAATTAGGATACAGATCTTCTTCAAGAGATGTTTGAGCAGGGTACTCCAGAAGATATCCAATTAAGCCCAATTCAGAATGATATTCCAGAGCCTAACTTGTCAGAAAGGCCTGAAATTCCTTCATTTCAAGAATTCAATTTTTCAGATATCATAGAAGTTCATGAATCTCAGTCAAGTCCTCCAAGGCAATCTAGTCCTCAAGTTCAAACTATTCTTCAAAGCAACACATATCAACAAGAGGATGGTGAAGTTGTTCATGTTCCAGATATGCCTAATGTTGATGAAGCCGATCCATCTAATGCCAATGCACCTGAATTAAAATTTGGTCCTGCTGAAGCAGAGCTTGGACAGATAAGAAATGCTCTTAGGGTTCCATTTCTTGAGGACGAAATGAAGAAAGTCTTTGTGCATCACATTAGACCAATGGATATTTTCAAAATTTTGGGAGTCAAGGATTAGCCACAAGAATTTCAGCAGGAGTATGTGGATATGCTAAACTTTCTAAGGCAAGCACAAAAAGCAGTAAAATAAAAAGTCAAAGATTGTTGTGGTTAAAGAAGTTCATTTGAAGAAGTTCTTAAGAATTTGGTACCCTGAATTAACTATGCAAAGAAGAGATATGAGGAACTACACTTTCACTGAGGCTGATTTTCACAATCTGAATATTGATGATTTGGAGTGTATGTATCATGAATTCAGAGGTATGGTGATTAGAAAGGACAATATTTTTGTTGCCTTGGAAGCTATCAAAAGGTTCATTAGAAGACACATGTACTACACATACTGTTATGACTTCCAGCTGGGCATATAAACGAATTAAAAGAAAGTGAACATTACAAAGCCAAACTTGACTCTTGAAGGCTTAGAAGAAATTCCTCTGTTTACAGTGTTTGAGCAACCTAAGTTTGGAGTCGTTTACAAAAATGGTCAGAATGAGAAGAGGTTCTTTAGATGTTCAAAAGTTTCTAAATTTTCTGACGGAACGCTCAAAGTTATTAGATTTCAACTCAAGAGGATTTATGAGGAGAATGAGAGGCAAAGAGAAGCAGCTGTTCCTGCCAGAGATCGGATGCCAAGGAGAGACAAAGTTGCTTTAGAGAGAGCTCTTGATATTCTGGATGAAAGAATCGAATTCAGAAAAGTCATTAGGTGGTTTGAAACTCTTTTGGGAATAAGAGATAACCGTGTTTGAAGATTTACAAGATGATCATAAAGGGGGAAAATGTTAGAGTAATTTTGTGTTGTAATCATCTTGTCTTTAAAGTTGTTTTTGAAAGCCATTTGGTCAAGGCTTGTTTGACCTTTATATAGTCTTTCCTTTTAAGTTCTTTAAAACACTTGTCATTTTTCATGTAAGATTGTAACCTTGTAATATTTGTGAGATATATGACATCGAGCTTGTGAAACTTTTTCTCTCTACAATCTAGTTTGATTCTTGATTAAGTTCATAATTCTTGATTGTTAGTTGCTTGAATCTGGAATCACAAATTTTGCGCGACAACCACAGTGCATCTTCAATTTATAACAACAAATCTGTCTTTGAACCACGAGTTGAATAGGAGCTTAGCTTAAGAACTTTTTCTGTTCAGCTCATAGGAGGAAGCATCTTGTAGCAAACACTACTTGGCAAGGGTTAGAAGAAATCTTCTTTTAACTGTTCAACAACTAAAGAAAGATGCTAATTTTCTAACATCTTTCCAGAACACTTGATGAATAAACTCAGACCTCCTTTCTTCACGAACCAGCTAGATGATTATAAGCACTCAAAACTCTAGATCATAACCAAAGCACCAGAACAATGATTGCAAGCACTCAAAATTCTGATTGATCAAGTCAAAAGAATGATTAAGAGCACTCAAAGGTCTAGCATCGTCAAGAAAACTCTAGAATGATGATTGCAAATACTCAAGCTGCTAATCCAATCCAATCAGAGACCAAATCCAAACACACAATGTCTGAAAATCATGACTGACATGAGCTCTGTAAGTTCTGCTCATTTACTAAAAATATGTGACCAACTGATGATAGGAGTGATTTCACATATGAATTATGCGGAAAATCTCGGGAATAGATGAAATGGGCAAACTTTCCGCAAAGCATTGAACTTTACTTTCCGCAGACCAACTTTTCGTAGACCATTAACAATGAAAATACACTTTCCGCAAGTGGCATGAGCCGAAAATTCACTTTCCGCAAAGGCTCGTATGCAAAATCTTGCTTTCCGCAAATGCCTATGTACGAGTTCTTAAGTTATCCCAGATAACTACGTGCGGATTCCTACTTTCTGCAAGCTGCTCTTTGCTAGTTCAACACTTGTCGTAAGTAGTCCTCCGCGGATTCTATACTTGACGAAACAACATAACGTACAATAGCTTTCTGTAAGCAAAAGGATATTAGTTCAGCACTTTCCGCAGAGAGAAGCTTGCTGATTCTAACTTTCCATAAGCAAGCTTCTGCGAATTCCTCACTATCCATATATAACACTCTGCGGATTCTTCACATTTTGTAGGAAACTACTTACGGAATCTTGCCTTAGAAGATTGTTGGTTGTCACTACAGATGAAGCTTGCGAGTTCTTCATATGAACTTGTAGATTCTCAGGATCTTGCGACAAGTCGAGTCTGGAAGCCAAAATTCAAAAAATCTTTCACATATCTTCGAATTTTGAGATGATAATTTATAGGAATGTACGAAAAACACTTCTGAGCACTTTAGTAGTTGATGATGTTCACTAGAAACACCTCAATTGCAAAAGTTGATCCCAACACAGTGAAAAACTATTTTCAAACCAAAAGCATCTCAAAATCGACAATTCTTCCAATTCAATAGAAATTAAACAATGTAATTGATTCCATGTGATTCAACTATAACTCAGAATCAATATAGCATCAAATCTCGTTAAAATCAACATCAAACTGAAGAATTTGAAATTCTCAAAACACTGTTCATGCGACTATGTTACTGTTCCATTGATAATTGCAACTTTGATCGATTTTAACGAATAATCTCTTTGACTTGGCTCCGATACCACTTGTTAGGTCCAATGATTCACAATTAATCAATGTAGAAAGATACAAGGAATAGATTGGGGGAAATTGAATGTATTATTCACAATCTAGAGAGAGGAAATGTTTCTCTCTCTAGAAATACTATTACACGCTTGAGGCTACATTGTGAAAATGAAAGTTACTTACAAGCTATAAACAATTCCCTATTTATACTAACCATCCCATGTACAACATATAAGCCCAAACCCAAATGCTAAATACAAGGCCCAATACACAATATTGAGGCCTTTACAAAACTTTCCAAACTAAGAACATTTTATGTCCTAACATTCTCCCCCAAAAGTTTGGTAAATGAATCATCCTCTTTAAGCTCCAAATCTTCTCCCCCTTGATTTCTTTGGAAAACCTTAGCGTTCCGTATCTTCAATAAAGATCTGTCTCCCCCTTGAATAAAGCTCTTAATCTTCAAAGTTTCAACTTTAATACTAGATTCGATGTACACAATAGCCTCGACTGAGTGCACTCAAGACAACTTTTATCTCTTGAAAATCCAACACATTCGTTATGCCCACAAGAAAGAAATGTGTGAATTTTGATTGACAACCACAGTGCATCTTCAGTTTATAATAACGAATCTGTCTTTGAACCGCAACTTGAATAGGAGTTTAGCTTAAGAACTTTTTCTGTTCAGCTCATAGGAGGAAGCATCTTGTAGGAAACACTACTTGCAAGGGTTAGAAGAAATCTTCTGTTAACTGTTCACCAACTGATGAAAGATTCTCAATTCTAACTTCTTTCCAGAACACTGAATGAATAAACTCATACCTCCTTTCTTCATGAATCAGCTGGATGATTATAAGCACTCAAAACTCTAGATCACAACCAAAGCACCAGAAAAATGATTGCAAGCACTCACAATTTTTATTGATTAACTCAAAAGAATGATTAAGAGCACTCAAAGGTCTAACATCGTCAATAAAACTCTAGAATGATGATTGCAGATACTTAAGCTGCTAATCCAGTCTAATTAGAGACCAAATCCAAACACACAATGTCTGAAAATCTTGACTGATGATAGGAGTGATGTCAAATATGCATTATGCAGAACATCTCGGGAACAGATGAAATGGGCAAACTTGTCGCAAAATGGGTTCTGAACAATAACTTTCTGCAAAGCATTGAACTATAGTTTATGCAGACCAACTTTTCGTAGACCATTAACAATGAAAATACACTTTCCTCAAGTGGCATGAACCGAAAATTCACTTTTTGCAAAGGCTTGTATGCGAATTCCTACTTTCCGCAAATGCCTATGTACGAGTTCTTCACTTATCGCATACAGCAACGTGCGGATTCCTACTTTCCCCAAGATGCTCTTTGCGAGTTCAACACTTGTCGTAAGTAGTCCTCTGCGGATTCTATACTTGACAAAACAACATAACGCATAGTAGTTTTACATAAGCAAAAGGATACGAGTTCAACACTTTTCGCAGACAGAAGCTTGCGGATTCTAACTTTCCGTAAGCAAGCTTTTGCGAATTCCTCACTATCCGCATATAACAATCTATGGATTCTTCACTTTTCGTAGGAAACTACTTGCGATTCTTGACTTAGAAGATTGTTGTTTGTTACCACAGATGAAGCTTACGAGTTCTTCAAATGAACTTGCGGATTCTCAGGATCTTGCGAAAAGTTTAGTCTGGAAGCCAAAATTCAACAAGTCTTTCACATATCTTCGAATTTTGAGAAGATACTTTATAGGCATGCACGAAAAACACTTCTGAGCACTTTTGTAGTTGATGATCTTCACTAAAAACACCTCAATTGCAAAATTTGATCCCAACACGGTGAAAAACTATTATCGAACTAAAAGCATCTCAAAATCGACAGTTCTTCCAATTCAATGGAAATCAAACATTGTAATTGATTCCATGTGAGTCGACTATAATCTCAGAATTAATTTAGCATCAAATCTCGTCCAAATCAGCATCAAACTTAAGTACTTGAAATTCTCAGAACACTGTTCATGCGGCTATGATATTGTTCCGTTGATAATTGCAAATTTGATCGATTTGAACGAATAATCTCATTGATTTGGCTCAGATACCACTTGTTAGGTCTAATGATTCACAATTAATCAATGTAGAAATATACAAGGAATAGATTGGGAGGAAATTGAATGTATTATTCATAATCTAGAGAGAGAAAATGTTTCTCTCTCTAGAAACACTATTACACGCTTGAGGCTACATTGTGAAAATGAAAGTTACTTACAAGTTGCAAACAATTCCCTATTTATACCAACCATCCCATGTACAACATTTAAGCCCATACCCAAATACTAAGTACAAGGCCTAATACACAACATTGAGGCCTTTCAAAACTGTTGGGTCAGAATATGTTAAGGATGGATACTACTGCCTGTTTAAAGGTATTACTACTACTTGTAATTTTAATACTGCTAGTAGAATTAATACTGCTTGAAAAGTTAGTGCTGCTACTTGAATAGTTAGTACTGCTTGGAGAATTAGTACTACTAGTAGTTAGTACTGTTGAAGATTACTACTGTAAGCATGGTTAATACTGCTCAATGATTAATACTGCTAAAAGAAGAGAAGGTTAGTGCTGCTTCTAAAGATAAAGAAGACTTGAAGATAAAGATGAGCTGGAGATATGGTTGAAGATAATTATGGTATTGATGCTGAAGATCAATTTTATTTTGATAATTATCTTGTACTCAGTCTTGTAGATATAGTATAGAAGTCTTTGTTAGAATTAACAATTATTCATACGTTTTGTTTAGAGAGAATTAACCTCAAGAATAGTTTAGATCCTTTCTATAGAGAAGTATAGAACGTCTGTTTAGCCTGTTAAACAGATTGAATCAATATAAACTTGTGATTTGAGTTCTATATACTGTTCCATTGATTTTCTGTTATAGTGTTTTTCCGCAACTTCTTTAACTTAAGTTTCTGAGTGTGTTAGTTAAATTCTTGTTTGAATTTCGATCCTGACAAGTGGTATCAGAGCTAGAAAATTCAGAAACGTTTAATCATGGACAGTTCAAGCGACAGTGTTTTGGTATCAAAGGTTCCCATGCTCAAACCCAATGAGTTTGACATGTGGAAGATCAGAATCAAGCAGTACATTCTTCTCACAGACTTCTCAATGTGGGACATCATTGGGAATGGTCCTTCTGATGGAGGAAAGATGCATGCAGAAGGAAAGAGACCTCCACCAAAGACAGATGGAGAGAGGAAATTGAGGCAGACAGAGATGAAAGCCTTGAGCACTCTGCTTTTGGCTATACCCAATGAGTACCAACATCAATTCTGCAACTGTTCTGATGCACAAATTCTTTGGAATTCTCTGGAGAAAAGATTTTCTGGTACCAAAAGTACCAAGAGAAATCAGAAGGCCATCCTAAAGCAGCAGTATGAAAACTTCATGTCTAGAAAGAATGAGTCCATGACTCAAACTTTTGGTAGATTTAATAAGCTAATTGGTGAATTGGCTACTGTTGGTGTCCAGATAGATCAAGATGATGTTAACAGAAAATTTCTAAGATCTCTTGGTGATGAATGGACTATGTACACTGTCTCATTCAGACAGAATGACCAATTGGAGGACAAGGAATTGGATGACCTCTATAATGACCTTAGGTTATTTGAAGCAGAGGTAGAAGCAAAGAAGAGGCCCTCTGGATACTCATACAATGTTGCTCTTTTATCATCCTCTACTGATTCTGCTGCTAACACAGAATCAGTTAATGTTGCCCATGGATCAAAGCAAGATGGATCCAATGACTCAGTCTTAGAAGCTTTTCTATCCAGTCATGCTAATTCCACTCTAATTAATGATGACTTAGAACAGATAAATGCTGATGATCTGGAGAGATGGATATCAAGTGGCAGATGACTATGCTGACTATGAGGGTAAAAAGATTCATCAAAAGGACTGGAAGGAACAACTTTGCTCAGAAAAGAGAATATGGGGTTGGATTTGATAAATCCAAGGTTGAATGTTACAAGTGTCACAAGCTGGGGCACTTTGCAAGAGAATGCAGAAGTGGAATACTGTCACACCCCGCTAAAGCGGAAACACGAGGCATAATAGCTCCGATGTCATAGCACAAGATTATAAACATACCAACATTTACTTAACATTCAAAATACATTACATTTTTAAGTACAAGGTATCGTCATTGTTTACAAATTCCAAACTTTAAAATATAACGATACGCATAAAGCCAAAAATAATCTTGCTTCAAAATATGAAGTGCGCTGATAAAACATCATGGAATTACTTTCTTGATTCCTGAAAAGCATGAATAAAAACCAAGGTCAACTACAAAGAGTTGGTGAGTTCACAGGTTTTAAATATGCACAAATCATTTTTATATGCAAGTTGTCATTTGTAAAACATTCGTATAACCCAACTTCAATTCTTTGATTCATGAGCACCACAATTTACTTTCTTTACGATAAGTGTATGCAAAGACAATATTTCGTTGAGCCACTACTAAGCCATCCCTGACCGATTTCAACGCCCCCAATGAACTAACTCAGCGGTGGTTCATGCCACATGTTTAGTCATCTTATCTAGTATAGTGCACCCCTGCTCGTCAGCATTAAGGTGGGCTTGTCACACCAAATAGCGCTATCCACTAATACTATAGGCCCGATTTTCTTCGAGTTAATAGTAGTGTCACGGGGTCTTAACATAAAAAAACTCAACACATCAATTGCATACTTATCATATAGCTTATAATTCCAAATGCTTTTAACAAAGCCTTATAAATTGCCAATTCGCAATACTTTCAAACAATTCTCATGAATCTTTAAATACGCAATTTAAACATGCTTTCCACCCCAAAATCAATTAAAACGATAAAAGTGGGGCTGTGAATACTCACCTTAACGAATGCGACGGTGAAGCTTTACTTTAATACTTATGGAATTTTGCCACGCCCTTAATTTCCCTATACAAGAGTTGCCATAAGGAAACACATTAATGCCCTATTCCGATGTCCAACCAATATGTCCAATTGTCCCATGAAATGCCATTATATAAATTCTTTGGTCCATATCTATAATTAAACTATACAAAGTTCCAAATTACAATAAAACAAAATTTATACTTAAGAAGATTACCTTTCTGGATTCAGCACATGCTGTCCAGAAAGTTGTTCGATGAAATCAACACGGAAACTTAACTTCCCAAGAGAATTATTAAATCACAAATTTTGTGATGATACTATAATATGTTTAGAGTAAATCTGCATTTTTTTATAATTTTTGAATAACTTTTGATACATCAAATAATTTTTATAAAATAAAGTGTCACTGATTTTCGGATCAGTGACATACCTCACTTGTAACACATTTTTGAGATATCAATTCTTGGAATTAGACAGTGATTCATATATGGATACAAACCTAACTCAAAATCCTAATATTTGGAAAAAGATTCACTTTATTTGGATGAGTGATGAGGGAGTTATGGCCTCTACAAGATAGGTGTATAAATCTGTCTTCACTGGACAGATTGCACCATTTTCTTGAAAAATCCATTTAAGTGCCCAAATCAACTCCAAATTCAGTGTTTTCGGACTTTTTAGAAAGCTAACACTCTAAATTAAAGTTTAGAAGCAAAAACCCCAAATTTGGACATGTGGTTTCTGAATTGTGCAAGCTAGAAGTGAAGTCCATTTTCTGGACAGATTCTAAAGTAAGGTAAATACTATTTTAAACCACAAAATAGTGATCATTAGACATGGTTTTTGATTATAAACCATGTCTTCACTCCTCATTACATAATAAACTAACTTATGCATCATGGATTCATTGCAATCAAAATGCTCATCCATATGCATGCATGAACATAACACCAATTAAAATGACATTAACACTATTGTTAAGTTCTTAATCATGTGGAACTTGGGAAATTCCTTCATAAGAACCTTTTTATACTAACATTTCATTATGTTAACATAATCATAAATTCAATAATACCAATATTTTAGTGGTTTATGATACCAAACTTCCACCTTTTCATCATAAACCCTAAACTTGATGATAAACAAGTTTTCTTTTGAAAAACAAGAATCAAAATCTCATTTTTGAATATATGAACATAAATTTGAAAGCTATTTTATCAACAAAACCTAATTTATACCACATTTTGGATGAATCTTTTGTTACTCAAACTCAAAATCAAAAATATGAAAACATGCATAATAAGAATGTAGTTTTTGAGATTACCTTGAAGATTTGAGAAGAAAACTTGATTTTATCTTCAATTTGTTGTTGGATTCTTGATTGGAGTTTGATTCTTAGCAATGAGAAGAAAAAGAAAAAAAATGGTGATGGTGGTGGTGTGTTCTTCGGCCGAACAAGAGGGAAGAGGGAGAGAGGAGGTGAAAAGTTGAGATTGAAAAAATGGGAGTAAATCTTGTTTTTAATTTGTTTTTAGTAATTAAAATAATTAAAATATAATACAATTAAGACAAGTGTCCTAGTGACTCATCATTATATAAAAAAAAATTATTTAATATTATTCATTAAATTACTAGTCTAATTTATAAAATTTCAGATATAATTGAGAACCGAAATACCTGATTCTCAATATTTGCTAAATAATTGTCAGATTTGGAAATTTTGCAATTCAAGAGAAATTAACATGCTGATTTATATAGTTTAAGGATTTTGGACTTTTATTTATTTATTTGGCATTTCTGGACAGTGACGGTCAGATACGGAACTGTTCCGGGTTTTTAACGAAACTTCTAAATTTTTCGGGAAACTTTTTATCTTAAAGGCTTTTAATAACAATTTAAAAGTGACAAAACTTATAAATTAATCTGAGGGTGCTAACCTTAAGATTCAGAATTTGACAGGTGTCACAGTCTCCCCTCCTTCAAAGAATTTCGTCCCGAAATTTATGACTGATAATTCTGGACAGGCTTTTCATTAAACAACTTAGGGTACTTGCGTTTCATGAAATCTTCTCTTTCCCAAGTATATTCAGGTCCATGACGTGAATTCCAACGAACCTTTAAAATTGGAATTTTGCTGCGCCTAAGACGTTTAGTTTCGCGATCGAGAATCTCGATAGGTTTCTCTCTAAAACATAGGCGTCCATCAACTTTTACTTCACCTGAGGACACAATCATTGATTTGTCTATCAGACATTTCTTTAGATTTGACACATGAAAAGTGTCATGAATAGCACTTAACTCTTGAGGTAGGCTCAGCTTTTAGGCTACTGGTCCAATTCTTTCCAGTATCTCAAACGAACCAATATATCTTGGACTTAGTTTACCTCTTTTCCCGAATCTGATCAATCCTTTCCATGGTGATACTTTCAAAAGAACCTTGTCACCTTTTTGGAATTCTAATGGTTTTCTGCGCTTATCCGCATAACTCTTCTGACGATCCCTTGCAGCTTTGAGTCTGTCCTTGATGATTGATATTTTATCGGTGGTTTCTTGTATAATGTCAGGCCCAATCAGTTGACTATCACCAATTTCCACCCAACTAAGTGGAGATCTACACTTACGTCCATAGAGAGCTTCATATGGCGCACATTGAATGCTTGTGTGATAGCTGTTATTGTAAGAGAATTCAACTAACGGTAGATGCTTATCCCAGCTTCCTCCAAAATCTATAGCACACGCGCGTAGCATATCTTCCAAAGTTTGAATGGTCCTTTCCGTTTGTCCGTCTGTCTGTGGATGATATGCAGTACTCAGATCCAACCTGGTACCCAGCTCTTTCTGAAATGCTTGCCAAAATCGGGAAGTAAAACGACTGTCTCTGTCAGAAATGATAGATAGGGGTACTCCATGCCGAGAGACAATTTCGTCTATGTACAATTGTGCCAATCTTTCTATTTTGAAGTCTTCTCTTATAGGGAGAAAATGCGCAGATTTCGTAAGTCGGTCCACAATGACCCAAATTGCGTCGTTCCCTTTTCCAGTCCTGGGTAGTTTGGTGATAAAATCCATAGATACCTGATCCCATTTCCATTGTGGTATCTCAGGTTGTTGAAGAAGTCCAGAAGGCTTTTGATGCTCTGCTTTGACTTTGGCGCAAGTCAAACATTTACTCACAGAATCAGCAATGTCCTTCTTCATTCCCGGCCACCAATAATATTCCTTCAATCCTTTGTACATTTTATCGGCTCCTGGGTGAACCGAATACCTTGATCGGTGAGCTTCTTCTAAAATAGTTGATCGTAGATCATCAATCTTTGGTACCCAAACTTTATTCTTGAAATATCGTACTCCATCTGACCGTGATTCAAACTCTTTTTCCAAGTTATGCAAGGCTTCGCAACAAAGATTTTCTGCTTTCAATGCTTTCTCTTGAGCTTCACGAACTTGCGTCTTAAGGCTTGATTGGACCAATATTCCCAAAGCTCGTGTCCTTATTGATCTTACTCTTTATTTCCTGCTTAATGCATCAGCTACCACATTAGCTTTACCAGGATGATACTTTATTTCACATTCATAATCATTAAGCAGCTCAACCCATCTCCGTTGTCTCATGTTCAACATTTTCTGATCAAAAATATGCTGAAGACTTTTGTGATCAGTATAGATGGTACATTTAGTACCATAAAGGTAATGCCTCCAGATTTTTAATGCAAATACTACCGCACCCAATTCCAAGTCATGAGTGGTGTAGTTCTTTTCATGAACTTTGAGTTGTCTTGACGCATAAGCTATAACCTTATTCCTCTGCATTAATACACATCCTAAGCCTTGATGTGATGCGTCACAATACACCACAAAGTCATCCGTACCTTCCGGTAATGCAAGAATTGGTGCGTCACATAACTTGAGCTTAAGTAATTGAAATGCTTCCTCCTGTTTTTCTTCCCAGACGAATTTCTTATCCTTCTGAGTCAGTGCTGTCAGCGGTTGAGCGATTTTTGAAAAATTCGCTATGAACCTTCGGTAGTAGCCTGCCAGACCAAGAAATTGACGAATTTCTGTTGGTGTCCTTGGGGTTTCCCATTTCTTGATGGCTTCAACTTTTGTCGGGTCAACATGAATTCCTTTTTCATTAACTACATGACCCAGAAAGTGTACCTCTCGAAGCCAAAACTCACATTTGGAAAACTTAGCATACAACTTCTGATCTTTGAGAAGTTCTAAGATCAACTTCAAATGTTTCTTATGATCTTCCTTGCTTCGTGAATAAATCAAAATATCGTCTATGAATACAATCACGAACTTGTCTAAATACGGCCGACAGACTCTATTCATTAAATCCATGAAAACTGCTGGTGCGTTCGTCAATCCAAAGGGCATAACTAGAAACTCATAATGTCCATAACGAGTTCTAAATGCCGTCTTATCAATATCCTCTCCGCGAACTCTCATTTGATGATATCCAGATCGCAAGTCAATCTTTGAGAAGTACGTTGCGCCTTGCAGTTGATCAAACAGATCATCAATTCGAGGAAGTGGGTATCGATTCTTGAGGGTTAACTTATTGAGTTCTCTGTAATCGATACACATTCGGAATGTTCCATCTTTCTTCTTAACAAAAAGAACTGGAGCTCCCCAGGGCGAAGAACTCGGTCTGATAAATCCTTTATCAAGCAGCTCTTGGAGTTGTTCAGACAGTTCTTGCATTTCGGATGGTGCCAAACGGTATGGTGTCTTAGCCACTGGTGCAGCTCCCGGAATTAAATCAATGCGAAATTCGACTTGTCTCGGTGGAGGTAACCCAGGTAGATCTTCAGGAAATACTTCGGGAAAGTCTCGAACCACAGGAATATCTTGCAAACACTTCTCCTTGATCTCTTTATTGACTACATGAGCTAAGAACGCACTATATTCTTTCCTCAAATACTTCTGCATCTTTATGCAGGACACTATTCTTAACTTCCTTTTGGATTTTTCTCCGTGTACTATAAGTACTTCTCCTTTAGGTAACGGAATTCGAAGAGTCTTTTCGGAGCAACATATTTCCGCTTGGTTATTAGACAACCAATCCATGCCCACAACTATGTCAAAGCTTCCTAACTTGATTGGAATTAGATCTATCTTAAATTCCTTTTCAGCTAGACTTAGGGTACAATTCGAAAATACATCTTCAACCCTAATCTCTTGTCCGTTAGCGAACTCAATAACATAAGTTTCTTTTAGATTTTGGGGCATTTGATTAATTTTAGATCTAAAACTTAATGACACAAAGCTTCTATCTGCTCCGGAATCAAACAATACAGATGCACGATGATTATTTAAGAGAAACGTACCTGTGATCACATCCTGATCCTGTCTCGCTTCTTCCGCTCCAATTTCAAATACTCGGCCTCGTGCTTGACCTTTTTGATTCCTCTGATTGACCGTTCGAGTCTGGTTTACGTTCATCCTTCTGATAAATTTGGGACAGGCATTTCTGAAGTGGTCCTGACTCCCACACTCAAAACAGGCTCGCCTTCCTCCATTCTTACAATCTTTCGCATAATGACCTCCTTTGTTACATTTGAGACAAATAACACAATTTCCGAAATGATGATTGTTGCACTTGCCGCATCTCGGATATACTTCCTTTCCTTTATCAGCTGTTTGAGTCTGAATTCCATAATTACCCACCGTTCTCTGTTCCTTTCCTCTTCTTCTGTCAAACGGTCTCCTTGAAATTTCCTCAACCTTCCTTTTTTCCTTTGACTTTATCGTGAATGAAAAGCCCCGATCGATTGGCATTATTGGTGAGCTTGGTTGCCAGATTTACCGCCTCCTGAATGGTTTTTGGGTTACCCGAGGTCACATCCCCTCGGATTTCTGGAGCTAAACCCCAGACATACCTGTCTACCCGATTCTCTTCTGGTGTAACCAGATGTGGCACCATCTTAGCCAGCTCATGAAATCGTGCCGTATATGTATCAATGTCGTTTCCTTTCATTTCATGCTCCCATAACTCTGCGTGTAATTTCTGCATTTCGCTTCTTGAACAATATTCTTCCTTAAACATTTCTTTAAATTCATCCCAAGTGAGTTTGTTAGCTACTTCTCTTCCTCGGGTCTGCACTTGAGTGTTCCACCACGTCAGTGCTCTTCCTTGTAGTAAACAAGCTGCGAATTCTACTTTGTTTGCTTCAGAGCACTTACTTATGTGGAGAACGGATTCCATTCCTTCAATCCAAGATAATAACCCAACCGCTCCTTCGGTACCGCAGAATTCCTTTGGGTTACAAGACCTAAAAGTCTTATATGTACATTCTTTTTCTATATTTGCACCGGCTCTTGGTTGATTAGGTTGGTTAGCATTTAGGCCCGCTGCTATCTGACTAACTATGTTAGGAAGTGTGGCTAAGATTTGCTCGGATACGAGTCGTGCAATCTCAGGATCTTCTCTTCTTGGCGGCATAATTCTAATGCAACAATTTATTTTAAAGCCTCGTTAATATTTAATTCCAAATCCTTATTTCCCTTATTTCTATCCTATAATCTTAATACAATACAAATTGTATTTGTTTATTCATACATCCAAAATATTATAAATCAACCTCATGGAATTGAAATTCACAGTTTATAAACATACATAAACAATATATCATAATCATATCCATTATCATTATAATACTATGTCAAACATTCAATATTCATCCAAAAGTAATAGCCAAGCTATTTAATAATGTACTAATATGACGAGTTACATGTCCAAAAAGAAAGTTAGTCACCCAAATCTCCAACCATGATTCGTACTACTGATGCCTGAAAAACAACATCATCGCCCATGCTATCACAATTACCAAAAGTCCCATCATCACAGATAAGCAAGAGTGCAGCCATGCTACCATAGCCCTAGTTTCCATCAGTTCCCTCACAAACCCACTCATAGATTGATCGCCCATACTTACCATTGATATAAGCCCATTTAAAATCTGATCGCTTGAATTCATTATAGTCATGAGTGCATCAATGGAATGCTCATGATGGTTTACCTCCATTCTAACTCTCTCCACTTCTTGGGCCATACCCGAAACCCAGTAGTTTTCTAATGCTGTCATACCGGCTGGTTGAGACACTGGTATTCCAGCGCATGGTGGTGGCGATACCCTCCGACCCCTAAGTCGAGAAGGCCCCGCCTCGTCCCTACGTGGGACAGGTGTACTCTCTCGCTCAAAAGTGGCGGGTGAAGTCGGCTCCAAAGTAGGTGTGACCGATCTCTCCGGTGATCGATCAGAATCTGAATAATCGTGCTCAGATGGGTCATAGTCGTCACTCGTCGGAGAATTTCTTCTAGGGATGTAGGTGAGGTAGCCTGATCCGTCAGGCGACTGTTCTTGGTGAGATGGTGATCGTGACATAATGACTGCGATAATTAATAAAGTTTTAATTGTCAATCATGCTATAATTTTTATTAAAAACCAAAAATACCATGCAACTCACATAACAGTCATGCTTTTCATTTTTGTATCAAAAAGTTTCTATTTTTAGTAATTCCTAGTATAGCCAGCCCATGTCCCCTTTATACACACTTAAATTAAACAAAGGTGATCAAGCTTTGCTTAAGTTAAAATATGATAATGTGAAACACATCTTAGTTATACTACAGCGCACTTTAATTTGAAAACTTTATTTGTAAAAGTTTATAGTGTGTGGTTTTACAACAAAACCGGTATTCCCTATAACCTATGGCTCTGATACCAAATCTGTCACACCCCGCTAAAGCGGAAACACGAGGCATAACAGCTCCGATGTCATAGCACAAGATTATAAACATACCAACATTTACTTAACATTCAAAATACATTACATTTTTAAGTACAAGGTATCGTCATTGTTTACAAATTCCAAACTTTAAAATATAACGATACGCATAAAGCCAAAAATAATCTTGCTTCAAAATATGAAGTGCGCTGATAAAACATCATGGAATTACTTTCTTGATTCCTGAAAAGCATGAATAAAAACCAAGGTCAACTACAAAGAGTTGGTGAGTTCACAGGTTTTAAATATGCACAAATCATTTTTATATGCAAGTTGTCATTTGTAAAACATTCGTATAACCCAACTTCAATTCTTTGATTCATGAGCACCACAATTTACTTTCTTTACGATAAGTGTATGCAAAGACAATATTTCGTTGAGCCACTACTAAGCCATCCCTGACCGATTTCAACGCCCCCAATGAACTAACTCAGCGGTGGTTCATGCCACATGTTTAGTCATCTTATCTAGTATAGTGCACCCCTGCTCGTCAGCATTAAGGTGGGCTTGTCACACCAAATAGCGCTATCCACTAATACTATAGGCCCGATTTTCTTCGAGTTAATAGTAGTGTCACGGGGTCTTAACATAAAAAAACTCAACACATCAATTGCATACTTATCATATAGCTTATAATTCCAAATGCTTTTAACAAAGCCTTATAAATTGCCAATTCGCAATACTTTCAAACAATTCTCATGAATCTTTAAATACGCAATTTAAACATGCTTTCCACCCCAAAATCAATTAAAACGATAAAAGTGGGGCTGTGAATACTCACCTTAACGAATGCGACGGTGAAGCTTTACTTTAATACTTATGGAATTTTGCCACGCCCTTAATTTCCCTATACAAGAGTTGCCATAAGGAAACACATTAATGCCCTATTCCGATGTCCAACCAATATGTCCAATTGTCCCATGAAATGCCATTATATAAATTCTTTGGTCCATATCTATAATTAAACTATACAAAGTTCCAAATTACAATAAAACAAAATTTATACTTAAGAAGATTACCTTTCTGGATTCAGCACATGCTGTCCAGAAAGTTGTTCGATGAAATCAACACGGAAACTTAACTTCCCAAGAGAATTATTAAATCACAAATTTTGTGATGATACTATAATATGTTTAGAGTAAATCTGCATTTTTTTATAATTTTTGAATAACTTTTGATACATCAAATAATTTTTATAAAATAAAGTGTCACTGATTTTCGGATCAGTGACATACCTCACTTGTAACACATTTTTGAGATATCAATTCTTGGAATTAGACAGTGATTCATATATGGATACAAACCTAACTCAAAATCCTAATATTTGGAAAAAGATTCACTTTATTTGGATGAGTGATGAGGGAGTTATGGCCTCTACAAGATAGGTGTATAAATCTGTCTTCACTGGACAGATTGCACCATTTTCTTGAAAAATCCATTTAAGTGCCCAAATCAACTCCAAATTCAGTGTTTTCGGACTTTTTAGAAAGCTAACACTCTAAATTAAAGTTTAGAAGCAAAAACCCCAAATTTGGACATGTGGTTTCTGAATTGTGCAAGCTAGAAGTGAAGTCCATTTTCTGGACAGATTCTAAAGTAAGGTAAATACTATTTTAAACCACAAAATAGTGATCATTAGACATGGTTTTTGATTATAAACCATGTCTTCACTCCTCATTACATAATAAACTAACTTATGCATCATGGATTCATTGCAATCAAAATGCTCATCCATATGCATGCATGAACATAACACCAATTAAAATGACATTAACACTATTGTTAAGTTCTTAATCATGTGGAACTTGGGAAATTCCTTCATAAGAACCTTTTTATACTAACATTTCATTATGTTAACATAATCATAAATTCAATAATACCAATATTTTAGTGGTTTATGATACCAAACTTCCACCTTTTCATCATAAACCCTAAACTTGATGATAAACAAGTTTTCTTTTGAAAAACAAGAATCAAAATCTCATTTTTGAATATATGAACATAAATTTGAAAGCTATTTTATCAACAAAACCTAATTTATACCACATTTTGGATGAATCTTTTGTTACTCAAACTCAAAATCAAAAATATGAAAACATGCATAATAAGAATGTAGTTTTTGAGATTACCTTGAAGATTTGAGAAGAAAACTTGATTTTATCTTCAATTTGTTGTTGGATTCTTGATTGGAGTTTGATTCTTAGCAATGAGAAGAAAAAGAAAAAAAATGGTGATGGTGGTGGTGTGTTCTTCGGCCGAACAAGAGGGAAGAGGGAGAGAGGAGGTGAAAAGTTGAGATTGAAAAAATGGGAGTAAATCTTGTTTTTAATTTGTTTTTAGTAATTAAAATAATTAAAATATAATACAATTAAGACAAGTGTCCTAGTGACTCATCATTATATAAAAAAAAATTATTTAATATTATTCATTAAATTACTAGTCTAATTTATAAAATTTCAGATATAATTGAGAACCGAAATACCTGATTCTCAATATTTGCTAAATAATTGTCAGATTTGGAAATTTTGCAATTCAAGAGAAATTAACATGCTGATTTATATAGTTTAAGGATTTTGGACTTTTATTTATTTATTTGGCATTTCTGGACAGTGACGGTCAGATACGGAACTGTTCCGGGTTTTTAACGAAACTTCTAAATTTTTCGGGAAACTTTTTATCTTAAAGGCTTTTAATAACAATTTAAAAGTGACAAAACTTATAAATTAATCTGAGGGTGCTAACCTTAAGATTCAGAATTTGACAGGTGTCACAAATACCTCAACAGCATACTAGCAACCATCAACCTTCACAGTCCACTACCTTCAACAGTAGGGACTCTTCTCAAGCTCTTGTTTCCCAAGAAGGAATGGGATTTGATTGGACTGACCAAGCAGAAGAAGCAGTTCAGAATCATGCTTTAATGGCTAAAGTTTCAGAGTCAGCAAGCACTGATATTCCCACAGAGGTAACTTCAAATCTTTGCTCTAAAACCTATATTGAAACTGTTAAAAAGTACAGGGATCACAATCAGAGTATGTGTGATGACCTTAAAAGGTTAGAGAAAGATAGAAGAGAGTATGTTCTGATTGTTGAGAGGTTTTAAGAACAAATTAAGTCTTACCAGGCTAATGAACTTCAACATTCCTATGATACAAACTACTGGAAGTGGGAGAAAAATCAGTTAGAGGTTAAGCTTAAAAAGTCTGAAGAGGAATGTGAGAAGATAAGGAGTGATTTTGAGAAAACAAAGTTGGACATTGAGAAATATTCCAATGCTTCTAAAGCAATGGACTATCTCTTAAAAACTCAAGTCCATGACAAACTTAGAAGAGGAATAGGCTATAACACCACCCCTCCACCATACAACAATAACTATATCCCTCCTACATCAGATCTCTTAGAAAGACAGGACAAGAAGGAACTACCTGAAGGAGCCACTGAAGTAGATCCTTTAGACAAAGTAGTGATTGAGGCAGATTCTGAAGAAGAGGACTCTGAGAGTAAGAAGGAGAAAGACCACAAAGTTATTCCCCTAGAAAACCACATACTGACAAATGAAAGAGGGGGTAAACCTTTTGTCAAGAGTGAGAAAGTCAAGTCTGGGGAAGAGACTGTTAAGAATGTAAAAGCTGAGACCTCTGAGAGAGGGAAGGGAAAGGCACATGGAGTTCATTACATGCAAAACTACTGTTGTTAATCCCTGTACTTGTAAACAGAATCAGCCCCAAAAACATGATAAAACAAGGGGAAATCAAAGAAATAGAAATAATCATTGGGCTTTAAAACAAGGAATTGATCTGAGAGAAATTAACAGACCAAAGCCTTGTTTTATCTGTGGCAAGTTAAATCATCTGGCCAAGCACTGTTATTTCAATCCTATTAACACAACGAGCTCGCCATGTTGCAGAAACCAAAGCAAGCTGAAGGTTTCCATGCCATAGTGGATTTCCTCAAATTCTCTCACATCGCCCACGCTCTAACTGTCAATCCCACAATCTATGTGGAACATCAAAGGCAGTTCTGGGCCAATGGTGCTATTCAATCTGAAGAGGGCAATCAGGTTATCAATACAAGGTTATGTGATAAACCCCTGACCATCACAGAGGAGTGCATTCGCATCCATCTACGCTTAGATGATGCCTTAGGTATAACCTCCTTACCTAAGGAAGATCTCTTCCAATCTCTTAGTCTTATGGGGTATGAAGGTCCCACTGATGTATTCAAGTTTTTCAAGAACAAATTTTCACCACAGTGGAGATTTTTTGTTCATACCCTCCAACATTGCATTTCACGAAAAACAACTGGATGGAGTGAGTTTAGTAGTACCTTAGCTTATGCTTTGTTCTGCTTAGCTACCTCTAGAAAGTTCAATTTCTCACAAATGATTTTCAATGATTTTATGTCAAACCTGGATACCAAATCCAAAAGCTTTTATATGTATCCCAGGTTTGTACAAGAGATTATACTGAAGGAATTGACGGATCTACCCTCTTTTCAAGAGGTGTATGTACCAAAACCTCCCAAAGGGAAGGTATTCTCAAATATGAAAAGTCCCTCCAAGGACTTTTCTAGCCAAGACACCCCATTGTTCTCTACAATGATGGGTGTGTCACATTCCCATGGTGAGGCATCAGTGTCAAAGCCCTCATCTGACAACCAAACTGATGACCTACCCACACCACTCATTTCTAGTAATCCTCCTCAGTTTCCTATTGACAAGCCCACATCCCCCATCACCAAAATATATATAAGGAAAAAGGTAAAGAAGGTTCCTTCCCTTCTTGTACCTTCACCCCCACAGCCTTCAACCCCTCTAATGGAGCATTCTCCATTAGAGAATATTGATAGGGAAACCACAGGGGTGTCTCCCAACCTCAAGAAGGTGCTCACTAAGGAGCAGGTTGAGCATGTGGGCAGTGAGGCTCACACTACTGACTTTGCACAAAGTGCAGAGCAGGACAGTGTGAACATTCCTAAGACCTTCCCCACGGCAACTTTGGGTGAGAAATCATCCAGAGGTCCCCGGTGCCAAGAAACCAAGGGGGTAGAAGGTGCCTCTGCTAGGCAGAGGACCCCTACTAAAAGTTCTAGTGATCCTCCAAGGGTGGTAAACACACCTAAAGGTGGTGAGGATAGATATACCTATGATGAATTGATGGAAACGTTGGCAAATATAAGTAAGGATGTCCTATCTCAGGGCAAACTCATAGAGGAGATGCAACAGATAATCCTCTCCCAACAGGTACAGATCAGCAACCTCAAGAAATTGGTTCTAAAGCAAGTGCAAAAGAAGAAAAGAACCAAGTTCATACTGAAAAAGAGGAGCATCCTTCATGATGCTTCCAAAAAGGGGGAGAATAAGGGGGAGTCAAGAGCTGGATCTGACAAGCAAATTCCTGATGGGATGAAGTCTACAGTTGAGGGGGAGCAGGGTAAAGAAACAGGGCCAGCAACAAAAACTTTCAAGGTAGCAGCATAAATTGGGCTAGCAGCAGTAACAGAGCTAACAACAGTAATAGGGCTATCTGTTGAAGAGATAGAAATAGCAGAAACTTTTCTAAAGGCCAAAACAGACACTCCCAAAGCCACTCAAAAGGCCAAGGGAGTGGAAATTAAAGAAGGAGGTCTTGAGCAGAAAAGAAAAGAAATCAGTGAGGCAGAAATGAAAAGAAAAGGCAAGGCAAAAGTGGATGAATCTGTACAACCTCCCAAGAAGCTAAAACAGATAGAGATTGATGAGCAATTGGCAAAGAAGCTGCAGGTTGAGCTAGAACAAGAAGAAGAGACTCAAAAGGCCAAAGATAGGCAGATTGCTCTAGATCTGTCCACTAAGCTGAATGAGGAATATCAAAAGAGCTTGAAAGCTGCAGCTAAGGCCAAGAAAAGTACAGTGAAAGCATCCAAGCACAAACTGCCAGCAAAGACTCAGAAAAGACAACCTTCTAAGACCTATTTGGCCAATCAAGAAAGGAGAAAAATGATAAACTTTCTGAAAGGCTCAATTGGTGTAAAAGAAGAGATGTTTGCTAGCATGTCATACAACAGAGTTGAAGAGCTATATAAAAAGGAAATGGCAAAGCTTCAAGGGGACTTCACTCAAAGGGTTGAGTTTGAAAGACAAATGAAAGAGAGACATGATCTCAATATCCAACAACCCTTCCCTGAGAGTGAGGAAACCACCCTTTCAAAAGAAAAGGCTGAAGAAAAGAAGGAAGAACATGTTGCTATGGAAGTCAAATCTGCCAAGAGAGTGAAAACTATAGCTTCCAAGAAACAGTCCAAAAATCCAAGGGTTGAAGGAGTAGAAAAAGAGGCAGAAACATCTGTTACAGGTCATACAGAGCAATCAAGTCAAAGTGCACAACAATCAAGTCAATCTGATGTGCATTTTGGTCTTTATATGACTATAACAGATGATGAACCAGTAAAAGCAGATTCCATTTCAGTCCAAGCCCCTGAAATCATCCACTGGGATATTCTAGAAGATCAAGGAAAAGAGTATTTCAGAATCAAGAGGATAGGCGATCACTTTGAAGTTTATTCTACTTGGGGCAAGATAGTCAGAAGTTCTTCAAGGTCAGACTTGGAAGAAATGTTCAAAGTAGGAATAACTCTGTATGGGAATGTACTGAAGACATCAGGGATGAACATCAAAAAACTAGCAATGGAGTATTTATGCATGATGTTCAGTCCAGACCTTGTCAAGCACGTAATCAAGGAAGTTTTCAAGTCTGTGGACAAATGGATGCTTATAGAAAGGTGTGGGGTGTATATCTTAACCATTGACAAAAGCTTCCATGAATATTACCTGGTGGATAAGATATATGACCATAGCCTAGCCAAGCTACAAGGGATGCTGAAAGCCAAACTAATCTGTCCTCAAGGTTCTGAAATGGCAAGGATTGTGATTAGCAGGATCATTAATCAAAGTCTGGGTCTGGATCCTAATTTGGGGAACTAAGCTGAAGTGTTGAAAGCATCATGAAGACTAAGTTGAAGAACTTAATTTCTCATCCTGAAAAGTTAAGTTAGGAGGAGATTGTTGGGTCAGAATATGCTAAGGATGGATACTACTGCCAGTTGAAAGGTATTACTACTGCTTGTAATTTTAATACTGCTAGTAGAATTAATACTGCTTGAAAAGTTAGTGCTGCTACTTGAATAGTTAGTACTTCTTGGAGAGTTAGTACTGCTAGTAGTTAGTACTGTTGAAGATTACTACTGCAAGCATGGTTAATACTGCTCAATGATTAATACTGCTAAAAGAAGAGAAGGTTAGTGCTGCTTCTAAAGATAAAGAAGACTTGAAGATAAAGATGAGCTGGAGATATGGTTGAAGATAATTATGGTATTGATGATGAAGATCAATTTTATTTTGATAATTATCTTGTACTCAGTCTTGTACATATAGTATAGAAGTATTTGTTAGAATTAACAATTATTCATACGTTTTGTTTAGAGAGAATCAACCTCAAGAAAAGTTTAGATCCTTTCTATAAAGAAGTATAGAACGTCTGTTTAGCCTGTTAAACAGATTGAGGTTTTGTGTGTAATCATTAAGTTGAATTAATATAAACTTGTGATTTGAGTTCTTTATACTGTTCCACTGATTTTCTGTTAAAGTGTTTTTCCGCAACTTCTTTAACTTAAGTTTCTGAGTGTGTTAGTTAAATTCTTGTTTGAATTTCGATCCTGACAAAAACTCTCCAAACTAAGGACATTCTATGTCCTAACATTCTCCCCCTAAAGTTTTGTAAAGGAATCATCCTCTTTAAGCTCCAACTCTTCTCCCCCTTGATTTCTTTGGAAAACCTTAGCGTTGCATATCTTCAATAAAGATCAAGCTTCACCTTTGAATAAAACTCTTATTCTTCAATGTTTCAACTTTAATACCAGATTCGATTTACACAATAACCTCGACTTAGTGCACTCAAGACTTTTTTATCTCTTGAAAATCCAACACATTCGTTATGCCCACAAGAAAGAAATGTGTGAATTTTTCTTGAAAACCACAGTGTATCTTCACCTTATAACAACAAATCTGTCTTTGAACCGCTAGTTGAATAGGAGTTTAGCTTAAGAACTTTTTCTGTATAGCTCATTGGAGAAAGCATCTTGTAGCAAATACTACTTGGCAAGGGTTAGAAGAAATCTTGTGTTACTTGTTCAACAATTGATGAAAGATGTTCATTTTCTAACTTCTTTCCAGAACACTGAATGAATAAACTCTGACCTCCTTTCTTCACGAATCAGCTGGATGCGAATTCCTTCTTTGCGTAAATGCCTATGTACGAGTTCTTTACTTTTTGCAGACAGCTACGTGTGGATTCCTACTTTCCGCACGCTGCTCTTTGCTTGTTCACCACTTGTCGTAAGTAGTCCTCTGCGGATTCTATACTTGACAAAACAATATAACGCTCAATAGATTTCTGTAAGCAAAAAGATACGAGTTCAACACTTTCCGCAGACAGAAGCTTGCAGATTCTAACTTTCCGTAAGCAAGCTTCTGCGAATTCCTCACTATCCGCATATAACACTCTGCAGATTCTTCACTTTTCGTTGGAAACTACTTGCTGATTTTTGCCTTAGAATATTGTTGTTTGTCACCACAAATGAAACTTGCGAGTTCTTCATATGAACTTGCAGATTCGAAAAGTTGAGCCTGGAAGCCAAAATTCAACAAATCTTTCACATAGCTTCGAATTTTGAGATGATACTTTATAGGCATGTACGAAAAACACTTCTGAGCACTTTTGAAGTTGATGATCTTCACTAAAAACACCTCAATTGAAAATTTTGATCCCAACACAGTGAAAAACTATTTTCGAACCAAAAGCAACTCAAAATCGACAATTCTTCCAATTCAGTAGAAATCAAACATTGTAATTGATTCCATGTGACTCGACTCTAATCTCAGAATCAATTTAGCATCAAATCTTGTCCATATCAAATTCAAACTGAAGAATTTGAAATTATTAGAACACTGTTCATGCGGCTATGTTACTGTTCCATTGATAATTGCAAGTTTGATCGATTTCAATGAATAATCTCATTGATTTGGCTCTGATACAACTTGTTAGGTCCAATGATTCACAATTAATTAATGAACAAAAATACAAGAAATAGATTGGGAGGAAATTGAATGTATTATTCACAATCTAGAGAGAGGAAATGTATTTCTCTCTCTAGAAACACTGTTACACGCTTGAGGCTACAATGAGAAAATGAAAGTTACTTACAAGCTACAAAAAATTCCCTATTTATACCAACCATCCCATGTACAACATTTAAGCCCAAACCCAAATACTAAATACAAGGCCCAATACATAACATTGAGGCCTTTACAAAACTTTCCAAACTAAGGACATTTTATGTCCTAACATTCTCCCCCTAAAGTTTTTTAAAGGAATCATCCTCTTTAAGCTCCAACTCTTATACCCCTTGATTTATTTTGAGAAAGTTATCATCATGGGGAGAGACAAATTTGAAAAAGAGAAGAAGAAAGTTGAACAGAAGAATGTTGGTGTGTTTAAGGAGATTTCTGAACAGAGAAAGAGTGTAGAGAAAGATTTTGAGAAAGAAAGAAAAGTTTTTGAGACTGAGATAACCAAGCTGACAAGAAAACTATCTGAATTGTCAACTACTGTTCTAAAGGAGAAGAATGCGAAGTCTGAATTGCACAACAAGTTTGATCTACTTTCAAAGGAAAGAAACAATTTGTCAATCAAGATCAAATAACTTGAAGAGATTATGTTCAAGGTGAAGTTGACTGAGCAAAAGACGCCAGAATCAATTGTTCAATCACCGAGAGATGATCTAGTTGATTCAGAATGCTCATTCAAAATAGCTTCAAGTTCACATTTTGTGAATGTTTATAATAATCCTTTGTTTGATTCAGATGATAATCATACTTCTAAACATAGAGATCAGATTCGTCCTTCTAACCTTTTCTATGATAAACTTGTTGATGGTTCAGGTAAACATAAAAGCACAAATGACAAAGAAAAGTGGATTTGGAGAGTGAAAGGATCCTCGGATGAGAAGAAGGAACATAAATCATTTGTTCATGCATCCAATGCTAAAAGGAATAATGCTCCTAAAGGTAAAACTTTTGGCAAACCTGATCTTGTTTATACTGTTAATCAATTGATCAGGTTAGCATAGAAGAAACTTAATTGTTCTTACTGTGGTACATATGATTTTGTTAGCAAAAATTATGTGAATTACTGGTATGGTTCTTACTACATCTCTCCTAATAAAACTGCAATTAACAAACCAGGACCTAAATACCAGTGGGTACCAAAACCTAAATCTGTGTTGCAGGCATCTAAAGACTAAGGGGAGAAAGATGAATGGCTTCTAAACACTACAGTTTAGAACCCGTATCTAAAAGATCAAAGTAGACTTCTGAATACAACAGTTCAGAACTCGTACTTCAACGAATATTGGTTTCTGATTACACCAGATCAGAACCTGGTCTTCACTGTTTAAGAACATTGACTTTTGAACAAAGCAGTTCAAGACCCGATCTTCAATGATAAAGATAGAAAGTTACTATTCTCACCGGAGAATACGTGATGTTGGCTTCTAGATAATTCTGTTCAGAACCCGGACTTCAATGTTTTTCTTCTTAAGGATGCTGAAAAGATACATCATTTTCAAGAAGTTTTTTTGTTGTCTATTTGAGGGGGAGTTTGTTTAAAGTTTTTACTGTCATATTTTTTTGGGGAGATAGAAGAAAAGAAAACTGCTATTAACTGTTATATTCATATTATTCTATACTAATTTGACTTTTTACAGATAACGAGGAAGAGTGTCTGAAATTTTGTCAAAGGATGCTTAAATGATAATATTCAATTTAAGGGGAGTTAAGATTTCTATGTTGAAGGTATATTAGTTTGATTCTTAAACTCTAACATATCTTGAAAAAAGAACGACTTTCGGATGTGAAAAATGTTTTTCTTAAATGTTCAAACCTCTTCGTGTTCTCAAAAAGATCTTATGAATTTCGAAGTGTGATTTTAAATGTTTTTCATATCAAGTACTTTCATGATCAACAGACCATGTGTTTCTCAAAGATAAATATTTGTGTATTATCTTGTCTATATACTGTCAGGTATTCTTACACACATCGGTTCAGTACATTCTTATTCACATTGTTATTGCCATGTTTCAAAAGATAAATCTTTCGATGGTAATACTTCCGTTTGGAATTCAATTTTGAGTGAGTATCACACGTCAATTCTTTATAATTGGGCTTTTTATTGATAATATGTTTATATCTTGTTCATATAAACAAATATTCGTTCTTTGATATCCCAAAATATATATTTTTCTTCATGATATTTGATCTGATCGCATCATTGTCAGATTCTCAAAACACTTCACTTGAATTCATTTCATTCATTCAATTTCATTGTTTTGAGAGATCTTGAATGTTTAAAATGCTCAAATTTCATTCATATTTTAGTGAGCATACATTTTCTGATAATAATATCTTGTGCTTAACTGTCAAGATAACTGTTGAGCAACATATTTCTTTTAGGACAAAATACATGGGATTCAGTGTGAGTGCTTAAAAGACTTTAATGGATTCACGTTAATCAGCGTTTCCTACCCCGAAAATACTCCTTGAGTGATTGAGGGAGAAGGGTCAAAAGAATAGAGTGTGGGAGTGTGCTGAGGTAAAATGGAAAAGAGAGTTTGGTTAGAAGCGAGCTCAAATGATTAAAAGAAGGAGGGTGGGAGATTAGAGTAAAAGAATATCAAACTCTGCACCAAACTTTTTCTGAGCTGAGCAGCCACATTATCTGTTGTTTCACAAGTCTTCATGAACTTCATTGAAAAAGGCACTAGCCTATGCCAACTCTTACATATAATCCCACCAACTACTCATTCTTTTCTTAACAAAATAATGTTTCATATTTTAAAGGGGAAGCATCACATTATCTATCTGATCTTCATTTGGAAGATGATGATATTGAAAAAGAAGGAAAGTTGCCCCACCTTCGACCCTTTCTCATGCATATTGAGTCTATGTAATATCTGTTCCTGTCTCAACGATTTACATACTTTGAGCCTGTTTAAGTTTTAAATGCTTCAATCATTCTACACTTGCACGAGAACACAAGGAATAAGTTTTCTTGTCTTAACATTCATAGAAAATTCCTTTGTGGTTTTTCAATGATTGAATGGAAGCCCTGGGGGAGTGAACATCAAAAAGCTCCTTTCCATTGTGTATCCGTTACACAGTGGCTCCGTGCTATTGACAGGAAGATTAACTGTTTCATATGTTGATTCAGGGTTACCATTTCTAATTTGTCTGAATTTCAAAAGATTCAGATAAATACTTTTATAAATTGACGATATAATTCTATATCGGATCAGACTGAGATTATATTCTTTGGCAGAGACTGTTTATATGTTTCCAAAGGAGAATGCTGTTATCTCATGAAGACTATCCTTACATTGCTATTTGGGGGAGATATTTCAAAGACATAACTGAAATTGATAATGTTTTGATGATTCTGATACTCAAAATTCATCAAAAAGGGGGAGAGTTTTTAATGATCAATTTCAAAGAGAAAGCAAAGTCAAGTAAGAGTGATAAAATGGGGAGAAAATAAAAGTAAGAGTGATAAAAGTAAGAGTGATAAAAGTAAGAGTGATAAAAGGGGGAGAAAATAAAGGAAGATTGTTGATTATTCAAAAGGAAGAAAAGTTTGTCGAAGAGATGATTCAAAGAAGAGATCTAAGTCAAGAGAAAGTTGAAAAGCTAAAGATGTTTGTACTTCAGGTTAAAGCAAGTTCAGATTATTGCTGTGTTAAAGAAATTTTCTGAGAACTTGTTGCATGTTTGTTACAAGTGGGGAAGATTGTTGAAGATATTAGAGTTTTGAAGATTTCAAAGTTTGTAAAGAATGTCAAAGTTGCTCAAGATTCAAAGCTGATAGAGATTATTTGTTGAAGATTTTTTAAGTGAATGAAGACATGAAGATTATTGTCAATTTTTTTTAAATCTTGAATCCAATTGGGGAGAATGTTGAGTCAGAATTGTATTCAAGATTAAATGAGGGTCTTTTGTGTAAATGTTTGTAAAGTCTAAGTGTTTGTGTTGAAAAGTCAACATGTGTTGATTAGGTATAAATACCTTGTGTCTTTGTTAGATTGATAGACGAACTGAGCGCATAATAGAGAGAGTTAACATTGTTGAAAACATACACACATAGAACACACCAAATAGGTATATGGTTTTATGGAAGTGTTGTAATCCTTGATTAATCAATAAAAAGAGCATTTCCTATATTGTTTATGTGATTATCTTGAGTTAGAAACTGGAACTACAGGTAGGAATGGGGATTTACCTAAAAGGTACAAAAGATGCACATAAGGTAGAAAAAGACTTAAATTTTTTTACTCAAAATTTAACATACCTAGAGATCCAATAAGAAAGTTGAATCTTGCTTCATCCAGAGGCTTGGTGAAGAGATCTGCTAACTGAAAGTCAGTAGGGATGAAGTGTAGTTCAATATCACCTTTAGAGATTTGATCTCTGATAAAGTTATATCTGATATCTATGTGCTTAGATCTGGAGTGAAGCACTTGTTTGCAATGGCTATTGCACTTGAGTTGTCACATAGAATTGGCACCCTTTAGTAGAATTGATCATAATCTTGTAGTTGATTCTTCATCCACAGATTTGAGCACAACAGCTTCCGGCAGCTTACTGGTACAAATTAGAGAATTTCAACAAAAAGTATTACAGATGAAAAAACAAAAAGAGGAACGAGTTTTTGGACAAACCAACTTATTAGTTACTAATGATCAAGGATTTAAAAGATTTCAAGGACGAATCTAGATTCCAAAGATGGGGAATTCTAGAGAAGTAATTCTTGGTGAAGCACATAAGTCAAAATATTCTATTCATCTTGGGAGTAATAAGATGTACAAGGATTTGAAAGTTTACTACTGGTGCCCGGGAGTGAAGAAATCCGTTGCTAGTTATTTCAAGAAATGTCTTACATGTTTAAAAGTTAAGATTGAACATCAGAGACCTCATGGGCAGTTGCAACCACTAGACATTCCTATCTGGAAATGGGAACATATCACAATGGATTTTGTAACCAAATTACCTAGAACCTTAAGCGTTTCTGATACAATTTGGGTAATTGTTGATCGATTAACCAAGACAACTCATTTTCTACCCTAGGAAATTTCACATTAGAAAGATTAGCTAAGATTTATGTTGATGAAATCGTTGCTTTAAACCGTAGAGGGCCTTGTCAAGAATGTAAACATGATCGGGCTTTTCAGCTATGAAAAACCCTCCAGGTTGTGAAACGTATACCTCCTCCTTCAAGATGCCATGAAGACTGATTACCCAGTTCTCACAGAAATCCTCAAAGGTCATCTTCTTGCCACAACATTGACTAAAACTGTACAGAGGCTAATGATCTACCGAAAACAGTTTTGGAAGAAAATTTCATACCATCCAATGCCAACAAATTATTTCACAGCTCAAGTGGATCACTTTGAGACAAAGTTAACCCTGAGCAGACTGAGAAGAGTACTAGATTTACCTAGAGCTGATTCTTTTCATGGAAGACAAGACTTTAAGGATGTGGCATCTAAGGATGAACTTTGCGCTGATATAATATCTTTGGGATATGGAGATGTCTTGGACAAAGCTTCAAATATTAATTGGAAGTTCCTACCATAGTTGTGGTATACAATGTTTTCTATTATCAACTAGTATTTGACTTCAAATCACACATGCCTGGATAAGTGCAACATCTCTGTACTAAGGATCTTTCATGGAGTGGTCTTCAACCGACATTATGACTTGCAATCTTGATATAGAATGAGCTGATAGAAGTTGCGTCTAACAAAGAAAAACCAAACAAAGCAAGAACATTTATTCCATTCCAGAGGTTCCATCAGTTGTTTATTTAGAGCATGTTAGGAGGAAACAGTGACATCCCAAAGAGAGAAAATGAAGTCAAGTGGCAAACAAACACCATTATGTTCCTCAAACTCACCAACATGGAGTTCCCGTTTGTCAGGACTATATCTGAAGACCTATTAGCTTATGCAAATCAACAGGCAGAGTGTGTTAGAGATACATTAGTTAAAATGCATTGATGGTCTATCCAGATCCGGTAGGACCTACCCATAATGCCTCCCATGCCTCAACTCAGAGAGAGAAGTTAGGTGTAGGATAAGAGCAGGATCAGGAATAAGGGGTTCCTGATTAGGGTGTGTTGAAAGAAAATATTAATGGGAGGGGAATTGAAGGGGCTACCTTGGCTGATACTTCTGCTACTAAGGATACTGATCTAGATGATACTGGATCTGAAACATCTAATGATTTATTTAAAGATGATCCAGAAGATGTGTTTTCTACATCTTCTGAGACTGATACAGTAGTGAATCTTCAAGACACTTCAGATGATGATGATCATGATCAGGGTGGTGATGATGATTCCTATGATGCTATGCTACATTTACTTCTACAAAAGATGGGTCCCAGACCTAGTGTTTCTTACAGTGATAGTACTGATGATGAAGCTTCAATCCACGGTGTTAGAGCATATTTGTTTTATCCAAGATCATCTAGATTGAAAGTCAAAGCCTTAAGCAAAAGTCAAAGTCAAGCTACTTTAAAAAGAAGTCAATGTCAAGCTAGTTAGTTTTAGTTGTTTTGTTCTTTGTAATGTTTGTAGGTATAAATAGTTTTTCCCTTCCTTGTAATCTTGTAGCAACTAGAGAGAGGCATTTTGATAGAGAATCATATTGTAGAGAGATAAATATTCATTGAGAGAGAGAATTTGTAATTTTGATATTGTGATCAATGAATATGGCATTTGGAGCTGAATTAATCTGTTCATCTTGATTACTTGCATTAATCTGGGAATAATAATTGGTATCAGAGCAGACAAAGATCAGAATCAAGATCAAAATTTGGAAAATTTGGTCGTATCTTGAAGAACTCACTCAACGTACTGTTCAGATTTGAATTATGTGGTTTCTTGTTGTTTTTGGTGTAAATTTTGTTGCTTTGTACTCCTTTATTGCAATAGATCAATTCTTGTTTTGATTGTGTAGTCAAATTCATACTTAATGAGTGTGATTTTTGAATTGTTTGGTGAATTAGTATTCGAAGTCCGTATGAATTGTATTAAGATCAAATTTGGTAATTGAGCTATTTTTGGTTGTAATCTTGTATTATAAAGTTGTTCAGAGTATAATCGAGATCAAATTGACAAAGTTTCAGAGGTTATTTCGAAGATTTGGATCGATTTTTGGCCAAATCAGTGTGTTTCTAGTCGACAAAGGGATGAACTCGCAAGATCTAGACAATCCACAAGTATCAATCTCAAGAAATCGCAGGCCTACTTTATTCGGTGATTTTGTGTTGTTGGTGATATAGTCTAAGGCAAGAATTCGCAAGACGTTGTCTACGAGAAGTAAATAATTCGCAAAGCTTAGCTTATGACTTTCTCAGAACTCGCAGAAAGCTGTTTACGCAAAGTAAAGAATTTAAAAGCTACTGCTTACGAGTTGTTACTGTTCACCTTCGTCAATTTGCGAAAAGTTCAAGAATTCGCAAACAGAGGCTTACGACAAGTTGCTCAATTTTCTTGGAATTCTTTGTAAGTCAAGAACTCGCAAGCCAGCGCCTCTACGAGAAGTCACTGTTCACATCCTTCGATTTGCGAAAAGTTCAGGAATCCGCAAGTGGTCTTTGCGACAATTTCTTTTCTTGTTTTTGTCTAAGTGTGGAACTCGTATCTTCACGAGAAGTTCATTTTATTGAAATATTTTATAAGTATAGAACTCGTGTGTTCACGACAACGACAAGTTCATCTCAAAGTGATTTGAAAGTTTCTATGTCAAGAACTCGTGTGCCATGGTTTACGAGAAGTCTAGAATTCGCACGCTACAATCTGCGAAAAGTGAAGAATTCGTATACTTTGGTCTGCGACAAGTAAGAATCCGCAAGCTTCAGCCTGCGACTTCCTCACTTCTCAGGTGTAGTTCTCTGCGACAAGTTGGTTATCAAGTGTTTTGCGACAAGTGCACTTCAGTGCCATGCGAATTCTGTACTTTGTTACTTTTTGACTAATTTTCAATTTTTTTCTGGAAATTTCTTATTTTTGTTAACGATCTGTGCATGTTTGTTCAAAATGACTTCCAAAGATGCTCTATATATTGGAATAGATGTGAAACCACTAGTACTATTTAAAGGTGAGTATGAGCAATGGAAAGACAGATTCCTCGACTTCATTGATAGACACGACAACGGGGAATACATAAAGCAGTCTATAGATGAGGGTGTGATGAAACCAGTAACTGCAGTTGTACCTGATGATGAAGATGATACTTCTGACAGTGGTGATGGTACTGAACCCCGAGAGCCTAAGACAAAGAAGATAGTTGTTGACATTTCCAACTATTCAGCTGAACAGAAAAGGAGATACAAGGCTGATAAGCAAGCAAGGTCCCTATTGTTACAGAGTATTCCAAATGAGATCTATATCAAGATAGACAGTTACAAAGCTACTGCAAAGAAGATATGGGATCAGTTTGTTAGTCTAAGATTCAAGCAAGATTTACAATAAGATCACAATTAGGCACAAGTTTTAGAGAGAGAGAGAGTCTAGAGAGAGAAAGTCATATGTCGTATATCTCTCTAAATCACATGGTTACAAATGACAAGCTTGGTTACAAACAACTTAGAAACAAAAGCTTATATAGGTTCAAACATGCCTTGACCTCAATATAAGACAAACATAGAAAAGTCAACAACTTGACATTACAACTGATCTAAACTATACATTAACAATCTCCCCCTTTTAGATCAAATTGTCAAAATCTTATCTCTCCCATTTTCCTAAACTTGTTCTTCTTATCCCCAAGAATGATTCGAACCTCCTAATGCCTTTCCTGAACTCAATCCTATCATTAAGTGCTTCGAGAATCCTTAGCATCACAAGCTTAACCCTTCTTGGTAAACGCTCACCACCTTGTAATCTCTGTCTTTCACTTTCTTTATATTTGTCATTGAGCTATAGTCTAATCACCTTAAGAGTTCCATCATAAAACTTTGCTATTTCAGACACTCTAAAGAACTTCTTCTCATTTTCTCCATTTTTGTAGACTACACCAAACTCAGGTTCTTCAAGCACAGCGAACAGATCATAGTTGTCAATATCAGACAAAGTCAGATTTGGTTTTGTTAGATCCCATTTTAGATAAACAATTGAAGGAACTCCATAGAAATGTAGAGATAAGAGAGAAATTAACAGTATAATTATCAAGAACTCATCTCATATGCATTGATTTCATTAATGGAGGAGAAAATGGGAAGAACACCACAGTAAACATGTAAACGACTCTCATTAGTCTGTGTGTGTGAAAAGTGTGTTCTCTCCAAAAACCTAATGATAAAATGAGCCATGGGAACCTATAAATAGGGCCCATTTACAAAGAAAAGGCTCAAGCCCATACAACTAATTTAAAATCCCAAAATATAATTTCTTTATAAAACATTCAATTAAATTGGAGGCTAATTTAAGCTTACAATCTCTCCCTAATGTTTTATAAAGAAAGCATCATCATATAGTCTTCCCCTTGCTTTCTTTAGAAGATTTGGTGTGACATTCTTCTAGTCTTCAAAGCATTACAAGCTCCCCCTCAAATGTAGGCTCATATTCTTGAAAGACTTGGACTAATTACCCCATTTTAGCTAGTTTTCATGTCTCAACTTCACCACTGTTTTTGACCATCAAAGAGCCTGATTGAGAGAAAACATAAATCATGCACATTGAACTCCATCCTCTTATCTTTACAACGATCTTTGATTCATCCATTTTGGATGAAAATGAGTGAGTTGTGCAAGTTTTCCCTCAGCTGCGCAGAACGGTCGTCAAAACAAAAAATTTGAATCTCAAGATCTCGTTGAGTAAGCGTTCAACACCGAGCCTTAAACTTGAATAACAGAAAAGGGAGTGACAATCAATGTGTCACATATGTAGCTTGAAACAATGAAGACTAGATGATAGAACACCGTTCTTGAAAGCGGAAAGAGCGCGAGTGAAATGCGATGCTTTCAGTCCAGCACCCTTATGCAGACTTTGACACTGATTTTGACAGATCAGAACAAGAAATTTGAGAAAACTCAAAACTTCAAAGTCGTACATCTATGTTTTAGAAATCCAACGCAACTAGACTCATGTAAATCGGAGCTTTGAGTAAAAAGTTGTGTACGTGTTTCTAAAACAGCACAATGTTGTCTGAAAATCTGAAAAATTCGGGCTTCGGGCACTTGGCTCGTTGCAACCTCTGGACCATCGACCTCTGATATGTGTGCTTGGTTCTACCTATGATCCTCCCCTTCTGGTCGCTTCTATTTTGTGTTTTTGGTCCACAGAGGCTCTGTGAACAGCCTTAGAGGTTCTGTGCAATCTGCCCTCTGTTCATATTTAAGTTTCTGGACTGTTAACACACTCAGAGGCTCTGAACAACCTTACAGAGACTCTGCGTAACCTCTGATGTGCCTTTCTGCCTCTGAGCTTCTGCACGTGCCTCTAAGCTTGAATAAGACTTTGCGATTAACTCTGCACATCTTTACTTCTGCAGCCATACAGAGGCTCTGATATTTTTCTGGACAACTTTTGCAGAGGTCCTGCGTAGCTTCTGCAGATACCTCTGTGGACAACCTCTGTATAGCCATAAAGAAGCTCTGTGCATCAGCTTCTGTGCACAACTTCTGTATGAGTAAAGTCAAGATCTAAACTCTTCTGAATCTGGACAACAACTTATGTTCATACAGCAGCAAAGTCTGCAAACTTAATAGCAATCAACTCTGGTCATTCTTCTTGGTTCCCACACATTTTTGAGTCACTTCTGTAGAACAATTCTTTCACAGAACCCTTTTTTTAATGATAAGTAGCAACACCAATGACATTAATGAACAGAGCTTCGAGCAATAATGGACCATTTTACTCACAGCTTCTGTTTTGAATACAGTGTTTTGCTTCTGCAACAACTTTTGATTTAAGAACTCATTCACCAGAGCTTCTGGACAGGCTCTGAACAGCCACATAATCTATGTGGATAACATTTGTATTATGTCCCATTGTGTGTACATTTCCAGTGAGTTTTATCGAAGTCAGAGCAACTACAAACGGTTTACACAACAGCCTCTCTGCATAAAAATTCTGAATATATGAGATCATCTCTGAATATTATGAGCGATCACAATAGCATATCAACAGGTTAGACAGTCTCTGATCACAAAACTCTACACACGAATCAACTAAGATTGACACCTTTGGAAACACACAACCTCTGGACTGTCATTTGTATGAGCTGCACAAATCTGATGTTCTTTTACATTCTTGGTATTACAACAAGATCAACATCCTGTTTGACTTGATCAAAAAAAATCTTCTTTCATTTTCTGAGATCACAGAACCATTACAGTAGCAACTTTCATGAATGAACAAAATCTCTGTTGACTTGATCCGGAAAAAAATCTGCAGCTTTAAGGACCAATCTTTATAAGCAATGAACCAATATCTGAAAGGCTCACGATCTACTGCTCTTTGATGATTTGGACAGTAAAGAGCATCTGTGGTCCCTTGTAGTTTTGCAGCATATATCCTACCAAAGGATTCAAGTAGCTCTGTTGGATTTGTTTAGCCAGAGATGGACCTTGCTGCATGTTCATCCATTGGACTTCACCAAGTTGCAAATCCCTCGTTCAATCACAAATGTGTCCACCATTCCATTGTTACAAGATTGCCAAACCATTTGTGTGCAAGTTAATGAGCTACAACAGTTGCAACCCTCTACTTGTTAGCTGTAGAGTGCTTGTCATCATAAAGTAAAGTTGTTTCATCATTCTGCACACATAGGTTGTTGCTGCACAAGATCGACACGAGCAACAGAAAATTCCGAACATATTATGATCGATTTTGAAACATAACACGGTTATTACATCAAACACAACTCAAACTTATCGAATCTGCTTAAGCAAATTGTTAGACTTAGCTGCTGCACATTTCTGTCTTGCATTATTGAAGCAACAGTAATCAATACTTCACTGGAACCAACATAACAACCTTGATCATTTAATCTAGTCATTCAAACTCTGTCCACAATCATTCAAATCTACATATACATAAATGACAACAACTTTATAATTCGATAATCTGCTGCATTTCGAAATCTGCTGTCAAAAAGGATACAGCAGCAACAAAGTTCGATAATCTGCTGCATTTCGAAATCTGCTATCAATAATTCTGCACAACTCTGTTTTCCAGCCTGCTGAAGTGCAATATGCACATTTCCATCACAATTGCAAATTCTGGACAGGCTTTGAACAAGTCTAGATGCATAGATCATTCCAAACTCAAATACAAAACTCAAAGTTTACATATAAAGCTGTTGAAACTTTGGATAAGCATGATCAACAAGCTTTATGCCTTCAAAGTTCAAAATCTTATTATTCTAAGCTATTCGAACAACACTGTGTAAGCTTTGTTAAGACATTGTCAATAGCCTTTCAAAACAACATACATTCTGCTGCAGATCTCGAACAATCATTCAACATTTTGAAATCTGAACTATATACAATTGACCAACAGCTGCACAACAAAATCTTTACGTTTGACAACTGCAAAATACGTTTGCACAGTAGCAAACAACAACAAGCAGACCCAATTTGCGACTGTATGCACTTCAAAAATTTTAAACTCTGAAACAATCAACAGCAGCAAAAAAAAACTTTATGTTTTGCCCGAATTCGATCATAACCAATAACAACTAGATATCCTCATGATCAATTGTGCATAGATCTGAATTGGAAGAAAAACCTCAAACTTCAATAAAAACACATATTATAACAATCTGTTCTATGCTATGAAACCTGGTACAGGATTAAATCTCCATCCTTATTCCTCCGAATTTGGATCAAGCAACATTTTCCAATACCTAAATGTATTAGTCTTTCATTTAATCGATTATGAGCAGTAGAATTTTGAACAAAATTTGGAACAAAGAGAGTCCAATCGAGCTACTTGAATCCTTTGGTAGGATATATGCTGCATAACTACAAGGGAACACATATGCTCTTTACTGTCCAGATCATCAAAGAGCAGCAGATCGTGAGTGTTGAAACGGTTCAACATGTATGATAGTGGGAGCTTGTTTGATTGCAACAAACAATCTAGATCGGTTTTTTGGTGACATGCATGCATTTTTAAAAACTGTTTTGCTGTTTTATGTTTTTGACTTTGTATGATTTTTTTATGCCCGGGTTTCTCAAGCCCCAGTCGATCAAACAGATTCAGATCTTTTTGGTCTTCTCAGAACCCAGCAACCACAAGCAGTTCCAGTGGTTCCTCAAGTTCAATCTGATAGTGTTCGTGCTCGGAGTTCAATTCATTCAAACAAGATGTTAGGGCTTCCTTACAATTGATGCAACAACAAATTTCAGAGTTGTAAAAGGTTGTCCAATTATCTTGCCAAGCTCAAGCTGATAGCTCAAGAAAAAGGCATGATCATGATTCAGATCATGACCATGAGGGGGAGAGACTGAAGAGACAGAGAACTGTTAGGAGCTTTGAAAATATAAATGGAACATTGTTTGTATCTGAAGGGCTAACTTAACATGTTCAAAGTGGTGATCATGGAGAGATGAGTGGAATGGAGCTAGTACTTTATGTTGATACTAACCGGTGGTTCTTTATGTGATGTAATTGATGTTAGTGTTGATGATGATGATGAAGAAGATAAGTATGAAAAATTCTGGAAGGTTAAGGAAGAAGAAAAGGAAGATCTGATAAACTTCTCTGATGATGAGAATGAAGAAAATGTGTTAGAAGGATTGTTTGAAGATAGAGATACAGATGTGCTACAATAGATGTATGGGCCAGAAACACCGGAAGATATCCAGATAATCCCTGTTCAAAATGAGATACCCGAGCCTAATCTGGACGCAGTGCAGGAAATTCTCGAGTTCCATGAAGTCAACTTTCCTGATTTTCCTAAAGTTACTGTCAACCAATCAATCCAACCAAGTCAACCTAGCCAATCAAGTCAACCTCAACCTGTTCACACTCCTATTATGCCAAACATTGATGAAGCTGGTCCATCTAATGTCAATGCACCTGACTCAGAATATGGTCCTACTGAAACTGAACTTAGACAGATAAGGCATGCGCTCAGAGTTCCATTCCTAGAAGAAGAAAAGAATATATTTTTACATCATATCAGAAAGCTTGATATCTACCTTGTAATGGGAATTATAGAGAAGCTGTTTGAGTACCAGCAAGAATATGTCAGCATGATAAATTACTTGAGAAAATCTCAGAAGGAAGTGAAGTCTAAGTCAAAGATAGTCACTGTTAAGGAGGTCCACTTGAAGAAGTTTGTTAGACTATGGTACCCAGCTTTTACAGCTCAAAGGCGAAACATGCTAGACTACACGTTTCCTGAAGTTGACTTTCATAATCTGAAGTTTGATGATCTTGAGCACATGTATCATTTGTTCAGAGAGATAACTATATGTGATCCTATATTTCAAGCATATTAACAATCAAAGAACAATGATTAAAGATTGATTCTAGAGAGTGAAATATGTCACAAGCTTTGTAGTCATATATCTCACGTTTTTGTTACAAGATTTACAAACTTGAAAGGCTTTACATACTTCTTACTTACAAAGAAACCAAAGACAAAAGGGTATTTATATAGGTTACACAAGCCATAACCTCATACAAACACAAAGATAGAAAGATCAAACAACAACTTACAAAATTCAAACTTACATAACAAATTGATTCAAACATATCTAACAATCTCCCTCTTTTGGATCAATTTGCCTGTCTTCAACTTGTCCACTTTCTCATACTTGTTCTCCTGCTGCCCAAAAACGATTCAAACCTCCTAATACCTTCACTGAACCGAATTCTATCTTGAATGGCAAGAATTACAGGACCAATGAATATTCTTTCAGACCTTGGCATGTGATCATTCTCTTCAAGCCTTTTCTTCTCACTTTCATCATATCTTGTTTTGAGCTCCTTCAAGACTAACTTCAAAGTACCATTAGAATACTTAGCAATCTCTAAAGCTATCATGAATCTTTTAACCTTTTCTCCATTTTCATAAACAACTCCCAACCCTGGTTGTCTAAGTACAGTATAGAGTGGAGTTTCTTCAAGCAATGGATGAGTCATATTAGGTGCAAGCAAATTTATTCTTCTCTGATTTGTTTCAGCACCAAGTTGGAAATCATAGCAGTAAGTGTAGAAGATATGCCTTCTGATAAACCTCTTGATTGTATCCAAGTCATAGATCACATCTGGAAATCTGATGGTCATCTCTCTGAATTCATGATACAAGAACTCAAGATCATCAAAGCTTAGATTGATGAAGTCAGCTTCATTGAAGATATGAGTCTTCATGTCTTTTCTTTGAACAACAAATTCAGGATACCAAATGCCACAAAATCTCTTCAGCTTTACCTCCTTTACAACAACAATTCCATCTCTGGATTTAACATCTTTAGAGGTTCTATAGACAGCAACAAGCATTCTGACATATTGATCTTTATACTCTAGAGATTTATCTTGAATCCCCAAAATCTGATATTGGTCAAGCTGTCTGATATAGGTCACAAAGATCTTGACATTTTCTTCAAGATATGGAACTCTTAAAGCACGATGGACTCTTTTAATCTCTTCCAAAGTAGGACCAAACTCATCATATCCAGTATAAGGTGTAGAACCAACTACCGCAGTACCTAAAGGACCTGCTTGATCTGGAATGATAGGTGCATGAGGTGGTTTGTTATGAACTTCTGGTTGCTTTACTAGGCTGTTTGGCTTTGGAATATAAGGCAACTCCTCTTCTACATTCATTTCAGAACTCTGATTGACATTTTGCTCCACAAAGGTATCAGTCGGAATCTCATTAGACACAGGAAAATCAAATTCTTTGAAAGTTGGGACAGATGGAATAGAAGAGGTACTTGGCTCAGGTGCATCATTGTGAACAAGACTAATATGAATATCTTCTGGAGAATTCTGATCAAATATCACATTCAATGCATCAAAATCCTTGTCCTCAAATAAGCTATCAAGAACACTTTCTGCTTTATCAGGAACAACTTCAGCTTCTACAACTTTCACTATTTCAACATCATCATCAGAAGCAATTTCCATGAAGTCTTCCTTTTCCTCCTCCTTTATCTTCCTTTATCCTCCTTTGTCAGAAAGAAAAATGATATTAACATTCTGTATTCCAGTTGAAAAACCAAGATCTCTAAATCTTTAGAGAGAGAAAGTAGAGAGAGAGAGAGACTTGGAAGCGCAAAGTATATTATCTCAATAAAGTGCGTGTGTTTCTTACACAAGACAAAGACCAAAGGGACTTAAATACCCTTAGTCAGATACAACACTGATAAACACTAAACACAGTATTTGACCAAGACCTATAAATACAATGATTACTATAAAATCAGACCTAACAATCTCCCCCTTAGTAATCATTGGTGCTTTGGTCTTCAAAAATGATCTTCTAAATCAGCACGGACCATAAAAGCGACTTTGTGAAGTTTTCTGACTTTTAAGAAAAAAATTCTTCTCAGCATTTTTCAGATTGAAAATTTCTTTGCTGCTTGAGCTTTAAACGATACACCTTTTTTTAATGACCTTGAATGAACTGTGGTGTTCGGAGCAGGAACAACAAAAGAATTGATATGGCTAAGAGAATATAATCTTTGAGCGAATCTTGATCAGCAGATAAACTTTTGAGCTCTTTGTCTCTTTAACTTCTCCTTGACTTATCCCCCTCATGACCTTGATGATCTTGATCAACTTGGTCATGCAAATGTTGGAAACGAGACATTGTAAAATCTGCAAAATCAAAGAAACCAAGAAAACAGAGGAGGTTTGCGCTTCACTAAGGATGCGCAAACTTAGGTTTGCGTTTGACGAAGGATATGCAAAACATGGTTTGCGTTCATGAAGGATACGCAAAGCGAGGTTTGCGTTTCATGAAGGATACGCAAAGCAAAGTTTACCTTTTGAAACCCTTTGACTCCCCCTACACAAATGCACTAGATATGACAATTCAAATTAGCATTCATATAAAGAAAATCAGATACTCCCCCTCAAAACTAGATAAAATCTTTGAAAATAATTCTCTTTGTTCACTCCCCCTTCAATAATGCATAAACCCATTAAAATATATTTATGAGAACACAATGATCAGATATTAATGTAGAAAGAAAAATATACTGAATGTAAATTTTGAAACGACTAAACATATAAAATTTTAAACACTAAACAAATTAAATTCTACAGAGTAATATTTTACAAATTTATCAATCATTTGAAATCAAACATATGTTGTAGGATACAAGAACAAGTTTCATTGCATATCAAGTTAAGACATGTTCAGTTTCAAAAACTTCCAGCAATCTATTAGTGTGCTCACATGCGAATCTTCGATTAGCTTCAAGAAAATGCAATTCTAAAAATATTATAGAGAACCTTGCATGTACTGATACCAAGTCATCAAAAATTAAGACTTTCACAAATTTACAGGTTTATCGCAACTCAAACATATCACCAAGTATCATGAGATGTGTGCTCATTGGCATCTTTTAGCATTGTGCACATTGGCATCTTGACATGAGTGTGCTCTTTGGCATCTTTTAAGCGTGTGCACTATGGTATCTTTTGATCAAAAAGTTTATTAAGTAAAGAACATGCTGTAAACGTAACTTTCTATCTGACCCTATTGCAGGATTTGGGTCAGCCGCTCCCAGACCAGTTGGCCTTAGGGGACTAGGTGTCAAGCACCCCTTGGAACTTACTCTCCCAGATCAGAAAGGCTACATCGACATATCCTAAACCCATTCATACCAGTAGAACATGACTTTCGATCTGGTTCTATTGAAGGATTTGGGTTCGATCACTCCCAGACCAATTGACCTTAGGGGACCAGATGACAAACATCCCGAGAAACTTACTTTCCCAAACCAGAAAGGCCACAGGTACAAACTTTTAAACTTAGAGATTTCTGTATTTTATGAAATTATAATTCATCTCAATCACTCAGGTCAACATCTAAGTGCTTAGCCCATATTTTCATTCCGATCTATAATTCTGATTAATTAGGTAGTCTAAGCAAAGTAAACTATTAAAATTCCGAATCACACAACTTTAAAGCAATAATAAAAGTTTCAAACATGTTGCTGACTTTTCGACTTTTGTAAGACTTGAAATTTGACCATATAAAAACTTTAATATAAACAAAAGAACTTGAAAATTTATTCTAGACACATATTTTATTCAAAAGAAAGAAAAAATGTAAAACTTTACTTTATAGAATAAAATTTGTAAAGATTTAAACTTTTAAACTCAATATGCCGATATTAAAAAATTTCATTTAAGACAAAATGTAAAGAATTCGGCAAGTTGATATTTAGTTGGAACAAAAGAAAATTCAATTATTTCATCTTTCACATTAAAAAAATTTGTGACTCAAATTAAAAAAATTTGGGTTATACAAATGCAAAAGAAAGATGAGCAAGCTCAGATTCTTGAAAAAAAAATAATGAGAAAAACTAGAATAACATCATATACAGAGATATATGCAGCGGAAATAAAATTGATGTACTCACAGTATCTCATTTAGTCAGAAGCTTAAATCATTAAAGAACGAGTTCTAAACTGATTTGTTTAGAAGTCGTAGACTATGAAGTACGGGTCCTGAGCTGAAGTACTCAGAAGCCACTATTCTCTTACTCCCCCTTAACATGTGATGCCTGCAACTTTGAATCAGATAAAGATTTTGGTGCCCACTTGAATTTGGGCCCATGTTTGTTAATTGCAGTTCTTATGGGGAAAGAATAAGCAGAATTGACATTTAAAACACGAGGAATATGATCAGAGAAATAATCACAACTATCAGAAGAGAAAACATAATCATCAGAACTAGAATCTGAGGAAGAACATGAGACATGTTTTGAAATTCGAATCATTTGCTTTATAGAGTATTTGGAAATTTTATTACATTTAGCAAATGAATCACTGTTATAAAGTTTGTCTACACATTTATCCTCATCAAAAAATATGTTCATCAGATGTCCGCTTCTTTCTCAAGATTTGCTTCTTTGATCGAGTGCTCAAAGTCCTATCTGTAAGAATTATATCAGAAGAATTAGAACAGCCAGAATAACTGTATCTTGTTTCTTCGACTTCTTTGACTGTCTTCTTTTACGCTTAGGTTTATAATATTGATCATTGAGCGTAAAAGAATCATCAAGAATTTTAGACGAAATATTTAAATCAGAAGAAATAAATTTATCTAAGCAACCAATCTGATCAACTAATAAATCTGAATTTGCCTCGGACTATGAATTATTTTGAGAAAAGATTTTAACAGTTGAAATTTCCTTTTTATTTTCCTTAAAATCAGAAGATAGGCTAGAAATAGAATCCGATTTTTGAGAAAATAATTTTTCCTCAAGACTTGACGTCATGAAAGAAAGAAAAATATCAGATTCAATTTTCTTCAAAATATTTTGATCTTCTATCTGATCTTCAAGATTTATGATTTTTCCTTCTAATACTAACGGAGGAGTATATTTCTTCGAATCATAAATGATTGGAGAAATATTTTCCTTATCAGTATCAGGTGCATAAGGAGCAATAAAATCATCAGACATTGAAGATTTGATAGGAGATATATTATTTAAAACTCTTCTCCCTCTTCTTGATTTTTCAGGAAAATATTTTGCATTTTCGGACGTATAAACAAAAGGAATTTCATTTTTCTTGTTATTTGTCCTTTTCTCATGTTCGATTTCTAACACTTGCTTCTCATTCATCCAATCAATTTTAAATTGAGGAGCATAATGAGCAAGAGTCAGATAATCGTATTTATATAAAGTTGGGGATTTTTCAATCGCATTGTTTAAACAATGAGGATTTTCAAAACCAAGTCCCCACCTTTGTTTTAAAGCTTCTTCACTCCTTGGCTTATTCCTAAAAATTGTTTGTTCATATTGGTTTCTTCGATAAAGCTTTTCTTCTAACTTATTTATTTTGTCTGAAAATTCATCTTTTAATTTGGTCATGTTAGTCAAAGACTCAAGATAAGTAATATTTGAATTTTCCAATCATCCAATTTCTTTTGAAAGGTGTCTTTTGTATTTTCTAAAATAGATTTTTTATCTTTCAAAGAAATTTTCAGTTTGTCAATCAAATCTGACTTTTCAGAATTTAAATTCTTTTCAGATAAAAACTTAGAACGTAAATCAGACAAAGCATTAATTATGATATTCATCTGAGAGGTAATGAAATTATAATCAAATTCAGAATATACCTCATCTTCATCAGAATCAGAATCGTCTGACTGATCATCTCCGATTAAGCACATCTGAGCGATCTCAGCGTTTGAAGCTTCATCATCGGAATAATCCAGCCAGAATTCTTCTTCGGCCAGCAGAGCAGTTCCGTTCTCTCTCTTTTCAGCTAGTTCCATTTTCTTTCTATAATAAGCTGAGTCCTTAACCTTCTTTGCTCGACACTCCTTTGAATAGTCGCCCGACTTTCCACAGTTATAACAAGATGCAGTCTTAGGCTCGGGCACTTTGACTGTAGAAGAAGAAGTGAAGCGTGAAGAGTTGGAACCCGATCTCGGTTGGAACTTCTTCTGGTAATGCTGAGAGAGAAGGATCATTGCTTTCTGTAAAGCCTCACCATCATCATCAGTTGACCCGTTGTAAGCGTTATCAGACAACGCCTTTTCAGCCAGTTGGCTCGTGAGGAGTGCAACCGGGTCCACTGATTTCTTCTTTTTATTAAGTTTTGCCTTCTTTTCTATCACCAGACTCTCATCAGTCATCAGAATCTCGTATATTTCTTGGATTTGCATTGTGGAGATCCGAACATCGTTCCTCAGTTTGTGACATGTTTTGTTCCATTTAGGCTGAAGAGCATTAAGGAATTTCAGATTCGTCTCAAGCTCTGTCTTGATCAGATTTATCTTTCGGAGATCATTCAGTACTGCACAGAATCTGTCGAAAACACTCTTTATAGACTCGTTGTCTTTGGCCTTGAACTCCTCAAAGTTGTTCATGAATCGAGTATGTCGGAGCTGAGTTGCGACCGAAGAACCAAGCACTATCTTTTCCAATTATGCCCACAACAGATTTGGATAATCCTTGCAGTGATCAACCCGGTTGTAGACAGAGTTTGGTAAAGCAAGCATTAGATTAGCTTTCAGCTCTCGATCAGCTTTCATTCGTGAAGCCTCTTTAGGTGTTGGAGGGTTCTCTTTATTAGGCTTTATGAAAGGTCCTTCAGATAAAGACTTCATCATGTTTTCTCCATTGGCTTGACGCTCGATGAAGTTCAGAAATCGATCTTGCCATTGAGTGAATTCGTTTTCGTCAACTAGGACCGGAGGACGAGTTTCTGTGCCCAATGACATCATGAGGTCACTCGTGTAGAACTTGGCTTGAAAAACAAACTTTGAAGAATCCATAGGTCCCAAACTATTTTTTTTTTAACTAAGTCTGGAACTTGCGCAAAGTAGAACTTTCCGGATGAAGGCAGAAACGCAAGACAGGCTTTGCGTATAAGGAAGGATCCGCAAAGTGTACTTTGCATTTGCTTAGAGAAATATACAAACTGTAGTCTTTTGGAAGCAAAAGGATGCGCAAAGTTGAAGTTTTCGGATCACAGAGGATACGCAAACCAAACTTTGCGTATGATGAGGGATGTGCAAATAAGACTTTGCGTGTGAAGGCGGAAGCGCAAAGTAGACTTTGCGTGTGTAGAGGGAAGCGCAAAGCAGACTTTGCGTTTGTAGAGGGAAGCGCAAAGCAGACTTTGCGTTTGTAGAGGGAAGCGCAAAGCAGACTTTGCGTTTACTGAGTGATACGTAAACTGAGGTTTGCGTATGAAGCTAGAACCGCAAACTTGAAATCCTTTCTTTCTTGATACGCAAGAGAAGCTTTGCATTTCCAACGTGAACCGAAAACCTGAAAAATTCACTAACACACGAGTTAGACAACAAAGAATTTTACGCAAAATATATGAATTGTTAGAGCATAAATATGTTGGATACAAGATCAAGAAGACAAAAGTCAAAGTTCAAGAAGTCAAAGCTGAGAAAGTCAAATCTCTTCAAAGTCAAAGTCTTCTGTAATAAAAGTCAAAGTATTGTATTTGTATTTGTTTTTCCTTGTTTTAGTTATAGGTATAAATAGTTTCCTTTCCTTTGAAAATTGTAGTTAACAGAGTTAAGAAGTCAGATTGTAATATCTGAGAGAGATAGATTCGTAGAGAGAGAGAGAGAGTTCTAGAGAGAGAAAGTTGTAAATTGTGAATTGAAAGTGAAATCAAAACAGGTAATTGATTCTTTTTCATGTTTTGTTTTGATTAATTGATTAGAAACTAGATTCAGGAACAAACAATTGGTATCAGAGCAGATCCAAATCGAAAATCAAGAAAATCAGAATGTTCGTATCTATGTTCTTCGATGTCCAGGTTGATTTTGAGTTTTAGTGTGTTTTTGGAGTTGTAAATGATTAGGTTTTGTTAGAAACCTGTTATTGATCGTTTCTGTATAAGTTTTAGATCATTTTGCACTATAATCGATCGTTAATTTTGATTTTAGTTGAGTTCGAAGTTCACGAGTCCTGTGCACTGTAATTGAGTCGATTTATACATTTTTGTGTATTTGATCGAAATTAGTTGTTAAGATTGTGTTCTAGATTGTTTGTCCCTGAATCTAGTTTCTAATCAATTAATCAAAACAAAACATAAACAAGAATCAATTACCTGTTTTGATTTCACTTTCAATTCACAATTTACAACTTTTTCTCTCTAGAACTCTCTCTCTCTCTACGAATCTATCTCTCTCAGATATTACAATCTGACTTCTTAACTCTGTTAACTACAATTTTCAAAGGAAAGGAAACTATTTATACCTACAACTAAAACAAGAAAAACAAATACAAATACAATACTTTGACTTTTATTACAAAAGACTTTGACTTTGAAGAGATTTGACTTTCTCAACTTTGACTTCTTGAACTTTGACTTTTGTCTTCTTGATCTTGTATCCAACATATTTATGCTCTAACAATCTTCCCCTTTGGATTCAAGATCACTGTTGAAAGATCTAGCAATTCAGTCTTCACTTTAATCTCTGTCAGTACAATCTCCCCTTTTTCTTTGACGGTATTCTTTCCAAAACTGTCTTCAAACGATTAACAATCTCCCCAAAACTTTCACAATAATACTTTCAGACTTTGGAAAGAAATTATCTTCAGAATCAGCACGAATTGCTTTAGCAAATAATCTTCAAAGAAAATTTCCTCAAATCTTCAGAAATTCTTTGATCTTCTTCGAATCTTTACTTTGAATCTTCTGACTAAGACATTTCCGAAAATATTCTCTCAAAAACTTTATCATTTCTTGATACCATAATACCAATTGTTTGTCCCTAAATGTAGTTTCTAATTAATTAATCAAAACAAAACATAAACAAGAATCAATTACCTGTTTTGATTTCACTTTCAATTCACAATTTACAACTTTCTCTCTCTAGAACTCTCTCACTCTCTCTCTCTACGAATCTACCTCTCTCAGATATTACAATCTGACTTCTTAACTCTGTTAACTACAATTTTCAAAGGAAAGGAAACTATTTATACCTACAACTAAAACAAGGAAAAACAAATACAAATACAATACTTTGACTTTTATTACAAAAGACTTTGACTTTGAAGAGATTTGACTTTCTCAGCTTTGACTTCTTGAACTTTGACTTTTGTCTTTTGATCTTGTATCCAACATATTTATGCTCTAACATAGATGATTAAACGATCAAATTGTAGAAGTTTTGAGTTAGATTTCTAGGTCTAGATGAGTTTTTTGTGTGATTTTGATCAATTTCAAAGGTTTGCGCGTGTTCATCAAGGTTTGCGTTTCATTCATCGAGGTTTGCATTTCATTCATCAAAGGTTTGCGTGTGTTCGTCAAAGTTTACGCGTGTTCATCAGTGGTATGTGCTAGTTCATCGAGAACTTTACCAAATATCTGTTCAAAGTGTTGGTTTGCGTGTTTAACTACAAACGTAAAGTTGGGTTTGCGTGTTTAACTACAAACGCAAAGTTAGGTTTCCGTCTGTAACTTGAAACGCGAAGTTCATCGTTTATGTCTTTTTCACGACACGCAAAGTTGACAAACGCAAAGTAGAAGTGATTGAGTTCAGAGACAAGTTGTGGTTTGCGTTTGCTTCTTGAAACGCAAAGTAAAGGTTTGCGTTTACTTCTTGAAACGCAAAGTAAAAGTTTGCGTTTGCTTCCTGAAACGCAAAAGTAAGGTTTGCGTTTACTATTCGATACGTAAAGACATATCTGGGTAATTTTCTCAGCACGCAAAGCTACTCATCACAAGGAAGGTTTGCGTAATCAATTCGGCACGCAAAGTATGGTTTGCGCACCACACTAGAGACGTAAAGTGTGGTTTACGCATCACTCATGAAGCGCAAAGTGCGGAGGACTTAGACAAAATTTTCAAAATAGTAATATGGCCTTTAATAGTGAAAAAAAATTTCTCTAGGGGGACCCCCGTGCTAAGTCTGCGAAGGGGGACATATTTCTGGTTGTGATCAAAATTTCTGATTTTATATTTCAAGTTTTCTGTATTTTCTTGATTGTTTCATTTGGACTAACGATTAGTTTCTAGTTTCTTATTGCATTTATTTTTCAAAACAGGTTTAAACAAGATGACTTCCATAGATGCTCTTTCCATTGGCACTGATGTCAAGCCTCTTGTTCTGTTCAAAGGAAGTACGAACAGTGGAAAGACAGATTCCTTGATTTTATAGACAGACATGCAAATGGAGAGAATATTATGCTGTCAATCACAGAAGGTCCTATGGTACCAATCATGGTTCAAATACCTGATGATGACTCGTCTGATAGTGAAGATGGTACTGAGGAAAGAGATCAAAAGATGAAAACAGTGGCAGTGGATATCTCTCAGTATTCTGAAGAACAGAAAAGCCGATACAAAGCAGATAAACAAGCAAGATCCTTACTTCTTCAGAGCATTCCGAATGAGATCTACATCAAGATTGATAGTTACAAAGAAAATGCTAAGAAGATGTGGGATCAATTGCAAAAGATGATGATGGGATCCAAGGTCGGGAATCAGATGAAAGTGGCTAACTGCATCAACAGTTATGAAGAATTTAAAGCCAAAGAGAATGAAAGTCTGGAAGACACTTATGAACGGTTTGTCTTGCTTCTGAATGAACTGACAAAGAACAAAGTGAAAAAGAAGCAGCTGGAGAATAATGTCAAATTCCTAAGTATCCTACAACCTGAATGGAAGAAGCATACGCGTAGGATGAAACAAATGAAGGATCTGAATGACATACCGTTACATGAGGTTTATGAGACTTTGAGGTAGAATGAAAAAGAAGTGGAAGAGAAAAGAGCTGAGAAAAAGAAGGCAGAAAAGGTTCCTGATCCTATTGCATTGGTAGCCGGAGAGAAAAAGAAAGAAAAGAAAGAGAAGAAGAAAAAGAAGAAAGTGCTTACAAGTTCTGAGTCTGAATCTGAATCAGATGGTGATGATGGAGAAAGTCTGAAACAAGCCATGCTTTTACTGACTCGAGCTTTTCAAAAGAAATTTTACAAGAAGCTGGGATCAAATTCTCAAAGGTATTCTTCATCAGGTTCAAAGAATCATGAGCACCGAGAAAGGGTGGAAGGAAGGAGATATGAAGAGAACAGATATGTTGAGAAGAAACCTGATGAAAGGAAGAAGTTTGTGAATGACTACACTATTGCAGAAAAGCCAGCAAGTGATCCAGTCAAATGCTACAACTGTGGCAAGATTGGTCATTTTGCAAAAGATTGTAGAAAGCCAAAAGTTTACAACTCTCAGTATTATCAGAACAAGCTGTTAATGGCCAAACAACAAGAAGCGGGCATCGCTTTAATGGCTGAGGAAGAATTTTGGTTGGATCATTCCGAAGGTGAAGATGAGGAGAAGGAAGAAACTGCTCATCTCTGTCTTATAGGAAAAGAAGTGAAGTATGATGAGTCAGATGACGAGACAGCTGATGAGGTATTAAACTTAACTGAAAAAGATTTTGTAACCAAAATGGAAGCTATGATGGTTGAGCTTAATGATCTTCAAGTAAAACTGAAGAAAGAAAAAAGGCAGAGTTGCTAAAAGAAACAATAAGATCTTTGAACTCAATAAGTTTGTTATTGGGAACAAAGATCTGATTGATTCTGTACGCAAATCTGCTTCTGATTCTAAATCACAAGTAGATTGTTTTGAAAAGAAGATTTCTGAGTTTGAAGTTAAATTTTCTAAATATGAGTTTGAGAAGAGAGAATCTGCACTAACTGTTTATAAATTGCAGGTTGAGAACAAACTCTTGAATAAGAAGGTAAATGGTCTGGAAGCCAAACTTTATGCAAGAGGACAAACAGATCAAACCATTTTTCTTAATGCACCTGATGAAGAGGCTAATGTTAAGGAAAAATGGGGACTTGGTTTTAAAAACCCCCATTACTTAAAGAAAGCCATCAGAAAACAACCAGCATTATATAATTTTGATTTTCTTGCTTGTGCTGGTAAACATACTCATTTAAAACCCAAATTTGTTACCAAATTACCGGAAGAAGTTGAGGCCAAAGAAACTGAAAATAGAAAGAATGTGAAGAAAATGCAACTACCATTTAACTATGCAAAGTTAAATGATAGTTATCTTTAAGAAACACCAAAAGTTCTTTCAAACGATTAATTTGCTAGTTATTCTGTTTCTGAGATGAAGGCAAAACCTGCAATTGCAAAGGTTTATGTTCCTCCACTCATTCTTGAAAGCAAAATAGTTGAGTTGTAAAATGTTTTATCTGATGAAAAACTTTTGGTTGATATTCAACAAAGTGTATTTTCTACTGTATTAAAGTACACGATTTTTCAATCTACATCTACAAAGTGTTCTAAAGTTTCTAAGGCACTTCAAACTTCGTCTGATAATTTTGATGACTTATTTGAGTCTGCAAATGATTTTCTTAATTCTGATGATGGGTGCATAGACGAAATTGATATGTTTGACTTTAATGCTATTCTTCCTGATCATTCTACTTATCTTTTAAATGAAAGGGTGTTACCAAGTGTTCTTAAAACTGTTAAATCATCAACTAAGTTTGATGAATCAGTTTCTGTAACTGCTGACTATTATTCTCAAGGTAAGAAACATAAGAAACAGCGATTACAGAAACAGAAACACACTGGTACACAAAAGAAAATTCAGTTTCAGAAATCTGCTTTTCCTAATAGATCTACATCTTGTATTTCAGATATAAGCAAGAAAAGGTCGAAAGCTCGAACTGAATGGCGACCAAAAAGGAAGGATGATGAGATAGCTGGATCAGTTTCTGATAATTCTTCTACTAGATCAGTTAGTAGTGATAATGATGTAATTGATCAATTTTCTTCATATAAACAAAACCTTGTAACTTCTTACAAGCGATATTCAATAAAGCAATTGATTCAATTATCTCCTATTTCTACTACATCTTATCATTATCGGAGAAATGACTTTGTTTACTCTCATAATTATTCTGATTGGTTCGGATCTTATCATGTGTATTCTTCAAGATCAAATATTTTTAAAGGTTTTCAAAAGAACAGAGGGTCCATTTTCAAATGGATACCAAAATCTTGTGCTAATCTGTTAGGACCCGTTTTTAAATGGGTACCTAAATCTATTGTTTCCTGATTTCTCTTGCAGACCCGGCATATGTGGTACTTGGACAGTGGATGTTCCAAGCATATGACTGGGCAAAAAGTTTATTATCTAATTATACAGAGAAATTCAGTGGAAATGTCAGATTTGGAAACGATCAGCTTTCACCAATCTTAGGATATGGTGACATCATTCAAGACAACATAACGATTAAGAAGGTGAGTTATGTCGAAGGTTTAGGGCACAACTTGTTTAGCATCGGTCAATTATGTGATAAAGGGTTAGAGGTCAACTTCAAAGCTAAGAGATGTTCGGTTCGTACTGAAGACGACAATGAACTATTAGTCGGAAATCGAAAGACTAACCTCTATACCATCAATCTTTCAAAGGTACAGAATGACAGTCACGTTTCCTTATTGTCAAAAGCTTCGATGCAGCAAAGCTGGCTTTGGCACCGAAGACTATCACATCTGAATTTTCATTACATCAACAAGCTGGTTAGTGGGAAATTGGTAAAAGGACTTCCTGATCTGAAATATGAGAAAGAACACTTATGTGTTGCATGTGAGAAGGGTAAGATGAAGAGAGCTCCGCATAAACCGAAGCCTGAACCAAGCACTAGTTCTCCGTTAGAATTGTTACATATGGATTTGTGTGGTCCAATGAGAACTCAGAGTTTGGGTGGAAAGAATTACGTGTTGGTTATTGTGGACGATTACTCAAGATATACGTGGGTCAAATTTCTTCGATCAAAAGATGAGACACCGGAAGTTCTCATTACTTTCTTAAAGACGACCCAGGTGAAAATGCAGCGACAAGTCAAGTTTCTTCGAACGGACAACGACACAAAGTTCAAAAACAAGATAGTTCAAGAATATCTCGAATCGGTCGGGATATCACATCAGTACTCTGCTGCTCGTACGCCTGAACAAAATGGAGTAGTCGAAAGGCGAAATCTGACGCTAGTCGAGGCCGCTCGTACTATGCTTAGCCAATCCGATCTACCTCTATTCTTGTAGGCAGAAGCTGTGTCGACTGCATGTCATACGTAAAATCGGTCCATGATACACCGCCGTTTTCAAAAGACTCCATATGAACTGATCAACAACAGAACACCAACAATCAAGTATTTTCACATATTTGGGTGTAAATGTTTTGTGCTTAACGACAGAGAGAGTCTGAATAAATTCAGTGCTAAGGCGGACGAGGGTATCTTCATTGGTTATTCTTCAACATCGGCAGCATATCGTGTTTATCTGAAAAAGTCAAAGACAGTTGTCGAGAGCGTTAATGTAACATTTGATGAAGAAATGGCTTCTGAACAACTCAATTCAGAACCCGTTATCACTGGAGTATTAGCTTCTGGGCAGATCAGTCCAGAACCTGTTTCTACAACGACAAATTCTAATAACGCTTCTACTTCTAGTTCTCATTTAACTGATTTAGATTTGTTATTTGAATTCTTTTATGATGAGTTTCTAGGTTCTAATATACCTAAATCTGTTGTGACTGACAGGTCTGAAGATAGAAGTTGCAATCATCAAGTCACTTCAGATGTCTTAGCTGAACAAGCATCCCCTGTTCAGACAGAAACTCACATTCCAACATGTACTCCTACAGTTGAAGATGTACAAGTAACTGCTGAGCCAGAAGTAACTGTTTCAGTTGGGTGTCATACAATGTCTACTCAACAGCCAGATTCTGCTGTATCAACTGATACTTCTGCACATGAAACTTCAACTGGTAACCCCCCTCCTGTTATTCAAACTGAAGATTCTGAAAGTGGATTTCTAGATGATGATCAAATTCAATCAGTATCTACTCCACTTCCTCATGAGCATCGCTGGACCAAAGAGCATCCTTTACACCAAGTAATTAGAGATCTCAACAAGCCTCTGCAAACTAGGTCAGCGACTATTAATCAGTGTATGCATGACTCATTCCTCAGTAAGATTGAGCCAACGCGAGTATCTGAGGCTCTTGCTGATTCGGACTGGGTATCTGCAATGCAAGAAGAGATCAATCAGTTTGAAGCCCTAAAGGTTTGGAGATTAGTTCCAAAACCGGAAGGAAAGACCGTGATAGGAACTAAATGAGTATTCAAGAATAAAAAGGATGAAGATGGTATCGTCATAAGGAACAAAGCTAGACTTGTTGCCAAAGGTTACCGGCAAGAGGAAGACATAGACTACGATGAGACGTATGCTCCAGTAGCGCGTATAGAAGCAATCCGCATGTTTCTAGCCTACGCAACTCATAAGAATTTCACAGTCTTTCAGATGGATGTGAAAACAGCCTTTCTGAATGGCATTCTTAAAAAGTAAGTGTACGTGTCTCAACCAGAAGGGTTTATCAATCCAGACAAGCCAGATCATGTCTACATCTTGGACAAAGACCTGTATGGTTTAAAACAAGCCCCTCGAGCATGGTATGACATTTTATCTAAATTCTTGGTCAAGTCCGGTTTTTCTAAAGGTAAGGTTGATACCACTTTATTCATCAAAAAGGAAAAATCTGATATTATCCTTATTCAAATATATGTTGATGATATAATATTTGGTTCTACTAATCCAAAATTTTGCAAAAACTTTTCTAACCTCATGGTGTCATGTTTTCAAATGAGTATGATGGGAGAGATGAATTTCTTTCTCGGATTACAAGTTAAACAGTTTTCTACGGGGATTTTTATTAACCAATCTAAGTACATTTTGGATATTCTTCGGAAGTACAAAATGGAAAATTGTAAACCAATTGGAACCCCGATGGCACCAGGTACTAAGATCCACACTGATCCTTCGGGTAAAAGTGTTGATGTTAGAACTTATAGAGGTATGATAGGATTGTTAATGTATCTTACATCGAGTAAACCAGATATTATGTTCTCAACATGTTTATGTTCTAGATATCAGGCTGCTCCCAAAGAATCCCATTTGGCTGCTGTCAAACGGATTTTTAGATATCTGAAGGGGACTGAAGACCTTGGTCTGTGGTATCCTAAGGATACTGGGTTTCAACTGACTGCCTATTCAGATGCAGATCATGAAGGTTGCATGTTGGATAGAAAGAGTACTTCTGGTCACGTTCAATTTCTTGGAGACAAGCTCGTTAGATGGGCATCAAAGAAACAATTATGCGTTTCCACATCGACTGCTGAAGCAGAGTATGTAGCTGCTGCCAGTTGTTGCTCTCAAGTCCTGTGGATGTGAACACAACTACGAGACTATGGATTTAAATTCGATAAAATTCCAATATATTGTGACTCAAAGAGTGCAATCGCGATATCTGCTAATCCTGTCCAACATACGAAAACCAAACACATTGATGTCAGGTATCATTTTATAAAAGATAATGTAGAAAAAGGAACAATTGAACTTTATTTTGTAAAAACAGATTATCAACTTGCAGATTTATTTACCAAACCCTTAGATGAAAAGAGATTTAATTTTCTTGTCTCTAAGCTTGATATGTTAAATCTTAAGACATAATCGGTTGTTACCTACTAAAGTTATGAATTGTTAGTTTTTATCATTTTCTTTATTTTTATTTCTGAAGGATATATGCACTTTAATTGTTTGCTCATGATCTCAGGGGGAGTAAGAGAAGATTTTAGATGATCTACATTATTTTGAGGGGGAGCATAACTAATTTCTGCATTTTACTTAACTGACAATTTTTTTTTTTTGTGATGCATGATTTTAGGGGGAGCATATAAGTCAAGTCAAAAGGAGTAAGACTATGATTTCTGATTATTTCTGATCAGAACTCGTATTTTAATTGTTTTACTGCTTTACGTCTTTTATTTTCTTTTATTTTCGAACAAATTTTGTGAATAAATTTTTGACTAGACTTTGAGACTTGTGCAGAATGAGAGAAGTTTACAAGATCATATCTTAATGACTTCAGCTTGATTTCATGAGATTTAAGATTGCACGAAAAGGTAAATTTCTTATCTTAATCTCAAATATATCTGAAAGAAGGACAACTTTTAGATATAGAAAACATGTTCTTAAATGTTCAAACCACTTCTCGAATTTTAAACAAATTTTATAATTTGGAAGTGTGATTTTAAATGTTTTCATTTTATTTTTGTGCTTCATTGATAAATAAACCATGTGTTTCCAAAGATACATACTTGTGTATTGTCTTTTCTATATACTTTCAAGTATTCACACACACTGGTTTGAATTCTTGTTCAAAATAGTTCTTACCATGTCTCTAAATTGAAACAATTTTTTCGATGGTAAGACACCCCGCTTGTATTTCAAAGAATTTTGAGCGTCATTTCATTTCAAAACGTCATTTCAAGAATGTCTATGTCTTGGTTCATATAGACAATATCCATTATTCTTGACCATAAGCCTTAATTGATATATCATTTCATTTCTGATCATTTTCATACAATGTCAGATTTTCAAACAAATCTCTTGCATTCATGTTCATTCATTCAATTAACTTGTTTGAAATATCTTCAATGTTTTAAAATGCTCATATCTTCATGATTATATTTATGAAGCATATTTTCATCTGACATTTGTATATGAGCTTTAACTGATAAAGTTAAATTATCTGAGCAACATTATGCTTTTATAGGAAATATGGGTTCTTTGTGCTAGGAATTAACTGAACTTCTATGATATCACGTTAACCAGTGATTTCTACCCAAGAAGTTATTCCTTTAGTGATTGAGTGTGAGGAGTCAAAAAGAAATGAGTGTGGGTGTGATGAGGTAAAATGGAAAAGAGAGTTTGGTTAGTAGTGCGCTTAATGATTAAAAAGAAAGAGGGTGAGAGATCAGAGTAAAAGAATATCAAACTCTGCACCAACTACTTTCTGAGCCGGGCAGCCACATTACTAATGCTTCACAATTTTTTTTTCGTGAACGTTATTGAAACAGGCAAATAGCCCATGCCAACTCTTGATAATACCCCACCAACCACTCATTTTCTTCTCAAAAAGAAAATGTTTCATATTTTCTGGGGACGCAGCACATAATCTATCTGATTTTCATTTGGAAAATCTGGATATTGAAAATGTTTCATATTTTCATTTTCATTTTCAGAAATGTCCAAGTAAGAAGATTCAAAGTAAAGATTTGAAGAAGATCAATGAATTTCTGATGTTGTAATGATTTTTGAGGAAATTTTCTTTGAAGATTATTTGCTAAAGCAATCCGAGCTGATTCTGAAGATAATTTCTTTCCAAAGTCTGAAAGTATCTTGTGAAAGTTTTGGGGAGATTGTTAATCGTTTGAAGACAGTTTTGGAAAGAATACCGTCAAAGAAAAAGGGGAGATTGTACTGACAGAGATTAAAGTGAAGACTGAATTGCTAGATCTTTCAACAGTGATCTTGAATCCAAAGGGGGAGATTGTTAGAGCATAAATATGTTGGATACAAGTTCAAGAAGACAAAAGTCAAAGTTCAAGAAGTCAAAGCTGAGAAAGTCAAATCTCTTCAAAGTCAAAGTCTTTTGTAATAAAAGTCAAAGTATTGTATTTGTATTTGTTTTTCTTTGTTTTAGTTGTAGGTATAAATAGTTTTCTTTCCTTTGAAAATTGTAGTTAACAGAGTTAAGAAGTCAGATTGTAATATCTGAGAGAGAGATATTCGTAGAGAGATAGAGAGAGAGTTCTAGAGAGAGAAAGTTGTAAATTGTGAATTGAAAGTGAAATCAAAACAGGTAATTGATTCTTGTTTATGTTTTGTTTTGATTAATTGATTAGAAACTAGATTCAGGGACAAACATGAATGAAGCGCAAACTATTATGAATGATGCGCAAACTTGAATGAATGAAGCGCAAACTTATGAACGAAACGCAAACTTCAGAAACTCACACAAATTACGCAAGACAAATTAAAACTTTGAAATTGAACCAAGAAAAACACACACTGATTATTGAAAAACACTTTCTAACAAATTTCAACCAACAATATCGATTAAAAACAACTAAATCACGAAATTCGTAATTGAACAGTACATAAACCGAGTTTTTCCAGAAAATCAAAATATTTCAAAATTGATGATCAAAACGCAATTTTCTTGAAATTTGATGTGAATCAAATATATTCTCCTCGTAAAAACGAATCCAACAAATCAAATAACAAAGAAATTCGTTCAAAAACCAAACCGAATTTGATGAAAAATCTGAAAACGAGATTTTCTTGAAAAATTCAAGAAAATCAATCAAATTTTCGATTTAATCCACAAATTCAGTATCGAAAAAACAATCTCTCAATTCTCTCAAGATTCAGATGGCTTTGATACCAATTGAAAAACCAAGATCTCTAAATCTTTAGAGAGAGAAAGTAGAGAGAGAGAGACTTGGAAGCGCAAAGTATATTATCTCAATAAAGTGCGTGTGTTTCTTACACAAGACAAAGACCAAAGGGACTTAAATACCCTTGGTCAAATACAACACTGATAAGCACTAAACACAGTATTTGACCAAGACCTATAAATACAATGATTACTATAAAATCAGACCTAACACCAGTTATCTCCAAAACTTCCTTTCTTGAAGCAACCTTAGGCTTTTCAATCCTTGGTTCATCACTTGAATCAACATACAGAACTAACTCCATTCCTATATCTTCAACAGCTTGATCACTCTACTTATTACCACGATCATCAACATTTTAATCTTTATCTTCACCAACATTTTCAACATTTTGAGCTTTCTCACCCAATCTAGCAGCATCAGATACATTAGCATTCTGTTTCTCCCTATTCTCCCCCTCATGGTCATGATTAGAATCATGATCATGCCTTGGAATAGATGCTTGGGCTTTGCATGATGTTTGCACTACCTGTTTAAGATCAGAAATGGCATGCAAAACATAAGCTTTAAAAGAATTAAAATATGAAGCTTTATCCAAATCTGCTGGTTGCACAGATTGTGGTGGTTGTGATTGATGGTGGGATTGCAGAAGTTAAAAAAGATCTGCAACTTGTTGATTATCCAGAGCTTGTGATAAAAGTTTAGCAAACAACAGGGACTTCAGCTCATCAATGGATAAATCAACAGGCTTGGTAATTTGTGGTTGAGGTTGAACTGGTTGAATAGGCTCAGGTTCAGCTGTATGTTTCCCTTTCAACAATCTTTTAATACTTATCATCTCCTCCTCAAACTTCTCCAACATCCTGGTTTCAACAGCCTTTAAGGCGTCGTCGAGGAACTTCTTTGACATAAAGTCAGGTAAAGTAACACCGAGGTCACTTAGACTCACCATTCTCACAACATTTGATGAATCAACCATGTGGCATGTGTTCAAAGCTGGCATAATGTTAGCAATGACAGGACTTCCATCCAATCCTCGTTGTCTGGAATGCGAATCTACTATGGATGTTCCGATCGGGTCATGAAGACTTCCGATGGTAGCCGTTTCAACATGTGACCTAGGAATGATAATTGGAATTTCAAATGGCACTAGACTCAAAGGTGCAGAGAAAGAAGTTGAGAACGAGGGTTGTTGTTCTCTATTTCCAATACCTTGAATCTCCGAATGAGAAACTAGTAGATTTTGTGCTAATTCCCCGTGAGAAGATGAAACTAACTCTTTTTTAGAAGAGATAGAGTGGTTGTCCTGGGTGTGCAGTTGCATAAGTGGGCTACTTATGTCTTGTTCAACACCTGCTCACAACACATGCGACTAAGTGGTAGATGTGCCTCCCCTTTTGGATAGGTAGGTTCGGGTATACACACGCTCACCATATTCTTTTTTGTTCCTTTCTCTCAGCCTCTCTTCTGAATTTTCAACTAATTCTCCCTCAGTTATCCTTATATCTCCCACAACTGCATTAACAGTAGTATTGACATCCAGTTCCATAACATCTTGCTCATAGAATTATGCAAATACATCAACTTGCTCATCGTCTTGTTCATCAGCCTGTATATCATCATGAATTTCAGTACCACCTTGGTTATCATCATTATTTTCATCATTATCATCTGATTCATCAACATTTTCATCATTATTTCCATCACTAACATCATCATCATTGGTAACTTCATTGTCACTTGTTGCAGATGGAATATCTTCACTATCACCATCATCAGCTGCCAATTCATTTGCATGATCCGAGTCATTATCAAAGCCTGGACCTTCATTGACAGGAGGTGTCACTAGATGTTGGGTATTGACCCGTGACCCTGATGTCTCAAGTTTAGGTCTCTGAACCCCTCCGGTACCCCTATCGGTATTTTTTCTCTTCTCACCCCTACTATGTACTCCCTGAGTAGCAGAAACCCTTACCGACTCCGCTCTCCTAGGGTTTGAGCCTTGGGTAGGGTCTACTGGTCCTGGTTGTCCCATAGAATCTCTATACGTTAATATACTCTCAAACTCTGGATCAACATAATCAAGCAAAGCTTCTGGTACGGGCATGGAATAAGAAAACTCTTTCTTCTGCTTCATCAGAAATCTCATCTCACTAACAGGTGTAGAAGGATAATTAATTCTTGTTGGAATTTCCCAGTTGCTCCTTAACATGCTACGAACTATCAGTATCATGAATCTTTGACAAGGAATGTAGTTGGGCGCCTTTGAAGTCTTCATAGAAATGACCTTCTCATAGAGTTCTATCCAGAATATGAACGCATAGTCTACATGAAGATCATAGACTACTGCATAGAACAACTTTACTATGTGGATGTTGGCATTGTCTGTGCCATGAACCTTGGCTGTTAGACACCGGTTGATCACTGAAAACAAAGTGTAGTAGAACGGTGGCAAGTTGTTCTTCTTGAAGTAGTTCACTTGAGTTAGATGCCCGATATAACCCTATTCCTTATGCCTTGGAAAACTTCAGCATCAGATGGAAAGTCATCATAAGCAGTCTTTCCTTCCCTTCCATTAGCAACAGGTAGACTCAAGATGAATCTAAATCTTTCATAGTTCAGTATGGAAGTAAAGTGATCAATTTCCAGCTTGAAAACAGAAACTCTCTCATTGCCAACTTTGACTGTAGTGACTTTGATTGTTTTCCAAGCTTGTTGAACATAGAGTTCTGAAACACTTCCTTGAGCAATTAGGGCACACCTTAGTGGATGGTTCTTCAGGATATCTAGTACCAGTGGATCAATCTTGATGGTGAATTGCATGTGATGGTTATTAGGCTGCTTAGGTTTCATTTCAGATGGTGAAATGAGGATGAGGTCTGGATTGACACCGGGTACAGATTGGTAGTCAGACCTTGATGATGGCATTGGACATTCTCGGGATGCCTCAGGTAATGAGTTTTCACCCATTTGCACATGCTGATCAACAGACTGATTTTCTCCCATTAAGTACTTGAAAAAGATGAACAGTATGGACAGGGTCCAAATTGTTAGTGAAAAGTGAAAAAAATTTACATTGAAAACCATTTTTCAAAATTCACGAAGTATAGAATTCGCATGAGCCAATTACGCGAATTCCTCGGTTAGGAATAAAATTGAAAGAATTAACGCACAGAATTCGTATGAACCAATATACGAATTCTTTGACTTAGAAGAAAATTTTACATTAAGGACCAAAATTCGTATGGAACATATTCATCAACTACAATTCGCATGGCACATTATAAATACAAAAATTTACAAAATCTTGTATTCATTTTCTAAGTGTTTCATCAAGAACACTAAGAACACCATATTCAAAAACTCGTATATTCATCATAAACCCAGATTTACAAAATCTTGATTTTGATTTTAAAACCAAAATTATATATTCTTGAGGTTCGATTTTGAATGATAATCAAGAATTAACAGTGAAATGGCGTTTTAAATCCATTTAAGATACTAATTTAAGATTTTTGTTAATAAGAAACTTATGAACACCAAGAACACAAGTCGATGAGTCGACTTTTCAAAAATCCAAATATGTTTCGAATTAGGTCAAAATATTTGTGATTCATGGTTCGATTTCATCTTATTAATGTTCATTAGGGTACAAATTAACAACAAATAACAAAATCAAAGTCTTAATTTTGAATTTTAAGTTCCAGTTCCAAAGTCGAAGATGAACAGTCCATCGAATGAGTTCGAATCAAAACCCTAAATTCTAATCCAGTTGGGGTACACCTGCAAGAAATCGAATAGCAAACAAATAACAATTAATAATCAAAGATTATAACAAATGATCCACCTTGGATACAAACAATCGAAGATCAATGTTTGAAAGTTGAAAGTCGCACAATGGGGTTTAAGGGTTTCTAAGTGCAAAGAGTAGATACAAAAAGCCAAAAGTCGAAAAGTGATCTAATCTAAAGAAAACCATGTATTTACACTCTGGAATGAGATAGACACGTGGCACGATTTGAGTGGTTGATCACTTTTTGCATGACACTTAGATGCGAATTGTCTTACAAAGAATTAAGACAATGTGTGTGAGAATTCGCATGGAACTATATGCGAATTCTGTGCCCAACAAATAATTCTCATGGCATTAGATTCAAAATCCCCACTTTTCGCATATAGAAGGATGCGAGAAGTTAGAATTCGTACGCCATTATATGCCAATTCCAACAATTCGCATACCACTGTGTGCGGATTTTGGACTTAGCAAAATTGCCAACTTTTTGAAAAACATTCTAAACATGGAAATTTGCCAAAATTTGAAATCTTTTCCAAAATTGCCAAAATAGAAACTTTCCAAAAAATGTAAACTTTCCAAAAATGGACATTTTAAACTCATTTTAATTTCTCAGAAAGATTTGCACACTTACACAAACACACTTACTCCCTTGAACTTACTCCCCTTGGAATAATGGTTTTATAATGTGCACCCCTTTGACTTGACATGATTTTCTTGACTTTACTCCCCCCTTGACTTGACATGTGGTTTGTTCATCATTGATTTGTCATCAATTGTTATTTGTTTCTCCCTTAGCATGAAATGGATCTTAAGGAATTGTATGGATATGCGCCCCCTTCATATCTGCATACATTTAAAGATATAACAAATAAAACATAATAAAAATCTATATTTGTTTCTTCCAAAAAAAATTCTTTGAAATACAATCTCCCCAAAAGCTTAGTGTAAGCACAATCTTCCCAGTAACTCATCATAGAGATAAGAAATAGTCCCTTAGAATGATTTGACAATCAAAGGTTCTTTCAGTAGAAATCTTTGAAGATTGAGTCCTGAACTATTGTGTTCAGAAGTCATCATCCTTTAACATTGAGGATTGAGTCCTAAGCTGCTTTACTTAGAAGTCATCTCTTGACATTGAAGATTGGGTCCTGATTTGTTGTAATCCGAAACCATTATCCTTTCACTCCTTCTTGAGTGTGGATTTCTGCATCAATGGTTTAACTGGTTTTGGTACCCAGATGAATTTAGGTCTATCTTGGTTAGTATGTGAAAACTTCTTTGAGTGGTTTCCACCTCTGTGATATGCAGTATCAGAAGTATACTTGTAAGAATTATACCAGTTGTTAATGTGTGCTTTATGAACAAAATCATCTGTACAACAGTAAGAACAACAAAGTTTTCTTTTAGCTAACCTGATTAGATGCTTTGTAGACTTGATGTAAGCAGGAGCAAAAGATTTACCTTTTGAAGCTTTGTTCTTGTTTGTCTTTGAAGAATGTGCAAATGATTTCTGGTATTTCACTGTTTCCGGAGATCCATTTACAACCCAGATCATCTTCACTTTCTCAGATGCTTTAAATCCAATTTTTGAAAAATAAGCAACTTGTTTATCAGCAGATTTGACATAAAATGAACTAGAAGTTTTAATCTGATCTCGTTTCAAGATTTCTGATTTGACATTCTTTTTCTTGAAAACCATTTTTTGAAATTAGCTTGAAACTGATTGAAAATAACAGACTGATTCTGCTGAATCATCATAAAAAGATAAATCAGTTATATCAGCTGTTATTTTGTCTGACAAATTTGATCAATTAACATCAAAAACTTGTGAATTAGTGTACACAATGTGAATAACAAGTGATCTATGCTATAATGCGATTACAGTGCACTCAAAATTACATCAAAATCAACACTAGAACACAAAAATGATCAATGGAACAGTAAACTTCGATGAACGGTGAACTTTCCAAAATTGGAAATCGATTTTCTCCAAATTGTTGCAAGTTGATCTTCCCAATTCAATCTGATTCAACTCTGATGCCAATTGTGATCCCAGATTTCAAGCATATTAACAATCAAATAACAATGATTAAAGATTGATTCTAGAGAGAGAAATATGTCACAAGCTTTGTAGTCATTTCAAGTTGTTTGATCTTGTCATTCAACTTAGATTTTTCATTGCAAAGTTTATCAAACTTACTTTGCAGATCAGATCTATTCTTCTGTCCTTTCAGAATATCTGTAGATAAAGTAGATAACTTGTTTGTAAGTTTAGTAATCTCATTTTCAAAAGCTTTCTTTCAGATTCAAATTTTTTTTCCAAGTTCTGATTTTTCTCAGAAATTTCTTTGAAAAGAGAAATATTTTTCCTTTCAGTAATTTTCTTTTCTTTTTTAAAAATATCTCTTTCAGAAACTACAATTTTCACAAATTCAGAAACTTGTTTTCAAAGTTTAGCACATCTGATTTCTAAATCTTTCTTTTCCTTTTCAGCACTCCTTGAAAGATCAGATAATCTTTGATTGAAAGATTTCTCTAGCTCAACTTTCTCTTTCTTACTTCTCTCATCAACCTTCTTTAACCAATCAGTTCCTTTAGCCTGATATGTTGATACTTGAATTTCAGCCTTCTTCAGTTTGACATTCAGACTCTCAATCTTAGCTTTCAGTTATGAGTTCTGAAGTTTAAGTTGTTCATTTTCAGCTTCAATTCTAGGTATCTCAGGCATGTATGCCAGTGCACAATCCCTATTTGTGAGAATCATATTTCCTTTCTCATCTGTGTAAGGCATAGTGAAAATATATCTGAAATGATGCTTGAACAGATCGTTAGTCAGAGAATCAGAAAAATCAACTTTAGAAATTTCAGAAAAATCACTCAAAATTATTCTAAGGGGTTGTTTGTTTTTTCTTTAAAATCTCTTAATGGCTCTTAATTCTGAATCATTCAGACCTTTTTACACATCACTCCTTATTAATCATAACTAAATTAAGACTTCAGACTTTAGACCTCTTAAAAAACAAACGGCACCTAAGTGTAGAATTCGTACAACACTATATAACAAACAATTCGCACAATAGAAATTCGCAGGCAAATGGATGAGAATTCCTCACTTTTCGCATACAGTTACATGCGAATTCTTAGCTTTTCGCATATAGAGGGATGCAAATTCCTTCTTTTCGCATAAGGAAGGATGCGGATTTTGGACTTTTCACATAACACCTCTTATCTGTGATGCGAATTCCTCCCTTGGAAAATTTTTTAGCCTCAAAGAATCCGTATCGATACGGATTCTTGACTTAGAAAAATTTTCAACTTGAAGATGCGAATCCTTGAATTTTTTCTTATGAAACTTGATGCGAATTCAGACAATTCGTACACTAAATGATGCGAATTCTTCGAATTTCGTATCCTTTGGGATGCGAATTCCTTCCTTAGGAAATTTCAACAATCAACACTATGTGAATTCCTCTTGAATCTTCAATATGCGAGTTCTTCATGCCAGTTCTTCATGGTTTATGCGAATTCTGTAGATCTTCAATATTTTCCTTTGATTTTCACTGTTTTCCATCAATTCCTTTGAATTAGATCACCAAAATTTGACAGTTTGTTCAGTACATGATCAAGAACAATCCTTGGGCATTGAATTCACAAAGAACAAACATGATCAAGTGAATTTGATCAATTTACAGTGCGTGTACAGTGAGTTCAAAAAATTTACAAATTTGATCAATTAACATCAAAAACTTGTGAATTAGTGTACACAATGTGAATAACAAGTGATCTATGCTATAATGCGATTACAGTGCACTCAAAAATTACATCAAAATCAACAATAGAACACAAAATGATCAATGGAACAGTAAACTTCGATGAATAGTGAACTTTCCAAAATTGGAAATTGATTTTCTCGAAATTGTTGCAAGTTGATCTTCATAATTCAATCTGATTCAGCTCTGATACCAATTGTGATCCCATATTTCAAGCATATTAACAATTAAAGAACAATGATTAAAGATTGATTCTAGAGAGAAAAATATGTCACAAGCTTTGTAGTCATATATCTCACGTTTTTGTTACAAGACTTACAAACTTGAAAGGATTTACGTACTTCTTACTTACAAAGAAACCAAAGACAAAAGGGTATTCATATGGGTTACACAAGCCATAACCTCATACAAACACAAAGATAGAAAGGTCAAACAACAACTTACAAAAACTCAAACTTACATAACAAATTGATTCAAACATATCTAACACTATATGTAAGGAGAACATCACATTTGCCCTGGAGTCAATCAAAAGATTTATTCGATGGCACATCTACTACACTTACTGCTATGACTTTCAGTTGGGTTTGGAGACCATTCAGAAGAGAGTCAACATGCTTAAGCCAGACATGATGATTCCAAACTTAGAAGACTATCCATTGTTTAATATGCTTGAAAAACCTGAGTTCAGGGTGGTCTACAAGAATGACAAGAATGAAAAGAGGTTTATTTGATTCTCCGAAATTGCCAAATTTTTTGACAAGACGATCAAAGTGATAATGTTTCAGCTTACCAGACGGCATAAGGAGAATGAAAAAGCTAGAGTAGCTGAAGGTGACTTTGTGCCTAGAAGAGAAAGGGTTGTGATGGAAAGAACTATTGATGCTTTGGAGGACAGACTTTAGTTCAGAAAGTCAATCAGGCGATTCGAGATTTATCTGGGCATTCGAGACAATAGACAAAGACGCTGGACCCGTTGATTCCAATGAGGGAGATGGTTAAAGAATTTTTGTGTTGGAATCAATGTCTTGTTATGTTAAGTCAATGTTTGTCAAAGTCAATGTAATTTCTTGTAAGCTTGTAAATGTGGTCGAGGATGTTTGACCATATCAATAGCTTTTGGGTTACGGGATCTCAAGCACAGCAGAAAATAAAACCATAGCCCTCCAAGGACCCATACGAACCGGAATAAATCGGGTGTTTCGAAATTATACCTTACAATTTACGAGACTTTGAGTCATAGCAACAAATGAAGCTTGATGCCTCCACGGTGCGAACAATCCGAATCCTTTGCCTTTTCGTGATGCTAGTCACGATTTCAAAACTTATAAAGGAAAGGGAGCAATAGTTGTAGGTGATTTCGAGAGAGCAAGACTCACTCTTGCATAAAATGTCATACATTTATATGAATATGAGAGGCATGGCATGAAAGAACCACCATCCCTACAACTTACTTGAGTGTAGAAGTATCCATGCACCATCACTCATCTTTTCAAGACCATGCCCAGTTATCTTTATTTATGTCTAACATAACTAATATCTGATTTTATTTAATTAGATTAAATCAATACAAATAAGATATAATAATTAAACGTTTTAATTATTAAAACTCCTTATTTGAATATGTTCAAAGTATGTGACCCAATGGGTTCTCAACATGTTGGTAATAAATATAAATATCGTATTTATAGTTATAAATTGTGAGCGGTATCTAGCAATACATCATCGTCACCCAAATGACGAGAATTGGTGATACAACAAATTATCGGTTTGTAGTCAATTTTAGTTTACATATTTAATTCATTTTTCCTTGATGTCTAGATTGAACATGAGACATTGAATGTGTCATTCTCGTTATGTCCAATCTCTAGTTTCTTGATTCCCTAATATACAAATAAAAACATGAAATGATATCTCATATCATTTATCTGAGCATCCATGCATTTCCTTAGTATATATTTATCAAATGGCCCAGAAACATCACTCCCGTCATAAAGGAGGGACAAATCCTATCTCGATACATGCAATTTCTACCATGCAATTTATAACATACCCAACAATAATTCTGTCACCCAGTTACGAAACGATTAGAACAAATGTCAAAATATATTACTCACACATAACAAACTTCATATTTCTCAAGTCAAAGAATTATATGTACATTGACCACATGAGAAACACTTATGACACTCACATAACATCCATCGAAGTGTTCTCATAGCGAGTCACGTCCGATACACAAAATCTTCATTTTGTACCCATATGCAGATTCAATATCTCTATATGAATCCCTACATATGCTAGTCATTATCATATTACTTCAACCTTAAAACCCAAAATAATACTTAACTAGGGACATTTAGAATACATTATTCTAAAGTTATTTATTATGAATAATTAAAAACACAGAATATAACATAGACATAATAAATTGGGCAATGCCTTTTGTTAGGGTGAATTATATGTTAAATAGAAGTTCGGGGTGAAAACTATAATTTATTTGAAAGTTGTTTTGTAATTGGGCTTTTGGGCCCTAAGGGCTTGCACACCACATATTTATTTCTTGTTTAACCTAGTATTCTAGGTTAATGGTCATTCATAGGTTTACTAATCCTTATCAGAAATTCTCTCTGTAAACCTTAAACCCTTTATTGATAAATCTAATCATATGACCAGCAGTTGTGATTAAATTTTCATTGTTTATTGGCTATTATTTGTGATTGCACTATTTCTGGGATCTACAATTGGTATCAGAGCAGGATCGAATTAATTTTTATTCAATACGATCAAAAAGGTTTGTCTAAATCTTTGCTTACTATCGACTCTTTCTGTTTATTGACTTTGAGTTTATCGACTTTGGATTTTTTAGCCGCTTACTGTGTTCATAAAATCAAAGATATTGTTTTGAGTTTAGTTGGTTTTTTATGTTAAATTGAATTTGGAGTTGTGATTGATAAGAAAAATCAGTGTTTAATTTTGGTTTTAAAAGGTGTTCTTAGTCGATTGTTTTGAGTTATCGCTGACTTTATCGAAGAACGGTTTCAAAACAACCAGGTTTAGGTCTCCCGGTACCCTACATCTCACGGCACCACCATCTCCCGGTACTACATCTTTCCCCGGGGTGCAACTCCTAGGACCTTGTCAATCTCACGGGTCACAATTGATGTCGGAGGCTGTTTGTGAACTAAAGTCGATGCCATCATAAGCTTGGTTAATTGTGATTGGTGCTACATAATAGTAGGTCGGTGGTGTTCATATCTGTTAAGTCAGATTTTATAGTAATCATTGTATTTATAGGCTTGGTCTAATACTGTGTTTTAGGGTGCTTATATGTTCAGTATTAGCCAAGGGTATTTAAGTCCCTTGTGGCTTTGTGTCTTGTAAGTCTTACACGCATATCTCAATACAATTTACCTTTTGCACTTCAAACTCTCTCTCTCTACTTTCTCTCACTAGATTTAGAACGATCTTGCATTATCAATTGGTATCAGAGCCTAATCTGAATCTGAGAGGATTGAGAGAAACGTTTTTTCGATTCTGAATTTGGGGTTTAATCAGAAAATTTGATTGATTTTCTTGATTTTTTCATGAAAATCTCATTTTTTGATTTTTCATCAAATTCGGACTGTTTTTAAAACGAATTTTCTTGTTTTCTGGTTCGTTGGATCCGTTTTTAATAGCAGAACTTTTTTGTTTCACATCAGATTGCAAGAAAATTGAGTTTTGAGCTTCAATTTCAAATTTTTTCGAATTTCTGGAAAACTTGTTGAGCATACTGTTATGTTCAATATTTCACGTTTTTATGGTTTTTGATCGAATTAGTTGTTTGAAAGTGTTTAGAAATCAGTTTTCGATCAAATCTGTGTGAGAAAATTTCATCAGATTCGGTTATGTAATTGTTTTTAGAAGATTTCTGAGTTTTTTTATCGTTTTGCGCCAGATCCAGGTTTTGCGTGAGTTCATCTGAACTTTGCGCCAGTTCTTCGAATTTTGCGCCAGTTCATCCTCAACTTTGCACGAGTTTCATCAAATTTTCATCAAGTTCAGGGTTCGTCAGTTCTTCATGCAAAGTTAATTTTGCGCGACAAACATCTCGCGCAAAGACAAGTTTGCGATATTAACAGCTCACGCAAAACTTACTTTTGCGTCACCTATTGCTCAAGAAAATAAAGGTTCTCGTCAATATCATCTTGCGCAAAGTCTAAGTTGTGCCAACAATATCTCACGCAAAGATCAAGTTTGCGCCACCTTTGTCTCACGCAAAGTCAAGTTTACGTCATCCTCTGTTCACGCAAAACTCAATTTGCGCCAGTCACTGTTCACGCAAATCTCCGTTTGTGCCATCCATTGTTAGCACAAATCTAAAGTTTGCGCCAGCTACTCTGCTTTCAGACTTGGATTTTTTTTCTGAGTGTTCTGTCTATATGGATTCTGCAAAGTTTTCGTTTCAAGCTCAGTTCTACAAGAATGATATCATGATGTCATTGGGCACAGAAACTCATCCTCCAGTTCTGGTTGATGAGAATGAGTTCACTCAATGGCAAGATAGGTTTCATAATTACATCGAGCGTCAAAAGAACGGAGATGACATGATGAAGATTCTAACTGAAGGATCTTTTAAAAAGCCCATACTTGCTTCTGGGATAACAAAGCCTATCTCTGAATACACATCCGATGAGTCGTTGCAATATAAAGCCGATCGTGATATAAAGGCAAATCTGATGCTAGCCTTGCCAAATTATCTCTACAACAGGATTGATTGTTACAAAAACAATCCTAAACTAATGTGGGCACAACTAGAGAAGATTATGCTTGGGTCTACAGTTGCAACACAACTTCAGCATACGCGTTTCATGAAAAATTTTGAAGAATTCAAAGCCAAAGACGGGGAGTCACTGAAAATTGTTTTTGACGGGTTCTATGCGGTGATAAATGATCTACGAAAGATAAAAGTGGAAAAGACTGAGCTGGAGACCAATCTGAAGTTCCTCAACGCTCTACAACCGGAATGGAATAAATCTTGCCATCGCTTGAGGAATGATGTAAGGATATCTTCTTTGCCAATCCAAGAGCTTTACGAGATTCTGATGACAAATGAATGCATTGTCAAGGATAAAAAGGCCAAACTTGACAAGAAAAACAAGAAGACAGTGGATCCGGTTGCACTTCTCACAAGCAAACTGTCTGAACAAGCATTATCCGTGAATGCTTATGACGGTGCAACTGATGATGATGGTAAGGCGCTACAGAAGGCAATGATTCTTCTCTCTCAGCACTACAAGAAAAAAGTTCCAACATCATTCGGGTTCCAACAATCTTTGCTTCACTTCTGGGTCTAAGAATGTCAAAGTGCCCGAGGTTAAGAAAGCAGCTGCATGCTTTAACTGTGGAAAGTCGGGTCACATCGCTAAGGATTGTCGAGTGAATAAAGTTCGGGATTCGGCGTATTATCAGGAGAAAATGGAACTAGCCGAAAAGAGAGAGAATGGAACCGCTCTGCTAGCTGAAGAAGAATTCTGGCTAGATCACTCCGAAGATGAAGCTTATAATGTGGAGACTGCTCATATGTGCTTCATCGGAGATGATCATAGTGATGATGATGATTCCTCAACTGATGAAGATGAGGTACCTTCTGAGTATGATTACACATTTATTTCTTCACAGATGAATATCATTATAACTGCTTTACATGATATTCGCTCAAAGTTATTATCTGAAAAACAATTAAATTCAGAAAAGTCAAATTTGATTGATAAATTACAAATTTCTTTGAAAGATGAAAAATCTATTTTGGCTCATACAAAAGAAATCTTTTAAAAGAAATTGGGTAATTTAGAAAAATCAAATATGACTTATCTTGATTCTTTGACTGAAATGACCAAATTAAAAGATAATTTTTCAGATAAAATAAATGAGTTGGAAGAAAAATTATATCGAAGGAATCAGACTAAACAAACTATTTATTTGAACAAACCACGGAGTTATGACTCTATCAAAGAAAAATGGGAACTTGGTTTTGAAAATCCTCATTGTTTAAACAATGCTATAGAAAAATCCTCTACTTTATATAAATTCGAGTATCTAAATCTTGCTAAATATGCTCCTCAATTTAAAATTGATTGGATGAATGAAAAGCAAGTTTTAGATATCGAAAATGAGAAAAGAATGAACAACAAGAAAAAGGAAATTTCTTTTGTTTACACGTGCGAAAATGCCAAATATTTTCCCGAGAAATCAAAGAAGAACATAAACAGTTTAAATGACATTTCTCCTATTAAATCTTCATTATCTGATGATTATTTTGATATCTGTGCTACTAACACTAATAAAGAAAATATATCTCCAGTTTCTTATGATTCTAAGAGATATATTTCTCCATTAGTGTTAGAAAACAAAATCATTGATCTTGAAGATAAAATAGAATAACAAAATATTCAAAGAAAAATTGAATCAGATGTAACTTTTTCTGTCATGACAAGTCTTGAAGAAAAATTATTTTTTCAAAAACAAGATTTAATTAAAAATTCTGTTTCTGGTCTTTCTTCTGATTTTAAAGAAAACAAAATGAAAGTTCCAATTTCTAAAAATCTTTCTGACTCCGAGGCAAGTTCAGATTTCATGACTGATCAGTTTGGCTTCTTAGGTAAAATTGTATCTTCTGATTCAAATCTTAAATCGAAAATTCTTGATGAATCTTTTACGCTAAATTCTTAGGTAAAATTCTTGATAAGCCAAAGCGTAAAAGAAGAAGGTCAAAGAAGTCAAAGAAACAAGATATTGTTATTTCAGATAGGACTTTGAGCACTCCAACAAGGCAGATATGGAGGGTCAAGCGGACATCTGATGAATCTACGACTGAAGAGGATCGAAATGTAGACAAACTTTGTAGAAATGATTCATTTGCTTCTTGTAATAAAATTTTCAAATATTCAATAAAGAAAATGATTCAAATTGCAAAAGATGTCTCCTCTTCCTCCTCTGGTTCAAGTTCAGATGATTATGCTTTGTCTTCTACTGATGATTATGTTCATTCATCTGATTATTTTTCTCCTGCTTTCTATGTCAAATCTAACAAATATTCTCCCTTTAGAACTGCAACTAACAAATATGGACCCAAATACAAGTGGGTACCAAAATCAACGATTGATTCTAAGTTGCAGGCACCTAATGTCAAGGGGGAGTAAGAAGAATAATGGCTTCTGAGTAATTCAGCTCAAAACCCGTACTTCAATGGAATTCGACTTCTAAACATATCAGTTTAGGACTCATTCTTCAATGCATTTAGCTTCTGGACAAATGAGAAACTGTGAGTGCATCTACTTTATTCCGCTGCATTTATCTCTGATTGTGATGTTGTTCCAGTTTTCTCATGTTTTTTAAAGAATCTGAGCAAGTTCAACCCAAAACTTGGATATGAGATACAAATTCATTATACATTATGTGGAAGAAGGTATTATTGAATTTTATTTTATTCCGACTAAATATCAATTTGCCGAATTCTTTACATTTGTCTTAAATGAAATATTTTTTAAACTCGGCATGTTCAATTTAAAAGTTTAAATCTTTACAAAATTTATTCTATAAAGTAAAAGTTTTACAGGTTTTCTTTCTTTTGAATAAAATGTGTGTCTAGGATATTTTCTCAAGTTGCTTTGTTTATATCGAAGTTTTATATGTTTAACTTTCAAGTCTTACAAAAATCGAAAGGTCAGCAACATGTTTGAAACTTTTGCATTCTGCTTTAAAGATATGTGATTCAGAATATTTATAATTTACAATGTTTGAAAATTCTAAAAAGTCAGAATTATAGATTGTAATGAAAATATGGGCTAAGCACTTAGATGTAAAACTGAGTGATTGAGATGAATATTATATGTCTAAAATACAGAAATCTCTAAGTTTAAAAGTTTGTACCTGTGACCTTTCTGGTTTGGGAAAGTAAGTTCTATGGGATGCTTGTCATCTGGTCCCCCCTAAGGTCAATTGGTCTGGGAGTGATCGAACCCAAATCCTTCTATAGAATCAGATCGAAAGTCATGTTCTACTGGTATGAATGGGTTTAGGATGTGTCGATGTAGCCTTTATGATCTGGGAGAGTAAGTTCCAAGGGGTGCTTGACACCTAGTCCCCTAAGGCCAACTGGTCTGGGAGCGGCAGACCTAAATCCTGCAATAGGATCAGATAGAAAGTTACGTTTATGGCATGTTCTTTACTTACCAAACTTTTTGATTAAAAGATGCCAAAGTGCACAAGCTTAAAAGATGCCAAAGAGCACACTCATGTGAAGATGTCATTGTGCACAATGCTAAAAGATGCCAATGAGCACACATCTCATGATACTTGGTGATATGTTTAAGTTTCGATAAACCTATAAATTTGTGAAAATCTTAATTTTTGACGGCTTAGTGTGAGTACATGCAAAGTTCTCTATTATATTTTTAGAATTGCATTTTCTTGAAGATAATCGAAGTTCGCACGCTAGCACACTGAATAGATTGATGAAAGTTTTTGAAACTGAACATGTTTTAACTTGATATGCAATGAAACTTATATCTGTATCCAACAACATACACTTGATTTTCAATGATGGATTAATCTTTGATATTTTACTAAGTAGAATTTAATTTGTTTAGTGTTCAAAATTTTATATATTTAGTTATTTCAAAATACATATTTAGTATATTTTTCTTTCTACATTGATGTTTTGATCATTGTGTTCTCATATCTGTGTTAATGTGTATGTGCATTATTCGAGGGGGAGTGAATAAGGAAAATATTCTGAAAAGATCATATCTCATATTTCGAGGTGGAGTATCTGATTTTCAATACGAATGCTAACTTGAATTGTCATATTTAGTGCATTTGTGTAGAGGGAGTACAAGAGCTCAACAGGTGATTATTTTCTGAGTTTAAGTCAGATTTGCGCCAATAGTTGGTAGCGCAAAACTCAACTTTGTGCCACCTTCATCTAGCGCAAAACTAAGATTGTGCCACCAACATGTATTGCAAAACTTTTTTTTCTCCTTTATTCTGAATTTTGCAGATCTGAAGTTGTCTCGTCTCCAACATTTGCATGACCAAGTTGATCCAGATCATCAAGTTCATGAGGGGGAGAAGTTAAGAAGAAATTAAAGAGACAAAGAGTTAAAAGTTTATCTGCTCAAGATTCGAGAAGTTAAAGCAACAAAGAGTTGTCTGCTCAAGATTCTATTTCTTCAACTATACTTGTCTTTTTGTTGTTCAAGCTCCAACCACCACAGCTTCTTCAAGTTCATTTAAAAGAGGTGTGTTGGCTAGAGCACAAGCTGTTGTACCTGTTTCTGAACCAATTGTTCGTCCAAGCTTATTACAAATAGGTCCAGTCTTGTCAAGGCAGCAAAGGCATCAGAGTTTAAAAGATGCTGAGAATAAATTTTTTTTAGTCAAGAAGCTTCGCTAAGTCGCTTAGATGGTCTGTGTTGATTTAGAAGATGGATATTGAAGACCACATCGCCAATGATTACTAAGGGGGAGATTGTTATGTTAGATTTTATAGTAATCATTGTATTTATAGGCTTGGTCTAATACTGTGTTTTAGGGTGTTTATATGTTCTATATTAGCCAAGGGTATTTAAGTCCCTTGTGGCTTTGTGTCTTGTAAGTCTTACACGCATATCTCAATACAATTTACCTTTTGCCCTTCAAACTCTCTCTCTCTACTTTATCTCACTAGATTTAGAACGATCTTGCATTATCAATATCATTGCATCCAAGAGTTTTAAGTTTAAAGGTGATTGAGTAATACATGAATGGCGGTTGTCCATTGTAATTTTAAAGGTCCATTGTGATAGGCGATTGGTTTTACTCGGCTAAATTTTTTACAATAGTGATTTCGATTTATAATCGTCGGCTGTTTTTTTTCCGATTGGATGAAGATTGCAATTGGCAGCTGATTGTTATTTTGCTTTTAAATTGATTGCAAGTTAATCAATAATTTTAAGAAGCAATAGGTCGGTGGAATTGATTTGCAATTGATCGGTGGATTGAATCATAAAAATTCTTGCGATCCGGGTGATTGGAGACTACTGGGAGTTAACCCATATGTACAGGGTTTTTACTTACCTTGCAACCGGGAGTTCGAACTACACCATCCGGGATATGTAAGCTTACATTGGTTGTGTTCGATTGGTTTGAAGGAGATCTTAACAAATTTTTGGGTTTTCGATTTATTTCCGAAAGTTTTCTGGTTGATTCGGGTGTGATTGTGCACGAAGTTTTTTTGATTTTAAACCATTAAAGGTTGTTCACGAAGCTTAAACGAATACTTTATATCGGAAAAAAATTCAACCCATGTTGAACTTTTAAGGTTTCGTTCAGTTTCCGAAAAAATGTTGGTTGCTTCGTTCGAGAGTTTAAGAGATTGTTTCGAGTTTTAATTAGTTGAGAGAGCTTAAGGGAACATAAACGATCAATTTTGGTCGAAAAGTTTTAACCCATACCGAGTCATTGAGTTTTTAATCGTTTTCCGAAAAAGTTTTCAGTTGGTTCGTTTGTGATCGTGGGTTGACCGTTCGAGTTTTAATCAGTTGAGAAGTGATTAGAAAACTCTAACGATCATTTTGTATTGAATATTACTAACCCGTTGGAGAAGATGATGAATAGTAACTAACGGATTCTGTTAGTTTGCAGTTAAATTTCTTACATTTTAGTCCTTTTCCGTTAAGTCTCCGTTAGTCGTGTTAGTTTGTTAGTTTGGTTTGTTTTATTTCATTTTTAGTCCTTTTTCTGTTAGTTTTTAGTTAAGTCTGTTAGAAGTTTCAAATTTTACACTTTTAGTCCCTCTAGTTAGTAGTTTCATTTTATGTCATTTTTTATCCTTCTACCATTAAGTTTTACTTTCTATCATTTTTAGTCCTTCTAGTTTTAAGTTTTACCGATAAACCCACTTTTATGTCAAATGACTGTTTTCGAACCTATTCTCAAGCCGAACTTGATTCAAAACCCGTTGAACTTGAGGAGGAATCGATGGACCACAAAATCTATGTTCCACCTCTAATTTTAGAAAAGAAAATCGTTCAGCTAGAAGAGTCATTTGCACAGGAAAGACTCATTTTTCAAAAGGAAAAACAAGAGTTATTATCCAAACTTGAGTGCCTCAATTCTGATTAAAAGGAATCTAGATCTAGGGAGGAAAAGGAATATCTTCAGACAGAGATAAACAAGCTTACTTCACAACTGTCTGCCTTGGCAGCAGATCTGATGAAAGAACAACTTCACAAAGTTGATATTCAAGCTAAGCCTGACATACTCCAAGATGAGAAAATTAATCTGTTAGAAAATTCCTATCCACCCTCAAACACCTCTTCCTGTAAATCCTTTTTCGGCGATTCTTCACGAAATTCTTCTCATAAAGGAAAAGAGTCTCAGTTAAAGTATTTCCAAAAGGATCACCATTATGATTTTCAAAATGCTTCCGCGAATGATCCGCTTCAAAACACAAATCCTTCTAGTTTCTCGAATCCCACAAGTGATAAGCTTCCTTCTGATGAGGAAATGGAATTTTCAACATTTTTGAATTCCGAGGTGTGTCCAGACAGTCAGTTAGACCAATTTGATTTCAATCCTTTACTTCCAAGTCATGTTGATTTTCTGAACTCCACTTGTGAGCCTCCGATAAATTTTTACAAGGGCGAAAGTTCCAAATCTGCCCCTCAAGACACTTCTATGAACAAATCTTCTAAATCTAAATCAAAAAGTCGTTCACATAAGAAGAAAAAGACCGAACGCTGAAACAAGAGACAATCCTCTAAATACAAATCTTATGACTTTGAGTTTAACGGTATTTCAGATACTTTTGGTCGAAGGAAAGAAGTCAAATACGAGTGGGTAGCTAAGAAGTCTAAGGAGAGCACGACGAAGACGGAATCAGTTAATCCAGTTTTGAATTCTAGGAAAAACAATAACAGTCATGATTCTTTTAATTCTAAAACTTCGGTTGAACGTAATGGATTGTTTCCTTTGAAAGTTTATTCCATTCAACAATTACTTCAACTATCTCATGATTGTGTTTGTTGTTCCAACTGTGGATTGAATGATTTCGTTGATCGTAGATATGTTCGTTCAAAGTTTGATGCACCACGTCGTAGAAACCAGACCCAAGTCCAAATGGGTATCTAAGACGGGTGTTCCTCCTAACCCCAAAGGACCCATTTATGAATGGGTACCTAAAAAGACTTAACTTATTTTGCAAAACGGTCATGTGTGGTATTTAGATTCAAGCTGCTCCAAACACATGACCGGAAGAAAGGAGCTTCTCACGAACTTCGCCGAGAAATTTTGTGGGAATGTACGTTTTGGGAATGATCACTACTCTCCAATCTTGGGATATGGAGACATAGTTAAGGAAAACCTCACCATCAAGAAGGTGTCCTACGTCGAACGTCTTGGTCACAACTTATTCAGCATCGGTCAATTCTGTGACAAAAATCTGGAGGTCAACTTCAAAGCCAAACGGTGCAACGTCCGGACTAAAGATGGAAAAGAATTGATTGTTGGAACGCATCGCACAAATCCCTACACGATTGATATCTCGTCTCTGAAAGCAGAAAAGGAAGTTTGTTTGATGTCCAAAGCTTCAATCGAACAAAATTGGTTATGGCATCGTAGAGTCTCGCACTTGAACTTCAAGAACATCAACAAGTTGGTGCCCGGCAGACACATGAAAGGCATGCGAGATCTCAAATTTGAAAAGGATCACATATGTGTTGCATGCAAGATGGGTAAGATGAAGAAGGCTTCACACAAGCCTAAAGCCGCTCCGAGTACTTCACGGTCCCTCGAACTCATCCACATGGATTTGTGTGGACCAATGCACGTTTAGAGTATCAACCACAAGAAGTACGTTCTAGTCATGGTCGATGATTTTTCTCGATACATGTGGGTTAAATTCCTTCGATCCAAGGATGAGACCCCCGAACTGATCATCTCACATCTGAAGAGAGTTCAAGTCAATCTCAATCTATCAGTTCAGACCATCAGGACGAATAATGGCACAGAGTTCAAGAATCAAGTGCTTGACAGTTACCTTAACTCAGTGGGCATCACCCACAACTTCCCAGCTGCTCGTACTCCTCAGCAAAACGGGGTAGTAGAGCGGCGCAATTGAACTCTTGTGGAAGACGTACGTACGATGTTATCCAAGTCCAAGCTCCCACTTTTCCTATGGGTAGAGGCAGTTGCAACCGCATGCTACACTCAAAATCGTTCTATCATCAACAAGCGGTTCAACAAGACGCCATACGAGGTCATCAACAATCGTGTCCCGAACATCAAGTATTTCCATGTATTCGGGTGCACGTGCTTTGTTTAGAACAACAAGGACGATCTCGGCAAGTTCAAACCCAAGGCGGATGAAGGAGTGTTCATCGGCTACTCATCTCAAGCCCAAGCCTGAAGAGTCTACAACAAACGAACGAAGACAGTCGTTGAGAGTGTGAATGTGACTTTTGACAAGACCGCTGATATGGCTTCTGAACACCTTAGTTCAGAACCTGTTTAACTGGTGTGTTAGCTTCTGGACAACTTCGTCTAGGATCTATACAATCTCCAGTAAATCCAAATCAAGCGTCTACGTCATAAGCCCATCTTTAGGATTTGGATTTACATTTTGAGCATTTTTATGATGAATATTTTAATCCTAAGCCGAATGATATATCCTGTAATAGGATTGTAACTCCTCAAGTACAGGACGTGACAACTGTCACTGGTCTATCCACATCAAGTGAATCGACCTTGTCTGACGCTACCACTCTTACTGTCACTGAATCAGAATCACCAAGCTCAAGTGATCCCCCACCGACTACTGAAGTTGCTACTGAAGCACCGACAACAGTCGCAGCTCTTGAACTGACTCCTGCTGAAGCTATTACAGAAGCTCCATCTCTGGCAATCCCGAAAACCGTTCAAGATGCATCACCTGTTGAGTCGTCCTCCGTTACTTGCACGACTCTAGCACAAGAGCTTCCACTTCACAGACCGTCGTCACTTGAAGCAGTTCAAGATCTACCCCAAGGTGGTTATGTGGACCCCGACACTTCTCAACAGACATATCAACCCCTCCCACATACCACTAAGTGGACACGAGCTCACCCCCTACATTAGATCATAGGCAACCCCAAGGCACCTGTTTAGACTAGATCCGCTATCGTAAATGACTGCCTCTTCTCTTCGTTCCTTAGCCGCATCGAACCATCAACCGTCTCTGAAGCGCTAAATGATCCAGACTGGGTGATACCTATGCAAGAGGAGCTCAATCAATTCGGGAGCCTCAAAGTGTGGCGACTTGTTCCCAGGCCAAAGAACAAGACGGTGATTGGGACGAAATGGATCTTCAAGAATAAGAAGGATGAAGATGGAATCGTAGTACGAAACAAAGCACGTCTGGTAGCCAGCAGGAAGGAATTGATTATGATGAGACGTTCGCATCGGTTGCTCGGATTGAAGAGATTCAAATGTTCCTTGCCTACGCCGCCCACAAGAACTTCATTGTGTTTCAAATGGATGTGAAGACCGCGTTTCTAAATGGCTATCTCAAGGAAGAAGTTATGTATCGTAACCTGAAGGATTCGTGAGTCCTAACAAACCGCGATGTCTACATTTTTTACAAGGCCTTGTATGGTCTCAAACAAGCACCACGAGCCAGGTATGATGCACTCTCTTCATTTTAATTAAAGTTGGATTTTCCAAAGGTAAGATCGATACCACCTTGTTTATTAAAAAGGAAAAGCATGATATCATTCTTGTATAGATCTATGTCGATGATATAATCTTTGGCTCAACAAACCACAAGTATTGTCACAACTTTTCAGTCCTAATGAGCAAACATTTTCAAATGAGTATGACGGGTCAAATGAACTTTTTCCTGGGTCTTCAAGTTAAACAATTAGCCACAAGAATTTTCATAAATCAATCTAAGTACATCTGTCTATTAAAGAAAAACAATTCTATTTATACCTATCATCTAATAACAAGGAAACAAAACAAATACAATTGACTTTGACTTTATTACACAAGGACTTTGACTTTCCCTGAGAGTTAACTTTCCCAGCTTTGACTTCTTGTATTTTGACCTTTAGTCAACATGATCTTGCATCCAACATATTTCTGCTCTAACAATCTCCCCCTTTGGATTCAAGATCATCTTTGAAAGATTTAGCAGTTCAGTCTTCTCTTCAAGCTCAAAAAGTACAATTTCCTTCTTTGAAACAAAATTTCTTCAATAAGCACAAACATTGCAATCTTCTCTTACTTTGAATGTATTCTTCCCAAGTCTGTCTCTTTGAAGAAAATTAGCAATCTCCCCCAAATATGGTAGAAACGATCTTCAATAATCTCTTCAAAAATTACCACACAACTCTTTCAGACTTCGGAAAGAAATTATCTTTAGATTTATCTTGACTTGCTTCAGCAAATAATCTTCAAAGAAAATTTCTGTAAAATCAGCACATCTTCAAAATCTTTGAACTTTGCATCCTTCTTTCACAATTAGCCTTTGATCTTCAAACAATTATTTATCTTTGAACTTTCTGAATCTGACATTTCTGTAATTCATCTCCCCCTTTTTGATGAAACGAGCATCGATATCATCAAAACTACCATCAAGAAATGTCTCTGAAATTCTTTTCAGAGCACTGATCTATCATACAGAGCCTCTGATTAGTTGCTAATTCGAACAATGTATTCATCCAGATCTTTGCAAATCCAAAAAAATTAGAATGTAACACCTGAATCAACAAATGAATCAGCTAATACGCCTGTCAGTAACACTAAGTTCTGTGTGTAACGGATACACATAGGAAAGGAGCTTTTTGATGCTCACTCCCCCAGGGCTTCCATCCAATCATCTAAACACCACAAAGGCAATTTATATGAACGTTATGACAAGAAAACAAATTCCTTGTGTGTTCGTGCATGTGATAGAAAGAATTAAGCCTATGATGATTGCTTTTATAAGGCTAAAAATTGTGTAAACCACTGAGACAACAACAGTTAAACACAGACTCAATGTGCATGATTGAAGTGCGAAGGTGGGGCAGACTTCCTTCTTTTTCAATATCCAGATTTTCCAAATGAAAACCAGATAGATTATGTGTTGCGTCCCCTTAAAAATATGAAACATTTCCTTTTTAAGAAGAAAATGAGTAGTTGGTGAGGTTATAATCAAGAGTTGGCATGGGCTATTTGCCTGTTTCAATAATGTTCACGAAGAATTAAGAAACATTAGTAATGTGGCTGCCCGACTCATAAAGTAGTTGGTGCAGAGTTTGATATTCTTTTACTCTGTTCTCACACCCTCTTTCTTTTAATCATTTAAGCTCACATCTAACCAAACTCTCTCTTCCATTTTACCTCAATGCACAACCCACACTCATTTCTTTTTCGACTCCTCACACTCAATCACTATGGATTAACTTCTTGGGTAGGAAACACTGGTTATCGTGAATCCATAGAAGTTTCATTTAAGTCCTAGCACAAAGAACCCATAATTTCCTATAAAGCATAATGTTGCTCAAAATGGTTTAACTTGAAACGGTTAAAGCTCAAATACAAGTCAGATGTTTGTATGCTCATAAAATAATCATGAAGATATGAGCATTTTATACATTGAAGATATTTCAAACAAGTAAATTGAATGAATAAACATGAATACAAGAGACTTGTTTGAAAATATGACATTGTATGAAAATGATCAGAAATGAAATGATATAGCAATCAAGGCTTATAGTCAAGAATAATGGATATTGTCCATATGAATCAAAATATAGACATTCTTGAAAGAAACGCTTTGAGATGAATTAACGCTCAATATTCGTTGAAATACAAGCGGGGTATCTTACCATCGAAAAATATGTGTCAAACTTGAGACATGGTAAGAACATTTTGAACAAAAATTCAAACCGTTGTGAGTGAATACTTGAGAGTATATAGAAAAGACAATACGCAAGTATTTATCTTTGGAAACACACAGTTTGTAATCATGTAAGCACAAGTAAATCTTGAAAACATTTAAAATCACACTTCCAATTCATGAAATCTGTTTAAGAATCGGGAAGTGGTTTGAACATTTAAGAACATGTTTTCTATGATTGAAAGTTGTCCTTCTTTCAACCATATATGAGATTAAGATAAGAAATTAACCTTTATCGTTCAGTCTTAAATCTCATGAAGTCAACTGAAGTCATAAAGATATGATCTTGAAAGCTTCTCTCATTCTGCACAAGTCTCAAAGTCATGTCAAAGAAACTTTATTCACAAGTTTATTGAAAAATAAAAGACATAAAGCAGTAAAACGTTGAATGTACGAGTTCTGATCAGAAATAAACAGAAGTCATCACCTTTACTCCCCCTGAAATTGTGAATCTAAAATAAATCAGTGAAAAAGCACATGATAGAGATCTACAATTCTATTTTGAAATGTAGTTCATCATATCTATCGGATGCAAAGTATTTCAGAAAAGTATGTACTCCCCCTTGATGGTTGATTTCCTCATTCGAGTATTGGAGTACAATCTCTTATCAGCACAGGAGTAAGGTCTTTTGATCACTGAAGTACGAGTCCTAAACTGTTGTGTTTAGAAGTCAAACTTCGTTGAAGTACGGTCCTAAGCTGATTTACTTAGAAGCCTTGGTTCTCTTACTCCCCCTTGACAGTAGGTGCCTGCAACACATAATCAGTCTTTGGTTTTGGTACCCACGGGTATTTGGGTCCATGTTTGTTAGTTGCAGTTCTAATGGGAGTAACGGAATAAGAACCATACCAGAAATGATCACTTGTTTTATGAACATGATCATGTGTACGACAATAAGAACAATAGTATTTCTTACCTGACAACCTGATTAATTGATCTTTCGTGTATATATGATCAGGTTTACCTTTACGCACATTGTTCTTCTTGGCTTTAAGTGTATGTACACATGACTTCTTTCCTTTCAGCTCATCTTTCTTCCCATCTTTCTTTTCTTCTTCAACTGGTTTCACTTTCCATACCAGTTCTTCTTCTTTGTATCTCCTACTTCTTCTTCTTCTTTGTGCACCTGAACCATCTACATATTTATCAAAGAATAGGTTAGTACTACGAATCTGATCAAAAGATTTAACTGATCTTTTGGAAGAAACAGTTTTCTGATGTGAGCTTGATGCTGGCTTGTTAGAACCAACTGGACTATTTCTAGGTGAGTGGATTTTGGACTCTGGAGACGTTTGCTCAGTCACCATCACCTTTGAAACAATATTTTCAAGCTCTTTAATCTTTGAAGCAAATTTGTCTCTTTCTTTGACTAGAAGGTCAATCTTCGTCTCAAACTCAGACTTCATTTTCTTCTCTTTCAGTGCATTCTCAGATAGTTCAGATAACTTGACAGTCAGCTTTCTAATCTCAGCCTCAAACATATTCCTGTCTTCCTCAAAACCGTTTTCAGCATTCTTTCTCTGACCAGATATTTCCTTGAAGATTCCAACGTTCTTCTGTTCAATTGCCTTTTTCTCCTTGGCAAACTTTTCCCTTTCCAAAATGATTACTTTCTCAAAGTCAGATACTTGTTGATAAAGCTTTATACATTTTAGCTCAACTGCTTTCTTCTCTTCAGCACATTTTCTTGAAAAATCAGAAAATTTCTTTGCAAATCCTTTCTTTTCAGTCTCAAAATCAGATCTTTCTTCAACCATCTTTTTCTCCAAAACAGAAATTTTTCTATTCAGTTCTTCATTCATACTTTCTAAATCCTTAGCTTTCTTCTCATACTTCTGGACTGACTCTGCTTGTATCTGAATTTGGGCAAGTTGATCTTCCAAATCTGAGATCTTTCCTTTCAACTTAGTATTTTCAGCTTCTAAACTCGGTAATTTTTCATCATTCAGCTCAGAAGTCTGTTTCATAAGATCTTCATTTACAATCTTTAATGCACTAACTTCTTCTCTCAGTAGCTACCTGTCATCAGAACATCTCTTTGCTCGCTTTGAATAATAGTCAACTGAAGAAACAAGATCTCTATTCTCTAATTCGAGCTTGGCAATCTGTCTTTCAACATCATCAGTAAAATATCCCATCTTGAATATCTGTTACAAAAAGAAACTTGAAAAATGATCGTTAGTCCAAATAAAATCACAAAAAAAATCTTGAAATAGGAATTCAGGAATTTTGATCACAGTCAGAACTATGTGATTTGAACTGATCGTTCAAGAAGTGCAAATTACACCCATTGTGTAGATCCAAAACTGATGAAATTTGAAATATCTGGCAAAAATTGACTAAGTACTGAAACTCGCAGATCACTAAAGAATGCTTGAAACTCGCAGATCACTAAACACTCAGATAACTATTTACTGAGAAACCCGCAAGTTGAAACGTGCGTGTTTGGAGAACCCGCAAAAGCCTACTTGCGTGTTTTACCGAATTCGCAAGCTAAACTCGTAGAAACTAAACTTGCAGAAAATAAACTCGCAGAAGCTAAACTCGCAGAAACTAAACTCACAGAAGCTAAACTCGCAGAAAGAAGAACAAACACGCAAACTACGATTTGCGCATAGCACTTTGCGCTTTTTCAGCCAAAATCAATATCTTTCAGATTACGTGTTTTTCCGATGAATATTGCAAGTTTCGTAGATCTTGCGTGTTCTTGGGTTTCTTTGCGTGTTCTTGGCCTGGTCAATCAAAAATCAAGTAAATCTTGATTTCTGATTCTGAAACTTGCACAATTTCTTCACGAAGCAGAACTAAACATGATTACAACACTGAAATTACAAAAACAATTGAAAATTACAGTGATCACGTGTAATACATTATTCGACTTTCAAGTTTCAAGAAAACAACATTTTGATCAAATTGATCAAACTAAAAGTGAAATTAGTCTAAGTGATCTGAAAGAAATTTGATCCTAGTGATAATACGCACAAAATCAAATCAATTTCTTGATTTAATTGTGCAACAACAAGAAAAACGAAGATCAAACAGTAACTATCAAACGACTTTTAAAAAAAATATCAAGAATTCTTCAAATTGATCTGAATCTGCTCCTTCTTGTTTGCTCTGATACCAATTGTGTGTCCCTGAAATCAAGTTTCTAAATCACAAATTAATCAATCAAACAAGATTATCAAACTACCTGATTGATTTCAATTCCAAATTCAAACGTATACAAATCTGTTTCTCTCTTTCTCTCTCTACAAATCTGTTTCTCTCTCTAAAACTCTATCTAAAATGCAAACTCAAATTCTAACTCAATCTCTAGTCTCCTCTAGTCATCTATCTATTAAAGAAAAACAATTCTATTTATACCTATCATCTAATAACAAGGAAACAAAACAAATACAATTGACTTTGACTTTATTACACAAGGACTTTGACTTTCCATGAGAGTTGACTTTCCCATATTTGACTTCTTGTATTTTGACCTTTAGTCAACATAATCTTGCATCCAACATATTTCTGCTCTAACAATCTGATATTTTTCGGAAATACTAGATGGAAAATTCTACACCCATGAAATCGCCCATGTCTACAGGTACTAAGCTACACTCCGATCCTGACGGAAAGGACGTGGATGCTAAGACCTATAGAGGAATGATTGGTTCCCTGATGTACTTGACGGCTAGCAGACCAGACATAGTGTTTTCGACATTCTTGTGTGCAAGATTTCAGTCAAAACCAATAGAATCTCATTTAATTGTTGTTAAGCGTATATTTCGTTACTTAAAAGTTACTGCTGATCTTGGCTTATGGTACCTGAAAGAGACAGGTTTTGAGCTGACAGCTTATTCAAATGTTGACCATGCTAGAAACATGTTGGATCGAAAAAGTACGTCGGGACATGTCCAGTTCTTGGGAGATCGACTAGTCAGTTGGGCATCAAAGAAACAGAATTGTGTCTCAACCTCTACCGCTGAGGAAGAGTATGTAGCAGCCTCCAGTTGCTGCTCGTAGGTGATATGGATGTGAACCCAACTAAAGGACTATGGATTTCACTACTCGAAGATCCCCATATACTGCGACTCAAAGAGCATAATTGCCATATCTAGCAATCTCGTCCAACACAAGAAGACGAAACATATAGATGTACGCTATCATTTCATCAAAGATCATGTCGAACGAGGTACAATCGAACTCTACTTTGTTAATACATAAAATCAAATAGTAGACCTGTTTACCAAAGCCTTGGACGAAAAATGCTTTCAATATCTAGTGTCCAAGCTAGGTATGCTTAATATGAAAGTTTGACCCTTCTACAGACATGTACGAGTCTCATTCAATAACGAACGACTATGACTTAATGATCTAGTGATTTTTATCTGGATGCTCAAGTCAACACTCATTGATCTTTGCATTTTACTCGTAAAGTTCTTTGCTAGTTTCAAACTTCTGTGTTAATAAGTTAGATTTCGTTCAAGTCTATTTTTGTGTGTTTCCTTTGTTTTTTGTTTCGTTGTGTTTCATTTCATCTTTCAGTTCTTTAGTCAGTTGCCTAAAGCTTATGTTATTCCCGTTATCATTGACGACCTGCTCATGTGTTAAGGGGGAGCCACACAGCATGGATTCTGTAAGTCTTTATCGTTCTTATTTAGCGGGGGGAGCAGGTAAACTTCTCTGTGCTTTGTATCTCAGTAGGTGAATTTTCTCTATAATCGCACGTCAAGAAGGAGTGTCACTTTTGTGGAAAAACGGTTTTCCATTCGAGGGGGAGCGTTAAAGTTTTTGTCTCTTCGAGAAAGTTACGTTGTGTTTTTCTTTAACTTTAATTTTTTATTTTCGTTCTTTAATGTTTAATTAATTGAAAAAAAAATCCTTAGTTAATTTTTGTTAATACCCGGATCCCGGGATATCGAGCGACCCGGTCTAACAAGAACCAGGGATACCCGGTCCGTGACCCATCGCATAAGCGGTTTGGGTTTTAATCGGCCCAACCCGGGAAACCGAGAAAGGTCAGCCTCAGGCTTCCCTTATATACGTCGACACCCGGGATCAAAAACCCCGGGTTCCCCTCGTTTGCTCTCTGTCTCTCTATCGCTCGATCTCTCTCTCTAACTCCCACACTAATCTCGATCAAAGCAGGTTAGTTTCTCTATCGTTTGCGAAATCGAAACCCCCGGTTGCCTCTTAGGTTTTCACGCGGTTGCCTCCGCTGACCTTCGGTCGTGGTCAAATGACCATCGACCCTGTATTTTCGCCGCCGTCGACATTCGCTTTTGTTTCTGTTAACGTTGACCCCCGCCTCACCCACGTCGACTCAATGTCGATTTATCGGTTTCGTTTAGGTCGACTGATTGTCGATTAGGGATAAATGTGTTTCTGAGTTCGAGTTAAGATCCATATATTCAAAATCAGTGGATCGATCGATTATGTGTTTTTTTGTTTGATGCTTAATTTTGATTTTGGGTTGATTGTAGTGCTTCGTGGTTCTTAGACAAAATCGATAAAATTTTGTCGATTGGAAACTGTTTATATGTTTAAAGATCGATTAAACGATCGAGTTTGTTTATATGTGTTTATCGGTTGTGATTGCATTATGATTGATTCTCGGATGATTCTTTAAGTTGCTACCAGAATAAAGTTCACAGACTCCCGGGTTTAGGTTCGGTTTAATCACAATCGATTCCAGATTCCTATTTACGGTCGTTACTATGTTTCGTGGTTGTTTTCGATTGCTTCAATCTGTATGCATTTGACAGTTCAACTAAAGCGTATGTGTTGAATTTGATCTCTGTTTCATATTCTCTCAATTCTCGATTGATGGTGTGATTTGTTTTCGACCGATTTGGAACCCCTGGCACGTGTTCTCCCGGTGCCAAACTCCCGGGACCGCGTAACCACTCCCGGTACGATGTCCACCTGGTACTTACCCTCCCAGACCATCGAACTCCCGGTGTGGAACTCCCGGGACCGCCCGGTACTTACCTTCCTGCGACTTGCCGACCCCGACCATGAACTCCGGGACTATACTTACCGGACCGTCCGGGCCATACCATCTCCCGAAACCATCTCCCGAGCCTTGATCTCCCAGGGTGAAATCACTCCCGGGACGTGGAACTCCCGGTACCAGGCTCCACAAATTCGACTCAATTCCCGAGCCGCGTACCGACTCCTAATACACGCGGTCTCGGACGCTCTCGGGCCGTGGACAGTTTCCACTATTATGAGTATTATCTAGACGACTCCCGGGGTCTTGTTACCATCTCCCGAGACTTGGATATATCTCTATGTCTAGCTCTGTCCTACACATTGGTATCTCAAACCAACTACTATGGTTTCTTTTTGTTCTTCATTTGCTTAATTGTCATTTACTTTTGCCTTTACCCGGAATCTTGGTTCTCGAGTACTCCCGTTGCGATACTTTGTTCAAAGTTGTAGCTAACGGACTTTGCTTAAAATTGTACCGAAAACTAAATGTCTTATCTTTAACAGGAATGATGGCCCATAATTAGAATCCAGAAGTTGATCCAGTCGCCGACGCCGCACTGATCCATCCAGCTCAATACCTCCCTCTCACTACGAATAACTTCAACCTGGACCTTTCACAACTCTAAGGCCAACACCAGGTGGTCATTGAAATCCTCAGAGGCCACCCTCTCTCTTATGCTCTCACTGCAACTGTCGATGTTCCTCAGTTGTATCTCCAGCAATTCTGGCAATCTCTCACTCACATTGAAGAAGAAGATGGATTCCATATTGAGGCCCGAATCGACGACACGCAGATACTTCTCACTCGGGATCTCTTCTGACAATTTCTTCGCCTACCCATAGCTGATTCAATTCCGGGCAGAGACAGTTTCGACCCCATCGTCTCAGATTCCACACTGTGCACAGATATCCACTCACTGGGATATGCAGTACCTCTACCATTCCCTTCGGCATTCAACGGTCGGCACTTATAATCACTACGGTACACTCATTTCACGTTCCTCAACAGATGCCTATCTGCCATCACAAAGGGCATCGATCAGAGTAGTGCCAACCTTTTGCTGCTATTTTACGGTGTTGCATTCAACCGCCATGTAGACTATGCCGACATTCTCTGGTTTGAGCTAGTTCAAAAAGTCCGAAATAACGTCACAAAACGAAAGAACTTCATTCCTTTTATGAGGTTTATTCAGATATTTATCAAGAACTACATGCAGATCCATCCTACAATAGCTCTTCGCTCCTGTCATCCGATATGTCCTCACCATCCCACTCACCGACTTCTGACTAGAAACGAAATTGCCAACATCGTCGCTAGGCGAATTCCAAATGGCTTACTAGCCTATGCTAGTCCAACGGAACTGACTGTGATAGAGTATAGGCGCACACAAGGCGTAGCTGATCCTATGGTCCATCCAGCACCGGAAGGACCTCCCTAGGGAGCAAGACCTAAGAGGCATGAGGGTCCACGCACGAGAGGAGGAATAGTCCGGAGAGTTGGGGGTCCCGGACCGGGTATGTTGAGAGAAAATATAGTGTGGGGAAATGAAGCAGGCACTGCCATTAGACCAAGTGAGGCTAGAACATCACGCCGATCGCCTACCCCAACTCAGGCAGATCCTCAGATTCTGGAAGAGGATACCGCATCCGACACTATCACTACCGACTCTACATCTGATACTGCGACAGAAACCGATCAGCTCCATTCCTCTTCCCACACCGAATCTAAAGTTACCGATGATCGGTCAACCACCTAAGCTGAAACTGAACCCGAGTCAACGGAACCAAATGATGAGTCATCTGACTCTGATGATGACGATGACCAACCCTCACCCGGAGGGAGTACGAGTTGAAATTGAAGAGGTACATAGAGATGACGCAAGCACCTCAGGTTGACCTTCCCCTAGTCACTGTAAGCCAGGTAGCCACATCCGCTACCCAGTCTCATTTGTTAGGACAGGGTATTGAAGAAGCCATCGTGGACTTAGCGAGGCAATTGCACACCCCACTTATCCACTCCGACGTCTCTCAAAAAATGTTGGTTTCATTCTCTCACGAGGAATCAACACATATTCTACCTGTCTCTCACTTGGAGAGTTCCGGTATTGAAACTAGAGGATAACTCCCCTAGTCCCTGACTTCTATCAGTGTACAGCGTATAGAGCCACTCGATGACATTGTTTCTTTGACTAGGACACATGTACATACTTCGGCTACTGCTGGACGTCTTAGTGACCCAGCTGGAACACCCATAGTAACTCTACCTATTGGTGGATTACGAGGATTAGGTGGAAATCCACCACAGCTATCCTCATGCCATCTGTGAACGTAGGCGGTACAGCTTCCACAGTCATTACCACATCTGGAAGTGTATGTGACCCAGGAGTTAGCTTTCCCGATTTTGTCTCAAGGGATTTCCTGGACGATGCCCTAAAGGCTATCCATTCTATCATGCGATCTGAAATGAAATAGGAGGTAGATGCTCTTAAGATAATGATTAAAGGTAAAGCTCCAATAACTGAACCTGAAATACTACCTCCACCACCACCACCATCTCCACCCACCGATTACACAATCGATGACCTCAAATCCATGTTACTGTCCAAACTCTTATCCTAATCCCAAACTGAGCCATCCCAAGATGCTGACCTAATCTCTCTCCTACGTTCTCAAGCATCAACCCCTATACCCCTACCCCCACCCACTATATCTCATGAAGCTTACCAGCACCAAATCTTTACTCTTCAGTCTGTGCAACAATCTCTAGCTGCACTTACTGAAATGGTGTCATCTTTGGAGGCGACCTGCTGAGGCCAGGCAGAAGGGCTCAAGCGCAAACATGATGACCAGGATGATCCTGATAACCATGAAGGGGAGAAGCGTCAACGCACATCCGAGCCCGAGTCAGCACAGGCAGTGGTTACTGTAGAGGGACAGATAGAGATGGGTTCAGGTACTCCAAACGAAGGACAGGCTCAGGCTCAGGATCAAGTAATGAATTTAGTGCTATACGACATCAATACAATGGTTGAAAAGCCAAAGGAATGTGACAGAGGTTCATCTTATAATCAGGACAGTTGGGTAATTATTGTTGATCCATATTTAGATCTAGATCCGTCAGAAGAACCGATCAACACGGAAAAAGCCTTGGTAGTTTTTCAAGCTGAAATCGACGAGTTATTCAATTTCGAAAATGTAGCTCAAGATCATCATTCAGCCGAACAATCTTCTGCCAGTATGCCGCTTCTGACTTATTCAACAGTTCATCCCGATCTATCTCAAACAGATCACCCCATCCGATCTTCGCTAGTCTCACCAGTTCACGAAACCAAAAGTACTCAGCCAGCTCCACCATTGAAATGGGACAGAGTCAGAATCAATGTTCCATTTCTTGAAGAAAGTCAGAAAAAGCTCTTTACCCATTGGATCTGCTCGTATGATGAGGTAGCCATGTATGGTCTTTAGTCAATGATAGACAGAAAGAAGTAATGCGAGCATATTTTTATGTACAAAAGTATAAGAAAAGTTAACAGCCCTGACAAGACAAAGCTCAGAATCAGATCTATTGATCAGATTTACTTTTGTCGCTTCATGAGCATATGGTATTCTTATTTTGTTGTGACCAGAGAAGATGGAAATCAATGGTCGTTCTCTGAATCTGACTTTGCAAGTCTCGAGTTACCAGATCTTCTATTTTTGGTCCAAGACTTGAAGACCATAACCATTAGACCATGAGAAGTTACAGATGCACTAGAAGTTGTTAAGAGATACATGAAGTGTGCTATGAAACTTGCATCCATTGAAGACTTCCAGATTGGGTTAGAAAGTAATGAAGCAAACATAAATCTTCTAAAGCCTGATCTCAGTCTTCCTCCAGATGTTCAGAATGTACCTGCTTATACGGTGATCAAATTTCCAGAATTCGGCATGACTTACTCAAATGGTAAAGGTGATATGAGATTCTTCCGATTCAGTCAGATTGCACGATTCTCTGATGGTACACTGATGTTGCTTTGAGACAAGCTGGGGCGTTCCATTGATCAAGATGACAAAGGGATCCAGCCTTTGGATTCGAAATACAGATACCTTGTTCTCAAAGCTTTGGTCCAGATTAAAGAAAGGCTGGAGTACAGAATTTCAATGAGACATTTTGAGATCAGTTTCGGTTTTCGTAAGACTCATGTTCCCAACTGGAAAGATTACGAACTTTAATTTAAAGGGGGAGATTGTTAGGGTGAATTATATGTTAAATAGAAGTTCGGGGTGAAAACTGTAATTTATTTTAAAGTTGTTTTGTAATCGGGCTTTTGGGCCCTAAGGGCTTGCATGCCACATATTTATTTCTTGTTTAACCTAGTTTTCTAGGTTAATGGTCATTCATAGGTTTACTAATCCTTATCAGAAATTCTCTCTGTAAACCTTAAACCCTTTATTGATAAATCTAATCATATGACCAACAGTTGTGATTAAATCTTCATTGCTTATTGATTATTATCTGTGATTGCATTGTTTCTGGGATCTACACCTTTTATTAATTTCATGAAACAAAACTCAAAATTACAATCATCGTATGATTAGCTTTTGGGCATTCACTTACAATCCCACTTGCACTAAAGCCAATCATCCATGCATCTTATACCAATGGATATATAGTGGTCATCATGCTTCTGTTGTGTTAATGACTTAGTTAGTGGATGAGTAACATTGTTGTCAGTTGACACACTGCTTATACTAACATCACCTCTTTCAATAATCTCTCTAATGAGATGATATCTTCTAAGAATATGTTTGGATATTTTGTGAGATCTAGGTTCCTTGGCCTGTGCTATAGCTCCATTGTTGTCGCATAACAACTCTATAGGACAATTACTGCTAGGAACAACTCCAAGTTGAGAAATAAATTTTTTGATTCAAACGGCTTCCTTATCTGCATCTGATGCTGCGATGTACTCATATTTCGTTGTAGAATCAACTATTGTTGCTTTCTTGGAACACTTCCAGCTTACAGCACCACCATTAATACAAAACATAAAACCCGACTATGATTGAAAATTATCTTTATTCGTTTGGAAACTTGTATTAGTGTAACCCTTTACACTCAACTCTTCTTCACCACCATGTACCAATAATGAATCCTTTGTTCTTCTTAAATATTTTAGGATATTCTTGACAGCAATCCAGTGACCATCACCTGGATTGGATTGGTATCTACTCGTAATTCTTAATGCATACGATACATCAGGTCGAGTCCATATCATGGCATACATGACAGATCTAACTGCCAAAGCATATGGAACCTTACTCATTCATTCACTTTTTTAAGATGTAGTAGGGCACTGCATCTTAGAAAGTGATATGCCATGAGACATAGGTAAGAACCCTTTCTTGCTATCAGACATGTTGAACCGTTTCAACACTTTGTCTATATATGTACTCTAACTTAAGCCAAGTAATTTTCGTGATCTATCTCTATAGATCCGAATGCCTAACACATAGATAGCTTCACCTATGTCTTTCATTGAAAAACATTTTCCTAACAAAACCTTTATAGACTCAAGTGTCGGAATATCATTTCTAATGAGTAGTATGTCATCTACATACAACAAAAGAAATTATACGGTGCTCCCACTAACCCTTTTTTAGACACAAGGTTCATCCTCATTTTTTGAGAAGCCAAACTCTTTGATCGCTTCATTAAAATGATGATTCCAACTCTTTGAAGCTTGCTTCAATCCATAAATAGATCGTTGCAACTTACATACCTTATGAGATTTTTAAGGAGTGACAAAACCTTCGGGTTGTATCATATATAAGTCCTCAAGTAACTTTCCATTAAGGAAAGTTGTTTTGACATCCATTTTCCAAATCTCATAATCGTGATATGTTGCAATGGCTAGTAAAATTCTAATAGACTTAATCATTGCGACTGAAGGGAAAGTTTCATCATAATCAACACCTTGAATTTGTTTGAAACCTTTTGCAACCAACCGTGCTTTATAGGTAATCACATTACCATCCATGTCGGTCTTTTTCTTGAAAACCCATTTGCACCCTATAGGTCGTACATCGTTGGGTGGGTTAATTAAGTTCCAAACTTAGTTTTCATACATGGAGTCCATTTCTATTCTCATAGCTTTTAGCCATTTCTCGGAGTCAGTGTTTGCCATAGCATCTTGGTAACTAGTGGGCTCATCATCCATGAGCATCACATCCCTGGTATGAGTGATGAGAAATCCATATCTCTCAGGCTCATTCCGTTTTCTACTAGATCTACGAGCACTTTGTGTTATAACATCAGACTACCTTTCCATATCACTTTCTGGATCCATAATTAATTGTGGTGTCTATGTTGGTTCCATCTGTGTTGACATATTTTGGTCTTGAACAACTTCAAGTTCTACATTCCTCCCACTAATACCTTTGAAAATAAATTCCTTTTCCATGAAAACACCAGTACGCCCAACAAACATTTTATGGTCACGAGGATGATAGAAGTAGTATCCCATAGTTTCTTTGGGATATCCTACAAATATGCATTTATCAAATTTTGGTTCTAATTTAGTTGTGATTAGACGACGTACACAAACCTCACAACCCCAAATCTTCATAAAAGATAATTTAGGACTTCTTCCCAGTCCATATCTCATATGGTGTCTTTTCAACAGATTTTGATGGAACTCGGTTTAGTGTGAAAGTCGTTGTCTCTAGAGCATATCCCCAAAAGGATGTCGGAAGGTCAACTTGACTCATCATAGATCGTACCACGTCTAACAATGTACAATTCCTCCATTCGGAGACACCATTCCATTGTGGTGTTCCAGGTGGAGTGAGTTGCTATACAATACCACAATTTCTAAGATGATCAAGAAAAGCATGGTCTAAGTATTCGCCACCTCGATCAGATCGAAGAATCTTAATACTCTTCCCAAGTTGGTTTTGTATATCATTTTGAAATTCGTTGAACATTTCAAAGGACTCGGACTTATGTCGCATTAAATATACATAGCCGAACCTACTGAGATCATTAGTAAATGTAATGAAGTATCTATAACCACCTCTAGCATGTATGTTCATCGGATGACATACATCACTGTGTATGATTTCCAATACATCACTTGCTCTCTCACTTTGTCCACAAAATGAGCCTTTGTCATCTTTCCAATTAAACAAGCTTCACACGTCCCATACAATTGAAAATCTAATTTGTTCAATAATCTATCTCTATGGAGTTTGGAAATGTGAGTTTTGTTTATATGGCCAAGACGACAATGCCAGAGATAGGTTAAATTCGAACTATTTGAATTGACCTCCCTTTTATCTATTTTATAAATCGGATTATCCATATTAAGAATATAAAGACCATTAATCAAACGTGCGTCACCATAATATATATTACCAAAAGAGAATGAACAACATTTGTTCCCAATATTAAAGGTAAAACCTTTCCTCTCCAAACAAGATACATAAATCAAGTTTCTAGAAATAGATGGTACGCAATAAGAGTCATCAAGTTCTAATAATAATCAAGTCGGTAAAGTTAACAAAATAGATCATACGGCTATAGCAGCAACCTTCGCCTCATTTCCAACACGCAGATCAACTTCACCTTTGCTCAACCTTCTAGTCCTTTTTAGTTCCTGAACATTTCTACAAATATGAGAACCAGATCCAGTATCTAATACCCATGATATATAAGAAGTAGAAAGATTAGCTTCTATCATATAGATAGCTGAAGTGGAAGTTACACTTTCTTCTTTTCCTGAAGGTAGAGAGGACAATTCCTCTTCCAATGCTCGGGTTTGTTGCAATGAAAGCACTCAATATGGCCAACTCCTTTCGTAAATAAAAACCTAGTCCTTCAAGACGCTCAATATGCCCAATAATTTTAAGCATATGAGTGCCAACGGGACTACCTTCAGACATTCTACTACGAAACAGTTCCTTGGATGTTTCGTACCTCTCATGTCTAGCTTGCTCTTGGAATAGCAACTTTAGGTGTTCGATCATATCGAATGCCCCCATGTTTTCATGTTGCTTCTGAAGATCAGGTTCCATGGTTATTAGCATTATACATGAGATGTCCAAAGCATCCTCATCATGTTTTTTAAAAGTGTCCCTTTCAGTTCTAGGAGCACTGGAATTAGGCTCTTCAGGGATTTGTTGCTCCAAGACATACAGTTTCTTTTCAGCTTTGAGGACAATTCTCAAATTACGATACCAATTGATGAAATTTGTTCCATTTAGTTTTTATTTCTCGAGAATCGATCGCAAAGTGTTTTTGTTTCCATTGTTGGTTTGTGCCATTGGTAATCTACAATAGAAAAGCAGAGTTCTTAGTGTCATGAAATTTTATTGTTTAATAAGGACTTTCATCAAACAAGCTCCCACTATTTTAATCAAAACAACAACCCTTTTTTATTGTTTCGAAAAACATCATAAGCTTTCTAGCGGGACAAGATCCATATTCTCATTATCGATCAATTTAACTTTAACTAACCGATCAACCAATAATGTTTTAGGTAAGCAACAACATTGCTAATTACATCTCTATGTAACTCTTGGATAGTTAGGTGAATAACTTTTATTTAAATTCATCATATGAATGTTCCCAACACATGCCTCCAAATCCCCAATCCTATTAGGCTTAATTTGGTTAAGTCCGACCCAAAATGGCTTGTGGAATTCTATGCTTACCTTATCTTACTAAGATTAAAGAGAGTACCCAACTTTAGCATGACCCACCCTCGATGATCAAAGTCTTTACAAATTCCATGTTTGGAAGGCATCTTAAACTTAATATTTTGGAGAGGGATTTTAGTTAGTTAATTTTACCATTCTTTCTTTTGTAATAGATCGTTTCCTCATAGTTTGATTTAATCGGAATCTAGATTGGAGGAGGATCACGAGGATCACTTAAATACCTTCCTTTCTTTGGTAATTTAGGCCTTTGTGACAAAACCGGTTGAGATCTTACTATGATGTACTAATATCTTATCACTCAAGATCGACGGTCCATTTTATATCTTATATAAATACCAATTTTTATTTTATCAAAACTCATTTTGATTTGTAAAACTCTTTTTAATCATATATTTTAAAACCATATTTTGTTTTAAAATGTTGTAACAACTGTCACATACATACAACCATGCATAATATATCAAATTATATATAAAGCGTAAAATAAAACGTAAAAATAAATGTGAGATGGTTATACCCCCCCCCCCATGCGATATTCATAGAGCCAAGTATGAATATCATTACATAAAATAAACTCTTATGGTTCTAAGTCTTCTCATCTTCATCACCTCATAACGCCTCCATCTCTTGTTTTTTTTTATACAAAATACTTTACATTTCAAACAAAGAAACCTCGAGTTACATTATAGGGGATTGGATGAGAGGAGAATGTACAAAGAGAGTATATAGAGAAAGGCACGACATGCAAGTCGTATTTATCAAATATAGTACATCCATGACTAAGAGCTATAACCATTCACCAAGCAAATCACATTATACATATTCAATCACAATGAAACATAAAACCGATTTGTGATATAAAAATAATACAAAATTCATACGATATCGAAAAAGGGTGATTCAAAGTTATTTGCAAAACTAACAAAAAAGATACCCATCTTTTATGTTTTAGGATTTCAAAGATCAGAAACCCTTATGGGTCGAAATTCAAGTCAAACCCGTAGTGGGTTCGATTTTCGAACAACATTGCGACACTGTGGTAAAAAATTCATACGAAGTCGAAATGATGCGATTCAAAAGTCTGTGGAAACCTAACAGAATGATCCATGTTTTTCATGTTTTAAGTTTTCTCAGATTCAGAATCTTTATGGGACGAAAAAACCAAAACATTTACGAAACAAAAACATACAGCAGCAAAACAATTTTAAAAATGCATGCATGTCACAAAAAACCGTTCTAGAGGTTTGTAAGTAGCTCTGATACCACTGTTGGGTTACGAGATCTCAAGCACAGCGGAAAATAAAACCGTAACCCTCCAAGGACCCATACGAACCGGAATAAATCGGGTGTTTCGAAATTATACCTCACAATTTACGAGACTTTGAATCACAACAACAAACGAAGCTTAATGCCTCCACGGTATCCACGTGAACAATCTGAATCCTTTGCCTTCTTGTGATGCTACTCACAGTTTCAAACTTAGAAAGGAAAGTGAGCAATAGTTGTAGGTGATTTTGAGAGAGAATTGCAAGACTCACTCTTGCATAAAATGTCATACATTTATATGAATATGAGAGACATGGCATGAAAGAACCACCATCCCTACACCTTACTTGAGTGTAAGAGTATCCATGCACCATCACTCATCTTTTCAAGACCATACCTAGTTATCTTTATTTATGTCTAACATAAATAATATCTGATTTTATTTAATCAGATTAAATCAATACAAATCAGATATAATAATTAAACGTTTTAATTATTAAAACTCCTTATTCGAATATGTTCAAAGTGTGTGACCCAATGGGTTCTCTACATGTTGGTAATAAATATAAATATCGTATTTATAGTAATAAACAATGAGCAGTATCTAGCAATACATCATCGTCATCCAAATGACGAGAATTGGTGATACAACAAATTATCGATTTGTAGTCAATTTTAGTTTACACGTTTAATTCCTTTGTCCTTGATGTCTAGATTAAACACGAGACATTGAATGTGTCATTCTCGTTATGTCCAATCTCTAGTTTCTTGATTCATTAATATACAAATTAAAACATAAAATGATATGTCATTTATCTGAGCATGCAAGCATTTCCTTAGTATATATTTATCATGGGGCCCAGAAACATCACTCCCGTCATAAAGGAGGGACAAATCCTATCTCTATACATGCTAGTTCTACCATGTGATTTATAACATACCCAACAATAATTTCGTCACCCAGTTAAGGAATGATTAGAACAAAAGTCAAAATATATTATTCACACATAACAAACTTCATATTTCTCAAGTCAAATAATTATATGTACATTGACCACATGAGAAACACTTATGACACTCACATGACATCCAATGAAGTGTTCTTATAGCGAGTCACGTTCGATACACAAAATCTCCATTTTCTACCCATATGCAGATTCAATATCTCTATATGAATCCCTACATATGCTAGTCATTATCATATTACTTCAACCTTAAAACCCAAAATAATATATAACTAGGGACATTTAGAATACATTATTCTAAGGTTATTTATTATGAATAATTAAAAACACAGAATATAACATAGACATAATAAATTGGGCAATGCCTTTTATTAATTTCATGAAACAAAACTCAAAATTACAATCATCATATGATTAGCTTTTGGGCATTCACTAACAATAGTGTTCCTTGATTTTGTAGTCATGTAACTAGAAAGAACTTTTCATTGTGAGATCTTTGTAACCTTGTGAGACTTGTGACATCAATACACTTGTGATTTCTCTCTCTAGATTCTCTCTCTATATACATTTCGATTTGATCATAATTATATGTTTTGATTGTTAAGTGCTTGAATATGGAACAATAAGATGTCAATTGGCTATGGCATAAGAGACTCTCTCATCTCAAATTCAAGATGTTGACACTCTATCTTCAAAAGAAATAGTCTCCGGTTTACCTCATCTCTTTTATGCTAAGGAATCTCTTTGCTCAGCTTGTGAAAAGGGAAAGTAGACTAAAGCTAGTTTCAAATCAAAGCAAGTATCATCAGTGACTAGCCCTCTTCAACTCCTGCATATGGTTTTATTTGGTCCCGTCAATATACAATCTATTGCTAGAAAGAAATACACTCTTATCATAGTAGATGAATACTTTCTCTATACCTAGGTCATGTTTCTCCATTCCAAGAGTGACATCCCAGATTAACTCATCTCATATGTCAGAAAAATGGAAGCGCTGAATAATATGACGGTTCGCTCAATAAGGAGTGATCATGGAACTGAATTTAATAACAGTTCTCTTGATAACGTCTTTAAGAGCAAAGGAATCTCTCACAATTTCTCAGTTCTGAGAACTCCTCAGCAAAACAGATTCGCTGAAAGAAGAAACAGAACGATCATCGAAGTTGCTCGATCAATGCTCAACGATTCTCATATTCCAACTCAACTCTGGGCAGGAGCTGTCAATATTGCATGTTTCACTCATAATAGGTCGTTGTTTTGTCAAAAGATTCAACAAAATTGCCTATGAACTGTTCCATGGGAGAAAGCCTTCTATCAGCTTTCTTCATATCTTTGGTTGTCAATGCTTTATTCTAAACAATAGAGATACCCTTGGGAAATTTTATCCAAAGGTTGATGATGGAATTTTCCTTGGATATTCTTTTGTATCCAAAGCCTATAGAATTTTCAACAAAAGAAGACAAATAGTAGAAGAAACCATTCATGTCACCTTTGACGAATCTAGATCAGGGAACTCAAAACCTGTCGCTGATAATGATGAACTGAATGCCTGGATGTTTTCTCACTATGGATAAGCTGAACCTTTCTTCAGTGCAAACCAACATGCAAATCATCCAAGTATCGATGATGATCCTGTCATTATTCCACCTAATAATGAATCCATGTCTTGGGTTTCGGTTGTTCCCATAAGTACTTTACCTCCCTCTGAACCTCCAACCTCTGGATCGCCTCTCATCTCTGAAGAACTCTCAGTAAATGACGTTCAATTCTAACCCCAACAGTAGATTGTTGATGAACCTCATGCTAAAGCCTCTTCCTCAGCAAAAATTCCCATTTCTGATCCATTATCAGACATGAATGCTCAAGCCCATGCTCAAAGATAGACTAATAATCACCCAATCGATCAAATTCTTGGTGATTCAGATGCAGGTATTCAGACTCGACGAAGTCCAGGGTAACGTCTGTCTCTATGTAAACTTTCTCTCTCTCCTCGAGCCAAAGAAGACCGATGATGCCCTCAGAGATCTAAACTGGGTTAGTGCTATGCAGAAGAGCTGATTGAGTTTGAAAGACACAAAGTTTGGAATCTTGTTGCCCGACCATCTCACAAAATTGTTATAGGCACCAAATGGGTGTATCATAACAAGTTAGATGAAAATGGGATTGTGACCCGCAACAAAGCTAGGCTTGTTGCTCAGGGATACAGACAAGTGGAAGGCATAGAATATGATGAAACTTTTGCCTCTATGGCTAGGCTCGAAGCAATTCGACTATTCTTAGCCTATGCAGTTCACAAAAACTTCAAAGTATATCAAATGGATGTCAAGTCAGCATTCCTTATTGGAAATTTGAGTGAAGAAGTCTATGTTGAACAACCCCCAGGGTTCTCTGACCTTAAACATCCACATTATGTATATAAGTTGGATAAGGCTCTCTATGGGTTAAAACAAGCCCCTCGTGCTTGGTATGATACTCTCTCCTCTTTTCTAATCTCTGAGAAATTTGAAAGTGGAAAGATCGATAATACTCTATTTTTCAGAAAGATTAAAGGTCACATTATTCTTGTTCAAATATATGTTGATGACATTATATTTTGTCCTACTAACCCATCTCTATGTACTCGATTTGCTGAACGAATGAAGAAATAATATAAAATGAGTATGATGGGTGAGCTAACTTACTTCCTTGGACTTCAGATCAAGCAATCTAATAAAAGCACGTTTATTCATCAGGGTAAGTATGTTAAAGATATGCTGAAAATTTTTTATCTTACTTAAACATCAGCAATGAAAACTCCTATGGCACCACCGCTGACATTAAACAAGGATCCCGCTGGAAAACCTGTTAATGTCACTGCCTATAGAGGAATAATCGGCTCCCTTCTTTATCTTACAGAAATACGACCTGATATCATGTATTCTACTTGTCTATGTGCATGATATCAATTAGAACCCAAGGAATCCCATCTGATCATTATCAAGTGAATTTTTAGATACCTGAAGGGCACTCCTAACCTAGGTCTTTGGTATCCCAAAGACTCAGGGTTCGATCTAACTGCCTATTCAGATAGTGATTTTGCATGTTGCAAACTGGATAGAAAAAGCACCACAGGAGACTGTTAGCTCCTAGGTGGAAAGTTGGTAAGCTGGATGAGTAAGAAGCAAAAATCAGTGTCCACCTCCACCGCTGAAGCTGAGTATGTAGTTGTTGGTTGTTGTTGTGCTCGGGTCTTATGGATGAGAAATCAACTATTATACTATGACCTTCAGCTATCAAAGATCCCTATCTATTGTGACAGCACTAGTGCCATCGCTATAGCAAATAATCCCGTGCTATGCTCAAAGACTAAACACATTGAAATCAGTTATCATTTTATCAGAGACCATGTGATGAATGGAGATATAGAACTTCATTTTATTCCCACTGACTATCAGCTAGCTGATCTCTTTACCAAACCTCTTGCTGATACAAGATTCAACTTTCTTATTAGCGAGTTTGAAATGTTGAACCTTGAAGAATAATTCTTCAGCGATCATGCGTTATATCAGTAATAAATTTTTTTCTAATATTCATCCCATAATCTCTAAGCAAATTTTCTCTGATGTTCAGGTATGTCTTCTAACCTTCCTCACTGGATCTTTATTCAGCGAGATATTTTTCAAAAATCTCAAAACTTAATCATTTACTTCCTTCAAGTGATTAAAAGATTTTTGAAAACAAACCATCACTGACATTTCTCATCAGTGATTCTGTTACAACAAAACTCATCACTGATTTTCTATCAGAGATGTCTTTGAAAATGAAAGGACATTTTTGTGTGTGTGACGACATCCTAGTCGATAATCCATGGCACGCATTTTTGTCTTACACGTTCGTCCATTTCACTTCTTGACCTATCATTTTCGTGGAACGTCTCCGTGTCATGATGAGTATTTTCCAACTCATCATTTTTCTCTCTCCTCACTCACACCTATATAAACCATTCTTTGTTCATATTCTACTTTTTACGCGCACAAAAACTCTCTCAAGGCAAGAACAATTCAAGGCAAACAAAGCTTTCCAAGAACTTATTCCCAAAAATCAATCACAGGTTCTTATTCTCTCTCCTAACTCTTCATAAACACGTCTTTTTTATCTTAAAATCTTTGTTTACAAGATCAAATACTTGTTTTTTCGTCCAAAATCATGTTTCTCGTGATTTTATTTCAAAAACCCTCAAAGGTTTTTAAGGTTTAAAACTGTTTTTAAACTTATCCTATTTTCTTTCTTCAAAGGTTTTTCAAATTTCTTCTCAAAAAGGAAACTGGTAGACCTACTCTGTTTGAAAACTTCTATGAAAGAAACTGGAAATCTTGTTTTGCAAGTTTCTTTCCCAAAAAGGAAAATGGTAATATTTCCTGTTTTTTTCTAAAACCCCTTGTACCTTTCATTTTATATTTTTTTCTTAGAAATGGCATCTCGGGCAACTCTCATCAAGTCTAAGAACGTTAAGTTTGAAATCAGCGTAGTGCAGTTCACTGGAAACAATCACCTTCCTCTCCTCTCATTCCTTGCTAAGAAACCCTCCCTACATCTTGCTGACGCTGCTGCCGCACTGAAGGCATCTCCCATTGCTTATTCCCTGACGGTCTCTCCACCTGCTCATAAGCACCTCCTTCGGCAGTTCTAGTACACCGCTGAAAGGACTGAGAAGACCACTAAATCTAGAAAAAGCTGACAGTCATCTCCTTCCAAACTCAGTATGGGGAAGCAAGCATCACTCCCAACAGCCTATGTCAGAGCTTATGTCTTCCCTCCTCAACTTTCGATGCTCTACCAACTGATGAAGAGTTGATCAACTTCCTCGATCTAATGGAATATGAGTGGGAGATAAATCCCAGGTCCAAGACTTTGGGCAAAAGACTGATGAAGATCCTCAAGGCCAAAATGCTTTCAGAGATGAACTGCATCTTCTCTCATGTAATCCAATGCATGAGTGGAAAGATGGGCTCCCTGGACCAGGCAATCGGGCTCAACTTCAGATGAGGTACAACATCATTACTGGAAGGAACATCGATTTTTCAGCAATGATATTCGATGACTTGATGGCAAAGGTCGAAAATCCTGACAGGGAAGTCAAAGTTCCCTACGTCTGATTCATTTCACCACTCCTCAACCACTTCCTTCAGACGCTCTACCCGACTGAGGGTGACTATCATCTTCCGAAAGTTGGGGTTCGTATCCTTGATGTGGAGCGAGCTGATAATGAGGTAAGTCTCGCTGAACTCCGTCGCTGCCTATCCTCAACTTCATCTTCTTCAGTGGCAATGCCCTCGAAAAAACCCACCAAGGTTACCCACGCTGCTACCACCCCTTCAAAAAGAAAACAATCTACAGCTCCTCTTGGTACTTCTAAAAAGGCCAATAAGATTCAGGAGCAAGCCTCTCAACCACAACAACAACCCTCTTCAGGGACCATCTCTTTATAGACCTCCCTTGACGCCTTCGTTGGACGCTCCTCCACAACTGCAACCTCCACCGCCTCACTGCCTCCAAGCACAACTTCAACAATGGTAGAGACCCAATCAATCTCAGTGCCTCTGAGCACTGCTAAGGTAGCTTCGGGAAATACTAGTGCCCCATTCACTATCTTCTCAACCATTGTATCTCCATCTTTTGTCTTCACCATAACACCAGCGACTGTGCTCGCTGATACTCTCTCTTCCCAGTTGCCGGATCTCTCTTGCAGCAGTGTAGGACCTAATGGTCTCCCTCTCGGAGTCTCTCAGCATATACCCTTGTCCCAAACTCTTCTTGAAGCAGATACCCCAAATCCCATATACTTCTTCCCTCCTACTAAATAAGCCTAAGCATACTTTTGCATAAACCATTAATTTTCTTACAAGTCCTACGTTGGGCACTATCAACATCTCTTTCAAAGAGCTCAGTGAGAGGGTGGATTCTCTCTCCACCACCATCAACAACAACACTACCGTCGTGAACACTGTCGGCGAGTAGCTGAAAGAGCTCTCCACCTCCTTATCCTCCAAAGCTGAGAATTCTCAGATATTAGCTCTTACAGAGGACGTCACGAAGTTGAATGAGGACGTGGACCAAAATACCATAGCTCTGCAATTCCTTAATGTCCACGTCAGCTCACTCAACACCTTTGTTGACACCCTCAGCTCCAAGGCTGACACTACCAACCAGCTGCTCGCTAACGTATTAGCCATCTTGAGGGCACCAGTTCCAGTCCCTACACCTTCGTTCACAGAAACTGATCGTGAGTCACTCGAAATCGCTGCTGATTTGGTCTTCGAAGCGACCAAGGTCATCCCCGGCCTAGAAGCCAGGATGAAACAACTAGAAGTTGATGCGCCTTCTACCTCAGCTAGGAATGGAAAAAAAAATCAAACCCGATGGTGAAAACCGAAAACCGAACATTTCGGGTCGAGTTCGGGGACCTCTTATCGGGGACGGGGCGGGGATCGGGGATGTCAACGGGGACGGGGACGGTACTCACCGGCCCGGCCCGGCCCGATAATATATATATATATATTTCAAACTCTAGTATATTATTCTTTGGGATTTATTTATCTGATCCAATATATTAAAGAGCCCATGAATCTCTCAAACCCAATTAAATATCAAATCCCTAAAAGTAAAAAAAATAAAAGTTTAGATATTTAGGTTTTAGAATCTCATATTAGAATCAGTATTGACCATCGCCGACTTCTCAGTGACTTCTCAGTTCTCTCTCAAATCTCAATCGTCGGCCGAAGTATAGACCGGTCGGCGGTTGTTGCCTTAGCTGAAGTTCTCCTTGCCGGAAAAGTATTTTGGGTATCAGGTATCTTTGAAGCTCGAACAGTTTGTTGCTCTTACCGTTTTCCAGGTATCTTTCTCTTTCGATCATATGCTTATTCATGCAATTTGGTTTTATTGTGGAATGGTACTTGTTATCTCTTGTATTAAGAAGTCTAGGGTTTTGCTTTAATTTGATTATTATGGATGTTTGAAAATCTTGTCGCTTTTCGGCTGAAATAAAGGGGCTGGAGATGAAAGTTATGCGTTTGGTACTTTGGTTGGGTTATGATGAAGTAGGATTGTCACGTTGAAATTATAATGAATTATGTAAATTTAGAGGAATAAGCTGATAACTACATCAATATTATGTTTAAGAAATTTGAATTTTTCAGTTTCGGGTTCGGATATTACCAACGGGTAACGGTTTTTGTCCTTAACGGGTTCCCCAATGAGGATTAGGGAAACCGCGGGCACCCGATAGGGATCCCCGATAAGATCCCCGACAGGGATCAGGACGGTTTTGGGGTGTGGTATGGTTTTCGGTTTCGGGGACGGGGACCATAATCCCTGGCCCGAAACTGGCCCGTTGCAATTCCTAACCTCAGTCGCTGCTACTGTTGATCTCCCTCCCCCAAATGATGATGACAAAGAGGGGGAGAAGACCACTGAGGAAGATGTTGAAGACATCCCTCGGTTTGAAGGGGAGAAAGACACCCAAGCCCTTCCTTCCTCTTCCAATATGGTGATCCTGAGCAAGAAGAGGAAGAAGAAGAGGAGGAAGATGAGGAAGAATTGTAGCTTGAAGATCAACAAGACTCCGAGAATGCCGGTGTTGAGGATGATGATGAATCATCTTTGTGGTTCACACTGAATCCCATCAACGTCCCTCAGCTAAAGGGTGTGGTCATAAATGAAGCAGGGGGGAGAACTGAGACGACTTCAAAACCATCCTCCCAAAGCAAGAAAAAATGTGTCGCTGCCTCTGGTAATTTGAATATTATCTCAACATCTGAGGGGGAGCAACCTTCTCATGTATGCCTCTCCATAATTATATACTCTACTTCTTTCTCTCACCTTAAACCCCTACTTCATTTCTAAACCTTTATCTATCTTCTTCCAATAAATTAACTTGTCCTTCTTTTTCAATCATCTAGTTCTCTCCCTTGATTGATAGACCAATTGATCTACCAATAATCCCAGTAACCTCTGTTGATGACCAGCAAATAATCTAAGCCTCTGCTCTAGAGATTGATGAACAAGACGAAGAGGAAGAATCGTTGAATCACCCAAACAGACCCTCACGACTTATTAAAAGGTCTGAGGATGAACTACAAAAGCGATCAGCGATAATTCAACAACTAGAAAATCAACGGCTCAGAATCCCTCCTCAACAAAGCACTAAAGTGTTTGATTTCTTGACTCCGGTAGAATGAGAAGAATCTACAAGGGCTGAGAAACTACTTGCTGGATGCCAAAAGGACGCCAAACTTTCCCTTAAGGTATCGCGCAACTTAGTCTCTATTAAGAAGCTAAAGAAGATTCCTATCAGAGTTCAAGAAGCCATGCTGAAAGAAATTGAGGAGGAGGTATAGCTGTTAGAGCTATATTGTATTCAAGATTAAAAGAAGGGTCAAATGTGTAAAGTCTGTAAAGTGTGTGATGTCTATTATAAATGTAGTTAAGTTGACTATTTGCTAAAGGTGTTGACCATATAAATAGCAATGTCTAAGTGTTAGTTTCATAACATCAATGCGCAGATCAGAGTAAGATTACATGGTGTAACACACACAGTGCCTTAGCGTCGAATGCAACAAATAGGGATATAACTATTTGTAGATTGTTTGCTTAATAAAAAGGATTGTTTTGGATAATTTGTGTATTGATTAATTGCTAGAATATGGGATCACATTTGGTATCAGAGCTAAATCCGACATTTTGAAAGTTTTTTAGTTCAAAAACTGTTTTCTTGAGTTTTTGATCAATTTCTGAGTTTAAAGGTGTTTTTGATCAAATCTTTGTTAGAAACATGGTCGATTTATGATATAGATTGTGACAACCGTCAAAGTCCACACTATGAGGTTAGCTTCTGTACTTTTGGAAGTAAAAATTTAAGTATGTCACTCCTAGAAATGCATAAAAGCCTTTAAGATAAAAGTTTCCCGAAAAATTTAGAAGTCGCGTTGAAAACCCAGAACAGTTCCGCATCTGACCGTCACTGTCCAGAAATGCCAAAATAAGTGATTAAAAGTCCAAAATCCATAAACTATAAGAATCAGTATGTTTAATTTGTCTAGCATTGCTAAATTTTCAAATTTGACATTTTTAGCAAATATTGAGAATCGGGTATTTCGGTTCTCAAATATATCTGATATTTTATGGATTAGGCTAGTAATTTATTTAAAACTTTAAATTAATTCATAATGGTGTTGGATGAGTCATTGGACACATGTCATGACTACACCAATTTATTTGTTAATTACTTTTTAAAAAAAAAAAAAAAATCATTAAAACACCAAAAACTAGCCAAAACTCTCATTTTAAAAAAAAAAATCTCTTCAACTCCCTCTCCCTCTCCTCTCTTGTACGGCCACCACCATCACCACCACCATTCCATTTTCTTGTTGTTAAAAAAAAAAATCAAAATCCAAGCAAGAAACCATCAACAATTTGAAGTTAGAATCAAATTTCTCCATCCAATCTTCAAGGTAATCTCAAAAACTACATTTTTTTTTTTACATGCATGTTCTCATTTTCGATTTTTGGGAGTAAAAGATTGCATCTAAATGTGGTATAAATTAGGTTTTTGTTGATAAAATAGATTGCAAATTGATGTTTATGTATTCAAAAATGAGTTTTTGATTCTTGTTTTTTTTTTTTTTTTTTTCAAAGAAAACTTGTTTATCATCAAGTTTAGGGTTTATGATGATAATGTTGAATTTTGGTATCATGAACCACTAAAATATTGGTATTATTGAAATTATGATTATGTTATCATAATGAAATGTTAGTATAAAAATGTTCTTATGAAGGAATTTCCCAAATTCCACATGATTAAGAACTTAGTAGTGATGATAATATCACTTAGTTGGTGTTGTGTTCATGCATGCATTTGGATGAGCATTTAGATTACAATGAATCCATGATGCATAAGTTAGTTTATCATGTAATGAGGAGTGAAGACATGGTTTATAACCAAAAACCATGTCTAATGATCATCATTTTTGGCTTAAAAATAGTATTCTCTTCATTTTTAGAATCTGTCCAGAAAATGGACTCCACTTCTAGCTTGCACAACTCACGAACCACATGTCCAAATTTGGGGTTTTTGCTTCTAGACTTTAATTTAGAGTGTTAGTTTTCTAAAAAGTCCGAAAACACTGAATTTGGAGTTGATTTTGGCACTCAAATGGAATTTATAAGAAAAGGGTGCAATCTGTCCGGTGAGGACAGATTCATACACCCAACTTGTAAAGACCATAACTCCCTCATTACTTATTCAAAATAAGTGAATCTTTTTCCAAATGATAGGATTTTGAGTTAGGTTTGCATCCATATATGGATAACTGTCTAATTCCAAGAATTGATACCCCAAAAGCCTGTTACAAGTGAGGTATGTCACTGATCCGAAAATCAGTGACACTCTGTTTTGTAAAAATTATTTGAGGTATCAAAAGTTATACAAAAATTATAAAAAAATGCAGATTTACTCTAAACATATCATAGTACCACCAAAAAAATTTATGATTAAATAATTCTCTTGGGAAGTTAAGTTTCCGTGGTGATTTTATCAAATAACTTTCTGGACAGCAAATGCTGAATCCAGAAAGGTGGTCCTATTAAGTCTAAATTCTGTTCTATTGCATTTTGGGACTTTGTATAGTTTAAAAATGGATGTGGACTAAGGAATTTATATAATGGCATTTCATGGGACAATTGGACATATTTGTTGGACATCGGAATAGGGCATTAATGTGTTCCACTATGGCAACTCTTGTATAGGGAAACTAAGGGTGTGGCAAACTCCATAAAGTATCAAAGTAAAGTTTCACCCGTTCTATTTTCAGTAACAATTTGAACTGCATTCTTTTCTCCTACCATTTCAACAATCTCAACAAACAAATTGCACAAATTTGAAACATTGTTCTCTATATCGGATGCATCAACAGATTTAAGAAATGATCCCTTTCGGACAATAAACTAAGAAATTAATCAAATGTCGTTGCCTAATATCCCTCCACCCATCACTCATAATCGTGCAACCACTTTCAATCCATTGACTTCTATATGAATCAATTAACAGAGAAACAGACTTCTTTGCATCTGTAAATAAATTGACCCTCAAGGCATGATAATTAGGTGCTTTGTATCCATGACCAATACTCGCTATTTTATCTACCATATGTTGAAAATAAGGAGAGTTGCAAGCATTCATAGGTACACATGCATCATAGAACCACATAGCAATAGCTAAATCGACATCATGTAGTTTTTCCTTACTTTGCATGGCAGATTTAATAGTGGGTTGAGAAGGATCATTTATACCTTTTGTAAAAAAAAGGATGAAGACTTGATGTAGCTTTCCTTTTTCCCGCTTTAACATATCGTGCTTTGACATTTCGCGATTGTGTTTCCCCCGTATCATAAAACGATAAAGCTCATGAACATTTTCGATTTAAGATATCGAATAAATTCGAAAGTTATATTTATCAAACCCTGCATACAAAATCGTTTTGTGCATAGTTGAAAACCTGTGAACTCACCAACTCTATGTAGTTGATATCCTTGTTTTATACATGCTTTTCAGGTAACAAAGACGGTATGCCTTAGAAGATTTTTGCATACACGCCATGTCTTGGAAAGAAAACTCTTTTGTTCTAGATTGTATAATATTTATGAAATGTTTGGACTTGTAATCGTATTAATTTAGTAATGATCATTGTAATGACTTTTCTACATAAAAAAAAAAAATTGTTATGTTGGTATAGCTATACACTTGTGTTCATGTTTCGAGCTGTCATACTCCGTACTTCCGCTTTAGCGGGGTGTGACATAGATTGACCTTATTTGATTGAATTCCACTGGAAAATCAATTTAGATCACTGAATTTGGATTTTTGAAAATCTTGGTTCGAACGAGTTTTATTCACTGTTTGATTAAAATTTATGAAATTGGTTGTATATTTGTGCTAATCGATGGATTTGGATTGTTCTTGATACCAATGTTTTAAAACCCGGTTTTTTGGTTGACCAGGTCACGGTTCAACCGGGTGGTTGACTCGGTTTCAAGAAATTCTATGTAATTTTCATTTTCCTACATATATATATATATATATATAAAACCAAGAATTTGATGTTCACAAGTTAAAACATTAAAAATACACATAATAAACATCAATCCAAAAATATTTAAAAAAAAACACATAACAAGTTTTACATCAATCCAAATATATCAAAACAAAACATAACGTTCATAGCAAATCATGGATCTTGAGACATTGGAGTGTTAAATGCATCAAGCTCACGATCGCTTAGTAATTGAAATTCACTCTCAACTTCATGGTCATCAACAACATCGTCACCTTCTACAATATCAAATAAAAAAATATTAATGTCACGTAAAAATCTAATAGTAAACTAACAACACCAAATTAATATATATATATATATATAGAAATAAAAAAATGTCACCTTGCGTTTGAGAAGCCGATTCGTGCTCTTGCTCATCAAGTATATTTTCAAAGTCATTGTAATCAAGTTCTCCTTCCGGCTCTTCTTCGACCACCCAAAAGTCCGTCTTATCAATGCATTCGTAATCAATAGGATCATAAGACCTCTTCTCAACCTTAAGTCTACAAAAATATTCACAAAGAAAATAAAACATAACTTGTAAAAATAAAATGACATTGCTATTATTAAATGTTTTACTACAATATAGCGTACCTATTTTGTAAACGCAAGTTGTAATGAACAAATACAAGATCATTTAGCCTTTGATGTTCCAACATATTCCTCCTTTTCGTGTGAATCCTCTCAAAGACACTCCAATTTCGTTCGCAACCGGAAGAAGATGCGGTTTGACTTAATATTCTAATAGCAAACCTTTGCAATATCGGAGTATCTCCACCAAATAACTTCCACCACTCATCTATAAAAGAAATGGTTAGCAAAAAATATATTTAATAATAATGTAAAAAAGTTAAATACTTAAATGTTACCTGGACGAGTAATAGTACGAGAAGCAACGACACTAGATCTACCAAAAGTGTCTTCACTGTCACGAAACTTGCCTAAGGACATTGTAAGATCCAAAACGTCCCTACCGGAAAAATTCTTCTCAACCATATCAAGAACAACTTAAAACACCCCTCTCTTATAACAAAGATTCTCACGATCATACTGAAAAGCTGGATTTAACCAATAAGCCGCACAATGAATACTTTTTCTTAACATCTTATCCCAACGACGATCAATTATGTCAGTATAAGGCTTGTATAATTCTTTCTTCTTTTTAAACAATTCCTTAACCCCTTTCCTTGCCCGATGCATTCCCTCATAAACATAACCCAATGCCGGTTTTTCATCCGAATCACATAACCGCAAAAGCCTTAACAAATGAGTCATCACTTTCACCGTAATCAAACAATTCCTCCAAAAAATTTCGTTCAAGACAATTTGTTTACATTCAACCGCATTTTCCACTTTCAACATCTTCTTAAACTCGTTAGATATGACCATTGCTTGTAAATCGGCGTTATGGTCATACAAACTTTTCAATGCAATAAACGCGCTACCAAAACGAGTAGCACCTGGACGGATGATTTCTGTCCAACCTTGTCTTTTTCTTAACCTATTCAAGGGCCACTTATGATTATAAATAAAAACAGTAACCCTAGATGCAAGAGTGACCAAACTTTTGACGTTGTCCAATTCTGAAATATCCTTTAACATAAGATTAAGACAATGTGCGGCACATGGAGACCAAGTAATAGAAGTATATCTTTCACATAACTTAGTACCAGCAAGTTTGTAGTTAGCAGCATTTTCAGTAACAATTTGAACTGCATTCTTTTCTCCTACCATTTCAACAATCTCAACAAACAAATTGCACAAATTTGAAGCATTGTTCTCTATATCGGATGCATCAACAGATTTAAGAAATGATCCCTTTCGGACAATAAACTAAGAAATTAATCAAATGTCGTTGCCTAATATCCCTCCACCCATCACTCATAATCGTGCAACCACTTTCAATCCATTGACTTCTATATGAATCAATTAACAGAGAAACAGACTTCTTTGCATCTGTAAATAAATTGACCCTCAAGGCATGATAATTAGGTGCTTTGTATCCATGACCAATACTCGCTATTTTATCTACCATATGTTGAAAATAAGGAGAGTTGCAAGCATTCATAGGTACACATGCATCATAGAACCACATAGCAATAGCTAAATCGACATCATGTAGTTTTTCCTTACTTTGCATGGCAGATTTAATAGTGGGTTGAGAAGGATCATTTATACCTTTTGTAAAAAAAAGGATGAAGACTTGATGTAGCTTTCCTTTTTCCCGCTTTAACATATCGTGCTTTGACATTTCGCGATTGTGTTTCCCCCGTATCATAAAACGATAAAGCTCATGAACATTTTCGATTTAAGATATCGAATAAATTCGAAAGTTATATTTATCAAACCCTGCATACAAAATCGTTTTGTGCATAGTTGAAAACCTGTGAACTCACCAACTCTATGTAGTTGATATCCTTGTTTTATACATGCTTTTCAGGTAACAAAGACGGTATGCCTTAGAAGATTTTTGCATACACGCCATGTCTTGGAAAGAAAACTCTTTTGTTCTAGATTGTATAATATTTATGAAATGTTTGGACTTGTAATCGTATTAATTTAGTAATGATCATTGTAATGACTTTTCTACATAAAAAAAAATTGTTATGTTGGTATAGCTTTACACTTGTGTTCATGTTTCGAGCTATCATACTCCGTACTTCCGCTTTAGCGGGGTGTGACATAGATTGACCTTATTTGATTGAATTCCACTGGAAAATCAATTTAGATCACTGAATTTGGATTTTTGAAAATCTTGGTTCGAACGAGTTTTATTCACTGTTTGATTAAAATTTATGAAATTGGTTGTATATTTGTGCTAATCGATGGATTTGGATTGTTCTTGATACCAATGTTTTAAAACCCGGTTTTTTGGTTGACCCGGTGTGGTGACCAGTTCACGGTTCAAGAGAGGAAGTAGATGGAATCAATTGAATGGAGTCGATGAAACTAGAAGTCTGGAAGCGAGCGTCATGGAGGAAAGTTGGAACAAAATAAGTTAATAACCCTAGCCGCTCTATATGAAAATTGAAATTGTTTTTTAACCGGGTTAAACCGGGTCAACCACGGTTCAACTATACCGGTTCAACCGGTTCCCTCAAAAACCTGGCGGTTCGATCCGGTCCATAAATCCCCAAAAACCCGGTGATAGTTGACCCGGTCTCTCGACCGGTTCCCGGTTCAACCGGTTGAACCGGCCGGGTCGACCCGGGTTTTAAAACATTGCTTGATACTAACCTGATCATTTCTGTGAGTTTACAGCATCAAAGTCAAAGATTTTAGTGGAAATTTAGACTATAAACTGTGTTTTAGGACCGAAACTTCAAGAACTCGCAAGATCTCACCATTTCGTATGAAGAACTCGCATAATTGATTTTCACAGAGAGAATTCGCATAATTTTCATTAAAATTCATTTAAGTACAGAATTCGCACAACTGAGTTGTACGAAAAGTGAGAATTCGCATAGAGTTTAATTGAAATTTTGTTTAAGTGCAGAATTCGTATACTCTTATATACGAAAAGTAAAGAATTCGCATATGTCTCAGATGCGAATTGTGTAGAACTCCCACATAGTTAGATACGAATTCTAGAGGATTTCGCATAAGTTTTCAAATTTTTCTCTAAGTACAGATTTCATATGGATGCGAAAAGTTCTTGAAATTTGAAATTTCTTTAAGTGAAGAATTCGCATCATCCTGTGATACGAAATATGTGTGCGAAAAGTTTGTGCGAAAAGTTCAATTCTCAAATTTGTTTTAAGGAAAGAATTCGCATAGAGCTATATACGAATTGTAAGGAATTCACAGATAGCTATATACGAATTCTTAGAATTTGCATACAGGCTCATGCGAATTGTGGTGTTTTTGAGTGTCTCTAGTGTGCGAATTCTAACTTCTTCTATACGAATTCCTGTTGTTATACGAATTTTGTCATTACATTTCATGCGAATTGCTCTACCTTTCATGCGAATTGTTCTTTGAACTCTATCATACGAATTCTATATTTAGGAATTTTTGGAAAATTCATTTTTTGAAAATTTTTAAGTTTTGCTTCTATTTCTAGCAAAAAAAAATTCAGATAGCAAGATGCCATATACTGATGAAAAGGGAAATACTATGTTGACGAAAAGAGTGTGTTATCGCTTATATGACAGAGATTCCAGCCCTTGAAGTAGAAAACAAGAATCTGAAAATTCAGAATTCATCTCTTCTTGATCAGATTAACAAATTGAAAGATAATTCTAAAATTTTAAAGAAAGATTTTATTTGCTCAGATTGTGTTGCTAACTTCAAAATTAATTTTGCAGGGATCATTGAATCTAAAGAAAAAGAGATTTCAAATCTGCAAACAAAGCTAAAGAAGTTTGAAGGACTAAATGCAAATTCTACATGGTCAAAGAAGGAGTTGATGCAAAAAGAGATTGATGATCTCAGACGAAGAGCAAACATTGCTGGAGATACTTGTGATGGGCTGAAAAAGATAAATTCTCAAATATTTGCTGAAAGAGATCACTTGAAAGATAAAGTTTTCAGTCTTCAGGTTGAAATCAATATGATGAAAGAAAAGTACAACTCAAGAGATAAAGAGGAGACAAAGAAGATTGAGAAGAGGAGAAAGGATTTGGAAAGAGCTAATGCTGAACTTCAAAAGAAGATTACTGAACTGAAAGAACAAATCTCTCAATATGGAAAGAAGTCAAAGAAAGAAAGAGAAGAATTTGAAAGAGAAAGAAAAGCTTTTGCTCAGAAATTTTCTGACTTTTCAAAAAAGTCTTTTGAAGAAAAGAAGATGGTAGATGTTGGATCATAAATTGTATTCAAGATTAAAGTTAAAGTTAAGGGTTTAAACTGCAATTGTGCTAAAGTTAATTAGAGGGTTTATTATGTAATAAGTTAATAGTTATTAAGCTATTGGGCCCAAGCCCATTAGAAAGCCCATTAAGGTTAAAGCCCATATGGCCTGGGTATTTAAAGTTTTGATTAGTTTAGTTTTAGGTTAACCTTGTAAGAACTCTGATAATTTTCTAAATAGTCGCTGTAAGTTTTCTCTGTATTCAAAGGGTATCAAGAACACTCAAGGGTTTCATTGTTTATTCAAGGGATTGGTACGTTATTATTAATCTTTATATCTCTTGATTATTATTGTGTTGCTTGATTACTTGATTTATTGTTTACCAACTAGATTAAATCTGGGATAACAATTGGTATCAGAGCCTAAAGAATCAAGTTTTTAGGATTAAATCTGTGTTTTGCGATTTCACTATTCATCGATTACTATTCACAGATTACTGTTCATCGATTACTATTCACAAATCTATTTTTTTTCGAAAAATTCACTGTTCATCGAAAAAATACTGTTCATCGAAAAATTTACTGTTCATCGAAAAAAATACTGTTCATCCGATTTTATGAATCTGTTATCGCATCCGGTCGATTAGTAATTGATTATTTGTGTTTTTGTGTTTCATTCGATCGAAGTTTCTGTGGTTTTTGTGTTTAATTGTGTTCTTCGGTCGTTTCAATTTTCTGGGTTTGGTTTCGGTCGAATCCAGAAATTCATCGTGTTCTTCGGGCTTATCAGTTATCCGATCTTATCAAGTTTAACGTATCTGATAGTCTTTCGACCTGAACTTTCGACCGGGTACTTGCTCAATCCGGTCTTCGTCCTTCGACCGGATACTTGTTAATCCGGTCTTGCACCTTCGACCGAATAGTTGTGATCTCCGGTCATTCCTTCGACCGGACCTTAGTATTCTCCGGTCTTTCCTTCGACCGGATAGAAGTATCGACCGGACCTTAGTGGTTTCCGGTCTAGTATTCGACCGATACTTGTTAATCCGGTCTTGCACCTTCGACCGGATACTTGTTAATCCGGTCTTGCACCTTCGACCGGATAATTGTTTCTCCGGTCTTCCCATTCGACCGGGTAATTGTTTCTCCGGTCTTCCCATTCGACCGGATACTTGTTACTCCGGTCTTGCCATTCGACCGGGTACTTGCATACTCCGGTCTTTCCTTCGACCGGTACAGTTCATTCTTCGAAGCACATTTTCCAGTCCTAGACAAATTTTTGCAAGCTGCAACAGGGCCTCTAAACGCCTAATTTTTTTTCTCTAGGGGCGCTGCCCCCATACCCCCGCAAGGGCGTTGCCCCTTGACCCCACCCGCTAACCGGGTAGCGGGACCCCCGTGCTAAGTCTACGAAGGGGGACAAAAGTTTTGTGCTTGATCAAAATCTTCTTAATTTTTCAGTATTTTATTCATAGATATTAGTGCTTTATACTGTGAGCGAGGACTGCATTTGATTATTTTTGGAAATTTATTTTTTTCTGAAAATTTTTGAGTGTAGTCTTTACTTTTGATTCTAACGATCTCATCTAGTTGGTTGTCTTGGTACAGAAAAGTCTATTTACTAACCTTACAGCTAGGATGTCGTATCAGCTCAATATGTCTGAAGGTTATAGCCATGATTTTAACAACATGACTCTATCTGAAGTAAGAGAAAAGGCTAAACAACTTGCTGGACGGTTATCAACATCATCTCGCATGATTGATGAGTATGACAAAGAAGAAAAAATGCTCAAAGCTGAAAACAAGGATTTACAGATTCAGAACTCATCTCTTCTTATTCAGATCAATGCTTTAAAAGAAAATTTAAAAGATTCTGATTCCTTAATTGACTTTGCAGGAATAATTGAGTCTAAAGAAAAAGAGATCTTTGACCTTCAAGCAAAGCTGAAAAGATCTGAATCTAGCTCAACATGGTCAAAGAAGGAACTAATGCAAAAAGAGCTAGATCAATTGAGAAGAAGAGCAAACATTGCGAGTGAGACATCTGAAGGACTTAGAACGATAAATTCTCAACTATGTGCGGACAGAGATAAGTTTAAAGATAAAGTTCTCAGTCTTGAGGTTGAGATCGATAAGCTAAAAGAAAAGGCAACCCAAGACAGAGACAATTCAAAAGCTCAAGATGAATTGTTAAAGATTGAGAAAGAGAGAAAAGAATTTGCCAAGAAATTCTCTGACTTCTCCAGAAAAGCCTTTGAAGAGAAGAAAGCATTAGAACTTAGATGTGTTAAACTTTCTCAACAAGTTTCAGACTTTGAGAAGGTTATCATTATTGAAAGAGAAAAGGCTGAGAAAGAGAAGAGGAAAGATGAGCTGAAGAAAGCAAATACAGACTTTTTGGAAGAAAAGAAGATATTCGAGACGGAGATAGCCAAGCTGACAGGAAAGCTAGCTGAATTGTCAACAAACATCATGAAGGAGAAGAATGCAAAATCTGAGTTGCATAAGAAGTTTGATCTGATTGAAAAGGAAAGAAACAGTTTGTCTTCAAAGATAAAGGAACTTGAAGAGATCGTATTCAAGGTGAAGCTGACTGAGCACAAGACGCCAGAGTCCATAGCTCAATCACCAAGAGACGATCTAGCTGACTCAAATAGTTCATTAAAAACAGCTTCAAGTTCACATTTTTCAAATGTTTTCTATAATCCTTTCTATGATTTAGATGATTGTCTTACTTCTAAATCTACTGATCAGATTCTTCCTTCTAACCTTTTCTATGACAAAAATGTTGATGGTTCAGGTAACTTCAAGAAGACTAAGTCTCAGAAGAAAAGCTTATGGAGAAGAGAAGATGAGAAAGAAAGAGGAAACCGGATCTGGAGAGTTAAAGGATCCTCGGAGGAGAAGAAGACAGAAGAATCATTTGTGCATACATCACATGCTAAATGGAACTATGCTACAAAAGGTAAAACTTTTGGCAAACCTGATCTGGTTTACACTATTAATCAACTGATCAGGTTAGCACAAAAGAAAATTAGTTGTTCCTACTGTGGCTCAAATGATTTTGTCAGAAAAGATTACGTTAATAACTGGTATGGTTCTTATTTCATATCTCCCACTAGAACTGCAACTAACCCATTAGGACCCAAATACCAGTGGGTACCAAAAGCTAAATCTGTGTTGCAGGCACCCAATGTTTAAGGGGGAGAAAGAACAATGGCTTTTGAACAACACAGTTCAAAACCCGGACTTCATTGTTAAAAAGATGGCTTCTAAGTAAATCAGCTTAGAACCCGTACTTCAACGGAGTATGGCTTCTAATCACATCGGATTAGAACCCGCACTTCAGTGCTCTATCTATTTTTTATATGCTTTATTTCCTTATTTATTTATAAATAAATAAAAAAATAAATAAATAAAAAAAAAAACCTATAGTGATTTAAGGGGGAGAATATCTGTGATATTAACAGATTTTTGGATACTTAAATGCTTATCTGACCGTGTGTTCTTAAAGATAAATACTTGTGTTTTATCTTGTCAATATACTTTGTCAAGTATTCATACACATAACGGTTCAGAACATTCTATTTTGACTTTGTTATTACCATGTATCAAAAGTTAAATCTTTCTATGGTAATACTCACGTTAGTTGTATTCACTGTTGATTGAATCAAACGTCATTTCATGTGCTTTCATTGAACATATGTTTATATATTGTTCATATAAACAACATTCGTTTTTTATTCTCCAGCATAGTATTCTTCATGACAAATCGTCTATAAGCTTAATTGAAAACTCCTTAAGAGCTTAAATCGTCAAACTCTTTTAGTTTGAGGGGGAGAATTGCATCGTCAAACATCTTCTGTTTTGACATCTCCGAATATTTTATTCTTCATGTAACAAGTGGTATTTGTGCTTACATGTACAAAAGACTGTTGAACAACATGTTCTAATAGGAAAATACATGTGATTCAGTGTGAGAACTTAACAGAACTTCCATGGATTCACGATAACCAGTGTTTCCTACCCAGGAAGTATTCCCTGAGTGATTGAGGGGAGAAGGGTCAAAAAAAAATTGAGTGATGGTGTGTGAAGAGGTAAAATGAAAAAGAGAGATTGGTTAGACGTGAGCATTAAAAGAAAGAGGGTGAGAGAACAGAGTAAAAGAATATTAAACTCTGCACCAAACTTCTTTCTGAGCCGGGCAGCCACATAATCTGATTGGTTCACATTCTTTGGTGACCATCATTAAAAAAGGCAACTAGCCCATGCCATCTCTTGCATACAACCCCACCAGCTACTCATTCTTTTCTCAAAAAGAGAATGTTTCACATTTTCTGGGGACGCAGCACATACGCTATTGGTTCTTCATTTGGAAGATACTAATATTGAAAAAGAAGGAAAGTTGCCCCACCTTCGAACCCTTTCTCATGCACATTGAGTCTTTGTATAATTTGTTGTTATCTAAACAAGTTTACATACTTTGAGCCTAAAATGAATAGCAAACATCTGTGCTTAATTTCTTTCATACACATGCACGAACACACAGAAATTTGTTTTCTGTCAGAACGTTCATAGATAACCATGTGTTATTCGATGCTTGAATGGAAGACCTGGGGAGTCTACATCAAACCAGCTCCTTATATAGTAACTTTGTGTTACTCAGTGACTTTGTGTCATTGACATGCATTCTAACTAAGTCATTTGTTGATTCAGGGTTACACCTATTAAACTGTTTGCATTTGAAAAGATTCGAATGGTTACTACTTTCTATTTTAATCTGAAAAGATTGAAATAATCACTCTTTCCATCTGGGAAGACTGCTCTTATTTCATACAGGGCTCGTTACATGATGAAGACTGTGCTTACGTGATCATACACAATGGGGGAGATTGTCTTGAAAAGGGGGAGATTGTTTTGCCAAGTTTTGATGATGTTGATTCTCACCACTCATCAAAAAGGGGGAGAAGATATAAAAAGGGGGAGAAGATACAAAAAGGGAGAATACAATCTGAAGATCTGAAGATATTCAAATTTTCAAAGATTTTAAAGATTTTAAAGTTTTTAACGATATCAAGTTTTGAAGCGATCAACGACATATCTGAAGATAAGTGAAGACAAGAGAAGACCCGAAGACAATTGCAAAAAAAAATTAATCTTGAATCCAAAGGGGGAGATTGTTGGATCATAAATTGTATTCAAGATTAAAGTTAAAGTTAAGGGTTTAAACTGCAATTGTGCTAAAGTTAATTAGAGGGTTTATTATGTAATAAGTTAATAGTTATTAAGCTATTGGGCCCAAGCCCATTAGAAAGCCCATTAAGGTTAAAGCCCATATGGCCTGGGTATTTAAAGTTTTGATTAGTTTAGTTTTAGGTTAACCTTGTAAGAACTCTGATAATTTTCTAAATAGTCGCTGTAAGTTTTCTCTGTATTCAAAGGGTATCAAGAACACTCAAGGGTTTCATTGTTTATTCAAGGGATTGGTACGTTATTATTAATCTTTATATCTCTTGATTATTATTGTGTTGCTTGATTACTTGATTGATTGTTTACCAACTAGATTAAATCTGGGATAACAGTAGAACCAAATGTTCCAAACTTTCTCAACAAGTGACAGACTTTGAGAAAGTTATCATCTTGGAGAGAGACAAATTTGAGAAAGAGAAGAAGAAAGTTGAACAGAAAAATGTTGGTGTGTTCAAAGAAATATCTGAACAGAGAAAGACTGTAGAGAAAGACTTTGAGGAAGAAAGAAAAGTGTTTGAGGATGAGATTAAGAAGCTGACAGGAAAATTATCTGAGCTATAATCAACTATTTTGAAGGAGAAGAAGACGAAGTCTGAATTGCACAAGAAGTTTGATCTACTTTCAAAGGAAAGAAACAGTTTGTCAATCAAGATCAAAGAACTTGAAGAGATCATGTTCAAGGTGAAGTTGACTGAGAAAAAGACGCCAGAATCAATTGTTCAATCACCGAGAGATGATCCAGCTACATCAGAATGTTCATTTAAATCAGCTACAAGTACAATTTTTACAAATGTTTCTAATAATCCTTTGTTTGATGCAAATGATAATCATACTTCTAAATATAAAGAACATATTCATTCTTCTAACCTTTTTCTATGACAAATCTATTGATGGTTCAGGTAACATCAAGAAGAACAAGTCTCAGCAGATGAGAAGAAGGAATCGAAATCATTTGTGCATACATCGAATGCAAAGAAGAACAATGTTTCGAAAGGTAAAACTTTTGGCAAACCTGATCTCGTTTATACTGTTAATCAATTGATCAGGCTAGCTCAAAAGAAAATCAATTGTTCTTATTATGGTGCAAATGATTTTGTTTGCAAAAATTATGTGAATAACTGGTATGGTTCTTACTACATTTCTCCTAATAGAACTGCAACTAACAAATCAGGACCCAAATACCAGTGGGTACCAAAAGCTAAACTTGTGTTGCAGACATCTAAAGACTAAGGGGAGAAGAACAATGACTTCTGATTATGTACAGATCAGGACTCGATCTTCAAAGATCAAAGCATGACTTCTAAGTACAACAACTTAGGACTCAATCTTCAATGTTCAAGAATGATGACTTCTAAACACATCAGTCTAGGACTCGTTCTTCAATGATAAAGATGGAGCGTTTGAATTCTGAATTCACTTCAATCCTAGTAATTCAGAACTCGATTTAATGATTAAGGATTATGCATATATTAAGGAAGAGCTTACATGTTTTATATTTTTAATGATATATTTTCTGATTTTTCAGGGGGAGATTAAATGATAGATTCATTATTACATTTTAGACGGAATTACTATTCTCACCGGAGAATATGTAACAATGGCTTCTGAATACTTCAGTTCAAAACCCAACCCTAAATTTTTTTCTTCTGAAAGGATTATTCATAGATCACATCTTTTAAAGAAGTTTTATTTTGAGAGGGAGTTAATGAAAATTTTCATTGTCGTATCTTTTAGGGGGAGAAGATAAAAGAAAATTATCCTTTAACTGTCATACTTTTCTGATGACTTGACTTTTTACAGATATCGAAGGGGAGAATATTTGATGTTTTGTCAAGGATGCTTCAAAGATATTATTCATTTTAGGGGGGGTTTAGATTTCTGCATTGAAGGTATATCTTTCTGAATCTTAAACTCTAACACTTGTTGAAAGAAGAACAACTTTCGCTTGTGACAAATGATTTCTTAAATGTGCAAACCACTTCCTATTCTTAAAATGTTTTTATGAATTGAGAAGTGTGCTTTTATATTTTTTGGATACTTTCATGACTATCTAACCGTGTGTTTCCAAAAAGATCAATACTTGTGTATTATCTTGTCTATATATTGTCAAGTATTCTTACACACATCGGTTCAGTACATTCTTATTGACTTTGTTATTACCATGTCTCAAAAGATAAATCTTTCGATGGTAATACTCCCGTTTGTATTCATAGTTGTTTGAGATCAGACGTCATTTCTATTATATTTGTGCTTTCATTGTTAAATTGTTTATATATCGTTCATATAAACAACATTCATTCTTTGATACCCTAAATTGTTTTTTTCTTCATGATATTTGATCTGATTAAATCATTGTCAGATTCTCAAAACTATGAAATTGAATGATCTTAAATGTTCAAAGTTTTGAGAGATCCTAAATGTTCAATTGCTCAAATTTCATTCTTATCTTTAATGAGCTTACATACACTGACTATGATATCTTGTGCTTAATTGTCAAAATAATCATTGAGCAACATATTTCTTTTAGGAAAAAATACATGGGATTTAGTGTGTGTCCTTAAAAGACTTCCATGGATTCACGCTAACCAGTGTTTCCTACCCCGGAAGTAATCCTAAGAGTGATTGAGGGGAGAGGGGTCAAAATATTGAGAGTGGGTGTGTGCTGAGGTAAAATGTAAAAGATAGATTGGTTAGAAGTGAGCTCAAATGTTTAAAAGAAAGAGGGTGTAAGATCAGAGTAAAAGAATATCAAACTCTGCACCAAACGTTTTCTGAGTCGGGCAGCCACATAATCTGTTGGTTCACACTTCTTCGTGACCTTCATTGAAAAAGGCACTTATCCCATGTTAACTCTTGCAAACAACCCCACCTGCTACTCATTCTTTTATCAACAAAAGAATGTTTCATTTTTCAAGGGGAAGCAACACATCATCTATTGGATCTTCATTTGGAAGATGTTGATATTGAAAAAGAAGGAAAGTTTACCCACCTTAGACCCTTTCTTATGCACATTGAGTTTGTGTATAATTGTTGTTGTCTCAATGGTTTACATAATTTTGAGCCTATAAAAAGCAATCATTGTGCTAATTCCTTCATACACAAGCAAGTACACACAGAAAATTCGTTTTTTCTGTCAGAACGTTCATAGATTAACCTTGTGTTTTTTGATGATTGAATGGAAGTCCTGGGGAGTGAACATAACCCAAGCTTCTTATATAGTACATCTGTTGTACTCGGTAACTTTGTGTTATTGACAGACATTCTAACTGTTTCATTCGTTGATTCAGGGTTACCATTCTTAATTTGTCTGAATTTGAAAAGATTCGGATAAATACATTTAGGAATTGACGGCATAAACTTTCTATCAGATCAGTTTGGGGGAAGTTCATTATTTTCCTGCATGGGGGAGATAGTTCACATTTACCAAAAGGGGAGATTGTTATTCATGGAGACTGTGCTTATATGATTATTTGGGAGAGATAATTCAAAAACAGAGCTGACATTGAAATGTTTTGATGATTCTGATTCTCAAAATTCATCAAAAAGGGGGAGATAATTCAAGATTTCAACGTCAGATTCATTTCAAAGCGAAAGCAACGTCAAGTGAGATGAAATGAAAGAGGAAGAAATTAAAGTCAGATGGAAAGTTGAAGCAAAGTTTGTTGTGTTAAAGAGAATTTTCTGAAAAGCATATGGTATTGTTGAAAACAAAGGGGGAGAATGCAGAACGTGCTAAAATTGTCAGAAATTTCAAAAGAGGGAATCATTTAATGCAACATCAAGGATAAGCAGTCAGCGACTCTGAACTTGCTTGGTGCAAGAATAAGCTTATTCATAGAGTTGACCCATACAAGATCTCAATCGTGACAATAACAGGGAAGAGCAAGAAAGGATCAGTGACAGTGACGATGGAAGTCTACAGAATAGATGGCACAGCAAAGACAATGTACCTGTCAAAACTAGAAAATTTTGGGTTCTACGAGTGGTTAGAGTTCAGAGAAGCGCTGAAGAAATCTAAATCAAAATACAAAGGCCACGTCGATTCCCTGGTAAATCTTCTAATCGAAAGAGTCTCTGAAAAGATTGGCATTCTTGCTCCTCTACCCCATAATTCAAGACCAGCTAGACAAAAGAAATGTGCTTCTACTTCTGACAACGATGCAGTTCTCCGAAATGAATCCTCAATCAAATTCCCCAGAGATGCAGTCGTTGGACCTCTACCTGATCTTTCATCTCTTGACTTATCACTGCCCCCTGGAGGACCTTTTGTACCTGGGCAAGTGATAAGTAATCCCTATGGCATAACCTTCCTTGACGATGGCGACTTCATCAGATTGTAAAGAGTCTCAAAGATTCCTCTCTGCCCTCTTGCACATCTGAAAGATCTTCTTTACTACCGGTGCGACAACTCAACATCAGGGACACTCATCAAATCTCTTATTCAAAAGGAGGCAGCCGCTAGAAGATAGAGAGGAGAAGATATACCTGATCACATGATGGCTGATGAAGAATTCGAAGTTAAGGAAGAACCAACCTAAATAATAGATTATCCTTTCTTCTTGTAATCTATTAGTTATACTTGTAGTACTTGCATAGTTTTTCACTTGTACTTAAGAATTTTTATATTCCCTATGTAATCTTCTTATGAATTAATGAAAGTTTTCAGTAAAGTACTTTACTCCATCAGTAAAGATCCCTCAAAATAGTAATTGGGACATGTATTTTACGAGTCCTTTTTATCCTTATATTTTGAACTTAAGCAATTTCTTATGTTTCTTTGTCATATCAAATAGGGGAGATTGTTGATCCAAACTCTCTCATTGATTTGATAATGACCCTTTGAATTACTTAGTGAAAATTGCATTTAACATCTGTATGTATTAGTGTTTCACCATCAGCGATTATATACTGAGTATGTTCAGTATTGTTGATGATCTTTGATGTATTTGTTGAATGTAATCCCTGAAAACAAGTCTCGCATTCAAAGACGTTCATCGCTGACATCGAAGACAAAGCTCATGAGCAAGTGACAAGTCTACTCATGATCTAATGCGGACATCAGTGAAACCAATACCAGTCCACACGAGACGAATCAAGAAGGAAAGCTTTAGCGATAGCTGATTTTTATCAGAACTCTATGATAAATAACTTCATCAGCGATCACTGATCATGAAGCTTACACACCAAGGTTCGTTTGTCTCATCCTTGCACAAATAGTACGATTTTTTAGAAGAGACATACTTTTGTCCAAGATCGTACAATAACTCAGAAGACTACATTGTTCACCATACAACTAGGAGCATGTCGCTAAAAGTCAGAAGCATGCACCCACCCAAATGATTACATGTGTAAAGTACCTTTGCCATGCATTAAATGCATAGGGTATAAACAGGAGGATTATACTTCATTTTGAAGTGTTGGTTTCTATCTTCTTTCTCTCAGTTTATCTTATAGAAACCCTTCATTTCTATAAGTCCCTAAACCTCTCTTTCTCCTTGTTCTTATGAAACCTACTTAGTGTTTTCTCAAGTTTGTTTAGATTAGATTTACTTAATATTATTCCGCAACAAAGTTTAAATTGTAATTTGATTTATCAATAAACAATTTATTAAATTTAAAATTTGTGTTTGTATTCAACCCCCCCTACATACTTGTATAACACCTTCGGGACCAACACCTATCTCTAGATCCACCTCTTGACTCAACATGAAGCTCTATTCACTAAGTATGATGGTGTCAAAACCTCCGTTCCCACCCAAAGTTTGTTAGTGCACTTAACACGTGGAATGACCTCAATGGACAGTGCATTGACTTTTTCACTCCTAGGTTATAAATAGTAGATCATATCTTTTGTACTTTTAAGCTTTTCAACAGATTTAGAGAGAAAGAGTGGGCTTCATGAGATATTACAGAAACACTTTGAGAGAACCAGTGTGAGAAAGTTGAAGATCGATTAAAGTGTAATTCAATCTCGAATGAATACAATATGGCAATGGTGTCTAAATCATTTTGGTGATATCGTTTCTACTTATTGTTATTTGATCTAACCTAATTTGATCTAATTGCATCCGCTCTTATATTCTGATTTGATCATCGAATTGAGAAATCTAGAACCATCAATTGGTATCTGAGTAGATTGATTGTCTATAATCTAACGATCGAATATGTTTTTGATTGTTTCTAAGTTTATTTTGGCGATTCCTTCGAATCTGTATTTTTACTCCTAAAACTATGTTTCACATATAACTTAATTCGAAATCCAATTTTTGTGATTATGTGGATAATTTTGATTTGTAGAACAAATATGTATTGATTCTATTGAAATCATGGAAATTTCTTCCTGGAATTCAGCCTACAACGTAGGTTCTCTTATAAAACCTCCAACTCTTTTTCGTGAGGAATATGCTCAATGGAAAATCCGAATGATTAATTTCCTTTAGCGTTTGGATAATAATCTATACAAATACTTGATAAATAGACCATATGTCCCAACTGTTCTTATTCCTAGAGTTCCTGCCAAAGGTACCACTCCTGAGATCGCTGCTTATTACACTCCTAAGGATGAAGATCTATGGAGTAAGGAGGACATTGATAAAATGGATCTTGACAAAAAGGCAAAGAGGCTACTAATAATAGAAATACCAAATGACATATTCCAATCCTTGGATTCATGCAAAAGCTAAGGAAATCTGGGATGAGCTTGCTAACCAGCTTGAAGGTGGAATAAAGACCAAGAAGAACCGTAAGGTGCAGTGTGTTACGGAATATAACAGTTTTTATACTCTTCTAGATGAAACCTTGTAGATGACTTATGATCGTTTTAACACACTTGTCAACATGTGTAGGAAGAAATATGTCATCAGATCAAGAGAGGAACATAATCCATTATTTTTAAAAAGTCTCAACGATGAATGGTCTCAGCTTTCGATGTCCTTACAGGCCAATAAAGATCTAGAAGGTTGGTCACTACATGATGTTTATGGTACTCTAGATGCTCGGGAAAAGGAAATCAACAAAAAGAAGATAACACTGGGAAGTCCTCTGGCACTAGTCTCTAAAAGGGAAAGAGAACTCAAAGGTAAGTTAATCCAGAGATAGTGAGAAGAAAAAGAGCAAGAGAAAGGCATTAGTCATTGAAGTTTATTCAGAGGCAACAAATTATGGTTCTAAACATGATGATCTCAGTGCATTTGTACATTCACTTGCCTTAATCTAAGTATTATCTACAAAATTTGTCAAGGAACCCTTTGAGAAGGGATACAGAGGAGATTACATGGGAGAGAGATTTCAGAAGACAAGTCAGGACTAAAGACCATCAAAGTTTTACTAGAGAGAGGAAAAGAAAGAGATAAAGGAAGTCAAGAATAATATAGACAAATGCTACAGATGTGACAAACAAGGTCACTTTGCAGCTGACTGCATAGGAAGCTTGTCAAGAATATAGACTACTACAAGAACAAGTACAAATAAGAATACAAAAAAAAGGAGAGAAATCTCATGGCTGAATAAAAGAATTAGATCTATGATTCATCTTCTAATGATGAGTCAAAACAATCCCACTTTTGTATCACAGCAAAGACCTCAGATGATACCATCTCAGAAGCCTCTGACTCTGAAGAAAAGGTATGTTCTATCTCTGATCAATCAAAATTCTGACTTAGAGATGTCTGTTCAAAAACTTTCTAAAACTAAAACAGAATCTTACTTTTGAGAATAAGGAAAGAAAGAAAGCTCAAGAAGAAGCTAATTTTTTTAAAAGAGAAAAGGAGATTTTAGAAGAAGAAAAGGAAAATATTTCTAAGGAAAAGAAAGAAACTGAAATAGTGATGAAAACAGAGGAAGAACTGTTTCTGGAAAAGAATGAAAAGCTTGCAAAAGCATTCGCTGAAAAGAAAAAAGAATTTAATGCCTCTGAAAGTGATAGAGTTCATTATATTGCTTTGAAAAACTTCTTTCAGAAAGAAAGAGAGGTTTTGCATCAGATTCTTCTATCAAAAGAAAAGGTTGTGATATTCCCAATTTCAAGTTCTAATCGCTAACAAACAATCAAGATGAAAATTCGAAATCATATGTCATTGATTCATTCATCAAGATTACAAACTTACAACTTTCTCTCTCTACTTTCTCACACTAGAATAATATTCAATGAACTCTTCTCTAATATGCTCTCGCAATCACAATCTGAATTCACACACTTACAATCTTACTTACTTACTGATTACAAAGGAAACAAGGTATTTATACCTCCAACAATTACAAAGAAACAAAATACAAATACATTGACTTTGACTTTATTAACAAAAGACTTTGACTTTAAGTGAGAGTTGACTTTTCCAGCTTTGACTTCTTGAACTATTGTCTTCAATCTTAATGATCTTGAATCCAATAAATATGTGCTCTAACAATTTCCCCCTTTGGATCAAGATCATTACTAAAAGATTTAGCAATACGATCTTTTCTCTTTAAGCTTGATTTGATTAAGCTCCCCCTTTGATCAACCTTTATCTTCTCTTGTAATCTCCCCTTTGATACAAACATGATTTACAATCTCAAAGAATCAACATTCTCCCCCTTAACACTATGAAATTCCTCTTTAATATGCTTTGTCTTCAAAAACATTCAGCAATCTCCTAAACGTCTGATCTTTAAACAGAGTAGCATTCTCTCCCAAACGTTGTAACCAAACCTCTTTCAGACACCAATCTGATTACTTCAGCAAATTATCTTCAACACACAAATTATCTTCAACAAACTGAAATCTTTGAACTCTTTTCATCTTTGAACAATAATCTTCCTTTAACAATCAATTCTTGGACATTTTCTCTCAACTTTAACATATCTGACTCAAACATTTCTTTAACTCTTCTCACCCTTTTTGATGATTAGAGCATCAATATCATCAAAACTTTCTCGAAGAAATGTTTGTGACCAATCTGATCTGTCAAGAGCCTCTGATTCATTGATCCGTAACCAAGATATTCATCTAGATCTTTTCAAATCCAGACAAAGTAAGAAAGGTAACTCCTGAATCAACAAATAAATCTGTTAATATGCCTGTCAGTAACACAAAGTCACTGTGTGTAACGAATACACATAGGAAAGGAGCTTTTTGATGTTCACTCCCCCAGGGCTTCCATCCAATCATCGAAACACCACAAAGGCAATTTCTATGAATGTTATGACAAAGAAACGAATTCCTTGTGTGTTCGTACAAGTGTAGAAAGAATTAAGCACGATGATTGCTTTAAATAAGGCTCAACATTGTGTAAACCACTGAGACAACAGTAGATAAACACAGACTCAATGTGCATGATTAAAGTGCGGAGCTGGGCAGACTTCCTTCTTTTTCAATATCCAGATTTTCCAAATGAAAACCAGATAGATAATGTGTTGCGTCCCCTTGAAAATGTGAAACATTTTCTTTTTGAGAAGAAAATGAGTAGCTAGTGGGGTTTTATCAAGAGTTGGCATGGGCTAATTGCCTGCTTCAATAACGTTCACCAAAGAGTTGTGAAACGCTAGTAATGTGGCTGCCCAGCTCAGAAAGTAGTTGGTGCAGAGTCTGATATTCTTTTCCTCTGATCGCACACCCTCTTTCTTTTAATCATTAAGCTCACTACTAACCAAACTCTCTTTTCCATTTTACCTCATCACACCCATACTCATTTCTTTTAGACTCCTCACACTCAATCTCTATGGATTAACTTCTTGGGTTGAAATCACTGGTTAACGTGATTTCATAGAAGTTCATGTAAGTCCTAGCACAAAGAACCCATATAATCCTATGAAAGCATAATGTTGCTCAAATGGTTTAACTTTATTAGATAAAGCTCATATACAAATGTCAGATATGAATATGCTCAGAGATATAATCATGGAAATATGAGCATTTTGAAACATTGAAGTATTTTCAAACAAGTATATTGAATGAATGAACATGAATACAAAAAGCTTGTTTGAAAATCTGACATTGTATGAAAAATGATCAGAAATGAATGATATAACAATCAAAGCTTAAGGTCAAGAATAATGGATATTGTCTATACGAAACAAAAATATAGACATTCTTGAAATGACGTTTCGAAATGAAATATCGCTCAAAATTCTTTGAATACAAGCGGGGTGTCTTACCATCGAAAAATTATGTTACAATTTAGAGACATGGTAAGAACATTTTGAACAAAAAGTCAAACCGGTGTGTGTGAATACTTGAAAGTATATAGAAAAGACAAAACACAAGTAATTATCTTTGGAAACACACGGTTTGTTTATCAATTAATCACAAAAATAAAATGAAAACATTTAAAATCACACTTCCAAATTATAAAATCTGTTTAAGAATCGGGAAGTGGTTTGAACATTTAAGAATATGTTTTCTTATGATTGAAAGTCGTCCTTCTTTCAACCATATATGAGATTAAGATAAGAAATTAACCTTTCTGTGCAATCTTATATCTCATGAAATCAAGCTGAAGTCATTAATATATGATCGTGGCAGCTTCTCTCATCCTGTATAAGTCTCAAAGTCTAGTCAAAGCAACTTTATTCACAAAATTAATCGAAAATAAAATGACATAAAGCAGTAAAACTATTAAAGTACGAGTTCTGATCTGAAATAATCAGAAATCATAAGCTTTTACTCCCCCTGAAAATATGCATCTGAAATATATCAGAAAAAGGCACATGATAGAGATCTACAACTCCTCCTGAAGTGTAGTTCGTCATATCTTCCGAATACATATTTCCAGAAATATATGTACTCCCCCTTGAAAGTTGATTTCCTCATCTGAGTATCGGAGTACATCTTCTTATCATCCTGGGAGTAACATCTCTTTTTCATCATTGAAGTACGAGTCCTAAATTGTTGTGTTTAGAAGTCAAACTCCGTTGAAGTACGGGTCCTGAATTGATTTATTCAGAAGCCTTGATTCTCTTACTCCCCCTTGACTTGAGGTGCCTGCAAAACAGAATCAGTCTTTGGCTTTGGTACCTACTGGTATTTGGGTCCATGTGTGTTAGTTGCAGTTCTTATGGGAGTAATTGAATAAGAACCATACCAGTAATGATCACTAGCTTTATGAACAAAATCATATGTATGACAATAAGAACAATACCTCTTTTTAGATAACCTAATCAATTGATCTCTCGAGTAAGCAAGATCAGGTTTACCTTTCACCACTTTGTTCTTCTTGGTTGTTGATGCATGTACAAATGATTTGTTACTTTTCTTCTCTTCCTTCTTTCCTTTCTTTTCTTCCTTCTTCTCATCATTCGTCTCATTTTCAACCATTGGTTTCACTCTCCATACCAGTTTTTCTTCTTTATATCTCCTTCTTCTATGTGTACCTGAACCATCTATTTTGCTATCATAGAAAAGATTAGTAGTACGAATCTGATTGGAAGATTTAAATGACCTTTTTGTAGAAAAAGTTTGCTGATGTGAGCTTGATGTTGGCTTATTAGAACCAACTGAACTATTTCTAGGTGAGTGGATTTTTGACTCTGGAGTCATTTGCTCAGTCACCACCACCTTTGAAACAATCTTTTCAAGCTCTTTTACCTTTGAAGAGTAAATGTCTCTTTCTTTTACAAGAAGGTCAATCTTCGTCTTGAATTCAGACTTCGTTTGCTGCTCTATAAGCACACAAGTAGATAGCTCAGATAACTTTGCAGTTAGCTTCTTTATCTCTGCTTCAAATAAGCTTCTTTCTTCCTCAAAGCCCATTTCAGCATTTGTCCTCTGACCAGATATTTCTTTGAATATCCCAACATTCTTTTGCTCTATGGTCTTTCTTTCCTTTGCAAACTTTTCTCTTTCCAGAATAATTACTTTCTCAAATTCAGAAATCTGTTGAGAAAGCTTTAAACATTTCAGCTCAACTGTTTTCTTCTCATCAGCATATTTTCTTGAAAACTCTGAGAATTTCTTAGCAAATTCTTTCTTTTCTTTCTCAAAAACTGATCTTTCTTCAACAATTTGCAATTCTAATTCAAAGATCTTCCTTTCATTAGCACACCCTGTTTGCTGAAACTTGACAATGTGATCTTCTAATTCTGAGATCTTGTTCTTTAACTCAGTGTTTTCAGCTTCCAAAAACAAGACCATTTCTTCATTAAGCCCAGAAGTTTGTTTTAGCAGATCTTCATTTATTTTCTTTAATGCACTAACTTCTTCTCTCAGTAACTTCCTTTCATCATTATATCGTTTTGACCTCTTTGAGTAGTAATCAACTGAAGAAGCAAGATTTTTGTTCTCTAATTTGAGCTTTTCAATCTTCGTTTCATCATCATCAGAAAAATATTCCATCTTGAATATCTGTTACAAAAAGAACTTGAACTTGATCGTTAATCCAAATGAAATCTCAAAAAATACAGAAAAACTTGAAATAAAAATTCAGAGATTTTGATCACAAAAAGAACTATGTCCCCCTCCGCAGACTTAGCACGGGAACTCGCAGAAGCTCAAAACTCGCAGAACACTGAAACTCGCAAATCACTGTGGAACTCGCAGAAGCTCAAAACTCGCAGAACACTGAAACTCGCAGATTGTTGAAACTCGCAAGTCGCTGAAACTCGCAAGATACTATTCACTGATAAACACGCAGATAGAGACGTGCGCGTTTGAGACACTCGCTAGTCACTACTAGCGTGTTTTGATAAAACTCGCAGATCAACCAAACTCGCAGATCACTATTCCGGCTCAAACTCGCACCCTTCGATTAGCGCGTTTGTAGAACTCGCTAACCACTACGTGCGTGTTCTGGTCCTTAGAAAAAATTCCCAACTTTTCCAAACTCGCAGACTTCGATCAGCGAGTTTCTAGAACTCGCTAACAATGCCTTACGCGTTTTGACCAACACTGATGTTCTTCAGCTTGCGTGTTCTAACGAATGAACTTGCGCGTTTTGTAGATCTTGCGCGTTCTTCAGATACCTTGCGTGTTCTTCATCTGATTCACCAACAATTCAATCTAAACTTTGAATTTCCGCACCAAACTTTGAGAATTTACTCACATATTCATCGAGAACACAATACAATCAACTAATTTTGATCTAAAACACAAATCTATACAAATCGACTCGATTACAGTGTTTAGAACTCGTGAACAAAAACTTCAACAAAATCCAAAATTACAAGAAAGTTACAGTGCAATTGACAAATCAAATCATACAAACATGATCGATTATACTATATGAACAAACTCTGATCGATTTCAACACCTAATTTGCACTAAAACTCGAAATTCGATTTGAACTTCGATGAACAGTGACGATGAACAGTAACAACAAACTTTTCTTGATTTCTTGATTTGATTTCAATTTGGATCTGCTCTGATACCAATTGATATTCCCAATTTCAAGTTCTAATCGCTAACAAACAATCAAGATGAAAATTCGAAATCATATGTCATTGATTCATTCATCAAGATTACAAACTTACAACTTTCTCTCTCTACTTTCTCACACTAGAATAATATTCAATGAACTCTTCTCTAATATGCTCTCTCAATCACAATCTGAATTCACACACTTACAATCTTACTTACTTACTGATTACAAAGGAAACAAGGTATTTATACCTCCAACAATTACAAAGAAACAAAATACAAATACATTGACTTTGACTTTATTAACAAAAGACTTTGACTTTAAGTGATAGTTGACTTTTCCAGCTTTGACTTCTTGAACTTTTGTCTTCAATCTTAATGATCTTGAATCCAATAAATCTGTGCTCTAACAGGTTGACTAAGAAATACCATGATGCACAAGATGTGCACATTAAAATCAATTCATAGATGGACAGGCAAGGGTTGGGATTCAGTAATCTTGATCCATTAACTGGTCACAAGAAAACAAATCTTTCTTCAACATTTAACATTGGATCCATCCAAAAGCCTGATTTCCCATCTCTGAAGGAATCTTCTGCATTTAAGAGGATTAAGACCACTGAAGGAATCTTCTGCATTCAAGAGGGTTAAACCTCTGAAGAAACTAAAGTTATTAAAAAGATGAAGTATAAAAACATCTCATATGAAAGTGTCTCTGGAAAAGAAAATTTATCAAAGAATCAGAAAATCAAGTATCATTTTTTGAGTCCTTGGTAAATGTTTCAAAAGAATAACATAACACTGATTTGAGTAAAAAGTTTAACTTTGACTCCTTCAAGTCACAAGATTCAGTCACCTCTAAACCAAGTACTTCTTAAATAAAAGTTACATTTAACAATGTACTTAATCCAAAGGCAACTGAATTTGTTCCTCAAGAACATTCAAAAGCAGAATGCAAAGCAATAATTGAAAGTGATATGATAAACTCTGATGGAAAGAACTCCACTCATGAATCTGAAGATGAAACTCTAGTCGAAGTAGATTTGAAAACTGTTTTTTAAAGAGACAATGAAGAATATGGAGTCTATAAGTCAGAACTTGTCTCTAGAAAGCCTAAAAAAGACTTTCTGGACTCTAACTCAGATGAAGAATCTGAAATTTTTCCATAGAGAGTAGTAAATGGGAGCAGTAAGTCCAAGCTTGAATCTGGAATTCTGAATCAACCAATTTCAATCAAACATCATATTCCAAAGGTTCATATTTGTTTTAACTCTATAGAGATTTGTTTAAAATCCAAATCTTATCTGTATTTAGAAAAGGAAATGAAAGAAAAGTCTAAAACTAACATAGTGCAAGAAAATCCAAGAACCTATTCTTTTAAGCCAACCAAATTTACTCCATAACATAAAGTAAAATGAGTTTTTATTGACAAATCTTATTCTTCTTCTTCTGGAACAGTGAAAACCCCCATGAATGAAAGAAAGTAGAAAGTGAAAAACCCAAAGCAAGAGAAGAGAGCAAATTTCCAAAAGAATAATGCATCTGAACTTCATAGGAAGTTTGTGAAAAAAAAACTCAAGCTAGTTCAGAAGCATAGTATAAGGCTAATGTTTCCAGTTTTGTGAAATCCAAATGAGTTTTTAAGCAACCATCTTTGTGCACTCACAACTGTAAATGCTTAGATCTCTTGTTTCAACTTAAGAAGCACTTCTCTAGCAACAAGTGTGTTATCTCTAAGTCCATGTTCATACAAGAAAACTCACTCAAAAGCCACAACCCAGAGAAAAATCCAAATTTGTTAAAACAACACACAAAAAGCAAACACCATCAAAAGCTAACCACAAAGGACCTATAAAACTCCTTGATTTGTCTTCCAGAACCAGCATGTGCAGATGTGGTATCTAGACTTTGGATGTTATAGGCAATTGATTGGAAACAAAAGTCTACAAACCTTATTCAAAGATAAAATGGGAGGCTCGATGAACAAGGGGACAATTAAAGGTTATGGTGTACTCAACAAAGGAAACCTCTATTTATCAAAAGTTTCTTATGTTGATGGTCTAAAGCACAATCTGCTTAGCATAAGCCAACTTTGTGATATGGGTTTGAGGTCAAGTTTTCAAACGAAGTATTGCACACTTCTCACACAATCAGAGCATGAGATACTAAAAGCAGACAAACAAGGAAACCTATATCTTCTGAACTTCTCATCATCAACAAGATTAGAGACTCTCTACCTTGTTTCTCACAAAAATGAAGAATGTTGGCGATGGCATAATAGGTTTTGTCATCTGAACTTCTCAAATCTGGATAAATTGGCAAAACAAAAACTAGTCAAAGGTCTGCCATACTTGAAATTTGAAAAGGACCATCTATATCCTGCATGTGAGATGGGTAAGTTAAAGAGGGTAACTCACAAGTCACTGATTCATCTTGCTTCAGAGCTTTGGAAATGCTTCATGTGGATCTTTGTGGTCCAATATTTATCCATAGTCTTTGTAGAAAGAAGTATATTCTAGTGCTAGTTGATGAATATACTAGATATACTTGGATTAAGTTCATGAGAAAGAAATCAGAAGTCCCAGATATACTGATAATGCTTTTAAAGAACATCCAAGTGCTACTTCAGAGCAAGGTCCAGAAGCTGAGAATTCACAATGGCATAGAATTCAATAATGCTAGAATTTATGAATACTTGACCAATGAAGGCATCTCTCAAAACTTCTCTGCAGCAAGAACACCACAACTGAATGGTTTTGTGGAAAGAAGGAACTATAAATTGGTTGAAACTGCAAGGATCATGCTTGCATCCTCTGATCTTCCAATCTCATTATGGGCAGAAGTGTATCTACAGCCTGTTTTACCCAAAACAGATCTATCATAACAAAAGATTTCAAAAGACATCCTATGAACTTAACAATCATAGAAGGCCTAATGTAAAGTTTTTACATGTCTTTGTTTGCAGGTGCTTCATTCTGAATGACATAGACCATCTTGGAAAATTTGATAAGAAGGAAGATGAAGGCATTTTTTTATGCTACTCTCTGAATTCTAAAGCCTTTAAAGTCTTCAAAAAGAGAACAAACATGGTACTTGAAAGAATCAATGTAACCTTTGATGACAAAGGTTTAGTGACTTCTGAATACTCCATTCAAAATTCAAGCAAAACCAAGTGATTTATGATTCTTCATGTTCTAAGTACAGAGAAGTAGAACTTAATCTATTGTTTGAAGATTTATCTAGTGAAGAGAGTATCCCTGACAACTCATCCAGAGATACTCACTAAAAATGTCTCTAAGATAATCCCAGTAGGTTTCACTTGTTGAAGGTACAATACCCTTTGAACCTTCTGTTACTTCACCTCTTATTATCTCTGTTTCTACAGGTCGAGATTCCAATCTATAAATGGACATCAATTTGAGTGGGAGTAAGCAGAGAGATCTTCAATCTACAAATGGACATCAATTTGAGGGGGAGTAAGCAGAGAGATCTTCAGCTATTTTAGACTCTAATGATGAAATACCTCATACTCATCAAGAAGAAGTGATTCAGAATGCTCCAAATTCCCAACCCCGACTAACAAGATGGACAAAGGATCATCCTCTACACGAAGTGATTAGTGATCTCTCTTCTGGTGTGAGAACCAGATTTGTCACTGCAAATGAATGTTCTTATGTCAATTTCCTAAGCATGTGTTCGTGGGTTTATGCAACCACAAATGGAGCGTGCAAATAGATCTCAACGCAAATATACATCTTGATCTATTGTCGTTTTCGTAACAAGTAATAACGGTACAAGTACCGAATATCGATCTACATGGATGCGCGTAAAAATTTATCTTTAAGTCCAGTCCGTAAAAACTAGTCTCAGATGGGGAATTCAAAGAAAATCTTTTGCTTGGTTGGTTGGTTGGTTGGTTGGTTATCACTAAAGAAATTAATTAAAAAGAAGCAAAGGGTACAAAGATTCGTTAAGACGGGACAAATGATCAAGTAAAAAGATATTACAGCATTCCTTCGTTATCTCTAGTTCGATATTTTACGTCACTTAAAAGTTTTCATACACGTAAATAGTTGTCAATTGTTTAAATGTAATCTTTACATATAATCTTGCTTTAAATAGCTCGGACAATCATGCTACATTCGAAACACCTTTTTACCTTTTCATGTGTCGTGATCTTAATTTCACGTTATACCCCAAGCTAAGGCGACTAGGCTGAAATAACTTGGGGAATTGTAAAGATTTGAAATGTTGATGATGGAGATTGAAAATGCATGAAATAAAGAGCGAGAACTAGAATTTAGGAAAGGAAACTTGTTGTGCAAGTAATGATTTCAAAAAGAGATAATAAGTAAAAAGCATGAATTATAAAGGGCAATAATTAAACCATGAGAATTGAGTGCGAGAAAGTAAATTGCATAAAGTAAATAACTAGAAATTAAATTGCGGAATGTAAATTGCATAAATTAAAAGACTAGAAAATAAATGCGAGATAGAAATCATTAACTTGCACTTGAATGTTCGACTCATAAATTATGGACTTGCTCATTTTTGTTGAGAAAGTCATCATTCGGTCTCTTAAGTAATAGTGGTGCGTCACGATACGATTTATAAAAATCCAACGTAAAACTACAATAAAACGTTCCTTAAAGAGTGAAAACCGAATTATAAAATTTCCATGTTGAGAAAGAAAGTTTAAAAAGCGTGTAACTGTAGTCGCTCAATGGTTGCAAAGAACTTTGATCACAAAGATGTGAGGTTCGTTCCTTGAGAGAGAAATGACTGAAAACATGAGACTTGCAAATGCTAATTATAAAAGACTTACGGATGAGAGAAATGCAATAAGTAACAAAAGGAAAGGAAGAAAACTTGAGGATCACTCCAAAACTTGAAATTGAGGATCACTCCAAAACTTGAAATTAAACTTGAGTAATTTAAAACACACTTCTACTCGATTGCTAAAAAATTGATCAAGCACAACTAAAGTAATATTTCTTCTATTCTTCATTCCTATTTCTCCATTGTAAAAATGAAGAAATAAAAGGAGGGAGAGAGAGAGAGAGAGAGACTACTAAGAATTTATCCCCTTTGAAAGCTTGTTTTCCAAGCTTCCCAAAACTTGTTTTTAACCTCAACCTTGTCCATCTATTTGTACACAAAATGGATGGGCAAGATGACCAAAATGCCCCTAAAGGGCTTAGAAAATTACAACTTAAAACAAATACAATTAAAACATAAAAACTTTTTTTGTCATCCATGGAATCAGCCCAAGGCCTTAACAAAAATATTAAATGAAACTTGTCCAAATTTTAGGTCCAAAGAAAAGATGTTCGGCCTATATTCAACAACAACTCGACCCATGCCCATGTCTTCACAAAAATCTTCACCGAAGTCCATTAACTTCCAATCTTCACAAGAATTCTTCACAAACACTTCTTCATCTTTTTCATCACAAAAATACCCTACATGAACAAGATAAAAATAAGAGAATTTTCACATTTATAAGCATAAACTCACACTTTATTTGCCTCATGATTAAAGTCCTAAAAATCCATATAAACTATAAAAAATTAATAAAATACTCAAATTCTTTATATATTTTGACACTAAAATATAACAAAAGTGATGTAAATACCTCATCAGCATGGTAGGACCTAACAAGGTTTATGAAACACTACAAGACCCAAAATGGATCAATACTATGCAAGAAGAGATTGTTCAGTTTGAAAGAAATAAGGTAGGGTCTCTGGTTCCTCTTCTTAAAGATAAAATTGCTATATGAACCAAGTTGGTGTTCAGAAAGAATAATAAGGATGGCATTGTTGTCAGAAACAAGGCCACCACTTCCAAAACTTATAAGTTGGGTGAAATCCCAAAACCACATTTGACCAAAGTCAAGGTCAATCCCTTCACTTGTTTAACAAAACGAATGAAATCATTAATAACCCAAGATACATTTTTCAAGAGTTAATATAGTATTTTGTCTCAAATTATCCAAATGTCTAAGAAATCTCATTTTTTTTAAATAATTATCATTTGGTGTCTCAAAACACTCAATAAAAACAACATAAACGTTCTCTAAAGATTTCATAATCCAGTTATACCCAGAAGCACAAACAGTCATAAAACTCATCAAAAGTGAAATAACTCATGGAAATGTGTTTGAAACCCAAAATAGAGATATTTTGACATGTATATAGTTTTACAAATCAACCAAAACTCACCTTGAAAGATTTATCCTAAATCTATGTTCCAAACCTAACCTTGAGCTTCCTTTGATGAAAACTTGAGATCTACTAGCAAGTCTTCCAAAACTTTGCTCCAAAACTCCCAAGAGATCTTTCCACCTCATGGATCCCAAAACCTACGACAAGGATGAAAGAAGAAGAGAAGGGATAAAGAACACTCAAAACCCTAGCTTTGATAATTAAGAGATGGGAAGGTTAAATTTATTAGATACTATTGAATCCACTAAGAATGCTCTTCCAGGACCCCAAAAAACGGACCCTGAGCTCCAGAAATACCCCAAGTTGAGAGAAAATGGTGGAGGAGAAGAATGGTAGGAATAAATGAGGAAAATCCCCAAAAATCGGGCATTTTAGGGTTGACATACCGTAATGCAGTTTTTCACGTGGCTGAAGTTGCAAGGAAAATCACATGGACTCTCAGAAAGTTGCACAGAAAGTCGTCAACGTAGAAAGTCTCATAGAAAGTCACCTTGGTCACTGTTCGTGTGATTTCTCCGTTTTTCATGCTCGATTCGATCCCCAATGTTTGCAATATGATATATATATATATATATATATATATATATATATATATATAGGGAGTGGATCATTTGACAAATGCTAAATATATGAGAAATAAAGAAATAATCCTAGCCTTTCATTTGGTCAAGATCGGCTTTGACTGGTCAAATATTGCGTCTTTGACTGGTCAACAATTACGACTTTGACTGGTCAACAATTACGGCTTTGACTGATCAAAAGTTGCGGCTATTCCAAAAATAGAAAGACATTTTCATAATTTGTACAAATACACAAGACGAGTTCATATATGAACCAGTGTAATTCACATATGAACTCTTTAACTGATTCATATATAAACTAATTAACTGTAGGTTCATATGTGAATCAGTTAAACTAATTAATAGATTCATATATGAACCTTTGTGGTTCACATATGAACTAATTAACTGATTCATATATTAATGTATAGTTCATATATGAATCACAAAGGTTCATATATGAATCAGTTAAAAGAGTTCATATATGAACATATAATTCTTATGTGAATAATACAGGTTCATATATGAACCTGTCCTACGTATTTTACGAAACTACCCCTCTATCTTCTACAGACCACACAAGGAATTATCCGGTACTTCACGGTCAAAGCCGCAAATGTTGACCAGATAAAGGGCTAGGATCATTTCTTTATTTCTCATATATTTACCATTTCTCAAATGAACCTAATCATATATATATATATATATATATATATATATAACCTTATTAAATTTCCATCGTAATGGTCAACCGCCCATCATAAACATAAACGAAAGGCTCCAAAATCATCACAGGTGTTACAATCCTCCACCTTGAAAACGATTTCGTCCTCTAAATCTAAACCTAGAAACACTCCTTGGTTTAGCAACTCAAGATCCTATAGGCTTTCAAACGTTTCTAACAAAACCAAAGTATCCAATCATCCTGCCTGCCACATTTTGATTTAAAATCCAACTAGCATCAGTCCCACACCACAAACAACCATTTTTGGTCACTCAATCCTCAAATAGGAATATCACACCCTCTTTCTTTCATAAGATGCTATAGCTATCAATGTTTCAAAGTGTTACGAGGCAGAAAGTTCATTTCAACAATGGATAACTTCCCGATCCACCCAGAATACACGCTCGAAAACTTAAACAAAACGTCGATCTACACAGGACTTCAACATTGAACCGTCGTAGGAGATCCTTATCCAAATGCGTTGATGGGGCACAAGATGTACTCCCAAGTCCCAAACCGTAGAGTAGTACCTTTATAAACAATACCTTAGTGCCCACCGACTGTTAACAGTTTCTAAAAGAGAATATTCGTCCAGAGTCTTACTTTCCACAACTAACCTTTTGACAAGGCTAAGGCATTGTTTGGCAAAAAAAAAAGGTAGCTTATAAGCTAGCTTTTTTTTGGTACATGTTTGGATGACCATAAACTAGCTTATAAGCTAGCTTATTGAAAAGCTACTCATAGTAGCATTTTGAAAAGCTACTCATAGTAACATTTTGAAAAGCTAGCTTATCAGATACCAGCTAGCTTATCAGATACCAGTTAGCTTATCAGCTAGTTTGTCAAACATAGCCTAAAGCCAGACGTCAATGCCCGAATCCTCAAGGTTTCCATTCTCGAGGGCGGTAACCAATTTTAGCATATTTATTTTTTAGGAAAAATAAAAGATCTTCCTCAAATCCTCAAAAGTCATCGAACATAAACTCGTGACTGAAACACTTATTACAGGAAATTCGGCAAAAGCAATTGACATTCCAGTTATCGCTAAAATCGGTCAACCGCAAGCTCCACAAATTGCAAGTGTTTGGGTGCTTATTTCATCAGACCAAAGGTTTGTTGGCAATAAACTGACCCAATTCATTGCTAATCCAACTCTTTTGCATCTCGAACTGAAATCGACCAGAAATAACTCTACTTCTACTCGAGATCAAACACGCGTCCTTACACCTATTTAGCCCAACCCGTCCATATGTTGGTGTGCTGATCATTCAATCTAGATTTCTTGACATATCTTCGTGCTAACTTGGTTATAAGAGACTTGTCAATTCATAGATATTTCCTAATTCTTAGTTGTCAAACGTTTAATCACTTCCAATACCATATAAATCTAAGTCTAAAATCCGTCCAAACAATAAGATCACAATAACTTCGAATCACCTATAAACATAGATAACACTTAAACTTAAAGCTTCGCCCCTTAAGGTTTTTCTAAAGTTATGACATGGGTTTTATCCCAATCCCAATCTCGCTTTCGTCTGCCACTTCCACGACTAATACTGTCCCACATGCTCCAACGATACGCATCTACCACCAAACGTAAAAATTAAATTGTATCATCAATTAGCATTGTACAAAGTACAAGTTCCTTGTTGAAGCTCTCTAGTATTGATGGGTGGAACACATAGCAACACAACCAAGGGGTAACTGGGATCTTATGACCAATTGGAACGTTCCCGCATCTCTCTCCTCTTATCTTGGCACCTAACACGTGCCACAAAGGAGGATCCCCTAAGGGTAAGCACTAAGATGCTTGAACCTTAATAAAAAAAATCTTTCACCCTATTCCTCCTCACACTGGACATCAATCCCTTAGAACACTATGCCTCAATTTGGTCCTAAACCTCCAACTCTCTTTAACTATGACCTCATTTTTGCTTAACAATAAATCAAGATTTAACCAAATGATCTATCATCTGACCCTTCCTAAGCCATACTCAAGATTCTACGAACCGTTATTTGATCTTCAAAAGCAGTGTCTAGTAACTACATTACACAAGACACTAAGAGACACAACTACATTTATCACCAAAGAGTATTAATCAAAGCAAAATGCACAATAAAATGATGAAGTTACCGGGAGATGTACACGTTTATCATTTACTGTCACCCTTGCCTTCATAAGCTCTGGTTGGTATCTGCCTTCTCACCAGTCTTCATGCATGGGCAATCTCTCTTAACATGGCCTGATTCATTACACAAAACAGTTTGTCCACTTGATGGAGCAATCTCGCAGTAAATGGCCTTACATTCCGCATTTAAGACACGTCACAGGGTTGGGACTACATCTACCCACATGCTTAACTCATTCTTGGCACCACATTGACCTTTTTCGATAATCAACCTCCTTCTCAGTGGTAAAGTCTTTAGGCTTCTAGAATGCCCACAACTGGCACTCTCATTCCCTCTTTTCTCTAAACGCAACATGCTCATCCTTTTCTTGGGCGATGTCGTTCTAAATTAAATGAGACTCCTCAATAGCCTCTTGCAAGGTAGAGACTTTAGCATTTATTACCAACGATTTAATCCCAGCTGACAAGCCCTTGTTATAGCACTTGATCTTGGTTCTCTCATTCGGAGTTAGATGGCCCACTAATTCCAATTTCTCCATGAACAGTTGGAGTAGTCAGAAATGGACATGCTCCCTCTTTTAGGGCTCGGAACTCATTCTCCATCTTGTCAATAGCTCCCTTATTCAAATATTCATTTATGATTTTCCCCTTGAATGTCTCCCACGTTAGCAAGGCCACAATTTTTGGACCAAGTGCAGATCTGGTAACGTTCCACCAACTGAGAGCTTTACCCCTTAACATCTGATAAGCAAACTTCAATTTCCGTTCTTCACTGCACTTGCTTGATTCGAAGGAATGATCAATCTCTTGAAGTCAATTCATACAGGCTACAGAATCGGTAGCTCCGAAAAACTCGGGTGGCTTACTACAAAGGGAGGTATTATAGGAACACCTCGCACCACCACTTTTGACTAGATTCTCTCTGACACCCATATTGTTTTCGGAGTTCCCGGAACCACCAATGGCATTCTCAACCATTGATTCGGTTCTAAGGTTTCTAGTACCCCATTCTTTAAGCATCAGAGGTAACATTTCTTGCTGACGGTCCATGGCGGAGTCTAACATTTGAATGGTTCCTTCCGTCATCGTAGTTTGGGGGTCAACTCTTGGAATGATCGAATTAGGAAAACCTAAACCATCACTCGGAACGCGCTCTATGCCAACTCTCATAACTCCCGGAACCTAAAATAATTGAGGAGGCATGAGGTGATATGGTCCCTCAGTTTGCTCTAGAGGTGAGATGTTCCCTTCTTGATCATCTTCCTGAACCATATGTCAACCTCTCGGAAATACCATACTCGACTGTCAACAATGACAAAGCATAAACCATGTAAATTCTTTAAAAGATAATACTATGATACGCATTAACACATCCTTATCATTGCAACAATAGTATAACAAACACACACATGCAACATAAATTCATAATGACATCGGCCAAATGAAATTGTGAATATATTATACATGAGGTCTTTGTAACCATTATCATAATTCTCAATGGTTGAGTTTTCGTTATACTAAGACATACTAACTCAAGAAGTCTATGTCAACCTTAAATTCATCACTTAATAAGTCAGTTTAAGTCTAGGTATCTAAAGTCCAAAACCTAAATTCCTTAAACTTATGCTCTGATACCAACTTGTAACACTCTCTTAATTTATAAAATAGCAAACAATTTAGAACTTCCAAAATCCTTCAATTTAAAACAACTTCAATAATAACGTACTTAAAGTTTACATAAAAAAGAGAACAAGAATGCATCAAAGTTCTAAATGGGACAATCTAATCCTTAACAGAATTATAAATAGATCGGGAGTTACTAAAATTGTCAAGTCGGTTATCTTCAAAACTGGATGACGCTTCTAAAGCCATCCTAGCGGAACCTTTATATAGCTCCAAATGCCTCTGAGATCTCACTCGGACCTGATATACATGTCGATTAGAAAAAAGTGTTACGCTTAACACCTAGTGAATTAAAATAGTTATATCATATAAACATAAAACAGTTAAATTGGGCAATATGCTTTAAATACGACTCCTTTATTTAAATCATAATTCAAAAAGAATCATCTTTCCAAAGGTCATTATTTCCAAATCAAATACCTATTTTAGATTGACAACCAATATCCAAACTCACCCAAAAAAAGTGTACGACACAAACTCCAAAACATCAAATATATAAATAAAACTCTATATTCAAAACACTGAAAACATAGGTAACGATGTACCCAAACAACATCTTCCGGTGACGGGGGAGACTCGATTCCATTGAATGTGGCGAGAACACAAAAGTAAGACACTTATCAATGTTCTCGAGTTTCCCCTCGGGCCATGGATCCCCGTATATGACTCCATTGACTACCACCACAAGATATCCACAATGACCCTAATGTCTACTTCCACCACAAAAGTCACCAATCTCTGTATGTTGTTCCAATGAGCACCCTTGCAGACCTAGCCCCTTATATACGATTCAATAGAGTACCACCGCAGGCTACTAGCTTCGTATATTACCCAATAGGGTACCACCGCAAGATCTCAAACCATGACTTAGTGTTAGGTCCATTATCACAATTAAATCAATGTAAATTGTTATACAAGAGATGAATTGGGAGGGAAATATTTGTTTATTCACAACTCTAGAGAGAGAAAAATGTTTCTCTCTCTAGAAACACATTTACACGCATGAGGCTACATTTTGAATGAAAGACTTCCTAACTATTACAAACAATTCCACAATATATATCCTATCACCCTTGTACATTCATTAAGCCTAAACCCAATGCTAATAACAAGGCCCAATAACCAATTAATGAGGCCTTTACAAAACTTCCAAACTTAGAACATTTTCTGTTCTAACATTCTCCCCCTATGTTTTGTAAAGGAATCATCCTTTTTAGCTTCAGCTCTTCTCCCCCTTGTTTTCTTTAGAAAACTTTAGCTTTTGCTTAAACTTCAAAACAGCTCTGGTTCCCCTTGAAAATATCTCTTATCCTTTGGAGTTTCAACTTTAATACCAGATTCGATGTACACAATAGCCTCGACTGAGTGCACAAAAGACAACTTTTATCTCTAGAAAATTCAACGCATTCATTACGCCCACAAGAAAGAAATGTGTGAATTTTGTGTAACAACCACAGTGCATCTTCAGTTTATAACAACGAATTTGTCTTTGACCGCGAGTTGAATAGGAATTCAACTTAAGAACTTAATCTGATAAGCTTGTAGGAAGATGCATCTTGTAGCAAACACTACTAGGCAAGGGTTAGAAGAAAATTATGATATTTGTTCAACAACTGATGAAAGATGCTTATTTTCTAACTGTTTTCCAGAACACTGAGCGAATAAACTCATACCTCTTTTCTTCACGAATCAGCTGGATGATTATAAGCACTCAAAACTCTAGATCACAACCAAAGCACCAAAACAATGATTGCAGTCACTCACACTTCTAATTGATCAGGTCAGAAGAATGATTAAGAGCACACAAAGGTCTAACATCGTAGAGAAAACTCCAGAATAATGATTGCAAATACTCAAGCTGCTAATCCAATCCAATTCGAGACTAAATCCAAACACCCGGTGTCTGAAAATCTTGACTGACATGAGCTTTCGGGAAAATCTTATCAGTTGCTAAAAATATGTGATCAACAGATGATAAGAATGATGTCACATATTCATTGCGGGGAAATCTCGGGAACATGGCAAACTTGTAGCAAATTGGGTTCTGAACAGTAGCTTTTCGCAGACCATAAAAAAACATAACTTCTCGCAGACCAACAATTCTCAGCCCACTGTACATGAATGATCACAACTCGCAAGTGGCGTACGCCGAAAACACCACTTTTCGCAGAGGCTTGCATGCGAATTCTTATTTTTCGCATGAGCCTACGTGCAAATTCTAAGCTTTTCGCAGGGTACTGCTTGCAAATTCTGGCTTTTCGCAGACTCTTTCATGTGAATTCTATACTTAAAAAATATTCAACATCAAAGCTTTTCGTAAAATTTTATGCGAATTCTATACTTAGCTTTCATCCTGGAAGCCACTTTTCGTAGAATACAAGGTGCGAATTCCTACTTTTCGCAGGAGGTGGCTTGCGAATTCCTCACTTTACGCAAGGTGTAGTGTGTGAATTCTTGACTTTTCGCATACAACATTAGCACAGTAGCTTGCGAATTCTATAACTTTTCGCATGTAGCTACTTGCGAATTCCGTACTTAGCAAAAATGTTGTATCCAAAGATGAAGCTTGTGAGTTCTTCAAGAACTTGCGAGTTCTTAGGATCTTGTGAATTCTTGCGTTTGGAAGCCAAAAAATCAATCTATCTTCTTCATTTCTTCGAATTTTGAGGTAGAGCTTTGTACACATGTTCGAAATTATCATCTAAGCACTTTTGTAGTTGATGATTTTCAACAAAAACGTCTCTAAATCCAAAATCGATCATCACACAGTAAAACAAGTATTTCGAACCAAATCTTCTCAAAATCAATCAATTCTTCCAACTTTGTAGAAATCAATCACTGTAATTGACTCCATATGATTCGTCTATAACATCTGAATCAATTTTGCATCAAAGCACGAACAAATTAGCACCAAAATGAAGAATTCGAAAATTTCAGAACACTGTTCATGCGTAAAAGTACTGTTCCATTGAAAAAATCATGATGTTTCATCGAATCGATGAATAGATCTTCGATTTTGGCTCTAATACCACTTGTTAGGTCCATGATCACAATTAAATCAATGTAAATTGTTATACAAGAGATGAATTGGGAGGGAAATGTTTGTTTATTCACAACTCTAGAGAGAGCAAAATGTTTCTCTCTCTAGAAGCACATTTACACGCATGAGGCTACATTTTGAATAAAAGACTTCCTAACTATTACAAACGATTTCACAAAATATATCCTATCACCCTTGTACATTTATTAATCCCAAACCCAATGCTAATAACAAGGCCTAATAATCAATTAATGAGACCTTTACAAAACTTCCAAACTTAGAACATTTTATGTTCTAACACTTAGGGGACCACTCACTAGACTCAAGTGTGGACATCAAAACTCCACACTAAACAACACAACAGACTCCTATGCATATGAATCCAATGCATTATAGTCTAAAAATACATGACTCTAATTGAATGACTAACGCACTTAAACATGTAATATCCAACAAATATGCAATAAATGCATTCTCCACATTCAGCTCTTAAAACTGGACAACTATCCCGAAAACTCATCTAAGTTAAAATTAAGCCAAAAAGCCGCACAAGACACTTGACTATTTAAATAAAGCAATGTAATCCACATAAGCTGAAAAAGCATAATTTTCCAAATGTTTAAGACATACTCAACACCTATATCATAAGTAGGTCTGTAAACCATCTCTATGTTAAAGCATAATATCCGAAAGGTCCAAACCGTATGATTGTACTTTCAAAGCCAATGAAAGACGATTAAGGTTTATACATTTATGACCAAAAGGGACTAATTGCCACCACCAAAACTCATAAGTTGGGTGAAATCCCAAAACCACATTTAACCCAAATTAAGGTTAATAATCCCCATGACTTGTTTAACAAAACCGAGGAACTCATCAATAACCCAAGATACATCAAGAGTTAAAATAGTATTCTCAAATTATCCAAATGTCCAAGAAATCTCATTTTATGAAATAAGTATCATTTGGTGTGTCAAAACCAGCGATAAAAACATCATAAATATTCTCTAAATATTTCATAACCCAAATATACTCAAAATCACAAATATCCACAAAACTCATCAAAGGTGAAATAACTCATGGTAATGTGTTTGAACTCCAAAATAGAGATATTTTAACTTGTATATAGTTTTGCTAATCAACTAGAACTCACCTTACTAGTTTATGCTAAATCTAGGTTCCAAACCAAACATTGAGCTTCCTTTGATGAAAACTTGAGATCTACTAGCAAGTCTTCTAAAATAATAATATAATTAGTCTATTTTGTCCAACCAAAAGGAAAGGACGAAAAATCAATAACTTGGCCATAATAAGAATATATAAATGAATCAAAATAACTGAAGAAGGATATATGAATGAATCAAAATAACTGAATAACCCGAACTTCATTCTGTTTTCGGCTTTTTCTAAACACCCCTAAGTGGAACGTATTTCTATCCCTTCCTCCCTCCACTGTTCAATAAACAAATATTTTTGGTTAAAATTTCACAAGGTACCATATATAAAAGATAACGCTAAACTTGCAAAGAGAAGCCCTTGATTAGAATTTGAACAAAAGCTACAATCATCCTAAACCAATTTCCAAGCTCCTCAAGTGGGATGAGGTTAAAAATTCTTTTTACAAGCAAGCACAGATTTGGATCAACAAACCACTACCCAGGGCCAGATCCAGATCCAGGTCCAGGCATGAATGACATGGCTCGTCGAAAATCCAGTGATTTGAGGGACTCCGGGAAATTCCTTCCCTGTGGCGGTACCCATAATCCTCCATGAGGCAACATTACCTGTGATTGGCAACCCCTGCTTGCTTCAACGTCTTTTGTGGGAACTTCCTTTACTTTCTTCACATACTCAAAAAACTCCGCAACTTGTCGTGCATACCTTCACATAGATATTATAGAAAAGAAAACGTTCATACATCAAACCAAGCCTCAATTTAAAATAGGCATCACCATTGAAATGAAATCGAGCATCTGCACTATCAACACAGATAGACACATAAACCAAATCAAACTAACCCGGTAAATCCCATGGAGGGTAGGGTGTTAGGGTAGGATGTATGCAAACCTACCCTCTACCCTAAGAGGTAGAGAGGATGTTTATGTGAAGCATTTTCCATATCTAATTCACCAAGCAAAGATGTACCTACTCTACATTGTGTTTCGAGTCAAAAGAAATCGTTCTACGAACACAATATTCTTAAACTGTATAGCAACTCGTAAACCATTTGCTTATTTCTTAGACACCCCTAACCATCATATCATGTGGAATGATAAAAGGGATGAGTAATGTTCTCATTTACCTCCCCATCGCACAGACACATTCCATCTGCGCATTCTTTTTTGCTCCAAAATATGACTTGGATTTTGTTCATTTAATTGAAAAAAAGAATATGACGTATACTTATGGTTCTGGGTCAGCATTAGAAGCAGAATTAAGAATAAAAACCAGAAGCAATTAAACATCAAATTTTGATCCAGTTGTTACCATGCCATTGCACATTCAACACTAGCAGCAAGAACCCAATATATTCAGAGTCCAGATCACACCGGATTAAGCAGCAAAATTCAAAGGGTCTTCTTCCTAGTTCCTACGGCTAGGGTTTCGATTGTATGAAGATGGAAGCCGGCTGAGATGTAGTGAATTATCTCAAGGAGCTTGTCTTCAAACAAATAGTGCTGTGGTTACCAACTCCATATAGCAAATCATCAGGGTGGGATAGATGATTGGTGCTAGGGACCCTTAAATGATCATATACCATAAGCCGGAAAAGACGGTCAAGGAGCTTAATGGATCCAGGGACTCTCCAAAGTAAGATATATCAAGAATCAGTGAGCTCATGTATCACTTAACTTGCCAACCAACATAAGTGCTACAATCAATGGACAGAAAAAAACGAGTGACAGAAACTATAGCCCAGAATTCCAAATGCAAAATTAAAAGACAAGCTTACAATCTGAGACCACAACCAAAGTCTATGTGTAATTTGAAGTATTACATAATTGCAATACACTAGATCCATTTGCAGCTCACTAACATAATCCATCCTCCAAATGTGCAAAACCAGAGTACTCCCCCGCCCAAAAAAATAATCCGGCTGGTGGCAGCTATTATTTGGGTCATAATAAAATATGAAAAGTAGGATGGAGTGTTGCAATGAAATGGAAAAGCTTGTTTGGTTGCTATTTGCTTCTTAGGAATGGAATCGTCCATTCATTCCTTCAAATAGCTTTTTTTTCATCTCATCCGGGAGAGTATAATGGAATGGAAGTTACCATATAATCAAGACCTAGAGCTTGGTAATTTAACCATCTTTTCTCTTATTCTAGATCCAATTCTTCATTGCAAGTGTTCCTTAGATATCATTTTCTTTTCAGTCAGTACAGCAATGTAATATCACTTGCAAACTGACCATGCAAACAAGAGCCATATTTTGAAAAGAATATAATAACGAAAATGGTATGCATGTGAAATGGAAGAAATCATACTGCTGTTTAGCTTCAATGTCCTTGCTAAAATCAATGGTGGGCTCGCAGTCAAGAACCAAAGCAGGTACCTGTTTGTAGCCAATAAAGTCAATAAGCAACTAGCAGACAAGGTTCAATGGTCAACTAAATTCTACATTTGAAAGTAGTACCTTCTGAATGCTGGAATGCATATGATTACCCTCCAAATAAAATACACGGTCCTTTATGTCAGGATGTAATGAATTATCCATGTGAAGGGGAGGGGGATTACTGACAGACAACACTCCATGATTTCCACTTTGGAAAGGAAAAAGCCAGCTCTCATGCTTTTCATGCAAATCACGCAGATATTCTAGGCTCACTCCACCTTCCTCGGTTCTTTTGCGTAGCATCATTCGCTTATGGCAAGTATCAGGGCTAGCTCTAAGATATATAAAAGCATCTGGAATAAGTCCAGGAAGAGAAGAAACAACTGGGTCAAACCATGAGTCATAGATGCTGATTTCCATCTCATTCATCCAATTAGCTTCATGAACAGCTCTCACAAAAACCTTAATCAACAAAATTAAATAACTGTCAGTCTGGACTTCCACATCCGGATTCCCTTTCTTACAAATTACATCTTCAATACGATTGTTTAAGAAAACTCATGATTTAAAATAGAGCAACTTCAAGGAGAAAGAAATTGTTTACTTTTCAGTGCATGTCATGGTCTATGCCGAAATTTCTGAAGACTAGAAGAAATAACCAAGTGAATAACACAACGCATACCATTCTGTCACTGAAAACACTTCTCTCCATTAATCTGAGGGGCTTAAGTCCGCTGGATGACTCTTTCTCCTGCATGACTCTTGTAACAAAGACATAGTTTTGGAATGTGTAGGCATACCTTTCCGGTTCAGCATAAAAAGCATCTAATATGTTAAAGTGATCCGGTCCAATATCCTGCCACTTGTCAATGGGCTCGGGAACAATCTCAACAAGATCCTGAAGCTCAAGAGTTTCGTTAGCAATTCTCTGCAAGAATGTTGTCTTGCCCACACTTATATTTCCTTCCACACAAAATGTAAGTCGTTTCTTTTGAGCTGGCCTTGCTTCGTTATTGGCATGGTCGTCCTTTAGCTCTTCATCTACACTCTCCTTAATGAAAGTGGTTATACTCTCAGCATGGTTTCTATGTATAATGCCAACAGAGCTCCGTAAAAATTCCACCATCTTCTGATTCGATTTCCCAAAGAACTGACAAAGAAAACCAATAAATGGTAAAACATCCATTCAACCACTTGATATATCTTTTTTTCCAAAAAATTTAACACAATATATCATGAAATAACATTAACTCATAATTGAAAATCTATAGTGTTAGAAGAAGTAAACCAAACCATCTTACAATTGAAAATAGCACACTCTTACTAGGGTCTGGGATAGAATGTAAGAGGCCTTAAAACCACAACAAAAATTATTGGAATGAGCTGCTAATCATTTAAGGATGTACCATTGAGAATGGGTTGCTTGCTCAATAAAAGATATATGATAATACACAAGTAAGACTCAAAATAGAAACACAATTTTAAAACATAAGACAGCCATCTAACTAAGAGCAATCCATAAATGATTCATCAAATAGAGATGAAAAATTGCAAGAAAATTTCTATCCATCAAAACAACGTGCTTATCTCCGGTACCACACACCCTTTAAATAACCAATCCCAAACACCCCCTAACAGCGTAGAGAGGGGAGTTAATACCTTGTCTTTGTAGATTTTCTTGAGCTCAGCAACACCCCCAATACCGTTCTCCACCAGTTTCTTCAAATTTCTTGGCCCCACGCCAGGAATTGTCAACAAATCTGGGTTTCCTGGAAGCAGTGGCGGAGCACTAGTACCACCGGTCAGAGAACCCCTATGTCTCCTATTAAATTTCATGGCCTTTTCTTCCGAACCCAACCCTTTGTCATCATCCCCGCCATGATTCTCAGAGTTGATAGCCGAAACAGAAACGGAAGAAGAAGAAGAAGAAGAAGAGGTATGAAACCAAGCTACACGAGATCCACTTCGATTCTCCTTAAACACAGCCCATGCTCTCTTAGGAATACTAGTAGCACTCTCAACAGAGCACCGGCAGTTACGACACTTGTAGTTAGAACTAGAAGCAAAACGAGGGGAGCTCGAACAAGTGCCACCGTTACCAAAAGACAATGAAGTGCTTCTACAGCCTATGGCAGTGGCCATACCGGAAGTTCGTGGGTGGAAACCTGTGGCGGCAAAAAGCATCAATGGTGTGCGCGTCTTTTTCTTAAACCCTAGAGAACGGAAGCTGGGATTAAACCCTGTAGGGATAAGGGAAATACAAGGGGTTAAAATGTCAGCTGAAGAGCAGAGGATGGGGCCTCCTGAACAAGGATTTCGACGAAAAAACTTCTGCATAACTTCCAACCATTTCCTTATCACTCTCACTCCATTTCTTTGTCTTTTAGCTTCGACTTCACTGTAAAATTCACCTTCTGCAACTGAGTGTAGATAAACCACATACAGAGAGAGGGTGGGAATGACCAAGGGTTTTAGCCTTTTGGGGATACGCCTCCTAGGGTTTCAGAAGTGACTTACAATAATCGTCCCTTGACATTCTCTAATATACAAGTTAGGTTCGTTTTGGATTTTTTCCCCTTTTTGGTGCGTTTGGTTTTTAAACCAAAAGTTGGGACATTTTTCAAAATTCAACTGTTCCAAGGATATTACATGTCATGAAAAAGGTAACTCAACCTAAGAGTTTGGTTCCGGTGAGAAGTTGAGTTAATCATGGAAAGAGTAAGAAGTGGTTATCGATCGTTGGATGAGAAATGGACGCATATTAAGATGAGATGCATCAAAATAAGATGCACCGAGATACATCAGATCAATTCCCTTCTAAGTCGCAATTCATGGAAGGACTTGAGATTAAAAGAGATCAACGGTTCAGATCCAGTTCTCACTCTTCTCAATTCATGAAAACCAATGATATAAATTCCAGATTTGCACAAATGGTTTTAAAAATAGGTTTTGTTGTTGATTTATTTTTAAAATTTTGGTTTATTTTTTATTTTGTTATTCAAAAATAGGTTTGTGTTGTTAATTTTATTCTTCAAAAAATGGCTTTGTATTGTTGATTTTGTTCTCCAAAACTAGGTTTGTGCTATTGATTTTGTTCTTCGGTTATTTTTTATGCATTTGAATCTTTGTTTATGTTTGATTTTGTGTATGTTTTTTTTATTTTGATTTTTGTTCATGGGAATATGGAGAAGAGATGTGAGAGACTGGCAAAACAGGTTTGGGTTTGGAAGAGATAGGAATCTAAGTTAAGTGAGGTTTTAAACGGATGTTAACATGAGGGACCTGATCAAATCAAGACATATAATAGGGATGAGTTATAGTGCAAATCAAGACATTTGTAAAAACCATACAAAGCAATATGAACCATTGATTTGATTAATCAATGGTTAAGATTAGATTGGTCTAATTAGTACGCTTCTAGTATATATATATATAATAGGGATGAGTTATAGTGCAATCCAAGACATTTGTAAAAACCATACAAAGCAATATGAACCATTGATTTGATTAATCAATGGTTAAGATTAGATTGGTCTAATTAGTACGCTTCTAGTATATATATATATAATAGGGATGAGTTATAGTGCAATCCAAGACATTTGTAAAAACCATACAAACCAATATGAACCATTGATTTGATTAATCAATGGTTAAGATTAGATTGGTCTAATTATGTTAACAATGAAGTTAATTTTGTTTAAAAAAAAAAGAAATATTAGAAAAGGACAAATTAGTATTTTCTAATCTGATGTTAAATAAGGAATTGGGGATTAAATTGGGAAACCTTGTGAAATCCCGATTATTCATCTGCTACAGATTATATTCGGCCCCTTTCTTTCTCTCTCTAGAGCTTCAAATTAAGCATTACAGTTATCAGACTAAAAGCATGCTTAGTGAGAGATAATTCCAAGTTAGAACAATTACTTTTGTCATCATGTAGATCCTGCAAAATATGTGAAGATCATGAAAAAGAGTAGAGATCAAAGTGGGTTTCCCAATCAAAGAGACAAAAGTACTAGTGGTAGATTGTAGACCTCTTTAGATAAGACCATATTTTATTTGATCTTAAAGCATAACACAACTGTTTTTATTTATAAATTTTTTATGTAAATCCATTAAACAAGGAAAGAACCAGAATAGTTGAGAAATATCAGCATCCACAAGTAAAGGTTGAACTTTAAAGATGAAATGGGTTTAATGAAATATTGGTGATGAAACACAGTTTATAATGAAATCCAGTTCATTAAAAAGAAGGTTAAGAATAAGATGAAACGCAGTTTATGGTGAAACACATTGGGTTAATGAAACCTAGTTTATGATAAAATTCTAATTATTGATAATGGATGATGCTTATAATGCAAACAATTCTAATTCCTGGTAATGAAATTATTGATAATGGGTTAATGAAACAAAGGGGTTAATGCTTATTATGTTAACAAAAAGTCGGTTGCATTGCTAACCGAATAAAAAATGTTGATATTCTAAATTCTATTATTTTTTAATTTCATTTTTCAAAATAAGAATAATAAAAATCATTTTTTTAGACGTCATGACCTCTTGATGATATCAAATGAAATATATTTTGATTTTAACTTTAAAACTAAAATAGTTAATATTCTCATTATTTTTGAAAATCGAGACATTGGTTTGTAACCTAAACTTTAATTTTTTATAATAGTTTGTATTAAAATCATTAATGATTTGATTCTCCTACATATGTTACAAAGGGGAGTGCTATTTGCACCAAAAATGTGTAAATAGTAACTCATATTTTTTCAATCCAATCATTAATACCCATTATTATTATTATTATTATTATATATGTGTGTGTTTTTATTTTATAAATTTATAAAATTTATAACTTTTAATTTTTTTACCTTCACAGCGTCTTCACTGTGAAGATTCGGATATACTTTCACAATCTTTTATCTGTGAAGGTTTGATTTTTTTTAACTTGGTTTAGCTTTTTTTATCTTCATAGTGTTTTTTTTACCTCCGTGGCACTTTAAATTTTTGTGGGGAAGAAGACGTAGGGAGTAGGTGATAATGATTTTAAATATATATTTACATTTTATACCCTTATAATTATTTAGTTAGTTTACTTTATACCTTTTACTTTTCTATTTTTCATTTTTCATTTTTATCATATTAACACATAAAATCGTATATTAACTAAAATACGTTTAAAAAATACACTTTAATTTTAACAAGTTACACCATCATAATTGAATAATTTTGGATTTAATTATTTAATTATATATCATATGTACTACATAAAACATATGAAACGTATGAATATGTTATTTTTCTTTTTACCATAAAACATAAAACGTATCATATATACTACATATTTTGGACAAGTTATTCATAATTTATGTTATTCTTATTTCTACCATTTTACTAATAACGATATTTTTCATGTTAAAATCATTTTTAAAAAATGCAAAATGACAAAAGAACCCTCCCTTTAATTGATTTTTTTAACAAAATTAATGTGAGGGATGAAAAACGAAAGGAATTACAAACCACATTGACGAAAAAAGCAAATTTTAAAGACTAGGGACGATAATAGTTACAGCCAACAAACCATAAGGATGAAAGTCGTAGTTTACTCTATATATAGCTAACAAACCATAAGAGTAAAATTGCATTCCATCGTAGTTTACTTTCTCATTTCTCTCTCTAATTTTCTTTTAAACTTCTCACTACAAATTCTCTTGATCCGTCGAAGAAATCAAAGAAACAATCATATATTCGGAATCTACTCTTCGAGCCCTTCTTAGAGGTATAAATTTCTTCTTAAGTTATTTAAGTTGGTAAGTTAGGTAGTTGAAGTTGGTTGGTAGTCAACGTTTTTGGACGTGAACATTGGGATATTACTTATAACACTTTAAACTTCTTTCGATCAGATCAAAGTGCACCATTTGAACACTGGATGACAATGCCTGAAATAGGTGTCTTGATTGCTTCAAAATATAATGTGATATTACATGTTATAAGTATGACCGACAGTGGGACGTACTTGCCGCTTAGGTCCACTCCTCCAGTGTGGTATGAACATGTTGTTTTTACAATCGGGTACGTTAATGGTAACCATTATGTGAAATTAGATATGGCAGAAGGATACCCATTTCCACAAATTGTAGGACATTTTTTCCATTACAGTTATTCGTGCGTTGTTGTATGGGCTACCCCGTATTCAGAGCGAATAAAGAAGTACATGCAGCTTTTACGTGTTAATTGTACTACGGATAATGTTATTTTAGAATAATCGAATGTAATATAGATTATTTTATTTTCTATTTATATGTTAAATCGCAATATTTATGTTTTATTTTTATAATTATATAATTATAAAAAATTAGTAATATTTATATTTATAAATATTTATTTTTTTTCAAATCAAAACAAAAAGTAAAAAAAACTTTTAAAACTATATAATACAAATAAACAAAAATATATAATAAAAATAAACAAAAGAAAAAAAACAAAAAAAACAAAAAAGACAACAAAAAAAACAAAAAAATAAAAAAAAACACAATTATGGAGCCAATCATTTTTGGTACTTTTTGGTGCAATTAGAAAAAAAAAGTGTAGATAGTCTCCCCTGTTACAAATTACTATAATTAAGAAATTAAAAATGTGTACTCAAAAAATAAGTTGACTTATAAGCTACCTTGTTTTTGCCAAACGATGTCTTAGCATTTATTTTTGAAGATAATTTCTCTATAATACTTTTACAATATAATTAAAGATTTGGGGTTTCTAGTTCTACCATGTAGTTGACTTGTTGTCAGCGAAGCAACATTGCTAAAGTACAAAAGGTCTAAAAAGTTGCACATACAAGAACAATAGTTGATCACTAGACAAGTACTCCAATATTTCAAACTTTCAAAGGTACGACATGAAATTCGTGACACGATATTTAATATCAAGAGAATGAAATTTTGCATGAAATTAAACTTTGAAAACACACTTCATGAAGATTTAAATCAATATTCATGATCTTTCTCACTAAATTGTGTTTCCCAATAAAAGAAACAACAACTTCTATTTAGTGAATATGGAGCCGTAACTACTAGACTCGCATTGATTTCAAGATTTCACTAGCTTATAAAGGAGGGTTTCAAATTGGTACATGGTTTGTAATGTTTGTTGGTGATTTTAGTGAAATCATTGGTTCATTTTATGTAATTGGATTCACAAGATAATAATGAGGTTGGTAACTAAGTTATAACACGAGCTAGGAGGTGTGGAGTGCACACTCGTGTAAGCTAGCTAGCACCCAGGATTGTTGGATGGTCATGATTGGAGGGTTACTAAGTGGAAAAGGTTAGATTGATAGTGTCTGGCGCAAGTCTCCGCGCGGGTTCAATCGCGTGACAAGTCGCGCGGGACTCTGGAGGGTTCGACAAACAATACTTGGTGCGGGTTACGGCGTGGCTCTATCCGCGCCATGAGTCGTGCGTGACACTGGATTATTTTTTGAACAGTGTTTGGTGCGGGTTTCCGCATAGGTCCACTCGTGCCGCTAGCCGCACGGACCTCTAGATTTTTAACTACCAATCTTTATGGAAAATCAATTTTGTAACCCCCAAATCATTATGTAACCGCCAGACAATCAATCCCATTAAATGGGAAATTATTATCATTAATAATATAGGTCAGTTACATTTCTCTTAGTGTTTAAATAGGATCGATTTCTGCCAGAATCGAGACCGGTGAATTTGAGATTATCCTCAAGTGAATTTCGTGATACTCAGGCAGAATAGGGTTGAAATATCACTCAAGGAAAGCGAGCTCTCACGCGATCTCATATTCTTATCCAAGTTCGATCACTCTCCTCTCCTCTCCATCGATTTCTGCACACACTCCCCAACAATGTTGGTGCTTTTAGTGTCACCGGTCATTTTAGTGTAATTGGAATTAACACGAGTGCGAATGGGGTTTCATCCTGTGATCTAATACAAGTTATACGGTGCAGAGTGCACACTTGTATATAAGACAAGTTTGATCATGGACACGACGAAATGGCGGGAGTCAAGGGGGCCGCAACCCCTTGCGACGTCAAGAGCCAGCGCCCCTGTAGTGGTCCCACTGACCATTCAGCGGGTGGGGCCGAGAGGCAGCGCCCCAAAATCTTTACAAAATTTTGGACTTGGAATGCAGTGGAAAACATTATTAGAATGAAGGAATTTCAGTTCTGATCAATTTTGAGTTTATATCAAGTGTTGTGTTTTCAGACTTATGTTATAGACCAGGTTGTTCTTGACCCTATCTCTGGTTGGTCATCACCAGAGCCTGCGAGTGGTTGGCTCTACCTCTCTGGTTGGTCATGATCAGATCCTCTAGTCTGTCTTGGTCATGCCTCTGGAGCCTCTGGTTGGGTACCTCTGTTCGGGGACTATCTCTGGTTGTACTTGAGATGTCTAAGTTACATCTCCGATCATGTATGAGCCCTCTGGTCCTTCACGACCTAAATTCTGATGCAGTTGTAACCAACTTGTGATCACATCCAAATACGGTTATAACTGTCTGGAACTGTTGGTGCTTGCAAAACCGCCATTTCAGTTATTTTTCTTCCTTTTTCCAATGGAGCCCATATATATATATATATATATATATATATATATATATATATATATATATATATATATATATATATAGGGTCAGGTTCATTTGTTAACCACATTTTTTGTGTTAACTTTATGAACCATTATAAGCCCTTGATCATGGAAATCAATGGTTGAGATTGAATATCTTTTAAAAATCTTAATAAATGTACAATTAATGAAAAATTAGGAGTGAACTATAGTGATAAGGGTATTTTGGGGAAAAAATAAATGAAACATTATGTTTTTATTCTCTCTTAATTAATGTTCCTTTCAAAAGAATTGTAACCCCCGGTTCATGCGTGTTCATATGAAGAAATATGAACATTATTACTTTTAAATATCATATTCATATGAATAAATATGAACAATATTACTTTTAAATTTAATATTCATATGAAGAAATATGAACAATATTATTTTCAAATATCATATTCATATGAAGAAATATGAACATGAATGAACCACCACCTTACTGTTCATGTGACTCGCTAACAAGTTTTTGTTCATATGCCCAATGGTGAAGTAATGAACAAACATGAACGTTATTTCTTTTAAAAGTTGAAATTTTGACAAAAACACGGTGCTTATGATTTTATATTCACATAGTTTCGTCTGAGTGGTTTAAAGGGACAATCATACTTGGATTTGCAGAAATCATCATCTTTAATCGGTGGACAAAAGATTTGAATTGAAACAACTAGCTACTAGACTTCATGTGATGTTCATACGATTTTAGCAATTAATTATAGAAAATATTTTGAAATCAAAGAATTAGCAAGGATTGGATCACGTTGTTGGATGACTTTGATAATATTCATATGATTTCAAAATTATGTTGAAAATGGAAAAAAATATGAAATTGTAACCTCCACTATAATTATGGATGATTTATCTGTGTAACCCCCACGAAGATAAATGAAATATTAATTAATTACTCAATGACGTTTCTACCCTTTTGCATTAAATAAATAAACAAATTAAACAACAAAAAATCTTGCATTTTTATTGGTTGAGCAAAGTTCATAAAGTTAACAAGAATTGTGTAGTTAACAAATGATCCTTGCTATTTATATATATATATATATATATATATATATATATATAGTGTTTGGTTCATTTGAGAAATGGTAAATATATGAGAAATAGAGAAGTAATCCTAGCCATTCATATGGTCAAGATCGGATTTGACTAGTCAAATATTGCGGCTTTGACCGGTCAAAAGTTACGGCTATCCCAAAAATAGAAGGACAGTTTCGTAAATTTTACAAAACACACGGGCTGTGTTCATATATGAACATGTATAATTCACATATGAACTATATGTTCATATATGAACTAGTGCAATTCACAACTGAACTCTTTTAACTGATTCATATATGAACCTTTGTGAATCACAAAGATTCATATATGAATCTGTTGAACTAATTAACAGATTCATATATGACTTTGTAATTCATACAGATTCATATATGAACTCATCCTGTGTATTTTACGAAATTACCCCTCTACCTTCTATATATAGACCACACAAGGAATTATCCGGTGCTTCGTGGTCAAAGCCGCAAATGTTGACCAGATGAATGACTAAGATTACTTCTCTATTTCTCATATATTTATCATTTCTCAAATGAACCTCTCCCTATATATATATATATATATATATATATATATATATATATCTATTACTACCTTATAATACATATACACCTAAACTCTTAATTACAATTCTTCAAGCATAATGTACAACCCTTTAATACATAAAATTCAAAAAACTATGAATTACAAGATAATATGCACAAAGTACAAGTTATTCATCTTTTAGGTTTCACTCCAAAATCAGGTTTCAATATTCAAATTTCAAATTCAGCATCTCTTCCTACGAATTTGTTTCAAAATTCCCACTTCTCTCTCCATCTGTCTCTTTCTCTGGCTATCCATAGGCTCCATCACGTTTAGAATTCAAAATCCAAATATCCTATCTCCTCTAGGTTTTGTTTTACATCGTTTGCGATTTTTTGGTGCAGGTACCAAGAGCAGCAACGATTGTTCCTTCTATATGCTTGAACAGGTTTGTACTCCCATTTTGGTTCACTACCTTAATTTGTTCATGTCTCTCTCAATCTCTCGATCTGGTCAAAATGTGGTTTTTGTTGATAATTTGTGGCGAGGAAGAACTTCTCTCTTCCCACCTATATTCTTTCTTTCTCTCTCTAGCTTCTTCATTGCATACTGTCATCAAGAAATCAAACCCTTTGAATCATCTTGTACTTCTACTTTCAATTTTCTCCAAACTTTTCTGATAAAATTTGCTTGATTCTGAAGCTGAAATCCCTAATTTTACTGTTCATGTTTGTAATTTCAGATATCCATGGCTTATTTGATCTCGAATCTGCCTCTTCCTCCGCTGTTCACATGTGAAAAACGATCCGTTTGTACACCTCTTCATAAACACACAATTTTCGCCATTGGAGGTACATTTAAGCTCTTTTTCTCTTTGAAATTAAACGATTAGCCTCAATTTAGATTTGTTAGGGTTTAATTGACGTATTTGATGGAAATCGATTTAATTTTGTTCTGTTCTGTTTTGTTTGATTGATTGATTATAACGATTTTTAATCATTTTTCGTCCTTTTGTTTAACTTAATCTGAATGCTAAAAGATTCGTTTGTTTGTGATTAGGTGAGTCCAATCGGAAAAATGGAGCATCAAGAATTTGGTCTGCCAACCACAACGGCTGTGGTGTGGTGGTAAAGGTTTGGGGAGTTCATAGCGCTCAACCTGGGTTCGAGTCCCACTAGCAACAATTGTGGCCACTGAGGATAAACTCAGGGCTGCACACTTTAGCAGCTGGGCCAAAGGCCCTAATTGCCAGGGATTAGTCTGGGTCATAGGCCCAGGATACCCTTTCCAAAAAAAAAAGAATTTGGTCTGCCATGGTTGATACCAATGCTCAGAGCTGATTACTTTGTTACTTGTCGTTTCCATGGAGATGCTAATAAAAGTGAATGTAATATGTATTGTTTGGATTGTTGTGGTAATTCCCTTTGTTCGTTCTTACTGTTTGACCCATCATAAAGACCATCGTGTTGTTAAGGTAAATCAGTTACAAAAATTCACGCTCACTATTTGTTTGATGAAATGCTTAACTCACTTGTAATGTGTTAATCTTTTGAAATTTTTTCGTGATTGATTAGATTCGGCGATCTTAGTACATTATCATGAAATGGTACATTTAGAAATTTTTGTTGTAATGTAGAACATTATCATGAAATGGTACATTTAGAAATTTTTGTTTTTGTCTCTTATGTGTATTTTTGTGGTGAATAATGTAGAAATTGGATTTTGTAGATTTCTGAATCGCATAACGGTAAAAGAACTGCTGGAATATTAAAGAAGAGGTTATAGAAAAACCTTGTAAAAAGGTGGTTTCTAATTTTAGATGGTTTGCTTTAAAAAATCATGTTAAATTTTACACGATTCATTGACCAAAACCGTGTAAAAAAGGTTTTTGATTACCTCGCGATAACAGAATATTTTGGAAAAATGAAGCTTAATATGACTATTTAAGTGATGTACAAGGGATGTTTGTGTAAACAACAATACAATTGTTTAATTTGTATTTCCTTCTTTACTCCGTAATCACCGTTGCACCATACAAACGAATGGTTGTTCCTACAATTTTTGGGCACCCCATAAGTAACCAATAGAGAGAATGCATAATTGAAATTGTTTGCAAAGATTATCTTTCTTTTTATCAAGAACAAAACCGAATTAGTGATTTGCTGAAGGTTTTTTTTTAAATATTTGTACGTATAGATGTCAGAGGTGATTTAGGGATTGAATTGATGATCTTAAAGTTTTTGAGTTCATAAGATTTAGTTTGGAATCATATATATAAGGTCAGAGAAAGAGAGATAGAAATGGGTGTGGATTATTATAGCATATTGAACGTAGCTAGGACCGCGACTGATGATGATTTGAAGAAGGCATATAGAAAGCTTGCTATGAAATGGCATCCTGACAAGAACCCTAATAACAAGAAAGAGGCCGAAGCCAAGTTCATTCAAATATCTGAAGCATATGAAGTAATGTTTACCAACCCATTTACAAATTTTGTATTTCTTATCCTTCTATAAATCGTAAATATTTTCCGATTGCGAGTAGTCACTATCATCTACATTACTTATGGGTAAAATTAGGATTGTGCATCTTAAAAATGCGTTTTAGTTTTTATTTAGAGTAATAGTAGTTTTATCTCAATTAATTAACGTAATAAAGTTTCAAAATTTCCTATTTTACAATCATTTTGACTACGGTTCATCCATTCGGAAAGTAGGTTACTTGTCAGTCGTCACTTCTAGCTAGCTTTGTTGTATTTGAATATATATTTCCCTTTTATATCTTCCAGATATTGAGTGACCCTCAGAAAAGGTCGTTATATGATCAACATGGTGAAGAAGGCTTGACAGAAATGCCAAAACGTGATGCTAATAGCAAAAATGGATTCAGTTCTCAAAGTGCTGAGGATATCTTTGCAGAGTTTTTTGGTAGTAGCCCGTTCGAGTTTGAGACATCTGGAGCTGGAGGGAGAACATTTAGTGGATACAGTAGAACTGAGAACAATTATAAAGGATTCAATGATGGTAATGCTGCAACCATGCCAAAAAAACCTCCACCAGTGGAGAACAAATTGCCTTGTAGCCTTGAGGAATTGTATAACGGGACATCAAGAAAAATGAAGATTTCAAGAACTGCGATTGATGCCAATGGGTATGATAATATCATATGTTAGATAGCTGTTTTCAAGTTTATGAACTATCAAGAAATTTTTTTGTCTTCATTTCTGGGTACCTTCATGACAGGCGTTTGACACAAGAAACTGAGATATTGACCATTGATGTGAAGCGAGGGTGGAAAAAGGGAACAAAAATCACGTTTCCCAATAAAGGGAACGAACAACTTCACCAGTTTCCTGCAGATCTGGTGTTTATAGTGGATGAGAAGGCTCATGATGTGTATACGAGAGATGGAAACGATTTGTTGATGAAGTATAAGATTACCTTGGCAGAGGCACTCAGAGGAACGGTCGTAAACATTACGACACTTGATCAACGAGATCTAGCAATCACAGTAACCGACATTATTACTCCTACTTACGAGCTTGTGGTTACCCAAGAGGGAATGCCAATCGCTAAGGACCCTGGATCTCGAGGGGATCTAAAGGTTCAGTTTGATGTTAAATTTCCTTCAAAGTTGACACATGAGCAGAAGGTAGCACTAAGGCATGCTTTGGGTAGTTAACTACGAATAGAAGTCACCCGTCATGTCCCTCTCTATGTTGGGGTTTGTATGAGTATTTAAAACAATGTTATATCATGGTAATGGAAGCGAAAACATACAACAATTTTAACTACTTCGAATTCCTACCAAAGGTTACATGCATAAAATTTAAGAAACTAAAACACAACCATAGGGGGTTTTAGAAATCGACCTTTGAAGCTTGAAACAGAGAAGGATGAATCATTTGGATGATGATGAGCCAGCATCGCCTCCCTTTACCAAAAAGTCCATACTCGAGCAATGTTTTAACACGGACAAGGTGCTAGTGTTTAACTCCTTGGAGTTTCTAGTCGTTTTCTAAACTTCGAAAACTAACTAGACAGAACTCTTCATAACTCTTGTATATGGATTTGTTTTGAGAGAAAAACATGCAAAAGGTCTTAGCCAATTGTCTATGGTATGCATATATATATATATACACATATATATATATATATACTAGTTATATACTCGTGCAATGCATCAAAATGTAAAAGTTTCTTATTAACCAAGAAACATAAAAGAATCGTGTTTTGTTAAATATATTGCATGAAGATCTTTTTCTACATCCCATACATGAAGATAAATGCATAATACTTCATTTTTCAAGTTTGCTCCCTTGCAATTGCCGCATTTTTTGATTTATTTGATCTAATATCACATCTTGAAAAAATAGAAGGTTTTAGGATAAAAAAAAAAAATATAATATAAGGTTTACAAGATCGTTTAGGAGCACAGTCTTCTGTGAATGACAATTGTCTTAACCACTCTCATAACCTTTTAAAACCATCTAATACTTTGTGTGACAAGCCGCGCGCATGGGTCATTAAAATCTCATATATAAAGTTTTTTCTCAAGTTAGAAGTCTCCACAAAAACTGTATATTTAGTTCTTGGGATCTACGTATAGTATGCATACATCCTACCAAGCTCATTCCTAACATTTTATAGGTCTTGAGCGAGATGTAAAAAATGGTACTAGATAAGTACGAAAAAAATCTTTAATATTTTGTTGTTATCATCAGAAATAACATTGAATTCAATAAAAAAAAATAATTCATATATATAAAACTGTTTTTTCGTGTATTCCTAGCCGAAAAATCAATCAACAAGTATTTCTATATTTATATTATCTACGATATCGATTTTACATAGCATTTACATCCTATGATATATCTTTAATATATATATTGAATCATTTGGAGTCACAATGTTGACTACTCGGAATAACAATCTATGTAAATCAATATAAATTAGTTGGTTTACATCTCATCTCATGTTAATGTTTTTCATCACCATGATTAAACTTTAGGGTTAAAACAAACTTTTTTGAAACTATCAATCTTAGGATCAAAAGCAATGTATGTTATAGTTTGTGATCTCATTCTTGTTTTAGAGAGAGGAGGGTAGTTAAGATTAATGCACTCAATATTAGTTAATAGAGTCAATAATGTATGGAAAAAAAAACAAGGGTCATTTTGAAATCCTAAATATAGATATAAGTTACCTCTCATATGGTTGGTAATCTTTTTCAAAATGTAGGAGTTTAATTTCTTAGTTAATGACAAGAAATCTAAATATATTCCAATACAATCATATAATTCATGTGGATGGAATAATAAAAAAGGTCGGTGGGAGATGAATGATAGAGAATATATATATATATATATATATATATCAAGTTTTCTATGTTGGATCAAAAAGAAATAAGCACATGCATACGATAAACACGTTTGCTACTTATTATAACTTTGCTTCTATTTTCATCAGTTTGAAATAGAAAAATACATCACATATACATACAACACATATGGAAGAGTCGCATCTCTTAGAGGAACCACTTACAAGCAACGATTTTTTTTTGTAACTGTCAGGATAATAACAATTAATAACTACCAATTAATGACGTCTAGCTTAACCTTTCAACACACACCCTTAAGCTAGACTGGGAGAACCCCCAACTTTCCTTCAACCGCTTGAAATCTGCAACTTGGAGTGCTTTTGTAAAGATATCAGCTGTAAAACCCAAAATTTCAAATAATAAAAATAAATAAATAATATTGTATTAATATTTTGTTTAAAAAAAAACAAAAATAAGATATTGAGTAAATAAATAAATTTATTAGAAGTGTTAAAATATTTATGTGGTAGAAATCTTAGAATAAGAAATAATGAAAAGAAAGGGAAAAACAAAAGAAATAAAATTGGTTTTCATTTATTGAACCAAAAATGTAAGTGAATGAGTTGAGAGGGGGGCAAATATGTCATTTAAGTAATGTTTTCATAAAGGTTTAAATTCGTTTTGGACCAAAAATGTTAAATATTATGTTGGAAGGGAGCTGAGTGTAAATGTCAGAAGGTTCAGGGGGTAAAGTGTCATCTTCTTCAAAGATGAGGGGCCTGTCCTACCAAAAGGACACCTCTGTTTGAGAAAACGACCCACCAGCTTAAAACTCGCGATTTGTTTCGATTTTTCAACTAATACGCCAAAAATCTTGGCATATAAATGTAGAGGACCGACTTAGGAGCATTTCAATTCAAATCACTCGTAAAATGGTTGAGTCTTGAGAGAGAAATCGAAGTTTGAAGTTCAAAATCAAACTTCTCGGTTTTGTGCCGATTTTGGGTGAGTTTCTTAACCAAATCTTATGATTTTCATTCAAGGCATAAGTTATTAAGATTTACGTCACGACACTCGATAAGAAACCGGGGCGTGACAAGTTGGTATCAGAGCAATAGTTTAAGTGAACTAGGTTATTAATAACTTAGACTTAAACTAAGAATCGGATGGTGATAACTTTTGAATGATATTATATGGTTTTTAGTCATAAGAACCTTTAGTCTAAGTGAATAATAAACTTGTTGATTTTTGACACTTAGAACTAAGTAATGATTCTACGTAAGGTTGATCACTAATTACTTTTCTAGCCAATATAATCATAATGAGTGGCATTTAGAAATATATGATTGGTTTAAGTTGTGGACTTTTGAAAGGCCGCATTGGGCACCAAAAGGATCTTAACCCTAAGATACCGGCATGTTCATTTCGTATTGGTAGTCAAACGGATTAGTATGAAATGTTTGAAGCAAGTATCTTTAAGCATTAAGTGGTCATGGATTTTTATTTAGTTGTTGACATAAATTTTCTTTGATGATTTTAGAATACCTAGTTGCAAGCTAAGCAATAATCCTTTACGTTCGTCAAGCAACTAATAAAAGCCTATGAGGAGTTGGAATAGGACTAAGCGAAAACTAAATCTAGAGATAGAAAGTTTCTAAGACTCAGAAAGGAGTACATTGTTAAGAACTACAAGCACTATAAGGATGAATGAGAAATATGCTATTACCCTATTCCTTGTATTTGATACTAATTGATATGAATTATTTGAAACATGTTACGTGATACTTGCTTTAAATAATATCGTTAAATAAAAAATTGATGATAAAATTACATGTATTAAATGTATGGCTCGTCCATCTTTTATGGTGGGATGGTTAGTAATGGTACGAGCCCAACCATCGAGCAAAGGAGGAAAAGACGTGAGGACTTACTTTTTATGCATAATGACATTTTATAATAAAAGTTAAATAGTGTGTGTAAGTATGTTAAAAGTCGGAATGTTCATTATTATAGAATGTCGAAGAGAGTGACAAGATCAATTAATGCTAATGGTCGTGAAGAAAATCGAGTCGAGGGTTTGAACTCAATTCCAACCCAAAGTCGAAGTGGTCCCAATAGACCGCCAAGTCAGCCTACACACCCGGAAGTGAACAATACCGAAGATATGGCACGTTGTATGCGCACTGCTTTACCTGGAATGCTTGAACACATTCAAGCTGCAACACTTAAAATGGTAGATGCTCATTTGAAGCATAATAGACCTCAGGAAGTAAAACTTATAAAGTTAAGGAGTTATCTAAGAATGAATCTCATAATCACGAGGAGTCGGATGGGGTCGTCCCTCTATTTTCGAGGGCAAAAATGGAACTTTACCAGTTATGAATTGGTTAGACGAGATGGAAAGTTGTTTCTTGACTTGTCATTGTGCACAAAGTGACATGGCACAATTTGCATCAACTATGTTTAAGTCGAATGCTCTGCAATGGTGGAAATCAGTTCGTGCCACTAGAGGACTGGGCAATATTGCCTCCCTCTCTTGGGATGAGTTTAAGGAATTAATGAGTGATAGGTACTCCTCTCTACTCCAAATGAGAATGTTAGAAAGTGAGTTCTTACGTTTAGAGAAAGGAAATATGTCTGTAGAGAAATATGTAGAGACTTTTATTAAGAAATCTCGATTTGCTGAACATCAAGTAGATTCTGAGAACATAAAGGTGAATCGTTTTGTCGATGGACAAAAAAAAAGACCTTAGGAGGTTGGTGGGAATGTCCAAACCTAAGACTTTCCAAGAAGCAGTGGAACTTGCCACCCTTGCTGAAAAGGATAGTTATGTCCCAGATGTCTCTATTAAGAAATTGAAGAGGAAAACTGACAATGTCGACTTAAACAAGTCCAAGAAGGTTCAAGTTTCAAAGGAAAATGTTAGGACTTTGGCTGCATGTGCCACTTGCGGAAAATTCCATCATGGAGAATGTAGGTATGGTAAAGGAGTATGTTTTAGTTGTGGGCAACCTAGTCACATGTCAAAGGAATGCAAAGCAAAATTAACTTGCTACTCATGTGGGGCTGTCGGACATCGCTCTAACGAGTGTCCTAAGAAGGATCTTGTACAACCAAAGTTGCTCGAAGGACCAAACGAAAATAAGCCGGAGGTGCCTAAAGCTAAAGGGCGAGTTTTTCAAATGACTGCTGAAGAGGCATAGGCTAGACCATGCGTGATGTCAGGTACTTTGCTAGTTATCGAATACTTACCCATGAGATTATTTGAAATGTGTGCCAATAAATTTGTCGTATATGTTAAGTTCAACAATGTGTTTATTAGAATGATGTAAGTTCCTTGGTCATTATTTAAAGATTAAGGTCGTTGATGATAGATACACTACGATAGATGAGTATTATTATTGTTGTTATATAAATCAAGGGTTAGAAATTTAAGATTCAATTATTATTTATGGGCATTGGAAGATTAACGTTACACCAAGTGTGAAGTGGTTATGCATGTAAAAATGAAAGGAATGGACTATTAGAGTAAGAAAGACAAACCAAAAGATTGTCTCGGGTTACATGGGAATTCGAAGTAAAGATAAGATTTAAGTATGCGTAAGTTAAAGAGAAATTCCGAGGACGAAATTTTCTTTCAAGAGGAGGAGAGTTGTAAAACCTAAAATTTCAAATAATAAAAATAAATAAATAATATTGTATTAATATTTTGTTTAAAAAAAACAAAAATAAGATATTGAGTAAATAAATAAATTTATTAGAAGTGTTAAAATATTTATGTGGTAGAAAAATCTTAGAATAAGAAATAATGAAAAGAAAGGGAAAAACAAAAGAAATAAAATTGGTTTTCATTTATTGAACCAAAAATGTAAGTGAATGAGTTGAGAGGGGGGAAAATATGTCATTTAAGTAATGTTTTCATAAAGGTTTAAATTCGTTTTGGACCAAAAATGTTAACTATTACGTTGGAAGGGAGCTGAGTGTAAATGTCAGAAGGTTCAGGGGGTCAAGTGTCATCTTCTTCAAAGATGAGGGGCCTGTCCTACCAAAAGGACACCTCTGTTTGAGAAAATGACCCACCAACTTAAAACTCGCGATTTGTTTCGATTTTTCAACTAATACGCCAAAAATCTTGGCATATAAATGTAGAGGACCGACTTAGGAGCATTTCAGTTCAAATCACTTGTAAAATGGTTGAGTCTTGAGAGAGAAATCGAAGTTTGAAGTTCAAAATCAAACTTCTCGGTTTTGTGCCGATTTTGGGTGAGTTTCTTAACCAAATCTTATGATTTTTATGTCTAAGGCTTCGTTTTTAAGATATCTATCAAACCCCAGTAGTCTCATATCTCAGAATTGCGTTTATATGGTTCTATTTTATGTTCAAAGTTTGTTGAGTTTTAGTTTTTAAAATCAAAACTTTAAATAAGAAAATGGAACTTATTTCTTGATGAAAATTTGTGTTCTTTATGTCAAAATATTGGTAAAAATATTAGCAAGAGTTTAATGCAAAAAGAACGAAGAAAAACGATCAGGAAACGATCGATTTCGAGCTTGAAAGTTCTGAAAATCGTGTTGTAATGGCTGATTCACGTTCTGGGTCGCGACCGGGTCGGGCGGGTCAAGACCTGACCCGTTAACCCGCGTTGGTTGGTTTAATTAAAAAAATGGGTTTTGCAAAGTGTAAGGGTTGAACTCTAGACCTCCACATTTGATAACCAGCTACTTAACAAACTGAGCTACCCTATTGTTTTGGTTATACTAACTCTACAAATCGTATTTATTACAACTATCATTTATTAACAACTTTCAATATTATTCATTATAGTTCTGAAATTTAATTTCAGCAACTGTAAACGTTCTTAAATTTTAAGAAAGTTTTCGTAGACTTATAGAATGTTTATTTTTATTTGCTTTCAACTATTTGGTTTATAAAATTACTAAAATGACCCTACGACTAGGAAACCGGTATTTTAGCAATACTTTTCGTGTTTGCTTTATCGGAATTACTCTACGCTTTGGTAATTGGTATTTAATATTTATTTTAATTAATTTCTTCATGAAATTACCAATTGACCCTTATAATTTGGGCTCGGTATTTTAGCAATATTTCATATATTTGCTTTATAAAATTACCGGAATGACCCTATGTTTTGGGAATTGGTATTTAAGCTTTATTTTATTATTATCTTTATAAAATTACCAAAATGACCTCACAATTAGGGAATCGGTATTTTATCAATACTTTGAGTATTTGCATTATAAAATTACCGAAATGCCCCTACGCTTTGGGATTGGTCTTTTAAGTATATATTTTGAATACTTGACTTGTGAAAGGTGCCAAGAAGCCCCTAAATTAGGGAATTGGTTTAAGTTATACCCTTGGTATTTGGCATCTCAAAAATTACCAAAATACCCCTAGACTTGGAAAATTGGTATACTAAACGTTATTTCGAATGTTTGATTATTTTGAATTTTTAAAGCTATGTCTTAGACATTATTTATATATGTGTGACATGCTGTCACTCTTATTCATTTTTAAATTTTAAAAGAGACGTTTTGGCCATAAAATATTATTTACATTGCAAGTTATTATTTCAACCATATTAGTAAGTATTAATTTTTCAAGATGATGGGGAGTGTATTGCACTTTTATAAAATGTGTAAGTGTTGAGTTACTTCGAGAAATATTATAACAACGTCGCATTTATAAAAATATTTCAATAAAATAATTAAGTGAAACATGAGATACGACGTTATTGGGGGTTGACCAATAAATTTTGTTAAGAGTTAGTCGTGCTAAGATCGTAGAGAAGTAATGATCAATTTAGTTGCGATTATTTAAAGTGCTTAGGAATGGTATGAATTGTATGTTGGTTGCAGTTTTTGAGAAAACAACCTATTGAACGCTAACGATACAAGGTGAGTACATTATGCGATTTTAATGGGATATATACATGATTATTACAAAGTATTTTATCCATGATACTTGCATGATGTGTTTATATGCATATGATGATAGCTTGATTGTATTGATGTATATAATATCCAAATATATGCATGATATGAAAGATGTTGATGATGATGAGAAAATATGCTAATGACTTGATATTATTGATATGATATTCAATGTGTATAATGTGAAAGATAATGATGATGCATATGTGCTTTATGTTGTCACTGGCATGAGATGTATATTGCATGCCATGGTGAGATTTGCATTAAGAGTGAATATTGCAAATAAATGGTATGCAACTAGTATGATTCGACAAGGTTCGTCCATCGTACGGAGTGGGTTGGACATGAAAGGAGGGCTCGCAATTCCAAGGTCTTGGAGTCCTCGTCCATAGAATACGCCACATACGCAAAGAAAAGTGATGAGCCGAGGCCACACTTGCAAGATAATAATTAAAATTTGCTAAAACACCATTATGTGTTCATGATGATGTTTACATTTATGAGTGAGCATTGCAAATAATGATATGCAACTAGTATGATTCAGCAAGGTTCGTCCACCGTACGGGGTGGGTTGGACATGAAAGGAGGGCTTGCAATTCCAAGGCATAAGTTATTAAGATTTACGTCACGACACTCGATAAGAAACCGGGGTGTGACATCAGCCACTTGTTCCTTAGAGCTTTGAAACACAACTTCAATATCACTATTTGCGACTAACTCTCGGATAAAATGGTATTTTATACGAATATGCTTACTCTTTCCGTGGAAAACATAATTCTTTGATAGGGCCATAGTTGACTTGTTATCGCAGAAGATTTTTGTAGGAGAATTTTGAGTGGCTTCGAGTTCATACATTATACTTCTTAGCCACAGAGCTTGGCAACCAGCAAGTGAGAGAGATATATACTCGGTTTCTGCATAAGATAAAGCCACAATACTTTGCTTCTTTGTTTGCCATGAGACAGGACCATATCCTAAGTTGAAAACGAACCCAACTGTACTTTTATTGTCATTCAACGGTCCTCCGAAATCGCTATCACTAAATCCTTTCAAATTTGGATCAAGGACTTTCTCGTAAACAATCCCATGGTTTAAGGAGTCCTTCACAAACCTTAAAATCCGTTTGCCTGCTTCCCAATGAATTTTCTTTGGGCATTCCACGAAGCGACTTATGATGCTTATAGATAGCATGAGACCAGGCCTTGTGGCAGTTAAATACACAAGACTTCCCACAAGGCTTCAATATTGACTAGCATCAACTTCTTCTTCGAGAGTGGTTTTTGATAGTTTAAAACCAAAATCCATGGGAGTGGAAGAAGCATTAGGGTCTTTCATGTTGAATCTGGAAAGCAACTCCTTTGCATACCTTTGTTGCGAGATTGTAATTTTTCCTTTTTCTTGTTTAACTTCGATCCCCAGAAAATAGTGCAGATGGCCAAGATCAGTCATCTCAAATTTAGATTTCATCGAAGCTTTGAAATCTTTAATCATACTTGGGGAGTTGCTTGTAAAAACTAAGTTATCTACATAAAGACAAAGTATGAGGATATACTTGTTCCAAACTTTAATGTAGAGAGTATGTTCAGACGTACGCCTCTTAAATCCATCCTTGAGAAAATATCCATCGATCCTACTGTACCAGTCATGGGGTGCCTGCTTTAACCCATATAGGGCCTTCCTTAACTTGTAAACCATTTGTTCTTCTCCTTACTTGATGTAACTTGGCGGCTGAACAATGTAAACATCCTTGTTTAAGAACCCATTTTAAAAAGGCCAGCTTAACGTCCATTTGATGGACCTTCCATTCTATTTGGGCTGCAAGAGCAATAACTAAACTAATGGTTTCAAGTCTTATTACGGGTGCAAATACTTCATTGTAATCTATGCCAACTTTCTGTTTGTATCCTTTAACGACCAACTGCTCCTTGTAACAATTGATTTCTCCTTTTTGATTAATTTCATCTTGTACACCCATTTAACCCCTATTGCTTTGTGACTTCTTGGTGGATCAACCAAGGTCCAGGTATCATTCCTTATAATGGACATGATATCTTCATCCATTGCTTTCTTCCATTTCAATTCACGTATGGCATCTTCGAAGTAAATAGGATCTAAATCCACAAATAGAACGAAATCCAAATCATCTTAAAAATTCATTCTTGAGCCATTATTGTAGATATCAGCAAGACTTCGAGTTTTAATTGGTGGTTCACTTGATATGGATACGCTGCTGGATCAGATTGAAAAGGTAAAATATGGTGGGATGGACTTTGATCGTTAGGAGCCTCTACCTCGTGGTCCTTGTCTTGATGTTCACTTTCATCTTCTAGGATTATTCGAGTACCATTTGTGTCACTAAAGGAGTCTTTCCATGATTCATTTTCGTAAAAAACAACATCTCTACTAACGATGACACTTTTATCATCTAGTTTCCCTCTTCATTGTGTAGGGATAAGTGAGTAAGCGATACACCTAAATACCTTAAGATGACCAATGCTCGACTTAAAACCGTTCCATGCTTCTTGTAGTGTGATGTTCGACAGACTCCTAGTGGTTGTTCTATTTAGGAGACATATCAAACATGCCACAGCCTTAGCCAAAACATGTCAGGTAAGCCTTTACTCTTTAGCATGATCCTAGCCATTTCGATCAAAGCTCTATTTTTTTTTCTCTCCACCACCCCATTTTATTGGGGTGTGTAGCGAGTAGTAATTTGGTGATGTATTCCGGTGTCCCTTAAATACTCTTGAAATTGATTTGAATTGAATTCACCTCCACCATCGGTTCTTAAAGACTTGATGTTATGATCACTTTGTCTTTCGATGAAGGTTTTAAAAGTCTTGAACAAACTTATGCTTCTGATTTTTCTTTTACAAAATTTATCCATGTTTTTCTACTAAAATCATCTATGAAAGTGAGAACGTACCGATTTCCTCCAACTGAGGGAGTCTTCATGGGTCCGTAGATGTCCGAGTGAATGAGTTCTTGTGGCATCGACACCCTCCATACTGAATTTTGTGGAAACGGATCTCTTGAGTGCTTTCCAAGCATACAACCTTCACATATTTTTGTCAAGTTTTTCAATTTGCGGCAGACCTCATACCATATTGTGCTTATACATGTCTGATAGATCCTTAAAGATAACTTTCCAAAATGTTGGTGCCATAACAGTGAGTTTTGTTGAGTAGGTGCATAGAGTTCATAGAATGTATTAGTATGGAATTTAAAACATTTTGTTGGTTGTCATGTAAATCTTATCGAGAAGAACACCATGTGTATCTTTAATATCGCATAATCCATTGTTGAAATGTATGTTGTAACCTTTTGACACGAGTTGCCTAACACTTAATAAGTTGTGCTAGAGACCAAGTACAAAATATACGTTTGGTATTTTCTTTTTTCCATTCTTTGTCTCAACCTGTATTTCTCCGTTTCCATGAACCTGCAGTTTTTTTATCATCACCTGTTCTGACTTCCTTCTTCGTGGATTCATCTAATGTTACAAATAATTCCTTATTGCATGTCATGTGATTTCTACAACCACTATCTATGTACCACATATCGTTTGTAGTTTCCTTGTTATTTGTTGTGGATGTTTCTTGAGTGCTAAACACCATAAACATTGTATCTTCTACATCATCATCTTCTTTGGTAATGAAACTTGTTGTCGTTTCTTCTGCCAATCTCTTCCTGCAATATTTGCTTGTGTGATCGAACTTTTGGCAGTGGTAGCACTGAAGTTGGGAGAAAGGTCTCCCACGTCCCTTTCCTTTAAATGGAGTATCTCTCTGATGGTCTTCAGACATATCGATGCCTTTTCGTTTATCGATCAAGTTACTTTGATTGGATACGTTGAAAGCATGATCTATGGAAGTGTTGTCGAATTGTCTCAATTATAATTCATATGATTGAAGGGTTCCTAATAAGCATTCCAATTTAAGTGTGGTAAGGTATTTTGATTCTTCTATGGCTACGACGATATAGTCAAATTTTCTTGTCAAACATTGCAATATTTTTTCAACTATCCTTGTGTCTTCGATATCTTCTCCGTTTAACCGCATCTGATTCGTTAATAGGATGATGCGATTGTAGAAATCCTCAACCGTTTATCTCTCCTTCATCTTTATGGTATTAAACTCACATCTTAGAGTTTGCAATCTTACAATTTTCACTTTATTTTCTCCTTTGTACGTTCTATAATGCATATCCCACGCTACCTTCGAAGATTTTGACAGAGAAATCCTTTCAAATATTGTTTCTTCTACGACTTGATATATAAGGAAGAGTGCATTCTTATTCATTTTTTTTGCCTTAAGTTCTTCGAATTGAACATCTGTTAGTTCATCTTGATCCTCTGTTTCATTGATTCCTTCTTCCAGAATATCCCAAAGATATTGTGATTCAAATAAGACTTTCATTTGAATGTTCCAGCGATAGTAATTTCTACCGTTTAGTTTGGGAATTTGTGGATGCATAGAGTTTTCGATGGTGCTGATGGCCATGATTGAGCCTTGGCTCTGATACCACTTTGTTCATCAAAAAGAAAAAAACACAGGCATACAATAAACACTTTTACTTCTTATTATAACTTTGCTTTTGTTTTCATCAGTTTGAAATAAGAAAATACATCACATATATATATACAACATGTATGGAAGAGTCGCATCTCTTAGAGGCACCTCTTGCAGGCAACGATTCTTTTTGTAACTGCGAAGGATAATAACTGTTAATAACTACCAATTAATGACGTCTAGCTTAACCTTTCAACATTCTAGGAAAGTAGTTCTAGAATTTGGTACTAGATAAAAATACTTAGAAAAACAATAAACAATACTATCAATTTAATGATGAGTTAACTTTTTACATACTTTTATTTCCAATATAATCAATTAATACATGTTTGGGCCCTTAATATAATATTAATTTTTTTGGGTCCTATCAGATACCGAAAAAGATTTTATCCTTTTCATTTACTTATGCTTTTTAACTACCGCTATATACTAAAAAAATTGGGGCCCCTATTTCTAGTAGGCCCTGAGCATGCGCCCGACCCACCCTCCCCCAGGGGCGACGCTGCATCCTACTTTCGGATAAGATATATCGGGTTTGTTAGGTTTTTGTTTTGTTAGAACCTTTTTGGAGTAACAGAATTAACAGTCCTAACGAAGCCTTAAAATAAGAGAAAGGGTCTGTTTAGCCTGACTGTAAAAGTCTTTTTGACAAGTATTTATACAAACTTTAACCCAAGTATGGGCCAGGAGTAGGACATGAAAACTTGTAGTTATGATCTTTGATTGTATTGTCCAAAATGCATCAGGTATGGTGAACACCTTAGAAGAAAAAGGTGAAAAAAGAAAGGGACTTGTTACTGACATTAATTATCCAACTGCCTCAACATCCTAGAAAACCTACCCACAATTCACACAATGACACCGAGAACTATATATAGTCACTACATTGCATGACATATTATTTTCAACTCATGGGTAAACAATGAAGGAATAAAAAATGCCCATTATCTTGAATAAAGAACCAACAAGTAGAAAAAGAGAGAAAAAAAAACACTAGAAAGAGTTTTACTACAAGCCAAAAATGTTTTACTACAAGTAATATTAAATAAATATCTTTCTCTCCCAATGCCCATAGAAGAATGAAAGATATGGTACCAGAACTTAGCTCGACCATTCGCAACAGATTTACATTTCCTTTAGAAGTTTCATGCAAGTATTATACCTTGGATCTAAAAGAGCCATTATATATCATCTATAAACAAGTAACAAGATAAAACAAAATATTATTACCAAAGAATGGGTAGTTAACCCCATTTCATGTATGTCCTGTTGACGAATAAACCCAAACACATTCAGGTTGACTTTGACAGACAAAATTGAAGGGGCGAAAGTTGGTCAATCCGTGTGTATGACCTGTCAAATTAAAGGTTTTTAAGTCTAGTACTTTTCAATGGTGAAAGTTTCAAGTCATTTGGTTTTCATTACAATAAGTTATGACAACTTTTGTTTTTCAGTTTTTTTGAGGAGTCTTGTCTATAAATTAGAGTTGTGTTATGTTATGAAAAGGTAGAAGAGAAGAATATATGTTAAAGTTCTAATAGAAAGGACCTTGGATTCTAATTTCTCTTCCATATAAATTTTCTGTTTTTATCAAATTGGTATCAGAGCCACATGAATTTCGGAAGTACGTCGTTGGGACAAATATTGTTACCAAGACTCCCGAAGATAAACTATGAGAATTGGAGTATACAAATGCATGCATTGCTCGGTGCACAAGATGCATGGGAAGTGGTTGAAAATGGTTATTTAGAACCGAATAACGTGCCAACAAATGAGTTGAAGGCATTGAAAGAAACGCGGATGAAAGACAAAACCGCTCTCTATTTCTTGTTCCAAGCAGTAGATGAGTTAGGATTTGAGAAGAATGTTGGTACAGAAAATTCTCTGGAAGCTTGGGACACTTTGTAGAAGGTCTTCAAAGGAACCAAACGTGTATAACAAGTGCAACTTCAAACGCTTCGAGGTGAGTTGGTGTTATTCCCAGTATGTGCAAGATTATCAAGATGAATAATAAATTTCGATTCAAATAGTCATTTTTCATTGATCTCAAATTCACATTACAAACTCTCTCAGTTACAATAATTCTCTCACTAGATTCTCCAATATATGCACACTGTTAAGTTCTACACATTCTACAAAGAGAAGGAAACTATTAATACCTCTAACAAACAAGGAACAAACAACAAACTAAACTAACTAACAAGCTTGACTTTAGTTTACTTTGACTTTCCTCTTTAAGACCCTTTGACTTTGGCTTGCAATCTTGAGGCTTTGACTTGGGCTTTGACATTCACTCTAGATGATCTGAAGACAACAAATTATGCTCTAACATTCTCCCCCTTTGGATTCAAGATCATCTTCAAAAGAATTTTATCTTCAATGCACATTCTCCACCTTTCAAGAACATTCTCCTTCTTTAGCAGCTTTTGTGAAACATACTCCTTTAAAAATATTCTTCCCCTTTTGTTAGATTTGACAAACATTGTAACAACCCAAACTTTGAAATAAGCATAAACAACTTACAAGTAGATTCATGCCAAAATATTCCCAAATCAACAATTTAAAAATACAAGATTTGCGGAAAAGGTTTTTAGTTTAAAAAGAGAGAGGGTTGGAATGAAAGGTCTAGTGAGTTCCCTCTAACAACAATTCACAAGCCATAACATCATATAAAAGATTTATAAGCAAATATAAACCAATTCAGTTTTTATAAAAACATCACACTCACAAACCACGCTTTCGGCACACACTGAAGTCACACATGGGCGACAACGTGTCTGGCTTATACTGCCTTATTTTGGGACACACACCCCATTGGCATATACAGGACAACCCCCCCGTTATGAGTGCAGGTGGGACACCCCCCCTCGACTTAGGCCATACTCGCATACTACAATGTATGCATACATTTCCACATGTCATGAACAATAAAAACATAACTCGCATTAAGCATTAAAAACATAACTCGCATTAAACAATAAAACATAACTCACATTTACCATCATCTCGCATATATCAGGTATCGCGTAAATCAACAATAAGGGTCGGGTTAGAAAACTCACCTGTCGCCCCTTTGCTTACTTCTCTAAATGCGCCCAACCGAAATTGATTATCTATGGTTAAAGGATCAGTAGCGCACAGTTATTCACACGACCAAAGGTTACATGGACACCCCCTCGGGATCAACTCTAAACAGATTACAAAAGAAACCTCATGGGCCTTGGCCCGAGTTAAAACTTTGAACAAGCGGTGGCGGTCGACATTACCCGAGTTAGTCTCGGCTCACAACCCGTCTTCCGGGTCCTACAGCCGACTCCTAGCCCCAACCCGTCTCCTGGGTCTCCATCCGACTCCCGGCTCCATCCCGCCTCCCGAGTCTCAGCCGACTCCCGGCACCACCACCCCGTATCCCCGGGGCTTGCAACTCCCGGGCGCCCCGTCTCCCGGGGTTCCCGCCAGGTCCCCTTACTCCAACTCTCGGTGGAGTCACTCCCTGGTCACCCCCGGCCGAGTGACTCCCGGGGATTCTCAACTGGTTCGGTTGTGCCGATCATTAGGCGGCGGTGGCGACTCGACATTCCCGACGGGGAAGACGATTTCCAGCGATTGGAACCGACACCCACTAAAACCCACACCTCACAACCCATTAGTCTCAATCGATTTGAGATAACTTTTAGGGCTAAAAACTCCATATTACCGCACAGAACATGAACACAGACGTCTCTTTTCTAATCAGGACACAAACGATAGACCACACATTTTTCAACAATAGGAGACACCAATAAAGAGAACTTACCTTGAAGAGATTGATATAGGCTTGATTTCAATTGTAATTTGCCCGTTTGATTTCTTTCCTCAAAAATCGACTTCCACCTCCTCTCTAGCGATTCTTCTCAGCCACAATCCAGAAATGAGGGATAAGTCTCTAGGGCTAACTTCATCTTATCCAACTTTACAACTAGCCCCTCACACTTTTGGGATTTTGAGAAACCACCCCTCCCAAACTCTACATTTATTTCAAATGAACCCGGTTATTACAATATCTCCCCTTCAAAAGAATTTTGTCCTCGGAATTCCATCGCTAAAAAAATTGAGTATTGGGACCTCATACCCAATCCCACTGTTGGGAACTGAAGATTCTACTAAGTGTAGTTACTACTGCTAGTACAAGTGTAGTTACTACTGCCAGAACAAGTTGAAGATTAATACTGCTAAGTGTTACTACTGCTAGTAGAATTACTACTGCTAGTTAAAGTTAGTACTGCTTGAACAAAGTTAGTACTGCTTAGCTAGTTAGTACTGCTAGTAGTTAATACTGCTAGTAGTTAATGCTGCTACTTGAAGTTAATGCTGCTGAGCATTATTAGTGCTGCTAAAGAGATACGGATGGAAAGTACTACAGCTGGATATACTGAAGATATACTTAGAAGATATACATGGAAGATATACTGAAGATTTGTTTATTCTTTGTAATTATCTTTTTATCAGTATATGTATAGAATGTGTAGAATAGATAAAAAAAAAACTTTTGATAATTGTTTTTCAAGAGAGAAATCAACCTCAAGGCATAGATCCTAATTCTAGAGAAGTAGAATTCGTATTGGTGAGCCTGTTCATCAATATTGAGGTTGAGTGTGTAATCTTGTAACTTTAAGCATTCAATACAAGTTTACTGTTTGATCATTATATACTGTGTTTGATTACTGTTTTATTAAATATCAAAGTGTTTTTCCGCAACTTCTTTGATATTAGTTTCTGAGTATTAATTCTTGTTAAGAATTCGATCCTGACAAGTGGTATCAGAGCCAAATTCTCTCAGAAACAGTTATTCATCATGGAAAATCTTACAGAATCAAGCAGTACTTTGGTCTCAAAAGTTCCAATGCTCAGATCCAATGAATTTGACATGTGGAAAATCAGAATCAAGCAATATATTCTCCTCACAGATTACTCTATGTGGGACATCATTGAGAATGGCCCATCTGATGGAGGAAAGATTGGTGAAGATGGCAAAAGAACTCCTCCAAAGACAGATACAGACAGGAAATCAAGACAGACAGAGATGAAAGCCTTGAGCACACTGCTCTTGGCCATTCCAAATGAGTATCAACACCAATTCTGCAATTGTACTGATGCACAGATGCTCTGGAATGCTCTAGAGAAGAGATTCTCAGGTACTAAAAGTACCAAGAGAAATCAAAAGGCAATCTTAAAACAACAGTATGAAAACTTCATCTCAACTAAGAATGAGTCCATGACTCAAACTTTTGACAGGTTTAATAAACTAATTGGTGAACTAGCTACTATGGGAGTACAGATTGATCAAGATGATGTGAACAGAAAGTTCTTAAGGTCCCTTGGAGATGAATGGATCATGTACACTGTGTCATTCAGACAGAATGATCAGTTGGAAGACAAAGAACTTGATGATCTGTACAATGATCTTAGAGTATTTGAAGCTGAGGTGGAGGCAAAGAAGAAGCCTTCTGGATATGTTCATAATGCTGCACTCCTATCAGCATCAATTGATTCTACTGCTAACCCTGAATCAGTTAATGCTGCTAATGGATCAAATTTAGATAAAGGCACTGATTATGTATTTGAAGCTCTTCTTTCTAATCATGGAAATTCTTCTTTGATCAATGATGACTTAGAACAACTGCATCCTGATGATCTGGAAGAGATGGATATTAAATGGCAGATGGCCATGCTCTCCATGAGGGTTAAAAGGTTTATAAAGAGGACTGGAAGAAACAACTTCTCACAAAGAAGAGAAGATGGAGCAGGGTTTGATAAATCAAAGGTAGAATGCTACAAATGTCATCTGAAGGGACATTTTGCTAGAGAATGCAGAAGTGGAATGTCTCACAACAACAACCATCAACAAGTTCAATCTGGAAGCTTCAATAACAACAGAAACTCTGCTCAAGCCCTTGTTTCTCAACAAGGAATGGGGTTTGATTGGAGTGATCAAGCAGAAGAAGCTACTCAGAATCAAGCTCTTATGGCTAAAGTATCTGATCTTCCATCTGAGGTAAGTTCTAATCTCTGCAATAAAACTTGCATAGACACTGTTAAAAGGTACAGGGATCACAATCAGAAGATGAGTGATGATCTGAAGAGACTAGAAAAGGATATAAAAGACTATGTGAGGATAGTAGAGAGATTTGAAGATCAAATCAAAGGTTTTCAAGCCAATGAACTACAACACTCATATGACACTAATTACTGGAAGTGGGAGAAAAAGGATTTAGAACTTAAACTGACTAAATCTAAAGAGGAGAGTGAAAAACTGAAAGAGGAGTTAACCAAGGTTAAGCTTGATGTAGAAAAGTTTTCCAATGCTTCTAAAGCAATGGACTCCTTACTGCAAAATCAGATTCATGATAAGTTGAGAAGAGGAATTGGGTATAATGCCACACCTCCACCATATAACAACAATTACATTCCTCCTACTTCAGACCTATTAGACACCAAAGATAGGAAGGAATTGCATGAGGGAGCCACTGAAATAGATCCCTTAGATGAGGTAATTGTTGAGGATAAGACTGAGAAAGAGGTTGGCAAGAGTAAGGAGAACAAGGTGAGTGGTGAGATTTCTATAGAAAACAACATTATCACCAATGAGGATTGTGGAAGGGCTTGGATCAAATCCAAGAACATAGAGAAGACAGAGGAAAAGTTTGGTAAGGTCCATTATAAACAGACCACAGTTGTGAATCCAGGTCCTTGCAAACAGTGTACTTGCAATAAATCTGAGCCCCAAAAACATGATAAAAGGAGGGGAAATCAGAGAAATTGGAATAATCAGTGGGCACAAAAACAAGGGGTTGATCTAAGTAAAATCAATAGACCAAAACCTTGTTTTATCTGTGGCAAATTGAATCATCTTGCAAAATTCTGTTATTTCAATCCTATAAACCAAAGAATGAATTTCCAAAGATCCATGCAAAAACCCTTTGGTTATAAGAAAATTGAAAAGAATCATGTGGCTAAGAAAACTGTTAAAACTAAAAGCCACATGAAGAAAAAGTATTCTGTTAAAGAAAGTGTCAATATGTGGATTCCTAAAAGCACTAAAACTGTTAGTACTGCTATTGCAAGTAGTGCTGCTGACAATGATAGTGCTGCTAGAAGTAATACTACTGCTAACTCTGTTAGTACTTCTAAGGTTAGTACTGCTTCTAATGTTGATTCTGCTAAGCCAACCATATTGACAAAGTACTCTAATAAAGAGTGCTCTGAGTTTAAAAACCTCATTAAAAAGGAATGTAAATACTTTGATGAGAAAGGAAGACCCAAGATCACTTTGGCTTGGGTCCCCAATCATACTAATTGATTTATTTAATGCGCAGGGCAACCAACAGCTCAAGGGAAAGAGCATATGGCATGTTGATAGTGGTTGCTCTAGGCACATGACTGGCAACATGTCATGCCTTCAGGATTTCAAGCAAATTAATGGAGGACATGTTGCATTTGGAGACAATCTTATTGGTGGTAAGATAAGTGGAAAAGGTAATGTCACCAAAGGTAAGATGACATTTGAGGATGTCTACTATGTTGATCAATTAAAGTACAACCTGTTAAGTGTATCACAGGTTTGTGACAAACAACATAGTATATTATTTACTAACACTGAGTGTATGATTCTTGCTCCAGGGTTCAAAGTAGTTGATGAAAACATGATACTACTTAGAACTCCAAGAAAAGACAATGTTTACTGTCTTGATTTGGACAATGTCAATAGTGATTCATCTTTAAATTGTCTTGTTTCAAAAGCTTCTATAGATGAATCCTCCCTTTGGCACAGAAGGATGTGTCACATGAATTTCAAGACTATGAACAATCTTGTTAAAAATAACCTTGTAAGAGGTTTACCTTCAAAAGTCTTTTCATGTGATGATCATTGTGTTGCTTGTCTTAAAGGCAAACAACACAAAACTTCTCATAAGACCAAAGAGTTAAATTCTGTTTCTTCTTGTCTCCAGTTATTGCATATGGACCTGTTTGGTCCTACAAATGTTATGAGTATAGGAAAGAAATCTTACTGCTTGGTTATTGTTGATGATTACTCCAGATTTACTTGGGTATATTTTCTAAGGACTAAGGATGAAACAAGTGGTCTTATCAAATCCTTTATCCTAAGAATTGAAAACCAAACTAATCAAAGAGTAAAAGTCATTAGATCAGATAATGGAACTGAATTTAAAAATCATGATCTAAACACCTTTTGTGAAGGAAAAGGTATTGAGAGACAATATAGTGCTCCCAGGACTCCTCAACAGAATGGTGTTGCTGAAAGGAGAAATAGGACACTAATAGAGGCTGCTAGATCTCTGTTGGCTGATTCAAAATTGCCAATTACATTCTGGGCTGAAGCAGTTAATACTGCTTGTTATGTCCAAAACAGAGTTCTAGTGGTCAAGCAAAAGAACAAGACCCCATATGAGCTTTTAAATCAAAGAAAACCTTTTATTGGTTTCTTCAAACCTTTTGGGTGTCCTTGTACAATTCTAAATACCAAATCTCACTTAGGTAAGTTTGATAGCAAAGCAGATGATGGATTTCTTGTTGGATATTCATCTCAGAGTAGGGCCTACAGAGTTTTTAACTCTTCTTCTAGAATAATTGAAGAAAGTGACAATGTCAAATGCAATGAGAACACACCAAATCCTGTTGGGTCTGGACCTCAATGGCTATTTGACATTGATTCACTAACTAACTCTTTTGGTTTCAGTAATGAGTATACAGGAACAGATGGTGGAGAATCAGAGATCACACAAGTTCAAGAAAGTATATCTAAATCTGTGATTTTTCCCATACCCACAGTAAATGAAGACTGTGAAAAGGAATCATTTACTGAACCAAGTCAGAGTGAAGAAGACACTAGAGATGAGGAGACTCAAGAATCAGAAGTGACATCTGAAACCACTTCAGTTGAGTTGCATGACTCTAATCTAGAGGATGGACTGAATGAAGAACCTAGTCATAACACAAGAGTTCAAAAGAATCATCCTCCACAGCTGGTAATAGGAGATATCTCTTCTCCTATGATGACTAGACATCAAAGCAGGCTTCAAGAAATGAAAGATCAACAGCATACAGTCCTTTCTTGTTTTCTATCCCAGCTTGAGCCTAAAAAGGCACATGATGCTATGAAAGAATCTAGCTGGATAGAAGCAATGCAAGAAGAACTGTTACAATTCAAGCTACAAGATGTATGGGATCTAGTAGACCTTCCTAAAGGTCACAGAGCAATTGGCACAAAGTGGATTTTCAGAAACAAGAGAGATGAAAGAGGTATTGTTATAAGAAACAAAGCAAGGCTGGTAGCTCAAGGCTACACTCAAGAAGAGGGCATAGATTATGAAGAAGTTTTTGCACCTGTAGCTAGGATAGAAGCAATCAGACTATTCCTAGCCTATGCTTCTTACATGAACTTCAAAGTCTACCAAATGGATGTAAAAAGTGCTTTTCTCTATGGGTCAATTGAAGAAGAAGTATATGTCTGCCAACCACCAGGGTTTGAAAACCCAAGCTATCCAGACAGAGTATACAAATTAAAGAAAACACTTTATGGACTACATCAAGCCCCAAGAGCATGGTATGACACCCTATCATCCTATCTCTTGGAAAATGACTTTGAAAGAGGAGTCATTGATAAGACTCTATTTATCAAAAGAAAGAAGAAGGATATCTTGCTGGTCCAAATATATGTTGATGACATTATTTTTGGTTCTACAAGAAACAACATGTGCAAGGAGTTTGAGGATTTAATGCATCAAAGGTTCAAAATGAGTTCCATGGGGGAACTTACTTTCTTCCTTGGACTCCAAGTTCAACAGAAGTCAGATGGCATTTTTATATGTCAATCCAAGTATGTGCAGGATATTCTAACCAAGTTTGGTTTCTCAGAATCAAAACCTGCCAGCACACCTATGGAAACACACAAGCAGATCACAGCAGATCTTGAGGGGGAGGATATGGATGTGCATCTTTATAGATCCATGATTGGCTCTCTCATGTATCTCACAACATCAAGGCCAGATATTATGTTTCCAGTCTGTGTATGTGCAAGATTTCAAGTTAGGCCAAAACAATCTCACTTTCAAGCTGTTAAGAGGATATTCAGATATCTCAAAGGGCACCCCAGATTGGGACTTTGGTATCCTCATAACTCACCTTTTGACCTAATAGCATACTCAGACAGTGATCTAGGTGGGGCAAACTTGGACAGAAAATCTACTTCTGGAGGATGTCAGTTTTTGGGTGCTAGACTAGTCTCATGGCAGTGCAAGAAACAAACCACAGTATCCACATCTACAACAGAGGCAGAGTACATAGCAGCTGCAAGTTGCTGTTCTCAAGTCTTATGGATTCAGAATCAAATGCTGGATTATGGGGTAACCTTTCTACACACTCCAATCTTTATTGACAACAGCAGTGCTATTAGCATTGTAAATAATCCAGTCAAGCACTCAAAGACAAAGCACATTGAAATCAGGTATCACTTTATAAGAGATTGTAATGAAAAGAAACTTATTCAAGTTGTCAAAGTTCACACTGATAATCAGTTTGCTGATCTATTCACTAAAGCTTTTGATGTGGGTAGATTCACTTTCTTGGTAACAAGTGTGGGGATGATAAACTCTGAATAATCTTCTTCTCAAAAAGTGGTTTTATACCTGTATATTTTTATTCTTGGTGTTAATAATCTTCTTTTCAGGATATGCATAGCAGTACTCAGTATTTAGCAAGTTTAAAAGGAGTAAGTGTGGTTAATACTGCTCGCGGTTAATACTGCTAGTTCAGTTAATACTGCTCGTGGTTAATACTGCTCGCGGTTAATACTGCTAGTTCAGTTAATACTGCTCGTGGTTAATACTGCTCGCGGTTAATACTGCTAGTTCAGTTAATACTGCTCGCGGTTAATACTGCTAGTTCAGTTAATACTGCTCGTGGTTAATACTGCTCGCGGTTAATACTGCTAGTTCAGTTAATACTGCTCATGGTTAATACTGCTCGCGGTTAATACTGCTAGTTAGTTAATACTGCTCTAGGTTAATACTGCTTATATTCCGAATACTATAAATACGTTTTGCCCGCCTAAAAGTTCATAACGACTCTTTGCATACTGTTCTCTTGCGCTCAAAACCTTTTCTCTCTCAAGTTCGTAGTTTTCAGGCAAGTTTTCACTAAAACCAATGGCATCCATGACATTCATCGACGAGCACAACGAGATTGCGATGCTACAAAAGCCAAAGCAAGCTTCAGGTTTTCATCAGATAGTCGACTTTCTGAAGTCGAACCACATTGCTCATGCTCTTACTGTATCACCTACAATCTACATTGAGCACCAAAGGCAGTTCTGGGCTAATGCAACCATTGTTGTGGAAAATGGGGTGCAAATGATCAAGACAAGAATCTGTGATCACTCACTTACAGTTACTGAAGAAGTCATTCGCATCAGTCTACGTCTAGACGATGCCTCTGGTATAATGTCTATCTCTAATGATGAACTGTTTACTAATCTTACTAGAATGGGGTATGGAGGCCCATTGGGTGTTTTCAAATTCTCAAAAGCAAAGTTTTCACCCCAATGGCGTTTTCTTGTTCATACCCTGATGCATTGCATCTCCAAAAAGACCACTGGATGGAGTGAGTTCAGCAGTCCAATTGCATATGCTTTGGTATGCTTGGCTACATCCAGAAGGTACAATTTCTCAAAGATGATTTTCAATGATCTTGTATCAAATATGGGAAACAAAAAGAGTTTCTTTATGTATCCCAGATTTGTTCAGGAAGTAATTAACCATGAATTGACGGATATCCCTCAACCTGTTGGGGTATATGTACCTAAACCCCCAAAAGGCAAGGTTTTCTCAAATATGAGAAGATCTGCTGGGGACTCGGAAGGAGTTGACACCCCATTGTTCTCTACAATGATGGTGGTGTCCCAAACCACTGAAGGTATGGCAGCAGGGTCAAGGCCCTCATTAGACCATCCCACTGCTAGCCAAGCCCAACCTTCTCACTCAAAAACAATTCCCCAGTCCATTCTTACAAAACCAACCTCTCCAATTACCCAAACTTATCAAAGAAAACAGGTAAAGAAGGCTCCTTCCCTTCTTGTACCATCACCAACACAGCCTTTAAGCCCTCTAAGGGAGAAGTTTCCCCTAGAGAATATCCAAAGGGAAACCACAAGGGTGTCTCCCAACCCAAAGGAGGTGCTCTCTGAGGAGGAGGTAGAGCATATGGGCGATGAGGCTGCCACTACTCCTGCTAACACAGAGGAGGAAAGTGGTAACATCAATAAGACCTCCCCCATGGCAACTTTGAATGAGCAATCATTTGAAGGTCCCTGGTGCCAAGAAACCACAGGGGTGGATAGTGCTTCTGCTAGGCAGAAGACTTCCACTACTAAAAGATCCAATGATCCTTCAATAGGGGGTAACACTCCTGGAGAAGGTGAGGACAGATATAACTATGATGAATTGATGGAGACAATGGGCAACATCAACATGGATGTACTCAAACAGGGCAAAGACATAGAAGAGCTAAAACTCATAGTACTGTCACAACAAGAACAAATCATCAAGTTGAAGCAAATGGTAAGGAAACTGATTTTGCAAAAGAAGAAGAAACAATTTGTGCTCAGAAGGAGGAAACCAGAGACTGATGCTCCCAAAAAGGGGGAGATCAACATGGAAGAAGCATCAAGGGAAGGGGAGATTGATAAAGAAAGAGTAGAAGTTGAGGGGGAGAAGGAAGCAGAAACTGTTAATGCTGCTGAAACCTCACAAGCAGCAGTAACAGAGTTAACACCAACAGAAATTGAAGTAGCTGAAGTGCTAATCAAAGCTAAGAATGACACTCCCAAAGCAAAGGGAGTGGTCATAAATGAAGGGAGAGACAAGAAATCAGAAAAGAAAGACATGGCTGCAGATATAAAAAGAAAAGGGAAAGAAAAGATGATAGAATCTGATCAACCATCTAAAAAGCAAAAGATGATTGAGTCAGATGAAGCATTAGCAAAGAAAGTGCAAGAAGAGTTAGATCTAGCAGAAAAGGAACAGGTTGAAAAAGACAGAGAAATGGCCAGAGCACTAGCAAATGAGTTAAATGAAGCATTCCAGAAAGGGTTGGAAACAGAGAAAGCCAAGCAAAGAGCAATAACCTTGAGAAAGGCTATGATGGCCAGATCAAGTGCAAAGAAGAGAAGACCTTCACAAACTTACCTTGCCACTCAGGAAAGAAACAAAATGATAACTTTCTTGAAAAGTGCAATTGGGGTAAAGAAAGAAATGTTTGTGAAGATGAATTTTGATCAAATCAAGGATCTATATGAGAAAGAAATGGAGAAGCTGAAGAGCAATGAAAAGGATAGAGTGGAGTTTGAAAAGAAGGCAAAGGAGAGACATGATATAGATATGAATCAACCATTCCCTGAAAGTGAAGAGGGAACTCCTATAAAAGAAATGGAAAGGGAAAAGGAAGAAAAGAAGAAGGAAGCTACTCTAGTACAGGTTCAAAAGACTTTGAAAAGAACCAAGATGATGGCCAAAAGAAAGAAAGATAAGAAGTCTAGAATAGAAGAAGAACAAAATGTTGCTGAAGAAGAAGTGGCACCTGAGTCATCAAGCCAGCAAGGGTCATCAATCAAAGATGATGTAAGCTTATATATGGTAGTGATGGACAAAGTGCCTGAACCAATTTCTGCAGAACCTGTTGGAGTTAAGCCACCAGAGATCATTCACTGGGATGTTCTGAAAATGGATGGAAAAGATTACATCAGACTAAAGAGGAAGGGTGATAAGTATGAAATATTCAATACTTGGATCAAAATTGTCAAAACATGCTCTAGATCTGATATAGAAGAGATGTTTGACATAGGAATTAAGCTGTATGCAGACCATCTGAATACACCAGGAATTTCTCTTACAAAACTGGTGATGGAGTATCTATGCATGATGTTCAAACCTGAAGAAGTGAACCAGGTCATCAAGAGTGTGTTTAAAGAAGTCACAAGTTGGACTCTATATGAAACTAGTGGAGTATATGCAGTGACTTTGGATAGAAATCACACAGAATACTTCCTAGTGGATAGAGTATATAATCACACCAGACTAAAGGTCCATGCCATGCTAAAGAAGAAGTTGGGTTGTGCACCAAATTCAGAAATGGCCAAGTATCTCATTCAGAGGATAATCAATCAGAGTTTGGGACTGAATCCAGACTTAGCAGCGTGATCTTGGAAGTTTTGGGAGCATTAAAAAGAGCATCTGGAAGAATATCTGAAGAACTTGACTTCTCTTCTAAAAGTCAAGTTAGGGGGAGATTGTTGGGAACTGAAGATTCTACTAAGTGTAGTTACTACTGCTAGTACAAGTGTAGTTACTACTGCCAGAACAAGTTGAAGATTAATACTGCTAAGTGTTACTACTGCTAGTAGAATTACTACTGCTAGTTAAAGTTAGTACTGCTTGAACAAAGTTAGTACTGCTTAGCTAGTTAGTACTGCTAGTAGTTAATACTGCTAGTAGTTAATGCTGCTACTTGAAGTTAATGCTGCTGAGCATTATTAGTGCTGCTAAAGAGATACGGATGGAAAGTACTACAGCTGGATATACTGAAGATATACTTAGAAGATATACATGGAAGATATACTGAAGATTTGTTTATTCTTTGTAATTATCTTTTTATCAGTATATGTATAGAATGTGTAGAATAGATAAAAAAAAAACTTTTGATAATTGTTTTTCAAGAGAGAAATCAACCTCAAGGCATAGATCCTAATTCTAGAGAAGTAGAATTCGTATTGGTGAGCCTGTTCATCAATATTGAGGTTGAGTGTGTAATCTTGTAACTTTAAGCATTCAATACAAGTTTACTGTTTGATCATTATATACTGTGTTTGTTACTGTTTTATTAAATATCAAAGTGTTTTTCCGCAACTTCTTTGATATTAGTTTCTGAGTATTAATTCTTGTTAAGAATTCGATCCTGACACCCACTTCCCACGTTGCCTCTTGCCCTTTATGATATCGCCATTGTACTTTCATAGGGCGGATCTCTTTTGATCCTTAACTTCTTAACCTTACGGTCAATGACTTTCTTAGAACTTATGGTAAAGGTTAACTTCTTATTCGCTCGTATACCTTGTAAAGGTATCGTTGCCCCAATTCCCAACAAATGCTCTCAAGTAATGGCGTGAAACATCATGCGAATTTTACAAATTCCCATCGAACACTTCCAGATCATACACTATCTTTCCAACTCTGTCCATAATTTCAATAGACCCCAAAACGTGGCCCAACAATATCTTTCCTTGAACGCACCACTTCATTCTATGGGGATGATTTCCGCGTCAAGTTGCGCCCTCTTAACTTGAGATTTACAAGGCTCACGTTCTTTCAATCATATCAACTTAACTTCACTCAGTTGCCTGAAATATTAGTTTAACTCTTACGTCGTACCACCTGAATGTACTACTTACAACATACCATCTGAAACAATGTAACATCTTAGGCTAACCGTACCAGATACTGTCCGCTTTGTCCACACACCTGGACTCAAGGTTTTAAAACGCATCTCTTTAAGGTTCTCGCATACAACTTCACTTCTTTACACGAACGAACCGATCCGGAGATATCGCCATAATAACGCGTACTCCTGACTAGGATAATAACCACTCGAATCGCCAACTTAACACAACGTCAACTTCAGACATCACCATGAACCCACCGTTATGAGTTTCTTTATCCGATCACCTACCAAAGCAAAATCACTTCCCTCAATATAACAAACGTCTAGTGCAAGGGCACTTTCTTTCTGAACCACGTAGATTACATCTCTTCGGTATTACTCAATTCCCACGTGTTAACATACATCGCCCAACATCATTACCCCAAATTCTTACATCAAAGAAAACTTCCGCAATTTATTACCTTCATAGACCACCAGTTCCAACAGATTGAATGATAATGACACATACTTCAATTTCTCATCACATCCAGCAATTGCCCAAACATATTAGCAATGAATCCAAGCTTCATTCGTTTAAACACGGAGTGACCAAGCTCACACCAACCTATTCCAAATAGCTTAACACTGGAAGACAGACTCACTTGGAACCTTTTCCACGCAACAACAAGTCTGACTCAAAGGTCTTTCATGCCAAGCACTACATCCAACCACCTTTTCCACTTGCTTCTCGAAAACAACAAACATGCTTCCAAAGACTGGCTCACTAACAGGTGTAAGCTCAAGACCAACCGCACGATCTAGATTCCTCGACACCAGTTCCATAACACACACTATAATCTCCGTCTCACACCCTCACTAGAGTTCACATACACACCAACGGCCAATCCAAAAACATGCACCACATTTCTGTTCTCCAGCTAAACTTTTACTCTTAGTTACTCACTTTTTCCGGCACTCCCAAATGTGCCGAAATCACACTTGCATAGCCAAGCGATTTCCCACAATTTTCATTCGAACAATCAACCAAATCCTTCTAAAACAATATCGCACACTTCTCACTCTTCAAACAGGGTTGACCTATCCGCTAGAATTCCTTCACACTCAAGGACTACTCCGTCAACCCCACGATCTTCATATCAACTACAAAATATCGCGAATTAAAACCTTCGACATTTCCACCAATATTTTAGCAGGATAAGACAATCTCGCCCAACCATTCCTCGAAACCTAAGAACACAAGGTTCCTCTTTTAGGTAGCCACCAACTATCACTCGAACAATTTATCCTAAAATTAGAAATACCATAACACCAACCAACACCCATACAGCTCAACGATATACTTGCCACTTTTGAATAGCTCACTAGAAATTTCCGAACAACGATTTCCACCTACGCTCAACTTATATAACCACACCAACCCACTACTAAACCTCACAGAGGCTATTACCACATCAATGACTCACACGCCTATTTGGACATGAATTAACACTAACTTCTCCACACCCTACCACAACATCACTCTACAGCTAAGATCTTCATTATCGTTTGCACACATACAAGACACTGCCCTCTTCAAACCAACCATAATCCCAATAAGTGAAATAACGACATTTCACGGCTTTATATTCCTCAAATCTGGATAAGCCACAAGGTCGTGATCATCTATTTCACTCAACATGTTCTCTCTCCTTGACTACTCGTCGCAATCTACCAAAATCAAGTTCGAGTAATCTATTAGATTAAGAGTACTACCTTGCGGATCAAAAAGCTCAAAGTGCAACAACAACAGTTGTGTTACAAACTTCACTCCTATAAGAACCATCAAAACCTTATAGGGTTTCCCCTCCCCAAACTAGTGATCTTCTATTTTCCATAATGCCCACACAAAGTGGTCCACCATCACGCCCGATACACACCTTTTTCCGAACAACTCCTTACTTCCTCACGAAGATTCAAGAAGATACCCATAGTTATCTCTTAAATTTCAGTGTTCTGACAATGACTTATTGGTTGATGACTTCAGCATCAACAGTCAACATGGTGATACTTTGACAAAGCCTCCGGCCAACCAGGATTCCCAATGGAACCTACTTCTTTTAACGCATCACCACCTACTCTATCCCCCACCACCTTCACACGCTGAAAGCACAAGGCACACCTGCTATGAAGTCAAATTACCAGACCACTTCAAAACTCCGGCTCGGCGCTGATAACCTTTCATCAAAGTGCCACAACACCACTTATCAACATGCCGCTATAAGAAGTATCTTGACGACTTTGAATTCCACCCAGACGTAACTACACGTCGACAACCACTTCTCGAGCTACCGAACAAGAGGGTATGCTACCACCGAACGAACGTTCCTATCAACAATGTGTGAGACCTTCGTTATTCACTGTCCCTCCCCAAAGGAAACACTAAGGTCAAGATTTAACCATCAGCGACTCGAACGACACACTTACACTCTCCAATCTCTCTCTCATTCTAGTTGAAACATTTTTCACAACCTAGGGAGTTCATAGCCTTCATGCATGACAACACCATTAATTTAAAACTTTTGACATGTTTGAAAATTTTAGCAAGTACCACAATACAATGCAAGCCTGAGAGCATGCAATACAGCACCACCATACTTAAGCAACCATACTCAACGATTTCAAAGATCGTTCAAACTCAATTCTCTCGATAAAAATAAACGTTTTCTGACCAAAATCGACGTTGAAACAATGTGTTAGAACATATTTTATGTTCACTTTAGAAGTTTAGTAAAGTAATCAGCATGTATTGTATATTGGGCCTTGTATTGGGTTTGGGCTTAATGTATACAAGGGGTATGGGAGTATATAAGAAGTATGTTTAGTGTTTTAGTGTGTAAGTTTATTTTCAGAAATATAGAGCGTACGAGTTCTTGTGTTCTGTAGTTGTAGATTTACTTTCAATAAATAAACTACAGATTTCCTCCCTAATTCCTTGTTATCTTTTATAATCAATTCAATCTTTTATCTCATTGGACCTAACATGTGGTATCAGAGCCGAACGCATAATCATTCTACGACGATCGAGATCATATTTCAATTGATAGAACAGTCGATGGTGGAATTTTTTCGAATTCGTCAATTGATGTTGTTTTTGATGTTCTTTGATGCTAAATCGATTCTGTGCTCATAGTCGAACTAAATGGAATCGATTACATTGTTTTAATTTCATTATTTTGGACGAATTGTTCGATTTGTAAGTATTTTTGTTCGGAGACAATTTTCACTGTGGTTGAGATCGAATTTCACTTTAGAGTCAAATTTGGTCATGGTCATCAACTACAAATGTGTGCTATTGATGTTTTCGAACCTGTGTACAAAAGATTATCTCCAAATTCGAAGTTTTGAAGGTTTAATTTGAAGATATCGTGAAAAACAGTTCGAGATCTACGAAATTCGCATGATTCGTCGAAGAACTCGCAGAAGTTGAAGAACTCGCATGTATATGGAAAGAATTCGTATAAATGGAGGATTTTGGAAAAATTCGCATCAGAGAATTCGCATACTGAAATTTGTATGCTTGAAATCGCATGATTCTTTGAAGATGAAATTTTTATCAAGTACAGAATTCGCACAAGAGTTATCTGTGAAATGTTGAAGAAATCGCATGATAACATTCCTTGAAGATGAAATTGTTTTAAGTGTGGAATTCGTACGTATAAGACATGTGAAAAGAAGGAATTCGCATGTTAGAGTTAAGCGAATTATGAAGATTTCGTACATGTGAGTTAAGTGAGAAGTTGAGAATTCACTTAAGAGTGAGATGCGAATTGTAAGGAATTCGCTGAAGTGAGTCTTGCGAATTATGGTTTTCAGCTTAGTCTATCATGCGAATTGTGCTGATTTGCTATAGTGATCTGCGAATTGTTAAGCCTATGCGAAAAGTTTTGATCTTTTTGAGAATTCTAACTGTTCTGAACCCTGTTTGATACAAGTTTGCCATGTTCCTGAGATTTATACGCGGAATGCATATGTGACATCACTTCTGTCATATGTTAGTCACATATCATTAACAACTGATCTATTCTTACACGATTGCTCATGTTTTGCAAGATTTTCAGATTCTGGATTTTCAGATTTGGTCTCTGCTTAGATTGAGTTAACTGTCTGAGCATCTGCAATCATCAGTCTGTAAAGCTTCTTGAGTTGTTAGACCATTGAGAGCACTTTATCATTCTTCTAAACTGATCACTCAGTAGTGTGAGCGACTGCAATCATTGTTCTGATGCTTGAGTTGTGATTCAGAATCCTGAGTGCTTATAATCATCCAGCTGATTCATGAAGAAAGTAGTTTTGGGTTTGATTGTTCAGTATTCTGGAAAGTAGTCAGAAAATGAGTATCTTCTATCTGTTGTTGAACATTGCTTGTCTTCTAACCCTTGCCTTGTAGTGTTGCTACCGGATGCTACCGCCCGTAAGCTTATCAGATGAAGTTCTTAAGCTGAATTCCTACTTCAACTCGTGGTTCAAAGACAGATCAGATGGTATACACTGAAGATGCACTTGGGTGTCACTCCATAATCCACACATATTATTCTTGTGGGCGTTAAGGAATGTCTTGGGTTTACTAAAGTCAAAAGTTGTCTTTATGTGCACTCAGTCGAGGTTATGGTCTACATCAGATCTGATATTTTAGTTGATACTTCAAGGATAAGAGCTACTTTCAAGGGGGATCTAGAGAAGCTTTGAAGTTTATGCAATGCTAAGTTTTATAAAGAAATCAAGGGTGAGAGGAGCTGAAGCTGGAGTTGATCAAAGAATGATTACTTTACAAAACTGAAGGGGAGAATGTTAGAACATATTTTATGTTCATTTTAGAAGTTTAGTAAAGTAATCAACATGTATTGTATATTGGGCCTTGTATTGGGTTTGGGCTTAATGTATACAAGGGGTATGGGAGTATATAAGAAGTCTGTTTAGTGTTTTAGTGTGTAAGTTCATTTTCAGAAATGTAGAGCGTACGAGTTCTTATGTTCTGTAGTTGTAGATTTAATTTCAATAAATAAACTACAGATTTCCTCCCTAATTCCTTGTTGTCTTTTATAATCAATTCAATCTTTGATCTCATTGAACCTAACATGTGGTATCAGAGCCGAACGCAGAATCATTCTACGAAGATCGAGATCAAATTGCAATTGATAGAACAGTCAATGGTGGAAATTTTTCGAATTTGTCAATTGATGTTGTTTTTGATGTTCTTTGATGCTAAATCGATTCTGTGCTCATAGGCGAACTAAATGGAATCGATTACATTGTTTTAATTTCATTATTTTGGACGAATTGTTCGATTTTTGAGTATTTTTGTTCGGAGACAGTTTTCACTGTGTTTGAGATCGAATTGCACTTTAGAGTCGAATTTGGTCATGGTCATCAACTATAAATGTGTGCTATTGATGTTTTCGAACCTGTGTACAAAAGATTATCTCCAAATTCGAAGTTTTGAAGGTTTAATTTGAAGATATAGTAAAAAACAGTTCGAGATCTACGGAATTCGCATGATTCGTCGAAGAACTCGTAGAAGTTGAAGAACTCGCATGTATATGGAATGAATTCGTATAAATGGAGGATTTTGGAAAAATTCGCATCAAAGAATTCGCATACTGAAATTTGTATGCTTGAAATCGCAGGATTCGTTGAAGATGAAATTTTTATCAAGTACAGAATTCGCACAAGAGTTATCTGTGAAATGTTGAAGAATACGCATGATAACATTCTTTGAAGATGAAATTGTTTTAAGTGTGGAATTCGTTTGTATAAGAGATGTGAAAAGAAGGAATTCGCTGGTTAGAGTTAAGTGAATTGTGAAGATTTCGTACATGTGAGTTAAGTGAGAAGTAGAGAATTCACTTAAGAGTGAGATGCGAATTGTAAGGAATTCGCAGAAGAGAGTCTTGCGAATTGTGGTTTTCAGCTTAGTCTATCATGCGAATTGTGCTGATTTGCTATAGTGATCTGCGAATTGTTAAGCCTATGCGAAAAGTTTTGATCTTTTTGAGAATTCTGACTGTTCTGAACCCTGTTTGATACTAGTTTGCCCTGTTCCTGAGCTTTATACGCGGAATGCATATGTGACAGCACTCCTGTCATATGTTGGTCACATATCATTAACAACTGATCTATTCTTACACGAGTGCTCATGCTTTGTAAGATTTTCAGATGCTGGATTTCATGATTTGGTCTCTGCTTAGATTGAGTTAACTGTCTGAGCATCTGCAAGCATCAGTCTGTAAAGCTTCTTGAGTTGTTAGACCGTTGAGAGCACTTTATCATTCTTCAGAACTGATCACTCAATATTGTGAGCGACTACAATCATTGTTCTGATGCTTGAGTTGTGATTCAGAATCCTGAGTGCTTATAATCATCCAGCTGATTCGTGAAGAAAGGAGTTTTGGGTTTGATTGTTCAATATTCTGGAAAGTAGTCAGAAAATGAGTATCTTCTATCAGTTGTTGAACATTTCTTGTCTTCTAACCCTTGCCTTGTAGTGTTGCTACCGGATGCTACCGCCCGTAAGCTTATCAGATGAAGTTCTTAAGTTGAATTCCTACTTCAACTCGTGGTTCAAAAACAGATCAGATGTTATACACTGAAGATGCACTTGGGTGTCACTCCATAATCCACACATATCATTCTTGTGGGCGTTAAGGAATGTGTTGGGTTTACTAAAGTCAAAAGTTGTCTTTATGTGCACTCAGTCGAGGTTATGGTCTACATCAGATCTGATATTTTAGTTGATACTTCAAGGATAAGAGCTACTTTCAAGGGGGAGCTAGAGAAGCTTTGAAGTTTATGCAATGCTATGTTTTATAAAGAAATCAAGGGGGAGAGGAGCTGAAGCTGGAGTTGATCAGAGAATGATTACTTTACAAAACTTAGGGGGAGAATGTTAGAACATATTTTATGTTCACTTTAGAAGTTTAGTAAAGTAATCAACATGTATTGTATATTCGGCCTTGTATTGGGTTTGGGCTTAATGTATACAAGGGGTATGGGAGTATATAAGAAGTCTGTTTAGTGTTTTAGTGTGTAAGTTCATTTTCAGAAATGTAGAGCGTACGAGTTCTTGTGTTCTGTAGTTGTAGATTTACTTTCAATAAATAAACTACAGATTTCCTCCCTAATTCCTTGTTATCTTTTATAATCAATATAATCTTTGATCTCATTGGACCTAACATGTGGTATCAGAGCCGAACGCAGAATCATTCTACGACGATCGAGATCAGATTGCAATTGATAGAATAGTCGATGGTGGAAATTTTTTGAAATTGTCAATTGATGTTGTTTTTGATGTTCTTTGATGCTAAATCGATTATGTGCTCATAGGCGAAGTAAATGGAATCGATTACATTGTTTTAATTTCATTATTTTGGACGAATTGTTCGATTTTTGAGTATTTTTGTTCGGAGACAGTTTTCACTGTGTTTGAGATCGAATTGCACTTTAGAGTCGAATTTGGTCATGGTCATCAACTACAAATGTGTGCTATTGATGTTTTCGAACCTGTGTACAAAAAATTATCTCCAAATTCGAAGTTTTGAAGGTTTAATTTGAAGATATCGTGAAAAACAGTTCGAGATCTACGGAATTCGCATGATTCGTCGAAGAACTAGCAGAAGTTGAAGAACTCGCATGTATATGGAAAGAATTCGTATAAATGGAGGATTTTGGAAAAATTCGCATCAGAGAATTCGCATACTGAAATTCGTATGCTTGAAATCACAGGATTCGTTGAAGATGAAATTTTTATGAAGTACAGAATTCGCAAAAGAGTTATCTGCGAATTGTTGAAGAATTCGCATGATAACATTCCTTGAAGATGAAATTGTTTTAAGTGTGGAATTCGTACGTATAAGAGATGTGAAAAGAAGGAATTCGCAGGTTAGAGTTAAGTGAATTGTGAAGATTTCGTACATGTGAGTTAAGCGAGAAGTTGAGAATTCGCTTAAGAGTGAGATGCAAACTGTAAGGAATTCGTAGAAGAGAGTCTTGCGAATTGTGGTTTTCAGCTTAGTCTATCATGCGAATTGTGCTGATTTGCTATAGTGATCTGCGAATTGTTAAGCCTATGTGAAAAGTTTTGATCTTTTTGAGAATTCTGACTGTTCTGAACCCTGTTTGATACAAGTTTGCCCTGTTCCTAAGCTTTTTACGCAGAATGCATATGTGACATCACTCCTGTCATATGTTGGTCACATATCATTAACAACTGATCTATTCTTACACGAGTGCTCATGCTTTGCAAGATTTTCAGATTCTGGATTTTCAGATTTGGTCTCTGCTTGGATTGAGTTAACTGCCTGCGCATCATCAATCATCAGTCTGTAAAGCTTCTTGAGTTGTTAGACCGTTGAGAGCGCTTTATCATTCTTCTGAACTGATCACTCAGTAGTGTGAGCGACTGCAATCATTGTTCTGATGCTTGAGTTGTGATTCAGAATCCTAAGTGCTTATAATCATCCAACTGATTCGTGAAGAAAGGAGTTTTGGGTTTGATTGTTCAGTATTCTGGAAATAGTCAGAAAATGAGTATCTTCTATCAGTTGTTGAACATTGCTTGCCTTCTAACCCTTGCCTTGTAGTGTTGCTACCGGATGCTACTGCCCGTAAGCTTAACAGATGAAGTTCTTAAGCTGAATTCCTACTTCAACTCGTGGTTCAAAGACAGATCAGATGTTATACACTGAAGATACACTTAGGTATCACTCCATAATCCACACATATCATTCTTGTGGGTGTTAAGGAATGTGTTGGGTTTACTAAAGTCAAAAGTTGTCTTTATGTGCACTCAGTCGAGGTTATGGTCTACATCAGATCTGATATTTTAGTTGATACTTCAAGGATAAGAGATACTTTCAAGGGGGAGCTAGAGAAGCTTTGAAGTTTATGCAATGCTAGGTTTTATAAAGAAATCAAGGGGGGAGGAGCTGAAGCTGGAGCTGATCAGAGAATGATTACTTTACAAAACTTAGGGGGAGAATGTTAGAACATATTTTATGTTCAATTTAGAAGTTTAGTAAAGTAATCAACATGTATTGTATATTGGGCCTTGTTTTGGGTTTGGGCTTAATGTATACAAGGGGTATGTGAGTATATAAGAATGTTTAGTGTTTTAGTGTGTAAGTTCATTTTCAGAAATGTAGAGCGTACGAGTTCTTGTGTTCTGTAGTTGTAGATTTACTTTCAATAAATAAACTACAGATTTTCTCCCTAATTCCTTGTTATCTTTTATAATCAGTTCAATCTTTGATCTCATTGGACCTAATACAATGAAAAATACTTTCAAGGAATTTTACTCATGCGATTATAGGAATACGACAAAATTACATACACTGAGCGAGTTGGTCGGCTCTCATTAATAAAACCATTCGATCACATGTTGTTATGATTTCCACAACAAAAGTTAACTCATTTATAAAAAGAATAAAATAATTCTCCCACAACTAAATTCAAAATTTATCACCCAACGCAATAAACTTGTCTTTTCAGTACAAAAACGCGTTCACACATGTCGTCATGTTTTCAAAACGAATGTCTCGCAAGACACACACGCAAGCCAAAATATTTGACATGAAGGACACCAACAATTTGTTTAAAACATAATGCACGAGACTCAGTTTACATTAAAGGTTATTCACTCCAACAAGGTGAACTATTTGCACTCACCATAATTTATCACAGACTCCCTACTTTCGACCAACTAGTCAGGACCCTCTCATTTGCCACAACCTCCGGCACCAACGTTTCCCAACATCCTTGTATGTCCAACTACTAACTACCACCGCGACTATTGATTCTCAATTCATGCGTCCTCACTTTGACCCAAATAAACCTACCAACATTAGCTCATTTCCATCATGTCCTTACTCCATTTTATCAGTCAACACTGAGATATCATCCCTCAACCACCCTCACCACCTTTCAATTAACTACAGATTCAAAAAGGCTAACTTCTAGCATTCGATTCTTGGGTTGGAACTCTCCTGAGTCCCGTTGGACTCAAGAAGATCTTCCTCGAGACGAAAATATCTACATCCCGCACAATACTCATCCAAACGGTATTAACCTTAAAACCATAAATGAGCCCACTCATCATGCCACACCAACACTATCATTTCAATGATAGAACTCACTACCCAAAACTACACCCGTCGGTTGCCCCAACAATAGTAATCAAGTATACCCATACACTTGTAAATTCATAATGGCATTGGCCAGATGCAATTCTGAATTTACCTTACATGAGGGTCCTCACTATCGTTGTCACAATTCTCCATGAACAAGGTCTCCCCTAAAGGCTTCCTAAATTCTCATTTGTGTCCCTCTTACACCACAGTTTAAGTTTAGGCCCATACGGCCACCTAAATCCCTTAAACTACGACTCTGATACCAATTGTAACAACCCAAACTTTTGAAATAAGCATAAACAACTTACAAGTAGATTCATGCCAAAATATTCTCAAATCAACAATTTAAAAATACAAGGTTTGCGAAAAACAACCTATTTCACAACTGAGAATTTATAAGAACGGCTATAACTGGAGAACTAAAATCGACGATCTTCTAAAATAAGCCCCAACTCACACTTCTAGTTCTCCTTACCGGATCCTCCTACTTAGCGATCTCCTGAAAAGGTTTTTAGTTTTGAAAGAGTGAGGGTTAGACCGAAAGCCATAACATCATATAAAAGATTTATAAGAAAATATAAACCAATTCAGTTTTTATAAAAACATCACACTCACAAACCACGCTTTCGGCACACACTGAAGTCACACATAGGCGACAACGTGTCTGGCTCATACTGCCTAATTCTGGGACACACCCCCCATTGGCATAAATGGGACACACCCCCCGGTATGAGCACAGGCGGGACATACCCCCGACTTAGGCCATACTCTCCTGCTACAATGTATGCATACATTTCCACGTGTCATGAACGATAAAAACATAACTCTCTTTAAGCATTAAAAACATAAATCTCATTAAACAATAAAACATAACTCGCATTTACCATCATCTCGCATATATCAGATATCGCGTAAATCAAAAATAAGGATCGGGTTAGAAAACTCACATGTCGCCCCTTTGCTTACTTCTCTAAACGTGCCTAACCAAAATTGATTACCTATGGTTAAAGGATCAGTAGCGCACAGTTACTCACACAACCCAAGGTTACACTAACACCCCCCTCAGGATCAACTCTAAACAGATTACAAAAGAAACCTCATGGGCCTCGGCCTAAGTTAAAACATCGAACAGGTGGTGGCGATCGACATTAACCAGGTTAGTCTTGATATTGTTCAATCAAACAACAAACAAACAACAATCAAGAACAACAAGAATCATGAGGAAATCACATGTGTATTGATGTCACAAGTGATAGGGTTACAAGTGTTTCTCTCTCTAGATTCTCTCTCAAGGATTACAATTAGACTAGTTACTAATAAAAGATAAGGAAGGCCTATTTATAGGTCAAACAAGGATACAAGGTAAACTTAAAAAAGTCAACATAAAATGATCTAAACTAAAAATACAATAACAATCTCCCCCTTTTAGATCATTTGACAATTTTGCTCTGGTCCCATCTTCTAAAATAGATTCTTCTGATCCCAAGGTATGCTTCAAACCTCCTGATGTGCTCTCTGAAATCAATCTTCTTGTTGATATCTTCTAGCATAGTTTCCATGTTAAGAGACTCAACTGTTCTTACAGTTTCATTCTTTCTTAATCTTTCCTGCTCTGACAGAAACAACTTATCTTCAAGAACTTTCCGCACATACTTCAAAGTACCATCTGAATACTTAGCCAATTCTGATGCTCTCATGAACTGTTTCTTATGAGACTTGGTGTTTACATACATCACACCCAACTCTGGAGATCTGGAGATCTGAAAAGGCTCTAGAACTCTGATCTTATGATGATTGAAGTTTGGTGCCAGCAGGTTTACTCTGTTCTGATTGGTGTCAATGCCAAGCTGAAAGTCAAAAGAATAAGCATTATAGATACTCCTTGTCATGAATCTTTTAATAACATCCAAATCATAAGCAACAGCTTGTGATCTCCTCCTCTTACTCCTGTCTCTGAACTCATCCACAATGAAGATGATGTCTGAGAAGTTCAAGTTATTAAAATCAGCTTCTGTAAAGGTACTGATCTGCATATTTCTTCTTTGAACTGTAAACTTTGGATAGTAGACATTAAGAATCTTGCATATGTGAACATTTTGAACCCGCAGAATCTCTTCTCTTTTGGCATAAGGAGAAAGACTACACATCGTCTTCATGAATCTGATGTAATTGGCTTGATAAACTTTGTCTCTATCTCCAACACCATAAAAACAAGCTTCATCAATTGGCTTTAAAAAAGAAACAAAGATTTTGGTTAACTCTTCCAGGAATGGTACTTTGAGAGACTTTCTGATGATCTCAATGAACTTCAAAGAATCTCCCTCAACATCATATCCTGTATAAGGAATAGCACCAACTCTAACATCTCCTTTGAAAGTAACTTTCCCTATATCACTGATTTCATAAGAGATGAGCTCTTCTGCTTGCATTGTTTCAAGTTCTGGACCATGAGCTTTTGAGAATTCCTCCACTTCCATAGGAGTAACAAAAACATGATTTGGCTTTAACTGTATAGAGGTTTCAGCTGCACTTTCTGTCTTTCCTCCTTTTCTCTTTGCTTTCTTTCTTTGTATAGTTTATTCCTGAAGTCTTGGATATCAATAATGATTGGCCTTTTTTATTCTAGATCTTTTGGTTTGGGCTTTGAGGTAGGAATTCTTGATCTTTTTGACTTTCTGGGCTTATCAGCTTTTGGTTTCTGCTTGGGTTGATCAGCTGGTTGTTCAGAATCAAAATCTTTTGGCGAAGGAAGAGCAACTCTTGGTTCAGAAGCATCAAGATTTTCAGGGACAAAGAAGTTTCTTGTGGGAGAGACAATAGGAATAGCAGTCAAGATTTCATCTTCATCAAACAGTCTGTAGGTTGGTGGAGCATAATCAACTGTACTATCAATTTGTGCAACCTCCACAACTTCAGCTTGTTGAATTGGAAAAGTTTGATCAAGATCTGCAATCTCTTCATCTTGACTGTCAAGATCATCAAAATTCTCATCCAAAGTTTCTCCAAACAAATCATCCAGCACATTCTCACTTTGACTCAGATTTCCTTGAGCAATTGAATTCTGTACAAATTCTTCAACTGTAACTGAATTCTCTGGATCTGGTCCTTCACTTTGAATATTGTGCTCAATAACATTCATTCCTTCCTGCTTTACTTTCCAATAACTGTCATACCTAGCAGCAGCCTGTTCATCATCATCACTTTCATAATCATCTAGGTTGACAAAGTTTTCAGCAGTAACTCCCAACATCTCCATAACTTCCTCAACTGTGGCAATCGCAGGCTTTTCAACCCTTGATTCCGTATTGTCATAGATCATCAACTCTACTTCAGCTTCTGGAACATTCTCATTCAACTGTTCCTTTTCTGACTGTTCTCCATGTGTAGTTTCAGCTACTTCAGTCACCTGCTCCTCAACAATAGCAATAACAGTATCTTCTGCAGTTTTCTGTCTCTTATTCAATTCCCCCTCATGATCTTGATCAGAATCACGATCATGCCTCTTCTTTAAAACTACATCAGATTGAGCCTTGCAATAAAGTTGTACTGCTGTGGTTAGATCCTGTAAGTGTTTCTCCACTGAATCTTTGAACTGGTTGAACTGAGATTGTGTGACATAATCTACTGGAACTTGAGAAACAATTGGTTGGGATTGTTGTCTCAATAATCCAATAAAATCTGCTTCGGTTTGATCTGCTGGAGCTTCGGATAACAGTTGGGCTAGAAGTAAAGATTTCAGCTCAGAAACTAATTGAACTGGTGGTGGCTGTGGAACAAATGGTGGTGGAAGTGTTTGCTCAGGCTCCTCAACAACTGGATTTTTTCCTTTCAACATTCTCATAACCTTTCCAATCTCCTCTTCAAACTTTTCAGTTGCTTTATTCATCTCTGACTGAAATTTCTGCGATAAAGAGGTTTCAACGACCTTTAGGGCATCATTGAGAAATTCCCTTGAAACGAATTCGGGTAAAGTAACACTGGGGCTACTCAAGCTTCCCGTTAACACAGCTGTTGAAGATACAACAGTGTGGCCTGTTCTTAAAGCTGGCATAACGTTAGCAATGACAGGACTTCCACCTGATCCTCGTAGTCCGGATTGCGGATCTACTATAGATGTTCTGACCGGGTCACTAAGACGACCGGTGATAGCAGATATAAGTGGTTGTGTCCTAGGAATAAAAACAGATGTAACAATTGGCTCTAGACTCACAGGTGCACTGAAAGAAGTCAAACTCGGGGGCAACTGAGTTCTTGTTTCAATACCTGCCATTTCCGAGTGAAAGGCAGATAGAGTATGTGCTAAATCCCCGTGTAAAGATGAGACTATAGCCTGTTGAGAGGCAATAGAATGGTTGGCTGATGTGTGCATATGCATTAGTGGGCGACTAATGTCTGTTTCAATACCTCCTGCTCGCAACACATGCGGCGAGGTAGTAGATGTGGCTGCCCTTCTAGAATGGTAAGTTTGGATACACACACGCTCACCATGTTCTTTTTCTACATTCACTCTAGTCCTCACATTTTCTGGGTTTTCAACTAATACTCCCTCTTCCTGCCTTATAACTCCAGAGTCAGAAACAATATTCCTGATTATTGAATCAACACCTTCCAAGTCAAGATCTCTTGCAGTAGAACCAAGGCTTTGGTGTAAAGAAACATTTTCCAAAAATCCAAAACTATGACCCATGTTATCATCAGTATTATCATTCTGATCATTTTCTTGATTTGCTGCATCCTGTTCTAATGTTGCTGAAGGTACCGAAGTACTAGAAGAGCTTGCTTGTCCAACCGATATAGTTTTCTCAGAGTTCTGACTTTCATTGGGATTCTCTTCCTGAGTGCCCAATTGAGGAATGATAGCAATCTCACGTTGAGATGTAGGAATCACTAAATGCATGGCAGATTGTGACTGTGTTCCCACACCCTCCAGTACAGAAGGCTGACCCACTCCTGAACCCCTCTCTATATTTTCTCTCTGCTCACTTTCCCGTTCAACTACTCCCGTAGTATGTTGAACCCTTACTGACTCCACTCGACTAACTGGTTCTGTGTCCTGGGTAGGGATATCCGGCTCTGGCAATCCCATGGACTCCCTATATTTCCTAACACTCGGAGCATTCGAATCGGCATAAGCAAGCAGTGCAGCAGGAACTGGCATCTCAAAAGTGAAGGATTGCTTCTGCTTTTAAAGATGTGTCATTTCCTTTTCTGGGGAACTTTCATGATCTAATCTCTTTGGAACATCTCGGATGGATCTCAAAATGCCTCGCACAATAAGTTGTAAAAATCTGTGATAAGGCACATATTTTGGCTTCTTTGAATGTCTCTTGCTCAGAACTTTCTCATACAGCTCAGTCCAGATGGCCACAACATAATCAACATGCAGATCATAGATGATAGCATGGAACAGTCTTATAGTATGAATATTGGTGTTCTCATGCCCAGAATGTCGTGAAGTCAAGCATTTGTTGATCACTGAGAAAAACTGATAATAGAATGGAGGCAAATTTGACTTCCTAAAGTCACTCATCTTTGAAAGACTTCCAACATATCCTAGAGCACGAATACCAGCAAACATTTCGTGATCTGTAGGATATGGATCAAAAGTTGTCTTTCATTCTCTTGAATCTGGCAAAGGTAGATCAAGAAGCAGACGAAGTCTTTGATAGGTCAGGATGGATGTGAAGTTGTCGATGCGAATGGTGAAATACTTTCTGTTGCCTTGCACTACATGCTCAATGGTTCTCTGATTGTTATTCCCAATATTCAAGTTCTAATCGCTAACAAACAATCAAGATGAGAATTCCAAATCATATGTCATTGATTTAAACAACAAAGAATACAATTTCTCAACTTTCTCTCTCTAAACTCTCTCACTAGAATAATGTTCAATTTGCTCTTCTCTAATCTACTCTCTCTCTCATTCGTGTACACACTTACAATGACTTACTCACTCATAGAATTACAAAGGAAACAAGGTATTTATACCCTTGACAATTACAGAGGAAAAACAAAATTCAATTACAATTACATTGACTTTGACTTTATTAACAAATGACTTTGACTTTGCTTGAGAGTTGACTTTTCCAGGTTTGACTTCTTGATCTTTTGTCTTCAATCTTTATGATCTTGAATCCAACAATTATGTGCTCTAACATTCTCCCCCTTTGGATCAAGATCATTACTAAAAGATTTAGCAATGCGATCTTCTCTAATTAAGCTCGATTTAAGTAACTCCCCCTTTTAACAATCTTTATCTTCTCATGAAATCTCCCCTTTGATACAAACATAATTTCCAAACTCCCCCTTAACACAATGAAATTCTTCTTTAGCTTTGTCTTCAAAAACTTTCAACAATCTTCCCAACGTCTGATCTTCAAAAATAGTAACAATCTCCCCCAAGGTTATAAGCAAACCTCTTTCATACATTGAAAGAAATTATCTTCATTTTCAACTCTAAATGATTTATCCAACTTTCTTCAAATAAACTTTCTCCAAAATCTGCTTGCTTTCGAAATTCTTTGAACTTTCTCTTATCAACTTTGATCAAACTTCAAATCTAAAATATCTCTCTCCATATGCAATACAAACATTTCTTTCCGGACATTTCTTTCAACTTTAACATTTCTTTGAATCACACATTTCTTTATCTTCTCTCCCTTTTTGATGATTAGAGCATCAATATCATCAAAAACTTTTCTCCCAAGAAATGTCTTTGACCATTCTGATCTGTCAAACTGAGCCGTTGATTCTGTGATCCGTAGCCAAGTATTCATCCAGATCTTTTCAAATCTAGACAAAATAAGAACATGTAACTCCTGAATCAACAAATGAATCAGTTAAAATTCCTGTCAGTAACATGAAGTCACTGTGTGTAACGAATACACAATATAAAGGAGCTTTTTGATGTTCACTCCCCCAGGGCTTCCATCCAATCATCGAAACACCACAAAGGCAATTTCTATGAATGTTATGACAAGAAACAAATTATTTGTGTGTTCGTGCATGTGTAGAAAGAATTAAGCACGAATAATCGCTTTTTAAGGCTCAACATAGTGTAAACCACTAAGACAACAGTAGATAAACACAAACTCAATGTGCATGATTGAAGTGCGAAGGTGGGGCAGACTTCCTTCTTTTTCAATATCCAGATTTTCCAAATGAAAATCAGATAGATTATGTGTTGCGTCCCCTTAAAAAATATGAAACATTTCCATTTTAAGAAGAAAATGAGTAGCTGGTGGGGTTTAATCAAGAGTTGGCATGGGCTATTTGCCTGTTTCAATAACGTTCACCAAAGAATTGTGAAACGCTAGTAATGTGGCTGCCCGACTCAGTAAGTAGTTGGTGCAGAGTTTAATATTCTTTTACTCTGATCTCACACCCTCTTTCTTTTAATCATTAAGCTCACTACTAACCAAACTCTCTTTTCCATTTTACCTCATCACACCCACACTCATTTCTTTTAGACTCCTCACACTTAATCTCTATAGATTAACTTCTTGGGTAGAAATCACTGGTTAACGTGATTCCATAGAAGTTCAGTTAATTCCTAGCACAAAGAACCCATATAATCCTAATAAGCATGTGTTGCTCAAGATGGTTTAACTTTATCAGTTAAAGCTTATATACAAATGTCAGACGAATGTATGCTCATAAAATATAATCATGAAGATTTGAGCATTTTTAGACATTGAAGTATTTTCAAACAAGTATACTTAATGAATGAACATGAATGCAAAAGACTTGTTTGAAAATCTGACATTGTATGAAAAATGATCAGAAATGAATGATATAACAAACAAAACTTATGGTCAAGAATAATGGATATGTGTCTATACGAAACAAAATATAGACATTCTTGAAAATGACGTTTCGAAATTAAATATCGCTCAAAATTCTTTGAAGTACAAGCGGGGTGTATAACCATCAAAAACTGGGTCCATATGAGACATGGTGATAACTTTTTCAACAAAAGAATTAAACCGGTGTGTGTGAATACTTGAAAGTATAAAGAAAAGACAATAAACAAGTATTTATCTTTGGAAACACACGGTTTGTTTATCAATTAAGCACAAAAATAAAATGAAAACATTTAAAATCACACTTCCAAATTATAAAACCTGGTTAAAATTCGGGAAGTGGTTTGAACATTTAAGAACATATTTTCTATATCTGAAAGTTGTCCTTCTTTTAGATACATTTGAGATTAAGATAAGAAATTTACGTTTTAGCTTCGTCTTAAATCTCATGAAGTCATGCTTAAGTCAAAATGATATGATCTTTTAAGGTTCTCTCATCCTGCACAAGTCTCAAAGTCTAGTCAAAGACAAATTTATTCACAAAAATTAAAAGACATAAAGCAGTAAAACGATTAAAGTACGAGTTCTGATAAGAAGTAATCAGAAATCATAATTCTTTTACTCCCCCTGAAATTATGCATCTAAAATATGTCAGTTATAAAGCACATGATAGAGATCTACAACTCCTTTTGGAATGTAGTTCGTCATATCTATCGGATGCAAAAATTTCAGAAAAATATGTACTCCCCCTTGAAGGTTGATATCCTCGTTGGAGTATCGGAATACAATCTCTTATATCAGCTTGGGAGTATTTTTCTTTAAGCATTGAAGTACAAGTCCTAAACTGTTATGCTTAGAAGTCAAACTCCGTTGAAGTACGAGTTCTAAGTTGTTGTACTTAGAAGCCTTGGTTCTTGACATTGAGGTGCGGGTCTTGAACTGTATTATTCAAGAGCCATTGTTCTCTTACTCCCCCTTGACTTGTGGTGCCTGCAACATAGAATCAATCTTCGGTTTTGGTACCCACAGGTATTTGGGTCCATGTGTGTTAGTTGCAGTTCGTATGGAAGTAACTGAATAAGAACCATACCAGTAATGATCACTCGTTTTGTGAACATGATCATGTGTACAACAATAAGAACAGTAATATTTTTTACCTGATATCCTGACTAAATGATCTCTCGTGTATATATGATCAGGTTGACATTTCAGCACATTGTTCTTCTTGGCTTTAGTCTCACTTACACATGTTTTACCTTTCAGCTCATCTTTCTTTCCATCTTTCTTCTCTTCTTCAACTGGTTTCACTCTCCATACCAGTTTCTCTTCTTTATACCTCCTTCTTCTCTTGTGTGTACCTGAACCATCTATTTTCCAATCATAGAAAATGTTAGTTGTACGAATCTGATCAGAAGATTTAACTGACCTTTTGGAAGAAACAGTCTTATGAAATGAGCTTGCAGCTGTCTTGAATGAACATTCCGAATCAGCTGAATCATCTCTAGGTGTGTGGATAATTGACACTGGAGTCTTAAACTCAGTTACCACCACCATTTTTGAAATAACTTTCTCAAGCTGTTTTATCTTTGAAGAATAACTGTCTCTTTCTTTGATAAGTTGGTCAATCTTCGTCTTGAACTCAGACTTCGCTTTCTGCTCTTTCAATGCATTTGTAGATAGCTCAGATAGCTTTGCAGTTAATTTCCTTATCTCCTCCTCAAAAATACTTCTTTCATCTTCAAAACCCTTCTCAGCATTCTTTCTTCCATTTGATATCTCCTTAAAGAATCCAACATTCTTTTGCTCAATAGCCTTCTTTTCCTTGGCAAACTTTTCTCTTTCTAAAATGATCACTTTCTCAAAATCAGTAACTTGCTGAGAAAGCTTGATGCATTTAAGCTCAATCACCTTCTTCTCTTCACAACTCTTCCTGGAAAGATCTGAGAACTTCTTTTCAAATTCATCTTTGTCCTTAGTCATTTTTATCTCCAATTCTGATATTTTCTTCTTAAACTCAGAGTTCTCAGTTATCAGACTCTGTTCCTTGTCTTCAATGCCTTCACCATTTATGACAAAAGGAGAATGATCTGGAAGTGGAGCATTGAAATCAAACATATCAACTTCCTCTATACTCCCCGCATCAGAATTTAGAAAATCATTTGAAGACTCAAATAAGTCATCAAAGTTATCAGTCGAAGTTTGAGGTGCCTTCGAAACTTTAGAACACATTATAGATTTATTTTGAACAATCGTGTTCTTTATGACAATAGAAAACACACTTTGGTCAATGTCGGCCAAAATTATTTCATCAGATAAAACATTTTCAAGTTCAACTATTTTGCTTTCTAAAATGAGTGGAGGAACATAAATTTTTGCAGTTGTAGGATTTACCCCCATCTCAGAAATAGAATATGTAGCAAAATAATCGTTTGAAAGAACTTTAGGTGTGTCAGAAAGATAACTATCATTCAGCTTTTCATAGCGAAATGGTAGTTGCATTTTCTTTAAATTCTTTCTATTGTCATCTTCTTTTGCCTCAACTTCTTCTGATGCTTTGGTAACAAATTTGGGTTTTAAATGAGGATGATAAGCAGCAGCAACAAGATAATCAAAGTTATATAACCCTGGTTTCTTTCTGATGGCTTTCCTTAAGTAATGGGGGTTATCATAACCGAGTCCCCATTTCTCTTTAAGATCAGACTCTTCAATGGGTGTATTTAGAAAAATGGTATGATCTGTTTGACCAATCACATGAAGTTTAGCTTCCAAATCATTTACCTTTTTCGTTAGACTCTCGTTCTCAACCTGCAATTTATAAACGGTTAGTACATATTTTTTCTTTTCTAAATCAGACTTTGAAAATTTAGATTCAACATCAAAAATCTTCTTTTCAAAACAATCTTTTTCATGTTTAAAAACTGAAGCAGATTTTCGTAGAGAATCAATATGATCTATGTTTTCAATTATAGTCTTATTAAGCTCAAAGATCTTCTCACTTCTTCTAGTAACTCTGTCCTTTTCCTTTACCAATTTATCTTGAAGATCTTCAACTTTAACCATCATAGCTTCCATTGTAGTCATGAAATCATTTACAGTGAAATCCTTTACCTCTTCTGCTGAAAAACTCATCTTGAATTATCTGTTACAAAAATAACTTGAACTTGATCGTTAATCCAAATGAAATCTCAAAAATACAGAAAAACTTAAAAAAATTTCAGAGATTTTGATCACAAAAAGAACTATGTCCCCCTTCGCAGACTTAGCACGGGGGTCCCGCTATTACAGTTTTGAAAATTTCTCAGAAAAAAAAATTCTAAGTAAACCAAGCTTTGCGTGTCAAGTGTGATGCGCAAACCACGCTTTGCGTATCTAGTGTGTTGCGCAAACCACGCTTTGCGTTTCGAGAAGCTTACGCAAATGACACTTTGCGTTTCAAGAACCTTACGCAAATCATACTTTGCGTATCAAGTAGCTTACGCAAACTACATTTTGCGTATCAAGTAGCTTACGCAAACTACACTTTGCGTATCAAGTAGCTTACGCAAACTACACTTTTTCGTATCAAGAAGCGTACGCAAACCAAACTTCGCGTATCACACTTCAACTTTTCGTTTCACTTCATATACGCAAACCTTAACTTCTCGATACTCGAAGGATACGCAAATCTCAATATCAAAACACTGAAATTTCTCAATGAATCTTGCGCAAACCTCTGAAGAACATGCGCAAACCTTGATGAACTTGCGCAAAATATGGATCTTGCCAAACTTCAAAAATCTAACAAATCTTCACCAGAAACCACTCTAGATCTCGAATTACAATACGAAATTTTGACAATTCACTCGCCTAAACCTCTAGAACACAATTCTAACAACTAATTTCGATCAAAAACACAAAAATGTACAAATCGATATGAATACAGTGTTCTTGACTCGTGAACGCCAAACTCAACAAAAATCAAAATCAAAGATCGATTACAGTGCAATTCTTGAAATTACTTATACAAACTCGATCTATTACACTTTTCTAACAAAACCTAATAAAAAACAACTCGAAATTTGCACAAAAACTCGAAATTCAATTCTCTCTCAAGAACACAGTGTCGAACTTTCGGATTTTTCTTGATTTCGATTTGGAATCTGCTCTGATACCAATTGATTGTTATTCCCAATATTCAAGTTCTAATCGCTAACAAACAATCAAGATGAGAATTCCAAATCATATGTCATTGATTTAAACAACAAAGAATACAATTTCTCAACTTTCTTTCTCTAAACTCTCTCACTAGAATAATGTTCAATTTTCTCTTCTCTAATCTGCTCTCTCTCTCTCTCTCTCTCTCATTCCTGTACACACTTACAATGACTTACTTACTCATAGAATTACAAAGGAAACAAGGTATTTATACCCTTGACAATTACAGAGGAAAAACAAAATACAATTACAATTACATTGACTTTGACTTTATTAACAAATGACTTTGACTTTGCTTGAGAGTTGACTTTTCCAGCTTTGACTTCTTGATCTTTTGTCTTCAATCTTTATGATCTTGAATCCAACAACTATGTGCTCTAACGTTCTCCATGCTTGTTGTAATTAGATCATTGGTACAGTAGCAGTTGCAGTTAAGGCAGTACAGATTGGATGGTTTTTCAGTATCTCCTTTATCAATGGCTTGACCATGAGATTGTCAAATATCACATGATGATTATTTGGCGATAAAGAGAGATAATCTTGAGGATTGATCAATTGAAGATCTGGATCAGCAACAACTTCAGAAAAATGAGATCGAGAAGAAGGCATGGGCATCTCCCGTGACACAATAGGATCATGTTCATCCATCTGAACACTTTGATCATGAATATTTTCCTCCGCCATTTATTTCCTGAAAAATTATAAAATGTATTGGATAAAATCCAATATGTCAGTATAAATCCAAAAACTTGTTTTTCAGAAAAACAATTTTGAAGTACAGAACAATGTACTTTTAAGATCTTGCAATGAAAGCACAGTAAGTTGCAGAAAACAAATTGCAACTTCAAATGAACAAAATTTCACAACAACACACAAAAACATAAAATTGAGTACAACACTTCACATTTCGAATTTATTCTGTCAAAACAATGTTGTATTTAAAAATAATACTTGAAATCTGAAAAATTAATTATCATACTGATTTTGCAAAGGTAACCAAAACTTTTTAACTTTTTAAACTTGATTTTTTTTGAAATGAACTCCAATAATCAGACTTTGTAATTTACTCTTTATTTGAACAAATTTGAAATTCAAATTTAACTTTCAAAATTCAAACCGTTCACTTCATTTCAAAAATTCTGACTCTTAATCTTCTTTTAATTTTGAACAAGATGATTAAAGTTTATGAGTTCAATCATTCATCCATTAAGTCCAGATTAGTTCAGTTTAGAATATCATTTCGAGTTCAATCCAGTCTAGTATGAAACAATCAATTCAGTTCTGAATAACCAATGGTTCAGTTCAAGAATCCAAGAGTTATGGTAACCTGCAAAAATCAATATATCGAGCAAACCCATATTCTATCAAGTATGATTTTCAATACTAACATTAGTTTAAAAGAACAAACCCAAAAGAAATTTTGTGTCTGTCAATTTTAAAACACATCGAACTAGGAAGATGAACAGTTAAAAAAAATGAATCGACAAAATAAAGTATGAAACCCTAGAAACGATAAAATTAAGAACAAACAATCAAACAAATGAAAAACAACAACCTAGACTGAAATCTTCGAGGGAAAAGAACTGAAAAGATGAAAGTCGCAAGAAAATTTCAGAGAGAAATCGCTAAGTGTTGAAAGCCGCAGACTGATAATGAGAGAAGTAAAGAGATAGAACATTTATATACTCGAAAAAACGCGCTAGTCACAGAACTCGCAAGTCACTGTTCATTCACAGAACTCGCAAGTCAAATAACTCGCAAGTCACTGTTCATTGCACAAAACTCGCACACAACACACGAATTGAGTTTTTCTTCTCTCATATCAAGAAAACAAGGTATTTGTCCCAAACAATGACAAATATGTGTGTGTTTTTCACTTAAGAAACAATTTAAGTGAAAAATTCGTGAAACACGCAAGCCTAAGAAGTAAGAAAGATGAAACTCGTAGGCTGAAAGAAATTTCTCGCCCAAACTCGCAAGTAACGCCTTGCGTGTTTTTGAAACTCGCACGCCTCAGCTAGCGCGTTTACCCAAACTCGCTAGCTTCACCTTGCGCGTTTACCAAACTCGCTAGCTTCACCTTGCGCGTTTGTCAAACTCGCTAGCTTCACCTTGCGTGTTTATCAAACTCGCTAGCAATGCTTTGCGCATTTGGCGAACTCGCAGACTATGCCTTGCGCGTTTAAGCATAAGCATAGGGCTTTGCGCGTTTCCATGAAATCTTTCCAAAAATGAAAACTTTTACTTTCCCAAAATAGCAACTTTGCAAAATTGACTTTTTAGCATAAAACCAGTATTTTTCTCAGGAAAAACTTTTCAAACCTTTCAGATCTTTCAAATATATATACACACTTACAGAATTTTGCATTAAGCTCCCCCTTGAAGTATGCACACATGTTGATTTCTCCCCCTTGATTTTTACTGTGAAGCACAAATCATTAAGTACAAGTCCTTATCTGATGTGATCAGAAGTCATAGTCCAGTATACAAACCTGTAAAACAAATAAAACTTTTGGTACTCATTGAACATGAGTCCAGATTTGTTAACAGTATCCAGCTTCTTGAATTTGAGGAAATGAATTACAAAAACATATCAGATATAAAGAAATACTCCCCCTTAGAAATATAAAGAATGATGTAACTATTCATTAAGATTCAACATACCAAGTTCGCTGACTAGAAAAGTAAATCTCTTTTCATCAAGAGGTTTTGTAAACAAATAAGCAATCTCAAGATCAGTTGAAACAAAATGCATTTCTACATCACCTTTTTCAACATGGTCTTTGATAAAGTGATACCTGATATCCGTGTGCTTCATTTTTGAGTGTTGCACAGGATTTGATGTGATTGCTATTGCACTCTTGGAATCACAGTAGATTGGTACCTTATGAAAAGTATATCCATAATATCTCAGCTGGGTTTTCATCCACAGAACCTGTGAACAGCAGCTTGCAGCCGCAAAGTATTCTGCTTCAGTTGTAGATGTGGATACACAATTCTGCTTCTTTGATGACCAGCTGACCAGTTTATCTCCTAGATAGTGACATGCTCCTGATGTACTTTTCCTGTCTAATTTATTTCCTGCATGATCTGCGTCAGTATACAATTAATTCAAACTTAGAATCTTTTGGATACCAAAGGCCCAAATTTGGTGTACCTTTGAGATACCTCAAGATTCTTTTGACAGCAGAAAGATGAGACTCTTTAGGATTTGCCTGATACCTTGCACAAAAACATGTTGCAAACATAATATCTGGCCTACTTGCTGTCAAATAAAGAAGAGAACCAATTATACTTCTGTAAGTATGTTGATCTACTGTATTTCCGGAGATATCAGGATCCAACAGACTGCCAGCTAGCATTGGAGTTTTAATGGGTGAAGTAGAGTTCATGTCAAATTTCTTCAACATATCTCTGATATATTTAGCCTGATTTATAAAAATTCCTTCTGGGGTTTGCTTAACTTGCAAGCCTAAGAAAAATGTGAGTTCTCCCATCATTGACATTTGAAAACGCTTTTTCATGATATTTTCAAATTCTACGTACAATTCTTGTGAAGTAGAGCCAAAAATTATGTTGTCAACATAAATTTGTACAAGTATTAGATCCTTACCTTTCTTTTTGAGAAATAAAGTAGTATCGATTGTACCTTTCTGAAAACCTGACTCGGTTAGATAGACTGATAAAGTTTCATACCATGCTCTTGGCGCTTGTTTTAATCCATACAGTGCCTTATCAAGAACATAGACATGATCTGGAAACTTCGGATCCACAAAGCCTTCTGGTTGACTCACATAGACTTCTTCATGAAGAATGCCATTGAGAAAATCAGACTTCACGTCCATTTGAAATACTTTGATATTCTTGTGAGCCGCATAAGCAAGAAAGATTCTTATGGCTTCAATCCGAGCAACTGGTGCATAGGTTTCGTCATAATCAATCCCTTCTTGTTGATTGTAACCTTTTGCAACCAGTCTTGCTTTGTTCCTCACGATAATTCCAGCCTCGTCCTTTTTGTTTCGGAAGACCCACTTTGTTCCAGCAATTGATTTGTCTTTGGGTCTTGGTATCAATCTCCACACTTTGTTTCTTTTGAACTCATTCAGCTCATCCTGCATTGCATTAATCCAATCTGGATCCTTTAAAGCTTCTGAAGGCTTCTTTGGTTCAATGTTTCTCAGAAAACTTGAAAACATGTTGAAATTGGCTGTTGCTGGTGGAAAAACAGATCTGGTAGTCACTCTAGCAGACGGGTCACCAATAATGTTTTCCGGAGGATGATTCCTTGTCCATCTGTGTGAGCTTGGTAAAACGTCAACCTCTGTTTGATTGTTAGAAGAATCAAACTCATCTTGTATTGCTGGTTCTTCAGAAGTTGAAATAATTTGTATTTCTGTTTCTTCTGAAGCAGATAAAATTGGACTTAATGTGCTTTGCAATAAAACAGCTTCTGCAGTGGGAGTTTCCAACACATTTCCTTCAGGTGTAGATAGTACATCTTCATTATATGTTGAAGTTGTGTTGTCTGAAACTTCTTGTACTTGTGTTGTAGAAGCTTCTCCATTATCTTCAGAGGGTCCTGAGATATCTGTAGTGGTAGTATATATATCAGTGGTAGGTATATCATATTGACCTTGTATGTTCTGAAAGTCATCAAACGCATCATAAAACAGTAAATCTAAATCTGAATCAGTAAAAGATTTAGAAATCTCAGTCTGTTTTGAAGCATGTTCCACACTGGTTGATGTGGAAGCTTTATCACTAGATCCAAGTTCTGAACTACTTTGTTCAGAAATTCTTGTCTTTGATTCATCAAAGGATACGTTGATGCTTTCAATCACTGATCTCGTTCTTGTGTTGTAAACTCTGTATGCTTTGGAGGTTAGTAAGTAACCAATAAAAATTCCCTCATCATCTTTCTCTTGGAATTTGGCTAGATTTTCTCTATCATTCAGCACATAGCATCTGCATCCAAACACACGAAAGAATTTAACATTTGGTTTACGACAATTAATAATTTCATAAGCAGTTTTATTTAAGCGCTTATTAATAATTGTCCTGTTTTGTGTGAAGCATGCAGTTGCTACTGCTTCAGCCCAAAGAAAATGTGGTAGACTTGAATATGCAAGCATTGATCGTGCCGCTTCCACCAAAGTTCTGTTCTTCCTTTCCACAACGCCATTTTGCTGTGGTGTCATTGCAGCTGAGAAGTTGTGTGAAATACTAACTGAATCCAAATATGACTGAAGAGTTGAATTCTTGAATTCAGTGCCATTATCACTTCTGAGTTGTTGCACTTGACTTTGAAGAAGAACTTGTATTTTCTTGATAAACTTGATGATGAGATCTGGAGCGTCCGACTTTTGTCTCAAGAACTCTAGCCACATATATCTGGAATATTCATCAACCATGACCAGCATATAATTTTTGCCATTTATTGACTGAGTTCTCATTGGATCGCATAAATCCATGTGAATAAGTTCCAAGCACGTTGAACAGTTAGATAGCATCTTTAACTTGTGAGAAATTCTTTTCATCTTGCCCTTTTGACATGCAGAACAAAGAGAGTCTTGTTCTATTTTCAACTCTGGAAGCCCGGTGACAAGATTCTGAGTCCTCAACTTGTTCAATTCTCTGAAATGTTGATGAGAAAACCGACGATGCTATAACCAACTTTCATCTTCTGAAGCTTTTGAAATAAGACATACAGGTTTTGACGCTTGTATAGTTGGAAAATGTACACCATATAGTAATCCCATTCTTTTCTCCTTTAAACAACTCTGTGCCTGACTTATCCGTGATATAACAGAAGTCTTCATCAAATTCCACTTTGCACTTCTTCTCAGTAAATTGACTGATAGAAAACAAGTTGTATTGTAACCCCTCGACATACAGAACTTTAGAGATAGAGATCATTCTGTTCTTCTGAACATCGTATCCTCTAACATAACCATTCATCTTGAGAACACCGTATCCTGCATAATGTTCTACGTAGTCGTGCAGCAGGTGTTTGTAGGTTGTCATGTGTCTCGAGGCTCCTGAGTCTATAATCTACACATGACAAGCATGCAATAGCAGTTACTTCAACTTAGGTACCCATATAAGAATGGTTCCTTTCTTGTTAATAGCATCCTTATTTTTTGAACTTTTGGTTTTTACAATTTGTGCATTGAGTATATCTTTAGGAATCCATCTTTGCACATATTGTAATTCAGCAACTTTCTTTAACTGAACTTTTTGATTTTTAGACTTGACAGTATAAACTTCAACTTTTGATTTATCAGAAGAAGAAGTAGAAGATTTAAAGTTTTTCAAATGGACTTTTCTTCTTTTCTTTGAAGATTTAGGTTTAAGAGAGAATGAACTTTCATAACAGAATGAACATCGCAATCTAGTAGAAGCTTGTGTCAATAAATCAATCTTTGAAAGAAATTTTGATTTATTAGCATTTTGTTGACATTTATTACAAGCTGGAACTACTCTATTACATGAACTGTCATGAGAAGTATTCATAATCTCTTCCACCTTTTTCTTGTCTTTGCACACATTTTTCTTCAGTAAGCAATCTGAAACACAATCAGAAGTTATGTTAGTCAAATCAGAATTTAAACATACTTCTTCAGATGAAACAGGTACTTTAGAAAGAATCTTGTCATTTACCAGCTTAGAAGAATTAGAATTTGTAATATCAACTTTCCTTTTCAAATCAGAATTGATTAATTTTTCTTTCATAATATCTGACGATAAAACAGATAGATCTTTGACATACTCAGATATTTGACTTTGTAAGCTTTGACGTTGATTGCCAAATGAGTCTCTTTCTGTTATCAAAATCTTTTCAAATTCAGAGACTTGCTTTGATAGTTGCATGCATCTAAGCTCAAGATCTTTTTTTTCTTGGAAAGTTTTCTTTTCAAGATCAACTTTTTGACTTTGTAAAATTGAGATTTCTTTTTCAAGAACAGAAATTTTGTTTAAAGCTGCTTGATATTCAAGATCAAAATTCTTAGAAGTCATTTCTGGAACAGGTTTGTTTAAAATTAAAGACTTTTCATTTCCATCTACTATAATAGGATATGTAAATATTATGTCAGATAAATCAGAAACATGTGATGTAGTATGAATCTCATTTTCTTTTGGAAAGATATTTTCAAATTCAACGAATGTTTTCTCTTTATTTTCATAAGAAGAATTCAATTCGTCGTATTTAAAATAGACATTTTTGAGACCTTGAGATTCATACTCCATCTCATTTTCAGATTTATCTTCAATAATAGGTTTTGTTTCTATTTTAGTTGATGTCTCTGAAATAGTCTCTGTTTTAACAAACGTCTCAAGGATTTGTGGAACTAAAATAATAGGCTCAGAATCATTTTTGTTTAAAATGCAAAGTTTTTCTGGTGCCTTCTTTAAAACATCCACATCTGAAAGACCTAGACCAAATTTGGCCTTATAAAATTTGTTTTCCTTTTGACCGCTTGTTAAAATTTTTAGTGTCTGTTCAGTTTGACCTCTTTTGAAAATTAAATCTTCTAACTCTTTTATTCTGGTATATGCTTCAATTCTGTCTTTCATGATAAGTTCATACTGAAGAGTTAAGTCCAGCTTCTGATCTTTAAGAGTTGAAACTTCTTTTTGCTAGTCAGATATTTCATTTTGAAGCTTTACTTTGTCCATTTTTAAAGCATTTTTCTCTTCTTCTTTATCTTCTGATAATGTTTTGTATAACAAAACTTGATCTTGATGTCCCTGTATGATGAATTTTTGTTCTTCAAGTTTTTCTTTTAGTTTCAAAAATTCTGAATTCACTTGAGTTAGTTGGGGCATCAAGTTCATCAACTCTTCATTTTCAGAAGAGTCAGATTCATCAGACATTGAAGTTACCTCAGTATCAGACTCTTCCTGTAAGTGAGCCATGAGGTTGTAGTGGACCTCAGTCAGGTTTGCTTTTACTTCACTTTCCTCCTCATCTTATAGTACAACCATATTTCATCTTCAGCTTTCAGAGCTTGCCCTTTTTCAACAGCCTTTGCAAGTTGAGCTTTCTTCTTGTAGTACTCATAGTTTTTCACCTTTTTCTCTGGACAATCTCTAGCAACGTGACCTGACTTTCCACAATAAAAGCACTTGTCTGACTTTTCTTTCTCTTTTTCTTCCTTCTTTTCCTCTGTCTTCTCTTCCTTCTTTTCTTTCTCAAACTACAATTTGCCTTTGAATTTACCTGACTTGTAACCATCATGCTTGGGTTTGCTGTAGAATTTCTTCTTTGCAAACTTCTTGTGAAATCTTGTAGTTAACAAAGCCAGTTTTTCTGTGAAAGCAGCAATCTCATCTACTTCTTCAGGTTCAGCATCCTCATCCTCTTCCTCAGAACTGTCAGAAGAATCAAAAATCTTTGACACCATAGCTTTTGCCTTTAATGGTTTGATTGATCCAGATGCTGCTTTTAAAATCAATCCCGGATTTTGTGTCAGTAGAGCTAGAGAGTCTTCCACTTTCTTGTGCTTTTCTTTCAACTGACTCAGTTCTTTTGTAGCAACAACTTGTTTCTTGATGACATCCTCATGTTGATTTAATGCAGAAAACAGATCATGTAGCTTTTCTTCATCCATATCTTTGTTAATCTGCATCAGAATTGTATAAACTTCCAAATCTGGCTGAAGATTTTTAATAAAATTGAAGTTTATCCCTGAATCTGATTTCTGAACTCCATTTTTCCTTAGTTCATTCAGTATGATATTATACCTGTCATAGGCATCCTTCAATGATTCACCATCCTTGGCCTTGAAACCTTCATAAGCAATAATTCTATGGTTTCTTTTAGTCTTTTGAGACTTGGCCGATCCAAGAAACTGTTTTTCCAATTCAACCCAGATGTCTTTAGCTGAATCACGGCTGTCAACTCGGTTGAATATGTCGTTTGGAATTGCCATGATCAGAAAAGTCAGTGCATCAGTATCTCTTTGAACCGATTTCCTATCATTATCGTTGTACTGAATTGGACTCTTAGCAACACGTCTTTCAGGAATATCTGGTGTAGTTTCATTTCCAGGAATCCTTGCTGCTGTGACATGAGGATAATGGGGTCCTTCCAGAATAGAAGTCATCAAGGATTTATCTTGATTGTTCAGAAAATTTATCATCCTCTTTCTCCATTGAGAATATTCTTCTGCTTGAAGAACTGGAGGTTTGGATTTCGAACCCATACTAAGTAGATCTTTAGACATGATTGTAACAGAAATGTGATTTGAACTGATCGTTCAAGTAGTGCAGATTACACTTGATGTGTAAAATTCAAAACTGATCAAATTTGAAACGCTGGACAAAAATGACTAAGTACTAAAACTCGCAGATCACAGAATTGCTTGAAACTCGCAGACCGACAAAACTCGCACACCACTGTTTCGAACAAACTCGCAGACCAAACGACTCGTAGAACTCTGTTCCTGATGAACTCGCAGACCGAACCATGCGCGTTTAAGAAACTCGCAGATGCTTACTAGCGCGTTTTAGCAAAATCGCAAGCAAACTCACAGATGGAAGAAACTCGCATATCAAGGAGCTAAACTCGCAACCTTTGATGTGCGCGTTCTATGAACTCACTAACTTTTACTTGCGCGTTCTATGAGCTCGCTAACTTCGACCTTCGCGTTCTATGAACTCGCTAACTTCGACTTGCGCGTTTGAGACTAAATCTTCAACTTGCGCATTTTAGCGATGAACGTGCGCGTTTCACAAAATCTGCGCGTTCTTGGAAGAACTTGCGCGTTTCACAGATCTAGCGCGTTCTTGGGTTTTCCTTGCGAGTTCTTCACCTGTTCGATCAAAAATCAAGTAAAACTTGATTTCTGATTCTGTAAATCACACAATTAGTCCACTATATCAAACGAATCAAGATTACAACACTGAATTTACAAAAGAAATCGAAAATTACAATGCTCAAATCGAAAATACAGTGTTCGACTTCAACTATTCAAGAAACCAACATTTTGATCAAATTGATCAATCTAAAGTACGAATTAGTCTATGTGATCTGAACAAAACTTGATCCTATGAACAAAACCTACACAAACAAATCAATTTCTTGATTTAATTGTGCAAAAACAAGAAAACCAATGATCAAACAGTGAAGTATCAGTCCGCCAAAAAATATTTCAAAAAAAAACTTCAAATCTGATCGAATCTGCTTCTTCTTGTTTGCTCTGATACCAAATGATATTGTCCAATCAAACCAAAATAAAATAACAATCAAGAACAACAAGAATCATGAGGAAATCACATGTGTATTGATGTCACAAGTGATAGGGTTACAAGTGTTTCTCTCTCTAAATTCTCTCTCAAGGATTACAATTAGACTAGTTACTAATAAAAGACAAGGAAGACCTATTTATAGGTCAAACAAGGATACAAGGTAAACTTACAAAAGTCAACATAAAATGATCTAAACTAAAAATACAATAACAAGTCTCGGCTCACAACCCATCTCCCGGGTCCTACAACCGACTCCCGACCCCAACCCGTCTCCCGGGTCTCCAGCCGACTCCTGGCTCCATCTCGCCTCCCGGGTCTCAGCCGACTCCCGACACCACCACCCCGTCTCCCTAGGGCTTGCAACTCTCGGGCGCCCCGTGTCCCGGGCGGGGTCCCCTTACTCCAACTCCCGACGGAGTCACTCTCGGGTCACCCCTGGTCGAGCGACTCCCGGGGATTCTCAACTGGTTCGGCTGTGCCGACCTTTAGGTGGCGGTGGCGACTCAACATTCCCCATGGGGAAGACGATTTCTAGCGATTGGAAAAGACATACAAACCCACTAAAACCCACACCTCACAACCCATTAATCCCAATCGATTTGAGATAACTTCTTAGGGCTAAAAACTCCATTTTACCCCACATAACATGAACACAGACTTCTCTTTTCTAATCAGGACACAGATGATTGACCACACATTTTTCAACAATAGGAGACACCAATCAAGAGAACTTACCTTGAAGAGATTGATTTAGGCTTGATTTCAATTGCAACTTGCCCCTTTGATTTCTTTCCTCAAAAATTACCTTCCACTTCCTCTCTAGCGATTCTTCTTATCCGCAATCCAGAAATGAGGGATAAGTCTCTAGGGCTAACGTCATCTTATCCAACTTTACAACTAGACCCTCACACTTTTAGGCTTTTGAGCAACTACCCCTCCCAAACTCTACATTTATTTCAAATGAACCCGGTTATTACAAACATTTCCCCCTTTGGAAACACCAATCTGCTCTTCTCAGGAAATCAATATTCTCCCCATGTTGAGATTAAAATTGATAATATCCCCTTTGTAAACCAATCTCTCCGTTTTTGGTAAATCAATGTCTTCCTTTTAATCTTGAAAAAATAACATTCTTCTCTTTACACCAATTTCTTCAGAGTCTTTAACAATCTCCCCTGAAGTCTTTATACAGATTCTTCAAAAAGAATTTATCTTCAACTTTAGTTCCCTTTCTTTTTCACACAATCTTCAAAGAAAATTTCTTAAACTTTGAATCTTCTTCCCCTTATTCTGAAATTTTCTCCTCATATCTTTGAAAATTGAACTTTCACACTTTGTCATTTCTTGTATCTTCTCCCATGTTGTATCTATTTCTTGATAGTCTTCTCCAAAAACTGTTAACTCATTCTTGATTTTCTTCCATAAACTTGTTTTCCATTTCTTGACTTTCTCCCTAAAATTCTTGAAAAAATAAACTTTCTCAAATTTCACCATTTCTAGTTATCATCTTCAAAATTGCTTTTTCATTTCTTGAATTTCTCCCCCTTTTTGATGATGTTGAGCATAAAAATCATCAAAACATCTTCAAGAAATGTTATGTACCCAATTTCTGACCATGATCTTTCCAAATGGATTTCTGAACATCCATCAATTCAACAAATGTATTCATCCGAAACTTTTCAAATTCAGACAAATAAGAATGTAACCCCGAATCAACAAATGAATCAGTTAAAAATGCCTGTAAGCAGCACGGAGCCACTTTGTACAACGAATGTATATTGGAAAGGAGCTTTTTGATGTTCACTCCCCCAGGGCTTCCATTCAATTATCGAAAATCACAAAGAAATTTCTATGAACGTTATGATAAGAAAACGTCTTCCTTGTGTGCTTATGCATGTGTAACAAAGATTGAAGTTGCTTAGCTTTATAGGCTCTTAATGTGTAAACCATTGAGACAACAACAGTATTACACGGACTCAATGTGCATGAACAAGATGCAAAGGTGGGGCAAACTTCCTTTTGATTTAATATCCAAATCTTCCAAATGAAGACCAAATAGTGTATATGATGTGTCCCCAAGAAAATATGAAACATTTTTTTGTTGAGAAAAAGATGAGTAGCTGGTGGGGTTTAATTCAAGAGTTGGCATGGCCTAGTGCCTGTTTCAATGAAGGTCACCAAAGAATGTGAACCAACCGTAGATGTGGTTTCTCGACTCAGAAAAGATTTGTTGTAGAGTTCTGATATTCTTTTAACTCTGTTCTCATACCCTCTTTTTTTTAATCGATTAAGCTCACTTCTAACGAAACTCTCTTTTCATTTTTACCTCATCACACACCTACTCAATGATTTTGACCCCTATCCTCTCGATCACTCAAGGATAACTTCTTGGGTAGGAAACACTGGTTATCGTGAATCCATAGAAGTTCTTTTAAGTTATCACACTGATCCCGTGAATTTGTCCTAAAAGCATAATGTTGCTCAATAGTTTAACTTCAATAGTTAAAGTACAGTAATATGAAATACATATGTCAGATAAAAGTATGCTCATTAAAATTATCATGAAGATTTGAGCATTTTAAACATGAAAGATTTTCACAAAACAAGAAATTGAATGAACGAAGTGAAATCAATAGATATGTTTTGAGAATCTGACAATGTATGGAAAAGATAAAATATGAATGATTTATCAATAAAAGTTGAGGTCATGAAATAACTGGAATTTGTCTATATGAATAAAGTATAGACAATTCTTGAAAGAATCGCTTTAATGAAATAATGCTCAACGAACATTGAAGATACAAAAGGAGTTTATTACCACCGAAAAATTGTTTCATTTTGAGACATGGTAATAACAAATTCAACAAAAATACTAAACCGGTGTGTGTGAATACTTGACAGTATATAGAAAAGATAATACACAAGTATTTATCTTTGGAAACACACGGTTAGTTAAGCATGAAGGCTCATAACTGAAAACATTTTAAAATAAACACTTCTAAATTTCATGAAATCTTTTTGAGAATAAGAAGTAGTTTGAACGTTTAAGAAAATATGTTTTCATGTCTGTAAGTCATCCATCTTTCAAACATGTATGAGATTAAGGTTAGAATAATCCTTATAACAGGGAATAACGAGTCTTGATCTGAAGTAATCAGAGGTCATTTACTCCCCCTGAAATATTGCATTCACAATTTATCAGAAAAGATAATATGTATGTGTCCCTGATTCAAGTTTCTAATCACAAAACAATTAACAAAAAAAGATTGTTTAACTACCTGTTTCAATTTCAAATCAAATTCACAATGATTACAAACTGTTTTCACTTTCTCTCTTTAAACGTATCTTTCTCTCTTTACAAATTTCTCTCTAAAAGCGTACACAATTCTTCTAGTCATCTATCTATTAAAACAATACAACACAATTTATACCTACAAGCCTAACAAGACAAAACTAAAACAAACAAAATACATTGACTTTGATATTTTATTACACTTTTGACTTTGACTTTGACTTTGACTTTCACTGAGAGTTGACTTTCCAGCTTTTGATTTCTTGTACTTTGACCTCTGGTCTTCATGATATTGTATCCAATATATTTCTGCTCTAACAATCTTCTTTACATTCTTTCTCATTTTTTTCTTTCTCCTTCTCTCCAGCTACAAGTGCTATGGGATCTGCAACCTTCTCAGCTTTCTTTTTCTCATCTCTTTTCTCTTCCACCTCTTCCTCATTTTGACGTAAAGTCTCGTAGACTTCATGAAGAGGGATATCACTTAAATCTTTCATCTGCTTCATTTTGCGTGTATGTTTCTTCCATTCTGGTTGCAGGATGCTGAGTAACTTCACGTTGTTTTCAATCGGCTTCTTCTCAACCTTGTTCTTTGACAACTCATTCAGAAGAAGAACAAACCTTTCATACGTGTCCTCCAAGCTCTCATTTTCCTTCGCTTTGAATTCTTCGTAGTTGTTTATGCAGTTTGCTACCTTCAACTGGTTTCCTACCTTTGAACCCATCATCATATTTTGTAGCTGATCCCAAATATTTTTGGCAGTGTCTTTGTAACTGTCAATCTTGATATAAATCTCGTTTGGGATACTTTGTAACATAAGAGATATGGCTTGTTTATCAGCTTTTACCCGATTTTTCTGTGCATCTTTAAACTGAGCAAGTTCTTTCAGAACTGTCTCTGTCTGAACTTCATCATCATCTGATCTATTATTCGCAGGAATTTCAGTAGTGGGAATCTTCATAGGACCTTCAGTGATAGACAAATGAATGTTATCTCCATTTGCGTGCCGATCCACAAAATCAAGGAAACGATCCTTCCACTGTTCGTATTCACCTCGGAATAGAATAGGAGGCTTGACATCAGACCTAATGGCAAGTGCTTCCCTTGAAGTCATCCTGTTTCAAAAATATGCAATAAGAAACTTGAAATTGACTGTTAGTCCAATAGAAATCTCAAGAATATTGATTAACATTGAAACGAATTAGACAAAGGAATTTCTGAAATTCACTAAGTCTAGAATTCGCAGAATACACTAGAAGTACAAAGCATTCACAATGAATACATTAAACACAAGGAATTCACAAGATTAAATTTAGAATTCCCAAGCTTAAAAATAACAAACAAAATTCGCAAGACAAGAAACATGAATAGAATTCGCAAGTCAGAGGCTTACGAATCCTACACTTAGAAGATTTCAAAAACTTTTCGTAAAAAACTCAAGAATTCGTAGACTATACTTCTATGAATTCCAAGGAATTCGTAGACTAGTCTAATACGAATTCTAGTTAAGAATTATGTACTTAAGAAAAATTCTTGAAAATCTGCGAATTCTGAGGAACTCGCAACATTCACAATAGCGAATTCCATACTTGAACTTTTTCAGAAAAATAACTCTGCGAATTCTATGAAATTCACATTAGACTGAATTACGAATTCTCGACTTTTCGCAATACAGAGTACTGCGAATTCTGTCCTTGTGAAATTTTCAGAAAAAGAACTATGCGAATTCTGATTAAATCAAAGAATTCTGAGGCTTTCTACGAATTCTTCAAGATATCTGCGAAAACTTAGAGCTTTGCGAGTTCTTGGGATGAGTCTTGCGAGTTCTTCATCAAGTTTGTGAGTTCTTCAATTTTTCGAAGAAAAACTCATCTGATCTGTCCAAAATTCAACTTAGACCTCAAATTTCGTACTCAAACTTTGACAATTTGTTCTCTATTACAAGTGGAACAGATTACAATCAAAGAATTTCAACAACAATCAACAATCTATACAAATAGATCCATTACAGTGCTCGTGAACTCGTGAACTTCAAACTTTACAAAATCCACAATTCAAGATCGATTACAGTGCAATTGTCAAATAAACCTATACAATTTTGTTCTATTTCACTATACGAACAAAACCTGATCAATTACACTTCAAATTTCACATAACTCGAACATGAATCTGAAGTCGAGAACCACAGTGAAGAACTCGTTTTCATGATTTGATTTCAATTAGATCTGCTCTGATACCAATTATGTGTCCCTAATTCAAGTTTCTAATCAAAAAACAATTAACAAAACATGATTGTTTAACTACCTGTTTCAATTTCAAATAAAATTCACAATGATTACAAACCGTTTTCACTTTCTCTCTTTAAACGTATCTTTCTCTGTCTACAAATTTCTCTCTAAAAGCGTACACAATTCTTCTAGTCATCTATCTATTAAAACAAAACAATACAATTTATACCTACAAGCCTAACAAGACAAAACTAAAACAAACAAACAAAATACATTGACTTTGACATTTTATTACACTTTGACTTTGACTTTCACTGAGAGTTGACTTTCCAGCTTTTGACTTCTTATACTTTGACCTCTGGTCTTCATGATCTTGTATCCAATATATTTCTGCTCTAACAATATGTACTCCCCCTTGAAGGTTGATCATCTTTTATGCATCATAGTAAAAAATCTCTTGATCTTTGAAATACGAGTCCTAGACTTCTTTGTCTAGAAGTCAAACTCCTTAACATTGAAGTACGAGTCTTGAACTATGTTATTCAAAGCCAACATTCGTTGAAGTACGGGTTCTGAACTAATTTATCCAGAAGCCTAAGTTCTTTACTTCCCCTAGTACCTACAACACAGATGGATCTTTTGGCTTTGGTACCCACTATTATTTGGGTCCAGGTTTGTTAGTTGCGGTTCTTTTAGGAGTAATATAATAAGAACCATACCAGTAATTAACATAATCTTTACTAACAAAATCATTTGAGCCATAGTAAGAACAGTTAATTTTCTTTTGAGCTAACCTGATTAATTGATTTACAGTGTAAACAAGATCAGGTTTACCTTTATGCACATTGTTCTTCTTGGCATTGGGTGTATGCACAAATGATTTTTTGATCATGATTCTCATCAGAAGATGCTTTCACTCTCCATACTAACTTCTAATTACCATTTCTTCTTCTAAAAGTACTTAAACCATCAACATTCCTATCATAGAAAAGATTAATAGTACGAATCTGATCTTTAGAATTAACTGACCATTTTGTAGAAACAACTGTATGATGTGAACTTGATGTTTTCTTGAATGGGTATTCAGAATCAGTTGTATCATCTCTAGGTGTTTGAATAATTGAATCTGGAGTCTTCTGCTCAGTCAAATCCACCTTAAAGACAATTTCTTCAAGTTCTGTTATCTTGGAAGATAAACTGTTTCTTTCCTTGGTAAGCAGATCAATCTTTTTCTGAAATTCAGACTTCGTGTTCTGCCCTTTCATTGCTTTTGTTGACAGTTCAAACAGTTTCTTTGTAAGCTTTTTGATCTCTATCTCAAATATCTTTCTTTCTTCTTCAAAATCTTTCTCAAAATTCTTTCTTTGATCAGATATTTCTTTGAAAACTCCAACATTTTTTTGCTCAACTATCTTCCTTTCCTTTACACCTTTGCAAACTTGTCTCTCTCCATAATGATTACTTTCTCAAAATTTGTCACTTGTTGAGAAAGTTTTTCACAATTCAGATCAACAACTTTCTTCTCTTCTAAAGTCTTTTTTAAGAATTCAGAGAATTTCTGAGCAAACATTTACCTTTCATTTGCAAACCCTTTCTTTTATTTTTCAAATTCATCTTTATCTTTGGCAATCTTCTGTTCTAAATCTAAAATTTTCTTTCTCAGCTCAGCATTAGCACTTCTAAACCCTTTGTTGTCTCCTCATTCTTAGTGACAGAATCTTTTTGCTGGATTTTGACAATTTGAGATTCCAGGTCTGAGATCTTTCTTTTCAATTCAATATTCTCAGTTTCTAACACCTTTGATTTTTTTCATTTCTATTGAAACTATATGTCTCCATCTCTGAAATCTTCTTTATTAGCTCAGAATTCTGATTTTCCAAACTCTTAACTCTGTCACCCTTCAAAACTTCAACAATTTCTCTTTGAAGCTCTTTTACTCTCTGTTTATATTCATAAAAGAATTTGGAATATTTACTAGAATTGGTTGCCTTTTTCAGGTCTGCAATATGCAGGTGGAGCCATTCCTTAAGTCTATTAAAAGAATCAACTCGTTCATTCTCTAACATCTTATAGTATTCAATCACATTTTGATTTCCAACAATTTCCTAGTAATATTTCTCATGCTTTTGTACAATCTTTGCTTCAAGAGAAACAATCTTGGTCTTAAGTTTAGCAATCTCTTCTTTTGATGACATCTTGATTAGGCTTGCACTTGACCATTAACAAAAATCAGAAATTTCTCAAAAACTGAAAATCAGTTAAAAATTTGGCTAAGTATAGAATCCTTAAGCCACTGTCAACACTTTTCGCAGACAACTGGACACCAAGAATCCGTAGACTGAACCTTGCGAAAATCACACTTTCCGCAGACTACACCTTGCCGATTTCAAACATTCCGCAAACTATGCTTTGTGGATTTTGGACTTCTCGCAGGCTAAAGCTTGCGAGTTCTATCCATAGAATAAATTGCAAACCAAACAAAGCTTTTCGCAAAATATCTTGTGAGTTCTATACTTAGAATATTTTCAAGACAATTCCCTAAGCTTTCCTTAAGCTCCTCTGCAAATTCAAGCACTTTCCGCGGGCTTAAGATACCAAACAATAACTTTCCACAAATGTAGGCTTGCGGATTCTGATCTTTCCGCACAAAGGCTCTGCGAAATGATGCTTTCCGCAGACAGTGTTCTGTGGAATCTGAACTTTTCGTATGATAGCTTATGCGAGTTCTGAACTTGAAATTTTCCAACCAAAACAAACAGTCGAATAATTTGCGAGTTCTTTAAGAAACCGTACACCAAATCTTGCGAATTTTGTCCTTAACAAAAACACCAAAACTCCAAAATATGTTTTGCGAGTTCTTCAGAGGATGAACTTGCGGATTCTTTGAATCTTGCGAGTTCTTGAGTTCTTTGACTAAAAACACACTGAATCCATCGAAAATCACACCAAAACTTTGATATCCTATGAAACTTTGTGAATTTGACCTCGAACACAGTCTGAACACTTTGCCAATGAACGATTACAATCAAAAACAACAAAGATGAAAAATTTATCCAAATACAGTACGTATTCGAGTTCGAACCAAAATCTCACCAAATCCAAAATTCACACTTAACAATTGTGAATTGGACAAATCAACCTAAACAAAACTTGTTCTAAAACACAAAACGAACATAATGCAACAAGTTTTACATTCAAAAACACACAAACACTCAAAAATTAATTCTTGACAGTGCGATCTGCGAGTTCTTCAAAATTCGACCAATTTCCGGATTCTTGATTTGATTCCTGATCTCTGTCTGCATTGATACCAATTTTTATTCCCAGTATGTGCAAGATTATCAAGATGAATAATCAATTTCGATTAAAATAGTCATTTGTCATTGATCTCAAATTCACATTACAAACTCTCTCAGTTACAATAATTCTCTCACTAGATTCTCCAATATACGCAAACTGTTAAGTTCTACACATTATACAAAGACAATGAAACTATTTATACCTCTAACAAACAACAAACTAAACTAACTAACAAGCTTGGCTTTAGTTGACTTTGACTTTCCACTTTAAGACCCTTGGTCTTTGACTTGCAATCTTGAGGCTTTGACTTGGGCTTTGACATTCACTCTACATGATCTTAAAGACAACAATTTATGCTCTAACAGTTGGAGACTATGAAAATGAAGGATTCAGAAGGAATATCCGACTACGTCACTCGTGTACAAACTATGGTGAATCTACTCAAATGCAATGGGGAAATAACCAATGAAAGGGTTGTGGAGATGATTTGTGGTCATTGACGGATAAATTAGTTGATCAGAAGCAGTGCATGTGTTGTTTATTTGCAAAATAAATGCCCACTTGACAAATCAAACACCGCATGAGGCTTGGAGCAAACAAAAACCGACTGTATCACACTTTAAAGTATTTGGAAATGTAGCAAATGTGCATGTCCCGGATCAAAGAAGAACCAAACTAACAAAAGCAAAAGGTATATGGTCATTTTATACGATGAAAAAACGAAAGCCTTCAAGATATTTTATCCTGTTGAGAAAAAAGTTATTGTGAGTCATGATGTACAAGTGAATGAAGAAAGTACCTGGGATTTTGGGACGACTAGAAGGAAGTGAAAAAATAAGGAAGAAAAAAGTGAACCATCAATCGCCATACCGATAATTGTATATGCAGTTGCTCAAACATTAGAAGATGAGAGGAACTGAGAAACCCAAGGACATGAAGCTTGCAAGACCTGTATGATTCGGAAATGTTACCTTCAAAGAAGCGGTGAGAGATAAGAAGTGGAAGGTTGTAATGGATGAAAAGATAAAAGCTATCGAAAGAAATGGGACTTGGGACTTGGTGGAATTGCCGAGAGGGCATCAACCCATACGAGTTAAATGGGTATATAAGAAGAAAAAGAATACCCAAGGTGAGATAGAAAGGTAGAAAGCACGTCTCGTCGCAAACAGGGGTGTCCCTGGGGAGGGAGGTCGGACGCATGCTCAGGGCCTATTAGAAATAGGGGCCCAATTTTTAGTATATAATAGTAGTTCAAAAAATAAGTAAATAAAAAGGATAAAAAAAATTTGTATCTAATATGACCCAAAAAGAATTTAATATTATATTAATGGCCCAAACATGTATTAATTGATTATATTGGGGAAAAAATATGTAAAAAGTTAACTCACCATTTATTTTATAGTATTCTTTATTGTTTTTCAAAGCATTTCTTATCTAGCGCCAAATTCTAGAACTCCTTGCCTAGAAAACCTTGGTATATTATCCATCATTGATGTACTAGATTTCTTATTATTAACTAAGAAATTGAACTCCTATATTTTGAAAAAAAAATTTACCAACCATATGAGACGGTAACTTATATCTATATTTAGGATTTCAAAATGACCCTTGTTTTTTTCTTCATACATTATTGACTCTATTACCTAATATTGAGTGCATGAATCTTAAGTACCCTCTTCTTTTTAAAACAAGAATAAGATTGCAAGCTATAACCAACAATGCTTTTGATACTATGATTGATAGTTTCAAAAAAGTTTGTTTTAACCCTAAAGTATAATCACGGTTATGAAAAACATTAACATGATGTGAGATGGAAACCAACTAATACTAATTTATAATGATTTACATAGAGTGTTATTCTACATCATAGAACGGTTTTGTATTGATTAGATACACTTTTGCACTGTAATTTTTCATTCAATTTGAATTTTTGTAATTTTTTTTGGTTTCACGAGTTCTACGCACTGTTCAATCATGGAATAGTATTTTTGAGTTTATTTTACTGAAATTCCTTGTTTGTATTTGGTTCTAATAGTGATCGTGAGCAAATTGGCAAAGTTTCAGATCAAAACTTGAAGATTTGATAGGGTTTCGATCGAATTTGAAGGATTTTTCATCGAAAGTTCAAGAACTCGCATAATTCCTGAAGAACTCGCAAGATATGAACTTTTCGCATGAAGAACTCGCAGAGTGAAAGGATTTCACATAGCATTTAATTTTTGAAAAAGAGAAGTATGGAATTCTCATAAGAGTGTTATACGAAAATCACAGAATTCGCATATAGTCTGATACGAGAAGTTGAAGAATTTGCATATCTCTCTCATACGAAAAGTTGGTGGAAATATTTCAAAGGACAAAATTTGCATATGCCTTTATACGAAAAATGTAGAATTCGCATAAGGAGGCATACGAATTTCGCAGAATTCGCATAAGCATATCATACAAATTCTTGTACTTTTCGCATACAAAATTGAAAACTTTTCTAAGTACTCAATTCGTATAGATAAGAGATGTTGAAGATCAAGAAATTTTTCCAAGTGTAGAATTCGCATCTCCCTGTCATACGAAAAGTTTATGCGAAAAGCTTGAAGGTCAAATTTTGGTTAAGTCAAGAATTCTCTTATAATCGTGTGCGAATTGTTCAGAATTCACATACAGTGTCGTGCGAATTGCTCAGATTTCGCATATAGAGACATGCGAATATCGTAGATTGCGTATACAAAGTCATGCGAATTGCTTCTTATGTGCGAATTGTGACTTAGTGGTGTGCGAATTCCTCACTTTCTGCGAATTCTTGTGTTCTTTCTTTGATGTGCGAATTGTTTTGAAACTTAGTGGTGTGAGAATTCTTACCTTAGAAATTTTTGGAAATTTCTTTTTCTGAAAATTTTTAAGTGGTTTAATTGTTGATTATTTTCAAACTAACGATCATTTTTATATTTTCCAATCAAATCACAATAACAAAGCAATCAAGAACAATAAGAATCATTGAGGAAATCACAAGTGTATTGATGTCACAAGTGATAGGTACATGGGTTTCTCTCTTTCAAGATTCTCTCAGAGTATTACAATCAAGGCTTAGTTACTAAGAAAACAACAAGGAAGAAGCTATTTATAGGTCAACTAAAAATACAAGGAAACAAAAGACAATGTGAACATAAAATGATCTAAACAAAATACAATAACAATCTCCCCCTTTTAGATCATTTACAAACTTGTTCTGGTCCCATCTTCTGAAACAGATTCTTCTGATCCCAAGGTGTGCTTCAAACCTTCGGATGTGCTCTCTGAACTCAATCTTCTTATTGATCTCTTCAAGCATAACTTCCATGTTAAGAGACTTAACTGACCTTACACCTTCATTCTTTCTGAATCTTTCCTGCTCTGACAGAAACAATTTATCTTCAAGCACTTTTCGTACATATTTCAAAGTACCATCTGAATACTTAGCCAATTCTGATGCTCTCATGAACTGCTTCTTATGAGACTTGGTGTTTACATACATCACACCCAATTCTGGATATCAGGAGATCTGAAAAGGCTCTAGAACTCTGATCTTAGGATGGTTGAAGTTTGGTGCCAGTAGGTTTACTCTGTTCTGATTAGTTTCAATGCCAAGCTGAAAGTCAAATGTGTAAGCATTGTATACACTTCTTGTCATGAATCTTTTGATAGCATCCAAAGCATAAGCAACAACATGTGTCCTCTTTCTCTTCATCATGTCTCTGAACTCATTCACAATAAACATAATGTCTGAGAAGTTCAAGTTATCAAAATCAGCTTCTGTAAAGGTACTGATCATCATATCTCTTCTTTGAACTGTGAACTTTGGATAGTGGACATTCAGAATCTTGCACATGTGAACATTTTGGACCTGAAAAATCTCTTCTCTTTTGGCAACTGGGTAAAGTCTGCTTTGAGTCTTCATAAATCTGATGTAGTTGGCCTGATAAACCTTATCTCTGTCTCCAACACCATAGAAATTTCCTTCATCAATTGGCTGCAGAGATGAGACAAAGATTTTGGTTGTCTCTTCCAGGAATGGTACTTTGAGTGACTTTCTAATGATCTCAATGAACTTCAAAGAGTCCCTCTCAATATCATATCCTGTATAAGGAATAGAACCAACTATAACATCTCCTTTGAAAGTAACTTTCTCTATGTCACTGATTTCATAAGAGATGAGCTCTTCTGCTAGCATTGTTTCAAGTTCTGGACCATGATCTTTGGAAAATTCTTCCACTTCCATTGGAGTGACAAAAACAGGATTTGGCTTTAGCTTTATAAAGGCTTCAGTTGCACTTAGTATCTTTGGACTATCAGGGTTTCGAATGTAAGGAAGTGTATTGTCTTTGGCTCTGGCTGCCTCTTCTTCCTCTTTTCTTAGTTCAGCTTTTGCTTCCCGGATTATTTTCCTTTCTTCCTTTTCTCTTTGCTTTCTTTCTTTGTTCAGCTTATTTATGAAGTCTTGAATTTCAATAATAATTGGTCTTTCTTCTTCAAGATCTTTTGGTTTGGGCTTTGAAGTAGGGATTCTTGACCGTTTAGACTTCTTGGGCTTGTCAGATTTTGGTTTTTGCTTGGGTTGAACGGCTGGTTCTTCAGAATCAAAATCTTTAGGTAAAGGTAGAGCAACTCTTGGTTCAGAAGCATCAAGATTTTCAGGCACAGAAAAGTTTCTTGAGGGAGAAACTATTGGAACTGCAGTCAAGATTTCATCTTCATCAAACAGTCTATATGTTGGTGGAGCATAATCAACTGTACTAGCAATTTGTGCAATCTCCACAACTTTTGCTTGTTGAACTGGGAAAGTTTGATCAAGATCTGCAATCTCTTCATCTTCACTTACAAGATCATCAAAATTCTCATCTAAATTTTCTCCAAACAAATCATCCAGCACATTTTCACTCGGACTTAGATTTCCTTGAGAAATGGCATTCTGTACAAACTCTTCAACTGTGATTGAATTCTCAGGATTTGGTCCATCACTTTGAATATTGTCCTCAATAACATCCATTCCTTCCTGCTTTACTCTCCAATAACTGTCATACCTAGCAGCAGCTTGCTCATCATCATCTTTTGCATAATCATCTAGGTTGACAAAGTTGTCAGCAGTAACTCCCAACATCTCCATCACTTCTTCAACTGTGGCAATCGCAGGCTTTTCAACCCTTGATTCCGTATTGTCATAGATCATCAACTCTACTTCATCCTGTGGAACATTCTCATCTAACTGTTCTTGTTCTGACTGTTCTCCATGTGTAGTTTTAGCTACTTCAGTCCCCTGCTCCTCAATAGTAACAATAACAGTATCTTCTGTAGTTTTTTTTCTCTTATTCATCTCCTCCTCATGATCTTGTTCAGAATCACGATCATGTCTTTTCTTTAAAACTGCATCAGATTGAGCCTTGCAAGAAAGTTGTACTGCTGTTGTTAGGTCCTGTAAGTGCTTCTCCACTGAATCTTTGAACTGGTTGAACTGAGACTGTGTGACATAATCTATTGGAACCAGAGGAACAATTGGTTGGGATTTTTGCCTCAGTAAACCAATAAGATCTACTTCGGTTTGATCTGCTAGAGCTTCGGATAACAACTGAGCTAGAAGCAAAGATTTCAATTCAGAAACAGATTGAACTGGTGGTGGTTGTGGATTAGATAGTGGTGGAAGTGTTTTCTCAGGCTCCTCAACGACTGGATTTTTCCCTTTCAACATTCTCATCACCTTTCCAATCTCCTCCTCAAACTTTTTAGTTGCTTTATTCATCTCCGACTGAAACTTCTGTGATAAAGAGTTTTCAACGACCTTTAGGGCGTCATTGAGAAATTCCCTTGAAACGAATTCGGGTAAAGTAACACCGGGGCTACTCAAGCTTCCCGTTAACACAGCTGTAGAAGATACAACAGTGTGGCCTGTTCTCAAAGCTGGCGTGAAGTTAGTAATGACAGGACTTCCACCTGATCCTCGTAGTCCGGAATGCGGAGCTACTACAGATGTTCCGATCGGGGCACTAAGACTCCCGATGGTAGCAGATATGATTGGTTGTGTCCTAGGAATAAAAATAGATGTAACAGTTGGTTCTAGACCCACTTGTGCACTGAAAGAAGTCGAACTCGGGGGCAACTGAGTTCTTGTTTCAATACCTGCCATTTCTGAGTGAAAGGCAGATAGAGTGTGTGCTAAATCCTTGTGTAAAGATGAGACTATAGCCTGTTGAGAGGCAATAGAAAGGATGGTTGAGGTGTGCATATGCATTAGTGGGCGACTAATGTCTGTTTCAATACCTCCTGCTCGCAACACATGCGGCGAGGTAGTAGATGTGGCTGCCCTTCTGGAATGGTAAGTTCGAGTACACACACGCTCACCATGTTCTTTTCCTTCATTCACTCTTGACCTCACATTTTCTGGATTTTCAACTATTACTCCCTCTTCTTGCCTTATATTTCCAGAGTCGGATACAACATTCATGATTGTTAAGTCAACACCTTCCAAGTCAAGATCTCTTGCAATAGAATCAAGACTATGGTGTAAAGAATAATTCTCTAAGAATCCAAAGCTATGACCCATGTTATCATCATCATCATGATGATCATTCCCTTGATTTGTTGCATCCTGTTCTGATGTTGCTGATGGCACTGAAGTATCAGATGAGCTTGCTTGTCCAACCGATATAGTTCTTTCAGAGTTCTGACTTTCATTGGGATTCTCTTCTTGAGTGCCCAATTGAGGAATGATAGCAATCTCAGGTTGAGATGTGGAAATCACTACATGCGTGGCAGATTGTGCCTGTGTTCCCACACCCTCCAGTACAGAAGTCTGACCCTCTCCTGAACCCCTCTCTAAATTTTCTCTCTGCTCACTTTCCCGTTCAACTACTTCCGTAGTATGTTGAACCCTCACTGACTCCGCTCGACTAATTGGATCTACGTCCTGGGTAGAGATCTCCGGCTCTGGCAATCCCATGGACTCCCTATATTTCCTAACACACAAAACATTCGGATCAACATAAGCAAGCAATGCAGCAGGTACAGGCATCTCAAAAGTGAAGGATTGCTTCTGCTTTTGAAGATGTGTCATTTCATTTTCTGGGGCAATCTCATGATGTAATCTTTTTGGAATATCTCTGTTGGATCTCAATAAGCCTCGGACAATGAGTTGTAAGAACCTCTGATATGGCACATATTTTGGCTTCTTTGAATGTCTTTTGCTCAGAACTTTCTCATAAAGCTCAATCCAGATAGCCACAACATAATCAACATGCAGATCATAGATGATAGCATGGAACAGTCTTAATGTATGAATGTTGGTGTTGTCATGCCTAGAATGTCTTGAAGTTAAACACTTGTTGATCACTGAGAAGAACTGATAATAGAATGGAGGCAAATTTGACTTTTTAAAGTCACTCATCTTTGAAAGGCTTCCAACATATCCTAGAGCACGTATTCCAACAAACATTTCTTGATCTGTTGGATAGGGATCAAAAGTTGTCTTTTCTTCTCTTGAGTCTGGCAAAGGAAGATCTAGAAGCAATCTTAGTCTTTGAAAGGTCAGGATGGATGTGAAATTGTCAATGCGGATTGTGAAATGTTTCCTGTTGCCTTGCACCAGATGCTCAATGGTTCTCCATGCTTGTTGTAAATAAATCATTGGCACAGTAGCAGTTGCAGTTAAGGCAGTGCAGATTGGATGGTTTTTCAGGATCTCCTTTATCAGTGGCTTGACCATGAGATTTTCAAAGATCACATGATGATTATTTGGTGACAAAGAGAGATAATCTTGAGGATTGATCAATTGAAGATCTGGATCTGCACCAATTTCAGAATAATGAAATCGGGAAGAAGGCATGGGCATCTCCCGTGAAACATTCAGATCATGTTCATCCATCTGAACACTTTGGTCAATGATATTTTCCTCCGCCATTGATTTCCTGAAAAATATCAAAAGTATTGGATAAAATCCAATATGTCAGTATAAATCCAAAAACTTGTTTTCAGAAAACCAATTTTGAAGTACAGAACAATGTACTTTAAGATATTGCAATTTAAAGCACAGTAAGTTGCAGAAAACAATTTGCAACTTCAGATGAACGGAACGTAACAACAACACACATAACACAAAAAAAAATTGACAATGACACTTAACATTTTGAATTTATTCTGTCAAAATAACGTTGTATTAAAAAATAATACTTGAGATCTAGAAATTACTTATAATACTGATTCTGCAAAGATAACCAAAACTCTTGACTATTGAACTTTTATTATTAATATTGGAATCAAATTAGAACTTTTCAAATCTTGGATTTAAACTTAAAAAAAATCAAAGAACACTGTTCATTTGAAAACTTTGAAATTCAAATTTGAATTTCAAAATTCAAAATGAAATTATCTTTTCAATCCAAGAAACTGATTTATGACAAAATTTAATAATAAGAAACTGAAATGATATTCATAACAGGTTTGAGATTTATTTTGTCATAATAAAGCACGTGAATCCAGTTCTTGTTCAGTTCAAATCCAGAAGTTCAGGTTCAAGATTCCATTCAGTTCTTGTTCATGTTCAAAAAATTTCGAAACTTTAAGCCATAAATTCATAAGTCCAGTTCAAAAGCTCAAAGCTTTAATCCAAGAAATGAACAGTCCAATTCAGAACATGAGTTCAAGTTTAGTTCAGTTCAGTCGTTCATGTACAGAAGCCCAAAAGTTACGGGAACCTGCAAGAATAACTCTATCGAACAAAAACCTAATTACAATCAAGTATGATTTTGAAATACAAAATGAACAAATCATTAGTTTGAAAGAACAAATACAAAATGATTAGTATCTGTTATTTCAGAAAATCACATAACCAAGAAGATGAACAGTCGAAAAAAAAATTTAATCGACAAAACTGGAAATCAAACCCTAGAACTTGAAGAAATCGAATCAGAAATTGTTGGTCCCGAAGGTGCTTAACAAGTTTGTAGAAGGGGGGGGGGGTTGAATACAAACACAAGAATTAAAGTTTAATAAATTGTTTATTGATAAATCAAATACAATTTACAAGTTTGTTGCGGAATAAGATTAAGACAGACTCAATCTAAACAAACTTAAGAAACACTAAGATGGTTGCACAAGAAATTCAGAGAAAGGGGGATTAAGAGATATAGAAAAGAAAGGTTTCTATTTCGGGGTTCAAGGATTAAGCACACTTCAGATGAAGGGGTGATCTTCCTATTTATACCCTCTGCATTAAATTCATGGCAGGGCACTTTACACGTGGCGTTCACTGATTGGCTTTGGGAGTCTGACTTTTGGGAGACATGCTTTCGGCCGAACAATGAACAGTGTAGTTGACAGAGATGTTGTACGAATTGTGGAAGAGACATGTCCGTTCTGACATATCGTACTAAGTTGTGCAAGGTAAGACAAAAGGAAACTTGAGGCATAAGCTAAGTGATCATTTGATCGTTGAGTATCTCTTTCTTCAGAGATATCAAGAGTTCAGCGATCGCTAAAGCTTTTCCTCATGTTCCTTCGCGTATAAGTAGATTCGTCTTTGCTTCACTGATATCCGCATCAGGTCACTAGTAGATTCGCGTATAAGCAGCTTCGTCTTCGATTCAGCTATGAACATCTGTTGACGCGAGGCTTGTCTTCAGGGATTACGTTTACTGTTTACATCAGAAACTATCAGTGATAACTGAACAAACTCAGTCTTATCGCTGATAGTGAAACACTAATACATAGAAATGTTTATAAGAAAGATTATCAGCGATAACTGAACAGACTCAGTTTGATCCCTGATGGTGAAACACTAATACATTTTAAAACGTAATTTTCACTAAGTATAGAAGAGGGTCGTTATCAAATCACTGAGAGAGTTTGGATCAACAAAAATGAAGAACAAACAATCAAATGAACAGAAACATGATAACCTACACTGATTCTTCTAAAGAGATGAACTAGAAAGCTGAAAATCGCAAGAGGAGTCGAGAGAAAAAATCGCTGAAATCCGCAGACTGATAATGAGAGAAATGAAGAGATAGAACACATATATACTCGACAAAACGCGCAAGTCAATGAACTCGCAAGTCAAAGAACTCGCAAGTTACTGTTCATTGCACATAAACTCGCACACAACGCACGAATGGAGTTTATCTTCTCTCATATAAAGGAAACAAGGTATTTGTCTAAAAAATCGACAAATAGGTGTTTGTTTTTCACTTAAGAACCAATTTAAGTGAAAAATTCGTGAAACACGCAAGCCTAGAGAGTAAAGAAGTTAAAACTCACAAGCTGAAAGAAAATAATAGCCTAAACTCGCAAGTAACGACTTGCGCGTTTATGGAACACGCACACCACATCTAGCGTGTTTGCTTAAACTCGCTAGCTTCACCTTGCGCATTCTACAAACTCGCTAGCAATGCCTTGCACATTTGACAAACTCGCTAGCAATGCCTTGCGCATTTGCCAAACTCGCTAGCAATGCCTTGCGCATTTGCCAAACTCACAGACTATGCCTTGCGTGTTTTAGCGTAAGCATAGTGCTTTACGCGTTTCCATACTTAAAAAAATTTTGAGAAAAGTTTCCAAAAATGAAATCTTTCTAAAAATGAAAACTTTGACTTTCTCAAAATGGCAACTTTCCAAAATTGACTTTTTAGCACAAAATCAGTATTTTTCTCAGGAAAAACTTTCAGACTTTTCAGATCTTTCAATTATACATACACACTTACAGACTTTTGCATTAAGCTCCCCCTTGAAGTATGCACATATCTTAATTTCTCCCCCTTGATTTTTGCTGGTAAGCACAAATCATGAAGTACGAGTCCTGATCTGATGTGATCAGAAGTCATAGTCCAAAATGCAAACCTGTAAAACAGATAAAGTTTTGGTACTCATTGAACATGAGTCCAGGTTTGTTAATAATATCCAGCTTTTTGAAATTGAGTAAATGAATTACAAAGACTAACCAAATGTAAAGAAATGCTCCCCCTTAGAAATATAAAGAATGATGTAACTATTCATTAAGGTTCAACATACCAAGTTTGCTGACTAGAAAATTAAATCTCTTTTCATCAAGAGGTTTAGTAAACAAATCAGCAACCTCAAGGTCAGTTGAAACAAAATGCATTTCTACATCACATTTTTCAACATGGTCTTTAATAAAGTGATACATGATATCTATGTGCTTCGTCTTTGAGTGCTATACAGGATTTGATGTGATTGCTATTGCACTCTTGGAATCACAGTTGATTGGTACCTTATGGAATGTATATCCATAATCTTTCAGTTGGGTTCTCATCCACAGAACCTCTGAGCAGCAGCTTGAATCCGTAACATATTCCGCTTTAGCTGTAGATGTGGATACACAATTCTGCTTCTTTGATGACCAACTGACCAGTTTATCTCCTAGATAGTGACATGCTCCGGATGTACTTTTCCTGTCTAATTTGTTTCCTGCATGATTTGCGTCAGTATACGCTGTTAATTCAAACTTAGAATCTTTTGGATACCAAAGGCCCAGATTTGGTGTGCCTTTGAGATACCTCAAGATTCTTTTGACAGCAGAAAGATGTGACTCTTTAGGATTTGCCTGATACCTTGCACAAAAACATGTTGCAAAGATAATATCTGGCCTACTTGCTCTCAAATAAAGAAGAGATCCAATTATACTTCTGTAGGTATGTTGGTCTACTGATTTTCCAGAGATATCAGCATCCAACAAACTGCCAGCTTGCATGGGAGTCTTCATGGGTGAAGTAGAGTTCATGTCAAATTTCTTCAACTTGTCTCTGATATATTTCGTCTAATTTATAAAAATCCCTTCCGGGGTTTGCTTAACTTGCATGCCTAAGAAAAATGTGAGTTCACCCATCATTGACATTTGAAAACGCTTTTTCATGATATTTTCAAATTCTACGCACAATTCTTGTGAAGTAGAGCCAAAAATTATGTCGTCAACATAAATTTGCACAAGTATGAGATCTTTACCTTTCTTTTTGAGAAAAAGAGTAGTGTCAATTGTACCTTTCCGAAAACCTGACTCGGTTAAGTAGACTGAAAGTGTTTCATACCATGCTCTTGGCACTTTTTTTAATCCGTACAGTGCCTTATCAAGAACATAGATATGATTTGGGAACTTCGGATCCACAAAGCCTTCAGGTTGACTCACATAGACTTCTTCATGAAGAATGCCGTTGAGAAAAGCAGACTTCACATCCATTTGAAATACCTTGATATTCTTGTGAGCCGCATAAGAAAGAAAGATCCTAATGGCTTCGATACGAGCAACTGGTGCATATGTTTCGTCGTAATCAATCCCTTCTTGTTGATTGTAACCTTTTGCAACCAGCCTTGCTTTATTCCTCACGATAATTCCAGCCTCGTCCTTTTTGTTTCGGAAGACCCATTTTGTGCCAATAATGGATATGCCTTTGGGTCTTGGTATCAATGTCCACACCTTGTTCCTTTTGAACTCATTTAGCTCATCCTACATTGCATTAATCTAATCTGGATCCTTTAACGCTTCTGATGGTTCTTTGGTTCAATACTACTCAGAAAACTTGAAAACATGCAGAAATTTGCAGTTGCTGGTGGAAAAGCAGATCTGGTAGTCACTCTAGCAGACGGGTCACCAATAATGTTTTCTGGAGGATGGTTCCTTGTCCATCTATGTGATATTGGTAAAACATCAACTTCTGTTTGATTATTAGAGGAATCAAACTCATCTTGTATTGCTGGTTCTTCAGGAGTTGAAGTGATTGGAACTTCTGGTTCTTCTGAAGAAGATAAAATTGGACTTGATGTGCTTTGCAATGGAACAACTTCTTCTGTTGGAGTTTCCAACACATTCTCTTCAGGTGTGATGGATGTAGATGAAACATCTTCATTGGTGGTTTAAGTTGTGTTGTCTGAAACTTTTTAAACTTGACTTGTAGAAGCTTCACCAATGTCTTCAGAGGGTCCTGATATATCTGCAGTGGTAGTAGAATTATCAGTAGTAGGTATATCATTATTACTTTGTTCTTTCTGAAAATCATCAAAAGCATCATAAAACATTAAATCTAAATCTGATTCAGTCAAGGATTTAGAAATCTCAGTCTATTTTGAAGCAGGTTCCACACTGGTTGATGTGGAAGCTTTATCACTAGATCCAAGTTTTGAACTGCTTTGTTCAGAAATTATTGTCTTCGTTTCATCAAAGGACACGTTGATGCTTTCAATTACTGATCTCGTTCTTGTGTTGTAAACTCTGTATGCTTTGGAAGTAAGTGAGTATCCAATAAAGATTCCCTCATCAACTTTCTCTTGAAATTTTGCTAGATTTTCTCTATCATTCAGCACATAGCACCTGCTTCTAAACACACGAAAGAATTTAACATTTGGTTTACGACAATTAATAATTTCATAAGCAGTTTTATTTAAACGCTTATTAATAATTGTCCTGTTTTGTGTGAAACATGCAGTTGCTACTGCTTCAGCCCAAAGAAAATGTGGTAGACTGGAATAAGCAAGCATTGATCGTGCAACTTCTACCAAAGTTCTGTTCTTCCTTTCCACAACACCATTTTGCTGTGGTGTCATTGCAGCTGAGAAGTTGTGTGAAATGCCGACTGAATCCAAATATGATTGAAGAGTTGAATTCTTGAATTCAGTGCCATTATCACTTCTGAGTTGTTGCACTTGACTTTGAAGAAGAACTTGTATTTTCTTTATGAATTTGATGATGAGATATGGAGCATCCGACTTTTGTCTCAAAAACTCTAGCCACGTATATCTGGAGTACTCATCAACCATGACCAGCATATACTTCTTGCCGTTTATTGACTGAGTTCTCATCGGACCGCACAAATCCATGTGAATAAGTTCCAAGCACCTTGAATAGTTAGATAGCATCTTCAACTTGTGAGAACTTCTTTTCATCTTGCCCTTTTGACATGCAGAATAAAGAGAGTCTTGTTCTATTTTTAGCTCTGGAAGCCCGGTGATAAGATTTTGAGTCCTCAACTTGTTCAATTATCTGAAATGTTGATGAGAAATCGACGATGCCATAACAAACTTTCATCTACTGAAGCTTTTGAGATAAGACATACAGGTTTTGAAGCTTGTAGAGTTGGAAAATGAACACCATAAAGTAATCCCATTCTTTCTCCTTTGATTAATTATGTGCCTGACTTATCCTTTATATAACAAAAGTCTTCATCAAATTCCACTTTACACTTCTTCTCGGTGAATTGACTGATGGAAAACAAATTGTACTCTAACCCCTCGACATACAAAACTTTAGAGATAGAGATCATTCTGTTCTTGAGAAGACTGTATCCTTTGACATAACCATTCATCTTATTCCCAAAGTTAACTGTTCCTGCGTAATGTTCTACATAATCGTGCAACAGGTGTTTGTAAGTTGTCATGTGTCTCGAGGCTCCTGAGTCTATAATCCACACATGACAAGCTTGTAAAAACAATTACTTCAACTTAGGTACCCATATAAGAATGGGTCCTTTCTTGTTAGTAGCATTCTTATCTTTTGAACTTTTGCTTTTTACAATTTGTGCATTAAGTATATCTTTAGGAATCCATCTTTGCACATATCGTAATTCAACAACTTTCTTTAACTCAACTTTTTAATTTTTAGACTTTACAGTATAAACCTCAACTTTTGATTTATAAGAAGAAGAAGTAGAAGATTTAATGTTTTTCGAATGGACTTTTCTTCTTTTCTTTGAAGATTTAGGTTTAAGAGAAAATGAACTTTCATAACAGAATGAACATCGCAATCTAGTAGAAGCTTGTGTCAACAAATCAATCTTTGAAAGAAATTTTGATTTATTAGAACTTTGTTGACATTTATTACAAGTTGGAGCTACTCTATTACATGCACTGTCATGAGTAGTATTCAGAATCTCTTCCACCTTCTGCTTTTCTTTGGAAGCATTCTTCTTCAGTAAGCAATCTGAAACACAATCAGAAGTCATATTAGTCAAATCATAATTTAAACATACTTCATCAGATGAAACAGGTTCTTCAGAAAGAATTTTGTCATTTACCAGCTTAGAAGAACTAGAATTTGAAATATCAACTTTCTTTTTCAAGTCAGAATTGATTAATTTTTCTTTCATTATATCTGACGATAGAACAGATAGATCTTTGACATACTTAGATATTTGACTTTCAAAGATTTGACGTTGATGAGCAAATATGTCTCTTTCAATTATCAGGATTTTTTCAAATTCAGAGACTTGCTTTGAAAGTTGCATACATCTGAGTTCAAGATCTTTCTTTTCTTGGAGAGTGTTCTTTTCAAGATCAACTTTTTGATTTTGTAAGTCTGAAATTTCTTTTTCAAGAACAGAAATTTTGTTTAAAGTTGCTTGATATTCAAGATCAAAACTCTTAGAAGTCATTTCTGGAACAGGTTTGTTTAAAATTAGAGACTTTTCATTTCCATCTACTATAATAGGACATGTAACTATTATTTCAGATGAATCAGAAACATGTGATGTAGTATGAGTCTCATTTTCTTTTGGAAAGATATTTTCAAATTCAACGAATGTTTTCTCTTTATTTTCATAAGAAGAATTCAATTCGTCGTATTTAAAATAGACATTTTTGAGACCTTGAGATTCATACTTCATCTCATTTTCAGATTTATCTTCAACAATAGGTTCTGTTTCTATTTTAGTTGATGTATCTGAAACAATCTCTGTTTTAACAAACGTCTCAAGGATTTGTGGAACTAAAATAATAGGCTCCAAATCATTTTTGTTTAAATTGTAAAGTTTTTCTGGTGCCTTCTTTAAAACATCCACATCTGAAAGACCTAGACGAGGCTTGGCCTTATAAAATTAGTTTTCCTTTTGACCGCTTGTTAAAATTTTTAGAGTCTGTTCAGTTTGACCTCTTTTGAGAATTAATTCTTCTAACTCTTTTATTCTGGTATATGCCTCAACTCTGTCTTTCATAACAAGTTCATACTGAAGAGTTGAGTCCAGTTTCTGATCTTTAAGAGTTAAAAATTCTTTTTGCAAATAAGATATTTCATTTTGAAGCTTTACTTTGTCCATTTTTAAAGCATTTTTCTCTTCTTCTTTATCTTCTGATAATGTTTTGTATAACAAAACTTGATCTTGACGTCCCTGTATGATGAATTTTTGTTCTTCAAGTTTATCTTTTAGTTTGAAAAATTCCGAATTCATTTGTGTTAATTGGGACATCAAGTTCATCAACTCTTCATTTTCAGAAGAGTCAGATTCATAAGACATTGAATTTACCTCAGTATCAGACTCTTCCTGTAAATGAGCCATGAGGTTGTAGTGTACCTCAGTCAGGTTTGCTTTTACTTCACTTTCCTCCTCATCTGAATAGTACAACCAGATTTCATCTTCAGCTTTCAGAGCTTGCCCTTTTTCAACAGCCTTTGCAAGTTGAGCTTTCTTCTTGTAGTACTCATAGTCTTCACCTTTTCTCCGGACAATCTCTAGCAAAGTGGCCTGACTTTCCACAATTAAAGCACTTGTCTGACTTTTCTTTCTCCTTTTCTTCCTTCTTTTCCTCTGTCTTCTCTTCCTTCTTTTCTTTCTCAATCAACAATTTACCTTTGAATTTACCTGACTTGTAATCATCATGCTTGGGTTTGCTGTAGAATTTCTTCTTTGCAAACTTCTTGTGAAATCTTGTAGTTAACAAAGCCAGTTTTTCTGTGAAAGCGGCAATCTCATCTACTTCTTCAGGTTCAACATCCTCATCCTCTTCTACAGAACTGTCAGAAGAATCAACAATCTTTGACACCATAGCTTTTGCCTTTAATGGTTTGCTTGATCCAGATGCTGCTTTTAAAATAAATCCTGGATTCTGTGTCAGTAAAGCTAGAGAATCTTCCACTTTCTTGTGCTTTTCTTTCAACTGACTCAGTTCTTTTGTAGCAGCAACTTGTTTCTTGATGACATCCTCATGTTAATTTAATGCAGAAAACAGATCATGCAGCTTTTCTTCATCCATGTCTTTGTTAATCTGCATCTGAATTGTATAAACTTCCCATTCTGGCTGAAGATTTTTAATAAACTTGAAATTTATCTCTGAATCTGATTTCTGAACTCCATTTTTCCTTAGTTCATTCAGGATGATGTTATACCTATCATAAGCATCCTTCAACGATTCACCATCCTTGGCCTTGAAAACTTCATAAGCAATAATGCTTTGGTTTCTTTTAGTCTTTTGAGACTTGGCCGATCCAAGAAACTGTTTCTCTAATTCATCCCAAATGTCTTTAGCTGAATCACGGTTGTCAACTCGGTTGAATATGTCGTTTGGAATTGCCATGATCTGGAAAGACAGTGCATTAGCATCTCTTTCGACCAATTTTGTATCATTATCATTGTACTGAATTGGATTTTTAGCAACATTTCTTTCAGGAATTTCTGTTGTGGTTTCAGTTTCAGGAATCCTTGTTGCAGTGACATGAGGCAAATGGGGTCCTTCCAGAATAGAAGTCATCAAGTATTTATCTTGATTGTTCAGAAAGTTTATCATCCTCTTTCTCCAATGAGAATATTCATCTGCTTGAAGAACTGGAGGTTTGGATTTATAACCCATGCTGAGTAGATCTCTAGACATGATTGTAACAGAAATGTGATTTGAACTGATCGTTCAAGAAGTGCAGATTACACTCGGTGTGTAAAATCTAAAACTAATCAAATTTGAGACAACTTGCAAAAATTGACTAAGGACTGAAACTCGCAGATCACTGAATAGCTTGAAACTCGCAGATAAAATGAACTCGCAGAAATAACTCGCAGGCCGAAACACGCAGACCGAAACACGCAGACTGAATAAACTCGCAACACACTATTTCGAACAAACTTGCAGACCGAAGGAACCCGCAGAACACTGTTCCTGATGAACTCGCAGGCTGTACCGTGCGCGTTTTTGAAACTCTCAGAGGCTTACTCGCGCGTTTTAGAAATCTCGCAAGTAAACTCGCAGATGGAATCTCGAAGAAACTCGCAGATCAAGGAACTAAACTCGCAACCTTAGATGAGCGCGTTCTATGAACTCGCTAATAACGCCTTACGCGTTTGAGACCGAATTCTTCACCTTGCGCGTTCTTGCGATAAACGTGCGCTTTTCACAGAATCTGCGCGTTCTTGGGAAGAACTTGCGCGTTTCAGAGATCTAGCGCATTCTTGTGAGGAACTAGCGTGTTCTTCACTTGTTCGATCAAAAATCAAGTAAAACTTGATTTCTGATTCTGAAAATTACACAATTAGTCCAAGAATCAAAACTAAACAAGATTACAACACTGAAATTTCAAAAGAAATCGAAAATTACAGTGATTCACTCGAATTACAGTGTACGACTTTCACTATTCACGAAACCAACATTTTGATCAAATTGATCAATCTAAAGTACGAATTAGACTATGTGATCTGAATAAAAGTTGACCCATTGGATAAAACGTACACAATCAAATCAATTTCTTGATTTAATTGTACAAAAACAAGAAAAACACGGATCAAATAGTAACTTTTCAGTCCGCCAAAAATATTTAAAAAAAAAAATTCAAATCTGATCCAAATTTTGCTACTTCTTGTTTGCTCTGATACCAAATGATATTGTCCAATCAAATCACAATAACAAAGCAATCAAGAACAATAAGAATCATTGAGGAAATCACAAGTGTATTGATGTCACAAGTGATAGGTACATGGGTTTCTCTCTTTCAAGATCCTCTCAAAGTATTACAATCAAGGCTTAGTTACTAAGAAAACAACAAGGAAGAACCTATTTATACGTCAACTAAAAATACAAGGAAACAAAAGACAAAGTCAACATAAAATGATCTAAACAAAATACAATAACACATTTCTAGCTCATTTTCAACAGATTTCAAGATGCCTTACATTGATGAGAAAGGAAATACTGTTTTGACAAAAAGAAATTGTGTTATCGCTTATATGCCAGAGATTCCAGTCCTTGAAGCTGAAAATAAAAATCTGAAAATTCAAAATTCATCTCTTCTTGATTAGATCAATAAACTGAAAGAAAATTCTACATTTTTAGAGAAAAATTATATTTGCTCAGATTGCATTTCTAATTCTAAAATTAATTTTGAAGGAATCATTGAGTCAAAAGAAAAGGTGATTTCAAATCTTCAAACCAAGCTGAAGAAGTCTGAAGGTCTTAGTTCAAATTCTACATGGTCAAAGAAAGAATTGATGCAAAAAGAGATTGATGATCTCAGAAGAAGAGCAAATATTGCTGGAGAGATATGTGATGGACTGAAAAAGATAAACTCACAAATCTTTTCTGAACAAAATCAATTAAGAGATAAAGTGTTTAGTCTTTAGGTTGAGATAAACATGTTGAAAGAAAAAGCCACAAAAGAGATAAACAACTCAAGAGGATATAAAGAAGATTGAAATGAAAAGAAATGATTTGGAAAGAGATAATGTTGTGCTTCAAAAGAGGATTGTTGGAATGAAAGACCAAATCTCTCAAGATGAAAAGAAGTTAAAGAAAGAAAGAGAAGAGTTCGAAAGAGAAGAGTTCGAAAGAGAAAGAAAAGCTTTTGCACAAAAGTTTTCTGACTTTTCAAAGAAATCTTTTGAAGACCAGAAGGTAGTTCAACTTAAATGTGCTAAACTTTCTCAACAAGTGTCAGATTTTAAGAAAGTTATCATCATGGAGAGAGACAAATTTGAAAAAGAGAAAAAGAAAGTTGAACAGAAGAATGTTGGTGTGTTTAAGGAGATTTCTGAACAGAGAAAGAGTGTAGAGAAAGATTTTGAGGAAGAAAGAAAAGTTTTTGAGACTGAGATAAACAAGCTGACAAGAAAACTATCTGAGCTATCATCAACTATTATGAAGGAGAAGAATGCAAAGTCTGAATTGCATAAAAAGTTTGATCTGCTCTCAAAGGAAAGAAACAGTTTGTCAATCAAGATCAAAGAACTGGAAGAGATTATGTTCAAGGTGAAGTTGATTGAGTAAAAGACGCCAGAATCAATTATTCAATCACCTAGAGATGATCTAGCTGACTCATAATGCTCATTCAAAACATCTTCAAGCTCACATTTTGTGAATGTTTCTAATAATCCTTTATTTGTTTTAGATGATAATCATACTTCTAAACATAAAGATCATATTCGTCCTTCTAACCTTTTCTATGATAAACTTGTTGATGGGTCAGGTAAACATAAAAGGACAAATGACAAAGAAAAGTGGATTTCGAGAGTGAAAGGATCCTCAGATGAAAAGAAGGACGAAAAATCATTTGTGCATGCCTCCAATGCTAAAAGTAACAATGCTCCTAAAGGTAAAACGTTTGGAAAACCTGATCTTGTTTATACTATTAATCAATTGATCAGGTTAGCATAGATGAAAATTAATTGTTCTTACTATGGTACAAATGATTTTGTTAGCAAAAATTATGTGAATTACTGGTATGGTTCTTTCTACATCTCTTCTAATAGAACTACAAGTAACAAACCAGGACCCAAATACCAGTGGGTACCAAAAGCTAAATTTGTGTTGTAGGCACCTAAAGACTAAGGGGAGAAAGATGAATGGCTTCTAAACACTACAGTTTAGAACCCGTATCTAAAATATCAAAGTAGACTTCTGAATACAATAGTTCAGAACTCGTAATTCAACGAATGTTGGTTTCCGCCAGATCAAAACCCGGTCTTCAATGTTTAAGATGTTTGGCTTTTGAACAAAACAGTTCAAGACCCGGTCTTCAATGATAAAAATGAACAATTACTATTCTCACCGGAGAATACGTGAAGATGGCTTCTGGATAATTTTGTTCAGAACCCGGACTTAAGTGTTTCTCTACTTAAGGATGCTGATAAGATACATTTTTTAGGAAGTTTACTATTTATTTGAGGGGGAATTTGTTTAAATTTTCATTGTCATATTTTTTTTATGGGGGAGATAGTAGAAAAGAGAACTGTTGTTAATTGTTATATTCATAATGTTCTCTGCTAATAATTTGACATTTTATAGATATCGAGGTGGAGTATCTGACGTTTTGTCAAAGGATGCTGTTAGATCTGTTTTTATAGTAATCATTGTATTTATTTTCTAGCCTAGTTTGTTCTTAATGTTCTATCTGTTTTGTAAAGGCTAGGGGTATTTAAGTCCCCTTAGAGCCTTTGTTTTGTAACCTTGGCACTCACATTTTAATACATCAAATTACTTTACGCTTCTCTACTTTCTCTCTCTAAAGATTTAGAGATTCTTGGACTCTCAATTGGTATCAGAGCAATCTGAATCTTGAGAGGATTGAGAGATTAGTGATTTAGTTTCTGGATTTGTGAATTGAAGCAGAAAACTCGATCGATTTTCTTGATTTTTCAAGAAAATCTCGTTTTTTGCTTCTTCATCAAATTTGGACAGGATTTTGATCAATTTGTGTTGAAATTGGACTTTATTGATTCGTTTTTGCTAATCGATCATAATTTCTTCATGTTATTTTGCATAAAAATCATCATTTGATCATCAATTTTATGTTTAAAAGTTTTCTGGAAAAACAGGAGTTCGGTACTATTTCATTCTAGATTTTTAGATTTTGTTGATTTTAATCGATATTGTTGATCAAAAGTTGTTAGAAAGGTTTTTTCGATATTAAGTGTGTGTTTTTCATGCATAAATTTCTTGGTTTGATTTGATCTTGCGAAAATTTTGTGAGTTGTTAAAGTTTGCGCTTCATTCATAATGCTTTGCGCCTCATTCATAAATTTTACTTAAAGTTCTTTGTGGTTTAACTCTTGTGTTAGTGAATTTTCAGGTTTGCGGTTCACGTTGGAAACGCAAACCTTCTAGTTTCTCGACTCTAGTATACACAAAGTGCGTTTCACTCTGTATACGCAAAGTATACTTCGCGATTCTCTCTTCAATCGCAAAGTTCATCAAACACAAAGTTTTTCGTGCATCAAGTTTTCGCTTCACTCACAAACGCAAAGTCTCAACTCGGAAAGTCTACTCACGCAAAGCTTCATCTTGCGTTTCACTAAGCAAACGCGAAGTTCAGTTTGCGGTTCTCTCTTGAAACGCAAATCTCTAGTTTGCGCGTCTCCCATACTTAGAAAATTTTCTAAATTTTCTGATTTTTTCACAAGATGTCTTTGCAAGAACAACTCTATAAGAATGACCTCATGATGTCTTTGGGGTCTGATACTCGTCCACCTGTACTCATCAATGAGAACGAATTCGAACAGTGGCAGGATCGGTTTATCAACTTTATTGAAAGACAACCGAATGGGGAAAACATGATGAAATCTCTGAATGAGGGTCCTATGGAGAGGCCAATGAAAGTGATCCCAGCTACTGCTACTACTCCAGCTACAACAGTTGAGAAAGCTTTAAGAGATTATGAAGCTAAAGAGCTCTTAAGATATCAAGAAGACAGTCAGGCTAAGTCAAATCTGATCCTTGCTCTTCCCAACTCCATCTATAACAGAATCGATTGCTTCAAACATAACCCAATGTTGATGTGGACACAACTTGAGAAGATTATGCTTGGTACTACAATTTCTACTCAGTTACGACAGACCAGGTACATGAACAACTTTGAAAAGTTCAAGGCCAAGGATGGGGAAAGTTTGAAAAATGTTTTTTATCGATTCTGGGTTGTTATCAATGATCTCTACAAGATTAAAGTTACCAAGACTGAGTTGGAGGATAACTTGAAGTTTCTGAACGCTTTACAACCTGAGTGGAACAAGTCATGCCACAGAATGAGAAACGATGTCAGAATCTCAACCATGCCAATTCAAAAGTTATACAAAATCTTGATGACAGATGAATCTATGGTAATGGAGAAGAAGGCAAAAATGGATAAGAAGAACAAACCTCTGTCAGTAGATCCCATTGCTCTTATAGCTAGCCAACTGGCTGAGCAGGCTTTGACCGAATCGACTTATGATGGATCTACAGATGATGATGGCGAAGCACTCGAAAAGGCCATGATACTTTTGACTCAGCACTATCAGAAGAGATTCAAGCACAGATCTGGTTCAAACAACCTGCGGTTTACTTCTGGTTCTAAAAAGATAGAACCTGGTGCTCCTTCAAAGACATACACTCCAAAGTATGAACCAGCTAAGGTGGTTGAACAGAAGAAGGATGAGAAAAAGGTGATGAATTGCTTTAACTGTGGAAAGCCTGGACATATGGTTAAGGATTGCAGAGTCAAAGTGGTAAAGGATGTTGCTTTTTACCGAAAGAAATTGGCTCTAGCTGAAAAGAAGGAAAGTGGAACCATCCTGTTGGCCGAAGAAGAATACTGGTTGGATCATTCGGACAACGAGGCTGAAAATGAGGAAACTGCGACTATGTGCTTTACAGGTGATGACAAATCTGATGATGAGGAAGAGGATACATCATCTGATGGTTCTAAGGTAATATCTGCGTTTAACTATAATTTCTTCTTATCTCAAATGAATGTTTTTATCACTCCTTTGCATGATTTGCGCTCAAAGTTCGTTTCTGAAATTTTTAAAAATCAAGAAAAGTCTGATTTAATCGATAAACTGCAAATTTCTTTAAAAGATGAAAAATCAATTTTAATTGACACAAGAGAAATTTAATAAGCAGTTGATCGAGTTAGAAAATTCAAATCAGACTTATCGTGATTCGTTGACTGAACTGACTTCTTCAAATAAAATTCTTTCTGACAAGATAATTGTTTTAGAAAGGAAATTGTATAAAAGAGAACAGTCTGAGCAAACCATTTACATGAATAAACCAAGGAGTGAAGAAGCCATAAAAGAAAAGTGGGGACTTGGTTTTGAAAATCCGCATTTTTTAAATCATGCTAAAAATGAAGTTTCTACTTTATACGAATATGATCATTTTACTCTTGCAAAATATGCTCCTTAGTTTAAATTCTTTTGGACAAATGAGAAACAAATTTTGGAAGAAGAAAATGTGAAAAGAATGAAAAACAAGAGGATGGAAATGCCATTTGTTTACACCTCTGAATATGCAAATTATTTTCCTGATAAATCTAAGAAATCTAGAAAATCTAAAAATATTTTAGATGTCAAATCTTCCAATAAATCTTCATTTTCAACAGATTTTGATGATATTTTTACTAACACTGATAAGAAAAATGTATCTCCGGTGTCTTATGATACTAAGAAATACATTCCCCCATTAGTGTTAGAAGGTAAGATTGTTGATCTTGAAGATAGATTGGAAGAACAAAATTTTCAAACTTGTTTAGAAAACGATTTATTTCTTTTTATAATGAAAACAAGTTTTGAAGATAAAATTTCTTCTAGATTATCAAAAGATTCTAAGGAAAATTCTATAGTTTTACAAAATAATGGCCATTTACGTTCCACGTTGGAAACGCAAACTGATGATTTTCGCATGCAGTTGGACGCGCAAAGCTCATTTTGCGCCTCCAATGGGAAGCGCAAACCTCCTCCAGACTTGCGCAATTTTGAAAATTTTCACTCCGAGGCTAGTTCTTCAATGTTAAAAGCTAAGACTGATTTCTTTGATAAAGTTTCTTCTTCTGATTCAATTATTGATGATTCTTTACTGCTAAATGTTAGACTGTAATTGTATTCAAGATTAAATGAGGGTCATTATTGTAATTGTTGTAATAGTTGTTTGTGTGTGTTGTAAGAGAGCTTAGATGGTTTGACCTTGCTTGGTCATGTTGACCTATATATAAGCAAGTAGTTGTGTTGTTTAGGAGAGACTTGTGTAAGTAAGAGATTAAGTGTGTGAAAGTGAAGGTGTAATATTGGTGGTTGTTGAGAGAGAGTAAGAACACACACACACAAAGAACAAACACACATACGTGAGATCTGTGACTAATTGTTAGATCTGTGATTAATTGTAATTCATATGTTTGATCTAATAAAAGTGTTTGTATCAATCTAAATGTGATATAGCTAGTAATTCTTGGGCCACAATTGGTATCAAAGCCAAATCTGTTTGAAAATCAAGAAAATGTTTTGAGTCGTACTGTTCATGTCACTGTTCATAAAAGTTCAAATCGATTTTGAGTTTTAGTGGAAATTTTGAGTTGAAATCGATTAGGTTATGTTCGTTTTGTGAAATCGATCGAGTTAGTATGTTTTAATTCTTGAAATGCATGTGATTTGATCATCAATTTGAAGATTTGGTGTTTTTCGAGTTTTTGAGTTTCACGTACTTTTCTTGAATTAAAATGTGATGATTTGTGTTTTAATCGAAATTGCTTGTTATGATTGTGTTCGAAATGTGTTTGTGAATGAATTGTCAAAATTTCAGATTGAAATTCGAGGTTTAGATAAGTTTTTGATGTAAATTTGTTGATTTTAGAAGTATGCGTTTCATTCATCTGAGATGTGCGTTTCACGACACAAACGCATTCTGAGTCTTGTGTTTCAAGGCGCACACGAACAATAAGTTTTCATTCTGAGTCTTGCGTTTCAAAAGCACAAACGTATAGTTAAATTGTGCGGGTCATTCGACAAACGCATAGTTAAGTTGTGTGGGTCATTCGACAAACGCATAGTTAAGTTGTGCGGGTCATTCGACAAACGCATAGTTAAGTTGTGCGGGTCTCACTACAAACGCATAAGTTTGGTTTGCGTTCCTTACTTGACACGACGAGTGTAGTTTACGTTTCACACTTAGAATTTTTTTTGGGAAATTTTCAAAACTGTAACACACCCTTTAAATGTCAAAAAAAATTTCTCTAGGGGCACTGCCCCCATACCCCCGCAAGGGCGTTGCCCCTTGACCCCACCCGCTAACCGGGTAGCGGGACCCCCGTGCTAAGTCTGCGGAGGGGGACAAAAGTTCTTTCTGTGATCAAAATCTCTTAATTTTTTTTAAGATTTCAGTAATTTTCTTGATTTGATTGGATTTAAAGATCTTTACTAGCTAATATTCTTCATCTTGTGAAGGTACATACATCTTTCAATCATGGCAAATGAATTTCTCTCTATGGGATCTCATATAAAGCCTCCGGTCTTATCTGTTGGAGATTATTCACAATGGAAGAAAAGAATGACATCTATCATAGATGGTCCGGGAAATCCACAATCGTTTGTACCTGGACAAGCAGCCACAGCTACATCTCCAGCAATCGCAGATCGATACGTGCCAAAACCATATCAATTCTTTACTGATATGGAAAAGGCAAGACACAAGATAGATGAAGAGGCACTTATCTATCTTACTATGGCAATTCCTAATGACATCTACAATCGCGTAGATAGTAGGGAATCTGCAAAAGATTTATGGGATGAATTGGAGAGACAGTTTCAAGGATCAAAGAAGTCAATTCAGACAAAGCTGAATCAGAGTATAAATGCATATGAAGGTTTCCATGCGATAAAAGTAGAGACTTTGTTGGAAACATACAATCGTTTCAATGTGATACTGAATGACCTAAGGAGAAATGGGATGAACAAGTCAGAATCAGAGATCAATTATAAGTTCATCAAGAACTTAAACCCAGAATGGAAAAGCTATGCTATCAACATTCAGATGACCAAGGATATGGCACAAGAAGACGCCAATGATATCTTCACAACTTTATCTCAGCATGAGGATGAAGTAAAGCAGCTTGGTGATGAAAAGAAGATTGTCAAATATTCTTTAGCCTTAATGTCTGAACGTAAGAAAGGGTCAAGTTCCAAGTCCAGTTCTTCTTACAAGTCAAAGTCAAGGAAATCCAAAGTTCTTCTAACTGAAGTTACTGATTCAAGCACTGATCAATCTTCTACTGAAAGTGAAGAATATTCAGATGAGGATATGCAACGATTCGCTGAAAATCTGGCTCTTCTCACAAAGCAGTTCAAAAGCTTTGGAAAGAACAAGTACAAGCCGAAATATGAGAGTTATAAGAAAGACAAGTACAAACCGAGATCTGAAAAGAAGTATGAGAAAAGTGGAGAGAAAAGAGATGAAAAGCGAGGAGAGAAGAGAGAAGGAAAGAAAGAAGACACTGAGCCGAAATATGGTAGATGCTATAACTGTGGAAAACCAGGTCATTTTTCCAAGGATTGCAAGTTCAAGCGTACAAAGAATTCTGAATATTATGCTCGGAAAACACTGTTAGCAAAGAAGGTGGAAGAAGGTCAGAACTTAATGGCGGAAGAAGAGAATTGGTTGTACAAGAGTTCTGATGATGAATCTGCACACTTTACTCAGGTGTGTATGATGGCCAAAGTAGATTAGGACATTGGATCATCTTCTGATCATTCTGACTGTGGTTCCGAGGTACGTATTCAATCCTTAAAGGCTCAAGTTAAGTTCATGAAAGAAGAGTTTAAAACTTTAAAAGGCAAACTTAGTCATGAAAGACAAACAATGTTGAATTTTCGTGATGAAAATTCAATGTTGAAAGATGTGGTTAAGGAAAAGGAATTTGAAAAAGATTGTTTGAAAAAGGACAAAGATGTTTTAAATTCAAAGATATCTGAGCTTGAAAAAGATCTTGTAAACTTAAATGCTGAAAAAGGTGATTTTCAACTAAAATTTGAAGCATGTTTTCAAGAAAGAAACGAGGCATATTGTAAAATCAAGCAACTGGAGGATTTAAATCTGAAAAGAGGACAGACTGAGCAAACATTAAATCTTTTAACAAACAAACTCCAAGATGTCAGATTTTATAATGTTAAAAAAGGTTTAGGTTTTGAACCAAATACTGTTTTGAAAAGAGCACCATAAAATTTGTATAATTTTGATAAAATGGGCTCTAATTCTACAAAACCTGATATTCATGATACTTTTGTAAAAGGTAAAGTTGTGAATGATGATGACATTTCATCTTGCGCTGATTCTATTTCAAGTTTAAAATATGTTGGTTTTGCTTATAAAGATTTAAATGAAAGTTACAAAACAAGAAAGATAGAATTTAGTGAATTTACTTCTCTATTTTTTCCTTGTTTACCAACAGAATCAGCCAAGGTTGAAGAAAATAATACTGAATCTCAGTGTCAGTTTGATGAATCTGATTTAGAAACTGATGTTGAGAATCAAGTGTTATCATCTGATTTATTCACGTCAAATTCCTCAAATGGTTCAGAAAGTGAAAATATCATGAATCAAAACCTTACTTCTGATTTTTCAAAAATTATGACTGAGGAGATTTTTATAGAAATGATGAATGCTTCAGATCCTGTTCCTATTATAGAGAAAATGGAATCAAACTCTGAGGTAAATCAAACATCTAATTTTGAGTAGCAAATCACAGATCTTCAAAAGACAATTAAAGAGTTAGAAGATGAGAATGTTGATCTCAAATTCAAACTTGACAAGTCTTCAGAAGAAAACAAAGAACTCTCTAAAGAGTTAAATATTTTAAAAAATGATTTGTTTCAACAAAATCTAAAGGAGAAAAAGATGTTTGACTCTACAAACTGGAATGTTCATTCTAATCCAGAGTTTGATACTGTTAATTCTAAATCTTCAGTTGTTTATACTTCTACTCCTGAATATCCTCCGAGTATTTTTTAAAAAGGAGAAACATCTTGTAATTCAAAGGCAAAATCATCTTCTTCAAAGAACACTAACAAGATTATGTTTCCTGTTTCAGATGTAAAAAGGCAGAATGGTAAAGGAGAAAGGGTGAAGAATGTGAAGGAAAATAAAGTTGCTATAAATAAATGTAAAATCAGTGATAGTGATAGTTTGATGTGTAAAAATTCTAACGTTTCCAAATGTCAAAGTTGTATGAATGATTGTACTTCATTGGGTAAATCGAAGCTTTTGACATTTGCACGTAAGAGTTTTATTTGCAAACACTGTCATGATAATGCATTTATCATTCCTTCTATTCATCCTAAATCTAAAGTTGCCAGAAAAACATCTCATGTCAATTCAGCTTCAAAATCCTTAACTCATCAGGCTAAAAATTTTCATGCTAAGTTTGATCATTTTTCGAAAAAGAAAACATTTCATGAGCTTAATGTTAAAATGGTATGGAAATGGGTACCTAAGCCTCACTATGAGTGGCGAATTAAGGCTAAGGTAGATGATATTGATGAATTGCGAAAAGCTAACAAGAAAGGACCCATCTGGATATGGGTACCTAAACAGAAATGAGTTGTTCTCTTTGCAGGCCTCACATACATGGTATATAGATTCAGGATGCTCGCGCCATATGACAGGATTTAAGCATTTACTTCATAATTATGTTGAGGAACCTGCCGGTACTGTAAGTTATGCTAATTCTGAGGTTACTGGATACATTCAAGGACACGGATCGTTAACAAATGGCATCGTGACAATCAAAAGAGTACTATACGTAGAAGGACTTGATCATAATATTTTCAGTACAAGTCAATTCTGCGATAGTAAATTTGAAGTTCGGTTTATGGATAAATGTTGTTATATTGAAGATAAAGATGATCGTGCAGTTTTTAAAGCCAAGCGGAATGCAAATCTTTATTCTGTGAATTTTCCAACACTTTCTGCATCAAGACCTGTTTGTCTGATTGCAAAAGCTTCACGAGCTGAAAGTTGGATATGGCATCGGCGTCTGTCTCATCAAAACTTTGATGCGATTAATCAATTGGCGAGACAAGGTATTGTCAAAGGTCTACCAGAACTAAGGTTTGAGAAGAATTCTCTTTGTCCAGCTTGTGAAATGGGAAAGATGAAGCGAACATCTCATAAAGCAAAGACAGAATTCTCAACTTCAACACCTCTTGAATTGATACATATGGACCTTTGCGGCCCGATGAGGACTCAGTCTATCAATGGTAAGAAATATATTTTGGTCATGATAGATGAGTACTCCAGATATACTTGGCTGGAATTCTTAAGGAACAAATCAGATGCAGCAGAGCTGATCGTTGAGTTTTTAAAGAAGATTCAGGTTCGACTACAACTACCGATTATATCTTTGAGAAGTGACAATGGCACGGAATTCAAGAATGAAAAGCTTTAGAGTTATCTCATATCTGTTGGGATCTCTCACAACTTTTCTGCTGCCTACACTCCTCAGCAAAACGGTGTAGTTGAAAGGAAGAATCGAACACTGGTGGAAGCTGCAAGGACAATGTTAGCCTATTCCGAATTGCCAATGTTTCTGTGGACTGAAGTCGTAGCTACTGCGTGTTTCACACAAAACCGCACGATTGTCATCAAAAGACATAAAAAGACAGCGTATGAACTTATTAATCATCGAAAACCGAATATTAAATTTTTTCGGACTTTTGGTTGCATGTGTTACATTTTCAATGATCGAGACAATCTTGGTAAGTTTGACAAGAAGGCTGACGAAGGCTATTTCATTGGTTATTCATTAACATCTAAAGCCTATCGGATTTACAATAGACGAACCAAGACGATCATGGAGAGCATTAATGTGTCATTCGATGAATCATCAACGTTGACTTCTGAACACAACAGTTCAGAACTCAAACTTAAACATAAAGTTTCTATTCAAGACGGAATAGAACCTGAAGTCCAATAGAATAAGTCTTCTAATTCAAATAAAATTAATAAGATTTACCTGCAGTATATGATGAATATGAGGAAGATAATACTCAAGCTGAAATTCATCCGATTCCAAGTACAATGAAATGGACAAGAGATCACCCACTTCATAATATCATTGGTGATGCACAGTCGGGTGTACAAACGCGTGCAGCATCGGCTAATTTTTGTTTATATTCAAGTTTTTTAAGTTCTCTCAAGCCGAAGAAAGCTTCAGAAGCCTTGCACGATCCAAATTAGATACTGGCGATGCAAGATGAACTTCTGCAATTTGAGAGGAACAAGGTTTGGCGACTTATACCACTTCCAGAAGGAAAATCTGTTATTGGAACAAAGTGGGTTTTCAGAAATAAGAGAGATGAATCTGGAGTTGTAGTTCAAAATAAAGCTCGCCTTGTTGCAAAGGGTTATTGTCAACAGGAGGGAATTGATTATGAAGAAACATTTGCTCCTGTGGCACGACTGGAAGCCATACGTATCTTCTTATCTTATGCAGCGCATAAAAATTTTACGGTCTTCCAAATGGACGTAAAATCAGCATTTTTAAATGGGATATTGCATGAAGAAGTATATGTTGCTCAACCAGAAGGATTCGTTGATCCAAAGAACCCTGATCATGTCTATGTCTTAGACAAAGCATTGTATGGACTCAAACATGCACCAAGAGCTTGGTATGAAACTTTAACTCAATTCTTACTCGCTTCAGGATTCAAGAAAGGTACAATTGATACTACTCTCTTTTTGAAAAAGCAAGGTGATGATTTGATTCTAATCCAGATTTATGTAGATGATATAATTTTCGGTTCTACAAATTCAAAGTTTTGTAAAAACTTTTCAAGAATCATGGAATCTTGTTTTGAAATGTCAATGATGGGCGAACTGAATTTTTTCCTTGGTCTTCAAGTGAAACAGTTACCCGAAGGCATTTTCATTAATCAGTCAAAATATATTCGAGATATTTTAAAGAAATTTAACATGACTGACAGTTCAGTGATGAAAACACCGATGGCAACGGGCACACTTTTAGATGCAGATCTTTCTGGTAAATCAGTAGATCAAAAAGTGTACCGTAGCATGATTGGTTCACTGATGTATTTAACTGCCAGTAGACCGGATATTATGTTTGCTACATGTTTCTGTGCGAGATATCAAGCTAATCCGAAGGAATCACACCTGGTTGCTGTAAAAAGGATACTTAGGTATCTTAAAGGTTCTACTGAGTTAGGCCTTTGGTATCCTAAGGGTTCGTCTTTTGATTTAACTGCCTATACTGATGCTGATCATGCAGGTTGCAAACTGGATAGAAAGAGCACCTCTGGTTCTTGTCAGTTCTTAGGTGATAAGTTGGTTAGTTGTACATCTAAGAAACAAAATTGTGTTTCTACATCCACCGCCGAGGCTGAATACGTAGCTGCCACAAGTTGCTGTTCACAAGTCCTCCGGATGCGAACACAGTTAAAAGATTTCGGATATACTTACCAACGAGTCCCTATCTAGTGTGATTCTAAGAGTGCGATTGCGATAACAGCTAATCCAGTACAGCATTCCAAGACGAAACACATCGACGTGCGTTATCATTTTATAAAGGATCATGTTGAGAAGGGCGATATCGAGATGCACTTTGTGACTACAGACTACCAGTTAGCTGACCTTTTCACCAAGCCGTTGGATGAAAAGAGGTTTACCTTTTTAGTTAGCAAACTTGGTATGTTAAATGCTACTTCATGATTCTAGGGGGAGTTTTCTAAACTTATACTTTATTTGAATATATTTTGGATATTTCATCATATGTTGACTGACTAAAGCGGAATCATTTTTATAATGATTACCAAAATCTTTTTCTTGCAGGATATGTTATGTGACAAAGGCTTCTGAACAAATTAGTTCAGAACCCGTGCTTCAAAGCATAATGGCTTTTGGACAATTCAGTTCAAAACCCGTATTCAAATGTTTTCTTCTGAAGGATGCTTTCAAGATTACATCTTTTCAGGAAGTTTTTCGTTTGAAAGGGAGTTTGGAAATTATATTGCTATATCTTTTATAAAAATATCTCTAAAAAGATTGATATTTTACAGATATAAAGGGGGAGGATATCTAGTCAAGGATACTTTAACTGCTATATTCATTCTAGGGGGAGTTAAGGATTCCAATCCAAAGGTATAACATTCTAATCCTTATACTCTAACACTTGTGAAAGAAGAACAACTTTCACTTGTGAAAAATGGTTTTAAAATGTTCAAACCACTTCACGATCTTAAAATGTTTTTCTGATTTGAGAAGTGTGCATTTTAAATGATTTTTGGTTACAAAATTGCTTATCTGGCCGTGTGTTCTTTAAAAGAATAATACTTGTGTATTTTCTTTTCTATATACTTTGTCAAGTATTCATACACACACTGGTTCAGTATTTTCAAATTGATTATGTTATTACCATGTATCAAATGATATATCTTTCTGTGGTAATACTCCCGTCGTTTGGTATTCACAGTTGTTTGAATCAAACGTCATTTCATTTTTTTTACTGTGCTTTCATTGATAATATGTTTATATATTGTTCATATAAACAACATACGTCTTTGAATTCCCAAATATTTTTCTTCATGATAATTTGATCTGATCTTAATTATTGTCAGATTCTCAAAACATTTCTATTCTTTTCATTCATATAAAGTTTTGAGAAATCTTAAATGTTCAAAATGCTCAAATTTCATTTCTGATTTTTGAATGAGCATACAAACACTGACATATGATTTCTTGTGCTTTACATGTCAAGAAAATCATTGAACATCATGTACTTTTAGGAACATGGGATTCAGTGTGAGTGCTTACTAGATCTTCCATGGATTCACGATAACCAGTGTTTCCTACCCCGGAAGAAATACTTTGAGTGATTGAGGGGAGAGGGGTCTAAAAGAATTGAGTGTGGGAGTGAGCTGAGGTAAAATGGAAATGAGAGATTGGTTAGATGTGAGCTTAAATGTTTAAAAGAAAGAGGGTGAGAGAACAGAGTTAAAAGAATATTAGAACTCTGCACCAAACATCTTTCTGAGCCGGGTAGCCACATTACTGATTGGTTCACATTTCTTTCGTGACCATCATTGAAATAGGCAAATAACCCATGCCATTTCTTGCATAAAACCTCCCTAGCTACTCATTCTTTTCTTAAAAAGAGAATGTTTCATATTTTCTGGGGAAGCAGCACATAATCTATCGGATCTTCACTTGGAAGATATTGATATTGAAAAAGAAGGAAAGTTGCCCTACCTTCGAACCTTTCTCATGCACGTTGAGTCCATGTATAATCATTGTTGTCTCAGTGATTTACATACTTTGAGCCTTATGAAACACAATCATTGTGCTAATTCTTTCAAAACACAAGCACGAGCACACAGAGAATATTTTTTTCTGTCAGAACATTCATAGAATTACCTTGTGTTTTTCAATGATTTAATGGAAGTCCTTGGGAGTCAACATCAAACAAGCTCCTTATATTGTACATTCGTTGTACACAGTAACTTTGTGTTACTGACAGGCACTTCTAACTGTTTCATATGTTGATTCAGGGTTACCATTTTTATTTCGTTTGAATTTGAAAAGATTCAGATGAATATGTTCGTGAATCTAAGGCCAATCCAGATCAGATGTGAGAATGATTTTCCTATATGGGGAGATTGTCTATTATCCAAAGGAGGAGATGAAAGTTCTTGAAGAATGTGCTTATCAGATGGTGGGAAGTTCATTCAATGACGGATCTGACTTTGAAGTGTTTTAATGATTTTGATTCTTACAAATCATTAAAAAGGGGGAGAATAATCAAAGTTCAAGATCAGATTGAAGTTTTAAAGATTTCAGAGGAGATAAAGTTTTCAGTTGATTGAAGTCAAAGATTAAAGAAAGTTTGTCAAAGAAAGCTTATCAAAGAGAAAGTCAGAGTTTATGCAAAAGTTAATTCAAAGAGAAAGACAAGTTTGAAGAATTGTCAAAGTTTTCAAGATGTCAAAGCCAGAAAAGATTTGAAGTTGAAGTCAATTCTGAAGATATAAAGACCTGAAGATTATTGCCAATTTTTTTTTTAATATTGAATCCAAAGGGGGAGATTGTTAGACTGTAATTGTATTCAAGATTAAATGAGGGTCATTATTGTAATTGTTGTAATAGTTGTTTGTGTGTGTTGTAAGAGAGCTTAGATGGTTTGACCTTGCTTGGTCATGTTGACCTATATATAAGCAAGTAGTTGTGTTGTTTAGGAGAGACTTGTGTAAGTAAGAGATTAAGTGTGTGAAAGTGAAGGTGTAATATTGGTAGTTGTTGAGAGAGAGTAAGAACACACACACACAAAGAACAAACACACATACGTGAGATATGTGACTAATTGTTAGATCTGTGATTAATTGTAATTCATATGTTTGATCTAATAAAAGTGTTTGTGTCAATCTAAATGTGATATAGCTAGTAATTCTTGGGCCACACTAAATGCTCAATTTTATAAAAAGAAGCGTAAAAGAAGAAGATCAAAGAAGTCAAAGAAACATGATACTGTCTTATCTGAAAATTCTAATGTTTCTGATCTTTCTTCTTCAGATCGGACTGTGAGGAAGTCATCAAGGCAGATTTGGAGGATGAAACGACAAATTTTAGAATCTGAACTGTCAGGAGTTAACTGTGTAGAAAATCTTTGTGATACTGATACATTTGCTACATGTAATAAAAATCCAAAATATTCTTTTCAGCAAATGTTTGATATATCAAAGAATATCTCATATGCTTCTTCTAGTTCTGATTCTGATAATTGTGTTTTATCTTCTATTGATAATTGCTTTCATTCTTGCATGAAAACTAAATCTGTGAAAAATAAAAGACATAAATCTAACAAAGGACCCATAAGCATATGGGTACCTAAAAAGGTGTAGTTTCTGTGTGTGCAGCTAAGTCAATTATGGTATCTGGACTCGGGATGTTCAAAACATATGACTGGCAACAAATCACTTCTATCTAATTTTAAAGATAAATGTTGCGGTCGTGTAAAATTTGGCAACTGTGAGACAGCTCCGATTCTTGGTTATGGTGATCTAGTTCAAGGAAACATAACTGTAAAAAGAGTAAGCTACGTCGAGGGTCTAAGTCACAACCTTTTCAGCATAGGACAGTTCTACGATAAAGACCTTGAAGTCAGCTTCAAATCCAAAAGAGTTGTAGTGAAGAATGATAATGGCAAGGATCTTCTGGTGGGAAAAAGACACTCAAATTTGTATACCATTGATCTTTCCAAGATCAAAATTCCTTCTGATATCTGCTTGCTTTCTAAAGCTTCAGTTCAAGAAAGTTGGATTTGGCACAGACGTTTACCTCACCTCAACTTTAAGTATACGGATCGCCTGGTCAAGAATGATTCAGTGAGAGGTCTTCCATTTCTCCGTTTCCAGAAAGACCATCTATGCCAGGATTGTGAGAAAGGAAAAATGAAGAAAGCTCCTCACAAGCCTAAACCTGAACACTGCACGTCGGCTATTCTTGATCTTTTGCATGTTAATTTGTGTGGTCCGATGAAGACGAAGAGTTTAGAACATAAGAAATATGTTTTGGTGATTGTTGATGATTACTCCAGATATACTTGGGTAAAATTTCTGAAGTCAAAAGACGAGACTCCTGAAGTACTCATCAACCTCATCAAAACAACTCAGACAAATAAGCAGAAGCAAGTGAAAGTGGTAAGATTTGACAATGGCACTGAATTCAAAAACAGTACTCTTCAGGCATTCTATGAATCTCAAGGAACACAACAACAATTTTCTGCTGCACGTACTCCGCAACAGAACGGTGTTGTTGAAAGAAGAAACAGAACGCTTGTTGAGTCTGTCAGATCAATGCTCGCTTATTCAGGTCTACCTTTGTCTTACTGGGCTGAAGCAGTATCAACTGTCTGTCATACACAGAACAGATCAATTGTGCATCGTCGTTTCAATAAAACACCGTATGAACTTATGAACGGGATCAAACTGAACATCAAGTATTTCAAGTCATTCGGGTGTAAATGCTACGTTTTGAATGACAGGGAGAATCTCAACAAGTTTAGTCCAAAGGCAGATGAGGGTGTATTCGTGGGTTATTCTTCAAACTCTGCCACTTATAGAGTTTTTCTGATCTCTGCAAGAAAGGTCATAGAGAGTGTCAATGTAAAATTTGACGAAGCTGCTGATTTGGTTTCTAGTCACTCAGACTCAGAACCCGCTATTTCTGAAAATTCAGTTTCTGAACAAATCAGTTCAGAACGTTCTCTTTCACCGGATATCCAGGATTCTTCTACTCCCTCTCCTAATCTTTCTGTTCTTGATTTTCTGTTTGAAAATTTTTATGACGATGTGCCTAGATTTAACTCTGAACATGTTTCTATTGTTTTGAATCAGGAAACTGAGAGCTCATCTATTCCAAATTCTGCTACATCTATCTCTGACAATGATGCTGCTCCAGTCTCTCCTGTTCAACAAGAACTGGCACAACAAGATTTTGTTCAACCAGACAATGTCCAATCAGAAACTGAGCTTATTCATGAAGAACATACTTAAGAAGAGTCTATTCAAGATCAACCTATTCAAGAGGAATCACTTCAGGAAGAAGTACATAATGATGTTTTTCAACAAACTGTTCCCGAATCTGATTCAGAGATTGTTGAGATACCTCCTCCTCAAGTTGAAACTATTTCTATCTCTTCATTTGATGTAGAAGTTTCTGAACCTCCCTCTCTTCAATTAGAAGTGGTGCAAGATGTAATTGATCCTCTCCCTCATACAACAAAATGGACAAGATCTCATCCAATTCATCAAATTATTGGAGATCCTCAAGCCAGTGTTTCTACACGCTCCAAGTCGGATACTTCCAACGAATGTCTCTTCACTTGCTTCCTAAGCAAGATTGAACCTACAAAAGTTTCTGAAGCGTTGGAGGACCCGGATTGGATTATTGCTATGCAAGAGGAACTAAATCAATTTGACGCGTTGAAAGTGTGGAGACTTGTACCAAGGCCGAAAGGAAAAAGCGTTATTGGCACTAAGTGGATTTTTAAGAACAAAAAGGATAAAGATGGTATTGTCGTGCGGAACAAAGCAAGGTTGGTAGCCAAAGGATATCGACAAGAAGAAGGTATTGACTACGATGAAACGTTTGCACCCGTTGCCAGATTGGAAGCTATCCGAATGTTTCTTGCCTTCGCTGTTTATCGCAACTTCACAGTATATCAAATGGACGTCAAGACGGTATTTCTCAATGGCAAGCTGAAAGAAGAAGTATATGTTTCTCAGTCAGAGGGATTTGTTGACAAAGATCGTCCAGATTACGTATATTTTCTTGATAAAGCATTGTACGGCTTGAAACAAGCTCCAAGGGCGTGGTATGACGAGTTATTTTCGGTGCGACTAACAAATCTTTGTGTACTTGGTTTTCTGATTTAATGACCTCTAGATTTCAGATGAGCATGATGGGAGAAATCAACTTCTTCCTCGGCTTACAAGTGAAGCAGCTTCCTGTTGGTATCTTCATCAACCAGTCAAAGTATGTATTTGACATCTTAAAGAAATTCAAGATGGACAAATCTACTTCAATCGGAACACCGATGGCTCATGGTGCCAAACTCGGACTCGATCCAGATGGAAAAGCTGTGGATCAAAAGACATACAGAGGGATGATCGGATCGCTGATGTATCTTACTGCCAGTCGCCCGGACATAATGTTCTCCACGTGCTTGTGTTCCCGATTCCAAGCTAAACCAAAAGAATCTCATCTTTTAGCAGTCAAACGCATTTTTAGATATATTAAAGGAACTCCTTATTTAGGATTATGGTATCCTAATAGTTCTGACTATAATTTGATTGCTTATTCAGATGCAGATTTTGGTGGTAATCAATTAGACAGGAAGAGTACTTCTGGTCATCTTCAGTTTTTAGGTGACAGACTGATAAGCTGGGCATCGAAAAAGCAAAACTGCGTTTCAATATCAACAGCCGAAGTTGAATACGTCGCTGCAGCTAGTTGTTGTGCTCAAGTGCTCTGGATGAAAACGCAACTTCGTGATTACGGAATGCTATACAAGACAGTGCCAATATATTGTGACAGCAAGTCTGCAATTGCGATATCGGTCAATCCAGTCCAGCACACCAAGACCAAGCACATAGACATGCGGTATCATTTCATAAAGCATCATGTGGAAGAAGGTACTATTATATTATATTTTGTACCAACTGAATATCAACTTGCTGATATCTTTACAAAAGCCTTAGAAGAAAAACGTTTCAATTTTTTGCTTTCAAAATTAGGCATGTTGAATTTAAAAGTTTAAATCTTTACAAATTTTATTCTATAAAGTAAAATTGTACAAATTTTCTTTCTTTTGAATAAAACGTATGTCTAGGATCTTTTACAAGTTCTTTGTTTATATTATAGTTTTATATGTTCAACTTTCAAGTCTTACAAAAGTCGAAAAGTCAGTAACATGTTTGTAGCTTTTGATTTTGCTTTAAAGATATGTGAGTCGGAATTTTTATAGTTTACTTTGCTTAGACTACCTAAATGATCAGAATTATAGATCGGAATGAAAATATGGGCTAAGAATTTAGACGTTGATCTGAGTGATTGAGATGAATAATAAATTCTTAAAATACAGAAATCTCTGGGTTTAAAAGTTTGTACCTGTGACCTTTCTGGTTTGGGAAAGTAAGTTCCATGGGATGCTCGACATCTGGTCCCCTAAGGTCATTTGGTCTGGGAGTGATCGAACAGAAATACTTCTATAGAATCAGATTGAAAGTCATGTTTTACTGGTATGAATGGGTTTAGAATATGTCGATGTAGCCTTTCTGATCCGGGAATGTAAGTTCCAAGGGGTGCTTGACACCTAGTCCCCTAAGGCCAACTGGTCTGGGAGTGGCTGACCCAAATCCTGCAATAGGGTCAGATAGAAAGTTACGTTTATGACATGTTCTTTACTTAATTAACTCTCTGATTAAAAGATGCCACAGTGCACAATGCTTAAAATATGCCAAACAGCACACTCATGTGAAGATGCCAATGTGCACACTGCTAAAAAGATGCCAATGAGCACACATCTCATGATACTTGGTGAAATGTTTGAGTTGTGATAAACCTGTAAATTTGTGAAAGTCTTAATTTTTGATGAATTAGTGTCAGTACATGCAAAGTTTTCTATAATAATTTTAGAACTGCATTTTTCTTGAAGCTAATTAAAGTTCACATGCGAGCACACTGAATAGACAAATGGAAGTTTTTGAAACTAAACATGTCTTAACTTGATATGTAATTATACTTGGTCTTGCATCCAACAACATATGCTTGATTTCAACTGATTGATAAATCTGTAAAATTTTACTGTGTAGATTTTAATTTGTTTAGTGTTTAAATTTTTATATGTTCAGTTGTTACAAAATTTATATTCAATATGATCATCTTTCATACTAATGTCTTTATGTTTGAGTATCTGTATTTTTTCTATATGTTCTGTGCATATTTCAAGGGGGAGAGATCATCTGCTTGTCAAATATGACAACATTCTGTGTTTGAGGGGGAGTAAGTAAGAAAATTATCTGTGCTGATCAGAAGTTAAACATGTATGTTTCTCAGATTTTTCTACACATTTGTTATATTAACAGTTAAATTTTTGTGCATTTGTGTAGGGGGAGTGAAAGGATTACAGGTATATTTTTACAATTTTTTTTATTTTTTTATGTTATGTTTTTTAGCTTTAGTTTTGTTTTAGTTTTCTTGGTTTAGATAGTGTTTTTCTTTTCATTTTCATTTTCCCGCCTACCTGTTCTTTGCTTTTTGTCTTTTCGGCTCCCATATTCTCTAATCGCTCTCTGTGTTAAAAAATTTTAATCTGATTTCTTTCAGATTTTGCTTCGAGAAATCAAGGTATGTTTCGATTCTATTAACTTCGATTATTGATGTTGAGTTAGATTTGATTGTGCTTATTATCGATTAGAATATTCAAGAATCTGATTTTCGTATTTCTCGTACTATCCAAAATCTCAGATTGTGATTTCGTGCATTTTTACTTAAATCAAGTATTGGGTCTTGCTTAGAACTGATATTCGATCTTCAGGTATGCCTCTTTTATCTTTAATTTCTTGTTTTCTTGCTTTAATTTTGGTTTTTGTGGTAATCACGAAAACTAGGTTTCTTAACAAGGATGATAGACCCGCAAAGTGAACTTTGCGCGTCTAACTAGAAACGCAAAGTCTACTTTGCGCTTCTAACTTGTTATGCAAATTTATTGTTTTTGTTTTCTTTGTTCTTTCAAGTGTAGTTTACGTATCAACTAGGACACGCAAAGTCTATTTTGCGTCTCCTCTTTGACACACAAACTCTCTTTGTGTTTGTGTTTCTTGCTTTAGTTTTTGGGTTTATATATCAAGTATGTTTGTCCCGCAAAGTGAACTTAACTAGAAACGCAAAGTGAACTTTGCGTGTCTAACTAGAAACACAAAGTAAACTTTGCGCGTCTAACTAGAAACGCAAAGTGAACTTTTGCGCTTCTAACTTTATACGCAAACCTTCCTTTTGTGTTTTTGTTTGTCTTGTTTTGTTTGTCTTGTTTTGTTTTTCTAAGTATAGTTTTTGGACCATGTTAGATACACAAACTTACCTTTGCGATTCATGACTGAAATGCAAACTTGGCTTTGCGTTTCACGTTCAACACGCAAACCTTGGTTTGCGCTTCTAACTTGGCACGCAAACCATACTTAGAATATTTTTTTTATTTTTGTCTAATTCTTTTTCATTTTGTTTTCCAGGTCTATTATGTCTTCTAAAACAAATACAGATCCAATGCTTTAGACGAGAATGTCATTCTCGATGATCCGTCTGATCGAGCTTCTCATGATACTCCCATGCCATCTCATCCTTCTGTTGGAGCCGATCTTTCTGCTTCTCGTCGTACACCAAATGATGTGTTCCCAACCATCATGTATATGCCTTACAAGCCAAACAACTATTTTGTGGACTTTGATAGAATAAAGATCCATTCAGTTATTCGATCTATTCTTCGAGGACATCCAATTGTTCAAGCTCTGTCTTCTGTTGTTGAAGTTCCGGAGGTCTACAGAATTCTATAACAAAGAATGAAATGGCTCGTCCGCATCACTTTGATCTTCAAATCGATCAATTTGAATCTTTCCTTTCCTACAAGTGACTGAGATTGTTACTGGAGCTTCCTGAGCCGAATTCCAGACCAGGTCGTACTACCTATGACAGTTTTCCATCAGAAGAGGAAATATTTGAGGGAATCAAACAACTTGGATATGTTGGTCAACTGAACAAAGTTACAGACTTTGACAAGTCTAATCTACCTCCAGTATGGTATGCACTGTTCTCAGTTATTATCAGGTGCCTGACATCAAAGCATTCTGGCACATACAGTGCAAGTATTATGTATCTCCGATTGTTCCATGCAGTCGTCTATGACTTGCATGTCGACTATACTTTTATTTTTTGGACCGAACTCTCGGAGGTGGTACATGACAAGTTCACCAACAAGAAACGAAAGTTCATTCCGTTCATTAGATTTCTGAAACTTATTGTTCGAAGCATGCTACGCAGCAATCCAGCCATTCCTCGTAGGTTATCTTGGCCTCAGGTTCCAGACTCTGAAATGACTTATATTCAGAAGTAGAAGAGGTCTTTCAACTATTCTATGACCATTCTGTATGCTCTTATTGCAAACTATGTTGATGTTACAAATGAGGATGTCATAGAATGTTGTATGGAGAATGAGTTTATGGAAGTTGTACAAGATGAGCCTTCTCATGACAATCAAGCTGCTGAAAAAGATGTTGAAGTTGAAGCAGCTATTCCTGAACAAGAGCTTGAAGTTGAAAAAGAGGCTGAATATGAGCAAGAAGTTGCGGTATTTGTTGAAAAAGAAATAGTTCAAGAGGATGTTGCTTCTCAACAAATTGAGAATGTTCTAACTGAAATTGTTACTGAGTCTCCTATTCATGTTACTTCTGATGATGCTGATGATGGTGATGTTCATGTTAGTGATATTGATGGGGATGATGATTCTGATCATGATGATGATGATGATAGTGATAAACCAACTCTTAAGGTTTATGAAAGGAAGGTTAGGACACCGGAAGTGGTTGTTTCAACAGAAGTTCTCTCTGAAGATGATTCTGTTCTTGTTAATCCTTCTGTTGCACATCTTCAAGTAGATGAATTGGATACAACATTTGATTAAGCCTCAGCTCCGGTACAAAGTCAAGCTCCAGCAACTTCACTTGTGGCTATTCAAGTTCCAGCTGTAGAGCTTTCTTCTGATCAAGCTCGGGTATCTTCTGACAAATTCTCTACCTTGAATGATGTTATTCGTCAGTTATCAGAGAAAATGGATGCAGAAAAGGAAGCTCAGATTCTGAAGTTGAAGACTTTCTTCAAAGGTAAGATGCCTGAAATTGATACTTCAGTGATTCCTCCAGAGATTCCTTTCAGACGCCCATCTGGGGTAGTTCTTCGTGAACCTTCTTCTGCCGTGACTTCATCTACTTCTTCGATTGTTTCTCTTCCGTTTCCTTCGGTGGTTTCTATGTCTGCGGGACTTTCTATGTCTGCTCCTTCTGATACATCTTCAAGGTCTTCTCTTCATGACCTTCCTATTACTGCTTTATCTGATGAGTTTCATGCATTCAGATCAGAAGTTCGTAAAAGTTTTTCTGATCTCAAATCTTTTATGTCTCAAGCCTTCTCTTATTTATCTTCCAGGCTTGATATTCATGAACAAAGTTGCAGAACTGAGGCTGGCCCGTCTCTTAAGCGCTGACATAACCAAGATGATGCTGATCATCAAGGCCATGAGGGGGAGATGGCAAAGAGACCGAGAGTTGAAGGATCTTCTGAAGCGAGAGAAGATATTCAAGAAGAAGTGGTTGGTTATAAAGGAAAGAGTGGTGAATCTGTTCAAGACTGCAACATTCAGGATTTAGTGAATGTTATGATTGAAAATGCTGATTTGTCTTCCCTGCATAATGAACTGAATATTTCTGAGAGCAATATTAACAATAATTGGCAAATTGTTGTTTATATGAATCCAGATGTTTCTGCAAATATTCATGAAGTTGAAGAATCTAAAGCTGCAAATGATATGAGGACATTCTTTGCTAATTTCATAGAGATTAATTCTGATGATGATGAAGATGTCAGATTTGAAAAGATATGTCAAGTCAATGAAGAAGACTGTGATGATATCGTTATCATATCAGATACAGAAGATGACTCAGTGTTCATGGATGCAAAAGATGAAGAAGAAGCAGATTTGTTATATAGTGATCTTCCTGCTCAAGATGAGATTCCTGAATCAGCTAGAGACACATCTACTCCTGTTGCTAGTTCAGCTCTGACTACCACTATTCCTTCAAGATCATTTGAAGTTGGTCAGTCATTAAGAGCAGAAGCCGATGTTCCACCTTCTGATCCTGTAATTCCACCATCTATTCTAGAAGAAGGACCAACTTTATCTAGACATCAAACACAAAGAAATTTGCATCGTAGATATTTGGCATCAAGGCAAAGATCAGCCTTTCTAGAAGACACTCAGAGAAACATCTTTGTCTCTAGAAGAAGGCCGATTAACATCTATGAAATCCTTGGGGTAGAGAAAGAGTCAGATGCCTATCAATATGAATACTTAATGTTCAATAAGTGCTAGCGCAAAAGGAATAATACCGTGTCTTCTCAACACTTGATTGTTCGAGTCATCAGTGGCACAATCAACAAGTTTGTGAATATCTGGTATCCTGTTTTTGAAGTTGAAAGAAGAGACTGCAAGCGGTATAAATTTTCAGAGGCAGACTTCACAGACCTTTCTATAGATGATATTGAATTATTATATGATCACTTCAGGAATCTGTATCATAGATCACAGGATATTTCACAAGCTTTGTTCGTCATTAAAAGATTCATTCGACGACAAATTCGATTCTTCCGAGTTTTTGATTTTCAGATGGCCGTCGAAAGTTTTCAGCCGGTTGTTAATCTTCTCAGGCCCAACCGAAGCTTACCGAACTTAGAGTCTTATCCTCTTCTCACCATTGTTGAAGATCTATATGGAGTTGTGTACAAAAATGGCTCTAATGAAAAATGCTTTCTCAGGTTTGAAGAAATTGCACATTTCTCCGATGGAACCTTAAAGGTGATCAAGCTTCAGCTGGAGCAATGTCTGAAGGAGGCCAAAAGAAGACTTTTGGAATCAAGATAAAATGCATTCCTGGTTGATAATAATGAAATCCGACTTCTCCAGAAGACTTTAAATTCAATTCAAGAGAGATTGAATCTCCGCTCAACTTTAAGACGACTGGAAGTTTTAGTTGGTTTGAATAGACTTCGTCAACGAGAAGAGCGTAAGTGATTCTCCAAAGTCGCCTGGTTGGTCTATGCTGTTTTTGAAGATTGTTTTTTGAAGACCACGGCGCCAATGATTACTAAGGGGGAGATTGTTAGATCTGTTTTTATAGTAATCATTGTATTTATTTTCTAGCCTAGTTTGTTCTGAATGTTCTATCTGTTTTGTAAAGGCTAGGGGTATTTAAGTCCCCTTAGAGCCTTTGTTTTGTAACCTTGGCACTCACATTTTAATACATCAAATTACTTTGCGCTTCTCTACTTTCTCTCTCTACTTTCTCTCTCTAAAGATTTAGAGATTCTTGGACTCTCAGATGCTTAAATGATAATATTCATTTTAGGGGGAGTTAAGATTTCTATACGGAAGGTATATTATTCTGAATCTTAGACTGTATCATATTTTGAAAGATTAACGACATTTGGGTATGAAAAATGTTTCCTAAACGTTCAAACCACTTTGTGTTCTCAAAAAGATTTTACGAATTTCGAAGTGTGATTTTAAATGTTTTTCATATCGATAATATCATGTTTATCTGACCGTGTGTTTCTTAAAGATCAATACTTGTGTATCATCATGTCTTTATACTGTCAAGTATTTTTACACACATCGATTCAATACTTTTATTGACTTTGTTATTACCATGTCTCAAAAAGGTAAATCTTTCGATGGTAATACTCATGTTTGCTATTCTAAATTTCTTGAGTATCAGACGTCATTTCTTAATAATTGTGCTTTCATTGCTAAAATGTTTATATCTTGTTCATATAAACAAATATTCATTCTTTGATATGCCAATACATTTTTCTTCATGATATTTGATCTGATCAAATCATTGTCAGATTCTCAAAACACTTCACTTGTTTTCATTTCATTCTTTCAATTTCATTGTTTTGAGAAATCTTAAATGTTCAACATGCTCAAATTTCATACTTATCATTCATGAGCATACATTTTCTGATAATGATATATTGTGCTTAATTGTCAAGATAAATGTTGAGAAACACATGTTTTAAAGACAAAATGCATGGGATTCAATGTGAGTGCTTAAAAGACTTCCATGGATTCACGATTAACCAGTGTTTCCTACCTCGGAAGTAATCCTTGAGTGATTGTGGGGAGAGGGGTCAAAAGATTAGAGTGTGCGAGTGCTGAGATAAAATGTGAAAGAGATTTTGGTTAGAAGTGAGCTCAAATGTTTAGAAAAGAAAGAGGGTGAGAGATCAGAGTAAAAGAATATCAAACTCTACACCAAACTTTTTCTGAGTCGGGCAGCCACATTATCTGTTGTTTCACAATTCTTCGTGAACTTCATTGAAAAAGGCAACTATTTGAAAATGTAATCCCAAACACAATCAAGCAATCTCAATCGAAACAAGATTTGACGATGTTAATTCTAGAGAGAGAGTAGAGAGAGAAAGTAAATCTTGATATTACAATGTAAACTCTTATGACAATTACAAGAATTAAACCTATTTATATGATCTAATAAACTCTCAAGTAATCCAACTAAACTCTCAAGTAACTTGAACAAACTCTCAAGTACTTCAACACCTCTAAAACTAATGTTGACTTTCACACTATTTGACTTTCAAAGACTTCCATTGACTACTCTATTACAAAGGCTTTTTACAAAGCTTTCCTAATTAAATCTTGTATAAAATTAATGCACTAACATTCTCCCCCTTTGTATTCAAGATTTTAAAAAAAATTGACACTTGTCTTCAGAGATTGAATCTTCAACTTTTATGATAATCTTTAAACTTTGAAGCTCTGGCAATCTTCAGCCTTTCAGTCTATGAAGAATCTTGAAAAGTCTTTTGCACATTGCATCTTTGTAGAGTCAACAAGTCTTGAACAAATCTTTGAAACTCTTTAACACTTTTGAAACTTCGAGGGATCTTTGAAAATTGTATCTTCAGCTCTTTGATCTCTTGACCATATTTGGAAGAAAAAACTTTCTCGAATCATCGTTCTTCAGAAATCATCTTCTGAATTCTTTGACAAAACATTCATCTGATTTAATTTTTCAGAATTATCTTCACCTTTTGATATCTCCTTTGATGATTTTGAAATTGAACTTTGTAGATGTCTCCCCTTTTTGATGATTGTGAGCATCATGATCATCAAAACATCTTCAATTTCAACATTATCTTTGATCACCCCCTTTGTATTCAACTAACAATCTCCTCCTTTATGATAATTTGACAGTTTCCATCCTTTGACTATTCAATTACAAGGCTTTTTACAAGACTTTCCTAATTAAATCTTGTATACAATTAATGCACTAACATTCTCCCCCTTTGTATTCAAGATTTAATAAAAATTTGACAATAGTCTTCAGCGCTTTGATTATTCAATCTTTAACTCTGACGGCTTTGAACTTTGAAGCTCTTTCTGAAGTTGTTGAAGAATCTTGAAAAGTCTTTAACACTTTGCAGCTTTGGAAAGTCAACAAGTCTTGAAAACGAATCATTTAAAGTCTTGAAACAATACTATGAAAACTTCATCTTTGAAACCTCTTTAAACTTCTTTGAAATCTTTTGCCTTTGAGAAACTTCGAGGAATCTTTCAAAAACTTTATCTTCATCACTCTGATCTCTTGATCGTCTTTAGAAAAACGAACTTTCACGAATCATCTTAACTTTGACTTGTCTTCAGAAAAATTTGAGAATGATTTCTTTTCATCTGATTTGAACTTTTCAGAAAATTCATCACAAGTCTTGACATTATAACTTTGGAATTCCTTGAAATTGATCTATGTAGATTTCTCCCCCTTTTTGATGATTGTGAGCACCATAATCATCAAAACATCCTCAATTTCAGCACTTTCTTTGAATCTCCCCCTTTTACAAATATTCTCCCCTTTTGAGATACATTTGACATTCTCCGCTCTTTGATCTGAATAGCTGAATCATGAACTGTATATACCTGAATTTTTTCAAATTCAGATATAATTAACGTTGTAACCCTGATTCAACAAATGAAACAGTTAGAAGTGTCTGTCAGTAACACAAAGTTACTGTGTACAACGAATGTACAATTTAAGGAGCTGGTTTGATGATGACTCCCCAGGACTTCCATTCAATCATTGAAAAACACAAGATTTATCTATGAATGTTTTGACAGAAAAACAAATTTTCTGTGTGCTCGTGCTTGTGAATGAAAGAATTTAGCACAATGATTAAAGAGAAAAAGAAAAAGAGATAAGAGAAAAAGAAAGAGAGAAAATCATTGTTTTAAAAGAAAAAACAATTGTCACATGTGAAAAAGAATTAAAATTGAAAGAGAGAAAGATTACGAATCTTCAAAGCCAACTAAAGACGACTGAACAGAAATCATCAAAATTACAAGATGAATCAGTCAAGCTTCAAAACAAGTTTAAGGCTTTTGATGACAAAATATCTGGCTTGGAGATACAGAATGATGAACTGTTAAAAAGCATCCAAGCAGATAAGGAAAATTCAAATTTGGAGAAATCTTATACTCAAAAGATGTCTGAACTTTCCAAGAAAGCTAAGCAAGAGAAGAAGGATTTAGAGCTTAGATGAGTAAAACTTTCTAAGCAAGTGTCTGAATTTGAGAAGATTCTAATTACTGAAAGAGACACTTTTGCGAAAGAAAGACAAGTTCTTGAAGATAAAAAAACTGAACTTCCCAAACAGATTTCTACATTACAAGACCTGCTTGAAAAAGAAAGAAATATTTTCAATGAAAAGAAGCAGTCTTTTGAGCAAGAAAAGAAATTATTTGAAAAAAAAAATGTTGGGATTTTCAAAGATATTTCTGAGAAAAACAAGAACTTGGAAATAGATTTTGAACAAGAACGTTCATACTTTTAATCTGAAATATCAAAGCTCACATTCAAATTATCTATTCTATCATCAGATATTTTTAAAGAACAGAAGGCCAAATCTGATTTGAAACAAAAGTTTGTCACACTTTCAGATGAAAGAAACATTTTATCTGAAAAAATAAAGAATTTAGAAGCAGCAAATGTCAATTTATCAGAAAAGATTACAGCTGATGTGATTAGTCAATCACCTGTTGATAACTCAACAGAATCGGTCTGTTCTTTCAAAATAGTTTCAAGTTCTATTCATGATAAAAATGTTTTCAAACAGAACAGTGTCAAATCACAAACTGTCAACTCAAATCAGATTAGACCATCTAATCTATTCTATGATAAATCTGTTGATGGTTCATCAAATTTTTATATAAAATCTCTTGGAAAGTAATCTAAGCAAAATCAGATGGTCTAGCGAGTGAAGGATTCTTCGGAAGTAAAGAAGAATGACAAAGCATCTGCATCCACAACCAATGCTAACAAGAACAGTGTGTATAAAGGTAATTCTTTTGGTAATTCTGATACATTTTATTCTACTAATCATTTTATCAGGATTGCTCAGAAGAAAATTTGTTGTTCTTACTGTGGAGCACATGACTTTGTAAGTAAAAACTTTGTTACTTACTGGTATGGTTCTTATTATGTAAACCCCACAAAAACTGCAACTAACACTTCAGGACCCAAATACCAGTGGGTACCAAAAGCTAAAACTGTGTTGCAGACACCCAAAGTTTAAGGGGGAGCATGATGTTTGACTTCTGATCATGTACAGATCAGGACTCGTACTTCAAATTACAAAATTATGACTTCTAAGTACTACAACTTAGAACTCGGACTTCAATGTCAAAGACAATGGCTTCTAAACATTTCAGTTAAGAACCCGGACTTAAAAGTCAAGATTGTGGCTTCTGATCACATGACAGATCAGGACCCGTTCTTTAATGTTCAGATAAGGATATTTTGGAAATATCCAGGGGGAGCTTATCTGACCTAAATCATTCTATAATGATTTGAGGGGGAGCTTAAATGTAAGTATCTTCTAATCTTACATCTCTGATTGTTTGAAAAACGAACAACTTTCAAACATGAAAAACGGTTTCTTAAATGTTCAAACCACTTCTCTATTGTCAAAAGATTTCATGAATTCAGAAGTGAGCTTTTAAATATTTTTCATTATTAAGCTTTCATGTTCAACTGACCGTGTGTTTCCAAAGATTAATACTTGCGTATTATCTTTTCTATATACTGTCAAATATTCATACACATCGGTTTAGTACTTCATTTGATTTTGTTATTACCATGTCTCTAAAAGAAACTATTTTTCGATGGTAATACTCCCGTTTGCTTTCAAATGTTGTTGAGCATCATTCATCACTTCAATTTTTGTGCTTTCATTGCAAAATTGTTTATATTCGTTCATATAAACAAAATATCCAATTCTTTGATACCCTATCTATTTCATTTGATCTGATTGATACATTGTCAGATTCTCAAAACAATTCTCTTGATTTCATTTCATTCATTCAATATCTTTGTTTTGAGAAATCTTCAAAGTTCAAATGCTCAAATTTCATTCATATTTTTCATGAGCATACATTTTGACAATGTCATCATACATTTTTGAGCTTAACTGATAAAGTTAAACTATTGAGCAACCATTTTTTTAGGACTTACATGGGATTCATTTGTGAGCTTAAACAGAACTTCCATGGATTCATGCAAACCAGTGTTTCCTACCCAGGAAGTTATCCTTGAGTGATTGAGGGGTGAGGGATCATAAAACCAAAGAGTGGGGGAGATAACTCATCCGGTTGAGTTTTTCTCATTGTGTGGAGCGGGAAATACAATTTCAATTGGTATCAGAGCGAACCAAACTGATTCAGAAAGATTTGCACAGAAAATTGGAATTAATTTCTGGAACTTTCAAGAAATTTTCAAGAACATGAAAATCGATTACTGTTGAAATTTTCTGGAAATATAGACTTGGATTGAATTCTCATTGTTTTGTTGATATTAGATCATAAGATTGAACTTGTAGTGATCGAAATACGATTTAGAACACATTATATTCACAATGATTCACGAATCAATCACAATTTCAATTTGAATTTTCAGATTTTCTTGGATTTTTTTGTTAAAATGTGAAGCACTGTAATGTTGAAAATTTCACTGTAAATTGTTATTTTCAGTCAATTTGATCTGTTAGAAAAGTGTTTACAAATGATTTTCGATCATTGATTTGCAGGTTTTTGAGAATCAATTTCTCAAGTTTGAATTGTTTTGGATCGCATCAGAGAATTCACAACTTGCGAGTTCATGAAGAACACCCAAACCACAGGGCTAAAATTCAATCATTGATCTGCAGGATTCAATTTCAATTGATTTGAATTTACTTCAATCAATTTGTGGAACAATAAGCAGCCTGCGAGTTTGAAGTTTGTCTTCTGCTAGTTCATCATCAAAACACGCAAACGTTTTCTGTGAATTTCATCAAAACTCGCAAGTTTCTATTAGCGAGTTTCAAGCATAATTCAATCTGCGAGTTTGAGAAAACACGTAGATAAGCATCTGCGCGTTCTGTAAACCCGCATGGCATTACCTGCGAGTTCCAGTTTTCCAGGCTAATTCCATTTGCGTGTTTGATTACGGACTTCTGAAAGTTCAAATTGATTTGCCATTTCAATTCTAATTGACCTGCGTATTTCAATTTTAATCAATTTGAGCATTTCAATTTCAGTCTGCACGTTTATGAAATCTATTCGACTTGCGTGTTTGAAATCCAATTAAACTTGCGCGTTTTAATTTCGAATCAATTTGCGAGTTTGAGGCATTTGCGCGTTTAGGCACTTGCGCGTTTGAAGTTTAATTTCATTTGCGCGTTTCACAGTTATTCGATCTGCGCGTTCTGAAATCAAATTGATTTGAGCGTTTCAACCTAATTGTTTTTGCGCATTCTAAACTAATTGATTGCAGTGATTGTTAATTCCAATTGGAGTTCCATTTCATTTGATTTTTGCATTCCAATCACATTCAATTTCAATTGACCTGTTAAATTTTAATTGACTTGAAATTTCTTTTTAAATCTGCAGGTCGAGTTTGAGATCATCGATTTGCGCGTTTGAGATTCTGTGGTCTGCGCGTTTGAAAGAGATTGATTGGCGAGTTTGAATTCAAGAAAATCAGAGTTCCAATTTCATTTGGGTTCTTTTTCAAATCAATTGATATGCTGATTCAATTGATGTTTCAAGTTTTAAATTGCAGATTTCAATCGTTGTAATTGGAAGTGAACTCAGATCTCAAAACGTAGCAATGAAGCTGTTGACCATGGTCACAGAGACCCAAATGCGCACATTCTTGAATCTTGTAAACCAAATCATACCCATTTGGTTTTTCGCCATTGTTGGCCATCTCACTGTTATTGTCATCTTCATGAAGGTCTGAAGTGTGTTCAAAACAAGATTTGAAGGTGTCAATTTGGGAAAATTTGGTGTCTATGATGAAATGTTTCTGCAAGAAATGGTGTTGAGTATATTGGCTATAATTTGGTCGAGATCTTCATGATTTGATTCGCAACCAGAAAAGTAAATTTTGGGGTCATTCAATTCAGCTTGATCCTGTTGGGTTTTTAACTCCGTAATTTGATGGTGGAGAAATTTTTCAGTGGAGTAAGGGAACAATAGTTATTTCTGTAAGCTGAAATTCAAGGAGCAGTCTATCATAGAGCAAAACCCACATCAAGTGCAAGGTGTTGTTAAAGATCGGAGTGGAAAGACTGGCAACCTTAATTGGTAAATGAGACGAGAGTATGCATTATGTGAATGGAGACTGTTCTGGAAAGGGAAAGGTGAAATCATCATAAAGCTTTGGAAGGGAAGCAAATGTGCACAGACCTTTGCTGGAAATCCAAATACAGTTTCAATTTAATGCACAGGTCACTGGTTGAATTGTCGAATTAGTTCAAGTTTCTGATGTCACAGTCTGCGAGTTCAGATTCATACAGTTTGAGTTTATATAAGTTCGATAAAACACTCAACTCATTATCTGTGCAGGTTCTGTGGTATTTTGTAAAAGTGATCTGCAAGTTTTACATAGTCTCACTTGATTTAATTTGAAATTTGGTTTTGCAAGTTTAGTTCAAAACAGGTTGCAAATCTCAGTCTAGTGTTCAGCAAGTTTTACATAGTCTGCATATGCTGTTTGATTTACATATTCCACACAATCTGCAGTTTTAAATTCAATACCGCTTACATATGTAATCTGTGTTTCAAGCATCTGTGAACAGTCTGCATCAAACACAGTCTGCTGATTTTTTTATCACACAACCTTTTGTGTAATTTGTAATCTGCAACAGTTTGTGCAGTTTGTGAGTTTAAACAACAGCTTGCAAGTTTCATTCACAGTTTGAGTCTGCAGTTTTGAATTTGATAGTCTGTAGTTTTTAAATTCACAAAGTGATTAATCTGTGAGTTTGTGTGTTTCATGGTCTACTTTTTCAAGTCAAGAGATCTGAGTGTTTGTAATCTGTGTTGCATAGTTTGAAATTGTATTGAACATTTCAATTTTCAACATGGTTTGTGTAATCTGTGAACTTTAATCCAAAAGAGCATCTATAATATGTGTTTCATGATCTGTGTTTTTCAGTTTGTGTGCACTGTTTGGATCTGTGTTTCAACATTTCTTGATCATACAGTCTACAAATTCAAATTTGTATAGTCTGTGAATTTCAAGTGTTTGGATCTGTGAGTTTTAAACTCATTCTGTCTGCACAGTCTACATATGTAGTTGTGTTTTCAAAGGTTTTGATAGTGATTGTTTGCTCTGCATATGTGAGTTTTGAAGTCAAGTCATTTGTGAGTTTTTCATGCTCAAACTAACAAACATTTTGTTTCAAATGTAATGATCTGTGATCTGTAATCTGTTTCACTTCAAATGCATCTGTGAGAATTTCATAGTTTGAAATTTGATAAAGTTTTTGTGTTGCAGAGTTCATAACAGGACTTGATTTGGACTTATTCACTTGGTTTGCGAATTTCAGTTATGTGATATGAGAGTTTCATTGCTTTGAAAGTTTCAGAGATAGAATTTTTTTTTTCTGAGATATTTTTTTTTGTTGATCTAAGTTTGACTTTCAGTCAAATCTTCTGAACTGTTTGGGAACGATCTTTCATAATCAAGCTAATCATTCAAGATGTCTTCTAAAGGCAAACATTCTACTGCAGAGAGAAAGCAGATGATCAACAACAAAGATTTGGAGCATATTGTGTTAATTCCACGTATTATAGTGGATGGAAAGGAAATAGTGCCTGAGATACCAAGAAAAGAAGCTGAACAAGATAGACTGAAGGATCAGAATTTAGAGCTTCTTAAGCAGATTCAGGAGTTGAAATTTAAATTGTCAAATTCTGATAAAACTCCTGTTTGTACAAAATGTACTGACCATGCTAAATCTGATTATGCAGATATCATCAGTGCAAAAGAAAACGAGATAAGAGAGAAAGAGAAAGACATAAGAGAGAAAGAGACAGACATAAGAGAGAAAGAGAAAGAGATTAAAAAAAGAGAGAAAATCATTGTTCTAAAAGAAAAAACAATTGTCACATGTGAAAAGGAATTAAAATTGAAAGAGAAAAAGATTGAAAAACTTCAAAGCCAACTGAAGACAACTGAACGAAAATCATCAGATCTCCAAGCTGAATCAGTTGAGCTTCAACAAAAGTTTACGGCTTTTGAAGATAAAATATCTGCTTTGGAGACACAAAATGCAGAATTAATAAAAAGAGTCCAAGCAGATAAAGAAAAATCAAAACTGGAGACATCTTCAACTCAAAAGATATCTGACTTTTCAAAGAAAACACTCCAAGAGAAAAAGGATTTGGAGCTTAGATACATAAAACTCTCCAAGCAGGTATCCGACTTTGAAAAGATTTTGATAACTGAACGGGATATATTTGCTAAAGAGAAACAAGTTCTTGAAAATAAAATTACTGAACTTCCCAACCAGATTTCCACTTTACAAGACCTACTTGAGAAAGAAAGAAAATGCTTTAAAGAAAACAAGAGGTCTTATGAGCTTGAAAAAAAAACATAGAAAAGAGAAATACTGGGATTTTCAAAGATATTTCTGAGAAAAACAAGAACTTGGAAACAAATTTTGAACAAGAACGTTCATATTTTGAATCTGAAATATCTAAGCTCACATCCAAATTATCTGTTCTATCATCATATATTCTTAAAGAACAGATGGCTAGATCTGATTTGAAAAAGATGTTTGACACACTTATTTCTGAAAGAAATATTTTATCTGAAAAGATAAAGAACTTAGAAGATGCAAACGTCAATTTATCAGAAAAGATTTCAGCTGATGTGATTAATCAATCACCTGTTGATCTTTCAACAGAATCAGTATGTTCTTTCAAAACAGCTTCGAGTTTTATTCATGATAAAAATGTATTGAAAAACAAAAGTGTCAAACCAATCATTGTCAAATCAAGTCAGATCCGACCATCAAATTTATTTTATGACAAATATGTTGATGGTTCAGCGAGCTATTATGTAAAATCTCTTGGAAAGCAATCAAAGAAAAGTCAGATGGTCTGGAGAGTTAAAGATTCTTCTGATGAGAAGAAGAATGACAAAGCATATGCATCCACATCCAAAGCCAAAAAGAACAGAGCGCATAAAGGTAAATCTTTTGATAATCCTGATATGTATTATTCTACTAACCATTTGATCAGGGTTGCTCAAAAGAAGATTTGTTGTTCTTACTGTGGAGCACATGACTTTGTAAGTAAAAATTTTGTTAATTACTGGTATGGTTCATATAATGTAACCTCCACAAGAACTGCAACTAACACTTCAGGACCCAAATACTAGTGGGTACCAAAAGCTAAAACTGTGTTTCAGGCACCCAAAGTTTAAGGGGGAGCATGATGTTTGACTTCTAGACAACACAGTCTAGGACTCGTACTTCAAAGTAAAAGTTTATGGCTCTTGAATAACATAGTTCAAGAGCCGCACCATAATGTAAAGACTATGGCTTCTGCTCACATGACAGATCAAGACCCGTTCTTTCATGTTCAAATATGGATATTCTGCAAATATCCAGGGGGAGCTTACATGACCTAAATCATTTTATCATGATTTGAGGGGGAGCTTAACAGTAAGTATGTTTTAATCCTAGATCTCTGATTGTTTGAAAGAAGAACAACTTTCAAGCATGAAAAACAATTTCTTAAATGTTCAAACCACTTCTCTATTCTCAAAAGATTTCATGAATTAAGAACTGTGATTTTAAATGTTTTTCAATATTGAGCTTTAATGTTTAACTGACCGTGTGTTTCTAAAGATCAATACTTGTGTATTATCTTTACTATATATTGTAAAGTATTCACACACATCGGTTCAGTACTTCATTTTAATTTGTTATTACCATGTCTCTAAACGAACCTATTTTTCGATGGTAATACCCCCGTTTGTAAATCACTGTTGTTGAGCAAAAATCATCATTTCAACTTGAGCGTTCATTGCTAAATTGTTTATATTTGTTCATATAAACAAAATATCTAGTTCTTTGATACCCTAACTATTTCATTTGATCTGATTGATACATTGCCTATTCTCAAAACAACTCTCTTGATTTCATTTCATTCATTCAATATTCTTGTTTTGAGAGATCTTCATTGTTCAAATGCTCAAATTTCATTCTTAATTTTAAATGAGCATACATTCTGACAATATTATCATTTTGAGCTTAACTGCTAAAGTTAAATTGTTGAGCAACCATTCTTTATAGGACTTACATGGGATTCATGTGTGAGCTTAAACAGAACATCCATGGATTCACTTTAACTAGTGTTTCCTACCCCGGAAGTTATCCTTGAGTGATTGAGGGGTGAGGGGTCAAAATCAAAGAGTGGGGGAGATAACTCATCCGGTTGAGTTTTTCTCATTGAGCTGAGGTAAAATGAAAAAGAGAGTTTGGTTAGAAGTGAGCTTTAATGTTAAAAAGAAAGAGTGTGTGAGAACAGAGTTAAAAGAATATCAGAACTCTGCACCAACCACTTTCTGAGTCGGGCAACCACAAAATCTGATTGGTTCACATTCTTTGGTGATCATCATTGAAAAAGGCAGTGAGCCCATGCCAACTCTTGCATTAACCCCACCAGCCACTCATTTCTTTCTTAACAAATAAATGTTTCATTTTCTTTGGGGACGCATCATATCTGCTATCTAGTCTTCACTCGGAAGATTTAGATATTGAAAAAGAAGGAACGTTGCCCCACCTTCGCATCTCTTTCATGCATATTGAGTCCGTGTAATATGTGTTCCTGTCTCAACAATTTACACAATTTGAGCCTTATGAAACACAATCATTGTGCTAAATTCTTTCAGAATGTATGCTCATTTGAGCCTTATGAAACACAATTTGAGACTTACGAAACACAGAAAATTTGTTTTTCTGTCAGAACATTCATAGATAAACCTTGTGTTTTTCGATGATTGAATGGAAGTCCTGGGGAGTCATCATCAAACCAGCTCTTTAAATTGTACATTCGTTGTACACAGTAACTCCGTGTTACTGACAGGAACTTCTAACTGTTTCATTTGTTGAATCAGGGTTACCAAGTTCATTATATCTGAATTTGAAAAGATTCGGGTATATACAGTTCATGATTCAGCTATTCAGATCAAAGAGCGGAAAATGTCAAATGTATCTCAAAGGGGGGAGAATATTTGAAAAAGGGGGAGATTAAAAGAAAGTGCTGAAATTGAGAAAGTTTTGATGATCATGATGCTCACAATCATCAAAAAGGGGGAGACATTTACAAAGATCAATTTCAAAGTCATAAAGAAAGATGAAAGCTTGTTTGGATCAAGAAGATTCTAAAGAATTCTGAAAGTTCAAGAAGAGATAATTCTGAAAGTTCAAGACAATTCAGATGCTTACTATGTTTCAGAAACAGATTCTGAAGATGATTTCTGAAGAATGATGATTCGAGAAAGTTTGTTTTTCTGAAGATGGTCAAGAGATCAAAGAGATGAAGATACAATTTTCAAAGATCCCTAGAAGTTTTCAAAGATTTCATTCAAGACATGTTGATTCTCAAAGATGCAATGTGAAAGACTTTTCAAGCTTATCTGAAGATTCTTCAAAGACTGAAAAACTGAAGATTGTTAAAAGCTTCAAAGTTTTAAAGATGTCAAAGATAAAAGTTGAAGAATCAAGCGCTGAAGACAAGTGTCAATTTTTTTTTAAATATTGAATACAAAGGGGGAGAATGTTAGTGCATTAATTGTATACAAGATTTAATTAGGAAAGTCTTGTAAAAAGCCTTGTAATTGAATAGTCAAAGGAAGTCAATGAAAGTCATATTGTGAGAAAGTCAACATAAGTTTTAGAGGGTGCTTAAGTACTTGAGTGTTTTACCCTTGGTATAAATAGGTTTAATTCTTGTAATTGTTGTAAGAGCTTTCATTGTCATATTACGATTGAAGACTTTCTCTCTCTACTCTCTCTCTAGATTTACATTGTCAGATCTTAGTTTGAATTGAGATTGTTTTAACTCTTGCATATAACCCCACCAACTACTCATTCTTTTCTCAAGAAAAGAATATTTCATATTTTAAAGGGGAAGCAACACATAATCTATTAGATCTTCATTTGGAAGATGTTGATATTGAAAAATTAGAAAAGTTGCCCCACCTTCGAACCTTTCTCATGCACATTATGTCTATGTAATATATGTTGCTGTGGCAACGGTTTATATATTTTGAGCCTGTTTAAGCTTTAAATGCTTCAATAATTGCTACACTTGCACAAGCACACAAGGAATAAGTTTTCTTGTCATAACATTCATAGGAAATTCCTTTGTGGTTTTTCAATATTGAATGGAAGCCCTGGGGGAGTGAACATCAAAAAGCTCATTTCCCATATATATCCGTTAAACATAGTGGCTCTTTGCCACTGACAGACAGATTAACCGTTTCATCTGTTGATTCAGGGTGACCACTCATAATTTGTCTGAATATGAAAAGATTCGGATATATACTGTTATGAATTGACGACAGTTTGATAACATTAGATCAGATGGAGTTTATATTCTCGTTGGGGGAGATTGTATATATGTTTCTACAGGAGAAGACTATCTGTATTTATCATGAAGAATGTGCTTACATTGCTATTTGGGGGAGATATTTCAAAGACAGAACTAAAATTGATGATTTTTTGATGATTCTGATTCTTATAATTCATCAAAAAGGGGGAGAGTTTTCAATGATCAATTTCAAAGAGAAAGCAAAGTCAAGTAAAAGTGATGAAGGAGAAGAAAATAAAGTCAGATTGTTGTTTATTCTAAAGGGAGAAAAGTGTGTTGAAGAGATGTTTCAAAGAAGAGATCAAAGTCAAGTGAAAGGTGCAAAGCTAAAGATGTTTGTACTTCAAGTCAAAGCAAGTTCAGATTATTTATGTGTTAAAGAAACTATATGAAGAACTTGTGGCACAGTTGTAACAAATGGGGAGATTGTTAAAGCTGTTAAAGATTTGAAGATTTCAAGGCCTTGTAAAGAAAGTCAAAGTATTGATGATTTGAAGCTGATAAAGATTAAAAAGCTGAAGATTTTTCAAGTGAAAGAAGACCTGAAGATTATTGTCAATTTTTTTTTAATCTTGAATCCAAAGGGGGAGAATGTTGAGTCAGAATTGTATTCAAGATTAAATTAGGCTCTTTTGTGTAAAAGTTTGCAAAGTGTGGGTGTTTACATTGTAATTGTAATGTAAAGTTAAATGAGTCATGTTGACCATATAAATAGGAGGTCTAAGTGTTTGTGTTGTAAAGTCAACATGTGTTGACTAGGAATAAATAGTTTGTGTCTTTGTTACATAGATAGAAGAGCAAAGATAGATAGAACACACACGCGCATACTGTTGAAAAACACACACATAGAGAGCTTTACAGAGAGATTCAAGAAATAGGTATATGAATCTATGGAGATGTTGTAATACCTGATAAATCAATAAAAATATTGTTTTCTACATTGTTTGTGTGATCAATTGAGTTAGAAATTGGAACCAAGATTAATCTATTTCCCAACAGACCCCAGTTAATTCAAAAATAGCATATAATTCAAAATAGCATATAATTCAAAAATCTTCATAAAAAGAACAGGTTCTGTAGATCCCAGATACAGTGCAATCAACAATAATAATCAATGTAGAACAATTATTAAACCACAACTACTAGTCATATGATTAGATTTATCAGTAAAGGGTTTAGGTTTACAGAGAGAATTTCTGATAAGAGAAAGTAAAGCTTACGACTAACAATCTTAATAATAATTCTTCTTCTAACGTATAACTAGGCTAAGAAAACAAATATATATGAAGCGTATCAGGCTAATGGGCTTGAGGCCCATTTACAATTCAACTATAAACCAATTACAATTCGACCCCTGAACTTCTATTTAACTAACAAACTGCCCTAACAATCTCCCCCTTTAAATTGAAGTTCATAGTCACACCAGTTAGGAACATGAATCTTCCGAAATCCGAAACTGATCTCGAAATGTCGCATTAAAGTTCTATACTCCAGTCGTTCTTTGATCAGGCCCAGTACTTTGAGAACAAGACCTTTGTAGTTCGGATCCAAAGGTTGAATCCCTTTGACATCTTGATCAATGAAGCGCTTCAGCTTGTCTCTAAGCAGCAAAAGTGTACCATCACAGAATCGATCAATCTGACTGAACCTGGTAAACCACATGTTACCTTTACCATTCACATAAGTCATGCCGAGTTCTGGAAATTTTACCACAGTGAAAGTAGGTACATTCTGGGCATCTGATGGAAGACTCAAATTAGGTTTAAGTAGATTTATCTTTGCTTGATTGCTTTCCAACCCAATCTGAAAATCTTCAATAGAGGCAAGTTTCATAGCACACTTCATATATCTCTTGACAGTTCCTAGTGCGTCTGTAACTTCCCCGGGTCGAATGATTCTATTCTTCAGGTCTCGGAGCAGGAAAACAAGATCTTGTAACTCGAGGCTTGCAAAGTTAGCTTCAGAAAAATACCACTGCCTACCATCTTCTCTTGTCACCATAAAGAAGGAATACTTTATGCTCATGAAGTTGCAAGAGTAAATCTGATCGACAAATCTTATTCTGAGCTTTGTCTTATTGAAGCCTTTTCTAAGATGTTTATGCATGAACACAAGCTCACGCTGCTTCTTCCTGACTGTCATTGACTGAAGACCATGTACTACGACCTCATCATACGGGTGGATCCAATGAGCAAAGAGTTGTTTCTGACTTTCTTCGAGAAACGATACATTTATTCTAACTCTTTCCCATTTTAGTGATGAACTGGCTGAGTACGATCTGTTCCTGAAAATGGTGATGCTGGAGGTGATTGTTTAGGAAGATCTGTCTGAGAAAGTTCAGGATGAACTGGAGAGTAAGTCAAAAGAGGCACCGCGACAGAAGATTGTTCTGATGGAAGGTAATCTTGAGCCACAATTTCAGAATTCAATAGCTCATCTATCTCCGCTTGGAAGATTACCAACATTCTTTCTGTATTGATTGGTTCTTCTGTCGGGTCTATGTCGGAATAAGGATCAACAATAATAGCCCAATTATCAGGATTGAGAGATGAACCTCCATCATGTTCCTCGGGCTTTTCAACCGTTGGAATAATGTCATATAGCACTAAATCCATGACTTATTCTTGTGCCTGTCCTTGCCCTTCAGTTTGAGTACCAGAACCCATCTTAGTCTGATCCTGTACCATACCCATCTCTGTCTGTGCTTTCGCTAATTCTGGCTCGGATGTGCGTTGGCGCTTCTCCCCCTCATGATGATCAGGATCATCCTGGTCATCATGCTTGCGCTTGAGCCCTTCTGCCTGGCTTCGACAGGTTTCCTCCAAAGATGATACTCGTTCAGTTAATGCATATATAGTTTGCTGCATAGATTGAATTAGTGTTGATTGGTGCTGGAAGTCTTCAGGAGATATAGTGGGTGGGGGTGGTGGTGTAGGAATAGAAGCTTGAGAACGTAGGAGTGACAGTAAGTCGGCATCTTGAGATGGTTCGGTTTGGGATTGGGCTAGAAGTTTGGCTATAAGCAGGGATTTGAGGTCATCGATTGATAGATCGGTAGGTGTATGGGAGGGTGGTGGTATGGGAGGTAGTGGTTCAGGCTCAGACATCGGTCCTTTGCCTTTGATCATTCTCTTTAGGGCGTCTACCTCCTCCCTCATTTCGGATCGCATAATGGAATGGACAACCTTTAGGGTGCCGTACATAAATTCCCGTGAGACGAACTCAGGGTGACTAACACCTGGGTCACTCAGACTTCCAGTTGTAGTGACGACTGTAGAAGTTGCACCACCTACGGTCACAGCTGGCGTGATAATGGATGTGGTAGGACTTCCACCCAATCCTCGTAATCCAACAGAAGTTGGAATTACTATGGGTGTTCCGGCTGGGCCACTAAGGCCTCCAGCAGTAGCCGAAGAAATGACCCGTATCTTAGTCAAAGAAATGATATCATCGATTGGCTCTAGACGCGGTGCACTGAAGGAAGGCAAGGACGGGGGCAGTTATCCTCTAGCTTCAATACTAGTACTCTCCAAGTGAGAGACCGGTAGCGTGTGAGTTGAATCCCCGTGAGAAAGTGAAACCAACATCTGTTGAGAGATGTCAGAGTGGATAGGTGGGGTGTGCAATTGCGTCGCTAGGTCCACGACGTCTTCTTCAATACCCTGTCTCAAAACATGAGACTGGGTAGCAGATGTGGCTACCTGGCTAATTTTGGGTGGGGGGAGGTCAACCAGAATTTGTTGCCTCATCACTCGTGTACGCTCGAAATTGTGTTTACTTTTCCTTTCCTTCTCTCTCTCCTCACTTCTTCATTTTCTACTTGAACTCCCTCCTCTCTCCTTATCTCTCCTCACTTCTTCAGAGGACTCATCACTTGATTCCGATGACACTGGTGCAGATTCAAATTGGGTGGCCATTTGGTCGGTTGCTGGATCCCAAATTTAATCTCACAACAATGATATAAACAATAAGAGTAATAACAGCGGAAGCAACATAGTTTAGTATCAAAGGAGATTCAAATATCACAGTTCATAAAGCAGATAATAGATAAACAAGATATTCTTGGAATAAAATATTCAACTTATATTATTAGATATAAGACTTCTTAAGCACACTTTGAACAATAAGGTGATGGTCCTATTTAGAGGACCATAAAGTAAGCAGTGTACTTTTCTGACAAATAGAAGCATGCTTGAACAGTGTCTTACCTAAAAGGTCAGATCAAGACATGCTTGAACAGTGACCTACTCTAGAAAGTAAATCTTATCACTAGGTGCCGTGTCATCTGTTCTTCTGTTAACACTTGTCATGAAATTCAGAGTGAACATCTTCAGAGCTCTGAAATAGGATCTATGATGAGGAGCTCTCTGATGCCTTTCCGTGAGACTGTCTCTGAACTGACTTCAGAGACAGACTTGCTTTCTCTGAGACTGACTCTGAAAGTCTTTAGTTGAAGACAGTTATTTTCAATACTTTCATCGTTCAGATTTGGGTCTAACAATCTCCCCCTAAGTACTGAAAATAAATAAAGGACACATAGAATATTTAAACTAGAAAGCGAAGAGAAGAAAGTTATCCTCTGTAAATATTACTTCTCATAATAATTTGGAATTACAAAAGAGAATAATATTCAAAAATTAATCAGAACCTATCACTAAAACATATCCTAGGAAACTTCATGATGAGCTCTCTGAAGTTAATCATTGAGCCAATTTCCAAGTCTAGTTTTGCCAGTAGGTCTGCTCTGTGCTGTTCTTTCTTTACTTGAATCAACTTTTGTATGCCTTTCAAGGTTTCATCAGAACACTTTTCTACTTGTGAAGCTAGAAAGATTTTCTTCTCTTGGTTCACTCTGTAGATGAAACCCAGAGGTTCTTCAATGATTGATCCAATCTTCTGTTTGTCCAGGTTTTCGATGGTTTCCATTGGTTCAATCACTCCGAGCTTTTCTTCACCCAAGTTCAGAGCAATCTGAAAGTCATGTTTGGCTTTGTGTTTGATATAAGCTTCCATTGCCCGTCTTACTTCAACCATGATCATTCTTATCTCCCTTCTTCCTGAATCGTATCTCGCAGAGCAATAGGCATATAGATGAGTGAGATCATATGGATTTAGATTTACAAGATCATTATCATTGAACTCGTAAATCTCCTGATCAGATCGAGTCACCACATAATGTCTATATATGATTTTGTTGTAGGCGAATGTCTTTTCTGTGATTTCTCAACTTTTATTATGGGAGCATCGTTGAGAACCGCCATTCTTGGTGATGTGTTTGCCTGTATGAATCTTCGTTCGTAGTCTGGCATATCCTCTCTGATTCTTGGATTCAGAGGGATTACTTGAGTGTCTCCCATATTGAACTCGCAGTAGATATGCCGATAGTGATCTTCTATCGATGCTTCAGGAGTGGATTGTAAGAATGTGGGAGGTTGAGTGAATACCTTGGCTGGTAAACCGATGCTTGTCTTCTGAACAAGATTCTCTTGAGGAGCCTGTTCATCAACAACCATGGTTTCTTTGTCCTTGGGTTGTGACTGAGTTATCTATGAAAGTTGTTCAGAGATATATCCATCTATCTCTGGTGATTCTCTTAATTCTGAAGTTGTTGAGGTATGATGAGGTTGAGCGTGTTTGAAAACATATTCTTCGACATCAATTACTTCAATCTGATCTCCAGCAGCTTCTTCCGCTCTGTCAGAATCTGAGTTCTGTTCTTTCTCAGACTCTGAGTTGAAGGTATCTCTTATCACCATTGGTGGTCTTTCGGGTGATGAGAATGCATCTTCAGAGGACGTAGAGTAGTCTACAAGTTGTTCGTTTTCTTCCTCTTCAGGAGCTCCAATTTTCTCTGGAGTTGCATTGGTTACTGGAGTGATTGGAGCACCTGGTGTTGATGATGCGAAAAGTATTACCGGTGTTGTGAATGTTTGCAAAGTTTGGTTGTCATCAGAAGAGGTGGTGTTCCTATCTGGTTCCTTCTGTTGAACTCCTTTGGTTGGTGGAGCAGAGGCACTTTCATTTACTGGTGTAGAGGGAGCAGCTTTAGAGGTGTGTTCGGTTGTATCTCTAATCTCCCTACCGTGTCATTCAGAGGCTTCATCATCATCTGAGTCCTCAGAATCATTAAATCTGGCTTTCTTCGCTGCTTCGCTACAAGTCCCACCAGAAAACTTGTGTTTGTATTTAGGAGAGTCTGGTTCAGCGATTCCTTTTCCTTTGGGGTCAAGAAGAGCCTTCTGAATGGATTCCTTTTCCCGCAGTTCTGATTTCAGCAACCTAGTCCTCTGATTTATAGTTATGAAGTTCCAGAGTAGCTTTGACCTGCTTCTGAGCAATAGTAGAGATCTTGAAAGAACATGTTAGCATTCTGCTCATGATTGCGGATTTGAATGAGGCCATATCACTTTTGGTGCTGAGGTCCTCAGTAGTCCGGGGTGGTGGTTGTGGTGTTGCTGATGGTGCGCTGACTGCTGGAACAGAGGCTTAAATTGTTGTTTTGATGAGGTCAGAGATAGAGGTCATTTGTTCTGTTGAGAGTGAAGATGATCTGGTGGCTACTACCTCGTCCCTTAGTTCTTGTAGAGCCTTCTGAACATCAATGGTTGTACTTGCTTGATTTTTAAGAGCAGCATTCTGAGCTTTAAGATCGGCTACTTCCAAGGATGATTCAGCCTTCTGTTTGAACAGTTCTTGTTCCAACTCTTGGATTCTGTTTGAGGAGTCCAAAACTTGGGTCTTCAGAGTGGAAGCCTCTGCTCTGAGGTTGGTGTTTTCAGAGCGAAGAGCAGAGGTCTCTTAATCGTCAATTCGCTGAAAATTATGCTCTTTCATGGAGCCTCTGACTTCTTCACAGAATCTCTGGAACTCAGATTTTGTGAGAAGTTCAGAGAGGGGTACATTGGTTACAACACATGTAGCCAATTTTTCCTCGAGTTCAAAGGAGCCTTCGTTCAGAGCTGTTTTGATGTTGTCTATGGAAGGACTTCCACTCAATCGTTGATGTTCCAGATAATCATCTCTCAGTGTTATTTTCCCAACCAAGTCCTCCTCCTCAGATTTAGAGGACTGGAAGTGAATGTGGGAGTTGAGCTTGCGATCCAGGCAAGTCAATCATTGTTCTTGTAGGTCAAGCCATTGTCCCTAAGTTGGACAGCTACTTTGGGATATCCCGAAGGGTGAGTGATGAGCCACATAGGCATCATTATGTGTAGGAATTGCTGATGTACTCTGAGGCAACTAAGTACTGAATGTATTGGCTAAGTCCTGTGAAGAGGACTTATCCAGAAATTTAGTTTTCTCAGTTATGTGAACTTCAGAGGTGGAAAAAGGTACCTCTGAAGTGGCTAGATGGTTTGGGTTCAAGGTGTGCACCTCTGATTCAATAACCATTACCTCTGGATCAGGTAGGTTAGATTGTGTGGTTGCACTGGGAGATGGGGTTGGTGTCCTAAAATATATGTGCCTTGGGGCATCTTTTTGTGTGGAAGGGGAAGAACTCTCAGGTTTCTCTAAGTCCTTAAAAGACTTGCTCTCTTCTCTCTGAGAATCTTCAGAGCTAGTCTCTGAAGATTCATCCTCACTTTCCTCAGAGTTAGTAGAGCTATCCTCTTCACTAGCAGAAGAGGTTTCTTCCATAACTCCCTCATTGACATCCCCTTCAAGTGCTCTGTCATCTCTCTCAACTTCGGTTTCTCTAGCAAGAGTACCCTCTGGTTCACTCTTGTGAGAGCTCTGAACTTCAGGGTCCTCAGATCCCTCTGAAGCCGAGTTGCTCTTACTCTCCATTCCAGGTTCAGGACCTAAGTGTGTTAGGGTTCCCAGAACTGGTTCTAGTCCTTGGGCAACACTGAGATAAGAAGCTATGGCTAAATATTGAGGATTTACCTGATTCAACATGTGGTGAGGGATCCGCCTTGCTTCTGGATTGCCTTCAGAGAGAATCATCGGTTTGAAGTTGTTCATTATGTAGAAAGGAGTTTTGGGTTGTCCAGTGGCGATCAAAATATGAAGCTTCTCGATCGCTGCATGGATGATTAGAGACAGAAATCTAGGGAATGTTATTGAAGGAACTTTAATTGATTGGGTTGTTTGTTCAGGGTCCTTTGACAAGCATTTGTTCTTCTTCTCTATGGATGTCAGAATCATATCAAAAATTATGCCGGCCATGTCCAAGTTGCGATTGAAGAATAGGGCATACATGATTGACAGAATTCCGGGTGTTGCTTGATCCATGCTCCCCAGTTTGCAGGTGAGAGTGCGGTTTAATACAGAGAACATGAAGTTCCAGATTGGTGGTAGATGTTGTCGTCGGAAGTTACTCAATCTGGTGATTTCAGTGTTGTAACGTAGCATTTGGATGAACTGGAGTAGGGTTTCGGAAGTTGGGCGTTTTTCAAAACGCGTGATTTGAAGTTCCTCAGTTGTTAGGAGAGGGAGAACTTCTCGTAGAACAGTAGGAGTGATGAGTATTCGACATTTTACGATTTGAGATATGTCGAACTCGCCGATTATTCTGTTATGTTCATCGCTGTAGTGACTGGAAGAATACCATTCTTGAACAAACGAGAGCGGACATTCATTGGTAAAGGCAGTTAAGGCTTGAGTCAGTTCACAGTTGGAGAAGAACTCCCAGATTATTCCGTATTGTTCCTCAAACTTGGGAGAATCAAGCTGAATCATGTGATTGTTGTCTTTGATTGGAAAACGATACAGTCTTGAAGATTAGCCATATTTGGGAAAAAGCTTGCACCATTCATTTGAAGACGCCATTTTTGAGTTGAAGTGAAGAAGATGAAGTTCAAATTCTATTTGGAGAGAGAGAGAGAGAGAGTGCTCGAGAGTAATTTGTAAAAATGAATATCCGAAAGTAAAATTGGTTTTGTATCCAAATTTAGAAAAAGATAAACTTGAGTGCATAAGGTGAAACGGCAGTGATTTGACCCTTTTAAAAAAGCCGTTTGACCTTTCACTCACCCCTCTTGTGACATGTGGCCTTGAAAACTGTTGTACCTACGCGTGTAGGTTCCAAGAAAATAGGAATGGGGCACCATATTTCAATATTAAATTCAATAACTTCTTTTTGCTGACTAGACAAACCTTTCGCCTTTTGAAGTAATTTAAGATATCACTTGTAATTAAAAGGTTCAGATAATCTGAAATTTTAATTTCAAATGATATCAAAAATTGCTAATTAGTTAAAAAGTTCTTGTTTGAGGAATGACTAGTCTGAAAGTTGTTGACTCCCCCTTGACAGATGATTAGTGAGACAAAAAAATGAGATTCCTCAATTTTAGAGACTCTGAGATGAATTTCAGAGATTCTGAGATAAAGTTCGGAGACTCTGAGATGATAGTTGAAAAGTTCTTTTTCTCCCCCTTGACAAAAGAACAACTTTTTATTTTTCTCCCCTTGTCATGTGTTTAGAGAACATTCAGAGACTGATATTGAAATATGCAACTTGGTCCAGAAGCTCTGATAATTTGATCAGAGACTATGAGTTTCTTCCTTGTTAGGTAGACATATTCAACATTCCTAACTTGCTAATTAAAAAATTGAACCTCCGTTCATCTAAAGCTGTTGTGAAAATATCAGCATGTTGGAGATCAGTTGGTACAAAATACATTTCTATTGTTCCCCTTTCAACATGATCTTTTAAGAAATGATACCTTACACCAATGTGCTTTGTCTTTGAATGCTGTACTGGATTGGCAGAGATGGCTATGGCACTTTTTGAATCACAGAGAATTGGTATTCTTTCATATTGTTGGCCATAATCTCTGAGCTGAGTTTTCATCCATATTACTTGAGAGCAACAACTAGCAGCAACAACATATTCTGCCTCTGCAGTTGAAGTTGAAACACAGTTTTGTTTCATGGATGACCACCTTACCAGCTTATTGCCCAATAACTGACAGCACCCAGAGGTACTTTTTCTGTCAAGCTTGCATCCTGCATGATCTGCATCAGTGTAAGCTGTTAGATCAAAATTAGAAAGTTTTGGATACCAAAGGCCTAATGAGGGTGACCCTCTCAAGTATCTGAAAATTCTTTTGACAGCAGATAAATGAGATTCTTTTGGATTTGCTTGATATCTAGCTCAAAGACATGTTGCAAACATTATGTCAGGCCTACTTGCAGTTAAGTATAATAGTGAACCTATCATGCCACTGTAGGTTTTTATATCCACAGATTGTCCTGAAGGATCAGAGTCAAGTTTGACTCCGGTGGCTAAAGGCGTTTTCATAGAAGTTGAATCATTGAGTTTGTATTTTTTCAAAATTTCAGAGACATATTTAGTTTGACTTATGAAAGTACCTTCTGAAGTTTGTTTTACTTGTAAGCCCAGAAAGAAAGTGAATTCTCCCATGAGGCTCATCTCAAATTCACTCTTCATCAACTCTGAAAACTTGTCACAATACTTTTGATTTGTAGAGTCAAATATTATGTCATCAACATAAATTTGTACTAATGGCATCTCATTTTTGTACCTTTTGATGAATAATGTTGTATCAATTGTGCCTTTAATCAGAAAAGTGGACAAAGTTTCATACCAAGCTCTTGGAGCTTGTTTAAGTCCATATAGAGCCTTATCCAAATAATAAACATGATTAGGAAACTTTGTACTTTCAAATCCAGGTGGTTGCTGGACATAAACTTCTTCATTTAATTTACCATGTAGAAAGGCAGATTTAACATCTATTTGATAAACTTTGAATCCTTTGTGTGCAGCATAGGCTAAGAAGATTCTGATTGCTTCTAGCCTAGCTACAGGTGCAAAGGTTTCATCATAATCAATACCTTCTTCTTGGAAATATCCTTTAGCAACCAACTTGGCTTTGTTCCTGATTATTATTCCATCCTCATCCTTTTTGTTTCTTAAAACCCATTTTGTTCCAATTGAAAATTTTCCTTTGGGAAGGGGAACTAGGGTCTAGACTTTGTTTCTTACAAACTCTTGAAGTTCATCCTGCATTGCAAAAATCCAATGAGGATCTTCAAGAGCTTCTTTTACCTTCTTTGGTTCAATACTGGTCAAAAAGTCTACGTAGAAGCATTCATTGATTGTGGCAGATCTTGTTTTAACTCCTTCTGATGAGGATCCAATGATTTGATCAATTGGATGATCTTTTGTCCATCTTGAGATTGGAGCAAAAATTTGGGGTGGAGTTTGAGCTTCAGAGATGACAGTTGGTGACATCTCTGTTGTGCTGTTCAGAGGCTCTGAAGTTGGTTCCCGAGATGGTGAACCAGATTCTTGAATTTTTTCACTATTTGTTTCTGGAGTTACTTCAGACACTCCATGATCATCCTCTTTTTGATCTTCAGCTTCTTCTTATTCACTTTGCTGATCTGCATTTGGTGAAGCAGAAGGTGTTAATTCAGAGGGTCCAGAAAGGGTTGTACCTGTTTCTTGAGATCCTTCTGAATTCTCTCTTGGTCTATCTCTGAAGATAACTTCTGGTTATCTACATCATCAAAGAAATCTTCAAATATTCTGTTTAATTCAGATTCCCTTGATGATTCAGAGATAGGTGTTGAGAAACTTTCTTGTTGTTCAGAGCTTTTATTGTCAACAAAAGTGACATTGATGCTCTCTTTTGAGGCTAATGAATATCCAATGAATTTGCCCTCATCAGCTTTCTTGTCAAACTTTCCAAGAGATTCTCTATCGTTCAGAATGTAACATCTGCATCCAAAAACATGAAAATATTTAACATTAGGTTTCCTATTGTTAATGAGTTCATAGGATGTTTTCTGAAATCTTTTGACAATTGTAGCTCTATTCTGAGTAAAACAGGTTGTTGCCACTGCTTCTGCCCAAAAATTTGTTGAAAGATCAGATCCAGCAAGCATTGTTCTTGCAGCTTCAACAAGTGTTATGTTCTTCCTTTCAACTACTCCATTTTGCTGAGGGTTTCTTGTTGTAGATAAGTTAGGAGTAATGCCTTCTTCTGATAGATATGAATTGATTTTGGCATTTTTGAACTCTATTCCATTATCACTTCTTAGTTTCTGAGCTTTGCTGCTAAATAGAACCTGTAATCTTTTCAACAATCTTATCAATATTTCAGGTACATCAGATTGGCTCTGATGAATTCTATCCATGTGAATCTGGAAAATTCATCAATCAGAACCAGAATGTATTTCTTACCTGCTAGACTCTGTATAGAGATAGGACCACAGAGGTCCACATGAAGCATGTGCAGAGGTCTAGGACAATTGTTTTCACTTTTGGTTTTATGGGAAGATCTTTTCATTTTTCCCATTTCACAAGCAGAACACAGATGATCTTTGTTAAACTTCAGAGATGGTAATCCCTTAACCAAATTAAGTTTAACTAACTTATCAAGTAAGGAAAAGTTTAGATGTGAAAACTTTTTATGCAGAGCCAGACTTCCTCACTATTCAGAGATCCTGTAGAGGTTACGTTTTTTGTCTGCTCTAAGTAATTCTTGACCTGATTCTGAGTGAAGAAGTGAATAATATTTTCTTTGAAATTTCACATCAAAACCATGATCACAAAGTTGACTTATGCTGATCAGATTGTGTTTTAATCCATCCACATAAGCAACCTTTGATACTGAAACATTTTCTCTTGATAACTCACCATATCCTTTAATCTGTCCTTGCATATTGTCTCCAAAAGTAACTGCTCCTCCAGATTTTGCTTTGAATGAGGATAGCAGTTCCTTATCTCCAGTCATATGCCTTGAACATCCAGAATCTAAGTAACATATTGGCATTGACTGATTCTGCAAGACAGATTATTGTTTCTTAGGTACCCATCTCATTATAGGTCCTTTTATGTTAGACTTTGGTGGATTTGTATGACTTTTTGGCATCTCATCTTTTGATGTCTTGCCTTTACTTGTCTTCTTTTGAAAATTTGTCTCTGAGATATTTTTCAGAGATTGATTCAAAAGACAATGCGATCCTCTGAAATGATTTTTCAGTTTTATCAAGAGATGAATGCAGTTGCAATTAATAGAACAAGAAGAAGTAGGAGTAAAGTTTTTCTTCTTATTAAAAGCATTTGTTACATTTTGACTTCTTTTGAAACTAGCACTAGGAATATTACATGTATCCCTAACTACTACTTTCCTTTTTGCTTGAAAGACAGTCTTCTTTTCAAGTTGCTTTTTCTTGTTCAAAAACATCTTCTTTTCTTTGCTGCTTACTGCACAAACAGGATCAATATGGTTAATTTTTGTCCATTTGCCTTTTTGTTCAGGAGAGAATTTTATTGTTTTATAGGTGTAAGATCCAGAAGTGTTTGTTTTATTCTTTTCCTTTTCTTGTAACTCTTTTTCAAGTTCCAAAGACGTTTTTGCTTGTAAACACATATTTGCAAAATCAGGACTTATTGGTATTCTGGTTTTGGTTTTCAAAATTGAAATTGGGACATTCAAAATACCAGAGCCAACAGTTTTTATCTTTTTGTGAATTATATTCCCTGGTTTACAAGAAATCTGTTCATCAATCTCTTGATCAGATTCTGAATCAGAGTCAAGAAAGTCTCTCTTAGTTTTAATAGAGATAGCTACCTCTATTGGTTTTTTAATTTCTTTTGTTCTAGAGACTTTAATGATCCGTTTCATGCTTTCTTTTCTTTTTAAGTCCTCCATGACATTTTCTTTCCATATCTTTTTAACATCATCTTCAAATGTAGTTCTAATGTTTTCATCTGAACTTGGTGAATACAGAGGAGCATCCGGATTAAGTGAACTCTGAGATTCATTTTCAGAAGTACTTGTATCAGAGGTACTTGGTTCAGATGTCTCTGATTCATTTGAGATGAAAGCATCAAATCTGAAAAATTCTTTGGGATCATTGCTTTGAGGTTTTGTGAAGAGTACCTCTGAAGCTTCTCGTTTTATCTGTAACACAGACTTTTGAAAGTTTTTTACTTCAGAGTATGTAATATTTTTGAAATTCAAAGCTCTTGTTTTTTATCCCTCTAATGTTTTCATTCTTTTGAAATTATTCAGAGATGGAGCTTCAAAGCTTTGGACCTTTCCCATACAGAAAGTGGAAGAAAGTGAAGTTTTCTCCAATTCAGTGAATGAATTCAACTCATTGAATCCCAGCCCTTGAGAGTCCATTTGAGTTTTTATTTTGTCGAAAACACATTGTGCATTAACATAGCTTTTAATTCGAAGATTTTTTCTATCTAGATATTGATGTAGGATTTCTCTTTCCTTTTGAAACAATTTGGTTAAGGCAATAGAATTGAGCCTTTCATACTCATATTTCTTTACTTCTTCTTCTTTTCCTTTTAAAACTTTCTCAATTTCTCTTATTGCTTCTGAAAATGATTTTTCTTTTTGCTTGTGAGTTTCTTCAAGTTTGGTTTTTTCAAGAAAAATTTCTTTCTTTTCTGATTCCAGAAGATTCTTTTCTCTTTTGAAAAAAATGAGCTCTTTTGTCACTTGCTCTCTTTTCCTTTTTTCTTCAAGAAACTTTTGTTCTAGATCCTGAAGTTCATTAATTAGTTTAAAAGCATCTATTTCAGGATCACTGTCAGAGGTGTAAAGAGAGTTTACCTTTTCAGAGTTGTCTTCTGATGCTCCATCAGATTGATTTCCATCTGAAAAAGCCATACCACAGAGATTGGTAGGCTCTTCCTCGCCGTCGCTTGTTGAGTCTGATAGCCACTCTTCCATTTCTGCTACAAGAACTCTTTCTTTTACATTGTACTTGTATTTGTTCTTGTAGTAATCTTGATCTTTGACAAGTTTTCCTCTGCAGTTTGCAGAGAAATGGCCTAGTTTTCCACATCTGAAACATCTTCCATCATTTGGATTTGTTGGAAGAGTGGCAGTACTTGTCTCTGGCTTCTGTTCTTGAGGTTTGAAGTATCTCTGTGGCTGTGGATACCTTGGTTGAAATGGTTGTTGAGGTCTTGATTGTTATGTTGCATCATTATTGTTGAAGTTTGTACCCTTTTGATCACTATATGGAGTGAATCTGGGTTCTTCTTGAAATCTTCTTTCAGGATTAATGCAAGAGATTTGGCGAAGGCATTGATATCATCTTCTGATGAGTGAATCTGTATGATTTTCTTCTGCCATTAAGACCTTTTTGGATCTTCTTTTTGTTTCCAAACCTTTTTGTGACTCTTCACAGTTGTTTTCTTTCGATATTTGTTTTGAAACAAGTGCAAGGGGTCCACCTAAAGAGGTTTTTGATTTTTGCTTCATAACTTCCTTTTCATGTGCAACAAGAGTACCATAAATGTCAGTTAATGACCATGACTCAAGATCTTGATTGGCTTGTATAGACATGGACATTTGTGACCATTCTTCATTTAAGCTTTTCAAGAAAAGAACGTTGTTTTCCTCTTTTGTTCTTATCACTCCAAACTTTCTGCATTTGTTGATAAGAATGTTGAATCTTGAGTAAGTTTGGTGTAATATTTCTTCTGGTAGAGCATGAAAATCATGATATTCATTGATGCATAGATTTCTTCTATTTTTCTGGGTTTGTAGGCCTCCTTCAAGTTGATTTAACAACTGATCCCATATCTCTTTTGCAGTTTTACAAGAATCAAGTTCTTGAAAGATATCATTGGGAATGGCCATTATTAGTAATCTAACAGCTTTTGGGTCATTATCCATCATATTAGTTTCTTCATCAGTGAAGTTTGTGGTTTCCTTTTCATAATATGCAGGTATTTCAGCAGTATCTGCTGTTGCAGGAACTCTTGGTACCAACACCATTGGAATGTGAGGTCCAACGTTCATTGATCTAAAAAGAAACCTGTCCATACCTTCTAAGAAATTTACCATCCTTATCTTCCAATGGGGATATTCATCCCTTAAAAGTGTAGGAGGTTTTGTTAATGTCCCAGTTGTATAAATGGCACTTATGCTTGAATTTGCCATTTTGGAAGAAAAAGATGAAGATTTGAAGAACTGATGCTTTTTGTATTGAACAGTGATTTACTATCCAATCTTGAGCATATGGTGTTCTTTAATAAACCAGGTTTATATGAACATGCACAAATATTGAAAGTTAGAATCAATGAGATGTAAATCTATCCGAGTATGCAGATGCCATCTTTCTTTGTTTAGAAAACAAAGGAGGCTCTGATACCAATTGTTGGATCCCAGATTTAATCTCACAACAATGATATAAACAATAAGAGTAATAACAGCGAAAGCAATATAGTTTAATATCAAAGGAGATTCAAATATCACAGTTCATAAAGCAGATAATAGATAAACAAGATATTCTTGGAATAAAATATTCAACTTATATTATCAGATATAAGACTTCTTAAGCACACTTTGAACAATAAGGTGATGGTCCTATTTATAGGACCATAAAGTAAGCAGTGTACTTTTCTGACAAATAGAAGCATGTTTGAACAGTGTCTTACCTAAAAGGTAAGATCAAGACATGCTTGAACAGTGACCTACTCTAGAAAGTAAATCTTATCACTAGGTGCCGTGTCATCTGTTCTTCTGTAAACACTTGTCATGAAATTTAGAGTGAACATCTTCAGAGCTCTGAAATAGTTTCTTTGATGAGGAGCTCTCTGATGTCTTTCCGTGAGACTGTCTCTGAACTGACTTCAGAGACAGACTTGCTTTCTCCGAGACTGACCTTCAGAGTGAACATCTTCAGAGCTCTGAAATAGGATCTCTGATAAGGAGCTCTCTGATGTCTTTCCGTGAGACTGTCTCTGAACTGACTTCAGAGACAAACTTGCTTTCTCCGAGACTGACTCTGAAAGTCTTTAGTTGAAGACAGTTATTTTCAATACTTTCATCGTTCAGATTTGGGGCTAACATCGGTGGCAGCCTAAGAGTCGGTATGGGAAGAGGACTGAATCTGTTCAGATTCTGTCTCCGTGTCCTCTTCCGGGGTCCGATTGGCTGTCTGTGATGGGGTAGGTGATCGGCGAGAAGTACTGACCTCGCTTCGTCTAACGACATTTCCCTCTACAGTTCCCCTTACTATCTGTTTTCTCAACACACCCTGTCCGGGAGCCCCAGCTCTCCGGACTCTGCCACCTCTCATGCCGGGACCCTCACGCCTCTCAGGTCGTGCTCCCTGGGGAGGTCCTTTCGGTTTTGGATGGACCATGGGAGCAGGTATGTCGTGTGTTTGCCTATATTTTATCACACTCAGTGCCGTCCGACTAGCATAGGCCAGTAACCTATCCGGGATACGTCTAGCGACTAGGTTTAGAAGTTCAGTGCGAGTCGAAAGAAGATGAGTGGGATGATAAGGACAGACCGGATACGAGGATCGGCGAGCTATGGTTGGGTGGAGGTCCATGTAGTTCCGGATTAAAATATGAAGAAAACGCATGTACGGGATGATGTCCTGTCGTTTGTTTGTGTTGTCTCGGACCTTTAGGTTTAGCTCGTACCATAAGATATCAGCATAATCCGCATGTCTGTGGAAGGCAATGGCATGAAAGAGTCTGAGAAGGTTGGCACTCGTCTAATCTATGCCCATAGTGATGGCAGATAAGCAGCGATTGAGGTACGTGAACAGAGTGTACCAGATGGTAGTCAAGTTCCTGTGGTTGAAGGCAGATGGATACAAGAGAGGCACTCTATAACCCAGTGAGTGAATGTCGGCACACAGTGTTGAGTCGGAGACGATAGGATCGAAGTTGTCTCGGTCTGGAAAAGAATTTGCGTTTGGCAGGCGGAGAAACTGTCGAAATAACTCTCGAGTGAGTAGGAGTGATGTAGTGTCAATCCTGGCCTCCAGATGGAAACCATCTTCTTCATCAACGTGTGTGTAGGATTGCCAGAATTGCTGCAGATATAAGTGAGGGACATCTGCAGTCTCCATGAGAGCGTATGATAGAAGGTGGCCTCGTAGAATCTCAATCATCACTTGGTATTGGCATTGAGGCTGAGAGAAGTCCAAATGAAAATTGTTTGGAGTGAGAGGAAGGTACTGATTCGGATGAATCAGTTTGGCATCAGCGATAGGATCAATTTCCTGGTTCGAATTCTGAGCCATTGTACCTGTTAAGATAAAACATTTTAGCACTAGGGTACAGTCGAACAACAATTCGCACTATTAACATTCTTTGAAAAACAATATTCAACCAAATTATAACAAAACCAAAGCAAACTGGGGAATCTAATCCCTTAAAAGGGAAAAATATAATAAGAAAAAAACATCACTAGATTTTAACACATGTGGTTACTAGTTAACCGGTTATAAATCAATTGAAAAATCCCTAATAAGCATAAGAATGGTCCGGGACAGGGTGTTATATACCGGGAGATACACCCCGACGACCAGGGCGGAATGTAACAAACCGTGACCGGTGCACATCCCGGGGACCGGTATATTGATACGACTGGATGACAAAACCACGGGGATTGGGGCCAAAAGTTATCCGAGGACCGAAGGATCACCAACCCGGGGTCTCACAAATCAAAATTCTAGGAGTTCATCACCCCGGGGATCGGTATTGACCCACCCCGGGGACCGGATACCAAGCACACCGGGAACCGGGATTCACAAATCCCGAGGATCGGTATTGCCCACCCCAGGGACCGGATTACAAACACATCGGGAACCGGTATTCACAAACACCGGGGATCGGGGCAAATTTCACAGAAACTATTAAAACAAACTATCACAGAAACCCAACACTAATCAATTAATAAATTTCTAACTTTGAAAGTTACCCAAACCCAACTGATAAACCCAGATTTAACTCACAATCAACGATTAAAATCGAAATCCAACTAGAACTACACTAATCGATTGTTAACCACATAAATGAATACTCAATAAATAATCGAAGATTACACTAATCCAAAATCATAAGAAAACTGATCAAACCACAGTTCATAGACCCTGTAATTGACATTTAGTTGAACTAAACCAAACCAATCTGTCGGTATCGAGACGACATCGGTGGACAGCAGTCGCCGGTGGCAGTGACGGGTCAAAACCCAAGTCGACCGAAGTCGAAGGCCAGGACGGGGTAGGCGTCATTCGACGAGGGGTCGACAACAGTGGTAACCTTAACGACTTTGAAGGTGGCTGCTATGGATTGGGAAAAGAGTCGACCGGGGTTGTCGCCGGTCACAATGGCGGCGGTGATCTTGGGAAAACAGGGTTCCATAGACCGGGGGCACATCAACCGAGGGTCGATTAACACTGAGATTAAGAGAGAGATACATACCTGTTGGCGATCGACGATTGAGCGAGGGAGAGAGAGATTAGAGATAGAGATATTGTGACACCTGTCAAATTCTAAATATTGAGGTTAGCACCCTCAGATTAATTTATAAGTTTTGTCACTTTTAAATTTTTATTAAAAGCCTTTAAGATAAAAAGTTTCCCGAAAAATTTAGAAGTTGCGTTAAAAACCCGGAACAGTTCCGCATCTGACCGTCACTGTCCAGAAATGCCAAATAAGTAAATAAAAGTCCAAAATTCTTAAATTATAAAAATCAGAATATTAACTTCTCTTGCATTGCAAAATTTTCAAATTTGTCATTTATTTAGCAAGAATTGAGAATCGGGTATTTCAGTTCTCAAATATATCTGATATTCCATAGTTTAAAGCTAGTAATTCAATTAATGGTATTAAATTAATTTTTTTTTTTATGTGTTGATGAGTCACTAGGACACTTGTCCTAATCCTACCTATTTTAATTATTTTACTTTAATTAAAAACCAAATTAAAAACAAATCACTCTTCATTTTTCAAGACTAACTCCTCACCTCCTCTCCCTCTCCTCTCTCTTCTTTTCGGCCGAAAACCCACCACCACCACCACACCATTTTCATTTTCTTCTCTTTGCTAAGAATCAAACTCCAATCAAGAATCCATCACCATTTTGAAGTTAGAATCCAAGTCTTCATCTCCTTTTGTGAAGGTAATCACTTAACACTTCCATTTTTCAAGTTTATAATCAAAAAGTTGTATATTTCATATCTTTTTATGTACATGTTGTACAATCCAAGTTTTGGAAGTGAAATGGGATGCATTAGTATCAATATATTTGCTAATGAACCATTTAATGATCTTCCAATGAAACTAGGGTTTCCAAGTGTATTATTATGGGATTTTATCAAGAAATGATAATTTTATGAAATGTGGTTTTTGGTCCACAAAATTTTAATAATGTTGGATTGAAATATAAGCATTTACATCAATTTTGAGCATAAATAAACTCTTAGGATGAGATTGTTCAATCTCATATGATTAAAGAATTTTTAAATAGTGTTAAATCATAAATTTAGTGTTTATTTTGTCTTGCATGTGATTGAAATTTTGATGATGAGATGGATTATCTTTGATGTATATAATGTGAGTTTTTGACTCTTGTTACAATGAAATGCTAGTATAAAAATGTTCTTATGAAGGAATTTCCCAAGTTCCACATGATTAAGAACTTAACAATAGTGTTAATGTCATTTTAATTGGTGTTATGTTCATGCATGCATGTGGATGAGCATTTTGATTGCAATGAATCCATGATGCATAAGTTAGTTTATTATGTAATGAGGAGTGAAGACATGGTTTATATTCAAAAACCATGTCTAATGATCACTATTTTGTGGTTTAAAATAGTATTTACCTTACTTTAGAATCTGTCCAGAAAATGGACTTCACTTCTAGCTTGCTCAACTCACAAACCACTTGTCCAAATTTGGGGTTTTTGCTTCTAAACTTTAATTTAGAGTGTTAGCTTTCTAATAAGTCCAAAAACATTGAATTTGGAATTGATTTGGGCACTTTAATGGATTTTACAAGAAAATGGTGCAATCTGTCCAGTAAAGACAGATTCATACACCTATCTTGTAGAGGCCATAACTCCCTTATTACTCATCCAAATTAAGTGAATCTTTTTCCAAATGTTAGGATTTTGAGTTAGGTTTGCATCCATATATGGATCACTGTCTAATTCCAAGAATTGGTATCTCAAAAATCTGTTACAAGTGAGGTATGTCACTGATCCGAAAATCAGTGACACTTTATTTTATAAAAATTATTTGATGTATCAAAAGTTATTCAAAAATTATACAAAAATGCAGATTTAATCTAAACATATCATAGTATCATCACAAAATTTGTGATTAAATAATTCTCTTGGGAAGTTAAGCTTCCGTGTTGATTTTATCGAACAACTTTCTGGACAGCATGTGCTGAATCCAGAAAGGTAACCTTCTTAAGTATAAAATTTTGTTTTATTGTATTTTGGAACTTTGTATAGTTTAATTATGGATATGGACTAAAGAATTTATATAATGGCATTTCATGGGACAATTGGACATATTGGTTGGACATCGGAATAGGGCATTAATGTGTTTCCTTATGGCAACTCTTGTATAGGGAAATTAAGGGCGTGACAAAATTCCATAAGTATTAAAGTAAAGCTTCACTCGTTACTTTCGTCAAGGTGAGTATTCGCAGCCCCACTTTTATCGTTTTAATTGATTTTGGGGTGGAAAACATGTTTAAATTTGCGTATTTAAAGATTCATGAGAATTGTTTGAAAGTATTGCGATTTGGCAATTTATAAGGCTTTGTTAAAAGCGTTTGGAATTATAAGCTATATGATAAGTATGCAATTGATGTGTTGAGTTTTTAATGTTAAGACCCCGTGACACTACTATTAACTCGAAGAAAATCGGGCCTATAGTATTAGTGGATAGCGCTATTTGGTGTGACAAACCCACCTTAATGCTGACGAGCAGGGGTGCACTATACTAGATAAGATGACTAAACATGTGGCATGAACCACCGCTGAGTTAGTTCATTGGGGGCGTTGAAATTGGTCAGGGATGGCTTAGTAGTGGCTCAACGTAATATTGTCTTTGCATACACTTATCATAAAGAAATTAAATTGTGGTGCTCATGAATCAAAGAATTGAAGTTGGGTTATACGAATGTTTTACAAATGTCAACTTGCATATAAAAATGATTTGTGCATATTTAAAACCTGTGAACTCACCAACTCTTTGTAGTTGACCTTGGTTTTTATTCATGCTTTTCAGGAATCAAGAAAGTAATTCCATGATGTTTTATCAGCGCACTTCATATTTTGAAGCAAGACTATTTTTGCTTTATGTGTATCGTTATATTTTATGTTTGGGAATTGTAAACAATGACGATACTATGTTCTTAAAAATGTAATGTATTTTGAAAGTTAAGTAAATGTGGGTATGTTATAATCTTATGCAATGACATCGGAGCTGTTATACCTCGTGTTTCCGCTTTAGCGGGGTGTGACAGATATCGAGAGAGATAGAGACCGGGAGCAATCGAGAGAAAGAGAATGATCGATAGAAAAGAAAGATGAGAGCGCCCGGGATATGGCATCCCGGGTTTAGGGCTTTTGAAACCTGGTGCCGGTCCCGGGTTGGTTCCCGGATTTGACCGGGTTCCGGTTGGGCCAGTACCGGTTTGGACCGGGTCTTTTTTCCTCTTTTCACACTTAAACCATAACAAATTAATAAGAAAGACCATATTTTTTTTATTTTTAATTTATTTTTAATTTTTTTTTGAAAATTAAATTAAAAAAAATAAAAAAAAACTAAGAATTAAAAAAAATAATTCGGCTCCCCCTCGAATGAGAAAACATGAAATTTAACGGATTTCAAGCGGTGAGACCCCCCCCCCCCTTGACTTAAGATGTGATAAAAACTTCAGAGAGAGTTACCTGCTCCCCCTCAAAATGCGGGCGATAAAGGAACTTACAGGACTTCCTGCGGAAGGGCTCCCCCTGAATACGTGAACAGCTCGAGACTTCCACTACAAACGACATACGCCTTAAGCAACTGAACTAATGAACGAAAGGAAAAAGAAACACCACAAAGAGCAAGGAAACACACGAGAAATAGAAAAGAAAGAAATCTAATTTATTAATACAGAAGTATGAAGCGAGCACAGAAGTTAACGAGTAAAATGCAACAACCAATGAGTGTTGACTTCAGCATCCAGAGACAAATCACTGGGGCATTAAGTGACAGTCATTCGTCATTTAATGAGACTCGTATAGGTCTGTGGAAGAGTAAAACTTTCAGATTAAGCATACCTAGCTTGGACACTAGATATTTAAAACGTTTTTCGTCCAAGGGTTTGGTAAACATGTCTGCTATGTGATGCTCTGTATTAACAAAGTAAAGATCGATTGTACCTCTTTCCACATGATATTTTATGAAGTGATAGCGCACGTCTATGTGTTTCGTCTTCGTGTGTTAGACGGGATTGTTAGATATAGCATTGGCGCTCTTCGAGTCGCAGTAAATGGGGATCTGCGAGTAGTGGAATCCATTGTCTTTCAGCTGGGTGTGCATCCAAATTACTTGCGAGCAGCAACTGGCGGCTGCTACATACCCTGCCTCGGCGGTAGAGGTTGAAACACAGTTCTGTTTCTTCGATGCCCAACTGACAAGTCGATCACCCAAGAACTGGACATGTCCCGTCGTGCTTTTCTGATCCAACATATTTCCGGCATGGTCAGCATCTGAATAAGCTGTCATCTCAAAACCTGTCTCTTTTGGGTACCATAAGTCAAGATCAGCAGTACCTTTTAAGTAATGAAATATACGCTTAACTACAACTGAATGGGACTCTTTTGGTTTTGACTGAAATCTTGCACACAAGAATGTCGAAAACATAATGCCTGGCCTGCTAGCCGTCAAGTACATCAGGGAACCAATCATACCTCTATAGGTTTATACTTGTATACATGGGCGTTTTCATGGGTGAAGAATTTTCCATCTGGTATTTCCGAAGAATATCCGAGATGTACTTAGATTGGTTAATGAAAATTCCTGTGGCTAATTGTTTAACTTGAAGACCCAGGAAAAAAATAATTTGACCCATCATACTCATTTGAAAATGTTTGCTCATGAGGGCTGAGAAGTTATGACAGTACTTGGGGTTTGTTGAGCCAAAAATTATGTCGTCGACATAGATCTGTACAAGAATGATATCGCGCTTTTCCTTTTTAATAAACAAGGTGGTATCAATCTTACCTTTGGAAAATCCAGCTTTAACTAAGAATAAGGAGAGTGAATCATACCAGGCTCGTGGTGCTTGCTTGAGACCATACAAGGCCTTGTCAAGAATATAGACGTGATGTGGTTTGTCTGAAATCATGAAGCCTTCGGGTTGCGATACATAAACTTCTTCTTTGAGAACGCCATTCACAAACGCGGTCTTCACATCCATTTGAAATACAATGAAGTTCTTGTGACCGACGTAGGCAAGGAACATTCGAATCGCCTCTATTCGAGAAACCGGTTCGAACGTCTCATCATAATCGATTCCTTCCTGCTGGCGATATCCTTTGGCTACCAGACGTGCTTTGTTTCGGACTACGATTCCATCTTCTTCCTTCTTGTTCTTGAAGATCCATTTCGTCCCAATCACCGTCTTGTTCTTTGGCTTGGGGACAAGTCGCCATACCTTGAGGCTCTCAAATTGATTGAGCTCCTCTTGCATAGCTATCACCCAGTCTGGATCATTTAATGCTTTGGAGACGGTTGAGGGTTCGATACGGTTAAGGAACGAAGAGAAGAGGCAGTCATTTGCGGTAGTGGATTGAGTCTGAACAGGTGCGTTGCGGTCGCCTCTTATCTGATGTAGGGGATGAGCCCGTGTTCACTTGGTGGTATGTGGGAGAGGTTGATATGTATGCTGAGAGGTATCAGTATCCACATAACGACTTGGGGGAAGATCCTGAACTGCTTCGAGAGACGACGACCTGTGAAGTGGAAGCTCCTGAGCTGGAGTTGTGCGAGTAGCGGAGGACGACTCAGCAGGTGATGTATCGGTTTCCAGGATTGCCGGAGATGGAGCGTCTTGAACACTTTCAGCAGGGGTCGGTTCAGGAGCTGCTACTGTTGTCGGTGCTTCAGTAGGAGCTTGAGATGTTGGAGGGGGATCACACAAACTTGGTGATTCTGATTCAATGGCAAGAGAATGAACAGAATCAGTCGAGGCTGACTCACTTGATTCGGATGGACCAGTGACTGGTGTGACTTCCTGTGCTTGAGTTTCATTCCTGTTACATGGTGTAGAATTAGGCTTAGGATTAAAAAAATCATCATAAAAATGCTCAAAAAGTAAATCCAAATCTGAAAGATGGGCTTCTGACGTAGACGCTTGATTTGGATTGTTAGGTCCGAGATCTGGATCATTTCATGTTTGTAACTAAGGTTAGGATAGGAGTAGGCTTATTTGATTAATTGGAAATGAAAATTTAATCTAGAGAGAGAGAATTGATTAAGGACTACATCTTGAATTATAAAATGATAATATGATTTATTACAACTCAATACTCCTATTTATAGCCCACAACTACCACTACCCTTGTTACATATTTAAGCCCAAGCCCAAGCCTATACTATACAAGTAAACCCAATATGCTCAATGCCTTTTACAATTATTTACTTTCTAAAACTTTCTTCTAAAATAATACATCAACATTCTCCCCCTAAAGTTTTGGAAAGTAAATCATCTTTAAGACTTTAAACTCCTCTCCCCCTTGATTTTCTTGAACAAAACTTTAGTGATGCATCTTCAATTGTAGGCTCGGCTCCCCCTTGAAATTTGCTCTCATTCATCATACTTTCGACTTTAAAACGAGATCCAATGTACACCGTAACCTCGACTAAGTGCACAATAAAGCATCTTGAAATGTTGAAATCCAACTCGTTTCGATAAGCGCACAAGAAATATAACGAGTGAATTTGACGTGACCAACCGAGTGCAATCTTAGTTAATAACAAAGAATCTGTCGTTAACCGCGAGTCGAGTAGGAATTCGGCTTGAGAGTCGTAACCGAGATGCTCGAAGAGGAAACGATAAAGCATTAACTATTCGTTAGGGGATTGAGGAACAAATTTTGGCCAAACTAACGAATTTGGACCAAAATTGTTAGAAAAACTAACGAAACACTAACGGTCCGTTAAGTTTACTATTCACCTTCTCTTTCAACCAAACACATGAAATCACGATTTACATCTTTTTTCTTTTCACTTTGCTTTCAATTACTCATGATCAAAAGTCTGTTGGTTGCATCAAATACCTTTTTAATCATCAAATAAATGATTTTTAGCAACAAAAATTCTATCCATTCGTGAAATAGACAAGCACCGGCGATGCAACAACCTTTTTCCGGCGATCTAATTTCAACAACCAAACCTTCGAATTTCTTGCTAAGAGCTTTGTAATTTCCTTGCAAACTGATCAATGTGAACAAACAAACACAATCTGGATCGAATTTGCAGAAAACTCCGGCGAAACAGTCCAGATTCCGGCGACTTGCGTTTTTCCGGCGAGAAGCTTTTCAACAGATCATAGAACTCGATCTGTTGCATAAATTTCCGTCAAACAACTAATAAGAGATCTATATATACATTATGAACAGATCTGGAATGTAGTTTGATAGTATCATAGCACAATCTCGTTTTTCCGGTCGATGAACAGTAGCTTTTCCTGTCAACTCGTTTTTCCGGCGAGATGATGTTCAACAGATCATATCTTCTCGATTTTATGCTCAAAATACACCAAATAACTCACAAAAAATCGAGATAAACATTAGTAGTAGATTTGTACGAAAATTTGACAGTTTTTCAGCTCAAACCTCGATTTTCCGGCGAGATTCCGGTCATGTGCGTTTTTCCGGCGAACAACGTTTAAAACCTCATATCTCACTCATTTTTCATCGAAATTCAGATCTAAAAAATGTAGGATGATCGATTTTCAACAACGAACTGATCTATTTAAATCAAATCGCCTCATGCAAGAAAAATTCGGATTGAAGAATTTGATGCGAAGAATACCGAAAATTTCGAACGAAAACTTCGAAAAATCTCAAAACTCAACGAAATTCGAATCCAAAAATTGTAGTAGATCTATAATCTTATCAAGAACAAATCTTCAAGAGTAATTGAGATATGAAGGCACTTACATGTAGATCGGGCTAAAAAGAAACACGAAAGGTCGAGATCGATAATCGTTACGAGAAAATTTTCATCGTTTGGCTCTGTACCACTTGTTAGGTCTGAGATCTGGATCATTTCATGTTTGTAACTAAGGTTAGGATAGGAGTAGGCTTATTTGATTTATTGGAAATGAAAATCTAATCTAGAGAGAGAGAATTGATTAAGGACTAAATCTTGAATTATAAAATGATAATATGATTTATTACAACTCAGTACTCCTATTTATAGCCCACAACTACCACTACCCTTGTTACACATTTAAACCCAAGCCCAAGCCCATACTATACAAGTAAGCCCAATATGCCCAATGCCTTTTACAATTATTTACTTTCTAAAACTTTCTTCTAAAATAATACATCAACATGGATTTACTGGAGATTGTGTAGATCCTGGACATAGTTGTCCAGAAGCTATCACACCAGTTAAAGCGGGTTCTAAACTGAGGTGTTCAGAAGCCATATCAGTGGTCTCGTCAAAAGTCACATTCACACTCTCAACAACGGTCTTCGTTCGTTTGTTGTAGACTCTGTAAGCTTGGGCTTGGGTCGAGTAGCCAATGAATACTCCTTCGTCCGCTTTGGGGCTGAACATGCCAAGATCGTCCTTGTAGTTCAACACAAAACACGTGCACCCGAATGCATGGAAATACTTAATGTTCGGGAGGCAATTGTTGATGACCTCGTATGGCGTCTTGTTGAAGCTCTTGTTGATGATAGAATGGTTTTGAGTGTAGCATGCGGTTGCAACTGCCTCTGCCCATAAGTAAAGCGGGAGCTGGTGTTAGATCTGTTTTTATAGTAATCATTATATTTATTTTCTAGCCTGTACTGTTCTTGTTGTTCTATCTGTTTTGTAAAGGCTAGGGGTATTTAAGTCCCTTTAGAGCCTTTTGTTTTGTAACCTTGACACTCACATCTTAATAGATCTGATTACTTTGCGCTTCCATACTTTCTCTCTCTACTTTCTATCTTTAAAGATTTAGAGATTCTTGGACTCTCAATTGGTATCAGAGCAATCTGAATCTTGAGAGGATTGAGAGATTAGTGATTTAGTTTCTGGATTTGTGAATTGAAGCAGAAAACTCGATTGATTTTCTTGATTTTTCAAGAAAATCTCGTTTTTTGCTTCTTCATCAAATTTGGACAGGATTTTGATCAATTTGTGTTGAAATTAGACTTAATTGATTCGTTTTTGCTAATCGATCATAATTGCTTCATGTTATTTTGCATAAAAATCATCATTTGATCATCAATTTTCATATTTCTAATTTTCTGGAAAAACTCGTTTTTCGTTCTGTTAGTTTACGAATTTGTGATTTTGTTGTTTTTAATCGATATTGTTGATCAAAAGTTGTTAGAAAGGTGTTTTCGATATTAAGTGTATGTTTTTCATGCTTAAATTTCTTGGTTTGATTTGATCTTGCGAAAATTTGTGAGTTGTTATAATTTGCGCTTCATTCATATAAGTTTGCGCCTCATTCATAATGTTTTGCGCCTCATTCATATATTTTGCTTAAAGTTCTTTGTGGTCTAACTAGTGTGTTAGTGAATTTTCAGGTTTGCAGTTCACGTTGGAAACGCAAAGCTTATAGTTTCTCGACTCTAGTTTAATACGCAAACTATCAGTTTGCGTTTCACTCTTTATACGCAAAGTATACTTCACGATTCTCTCACAAACGAAAAGTTCATCGTAAATCAAGTTTTCGCTTCTATCACCCGCAAAGTCTACTCACGCAAAGCTTCATCTTGCGTTTCACTAAGCAAACGCGAAGTTCAGTTCGCGGTTCTCTCTTGAAACGCAAACCTCTAGTTTGCGCGTCTCCCATACTTAGAAAATTTTCTAAATTTTCTGATTTTTTCACAAGATGTCTTTGCAAGCAAAAATCTACAAAAATGACCTCATGATGTCTTTGGGGTCTGATACTCGTCCACCAGTTCTCATCAATGAGAACGAATTCGAACAATGGCAGGATCGGTTTATCAACTTTATTGAAAGGCAACCGAATGGGGAAAACATGATGAAATCTCTTAATGAGGGTCCTATGGAGAGGCCAATGAAAGTGATCCCAGCTACTTCTACTACTCCAGCTTCAACAGTTGAAAAGGCTTTAAGAGATTATGAAGCTGAAGAGCTCTTAAGATATCAAGCAGACAGTCAGGCTAATTCAAATCTGATCCTTGCTCTTCCCAACTCCATCTATAACAGGATCGATTGCTTCAAACATAACCCAATGCTGATGTGGACACAACTTGAGAAGATTATGCTTGGTACTGCAATGTCTACTCAGTTACGACAAACCAGGTACATAAACAACTTTGAAAAGTTCAAGGCCAAGGATGGGGAAAGTTTTGAAAAATGTTTTTGATCGATTCTGGGCTGTTATCAATGATCTCTACAAGATTAAAGTTAGCAAGACTGAGTTGGAGGCTAACTTGAAGTTTCTGAACGCTTTACAACCTGAGTGGAACAAGTCATGCCACAGAATGAGAAACGATGTCAGAATCTCAACCATGCCAATTCAGGAGTTATACGAAATCTTGATGACAGATGAATCTATGGTAATGGAGAAGAAGGCGAAAATGGATAAGAAGAACAAGCCTCTGTCAGTAGATCCCATTGCTCTTATAGCTAGCCAACTGACTGAGCAAGCTTTGACCGAATCGGCTTATGATGGATCTACAAATGATGATGGCGAAGCGCTCGAAAAGACCATGATTCTTTTGACTCAACATTACAAGAAACAGTTCAAGCACAGATCTGGGTCGAACAACCTGCGGTTTACTTCTGGTTCTAAGAAGATAGAACCTGGTGCTTCTTTAAAGACATACATTCCAAAGTATGAACCGGCTAAGGTAGTTGACCAAAAGAAAGATGACAAAAAGATGATGAATTGTTTTAACTGTGGGATGCCTGGACATATGGTTAAGGATTGCAGAGTCAAAGTGGTAAAGGATGCTGCTTTTTACCGAAAGAAATTGGCTCTAGCTGAAAAGAAGGAAAGTGGAACCATCCTGTTGGCCGAAGAAGAATACTGGTTGGATCATTCGGACAACGAGGCTGAAAATGAGGAAACTGCGGCTATGCGCTTTATAGGTGATGACAAATCTGATGATGAGGAAGAGGATACATCATCTGATGGTTCTGAGGTAATATTTGCGTTTAACTATAATTTCTTCTTATCTCAAATGAATGTTTTTATCACTGCTTTGCATGATTTTCGCTCAAAGTTCGTTTCTGAAAATTTTAAAAATCAAGAAAAGTCTGATTTAATCGATAAACTGCAAATTTCTTTAAAAGATGAAAAGTCAATTTTAATTGACACAAAAGAGAAATTTAATAAGCAGTTGGTCGAGTTAGAAAATTCAAATCAGACTTATCGTGATTCGTTGACTGAACTGACTTCTTCAAATAAAATTCTTTCTGACAAGATAATTGTTTTAGAAAGGAAATTGTATAAAAGAGAACAGTCTGAGCAAACCATTTACATGAATAAACCAAGGAGTGAAGAAGCCATAAAAGAAAAGTGGGGACTTGGTTTTGAAAACCCGCATTTTTTAAATCATGCTAAAAATGAAGTTCCTACTTTATACGAATATGATCATTTTACTCTTGCAAAATATGCTCCTCAGTTTAAATTCTTTTGGACAACTGAGAAACAAATTTTGGAAGAAGAAAATGTGAAAAGAATGAAAAACAAGAGGATGGAAATGCCATTTGTTTACACCTCTGAAAATGCAAAGTATTTTCCTGATCAATCTAAGAAATCCAGAAAATTTCAAAATATTTTAAATATCAAATCTTCCAATAAATCTTCATTATCAACAGATTTTGTTGATATTTTTGCTAACACTGATAATGAAAATGTATCTCCGGTGTCTTATGATACTAAGAAATACATTCCTCCATTAGTGTTAGAAGAAAAAAATTGTTGATCTTGAAGATCAATTGGAAGAACAAAATCTTCAAACTTGTTTAGAAAACAATATATTTCTTTTTATAATAAAAACAAATTTTGAAGATAAAATTTCTTCTGCATTGTCAAAAGATTCCAAAGAAAATGCTAAAGTTTTACAAAATAATGGCCATTTGCGTTCCACGTTGGAAACGCAAACTGATAGTTTGCGCATGCAGTTGGACACGCAAAGCTCAGTTTGCGCCTCCAATGGGAAGCGCAAACCTCCTCCAGACTTGCGCAATTTTGAAAATTTTCACTCTGAGGCTAGTTCTTCAATGTCAAATGCTAAGACTGATTTCTTTGATAAAGTTTCTTCTTCTGATTCAATTATTGATGATTCTTTACTGCTAAATGCTCAATTTTATAAAAAGAAGCGTAAAAGAAGAAGATCAAAGAAGTCAAAGAAACATGATACTGTCTTATCTGAAAATTCTAATGTTTCTGATTTTTCTTCTTCAGATTGGACTGTGAGGAAGTCACCAAGGCATATTTGGAGGATGAAACAACAAATTTTAGAATCTGAACTATTAGGAGTTAACTGTGTAGACACTCTTTGTGATACTGATACATTTGCTTCATGTAATAAAAACCCAAAATATTCTTTTCAGCAAATGTTTGATATATCAAAGAATATCTCATATGCTTCTTCTAGTTCTGATTCTGATAATTGTGTTTTATCTTCTATTGATAATTGCTTTCATTCTTGCATGAAAATTAAATCTGTGAAAAATAAAAGACATAAATCTAACAAGGGACCCATAAGCATATGGGTACCTAAAAAGGTGTAGTTTCTGTGTGTGCAACTAAGTCAATTATGGTATCTGGACTCGGGATGTTCAAAACATATGACTGGCAACAAATCACTTCTGTCTAATTATAAAGATAAATGTTGCGGTCGTGTGAAATTTGGCAACTGTGAGACAACTCCGATTCTTGGTTATGGTGATCTAGTTCAGGGTAACATAACTGTAAAAAGAGTAAGCTACGTCGAGGGTCTAAGTCACAACCTTTTCAGCATAGGACAGTTCTGCGATAAAGACCTTGAAGTCAGCATCAAATCCAAAAGAGTTGCAGTGAAGAATGATAATGGCAAGGATCTTCTAGTGGGAAAAAGACACTCAAATTTGTATACAATTGATCTTTCCAAGATCAAAATTCCTTCAGATATCTGCTTGCTTTCTAAAGCTTCTGTTCAAGAAAGTTGGATTTGGCACAAACGTTTAGCTCACCTCAACTTTAAGTATACGGATCGCCTGGTCAAGAATGATTCAGTGAGAGGTCTTCCAGTTCTCCGTTTCCAAAAAGACCATCTATGCCAGGATTGTGAGAAAGGAAAAATGAAGAAAACTCCTCACAAGCCTAAACTTGAACACTGCACGTCGGCTATTCTTGATCTTTTGCATGTTGATTTGTGTGGTCCGATGAAGATGAAGAGTTTAGGACATAAGAAATATGTTTTGGTGATTGTTGATGATTACTCCAGATATACTTGGGTAAAATTTCTGAAGTCAAAAGACGAGACTCCTGAAGTACTCATCAACCTCATCAAGACAACTCAGATAAATAAGCAGAAGCAAGTGAAAGTGGTAAGATCTGACAATGGAACTGAATTCAAAAACAATACTCTTCAGGCATTCTATGAATCTCAAGGAATACAACAACAATTTTCTTCTGCACATACTCCGCAACAGAACGGTGTTGTTGAAAGAAGAAACAGAACGCTCGTTGAGTCCGCCAGATCAATGCTCGCTTATTCAGGTCTACCTTTGTCTTACTGGGCTGAAGCAGTATCAACTGTCTGTCATACACAGAACAGATCAATTGTGCATCGTCGTTTCAATAAAACACCGTATGAACTTATGAACAGGATCAAACCGAACATCAAGTATTTCAAGTCATTCGGGTGTAAATGCTACGTTCTGAATGACAGGGAGAATCTCAACAAGTTTAGTCCAAAGGCAGAAGAGGGTGTATTCATGGGTTATTCTTCAAACTCTACTGCTTATAGAGTTTTTCTGATCTCTGCAAGAAAGGTCATAGAGAGTGTCAATGTAAAATTTGACGAAGCTGCTGATTTGGTTTCTAGTCACTCAGACTCAGAACCCGCTATTATTGAAAATTCAGTTTCTGAACAAATCAGTTCAAAACCTGCTCTTTCACCGGATAACCAGGATTCTTCTACTCTTTCTCCTAATCTTTCTGATCTTGATTTTCTGTTTGAAATTTTTTATGATGATGTGCCTAGATCTAATTCTGAAAATGTTTCTAATGTTTTGAATCAGGAAACTGAGAGCTCATCTATTCCAAATTCCGCTGCATCTATCTCTGACAATGATGCTGCTCCAGTTTCTCCTGTTCAACAAGATCTGGCACAACAAGATTTTGTTCAATCAGACAATGTTCAAGCTGAAACTATTTCTATCTCAAGATTTGATGTAGAAGTTTCTGAACCTCCCTCTCATCAATAAGAAGTGGTTCAAGATGTAATTGATCCTCTCCCTCATACAACAAAATGGACAAGATCTCATACAATTCATCAAATTATTGGAGATCCTCATGCCAGTGTTTCTACACGCTCCAAGTCGGCTACTTCCAACGAATGTCTCTTCACTTGCTTCCTAAGCAAGATTGAACCTACAAAAGTTTCTGAAGCGTTGGAGGACCAGGATTGGATTATTGCTATGCAAGAGGAACTTAATCAATTTGATGCGCTGAAAGTGTGGAGACTTGTACCAAGGCCTAAAGGAAAAAGCATAATTGGTACAAAGTGGATATTCAAGAATAAAAAGGATAAAGATGATATCGTTGTGCGTAATAAAGCAAGATTGGTAGCCAAAGGATATCGACAATAAGAAGGTATTGACTACGATGAAACATTTGCACCCGTTGCCAGATTGGAAGCTATCCGAATGTTTCTTGCCTTTGTTGCTTATCGCAACTTCACTGTATATCAAATGGATGTCAAGACGACATTTCTCAATGGCAAACTGAAAGAAGAAGTATATGTATCTCAGCCAGAGGGATTTGTTGACAAAGATCGTCCAGATTATGTATATTTTCTCGATAAAGCATTGTATGGTTTGAAACAAGCTCCACGGGCGTGGTATGACGAGTTGTCAGCTTTCTTGGTCAAATTCGGCTTCACTAAAGGGTCTATCAATACTACTCATTTCATTTATAGATCTAATCTTCATATTTGCTTAGTACAAATTTATGTTGATGATATTATTTTCAGTGCTACTAAAAATCTTTGTGTACATGGTTTTCTGATCTTATGACCTCTAAATTCCAGATGAGCATGATGGGAGAAATCAATTTCTTCCTCGGCTTACAAGTGAAGCAGCTTCCTGATGGTATCTTCATCAACCAGTCAAAGTATGTATTTGACATCTTGAAGAAATTCAAGATGGACAAATCTACTTCAATCGGAACACCGATGGCTCATGGTGCGAAACTTGGACTCGATCCAGATGGAAAAGCTGTGGATCAAAAGACATACAGAGGAATTATCGGATCGCTGATGTATCTTACTGCCAGTCGCCCGGACATAATTTTTTCCGCGTGCTTGTGTGCCCGTTTCCAAGCTAAACCAAAAGAATCTCATCTTTTAGCAGTCAAAAGCATTTTTAGATATATTAAAGGAACTCCTTATTTAGGATTATGGTATCCTAAAAGTTCTGACTATAATTTGATTGCTTATTCAGATGCAGATTTTGGTGGTAATCAATTGGACAGGAAGAGTACTTCTGGTCATCTTCAGTTTTTCGGAGACAGACTGATAAGCTGGGCGTCGAAAAAGCAAAACTGCGTTTCAATATCAACAGCCGAAGTTGAATACGTCGCTGCAACTAGTTGTTGTGCTCAAGTGCTCTGGATGAAAATGCAACTTCGTGATTTCGGAATGCTATACAAGACAGTGCCGATATATTGTGACAGCAAGTCTGCAATTGCGATATCGGTCAATCCAGTCCAGCACACCAAGACCAAGCACATAGACATGCGGTATCATTTTATAAAGCATCACGTGGAAGAAGGTACTATTGAAATATATTTTGTACCAACTGAATATCAACTTGCTAATATCTTTACAAAAGCCTTAGATGAAAAACGTTTCAATTTTTTGCTTTCAAAATTAGGCATGTTGAATTTAAAAGTTTAAATCTTTACAAATTTTACTCTATAAAATAAAATTTTACAAATTTTCTTTCTTTTGAATAAAACGTATGTCTATGATCTTTTACAAGTTATTTGTTTATATTAAAGTTTCATATGTTCAACTTTCAAGTCTTACAAAAGTCGAAAAATCAGCAACATGTTTGTAGCTTTTTATACTGCTTTAAAGATATGCGAGTCGGAATTTTTATAGTTTACTTTGCTTAGACTACCTAAATGATCGGAATTATAGATCGGAATGAAAATATGGGCTAAGCATTTATACGTTGATCTGAGTGATTGAGATGAATAATAAGTTCTTAAAATACAGAAATCTATGGGTTTAAAAGTTTGTACCTGTGACCTTTCTGGTTTGGGAAAGTAAGTGTCGTGGGATGCTCGACATCTGGTCCCCTAAGGTCATTTGGTCTGGGAGTGATCGAACAGAAATCCTTCTATAGAATCAGATCGAAAGTCATGTTTTACTGGTATGAATGAGTTTAGAATATGTCGATGTAGCCTTTCTGATCCGGGAAAGTAAGTTCCAAGGGGTGCTTGACACCTAGTCCCCTAAGGCCAACTGGTCTGGGAGTGGCTGACCCAAATCTCTGATTAAAAGATGCCAAAGTGCACAACGCTTAAAAGATGCCAAAGAGCACACTCATGTGAAGATGCCAATGTGCACACTGCTAAAAAGATGCCAATGTGCACACATCTCATGATCCTTGGTGATATGTTTGAGTTGTGATAAACCTGTAAATTTGTGAAAGTCTTAATTTTTGATGACTTAGTGTCAGTAAATGCACAGTTTTCTATAATAATTTTTGAACTGCATTTTTCTTGAAGCTAATTGAAGTTCACATGCGAGCACACTGAATAGACAAATGGAAGTCTTTGAAACTGAACATGTCTTAACTTGATATGAAATTATACTTGGTCTTGCATCCAACAACATATGCTTGATTTCAACTGATTGATAAATCTGTGAAATTTTACTTAGTAGATTTTTATTTGTTTAGTGTTTAAAATTTTATATATTCAGTTGTTACAAAATTTATATTCAATATGATCATCTTTCATATTGATATCTTTATGTTTGAGTATCTGTATTTTTTTTTGTATATGGTCTGTGCATATTTTGAGGGGGAGAGATCATCTACTTGTCAAATATGTCAACATTCTGTTTTTGAGGGGGAGTACTCATAACTGATAAAAATTTTCTCGTTCTAATCAGAAATTTATCAGGTAAGTTTTCTGATATTCCTACACATTTGTTATACTGATATGTTAATTTTTTTTATGCATTTGTGTAGGGGGAGAAAAGGAACCTGTCTGGTAAAATTTTCATTTAGCTGTATTTTTTTTAAGAATATTTTTTTTAGGAATGTTTTTTTTAAGTGTATTTTTTTATTGTTATTTTTTAAGTTTAGTATAAATAGAGGTTAGTATTTGAATATTCTCTTTTATTGCTTCCTTTATCATTATGAACTTTGGGAACTGTTCATCTTCTTCCCTCCTACTCTCTGTGCGCGCCGAATTCATAATTTTCCATTGTTTTTCGATTGTTGTTCACTTCAATTAGGTATGTGTTCTTCTTTTATTTTGATTTGTTGTTATGATTAGCTTAGCATTGTTTTTGATTTCGTGTTTGATTTCGTACTGAATGGTTTTCGTTTTTTTTACTATTCATATGTTCTAAATCTTCAAATTCGACTTGCTTTAGTTCGAATTAGGTATTGGGTTTTGCTTAGAACTGATAATCGATCATCAGGTATGTTTCCTTTTACTTTAATTTCATGTTTTCTTGCTTTAATTTTTGTTTTTGTGGTTTTCGGTTTGTTTTTCGCGTTAGCTAGGTTTCTGTACAAGTATGATAGACCTGCAAAGTGAACTTTACGCGTCTATCTAGAAACGCAAAGTGAACTTTGTGCGTCTATTTAGAAACGCAAAGTGAACTTTGCGCGTCTAACTAGAAACGCAAACTGAACTTTGCGCATCTAACTAGAAACGCAAAGTGAACTTTGCGCGTCTAACTTGATACGCAAAGTGAACTTTGTGTGTCTAACTAGAAACGCAAAGTGAACTTTGCGCCTCTAACTTGATACGCAAACCTTCCTTTTGTATTTTTGTTTGTCTTGTTTTGTTTTTCTAATTATAGTTTTCGGACCATGTTAGATACGCAAACTTACCTTTGCGACTCATGACTGAAACGCAAACTTGTCTTTGCGTTTCACGTTCAACACGCAAACCTTGGTTTGCGCTTCTAACTTGGCACGCAAACCATACTTAGAATATTTTTTTTATTTTGTTTTTCAGGTCTATTATGTCTTCTAAAACAAATACATATCTAATGATTCAAGACGAGAATGTCATTCTCGATGATCCGTCTGATCGACCTTCTCATGATACTCCCATGCCGTCTCATCCTTCTGTTGGAGCCGATCTTTCTGCTTCTCGTCGTACACCAAATGATGTGTTCCCAACCATCATGTATATGCCTTACAAGCCAAACAACTATTATGTGGACTTTGATAGAATAAAGATCCATCCAGTTATTCGATCTATTCTTCGAGGACATCCAATTGCTCAAGCTCTGTCTTCTGTTGCTGAAGTTCCGGAGGTCTATATTCAACAGACTTGGAATTCTATAATAAAGAATGAAATGGCTCGTCCGCATAACTTTGATCTTCAAATCGATCAATTTGAATCTTTCCTTTCCTACAAGCGACTGAGATTGATACTGGAGCCTGAGCCGAATTCCAGACCAGGTCGTACTACCTATGACAGCTTTCCATTAGAAGAGGAAGTATTTGAGGGAATCAAACAACTTGGATATGTTGGTCAACTGAACAAAGTTACAGACTTTGACAAGTCTAATCTACCTCCAGTATGGTATGCACTGTTCTCAGTTATCATCAGGTGCCTGACATCGAAGCATTCTGGCACAGACAGTGCAAGTCTAATATATCTCCGATTGTTCCATGCAGTCGTCTATGACTTGCATGTCGACTACACTTTTATTTTTTGGACCGAACTCTCGGAGGTGGTACATGACAAGTTCACCAACAAGAAACGGAAGTTCATTCCATTCTTTAGATTTCTGAAACTTATTGTTCGAAGCATGCTCCGCAGCAATTCAGCCATTCCTCGCAGGTTATCTTGGCCTCAGGTTCTAGACACTGAAATGACTTATATTGAGAAGCAGAAGAGGTCTTTCAACTATTCTATGACCATTATGTATGCTCTTATTGCCAACTACGCTGATGTTACGGATGTGGATGTCATAAAATATTGCATGGAGAATGAGTTTATGGAAGCTGTACAAGATGAGCCCTCTCATGACAATCAAGCTGCTGAAAAAGATGTTGAAGTTGAAGCAGCTATTCCTGAACAAGAGCCTGAAGTTGAAAAAGAGGCTGAAGATGAGCAAGAAGTTGCGGTTTTTGTTGAAGAAGAAATAGTTCAAGAGGATGTTGCTTCTCAACAAATTGAGAATGTTCTAACAGAAATTGTTACTGAGTCTCCTATTCATATTACTTCTGATGATGCTGATGATGGTGATGTTCATGTTAGCGATATTGATGGGGATGATGATGATGAAGATTATGGTCATGATAATGATGATGATGATGATGATAGTGATAAACCAAGTCTTAAGGTTTATGAAAGGAAGGTTAGGATACCGGAAGTGGTTGTTTCAACAGAAGTTCTCTCTGAAGATGATTATGTTTCTGTTAATCCTTCTGTTGCACATCTTCAAGTAGATGAATTGGATACAACATTTGATCAAGCCTCAGCTTTGGTACAAAGTCAAGCTCCAGTAACTTCACTTGCGGCTATTCAAGTTCCAGCTGTAGAGTTTTCTTCTGATCAAGCTCGGGTATCTTCTGACAAATTCTCTACCTTGAATGATGTTATTCGTCAGTTATCAGAGAAAATGGATGCAGAAAAGGAAACACAGATTCTGAACTTGAAGACTTTCTTCAAAGGCAAGATGCCTGAGATTGATACGTCTGTCATTCCTCCAGAGATTCCTTTCAGACGACCAACTGGGGTAGTTCTTTGTGAACCTTCTTCTGCTGTGACTTCAACTTCTTCTCCGATTGTTTCTCTTCCGTTTCCTTCGGTGGTTTCTATGTCTGCAGGACTTTCTATGTCTGCTCCTTCTGGTACATCTTCAAGGTCTTCTCTTCATGACCTTCCTATTTCTGAGTTGACTGATCTACTATATGTGCGTCTACTGTCTATGTCACCGCCACAACATCAGGATCAATATCTTCTTTCTTTGCTATGGAATTTCCAACCTACGCCGCCTCCAGTTCCTTCTTCTGAATCTGACCGGATTACTGCTTTATCTGATGAGTTTCATGCATTCAGATCCGAAGTTCGTACAAGTTTTTCTGATCTCAAATCTTTAATGTCTCAAGCCTTCTCTGATTTATCTTCCAGGCTTGATCTTCATGAACAAAGTTGCAGAACTGAAGCTGGCCCATCTCTTAAACGCCGACATGACCAAGATGATTCTGATCATCAAGGCCATGAGGGGGAGATGGCAAAGAGACCGAGAGTTGAAGGATCTTCTGAAGCTAGAGAAGATATTCAAGAAGAAGTGGCTGGTGATAAAGGAAAGAGTGGTGAAACTGTTCAAGACTGCAATATTCAGGATTTAGTGAATGTTATGATTGAAAATGTTGATCTGTCTTCCTTGCATAATGAATTGAATATTTCTGAGAGTAATATTAACGATAATATACAAATTGTTGTTTATATGGATCCAGATATTTCTGCAAATGTTCATGAAGTTGAAGAATCTGAAGCTGCAAATGATATGAGGACATTCTTTGCTAATTTCATAGAGATTAATTCTGATGATGATGAAGATGTTAGATTTGAAAAGATATGTCAAGTTAATGAAGAAGACTGTGATGATATCGTTATCATATCAGATACAGAAGATGACTCAGTATTCATGGATGCAAAAGATGAAGAAGAAGCAGATTTGTTATATAGTGATCTTCCTGCTCATGATGAGATTCCTGAATCAGCTAAAGACACATCTACTCCTGTTGCTAGTTCAACTCCGACTACCACTATTCGTTCAAGATCATTTGAAGTTGGTCAGTCGTCAAGAGCAGAAGCTGATGTTCCACCTTCTGATCCTGTAATTCCACCATCTATTCTAGAAGAAGGACCAACTTTATCTAGACGTCAAAGACAAAGGAATCTGCAACGTAGATATTTGGCATCAAGGAAAAGATCAGCCTTTCTAGAAGACACTCAGAGAAACATCTTTGTCTCTAGAAGAAGGCCGATTAACATCTATGCAATCCTTGGAGTAGAGAAAGAGTCAGATGCTTATCAATATGAATACTTAATGTTCATTAAGTGCCAACGTAGAAGGAATAATACCGTGTCTTCTCAACACTTGATTGTTCGAGTCATCAGTGTCACAATCAACAAGTTTGTGAATATCTGGTATCCTGATTTTGAAGTTGAAAGAAGAGACTGCAAGCGGTATAAATTTTCAGAGGCAGACTTCACTGACCTTTCTATAGATGATATTGAATTCTTATATGATCACTTCAGGAATCTGTATCATAGATCACAGGATGTTTCACAAGCTTTGTTCGTCATTAAAAGATTCATACGACGACAAATTCGATTCTTCCGAGTTTTTGATTTTCAGATGGCCGTTGAAAGTTTTCAGCCGATTGTTAATCTTCTCAGGCCCAACCGAAGCTTACCGAACTTAGAGTCTTATCCTCTTCTCACCATTGTTGAAGATCCATATGGAGTTGTGTACAAGAATGGCTCTAATGAAAAATGCTTTCTCAGGTTTGAAGAAATTGCTTACTACTCCGATGGAACCTTAAAGGTGATCAAGCTTCAGCTAGAGAACGTCTGAAGGAGGCCAAAAGAAGATTTTTGGAATCAAGAGAAAATGCATTCCTGGTTGATAATGATGAAATCCGACTACTCGAGAAGACTTTAGATTCAATTCACGAGAGATTGAATCTCCGCTCAACTCTAAGACGACTGGAAGTTTTAGTTGGTTTGAATAGACTTCGTCAACGAGAAGAGCGTCAGTGATTCTCCAAAGTCGTCTGGTTGGTCTATGCTGTTTTTGAAGATTGTTTTTTTAAGACCATGGCGCCAATGATTACTAAGGGGGAGATTGTTAGATCTGTTTTTATAGTAATCATTGTATTTACTTTCTAGCCTAGACTGTTCTTGTTGTTCTATCTGTTTTGTAAAGGCTAGGGGTATTTAAGTCCCCTTAGAGCCTTTTGTTTCGTAACTTTGACACTCACATCTTAATAGATCTGATTACTTTGCGCTTCCATAATTTCTCTCTCTACTTTCTCTCTTTAAAGATTTAGAGATTCTTGGACTCTCATCTTGGACTGTGATAACATCGTACGTGCGGCTTCTACGAGAGTTCGATTTCGGCGCTCTACGACCCCGTTTTGCTGAGGAGTATGAGCAACTGAGAAGTTGTGGGTGATGCCCATTGAAATTAGGTACCCGTCAAGTACTTGATTCTTGAACTATGTGCCGTTATCCGTCCTGATGGTCTGAACTGATTTATTGAGATTGACTTGAACGCTCTTCAGATGAGAGATGATCAGTTTAGGAGTTTCATCCTTCGAACGAAGGAATTTAACCCATGTGTAGCGAGAAAAGTCATTGACCATAACTAGGACATACTTCTTGTGGTTGATACTCTGAACGTGCATCGGTCCACACAAATCCATGTGGATGAGTTCGAGGGACCGTGAAGTACTTGGAGCGGCTTTCGGCTTGTGAGAAGTCTTCTTCATCTTACCCATTTCTAATCCTTTTCTAACTTGAGATCTGGCATACCTTTCACGTGTCCGCCGAGCACCAACTTGTTGATGTTCTTGAAGTTCAGGTGCAAGAGTCTCCGATGCCATAACCAATTTTGTTCGGTTGAGGCTTTGGACATCAAACAAACTTCCTTTTCTGCTGTCAAAGATGAGAGGTCAATCGTGTAGAGGTTTGTGTGACGCATTCCGGCTAGCAATTCTTTCCCATCTTCAGTTTGGACGCTGCACCATTTTGCTTTGAAGTTGACCTCTAGATTCTTGTCGCAGAACTGACCGATGCTGAACAATTTGTGACGAAGACCTTCGATGTAGAACACTTTCTTGATGGTGAGGTTATCCTTGACAGTATATCTGTATCCCAAAATTGGAGAATAATGATCATTCCCAAAGCGTACATTCCCACAAAATTTCTCGGTGAAGTTCGTGAGAAGCTCCTTTCTTTCGTTCATGTGTTTGGAGCAGCCTGAATCTAAATACCACACATGACCGTTATGGAAAACAAATTAAGTCTTTTTAGGTACCCATTCGTAAATGGGTCCTTTGGGATTAGGGTTTACACCCGTCTTGGATACCCGTTTGGACTTCGGTTTATTTATGTGAAGGGGTACATCAGACTTTGAACGATAATTATAAACATGATAAGAACCAAACCAATCAGATGCAAATCTACGATCAACGAAATCATTCAATCCACAGTTGGAACAACAAACACAATCATGAGACAGTTGAAGTAATTGCTGAATGGAATAAACTTTTAAAGGAAACAATACATTACGTTCAACCAAAGGTTTAAAATTAAAAGCATCATGACTGTTATTGTTTCTCCTATAATTCAAAACAAGATTAACTGATTCCGTCTTCGCCGTGCTCTCCTTAGACTTCTTAGCTACCCACTCGTATTTGACTTCTTTCCTTCGACCAAAAGTATCTGAAATATCGTTAAACTCATAGTCAGAAGATTTGAATTTTGATGATTGTCTCTTGTTAGAGCGACCGGTCTTTTTCTTCTTCTGTGAACGTTTTTTGAATTTAGAATTAGAAGAATTGTTCACAGAAGTGTTTTGTGGGGCAGATGTGGAACATTCACCTTTGTAAAATTGTACCGGAGGCTCACAAGTTGAATTCAGAAAATCAACATGACTTGGAATTTTTTGATCAAAATCAAACTGGTCTATTTGACTGTCTAAACACACCTCAGAATTCAAAAAGGCTGAAAATTCCATTTCCTCATCAGAAGGAGCCTTCTCACTTGAATAATTTAGGAGACTGGAAGGTTTGGTGCCTTGAAGCGGATCATTAGCGGAAACATTTTGAAAATCAGAACGATGATCCATTTCGAAAAATTGAGGCTCTTTTCCTTTGTTTAAAGAAATTGGTGACGAGTCACCCAAAAAGGCTTTACAGGAAAAGGTGTCTGAGGGTGGATAAGAATTTTCTGATAGATTGATTTTCTCAACTTGGAGAATTTCAGGCTTAGTTTGGAGCTCAGCTTTTTGAAGTTGCTCTTTCAGCAGATCTGCTGCCAAGGCAGACAGTTGTGAATTAAGATTATTTATCTCTGTCTGAAGATATTCCTTTTCCTCCCTCGATCTAGTTTCCCTTTGATCGGAATTGAGGCACTCAAGTTTGGATAATAACTCTTGTTTTTCCTTTTGAAAAATGAGCCTTTCCTGTGCAAATGACTCTTCTAGTTGAACACTTTTCTTTTCTAAAATCAGAGGTAGAACATAGATTTTGAGGTCCATTGGTTCCTCCTCAGTTTCAACAGTTTTTGAATCAAGTTCAGCCTGAGAATAGCTTCGAAAATAGTCATTTGACAGAAAACAGGGGTTTTCGGTGTTGTATGATGCATTCAATGAGTCATAAACAAAAGGAAGTTGCATTGTGGTAGTGTTTTTCCTTCTCAAAGTTTCCAATTCTGTATCCTCATCAACAAGTGGTTTGGTCCATCTGATTTTGTACTCTGGGTAGGTCTTGTCCACTCCCAAAAATTCGAAAGCATATAACGTGGGAACTTTGGTTAAGGCATTTTTTAGATAATGTGGGTTATCGTAACCGAGACCTGCCTCTGAATATTTGAATTCTTTAGGTGCATTTAGATGCATCGTTTGTTTAGATTTACCGATTTTGTAAAGTTTCTGTTCAAGATCCTTTAACTGGTCAGTTAGCCTTTGATTTTCATTTTTATAAGACACACTTTTAGTCACAATATCAATTTTCTTATTTTCTGACATACGAAGCTTGTAAGTAAGATCATCTACGTTGGTCTTTAACTCTTTTGATTCTTTTGAAAGACTTGGACACTCTTCCTTTAGATTAGAAATTTGGCACAGATTGTCAGCAATTTCTATGCTTTGTTTTTCAAGCCAGTCAGACTGTGATGACACACGATTTTCCAGAGAGGAGATGAGTTGCTCATTTTCTCTCATGGTTTGCTTGTAGGAGTCTAATTTATTCACATTGATTTGCAGCTGATCAATTAAGGCTTTCTGGAAAGGAGCACATACCTGACATGGGGAATCACGATCATCGTCGTCAGTATCGAACTGTGTTGAGTGCTGGCCCATGAAACACAAGTGTGCTTCTGCATCATCTTCTTCTTCATCAAATAGATTAAGCCAGTGGTCATCTTCTACCATGAGAGCTTTACCTGCTTCCTTTTCTTTTGCCAACAACATCTTGGCCTTGTAGTATTCTGAGTTGCGCACGACAAGCTTTCGGCATTCTTTGGCAAACTGACCCAAACGACCACAATTATAACATTGGATCGGCTCGTCTTTGGCTTTTTCATCAAAGCATCTCTTCTCTTCATACTTATTCTTATGAGCATGTCGTTTGAGAGGAGTAATGGAGTATCTTTGATTATTTGATGATGACTTTTTGAAGAACATCTTTTTCTGGAATGCTTGAGTTAAGAACATCACGACTTCTTTAATCTGAGTGTATTCTGGATCTGAATCACTGTCAGGGTCTTCAGGTTCAGAATTACTTTGCACAGGTTCCTTTTCAGGGGTGCGACTGATATATATCGACCTCTTTAATATGAGACAAGCGCTAATGGATCAACCAACGGCTTTTCGTCTGCTTTTTGATTTCCCATCAACTCAAGAACTTCCTCTTTGTCCTGTAGAAGCATTTCATATATTTCAGGCAGATAAATTTTCTCCATGCTTTGAGTATGGCGGATATGAGAGACAAACGTCCTCCATTCTAGCTGAAGGTTGTTCATGAACTTGATGTTATTCTCGGTGTTGGTCTTCATGATGTGGATTTTATGTAGATCGTTCAGAAGTTGGTTGAACCGTTCATATGTTTCCGTAAGCGTCTCGCCTTTTCTTGCTTTGAAGCTGTCATATCTGGAAATGTAGTTGGTGATCTTCAGCTGAGAGCTTATTCAGCTATCCATCATCATCTTCTCAATCTGGTCCCACATTCCTTTCGCAGTGGCCTTGTAGTTATCGATGCATGCATATATGTCGTTAGGCAGGCTTTGTAGAATATAGGTCTTCGCATGCTTTTCCGTGTCGTGCCGACTCCTTTCTTAAGGGGTAAACTCACTGAGTGATTTGCGAGTTGGCATTCTTGTCGACCTTGGTTTTGGTCTCCAGGCAGGACTTTCATTGGCCAGACTTGTGTCCCCTCTTTCAGACATAACATTATCTCGTCATAGTCGGGTTCCACTTCGATAAAATTCATGAATCTATCGTGCCATTGTGGATATTTTCCCCGATAGAGCACCAGAGGTTTTTGATCTGAACCAATGGCTAGAGCGTCCCTTGAATTCATCTTTAATGCACTGTAGTGATCGTGAGACAAACTTTTTGGATCAAAATTCTTGTCTCTTTGCTCTGATACCAATTATAGATCCCAGATACAATGCAATCAACAATAATAATCAATGTAGAACAATGATTAAACCACAACTGGTAGTCATATGATTAGATTTATCAGTAAAGGTTTAGGTTTACAGAGAGGATTTCTGATTAGAGAAAGTAAACCTTACGACTATCAATTTAAATAATAATTCTTCTTCTAACCTACAACTAGGTTAAGAAAACAAATATATATGAAGTGTATCAGGCTAATGGGCTTGAGGCCCATTTACAATTCAACTATAAATCAATTACAATTCGATCCCCGAACTTCTATTTAACAAACAAACTGCCCTAACAGGTTCTCTATTTTTGAGCAAAAAACTTATCCAAAATCTTTAATTTTAAATATTGTTATTGGAGATACTCCAATGAGATTATGAGACTAGTTATACCAACACATGCAAAAACATAAAAACAAAGCATACATACGAAAACGAAATATACATATATTATTATGTGTAATATCTTATTCTTAGCAAATTAACCAATTTCGGGATTGGAATACAAAAATTCAAATTTGAAATAATACTCAGTCATATCTATGGGGATTCGATGGGGGAGTTGCGGGAAGAAACCCACTCTACTCTGTGTTGCTACCATTTATTTCCTATTAAAAATCACAGAAGGAAACCCACTAAACAAACATTAAAATCACCATAATCAAAGAAAGGAAGAAGAAGAAGAAAAAACATAAATGAAAGCTCCGATAAAACTCAATTCCGAGCAAACCCAAATCAAAAACCAAAATTACATGACAAACAACAAAACCGAAATAAAAAATTTCAGTCCACAACCAGTCGATGGGGGAGGCTCCGTGTATTAAAAGAATAAAATAAATTACATTTCTGCAACACATACTGATACACGTTTTCCTGCCACTATCTTGAACACCTTCCCTCCTCATCACGGCGAGATGAGAATAGAGGAGGACGAGTGGCTTTTTTTCACGTGAGGGAGGCAACGGGAGAAAGAAGGAGGCGGAGAAAGAGGGGAGAAAGAGTTTAGGGTTATCTAGAGAGGGGAGAGGGCTCTATTTGTTTTTAAAGAAAAAGGGAAAGAATTTCTTAATATAATAATAGAGAAAATAATTTGAGGGGATTGTTTGGCGCTGGTGGGGGGAAAGGGGGAAAATAAAAAATTGAGTGAAAATTAGAAGTGGGAATCAAATTTTAATTTTGATTTATGTAAATTTAGTGATTTAAATAATAGATATATTATTATAAATAATAATAATAATTTAATTAAAGTTTTAATTTAAGTTAGATTTTATTGAATTATATATTTTCCGTCTAAAAATAGGCTGATGATGGGGGAGGCTCCGTGTATTAAAAGAATAAAATAAATTACATTTCTGCAACACATACTGATACACGTTTTCCTGCCACCATCTTGAACACCTTCCCTCCCCATCACGGCGAGAAGAGAATAGAGGAGGACGAGTGGCTTTTTTTCACGTGAGGGAGGCAATGGGAGAAAGAAGGAGGCGGAGAAAGAGGGGAGAAAGAGTTTAGGGTTATCTAGAGAGGGGAGAGGGCTTTATTTGTTTTTAAAGAAAAAGGGAAAGAATTTCTTAATATAATATTAGAGAAAATAATTTGAGGGGAATGTTTGGCGCTGGTGGGGGGAAAGGGGGAAAATAAAGAATTGAGTGAAAATTAGAAGTGGGAATCAAATTTTAATTTTGATTTATGTAAATTTAGTGATTTAAATAATAGATATATTATTATAAATAATAATAATAATTTAATTAAAATTTTAATTTAAGTTAGATTTTATTGAATTATATATTTTCCGTCTAAAAATAGGCTGATGTATGAATGCATTTGATGAATAAAAAATCATATAAAAGATATTTCTAAATCAGTTCTCACGAGATTGTAACATAATGAAAAAGATTCAGTAATCGTACATAATGATCATGAGTTTTTTTTATTCAAAATTCATTCATTTTAGTATGTTTTTTCAAGATTTTCTTCATGTGATTTATAGTTTCAAAAAACATCCACCCAGAGAAGTCTGATTACTCCATTAATGTTTTTGTTTTCACATCAAATTTTTTGGATTCAATGTTTAATGAAAATTTATTATTATTATGTTATTACATCAATTTTAAAACTTTTATAATGTCAATTTGGATAGATTCGATTTCAAAAACAACCTTTATGTTATAAATTAGAGTATATTAGTTAGATAAACTTTAGCTTGTGATTGAAAAATCTTTCAACAAGAAAGTTGTCGAATAATCATCATCATTGTATTTTAACGATTCGGAATCTAACCGCAACTGTTTAAATTCCCAACTGGATCCATTAAACCCCAATTGGATCCACTAAACCCCAATTGAATCAATTAAAGCCCCAATCGATCAACTAAAACCGGTTTGATCCATTAAAGACCCATTTGATCCATTAAACCCCAATTAGATTCATTAAACTCCATGGATCCATTAAGGCCCAATCGATCCATTAAAGTCAATTTGATCCATTAAAACCAATTGATCCATTAAAACCAAGTGGATCCTATACATATAAAGTTATATATATGTAGTGGTTGTATCTATCTATGTATGTATTATTGTAATGAACTATACTTATGTAATGGACATATGTGTATGTATATATGTACATGTTTATTAATGTATAAGTTGTGTATTCATACAAAGCATTGAGTTGCAGTTGTTTTCTTTGACATTCTTATGGTTGATAATGAACTGTACTAGGCTTTCATGGTCTTTAGTGGTTCTTAATTAACTTGCTTGGGCCTTGACGGGTTTCAATGGCTCTTAACAAAATGCATTGAACTTTGATGGGTTATAGTGACTCTTAATGAACTATTGGGTCTTCAAGGGCTTTAGTGGTTCTTAATGAACTTGATTGGGCCTTTATGGGCTTTAACGACTCTTAATGAACTACGATGGGTCTTGATGGATCGTATTAAACTCAGTGACTTTCCTGAGAGCATTATGTTGTATTCGAAATTGAACTGAAAATGGAAATTGATTGAAAAACTGTTTTTGTAATTTTGTTAATCTTGATAAGAACTTAGTATTGTGGGACACACAATTGGTATCAGAGCAGACTCGAGAGAAATCAACAAAATGGATCTTCGTACCTCTGTTCTTTGACATTGATCGATTTTTGTGTTTTAGACTGTTATTTTGTGTTTAATTGCTAGTACAGTGATCGATGGATGCAAAGGATTAGAACTGTATCAATCAGTATCACAATTGCACTGTATTTTGAATTCGATTTGATGATTTTGTGTTGTTCGAACATTTTCAGTTTTACGCACTGTATCAGAATCATAATGTATCGTTGAGTCAATTTGTTTATAATTCATTACTTGTAATTGTTTCTAGTTCAGTTGGTGATCAATCTAGTGAAATTTCGAACTCTAATTCGAAGTATCAGTAAGCTTTTTGGATCAATTGAAGTGTTTTTGACTCGAATCCTGAGGAACTCGCATGATTTTTGAAGAACTCGCAAGATCTACAGATTTCGCATAAAGAACTAGCATAATTGGAAGAATTCGTATGATGACTTTGTTTGCCTAAGAATTCGCATAAGTCTGATTTTGTGAAAAAATCAAAGGAAAGAATTCGCAAAAGACTCGTGTGCGAATTGTGCAGATTTCGCATATTTCGGTGTGCAAAAAGTAAGGATTTCGCATATGGTAGCATACGAATTCCTAGAATTCGCATTGTGCTTCATGCGAATTGCTCAGAGTTCGCATAAGGGTTACATACGAATTCCTCAGATTTTGCATAGAAAATTGGAAAATTTTCTAAGTCCAGAATTCGTATCGATACGAATTGTTTGAGATTGAAATAGATTCTGAGTATAGAATTCGTATATCCCTGTTGTGCGAAAAGCTTATGCGAAAAGTTGGAAGTTTTCGAATATTCTAAGTATAGATTTCGCATATAGTCCTGTGCGAATTCCTCAGAATTCACATATAGTAGCGTGCGAATTCTTAGAATTCACATCTAATTACATGTGAATTGTGTGATGTGTGAATCCTTCATCGTGCGAATTATGGGTGTTGTGCGAATTGTGTAACTAGAGTGGTGTGAGAATTCTTGCCTTAGGAAATTTTTGGAAATTTTATTTCTGAAAATTTTTCTAAGTTTTTCTGTATATTGATTTCTTTTGAACTAACGATCATTTCAAGTTCTTATTTTACAGTTTATCTGTCAGGATGACTATTATTCCCAGAAACAGTGTATAACAAGATGAATCTAACAATTCAATCAATTTCCATTTGTATGTCAATGACAGAATTCGTATACAACAGATGCTCTCAAGACTTTCTCTCTCTAGAATACACGCACAATACTCTCACTAAATTCTTCTTTAACTGCTACACGCACACCACTAGCCATATACCTATTTATACACAGACACAAAACACTCACAACACTAAACACTTACACAATAACACTTTGACTTTTTATTACAATTGACTTTGACTTCTATGCTTGAGAGTTGACTTGAGCTTTGACTTGCTATGACTTTCACTCTTCAGTCTTCATGATCTTGTATCCAACAAATATGTGCACTAATAATGACTTCTAGGGAGGCTCTTGCAATTGGAACCGATGTCAAACCACCAGTTCTTTTCAAAGGAGAATATGAACAGTGGAAAGATAGATTTTTGGACTTCAATGACAGAAATGAACTCGGTGATTACATCAGATTATCTTTGACAGAAGGATTTGTCGGTCCACAATAATATCAAGTTTTATCGACAATAACACATAAACGATTAACCAACCTGTTTGATAAATAAACGAAGATTACAGGATTGATGTTCGGTTTGAGCTCTAGATGTTTTCTCTCTATTACACCGTTTGTGTGTGTGTTGTTGTGTGTTTGTGATTATGAGATCTGATTTTCAATAGCTTCTCAAACACACTTCCTACAACTACTTACAAACATAATAATATAAAACTTAAACTAATATCCTAAATAATATCTAAACATAATATATAGATATTATTAGGAACTAATAATAAAATATTAAAAACAATACCTTGACATTTATTACAAACTGACATTAAACTTATATTGAGAGTCGACTTTCCGGCTTTAGCTTCAGATTGCGATCTTCAGATTGGATGATCTTGAATCCAATAGATCTGTGCGCTAACAATCTCCCCCTTTGGATCAAGATCATTCTAAAAAGATTTATGCAATTCAGTCTTCTTTTTCATCTCAGAAGATGCAATATCCCTCTTAGTCTTCAATATGTAATAATCTCCAGGTTTAGCTCAGAATGCTTTAGCAAAGTATCTTCAAAGAAAATTTCTCTAAAATCAGCATGTCTTTAGAATACTTTGATCTCTCGCATTTCTTGGTTAACTTTTCTCTTCTTTAATATTGTAATTGAATGGACATTTCTTCAAGCTTTAGGTTCTCCCCCTTTTTGATGAATAGAGAAACGAGTTCATCAAAACTTTATGTCAAGAAATGTCTTCCATACGAAGTCTCTGATCCGTCAATTCATAAGATATTCATCCAGATCTTTTCAAATCCAAACAAAATAGTCATGTAACACCTGAATCAACAAATGAATCAGTTAATATGCATGTCAGTAACACTAAGTCACTGTGTGTAACAAATACATATTGGAAAGGAGCTTTTATGATGCTCACTCCTTCAGGGCTTCCATTCAATCATCGAAACACCACAAGGTAATTTCTATAAACGTTATGACAAAGAAACAAATTCCTTGTGTGTTCGTGCTAGTGATAGAAAGAATTAAGCACGGATGATTGCTTATAGGCTCGAAATTGTGTAAACCACTGAGACAACAGTAAGTTAAACATAGACTCAATGTGCATGAATGAAGTGCGAAGGAGGGGCAGACTTCCTTATTTTCAATATCCAGATTTTCCAAATGAAAATCAGATAGTAAATGTGTTGCATCCTCTTTGAAAATGTGAAACACTTTCCTTTTGAGAAGAAAATGAGTAGCTGGTGAGGTTTGATCAAGAGTTGGCATGGGCTAGTTGCCTGTTTCAATAATGTTCACGAAAAAATTGTGAAACACTAGTAATGTGGCTGCCCGACTTAGAAAGTAGTTGGTGCAGAGTTCTGATATTCTTTTAACTCTGTTCTCACACCCTCTTTCTTTTAAACATTTAGCTCACTCTAACCACACTCATTTCTTTTGACTTCTCACACTCAATCACTTATGGATTAACTTCGTGGGTAGAAATCACTGGTTAACGTGATTCCATAGAAGTTCAAGTAAGTCCTAGCACAAATAAATTATGTTTTCCTATGATGCATATGATGCTCAAAATGGTTTAACTATTTCAGTTAAAGCACAATTAGATCTTGAAAACATTTAAAGTCACACTTCCAAATTCATGAAATCTATTTGAGATTCGGGAAGTGGTTTGAACATTTAGGAAAAATGTTTTCTATGATTGAAAGTTGTCCACTTTTCAACCATATATGAGATTAAGATAAAGGATTATACCTTTACGTGCGATCTTACATCTTATGAAGTTAAGCTTAAAGTCATAAAGATATGATCTTGTAAGCATCTCTCAAAAATCTGCAAAAGTCTTATGTCTATGTCAAAGCAAAATTTATTCACTTATATTGAAAAGAGAAAAAGCAGTAAAACTATGAAAGTACGAGTTCTGATCAGAAATAATCAGAAGTCATATCCATACTCCTTTGATTTGACGAGCTCCCCCTAAAATCATGCATTACAAAAATTTGGTATAAAAGGTAAATGTAGAAATTTGTAAGCTCCCCTTCAAAATAACAATGAATGTCTTCACATACTCCCCCTTTGATCATGAACAGAATATTGACGTGCAAATCTCTTGCGTAAATGAAGAAATGAAGAAAAATTTACAATAAGAAATTTTAATAGGTAACTATCGATTAGGTCTTAAGATTTAGCATACCAAGCTTAGAGACAACAAAATTGAATCTCTTTTCGTCTAAGGGTTTGGTAAACAAATCTGCAAGCTGATAATCAGTTTTCACAAAGTAAAGTTCAATTGTTCCTTTTTCAACATGATCTTTTATGAAGTCATACCTGACATCGATGTGTTTGGTCTTTGTATGCTGAACAGGATTAACTGTTATCGCGATTGCGCTCTTCGAGTCACAGTATATCGGGATATGGTTGAAGTGAAAACCGTAGTCACGCAGTTGTGTTCTCATCCATAAGACCTGATAACAGCAGCTAGCAGCAGCTACATATTCTGCTTCGACCGTTGAAGTTGAAACACAAAGTTGCTTCTTCAATGCCCAACTTACGAGTTTATCACTGATGAACTATATATGACCTGACGTGCTCTTCCTGTCTAACATGCAACCAGGATGATCTGCATCTGTATATGCTGTTAGTTCAAAGCTAGTATCTTTAGGATACCACAGACCAAGCTCTGCAGTCCCCTTCAGATACCTAAAAATACCCTTAACTGCAGACACATGGGATTCTTTAGGATTGGCCTGATATCGAGCACATAAGCATGTTGAAAACATTATATCTGGCCTACTAGAAGTAAGATATATCAAAGAACCTATCATCCCTCTATAAGTCCTAACATCAACAACCTTTGCAGAAGGATCGGTGCCAATCTTAGTACCTGGTGCCATTGGGGTACCAATCGGTTTTGAATTTTCCATTTTGAACTTCCGAAGAATTTCAAGAATGTATTTTGATTGATTGATAAAAATCTCCAATGAAAATTGTTTGACTTGTAAACCGAGAAAGAAATTCATCTCTCCCATCATATTCATCTGAAATCTTGACACCATAAGGTTTGAAAAATTCTTACAGTACTTAGGATTTGTAGAGCCAAAAATAATATCATCCACATAGATTTGAGTAAGAATGATATCGGCTTTTTTCCTTTTTAATAAACAAAGTGGTATCTACCGTACCTTTTGAAAAACCAGACTTGACTAAAAATTGAGATAGGACATCATACCAGGCTCGAGGAGCATGTTTCAGTCCATAGAGTGCTTTGTCGATAATGTAGACATGAGTCGGTTTCTCTTGATTGACAAAACCTTCTGGATGCGAGACGTAGACTTCTTCCTTTAGAATGCCATTCAGAAAGGCAGTCTTCACGTCCATTTGAAAGACCGTGAAGTTCTTGTGGGCAGCGTAGGCTAGAAACATTCGAATTGCCTCTAAACGCGCCACAGGAGCATAAGTTTCGTCGTAGTCTATTCCTTCCTCTTGTCTGTATCCTTTGGCTACAAGTCTTGCCTTGTTTCTGATAACGGTACCATCTTCATCTTTCTTGATCTTGAAAACCCATTTCGTACCTATAATTATTTTACCTTGAGGTTTGGGTACGAGTCTCCAGACATTAAGTACGTCGAACTGATTCAGCTCTTACTGCATTGCAGTTACCCAGTCTGAATCGGCAAGATCCTCTAATACGCGAGTAGGCTCGATCTTGCTCAGAAAGGATTCATGCATACACATATTCATTGACGCTGACCTAGTTTGCACAGGTTTGGTTGGATCACCAATGATCTGGCTTATCGGGTGCTCTTTGGTCCATTTGTGTTCATGAGGTAGTGGATTATATGAGTATATATATCAATATTATCATTTATGAATCCACTGGTACCTTCTTCTGGTAGTTCAGGAGGAATTATGGTTGCAGTTGAAGTAGTAGGTGCAGAAGTCTCAACAGGTTCAGCTCGTTCAACAACTTCTATCTCTTCATTATTGACCACAGCTTCAACTGTTGGAGTCGGCATTTGAACTGGAATTTCAATAGAGATATCTGAACTGGTTGGATGAGTAGTCGTTGAGTCTTCCATCCTGTCAACCACAACAGATTTCTTCACATTAGATCCAAGAAATTCATCATAAAACAGTTCAAATAATAAATCTAAATCAGATAAATGATTAGTAGACGTTGATGCGTCATCTGATTTGATCGTTTGAGACGCAGGTTCTGGACTGATTTTCCCAGAAGCTAGTACTCCGGTTATAACGGGTTCTAAACTGTGTTGTTCGGAAGCCATCTCTTCATCAAACGTAACATTGACACTTTCAATAACCTTCTTTGACTTCTTCAGATATACACGGTATGAAGTTGATGTAGATGAATAACCAATGAATATGACTTCTTCCGCCTTGGCACTGAACTTTTTCAGACTCTCTCTATCGTTTAGAACAAAACACTTACACCCAAATATATGGAAATATTTGATTGTCGGTTTTCGGTTGTTGATTAACGCATAAGGAGTCTTCTTGAATCTGCGGTATATCATGGATCGATTATGAGTGTAACACGCAGTCGATACAGCTTCAGTCCACAGAAATAGAGGTAAGTCAGATTGACTTAGCATAGTACGAGCAGCCTCGACTAGCGTACGATTTCTTCTTTCGACCACTCCATTCTGTTGAGGCGTACGAGCAGCAGAGTATTGATGTGATATCCCGACCGATTCAAGATATTCTTGAACTGTTTTATTCTTGAACTTTGTGCCGTTGTCTGTTCTTAGAAGCTTGACAGGTTTCTGCAGATTTACTTGGGTCGTCTTCAGGAATGTAATGAGAACATCTGGTGTCTCATCTTTTGAACGTAGAAATTTGACCCAAGTGTATCGTGAGTAATCGTCCACGATAACTAGTATGTACTTCTATCCGCCTAGACTTTGCGTTCGCATCGGACCACAGAGATCCATATGCAACAACTCTAACAGAGAGCTTGTACTCGGTTCAGGCTTTGGTTTATGTGGAGCACTCTTCATCTTTCTCTTTTCACATGCTGTACAAATGTGTTCTTTTTCATACTTCAGCTCTGGAAGTCCTTTCACTAGTTTTCCACTGACCAGCTTGTTGATGTACCTAAAGTTGAGGTGAGAGAGTCGTCGATGCCATAGCCAGCTTTGTTGCATCGAGGCTTTTGAGAGTAGACAAACCTGCTTATCAGTCTGGACATTTGACAAATTGATTGTGTAGAGGTCTGACTTTCTCGTGCCGACCAAGAGTTCCTGGCCTTCTTCAATACGAATAGAACACCTCTTGGCTTTGAAATTGACCTCTAAGCCTTTGTCACAGAACTGGCCTATACTGAACAGGTTGTGTCTTAAGCCTTCAACATAGCTCACCTTCTTGATCGTGACTTTGTCATGTACCATATCACCATAACCTAGTATTGGTGAAAACTGGTCGTTCCCGAATCTAACTGTTTCGCAATACTTCTCTGTAAAGTTGGTCAACATACCTTTTTGTCCAGTCATATGCTTGGAACATCCGCTATCCAAGTACCACATATGACGGATCTGCACAAGAGAAGTTACGAAACAAGAGATTTAGATTTTCCATAAAACAAAAATTTGAAGTGATGACTTTTGAGCATTGAAGTGCGGGTCTTGAACTGATTTGTTCAAAAGCCTATGTTTTATGCTCCCCCTTAAACTTTGAGTTCCTGCAACACAAATTTAGCTTTTGGTACCCATTGAAATTTGGGTCCAACTGTGTTACCACAAGATTTTGGTACCAATAGAAATTTGGGTCCGTTTTTCATTTGAAATTCATTGGAAGCATTAGAATGATTAGAGTGCACATGATAAGTTCCATACCAAACATCAGAATCTTGACAAGAAGCATAAACATGTTTATCATAATATGAAGACTTTCTAGTAGATAAAGATAACTGGAATAATTGCTTCATAGAGTATTTCTTGCGATAAACGACAAGTTTTGGTTTCAAAATAGCAACATCAGCAATTAAAACATCTTTAATAGGCGAAGTCTTATTACAATCAACAGTACAAAAAGATTTATCAGTCTTGTCAGTCTCCTGTTTTGGTTTCCATTGAGATTTAACTTCTGGCCTTTTCTTGCTCAGATCTGAAACAGTTGAAACTTGTGAGTTAGACTTGTGAGCAACAACTGAATGTGTCTTCTTTAGGTTACCAGTAGTGATCTGTTTCTGTGAATGCTGAGATTTATTCTTACTGATAATCCAAGATCAATGAATCTTTAGTGAGAGAAAGTAGAGAGAGAGTAACAAGAGAGCGCAAAACAAAATATCAGATTAATGTGCGTGTGATTCTTACAAAGACAAAGACCAAAGGGACTTAAATACCCTTGCTCAAATACAACACTGATAAACAATCTAAACATTGTATAAGACCTAACAATGTCCCCCTTAGTAATCATTGACGCTTTGGTCTTCAAAAATTGTCTTCTAAAATAGCACGGACCAACAAAACGACTTTTAGAAGATTTCTGACTTTTAAGAAAAAATTTCTTCTCAGCATCTTTCAGATAAAGATGTGTTTACTGTCTTGAGCTCTAGACGATACACCTCTTTTGAATGATCTTGAATGAACTGTGGTGTTCGGAGCATAAACAGCAAAAGAATTTGTTGTAGCTAAAAGAATAGAATCTTTGAGCAAATCTTGATCACCAGATAAACTTTTAAGCTCTTTGTCTCTTAAACTTCTCCTTGACTTCTCCCCCTCATGACCTTGATGATCTTGTTCAACTTGGTAATGTAAATGTTGGAGACGAGAAAACATAAGATCTACAAAATCAAAGAAACAGAGAAAACAGGGAGGGTTTGCGCTTCATGTTGGATGTGCAAACCAAAATTTGCGTTTCATGAAGGGAGCGCAAAGCAAAGTTTGCGTTTCAAGAAGGATACGCAAAACGAGGTTTGCATGACCAACGGAATGCGCAAAGCTGACAAACTCTGAAAAAATTTACCTTTTTAAGCTCTTTGACTCCCCCTACACAAATGCACTAGATATGACATTTTGAGTTAGCATTCATATAAAGAAAATCAGAAACTCGCCCTCAACAACAGATATAATCTTTGAAAAATATTCTCTTTGTTCACTCCCCCTTGAATAATGCATAAACCCATTAAAATATATTTATGAGAACACAATGATCAAATATTAATGTAGAAAGAAAAATATACTGAATATAAATTTTGAAACGACTAAACATATAAAACTTTAAACACTAAACAAATTAAAGTCTACTCAGTAAAATTTCACAGATTTATCAATCAGTTGAAATCAAGCGTGTGTTGTTGGATACAAGAACAAGTTTTATTGCATATCAAGTTAAGACATGTTCAGTTTCAAAAACTTTCATCAATCTATTCAGTGTGCTCGCATGTGAACTTTGATTAGCTTCAAGAAAATGCAATTCTAAAAATATAATAGAGAACTTTGCATGTAATCACACTAAGCCATCAAAAATTCAGACTTTCACAAATTTACAGGTTTATTGCAACTTAGAAATATATAACCAAGTTTCATGAGATGTGTGCTCATTGGCATCTTTTTAGCAGTGTGCACATTGGCATCTTCACATGAGTGTGCTCTTTGGCATCTTTTAAGCTTGTGCACTTTGGCATCTTTTGATCAAAAAGTTTATTAAGTAAAGAACATGCCGTAAACGTAACTTTCTATCTGACCATATTGCAGGATTTCGGTCAGCCGCTCCCCGACCAATTGGCCTTAGGGGACTAGGTGTCAAGCACCCATTGGAATTTACTCTCCCAAATCAGAAAGACTACATCGACATATACTAAACCCATTCATATCAGTAAAACATGACTTTCAATCTGGTTCTATTGAAGGATTTGGGTTCGATCACTCCCAGATCAATTGACCTTAGGGGACCAGATGACAAGCATCCCACATAACTTACTTTCCCAAACCAGAAAGGTCACAGGTACAAAATTTTAAACTTAGAGATTTCTGATTAATAAGAATTTAATAATCATCTCAAACACAAGGTTTTACGTCTAAGTGCTTAGCCCCTATTTTCATTACAATCCAAAATTCCGACTTTTTAGTTTTTCTAAGCATTGTAAACTATAAATAGTCCGAATCACACAACTTTAAAGCAGTAATAAAAGTTTCAAACATGTTACTGACTTTTCGAGTTTTGTAAGACTTGAAATTTGATCATATAAAAACTTTAATATAAACAAAAGAACTTGAAAATTTATCCTAGACACACATATTTTATTCAAAAGAAAGAAAAAATGTGAAACTTTACTTTATAGAATAAAATTTGTAAAGATTTAAACTTTTAAACTCAATATGCCGATGTTAAAAATTTTCCTTAAAGACAAAATGTAAAGAATTCGGCAAATTGATATTTAGTTGGAACAAAATGAAATTCAGTTATTTCATCTTTCACATTAAAAAAAAAATTGTCTCAAATTAAAAAAAAATTTGGGTTATACAAATTCAAAAGAAAGATAAACAAGCTCAGATTCTAGAAAAGAATAAAGAGAAAAACTGGAACACATCATTATCAGAGATAAAATACAGCGGAATTAAAATTGATGTACTCACAGTATCTCATTAAGTTATAAGCTTAATTATTGAAGAACGAGTTCTAAACTGTTTTGTTTAGAAGTCGATGTCTATGAAGTGCGGGTCCTGAGCTGAATTACTCAGAAGCCAAATTTCTATTACTCCCCCTTAACATGTGATGCCTGCAACTTTGAATCAGATAAATATTTGGGAACCCACTTGAATTTGGGCCAGTGTTTGTAAGTTGCAGCTCGTATGGGGAAAGAATAAGCAGAATTAACATTTAAAGCACGAGGAATATGATCATAGAAATAATCACAACTATCAGAAAAGAAAGCATAATCATCAGAACTAGAATCTGAGGAAGAACATGAGACATGTTTTGAAATTCGAATCATATGCTTTATAGAGTATTTTGAAATTTTATTACATATAGCAAATGAATCACTGTTGTAAAGTTTGTCTACACATTTATCCCCATCAAAAATATGGTCATCAGATGTTCGCTTCGCTCTCCAGATCTGCTTCTTTGACTGATTGCTCAAAGTCCTATCTGTAAGAATTGAATTAGAAGAATTAGAACTGTCAGAAAGAACTGTATCTCGTTTCTTTGACTTCTTTGACCGTCTTCTTTTATGTTTAGGTTTATAATAATGATCATTGAGCGTAAAAGAATCATCAAGAATTTTAGACGTAATATTTAAATTAGAATAAATAAATTTATCTAAGCAACCAATCTGATCAACTAATAAATCTGAATTTGCCTTGGAGTTTGAATTATTTGGAGAACATATTTTAAAATTTGAATCTTCCTTTTCGTTTTCCTTAGAATCAGAGGAAAGGATAGAAATAGAATCTGATTTTTGAGAAATAGAATCTGATTTTTGAGAAATTAAATTTTCTTCAAGACTAGACGTCATAAAAGAAAGAATAATATCAGATTCAATTTTCTTCAAAATATTTTGATCTTCTATCAGATCTTCAAGATCTATGATTTTTCCTTCTAATACTAATGGAGGAGTATATTTCTTCGAATCATAAATGATTGGAGAAATATTTCCTTTATCAGAATCAGGTGCATAAGGAGCAATAAAATCACCAGACATTCAAGATATGATAGGAGATATATCATTTAAAACTCTTCTTCCTCTTCTTGATTTTTCAGGAAAATATTTTGCATTTTCACTTGTATAAACAAAAGGAATTTCATTTTTCTTATTATTTATCCTTTTCTCATTTTCGACTTCTAACACTTGCTTCTCATTCATCCAATTAATTTTAAACTGAGGAGCATAATGAGCAAGAGTCAGATAATCGTATTTATATAAAGTTGGGGATTTTTCAATCGCATTGTTTAAACAATGACGATTTTCAACACCAAGTCCCCACCTTTGTTTTAAAGCTTTTTCACTCCTTGGCTTGTTCATATAAATTGTTTGTTCAAATTGATCTCTTCGATAAAGTTTTTCTTCTAACTTATTTATTTTATCTGAAAATTAATCTTTTAAATTAGTCATAGCAGTCAAAGATTCAAGATAAGTCTTATTTGAATTTTCCAAATCATCCAATTTCTTTTGAAAGATGTCTTTAGTGTTTTCTAAAATTGATTTTTCATCTTTCAAAGAAATTTTCAGTTTGTCAATAAAATCTGACTTTTCGGAATTTAAATTCTTTTCAGATAAAATCTTTGAACGTAAATCAGACAAAGCATTTATCATGATATCAAACTGAGAGGTAATGAAATTATAATCAAATTCAGAATATACCTCATCAGCATCAGAATCAGAATCATCTGACTGATCATCACCGATTAAGCACATCTGAGCGATCTCGACATTTGATGCTTCATCATCGGAATAATCCAGCCATAATTCTTCCTCGGCCAGTAAAGCAGTTCCGTTCTCTCTCTTTTCAGCCAATTCCACTTTCTTTCTGTAGTATGTCGAATCCCTAACCACTTTTGCTCTACACTCCTTTGACATGTGACCCGGCTTTCCGCAGTTGTAGCAAGCAGCAGTCTTTAGCTCGGGTACTTTGACTTTAGGATCAGAAGTGAAGCGAGAAGATTTGGAACCCGACGTTAGTTGGAATTTTCTCTGGTAATGCTAAGAAAGAAGGATCATAGCTTTCTGTAAAGCCTCGCCATCATCTTCAGTTGATCCGGTGTAAGCATTTTCAGACAATGCTTGTTCAGATAATTGCTTCGTGAGAAGAGCAACCGGATCTACTGTTTTCTTCTTTTTATCCATCTTGGCCTTTTTCTCTAACACCAAGCTTTCATCAGTCATCAGAATCTCGAAAAGTTCTTGAATTTGAATTGTTGAGATTCTGACATCATTCCTTAATCTGTGGCATGATTTATTCCACTCAGATTGAAGAGCATTAAGGAACTTCAGATTTGTCTCAAGAGCAGTCTTTTCCACTCTAATCTTTCTGAGATCATTAATCACAGTGCAAAACCAGTCAAAAGTCACCTTCAGAGATTCATTGTCCTTTGCCTTAAATTCCTTAAAGTTATTCATGAAGCGTGTCTGGCGTATTTGAGTAGCAACTGATGATCCAAGCATGATCTTTTCTAATTGAGTCCACATCATGTTTGGATTATGTTTGAAACAATCAATTCGATTGTAGATTGAGTTAGGCAGAGCTAGCATCAAATTGGACTTTGCTTCTCTATCGGCTTTTTCACGTTTGATTTCATCATCAGTCAAAGGAATGTCATTTTTCAGTCTGATGAATGGTCCTTCAGTAAACGACTCCATCATATTTTCTCCATTTGTCTGAAGCTCAATGAAATTTATGAACCTATCTTGCCACTGTGTAAACTCATCTTCGTTGATTAAGACTGGTGGACGAGTATCAGTTCCCAATTGCATCATCAGATCATTTGAGTAGAATCTTGCTTGGAGAGCAAACTTGGCAGAATCCATTGCTGATGTACCAGAAAATCAAAAATCAGATTGAATTGAAAAAATTTGAAAAATATTAAAAATTGAAAATTTGAAAAACACTTGATATGACACAAAGTTTAAAAAAAAATAAAGATGACACACTAAAAAAAAAATCCAGACTGACGCGCAAAGAAGGCTTTGCGTATGTAGGCAGAAACGCAAACTAGAGCTTTGCGTGTTGAACGTGAAACGCAAACAAGAACTTTGCGGGTGAAGACTGAAACGTAAAGAAGACTTTGCATGTGAACACTTTGTGGGTGTAGGAGGATGCGCAAAGTTAGCTTTGCGTGTGATGAGAGAAACGCAAAGTAAACTTTGCGGGTTGAACTTGAAACGCAAACTTGTCTTTTCGGTTGAAGGCAGAAACGCAAATCAAACTTTGCATTTGAAGAGGGAAACGCAAACTTCACTTTGCGGGTTGAACTTGATACGCAAAGTAGCTTTGCGTTTCCAATGAGAACCGAAATCCTGAAAAACAAGATCAAGATTAGTAGCACATGCAATTCAACTAAATGAATGAAACGCAAAACAACATGAATGAGGCGCAAACATGTATGAATGAATCGCAAACTTTAAAAACACAAATTACGCAAGAATGATTACAAAAGTGAAAAATACACCAAGAAAAACACATTCTGATCTTCGAAAACACATCTCTAACAAATTTCGATCAACAAAATCGATTAAAATCAACAAAAACACAAAATCATAAACTAACAGAACGAAAACCGAGTTTTTCCAGAAACTTAGAAATCTGAAAATTGAAGATCAAATGATGATTTTTATGCAAAACACAAAGAAGCAATTACGATCGATTAACAAAAACGAGACTAATGAAATCAAAAACAACACAATTCGATCACAAACTGATCCAAATTTTATGAGGAATCAAGAAAACGAGATTTTCTTGAAAAATTCAAGAAAATTGATCAAATTTTCGATTTCAATCACAAATTCAGATACAGAAAAACAACCTCTCAAACCTCTCAAGATTCAGTTGGCTCTGATACCAATTGATAATCCAAGATCAATGAATCTTTAGTGAGAGAAAGTAGAGAGAGAGTAACAAGAGAGCGCAAAACAAAATATCAGATTAATGTGCGTGTGATTCTTACAAAGACAAAGACCAAAGGGACTTAAATACCCTTGGTCAAATACAACACTGATAAGCAATCTAAACACTGTATAAGACCAATACCTATAAATACAATGATTACGATAAAATCAGACCTAACACTTACCTTTAGCATACTTAGTATTCACAGAGACTCATTTATCAACTTTCGTTGATTTTGCACTTTTTACATACGTACTGGTTTTTCCCAATGATTTTACAACAAAAGATGAATGGTTAGGAAGTTTCGCATTAAAATCAAATTGATCAAAACAACCATCCAAACCACCGTCAGAGTTTAGAAAATCAAACCCTCCATCAGTTAGACCAAAACTATCATTAGATTTTGAAGCCTTAGAAAGAACAACATTTTTAAACACAGTTGAAAAAACTTTCTGTTCAATATTAATCAAAAGTCTTTCATCTGTTAAAGAATTCTCAAGTTCAGAAATTTTACTTTCCAAAACGAGAGGAGGGACATATAGTTTACCTTTAATAGGCTTCGCCTCCATTTCTTTGACAGAATAACTCTGAAAGAAGTCATTTGAAAGAGTTTTCTTTTGATATATTGGATCATCATTATAACTATTATTCAACTTCGCATAACGAAATGGAAGCTGAACTTTAGTTGTATTCTTTCGTTTTTCCGTTTCCTTGGATTCATCCTCTTTTGACAATCTAGTCCAGAAAACTTTAAGCTCAGGGATTCTTCGAGCTAGTTTCAAAAATATAAGATCATAAAGTGCAGGCACTTCAGATTTACCCTTTTTAAGGTAGTGAGTTTCATGATTTGATTTGATTTCAGTGTGTTTTTGGATCGAAATTTTAAATTTTCGAAAATAATTTCAAGAAACAAGTTTGTTACTGTTTCATCAAATTTTTTGTGAAAAGTTGATTTTATTGCTTGAAATTGGAATCATTGTGCTCAATTTGTTGTAGTGATTGAGTCTTATGTTGATTCCATATCCTAATTCGATCTACATCTTTGTCAATTTTCGATTTTTGAGATTTTTCTTGAAATATCGTTCGGTTACTGTTCTTGAATCAAAATTGTTGATTTTTGTGTTTTTAATCGAAATAGTGTATTAGAATTGTGTTCGAAATGTGTTTGTGAATGAATTGTCAAATTTTCAGATCGAAATTCGAGGTCTAGATAAGTTTTTGGTGCAAATTTGTTGGTTTTATAGATATGCGTTTCATTCATCAGATATGCGTTTCATTCATCTGAGATATGCGTTTGATTCATCTTGGTTTGCGTGTGATTCATACTGGTTTGCATATCGAAAGTTTACTTGTGCTTAATTTGTATTGTGCGTTTCACGACACAAACGCATTCTGAGTTGTGCGTTTCACGACCCAAACGCATTCTGAGTTGTGCGGTTCACGACATAAATGCATTCTGAGTTGTGCGGTTCACTACACACGCATAACAGAGTGTGCGTTTCACACTATATACGCATAGCAGAGTGTGCGTTTCACACTACACACGCATAACAGAGTGTGCGTTTCACACTACACACGCACACCACAACTATGCGTTTCCTCAAGGACCCGCATACCTCACTATGCGTTTCCTCAACAACCCGCATTCTTAGCTATGCGTTTCACCAAGGACCCGCACACCTAGCTTTGCGTTTCGGGCAACACACGCATACCTCAGTTTAAAAAAAAAAAAAAAAATTCTACACTGCGAAATAACAAGTATTGTTCAAATTTCAATTTTCACGAAATATTTTTTTTAAGATTTCAATTTGATCTGATTGTTGTTTTTCTGATATACAGTTTGGGAATGATCATTCTCATCAAGCTGATTTCTCATTCAATATTTTCTGAGAGAGAGATGAGTTCACCAATTTTGCTCAGAGGAAGATACGAGCAGTGGAAAGCTGATTTTCTCAAATTTGTAGATACAAATGAGCTGAGTTGTTATATCAGATTGTCATTGACTGAAGGAGAGATGACACCTCATACTCCAACAGAAGATTGTACTGAGGATCGAGAGAAAAGGAAGAATGCTGATAATATGGCTCGAACTTTTCTGTTGAATAGTATTCGTCATGAGATTAAAGGTCACATAGATACATATCAGTTGACAGGAAAAGATTTGTACAAATCAACAGGAAAGGAGATATGGGACTATCTTGAATGGACGATGATAGGGCCAACAGTTGTGTCAGATCTAAAAGGAAAGATTGTTGAGTTGGAAGCTAAAATTCAGCAGACAGTCTCTGTTAAGAGCAATGAGCAAAAAGTTAAGAAATTGGAATCTGAGAACGTTGAACTTAAAAAGAATTTATCTGTTTTGGAAAAACAGCTTGTTGCAAATAAAGCTGATTTTGATTCTGAAAAGAAAATTTTTTCGAAAAAGTTCTCAGATTTTTCAAAGAAATGTTTTGAAGAGAAGAAGTCAGTAGAGCTTAAATGCATCAAGCTTTCTCAACAAATCTCTAATTTTGAGAAAGTACTGATTTTAGAAAGAGAGAAGTTTGAAAAAGAGAAGAAGGCCATAGAACAAAAGAATGTAGGGTTCTTTAAAGAATTATCCGACCAGAGAACAGAGTCAGAAAAAGGATTTGAGGAAGAAAGATCCATTTTTGAATCTGAAATCAAGAAGCTAACTTCTAAGTTGTCTGAATTGTCTGCAGCTGTGCTGAAAGAGCAAAAGACGAAGTCTGAATTCACAACGAAGATTGACCAGCTTGTGAAAGAAAGAGATAATTTTGCGTCAAAGATTAAAGAACTTGAAAAATCTGTTTCAAGTTCAAATCAGAAATTCATCTCTTCAAACAAGTCAGTCAAATCATTTAATCAAATTCGTCATACTAACCTGTTTTATGATGATTATTTAGATGGTTCTCCAAGGAGAACAAGTTTCAAGAAAAAGAAACTGGTGTGGAAAAAGAAACCAGTCCAAGATGATAAGGAAAATGAGCTGAAAGAGATGAAATCATGTGTACATGTACACAAAGCAAAGAAGAACAAAGCACCTAACGGTAAGAAATTTTATTGTTCTATTTGTTGTACACATGATCATTTTCACAAAACAAATGATCATTTCTGGTATGGTTCTTACTCCATAACCCCCACACGCACTGCAACTAACATTTCTGGACCCAAATACAGTGGGTACCAAAACCGAAACCTGAATCTGTGTTGCAGGCACCTCACTCCAAGGAGAAGTAAAAAAGACAATGGCTCTTGAGTAAATCAGCTCGAGACCCGGACTTCAATGTCAAAATGGCTTTTGAACACAACAGTTCAAAACCCGGACTTCAAGGATAAAAGATTATGGTTTCTAAGCACATCAGCTTAGGACCCGGTCTTCAACGGAGTTTGGATTCTAAGCACAACAGTTTAGGACTCGTACCTCAGTGATCAAAAAGACCTTACTCCTGTATGCTTGCATTCAATGGATATTGATGGTCTTCATCCCAAGAGAATTGATCTGATCTCTATCCTATACTTTTTCTTTGATAGATTTTTCTGATATTGATGGTCTAACAATTCAAAAGGGAGTGTTTGATCTCTATCCTGTTTTACTTGTAATATTTCAGATGCTTAATTTAAGGGGGGGTAAAGGTGATGGCTTCTGATCACATGACAGATCAGGACCCGTTCATCAATGATCAAAGACGGATATTGTGTTAATATCCAGGGGGAGCTTAAAAGATTAAAATCTTTATATCTTGATTTGAGGGGGAGCCACAAAGGTAAAAATCTTCTGATCCTAGATCTCTGATTGTTTGAAAGAAGGACAACTTTCGAACATGAAAAACCTTTTCTTAAATGTTCAAACCACTTCTTATTCTCAATCGATTTTATGAATTTAGAAGTGTGATTTTTAAATGTTTTTCAATTTTTGTGCTTTAATGTTTAACTGACCGTGTGTTTCCAAAGATAAATACTTGTGTATTATCTTGTCCATATACTGTCAAATATTCATACACACCGGTTCAGTATTTTATTTGAAATTGTTATTACCATGTCTCAAATTCAAACAATTTTTCGATGGTAATACCCCCGTTTGAAATTCAAAGTTGTTGAGCATCATTCATCTTTTTCATATTTTTGTTTTCATTGATAAATTGTTTATATTTGTTCATATAAACAAATATCCAATTCTTTGATACCCTAGCTATTTCATTTGATCTGCTTTTAATCATTGTCAGATTCTCAAAACAATTCTCTTGATTTCATTCCATTCTTTCAATATCTTTGTTTTGAGAAATCTTCAAAGTTCAAAATGCTCAAATTTCATTTCTGATTTTTTGATGAGCATACATACACTGACATATGATTTCTTGTGCTTAATTTGAAGAAAATCATTGACCAGCATGTACTTTTAGGAACATGGGATTCAGTGTAAGTGCTTAATAGATCTTCCATGGATTCACGATAACCAGTGTTTCCTACCCCGGAAGAAATCCTTTGAATGATTGAGGGGAGAGGGGTCTAAAAGAATTGAGTGTGGGAGTGCGCAGAGGTAAAATGGAAATGAGAGATTGGTTAGATGTGAGCTTATATGTTTGAAAGAAAGAGGGTGTGAGAACAGAGTTAAAAGAATATCAGAACTCTGCACCTACCACTTTCTGAGCCGGGCAGCCACATTACTGATTGGTTCACATTTCTTTGGTGACCATCATTGAAATAGGCAAATAGCCCATGCCATCTCTTGTATACAACCCCACCAGCTACTCATTCTTTTCTTAAAAAGAGAATGTTTCACATTTTCTGGGGAAGCAGCACATAATCTATCGGATCTTCTCTTGGAAGATACTGATATTGAAAAAGAAGGAAAGTTGCCCCACCATCGACCCTTTCTCATGCACATTGAGTCCATGTATAATCATTGCTGTCTCAGTGATTTACATACTTTGAGCCTTTATGAAACACAATCATTGTGCTAAAATTCTTTCATACACAACCACGAGCACACAGAAAATTTGTTTTTCTGTCAGAACATTCATAGATAAACCTTGTGTTTTTCAATGATTGAATGGAAGTCCTGGGGAGTCAACATCAAACCAGCTCCTTACATTGTACATCCGTTGTACACAGTAACTTCGTGTTACTGACAGGCATTTCTAACTATTTCATTTGTTGAATTAGGGTTACACGCTCATTATGTCTGAATTTGCAAAGATTCGGATATATACAGTTCATGATTCGGCTCTTCAGATCAAAGCACAACATTTATCAAAGGGGAGATTGTTTCAAAGGGGTTATCAAAGTCTAAGATGAAATTGAAGAAATTTTGATGATCTGATGCTCACATCATCAAAAAGGGGGAGAATGTTACAAAGATCAATTTCTAAGATGAAGAGTTGTCAAAGTTTGTCAAAGTTCAAGTCAGAATTTCAAATTGCTTCCGCTGATTTAAAGTTCAAGTCTGATAAAGAAATTCAAAGCCAAAACATTCTGAAGGAAGAATGTTCAAAGAAAATTTGATAATTCAAGAAAGTTTGTTTCTTCCAAAGATGATTCAGAGATCAAAGTGATGAAGATACAATTTTGTTTGAAGAAGAAAGAATTTTCATAAATGAAGTTTCAAGTTTCAAAGAAATTTCAAGAATTCCATTTCGTGTTCAAGGCTTGTTGACTTTCAAAGCTTCAAAGAGTAAAAGACTTTTCAAGATTCTTTAAGAGCTGAAAGTTTAAAGTTTGTGAAAGTTGTAAAGAGATAAAAGATGAAGAATCAAGAGCTGAAGATCTACATCAAATTTTTATTAAATCTTGAATACAAAGGGGGAGATTGTTAAGTCTAAATATTGTATCCAAGATTTAATAGGAAAGTAAAATGTGTAAAAGTCAACATTGACCTTGTAATAGTTAGTCAAAGCAAGTTTACTTTCCTTAATAGTTAAGTCTTTGTTAGATATATGGTTGTATAAATAGGTTTGTGTTGTAATCTTGTGATAACGAACTAGAGGTTTATGCATTGTTTGTAATTCTAGAGTTGGTGTAATTCAAGATCTACTTTCTCTCTCTAGTTCTTGATCTTAATGTTCATATCTTGAGTAATTAGCTTGATTGATTGGGATTTATGTTTATCAGTGAGGATTCTCATACCCGAGTCCCCATTTCTCTATTTCCTCTTTGGGTTTGTTCAGATGAATGGTTTGTTCAGTTTGACCCAATTTGTATAACTTCTCTTCCAAACTTTTTAATTTAGCAAGTAAAGAAACATTTTCTTTGGAACATGAAGAATACATTTTCTTAAGCTCATAGAAATCAAACTCACTCTTTCTCAATTTAGTCTTTGTTTCAGCAACTTCTTTTAGAATTATGGTATTTTCTTTAGCGCTAGTGTCAATGTTTTTGTGTAAAGTCTCAATCAATACTTTCTTTTCAGCAAGGTCATTGCTAAATTTCTGTATTGACTGGTTTTGTTCAATAATAACACCCTTTTCGCGCTTAAGCTTTGACTCTAATTCTTCAAGTTTAGACATCATGGCATGCATTTGATTTATGAAATCAGATTGAGTTAAATCACATACCTCGTCATTATCATCTTCATCGGAATCTGCTTCATCATCTATTTCCATATTGCCCATGAAGCACATGTTTGCTTTCTCGTCATTCTCTTCATCGTCATCTTCCTGGTTTGAATGATCTAGCCAGTATTCATCTTCTGCCATCAATGCCTTTCCAGCCTCTTGTTGCTTGGCTAGAAGCATTTTGTTTTTGTAGTAGTCTGAGTTTCTGACATTGGGTTGTCGGCAGTCTCTTGCAAAATGTCCAAGTCTACCACAGTTGTAGCACTTTGGAGGTTCTGTCTGACTAGATGCTTCAGCTTTATACTTTCTTTCTTCTGGCTTCCTTTCCTCTACTCTTTTACCTTCAAACCTCTTTCCTTCAACCCTCTCCTTGTGAGTATAGTTGCTCGGACCAGAAGAATATCTCTGACTGTTTGAGCTTGGCTTTTTGTAGAATTTCTTCTGAAAAGCCTTAGTAAACATAAGCATTTCCCGCTTTAGTTGTTCACAGTCGTCCGAGTCAGAGTTCGCTTCAGCTTCAACCTCATCTGATTCAGGCATAAACATCTTCTTCTTCTTCATTTTCACAACAAGAGCAACTGAGTCATCAATTGTCTTCCCAGTCTGCCTCTTTTCATCGAGTATTTCATCCACCACTTCTTCATTCTGTTTGAGGGTTTCATACACCTCATGAAGTGGAATCTCGTTTAAATCTTTGATTTGCTTCATCTGCCTGGCAAACCTCTTCCATTCAGGCTGGAGAATGCTTAAGAATTTGACATTCAGCTCTATTTGCGATTTGTTGACCTTGTTCTTGCTTAGTTCATTCAACAAGGTCACAAACCCGTCGTATGTTTCTGCTAGTGACTCTCCAACTCTGCCTTTGAATTCTTCATAATTGTTTAGGCAATTGGATATCTTCAGCTGGTTCCAAATTTTGAACCTAGCATCATCTTCTCTAGCTGATCCCATATCTGTTTGCCTGAGGCCTTATAGTTGTCTATCTTCACGTATATTTCATTTGGAATTCCTTGAAGAATATAAGACTTTGCTAACCTATCACCTTTCGCTCTTTTTAGGTTATCACCTTCTAGTTCATGATACTTAAGTTCAAACTCTGTTTCCACGGTTCCCTCCGTACGAGTCTCACGAACTGGTGTCATAACCCCTTCTTCTATCAATTTCCTGATGAATTCACCCAACTCATGTCTTTCAATAAAGTCCATGAACCGATCTTTCCACTGTTCATACTCTCCCCTTAAGAGTACTAGGGCTTCCTTGGAAGTCATTCTACTTTGAAAAAGACTGAGTCTGGTATTGGCGCAAGAGGCACTCTTTGCGCTAAAGGTAGCTGGCGCAAAAGAGTTTTGTGTGAGATGTAGGTGGCGCGAAGCAGAACTTTGCACGAAGAGAGGGTAGTGCAAACTTTAGTTAGACTGGAAGGTGTTTTGCGCTAGACGTTAATGGCACAAATGACAACTTGCGCGAGGTTTGAGTGGCGCAAAGTAATACTTTGTGTGAAAGACACTGGCGCAAAAGTTAACTTGTGCGTTGTAGGAACTCGCAAAAGTTAACTTGCGCGAGTGAAGATCGCGCGAGTTGAGGATTGCGTGAGCAGTTGTTGGCGCGAATTGAGATTTGCGCGAGACGTTGGTCGCGCAAAAGGAATTTTGCGCGAGGTGTTGATGGCACAAAAGTCAAGTTTGCGCTAATAGTTGATGGCGCAAAACTGACTATGAACTGGCGCGAGTTTGAACTTTGTGCGAGTTCATCCCTGTTCTTCGAAAAACGATCTAAAAAACCTGTTTGGACTTCGATTAGCAGTTCTAAACTCTAACAAAATGACCACTAACAGTTTTAGAACAGATTGCAAGCCTTTGATCTAACAAATAAACACTTTTAGAAGAAATGATCGATGGAACAGTGAGTTTCCAGACGTGAACTGATTTGCAAAAATTGAATCGATTGAAGTTCTATATTGAAATCAAACAACACCAACTCGATCTAGCACCCTAATCGATCACAACCTGATCGATTTCAACCCCAAAAACACACTAAAACTCGAAAATGATTTTGAAATGAAGAACACAGAGTCGAGTTTATAAAAACTTGATTTGAATCTATTTTCAGGCTCTGATACCAATTGTCGGTCCACAATAATATGAAGTTTTATCGACAATAACACATAAACGATTAACCAAACTGTTTGATAAATAAACGAAGATTACAAGATTGATGTTCGGTTTGAGCTCTAGATGTTTTCTCTCTATTACACCGTTTGTGTGTGTGTTGTTGTGTGTTTGTGATTATGAGATCTAATTTTCAATAGCTTCTCAAGCACACTTCCTACAACTACTTACAAACATAATAATATAAAACTCAAACTAATATCCTAAATAATATCTAGATATTATTAGAAACTAATAATAAAATATTAAAAACAATACTTTGACATTTATTACAAACTGACATTAAACTTATATTGAGAGTCGACTTTCCGGCTTTAGCTTTAGATTGCGATCTTCAGATTGGATGATCTTGAATCCAATAGATCTGTGCGCTAACAGGAGTGATGAAACCTCCAACTAAGATTCATTCTACAGAAGCAGATGGTGAAGAGGTAGTCAACAAAGAATATCCAATGTCTGTAGAAGACTATTCTGACAAACAAAAGGAAGTTGATAAAGCACTGATGACCGAGGATGTTACTGGATGGATCATTCAGATGTAGAAGAGGAGAAAGAGGAAATTGCCCATATGTGCCTAATGGGACAGAATGTTGATAAAGAGATGTCTGATGAAGAGGATTCTGAAGAGGTAAATGATATGACTGAATCTGATTTCTTAACTCAAATGAAATCCATGATGATTGAACTTCAGGATCTACAGTCTAAACTTAAACAAGAAAAAGGTATCATTAAAGAGAAAAACCAAGCAATACTAAAACTCAACAACGATATTGCTGAGAAGAATGTATTGATTGAGACTTTACACAAAAATATTGATACTGGTGCTAGAGAAAAGACTGTAATCCACAATCAACTATCTGAAACATCATCTAAATTCAAACTGTGCAAACATGAGATTAAAGAGGTTGCTAAAAAATGTTTATCTTTAAAAAAAGAAAACAAATCTATGGTTGAAAAAGTGAGTGGTTTGGAAGAAAAACTTTATACTCTAGGTCATACTGAGCAAACCATTCTTCTTAATAAACCAAAAGAGAATAGTGAATGTTGGGGTATAGGTTACAATCATATATTCGACTTTATATAACAAACCATGTTGCAATTGCATTACAAATAAACAACTCTGATAAAATAAGGTTCAAGATGACATTACTCTAGAAACTTAAGACAAAGGTTCAAGATGACATTACCCTAGAAACTTGAGAAACAGAGACTCAATCGAAAACCAATATTTATTAGATATAACAAAGGTCAAGAGATGATTGTTTGTATCCATATTCAAAAATCAAAAACAGTATGGTAAAAAAAATGAAAAAACATTAAAAAGTTAACTAAATATGAGCACGCAGGTAAAGAAGCAATGGAAAACAGGTTTGAAGAAAAAAAACAAGCGCAAGCAAAATTAGATTGCAATCAAGAACAAAAATGACACCTCAACTAAAGCTTATATGTGTTTGAACATGCAACAGTGTTGTTTCATATATAGATTAAACATTGGATGGTTTTAGGTGATTTTCTTGGGCTTGGATCATACATATGTTGTTTGTATGAAAAAATAACAATTTGCAAATCCCATATGACAAAGGGTGGTGCTCAGGCTCGAACCTGAGACCACACCCATACAAATTACACCCACACCTTGGCTGTAATGACAGATCATGGGGACAATCTCGGCTGATGTAAAATTCTTGTAAGTTGGTTTCATTACTTCAACATTTCCTATGGTGCAGAACGACATAACTTAATATGGTATTTATGTAGTGCATCATTGTTATAAACTTCATCCTATCTACCAAAATTGTTTCAAAAATTAAAACAAACCCCCCCAAAACGTTTGATGTTGAAAATGGTTTGCTAAGATATATCTTGTTTGTTTTGTAGGGAGACTAAAACACAGAGATGTACCTTGTTTGTTTTGTAGAATCTAAGAGACAAAGTTGATATTTATAAAATTCTAACCTTGCATACACCCTGGTATTCTCTTACATGCACATCAAAAAGAAAATGAGAAACAAGAAAATGGAAGAGGAAATCTCAAACCAGAAACACAGCGGACTGCAAGCCTTCGCAAATAGATAATGAGATAAGATCTAGTCACATAAAACAAAAACAAATAGATTATGAGATAAGAAAAACTAAAACAAATGCGGTTAGTTTACATATACATTTCTTTATAAGTATAACAGATCCAAAGGAACTTTAAGAATCTGGTGTAACAAAAAATAATGGAAGAAGAGAATCATGTCACTCTCCATCTGATATACAAATTTCGGCACTCATTTTGAATTTGTTTACTATTTTCCCTGTTTTTAATAGGAAGTGCATAAAGGGAGGTATTCTAAGAACTCTCCATTTTTTTAAGTTCCTGTTCCCAAGTTACATGAGCTGAAAAGGCAAACAGATACAAATATGATTAGGGTAAAATCAAATTTCAAGAAAGCAACTGAAAGGCTAAAAATAAACCGATACCTTGGATCGATTCCAGTAGAAGGAGCAAAAGGATCAATGGAAAAGTGGATTCAAAAGGATCGATGGAAAAGTGGATTAAGAACCCTAACCTTACTGATATATACGATCGATTGTAACAGAGAAGCATGAATCGTTGTCTGGGAAAATTAAATTGGGGAGGGAAGCGTGTATTGGAAACCTAAAAGCAATTAAAGGGATGTTGGGAAAGCAATTGAGCGTGAGTGTGAAACGTCACAATGAAGCCTGATTTCAATTTTCAAATGTGTTGATAAGTTATACATTGGGCATAAAATGTTGTAATTAAGAGATTTTAAGAGATTGAGCATAAAATAGCGGTACATAATGCAACAAAAGTTGTTTTTAAGAGTTTTTTATTGGTGCTAAGAACACGGTTCCGCTCCCAAAGGGGCGTTGCCCTTCTCCACGTTCCATTTCTTTTCTTTCTTAAAATCCCAGTTCAATTGTTTCCATCTGTCTTTGCTTGTTTCTAATTTCATGTTCAATTTCTCCGTCTTAAGATTCGACTGGATTTTTATTGGCTTGGCTTAATTTATCTCAGGTTAGGTTTTCTTCGAATCTTCATAAGAGTGGGATTCTGTATGCTGTGTTTTCATCGAACCTTCATAAGAATTTTGATCTAAGGTGCTTGTCAAATCGAAGAATCAGGTGCTTGTGAAGTCGAGGAATTCGTACACTTTTACTTACTACTAGTAAAACTATAATATGTTTTTTACACTTTTGGATTTTCGACCTGTTTCACATGTTATAAATGGTCTCACATGATTTACAACTTGAAGTGGTTGTGTATCTATTTTGGACTCCATTGATTTCTGGTTCCTAATTTGTTGAGGTTTAAATTCTTACTAGATTGTTTGTTTTCTGCATTTTGGAATTGATTTTAATATGTTGCTTCTTACAGATGTTTATTGGATCATGAAAGATTTTATTTATCTTTTTGAAATGGTTATTGTAGAGCTTGATACAACATTTCATTGATTTCTTTGAAATGATTACTTTGAGATGGTTACCCAAAGAATAGTCTTCTATCTAGAACTTTGAGATGGTTACCCAAATAATTATAATTAGAGCCATTTGTTAAGAACTCTTGTGTAGCATTAAGTATACATTTTTTTGTTATTTTGTTGTCCACTTCTATTCAATTCCTATAATTTCTTTCAAACAATGGAATTGATGACACATTGAGAAATTAATATATGGATTTCAAGTTGGGTAATCAGATTACGTCTGCTACATTGCAAATGATACAACTGCATGCATATTATATGTGTTTTCTTATGGTACTGTCATTTGTTATATGATGTTTCCTTTTTTTCTTCTTATTACTATACTTTGAAACATGCATACACTTTCGACTTTCGATTTTCGGTTCTTTTTATCCTGCTGTCCTATTGTAACCTCTTAAGGATGATTATCCTCCAAATAACGAAGGTGTGAACAATCGGGAAACACTTCTATCCAAGGAAATGTTTTATTGTTATTGGGACCTCGAATATACTCTATTTAAATATCTTCAAGCATGCCACTTGATCTTAGAAAGGTTAGGTTTTGGTTATAGAAAGAAGTAGAGAAAATGTTGTGATGGCTTTCAAGTGTTTTCAATAAATTGGCACTATTTTTTCTTTTAACCATAAGCCATTGAGTAGAGAATAAAACAACATTCATGTTTTATAAGTAACTAAAGTGGGCAATCCTGAATTACAGAATCTTAGATGGTTAAGATATTGTTAAGAGTGTTGGTTATTGACTTCAACTTTTTTTGGTTTATAGTGTTCACCTTAAGTGGATCTTCAAATCCATGGAGTATTTTTCACTGTTCTCTTTTCTACACTGCTCCTTTCTGAGGTGAGTAACGTGAACTCATCAAGATTTGTATCACAATTACTAAGAGAATTATTTCTAACTCTTATTTGTCATTGTCATTGGATATGATAGTTGAGGTTACATAAATTATGTAGTGTGCAACCTAAAGCTGAACCTCATCCTTAAGTAATGGGTATGATAGTTACTGAATGTGAAACCATTATTTTATGGTATATCAAGTATCTACCAATAACTAAAACTGAGTTGTAATTTCTCCTTTCTCATTAAAATTGTTGGATTTGTATGGAAGGAAACTTAGTTGGTTGTCTGAAAGTCACAAGAACTTATAATGTTCTTGTTTATGTTTGTTTGTCGAGTGAAGAGAGAGTTATAGAAGGAAACTAGTATTATGACCATTTGCATGGAAAAGTGATTGCTTTTTCAAGGATTACAACTATTATACATTTGTGAATCGGCTTTTGGGGAAAATATAAGTGATTTGCTACTCAAGAAAGTGAAGTCTCTGTGAGATCTGGTCCTTTTAATTGCATGTCCTTGTGTTTCTGCGACATAAATGGGTACTGTCATAAATTGAGCAGTGCAAGTCTTATTGAATCTGTTTCCGTCTAATTAGTTACACAAGCTTTAAAATTTATGCAGGACAAAGGGGAGATTGGTGAAACTGAAGATCCATCATTTTTCATTCATCCATCTGGGATATGGCATCGCCATAGTGAATATAAAGATATTCAACTTTATATTATTCATTCTTCAACATTGTTGCTGTAAAATCTGTTTTGATGCAATAGTTTCAGATCTAGGTGACAATAGAATGAGAAACATAATTGATCCACAACAATGGTCGACCTTTTACACTAGAGAAGTTTGATATGTTATAATAGTGTGAAGAATCCGGTTTGCAGTGTCATGTGTCCAGTCTTTGTATGTTCTAGATACAATCCAAAGATCAATTTTGAGATGGTGGTAAATACGCCTATGTACATGCAATGTTAACAGAGAGAAAAACTGAAGAGAGAAATTGGGATGAGAAGTCTAACTTTGATCGATTGGAAGTCGAAACAGATACAACAAATTTAAGCTTGGAAAATAAGCTACCTACCACCAGTCTTGAAACGACTTACTAACAAATAAGTAAATTACAATAAAGCCCTTGCTGTAATATTCCCCCCTCAAGTTGGGCATGGAGAATAAATATTCTTCAATGCCATCTTGGACATCATTGGTACTAGCTTAGAGTTGGGTAATGGTTTTGTGAGCATATCAACCAATTGAAAAACTGACTGGACAGACATTAAACGAATTGTCTTATCGTTAACCTTCTCCCTCACAAAGTGATAGTCAATGTCTATATGTTTTGTACGCTTGTGGAATGAAGGATTCAAAGCGATCTGTAACGCTGACTTGTTATCACAAAACAACAACGCAGATTGACGTCGATATACCCCAAAATCCTTCAACAACATATTAATCCACACAATTTCATAGGTTGCCACAACCATCTCCCTATACTTGGCTTCAATAGATGATCTTGACACTGTAGGCTGCTTCTTTGATTTCCACGAAATTAAGGAATTCCCTAGAAAAACAAAACACAGTAACCAGTGACGAATCTCCATGTATCTGAACATTTCCCCCAATCAGAGTCACTATAAGTTTGAACGTTATATGTAGACTTAGAAGAAAAGAAAAGTCCTTGTCCTGGATTTTGCTTTAAGTAACATAACAAGTGACGAGCAACTTTCATGTGCAAGGTCCTTGGATTTGCCATATACTGGGAAAGTTTATGTATAACAAAACATATATCTGGCCTAGTGATCGTGAGGTATAGTAATCGACCAACAAATCTTCTGTATTGTGACGGATCTTCAAGAATATCTCTGTCACGATCATTCAACGGAACATTGGGATCCATAGGATTAGTACTAGGCTTAGCTGCCAACAACCCTACATCTTCCGGTAACTGCAAGGTGTATTGCCTTTGAGATATAGAAATTCCAGCTTGGATCTTGCCACTTCAAGTCCAAGAAAATATTTCAAAGGCCTAAGGCCTTTGAGTTTAAAAACAATACTTAAATGAAGCTTAAAGGCTTGTAATTGAGAAGATGAAGCACCTGTTAGAATTATGTCGTCAACATACACTAACAAGGCCATAAAATTCTTTCCACTTCCTTTGTAAAACAACGTATAATCAGCCTTTGACTGTTTAAAACCAGCTCGTATCATAAAATCAGTGAACTTAGCATTCCACTGCCTTGAGGCTTGTTTAAGACCGTAAACTTATGCAATTTGCACACAAGTCTTGTATTATCTTTTGAATGATTTCCTTTGGGCTCATATCTAGGAGGTATCTCTATATAAACTTCTTCTCGTAAATCACCATTTAAGAATGCGTTGTTTACGTCCAGCTGAATCAACTCCCAAGATTCAATAGCGGCAATGGCTAGAAGTGTCTTGACCGTAACCATTTTAGCAATGGGAGAAAAAGTATCAACAAAGTCAAGACCCTCTTGTTGATGAAAACCCTTTGCAACCAATCTCGCCTTGTGTCGTTCAACCGTACCATCTGAACCATACTTTAATTTGTTTATCCAACGACACCCAACAACATTCTTTCCTTCCGGTAAACGGACTACAGTCCACATAGCGTTATCCTTCATGGCTTTTAACTCATCCCTCATGGCCTTGTACCATTCTCGATGCTTTGTCGCATGTATATACGTCTTAGGTTCAAAGTTTGCTGAAACGTTCATGACAAAGGCTCGAAACTTTGATTATCAAGACTCATACCCAATATAATTTTGCAAAGGATATCGAACCTTCTTCTGCGTGGTAATAACATTACAATGATAATCTCTCAAATAGGATGGAGGAACATGATTACGAGTGGATCTCCGTCGATTATGTTCATTATGCTCTTCATGAACCGGAGAATGTTGTTGTGGATTAGAAAACAGTAGATCTGGACTTGATGTTGATGGATTAAAGGATGATTGAAGGTATTGAGGATAATCAATTTGTTCTTCACTTACAGAGAACGATAGGTAAAACATAGTCCAGAAAGATATCCTCTGAACTTGCGGTTGATTGAGGATGATGAAAGGGAAAAACATCCTCATGAAAAACTACATCTCGTGAACACACAAATTGTTTCGAGTCCAAATCATATAATCGGTACGCCTTCATTCCAACAGGATATCCAACGAACACATAAGGTTTTGGACGAACACTGAATTTGTGTCTAGATTGAAGAAGAGTTGATGCAAATGCAAGATACCCAAAAGTACGTAATAATGAGAATTTGGGAACTTTGCCATACAAGAGCTCATATGGAGTCTTGTCTTTAAGTAATTGAGAAGGAGTTTGATTAATAACATATGTGGCTGTAAGTACACAATTTGACAAAAAAGACATTGGTACCTTAGACTGAAACATCATGGATCTGGCGACATTTAGTAAGTGTTGATGCTTTCTTTCAACAGCCGAATTCTGTTGAGGTCTTGCCACACATGAACGTTGATGAATAATTCCTTTCTCCTTGAAAAATTCATCAAAAGATAGTTCCCTTGCATTATCAGATTTAAACATCTTTATCTTTCTATCAAACTGAGTATTGATCATGTTATAAAACTGAGGAACAATATTAGTCACATCAGACTTATGCTCGAGAAGATACACCCAGGTAAATCTGGTATAATCATCAACGAGTGTAACAAATTATTGATATCCTCGATGAGATGGGGCATGAAAAGGCCCCCATATATCACAATGAATTAACGAAAAGGTTGGTCACATCGATGATTCAAAGAAACAAATGGCAATCGTTTCTATTTAGCCGAAGGGCAAATTGAACACATCTTATTCATAGAATCATTCTTTACATTAAAAAAATGATCTAATAGCAAGTAATCTCTTATCTGATGGATGACCAAAACGATTATGCCAAGTCCCTAGTGAAATCTGATTAATAGTAGTCGAAAACAAAGATTCACATTCTTTGTCATCCACCAAAATGTACAGTCCTTGAATCTTCTTAGCCTTGCCAATCATCTTTCCTCCCCTTCACCTGTTGTATTGTGGCATATTCATAAACAAATTTAACCATAAGTCCTTTGTCAGCTATTAAAGCACTGACCAATATCAAATTTAACCTAAAATCGGGAACTAATAAGACCTCTTTCAACATTATTCTTCCTCAAACCTCAACCTCTCTAATCATTTTAACTGGGACTTTAATACCATTTGGCAATATTACTGTGAATCCATTAGCTTGTCTAATGTTTTTTCAAAGCATTGGCATCCCGACATATATGTCTAAAAGCGCCTGAATCTATCACCCATTCATGAGGAAAAATATCTTGAGTAGTTAAAGATAAACAAATTATTCTGACTTTCTTCAACAAAATTCACTGAAGTCACGTGGTTTGACAGTGCTGCGAGCAGATGTTGACATTGCGATGAAGAGAAACCTTTAATCACATTGTTTAGTTCGTCACTATTAGATTGATTAAAACTATTGTCGTCTGTATCGACCAGAGCATTGTTGATCCTCTGCCTTGACTTGTATCCAATTGGATAACCATGGAGCTTGTAACATCTCTCCATGGTATGGCCTTGTATTTTACAGTGCGTACAGAAAGGACGATCTCTATTGTGATTTTTATTAGCATTGTTACCATTGGTATAGGAATTGGATGGTCCCTTCTTATATCCAGTCTTCACATTGAAGGCCATGGATTGTTGTCCAGATTGATTCACCGATTGTTGGCTTGTGTTAGTCACACTGCGTTGTCGTTCTTCCTGCACCACTAAAGAAAACACACGATTAATCGGAGGTATTGGATCCATGAGCAGAATCTGACCTCGAATCTCGGAAAATGAATCATGTAAGACCATCAGAAAATTCATGACATGTTCTATTTGAAGATACTTTTCCACGTCTTTAACACCACCACAGTCACATTTTCCACAAGAACAATGTGGATGAAAATGCTCTAATTCCTCCCGTAATGACTTTAACTTGGTGAAGTATACTCCAACTGAATCTTGCTGTTGAGTTGAGTTCATAATATCTCGCCGGATCTGGAAAAATCTTGGACCATTACTCTGTTGAAACCGGTCCTTTAGATCGGTCCAGATTTCGAAAGTTGTTTCTGCGAACATGATGCTTGTTGCAATTTCCTTCGATACAGAATTTAAAATCCAAGAAATAACAATATTGTTATTTCTCATCCAAGAATTCAGAAGCACGGAGTTTGAACGATCCAGTTTTGAAAGCGATCCATCGATAAAACCTGTTTTGTTTTTAACAGCAAGAGCAATAGACATTGCTCTGTTCCATGAAGCGTAATTATCTCCTATGAGAACTTGAGAAACCATAACTATGCCTGGATTATCGGAATGGTGAAGGTAATACAGATGGAGTCTGTCATCAATAACAGATGTATTAGAGGAAGAATCTAATGTATTAGAGGAGCTTGAAGGTCCTGCCATGGCGGAAAGAGACGAGCGGAATCAATTGTGCTCTAATACCATAACAGAGAGAAAAACTGAAGAGAGAGAAATTGGGATGAGAAGTCTAACTTTGATTGATTGGAAGTTGAAACAGATACAACAAATTTAAGCTTGGAAAATAAACAACCTACCACCAGTCTTGAACCGACTTACTAACAAACAAGTAAATTACAATAAAGCCCTTGCAGTGTCATGTGTCCAGTCTTTGTATGTACTAGATACAATCCAAAGATCAATTTTGAGATGGCGGTAAATACGCCCATGTACATGCAATGTCATATATCAGTTACTAATTAGATAATTTAGCTATAACGATTATTCTTCTAAGATGTTGGATGCTTAAAAGTATTTCATAACTCTACACCCCATATTGCTCACAAGAGACTGGCCTTGGCTATAACCATGTTGTATTGTTGTATTCATGACATCGTGCTTCAACACTTGCTAACAAGTCCTTGGAGTGGAGTGGGTATGTATACAAGTGTACATCTACATACAGAAACATTGAAATTGAACTTACATTAAAACAAAAAAGATGGTGAAATTTTAATTTGTATTTAATTAGCCAAACAAGATTTGAAACCAAAAATCGAATCGGTTACATATTTCTTCTCATGTTCCGAACAAATTTTGAATTAAATATACAGGTAAATCAAATATAAAGTTTTTTGTCCAGAGGACTGTTTACCCAAACGTTTACTTAATAAGTTGTAAGATTGTAGTTTATCAAAATAGTATCGTATGCAACAATTTTTTCGGTAAGCGCATACCAGGAAAGAGTCAACGTTTAGTAAACAACCTCTTAGTTTTGTCGAGTCTAATGTTGCACCAAACATGAAAAGTTTTTGTTTTGTCCCGTCCTATCTTGCGTACCACATGCGTTGTAGTTGAGCCAGGCCATGGTTGGTGTCGGTTAAAATTTCGACCAATCTGTTACATCCCAATCTTTTAATTTGTTTTTTTTACGGTAAGACATTAACCCTGATTAAACCTCAGTGGTCACAATTGTTGTGTACGCCTGAATTCGAACTCAGGGCAGATGGAATATTCTACCACATCCCCCAGGGCCTTAACCAGTACGCCACAACCCTTGTGGTTCTTTTAATTTGTTATATCTAAGAAATATGTAGTTTTTCTCACAATTAACACATATTATTTATGCAGATGTTGCTTCTCCATCAACATGCTTTGGCCTTTTGTTCAATTGTTTATGTATGCTAATGGAATCACATGTTTACCTTTCCTTTCTTATGTATAATATGAGCACGAGATCAATATTTCCTTTTCTTTTAGATTCTGCTATTACCCATTCATCCCAAAATAAGTGTCTATATTTTCTATTTTAGTTTATCTCAAAATATATGTCTACTTTTAGAAGTAATAGTCTAATTTCCCATTCTCTTAATTACGAGATGGGGAAAGTTTATCATTCTATTATTAAGAGAAAAAATGTCATTTAAATAATAAAAAAGTGTAACAATTACATATTCATAAAACTATGTTCCTTTTCCATTGTGGAAATTTGCTTTGGGATGAAGGGAGTAACATTTTATTACTCTTGCATTTGTTTGTCTTTACCTCAAATTTGGGTTTAAACAACTTGTGCATGCTTAGCGACCTATATAGGAAACAAAGCTAGCTAACGAGGCCATGTTTGTCATTCAAACTTATAAGACCCTTTGGGACTATTCACCCACTAGATCGTTAGAAAAAAAAGGGTAAATGCCACCCTGTAAAGCGCCTCGACCTCACTAACCCCAAGATCATCATAGATAAGCTACAAAAAAGTTATGCATCCCGTTGTTTTGCACGAGTAGACTAATAGTAAAATTCAATTCCAACCACACACTAAAAAAAGACACCAAATTATGGGTAAGATATTTTATTTACCATTAAACCATTTTAATTACAATAGTTATAGTTTGTAAATACTTAATATATATTACGCTATCTTATAAAGCATATAGTCAAAAGTCTTAGGGGGTGTTTGGGACTTCTTATTTGAGGTGCTTTTTAGCTTATTGCGATTTGGCACCGGAGATAAGTCTTTTTAAGTGTTTGGATGGAGAAAAATGAAAAGAGTTTATAGCGGTGCCAAACCTCCAAAAAGTTGTTTTTCATAAGTTATTTTGTTCTAACTTATGACTTATTGTCTTATCATCTTTTTAAACCAAATTACCAATTTACCCTTTTTTAAATATATGATTTGCGCCTCTCTTCTCTTCAACGTTCTTCTCCTCCATCGTTCTTCTCCAACGACCTCACAGATCGCCATCACTCGACCTCTCTTCAGGTATGTTTTCTGTTCGTTTTTTTGTTTTCTCGACATCACAGATCGCCATCGTTCTTCTCGATTTGTTTTATGTTCGATCTGTTTTTTTTTCTTCTTGATTTGTTTTCTGTTCTTGTGAATCTTCCTGGTCGATCTCGATTTATTCACTCTTTGAAAGTAATGATTCGATTTCGTTTTCTGTTCGATTTCCTTCTCTGTTTGATATTTGTTTGTTTAATTTCCCTTATATGTTTGATGATTTGATTTTGTTTTTATTCACCGTTTGATATTTCTTTGTTTGATGTTGTTTCTTCATCTATTTGGTTGCTCTATGTAAATTAGGTTTTTTATGAAACTAGTGATAGGTTTTACAGATTAATTTAACCAAAGTCCCCCCCCCCCTATCAGTTTTGTTAATGTACGGGTGGGTGCCTGTAATTTTCTTTAGTGAATATTCAATGAACACTGTGGACTCCTGGAATCTGCTTGTCTCCATTGTTGCAATCCTTGATGGGTTATATAAATAATTGATTAGCAAGTGATTTACATTAACGATTATGGTTTTTTTTTATGAGCACCAACTGTTTGATAAAGTTCAATCAAGGAACAACAAATGTTGAATTTGAAGTAGAAGGTGTGATGGAAGCTTGATAAACATTGCAAATTCTTCTGCTATACCCATTGAAGCTAACCCATCCCCTTCATCTCCCTTTCTTGGTGTCATGGATTTCTTTGTTTAAAAGATCTGTTTGATATTTCTTTGTTTACAAGATCTGTTTAAGATAAACTTGGTAATTGTGTATTGTATTATTGTGTGAAACATGATTACAATCAAGGGTATATATAAGAGAAACATTTACACTCTAAACCCTCTAATATAAATATGTGCATATATCACACTTAATTGTCTAACATTTCCTCGCAAGCTAAGGTCGAGGAGCGACCTGCAGCTTGGACCGTAATAGTAGAAACCGTTATGAAGGTAGCGTCTTAGTGAACACATCTACAATCTGATCATCTATAGATATAAACTGAACTGAAAGCTTCCGTTAGGCAACCATTTCTCGAACAAAGTGAAAGTCCACTTCTACATGCTTGGTACGGGCATGAAATACAGGGTTAGCTGAAAGATACGTAGCTCCAAGATTATCACACCATAAGGTAGGAACCGATTTCACAGAACCCGAAGTTCGCACAGCAGTGTTTGGAGCCATGTGAGCTTAGCAACAGTATCAGCTAGAGCCTTGTATTCAGACTCTGTTGACGACCGAGAGACAGTCCGTTGTTTTCGTACGGACCATGATACTAGGTTTGAACCAAGATAGATAGCATATCCCACGGTGGATCCACGGTCGTTGCGGCAACCAACCCAGTCAGCATCTGAGAAGTCAGTCAGAGAGTTGTAAGCAGAATCAGTGTAGGCATGAAGGATTGTGCCAGAATCATGCATGATTCGTAAACCATAGTCAGCAATGCCCTGCAAGTAATGAAGAATTCGTTTGACTGCAGTCCAATGATTTTCAGTGGGGGAGTGCATAAATTGGCAGACTTTGTTTGACCGCGAAGTGATATCCGGACGAGACAATGTGACATACTGAATGGAACCCACAATTTGGCGGTATTTGACCGGATCAGTAAACGTAGCACTATCACCAAGAGCAAGATTAGCAGTAGTGGTCATAGGAGATGAAACTGGTTTAGCATTAGACAGGCCTGCGCGTTGCAAGAGTTCAAGGATGTATTTCCTTTGTGATAGAAGCATATCATGACCCTGACTGGTTACTTCAATATCGGGAAAATAAGACACACGACCCATATCCTGAACAGCAAATGATTGGCTATGACGTTGTACCACTTTGTCAATAGCCTCCGGATTGTTTCCTGTCAAAAGAATGTCTCAACATAGACTAGCATGTACAAAATGGTACCCCTGTGGGAGTAAATAAACAAGGAAAGGTCCGTCTTAGAGCCCTGAAAGCCAAGAGAATGAAGGACCGTAGAAAGGCAATGAAACCACACTCTACGGACCTGCTTTAATCCATATAAGGATTTTTGAAGTAAGCAAACATGGTCGGGTTTGGCCGGGTTAACGAACCCTAGTGGTTGTTGCAGATAAACTATCTCGTTGAGATCACCATGTAGGAAGGCATTTTGCACATCAAGTTGCCTTAGGGACCATTTCTGTGTTACTGCCAGGGATAGAACAACACAGATGGTGGTCGATTTGACTATAGGACTGAATGTCTCCTGATAATCAATGATTGGTTGCTGCCGAAACCCTTTGGCAACTAGTCGTGCCTTGTAACGTTTTATTGCCCCTGTTTGGTCCATTTTCAATTTGTATACCCACTTGCAATCAATGACGTTGGAATTCGAAACACGTGGCACTAGTGTCCATGTACCATTCTGCATCAGTGCTAAATACTCGTCAGCCATGGCACTACGCCACTGAGGATACCTGTTAGCAATAGTAAAGGTGGTCGGTTCGGTATCAGGTGAAGGAAGTTGGGTATGGTATGAGGAGGCATTGTAGGGTTTGGTCGGTTTGGGATTGGGATTAGGCCATAGGTTGGGTGGTCGAGTACGGATGGGTTGTTCAGTGGTAGAGGTGGGAGGGGGTAGGGGTAGGCTGAGGTGGTGGTTCGGTGACTTTGGAACGACGGTGATAGGTCTGAATGATGGGTGGTTGGGCCGTGGGGTGGGCATTGGGAAGGGTGGTGGTAGGTGGTGTCTCGTGTGGAACAGATTGCACGGTGGGTATTGTTGAGGGTGTTGGTTCTGGTGGAGTTGGATGTGTATTAGGTTCAGTGGAGGGTGGATCGGTGGGTGGTAGGTCAGAATTGGGATAGGTGGAGACGCAGGGATTTAGGGTGGTTAGAGTAGGGGTGAGTGTAGGAGATGTGTGGAAAGGAAATGATTGTTCATTGAATCGAACATGACGGGCTACATAAATACGATCAGACTATGGGTTGTAACACCGATAGCCATGATGAGTGGTGCTGTAACCAAGGAACACACAAGGTATAGAACAAAAGTCCATTTTGTGTATATTGTATGGACGGAGATGAGGGTAGCATTGACATCCAAAAACCCGAAGAAAGGAAAAATCAGGTATGTGCTTGAACACATGTTCAAAGGGTGAAGTGTTTGAGTTGGTTCTGGATGGCATTCGATTAATAAGATAAACTGCGTTGTCGAAAGCAAAATGCCAAAACCGTTGTGGAACATGGGATTGAGCGAGCAAAGTAAGGTCGGTTTCAACAACATGTCGATGTCGTCGTTCAACAAACCCATTTTGCTCGCTTGTATGTGGACATGAAAGGAGATGGGTGATGCCGAGAGGAGAGAAGAATTGGGAGAGATTTTGAAACTCGCCTCCCCAGTCGGTTTGGACAGATTTTCGTTTGGTTTGAAAATGCCTTTCAGCCATCGCAAGGAACTGTTTGAAAGTGGCATAAACATCAGACTTTAATTTTAATGGAAAAATCCACATAAATCTTGAGTAATGATCAACACACAACAGAAAATAATTTTGACCATCAAAAGAAGGAATAGGAGCGGGGCCCCATACATCACAGAAAACTAAATCCAAAATGTGCGAACTTTTATAAGTGGATGGTAACAAATGAAGTTTGGACGATTTGCCAACAGAACATGAATCACAAAAAACACCAGCACACTTATTTTGTGTAGGTAAACTGTATTTAGACAACATAGACTTCAAAAGTTGTGGATGTGGATGTCTAAGTCTTTGGTGCCATGTAGTGAAAGAGGCACAAGCGGTGGAAAAGGACATTTTTTGAACAGGTTGAGTCTGAGGAAGACGGAAGGAGTAGAGACCACCATTACTTGGACTCGTGAGGAGGATAGTGTGTGTAAACTTGTCCTTTACGGCAAAGAAAGTAGAGTGAAATTCAAAATTGATAGTCCCAATTCTATCAATTTCTCAATGTAAAAACATAATTCAAGATTAAAATCGTAATCACAAGTCTTTGATTAAATCTCAAACAATTACAAACTCAACTTTCTCTCTCTCTCTCTCTCTCTCTCTCTCTCTAATCTGATTCTCACAAATGACTTGCTATCTTACTTACAACTTACAAAGACTTCAAAGGTATTTATACCTCCATACAAATACAAAGAAACAAACAAATACAATATGTTGACTTTGACTTTTATTACAAAATGACTTTGAATTTCCATGAGAGTTGACTTTCCAGCTTTGACTTCTTGAACTTTCATCTTCAATCTTTATGATCTTGAATCCAACATATTTATGCTCTAACAATCTCCCCCTTTGGATCAAGATCATTACTAAAAAGATTTAGCAATGCGATCTTCTCTCTTTAAGCTTGATTGAAATAACCCCCCCTTTGATACAAAAATGATTTTCTCAATCAACTCACATGTTCCCCCTATTAGTATGAAATATTTACATTATCCCCTTCTCTGATAAGCTCTATCTCTTCAAAAACTTTCAACAATATTTTCTCAAAATCTGATTCTCTCACAAGGTTATAAAACCTCTTTCACAAACCCAATGTCAGCAAAATCTTCAAAGTCTTTCAGCTTTCAATCAATCTTGAGAAATTACTCTTCTTTAACTCTTCTCCCCATATCTGATTCAAACTATTCTTTTCAATCAACATTTCTTGAACACTTCTCTTAACTTTAACATTTCTTGATACCATCTCCCCCTTTTTGATGATTTGAGCATAGATATCATCAAAACTTCTTCAAGAAATGTCGTTGACCATACTGATCTATCCATGAGCCACTGATTCTTTGCCAATTCGAACAATGTATTCATCCAGATCTTTTCAAATCTAGACAAAATAGGAATGTAACACCTGAATCAACAAATGAATCAGTTAATACGCCTGTCAGTAACACGAAGTTACTATGTGTAACAAATACACATAGGAAAGGAGTTTTTTTATGTTCACTCCCCCAGGGCTTCCATCCAATCATTGAAATACCACAAAGGCAATTTCTATGAACATTATGACAAAGAAACGAATTCCTTGTGTGTTCGTGCTTATGATAGAAAGAATTAAGCACTGATGATTGCTTTTTAAGGCTCAACATTGTGTAAACCACTGAGACAACAGTAGATAAACACAGACTCAATGTGCATGAGTGAAGTACGATGGTGGGGCAGACTTCCTTCTTTTTCAATATCCAGATTTTCCAAATGAAAATCAGATAGTATATGTGTTGCGTCCCATTTGAAATATGAAACACTTTCTTTTTTAGAAGAAAATGAGTAGCTAGTGGGGTATTGTCAAGAGTTGGCATGGGCTAGTTGCCTGTTTCAATAATATTCACCAAGAATTGTGAAACATTAGTAATGTGGCTGCCCGACTCAGAAAGTAGTTGGTGCAGAGTTTGATATTCTTTTACTCTGATCTCACACCCTCTTTCTTTTAATCATTAAGCTCAGTACTAACCAAACTCTCTTTTCCATTTTACCTCATCACACATCCCACACTCATTTCTTTTCGACTCCTCACACTTAATCACTAAAGGTTTAACTTCTTGGGTAGGAAACACTGGTAATCGTGAATCCATAGAAGTTCTTTTAAGTCCTAGCACAAAGAAACCATATTGTCCTAGAAAACATGTGTTGCTCAGATGATTTAACTTTATCAGTTAAAGCTCAAATACAAATGTCAGATGTGAATATGCTCAGAGATATAATCATGAATATATGAGCATTTTTAGACATTCAAGTATTTTCAAACAAGTATATTGAATGAATAATCATGAATGCAAAAGACTTGTTTGAAAATCTGACATTATATGACAAATGATCAGAAATGAAATGATATATCAGCTAAAGCTTATGGTCAAGAATAATGGATATTGTCTATATGAACCAAAAAATATAGACATTCTTGAAAGAAACGCTTCGAAATGAAATAACACTCAAAATTCATTGAAATACAAGCGGGGTGTCTTACCATCGAAAAATATGTTTCAAAATTTGAGACATGGTAAGAACTTTTTGAACAAAAATTAAACCGGTGTGTATGAATACATGAAAGTATATAGAAAAGACAATACACAAGTATTTATCTTTAGAAACACATGGTTTATTAATCATTGAAGCTCAAAATGAAAAATGAAAACATTTAAAATCACACTTCCAATTCATGAAATCTGTTTAAGAATCGGGAAGTGGTTTGAACGCTTAAGAATATGTTTTTATATGATTGAAAGTTGTCCTTCTTTCAACCATATATGAGATTAAGATAAGAAATTTAGCCTTTTCGCTTCGTCTTAAATCTCATAAAGTCAACTGAAGTCATAAAGATATGATCGTGTCAGCTTCTCTCATCCTGCATAAGTCTCAAAGTCATGTCAAAGCAACTTTATTCACAAAAACTTATTCAAATGTAAAAGACATAAAGCAGTAAAACAATTAAAGTACAAGTTCTGATCAGAAGTAATCATAAATCATAATTCATACTCCCCCTGAAAATATGCATCTGAAATTTGTCATTAAAAGCACATGATAGAGATCTACAACTCCTTCTGAAGGGTAGTTCGTCATATCTTCCGAATACATATTTTCAGAAACATATGTACTCCCCCTTGAAGGTTGATTTCATCGTCTGGGTAACGGAGTACATGTTCATATCAGCCCGGGAGTATCACATCTTTTGATTCACTGAAGTACAAGTCCTAAACTGTTGTGTTTAGAAATCAAACTCTGTTGAAGCACGGGTTCTAAGCTGATGTACTTAGAAGCCTTGGTTCTCCTACTCCCCCTAGACAGTAGGTGCCTGCAACACAGAATCAGTCTTTGGTTTTGGTACCCACTAGTATTTGGGTCCATATGTGTTAGTTGCAGTTCGAATAGGAGTAACTGAGTAAGAACCATACCAGAAATGATCACTAGTTTTATGAACAGGATCATGTGTACAGCAAAAAGAACAATAGTATTTCTTACCTGATAACCTGATTAATTAATCTTTCGTGTAGATATGATCAGGTTTACCTTTTCGCACATTGTTCTTCTTGGCTTTAGTCTCATGTACACATGTATTCTTTCCTTTCTTATCTTCCTTCTTCTCATCATGCTTTTCTTCATCTACTGGTTTTACTTTCCATACCAGCTTCTCTTCATTATATCTCCTTCTTCTCCTATGTGTACCTGAACCATCTATTTTTCAATCATAGAAAATGTTAGTTGTACGAATCTGATCAAATGATTTAACTGACCTTCTTGAAGAAACAGGTTTCAAATGTGAGCTTGAGGCTGGCTTGTTAGAACCAACCCAACTGAACTATTTCTAGGTGTGTGGATTTTTGACTCTGGAGTCGTTTGCTCAGTCACCACCACCTTGGAAACAATCTTTTCAAGCCCTTTAACCTTTGACGAATAACTGTCTCTTTCTTTAACAACCAGGTCAATCTTCATCTCGAATTCAGACTTCGTTTTCTGCTCTTTCAGTACACTCTTAGATAGTTCAAATAGCTTGTCAGTAAGCTTCTTTATCTCTTCTTCCAACATGCTTCTTTCTTCTTCAAATCCATTCTCAGCATTCTTTCTTCCATCAGATATTTCTTTGAAAAATCCAACGTTCTTCTGTTCAATGGCCTTCTTTTCCTTGGCAAAATTTTCTCTTTCCAAAATGATTACTTTCTCAAAGTTAGACACTTGTTGAGAAAGCTTGACGAATTTAAGCTCAACCATCTTCTTTTCTTCACAACTCTTCTTAGAAAGTTATGAGAACTTCTTTGTCAATGCTTTCTTTACAATCTCAAAATGATCTTTGTCTTTGACTATCTTTTGTTCCAAATCAAATATTTTCTTTTGAAGCTCAACATTAGCATCTTTCAGACTCTTAATCTTCTCCTCATAACTTTCAACAGATGCTTGCTGGATTTGGATCATCTGATATTCCAAGTCAAATATTTTATTTTTCAGCTCAGTGTTCTCAGTTTCCAAACTCATTACCTTATCTTCACTAAGCCCAGAAGTCTGTTTCAGAAGATCTTCATTAATGGTCTTTAATGCACTGACTTCTTCTCTCAGTATCTTCCTTTCATCAGAATATCTTTTTGACCGCTTAGAATAGTAGTCAACTGAAGAAGCAAGATTTTTATTCTCTAATTCGAGCTTGTGAATCTTGAATTATCTGTTACAAAAAGAAACTTGAAATGATCGTTAGAAATTCAGAAATTTTGATCACAAAACGAACTTTGTTCCCCCTCCGCAGACTTAGCACGGGGGTCCCGGTACTCGATTAGCGGGTGGGGTCAAGGGGCAACGCCCTTGCGGGGGTATGGGGGAAACGCCCCTAGAGAAATTTTTTTTGACATTTAGAGGCCATGTTATAGTTTTGAAAAGTTTTTCTAAGTATAGAAACTCGCAAATCACTATTAAAGCATAAAACTCGCAGACGACTAAACTCGCAGATCACTATTCACTGATAAAATCGCAGGCTAAGGCGTGCGCGTTTGAGAAACTCGCAAACAAAGGGTTGCGTGTTTTGAGAACTTGCAGACTGAATGAACTCACAGGCTACTGTTCCGCTGGAACTCGCAGATAGAGCGTTGCGTGTTTTGAAAACTCGCAGATGCCTTCTTCCGCGTTTCAATACTTAGAAAAATTTCGAAGATTTTCAAACTCGCAGACTTCGAATTGCGCGTTTCACGAACTCGCAGATAACCCTCTACGCATTTCACGACCTCGCAGATAACCCTCTGCGCGTTTCTGGCCAAAACCAATATCCTTCGGCTTGCGTGTTCTTCCAGATGAAGCTTGCGCGTTTCACAGATCTTGTGTGTTCTTCAGTCTGTCGAACAAAAACTTGATTTTTCCATCTGATTTCGATCAAACCTTGTCCAATCCCTCTGAAAACTTGCAGATTGTGTCTATTCCATCTCACGAACAAATTACAAACCAAGAAATTCAGATTAAAACATCAAAATTTGAAATTCGATCTATACACAGTTCGTTTCAAAAACTCAAACTAAAATTGTAAAAATCCAAAATTCATACAATTCTGATATGAATTGGAATAAACAATACAAACTAAACATGTTCTATATGCAAAAACGATTACAATGATTCCAAAAATAGATCAAAAACGTCACTGTAGCAACAAATTTGAATCTGAACAGTGATTAGCGAGTTCTTGAGTATGTCGATCAAAAATTCTTCAATTCAATCCATTTCTGAATCTCAATCTGCTCTGATACCAATTGATAGTCCCAATTCTATCTATTGCTCAATGTAAAAACAGAATTCAAGATTAAAATCGTAATCACAAGTCTTTGATTAAATCTCAAACAATTACAAACTCAACTTTCTCTCTCTCTCTCTCTCTAATCTGATTCTCACAAATGACTTGCTATCTTACTTACAACTTACAATGACTTCAAAGGTATTTATACCTCCATACAAAATGACTTTGACTTTCCATGAGAGTTAACTTTCCAGCTTTGATTTCTTGAACTTTCATCTTCAATCTTTATGATCTTGAATCCAACATATTTATGCTCTAACAAAAATACACATGATTATCAAGACAAAATTTTTGGACAGAAAGTAGGTTTTGTTTTATGTCAGGTACGTGTAGTATGTCTGTAAGGGAAAAGGTTTTGTTTGGTGAAGAAAGATGTTGGGAACCAATGTGTAGGATGGGTAAACCCTTACCATTGCCAACGTGAAGGTTGTCCTCACCATAATAGGCCTCAGAGTTATCGAAGCTAGATAGGTTCGGTGCAACATGATGGCTAGAGCCAGTGTCTGGAAGCCAAGCTTGTGATCGGTACTCTGTAAAATTGGCAGAAGGTGGTTGTCTCGTCCTCATAGTGGCAGGGACGCGATTAGGGCAAAAAGACGAGATATGACCAATCCCACACCTGTTGCGTGTGCCAAAAACAGTGTTTTGATTAGAAGCCCAACTAAATTGATTACGGTTACCTCCTCCTTGACTTCTGTTGTTGTAGTTTCCGCATCCACGTCTAAAAACACGTCCATGGCCACGGTTATTCCCAGATCTGTTGGTGTAAAAGGGTTGTGCAGGCTGTGCATGTTGTGCAGGTTGTGTAGGCCTGAACTTGAAGACCAAATTGTGAGAGAAGTTGTTGAATCGCTTGAAGTTGATCCGGTTGAGGAGTAGACGAGATTGGAGTGAAGGATGCCACGGTTGTCATCGGTGTTTAGAGTTGGAATGTACTATTCACGCGCGGAGTTACTATTCACTCGCGGAGTTATTATTCACGCCAGAGTACTATTCACGACGGTGGCTGTAAGGTTGCCTTGTGATGACAGAAAGTGGGACGGTTGCTATTAGGGTTTTGGGAGCGGCGGCTATTAGGGTTTTAGGAGCGGCGGCTCTGATACCAAGATAAACTTGGTAATTGTGTATTGTATTATTGTGTGAAACACGATTACAATCAATGGTATATATAAGAGAAACATTTACACTCTAAACCCTCTAATATAAATATGTGCATATATCACACTTAATTGTCTAACAGTTTAAAAGGTGTGATGCATGGATATTTTGACATGTTTTCCAGGGTTTGAAGCATGTCCTTTTTGGTCATTTTTACATGTATAAGCTAAATTTGCCAAACACTTAAAAAGTGCTTATCAGCTTATTGCGGTGTGGTACCGCTATAAGCTAATCCAACCACTTTTTAAAAAACTACGGTTTGGCACCGCATAAGCTGATAAGCACTTTTCAAAATAAGCATAAGTTGTTTTAAATAAGCAATCCCAAACACCCCCTACAAGTTTAGAAGCACAAGTTATAATTTAAAGTTGTAGTTGTTGTCGTGGTTTATGCTCCTAATATACCTTTCGGCTCTCCCGCTCCCTTTGGAACTGTTTGCCGCTCTAACCTCTTTTGGGGGGTGACCATTATTTCTCAAACCCTTGTAAGTCCTTTTAATCTTCAGTTTGATCCTCTCTATTAAACCTCTCAAATTCCCAGCTCGATTTTTATCCATTTCTCCATCTCTTTTCTACTCACATCCATCTTTTTTCAAAATGTTAGAGCATCTCCGGTAGCTATGTTATAATTTTTCTAAAATGGAGTATTAAAAGTTAAAATTTGGGGATTTCTACCCTCCCTCACTTCTTTTCTCTATTTCAACATATGGTATAGCATACATATGGTATAGCATATCTCTGTTGGAGCAAAAATATACCCTAAATCTCTAAAATCTCTATTGTTAGCATAGAGATGATCTTTGATCTCGACGTCTCGGTCGTCTCTGCTCACACGTCAAGGGCTTCTGACATATTTCCAAAGACTCACTAAGTTCTTTTAATCTCCAAGCTTGATCATCTCTTCTCACCGTCTCGATTTCTCCATCGCCAACTTTTGTCCGAAATCACACCTCAAGGTACTCTTAAATTTGTGCTTCTAACCGGCTTTTAATTTTTTCTTCTTCTCTATATAAAGTGTTTGATGATATATTTTTGTTACGACTTATAACAGATTATTCTACAATGCTTTTTATGTTTGCCGCCATTCACACCTCAAGGTACTCTCTAATTTATGGTTTATTTGTGTACAAAGTGTTTGATAACATATTACAATGAGTGCTTGTAATAGATTTCAGTTAAATAGGTTTTTATGTTTGCCCATGCTCATATCTCTAATTTGTTTTATGCATATACAATTTTTGGGTAGATAATACTTTTGTAGATTCCTTCAATAATAGTGAGTTTATTTATTATATAGTTTGGTTTGAAAATATTTATTTATGCAACGCCAACCGTTTAAATGATCTTACTAATTTGGATATGAGGTGCTTATGTTTAAGGTATTGCTATTGGCTGCTCTTTATCCCTCATGTCTAAATTTCTTCTTGGTTCTTGTATGGTTATAGTGGTTTTCATGGGTTGAATCAAGTCATGTCAATCCGATGTTTTCCTCTTTCAAACATCTTTTGAGCGATATGGTAACTTATACCAGCCGAGCATTATGAATGATGTGATTGTTTCGATCCTTAAGGATGAAATGTTAAAGTATGGGAGCTGTGATTTCCCAAAGCTTACTAAGAATTGTTTTTTTCTTTCGCAAAATTCTTACTTATGTTGTACATGTCTATCACTATAATATAACTTCACTTGCATTGTTTTGTTAATTTTGATTTAAGTCCTTAAATAAATCATTTTCATTGATAGAATTATGGTTTTGTATCTAATCAAATCTGGTAGTCATGGTCTCACTAACATTTTTTTTCAGTTTCAACTTGCCAACCATGACTTATTAGTTGTATGCTCGTATTAAGTTTGTGGTTTTATTTTGAACTTGGGTTGATAGTAAATAAGGCCACATTTACTTTCTTTTGAACATACTTTCTCTATAGTTTCTCTTCCATAATAAACACTTGTGGTTTTCTACTGTTTGTGTTAGAAAAATAGGGTGATTGAAAGAAAAAGATGCAGTAAATCAATGATTAGAATGTTAAAGGATCACTATCCTTAAGATATTGTTAACCCCACTATCAAGGTTGTTTGGGTTAAAGGCTAATGCACCCCCACGAATTAACTAATCATAAAGATATGTTCAACAACTAAACATATCTTACTGTTTTTCTGCAGCTACGTTCAACAACTGTTTGTTTGATCACATTGATATGTTTGCAAGTTGATTATATGATTTCCAGCATGAATTCATGAAGTTTTGGCTGTTGGAAGCAGATCTCGCCGAAAAAAGTTGTTAGCTCGTCGGAAACTTACTGTTACATCGTCGATCATCCTGTTTCACGATGCATGTTTCTGAAAACGTTTATTTGGTACTTAATGAGACCATTAGAAGCAACAAAAAGGTTCCTTGATTGCAATTTTTTGAAACAAAAAAAAAGATGCAGTACGCTTGATTTCATGTAAAAAAGAGATGAATAGTAAACTTAACAGATCCGTTAGTCCCGTTAGTTTTCTAACTTTTTTGGTCCAAAATCCGTTAATTTGGCCAAAAATTGTTCCTCGTCCCTTACCATTGTAGTGTATGCCTATTGATAACTCTCGATTCTGAGAGTTATTTATCACTCTTTTTCTAGGATTTTGTATCATTTTTATACCCACTTTGCTTCTATTCTTTTCATTTGGTCTATAAATGTGATAAAGAGGTGATGAATTCTCAAAAGTTTATTGTTTGGAAAAATTGCACTTTTGTGGCCAACTGTGGGCAGGTGCTATACCCACTGTGGGCATTGACGAACCATTTGAAGAAACTGTCGGGCACTGCTTTTATCCGGGTAATGAGGAGCAGATTAAAATATATTTGTTGGAGCATGCTTGCCTGCAACAATCTCTGGAAATCTTTTAGGCATGGGTGAAAAGTGAAGTGGGTCTTGCCCTTTGTACCTTTGAAGAAGAAAATCCTTTGGGTCTTTTGTTTTCTTTTGGAGGCTATATAAAGAGGGAGTGGTTTGCATTTATTTCATCAACTTATCAACCATCATCCATCACAAGACATTCACTTTTCTAGCTTTAGTTATCTTCAAGTTACTTGTTAACTTGAAGATTGTAGTTTTAAATTCTAGTCATTTACTTTTCTAGCACTTTACATTTCTAGTCATTTACTTTCCCTTGTAATTTAATTTCCGTAATTTAAATTTATGCAAGTAGTTCTTAATTATTTCTCTTATTTCATTATGCCTTTCTCTTTAGTCATGAGCTAAGCACCTTATTGGGTGTGGGTGTGAGTGAACTTGAGACTAGTAGGATACACTTGGGTGTGTCCATAATTACTTGTTCTTGAGTTTGGTCACTTGAGTCGGGACATAACTCAATGCGGATAAGCCGATCACTTTGAAGTGTTAATATTAGATCTTAGACCTCGAGAGGGGCAGATCCGAAATACGGCTTAAGTGATGCACAAAGATTTGAGAAAGTCTTTGATAACCACGAAGAGATGCGGGTTTTGTATGATTTACTAAGGTTCAAACGTCGGTCGGAATTTTATCACAAAGAGATTTGGGTATAAATCCCCATACCGGTAGAACTAGACGCTTAGAGTCAACTTAGATAAATCGGCAAACTCAAGTACAATAATTATGGGCACTTTATAGGTACTTTTGGGCATAATATATAAAAATTCGTTTTCGAGAGATTGGAATTTTTATACATGGTTCTATGCACTTAAGCGCCTAACCATCTGGTAACTACAATTATCTCAAGGAAACTTACACCCATACCTAATCCTTAACTCATTGTTAAATTTCTTAAGTATTTTCGATATTTCACCAACAAAACGACAAATTTTTCTCACAACCGAGGTGTGTGCAAGAAGTTCATGAAACTCTCTGATTCTCAGTAGTCCAGTCCCTGTGGAAACGATATTCGGTATACTTACCATTTTATTACTTATAGCGATCATAGTTGAGGTGTATACTTGCGTCCCCACTGTGGGAACACTGTGGCCACTGTGTGGAACTATACGGTTTTCCGATATCACCTATCGTTTCCTCTTCGAGAATCTTGATTATGACTCTCAAGCCGAATTCCTACTCGATTCGCGGTTAACGACGGTTCCTTTGTTAAAAACTAAGGATGCACTCGGTTTGTCACGTCAAACTCGCTCGTTATCATTCTTGTGGGCTTATCGGAACGAGTTAGGTTTCTACATTTCGAGATATTTTATCGTCCACTTAGTCGAGCTTACCGTGTACATCGGATCCGGTTTTAAAGTCGAAAACGAAGAATGAGAGCAACTTTCAAGGGGAGCCGAGCTTATAATTGTTAATGCATGCACTAAAGTTTTTTCAAGCAAATCAAGGGGGGGAGGAGCTTAAATCTTGAAGATGATTTACTTTCCAAAACTTTAGGGGGAGAATGTTAGTGTATAAAAAGTGTTGGAAAGTAAATGTAGTTGATTTGTTTTGTAAAATGTAATTGGGCTTATTAGGCTTATGTAGTAGATGGGCTTGGGCTTAATTGTGTAACAAAGGTAGTGATAGTTATGGACTATAAATAGGTGTCTTGAGTTGTAATATTTCATAATTTCCATTAATGAAAATGTAGTCCTTAAAGCACTTTCTCTCTCTAGATTAGTTTTATACTTTCTCTCTCTAGATTAGTTTTATACTTTCTCTCTCTAGAATAATAAAGTCCTTCTCCTATCCTATCTAGTTACAAACATGAAATGATCCAGATCTCGGACCTAACAATTGGTATCAGAGCTTGGGAGAAAGAAATTGTGCACTGTGTTAATGTACATATGTGTATTAGGCCCAAACCCGTGGGCCCATATAGTCTGTGTATATATTTCAATTGTATCTTCTAGTTTAGGTTAAGCCGCTATTTTACTTTCATTATATTGTACTTTTCTCTCAATCAATATATCGAAGTCATCAAGCCTTCAGCATAATCATCGTCTCTTTCAATTATCATCATATTATAACATGGTATCAGAGCTGTAGGTTTGCTTTCTTCCTCTCTCTCATCGTCACCATCGTTCTCTCTCTGTCACCGTCGACAACCGAAAATCCAACCTCCGACAACCGCCTATAAACCCTAGCCGTCGCCGCCCTCTCTGTCTCTCGGCGCCTTCGAATCGCACGGGCCGCCCTCTCTGTCTCTCGTCGCCTTCGAAACCCTAGCAGCAGAACCGGAAGAACTCCGGTCGCAAACTCCATACCGGTCGCACCCCATACCGATTCATACCGGTCGGTCCATATATCGGGCGCATATACCGGTCGCATATATCGGTCACATATATCGGTCCATACTTATCGCATCCTACCGGTCGATAACACCATACCTGTCAATACCGGTCGAACACACCCTACCGGTTCATACCAGTCGCACACTACCACCGGTCCATACCGGTCGCTCACCCTACCGTTTCATACCGGTCGATACTACCGGTCGCATCCTACCAGTCGTATAATAACCGGACATTTATATCGAACATTAAGTGAAAAGTTAGTGTTTGGAGTTGGTCATTGTTTTGTATGCTTATATATATAGCATATGGATTTAAAACGAACTAACTTTGTCAAACATAACCTTTAGAGGGGTTAAATATGGACAAGTGAAACAATAATTAAACCAAAAATGTGAAGAAATTCTATAAACATGGTAAATATGCAATTTATGAAACTTGAGGGACTAAAAGTGAAAAATTGGAAAATATAAAAAGAATTCTGAAATTAAAAGAAATCATAATCAGATTATATCTCTTTCTTCTTCACGTTTCTCTTCAAACCCTAGAACCAAACCTATCCCCATGAAATTAGCCTCAAAACTTTGGTGAAATGGTGAGAAATTGATGATTTTGAAGCTAAATCTTGAAGGTAACCATTAGGTAAGCTTGTAATTTTGAAATCTAGGTTATTTGAGGAAGATTCATACTAAGTTTATGTGTGTTTTTGTTGATTAGGGGCTGGAGCTAGTAAGGGATTAAAGGAATCTACATCTTGAAGATTTTGTAACCATCCTTAAGGTAAGAAGTTTGTAAATCCTTCATTACATGTTTGGTAACCTAAAATTCTAGTGAAATTTTGATTATGTGATGTTCAAGGCTGTTAAAACAAAGTAAAAATACTTCAAATTGGTTCATAGATGGTTTAGAATGGTTATCAAATCAAATGGTAGTGTTGATATCATAAAAATTGTTAATTTTGGTGCTGTTGGAAGGAAGCAGAAAATCGTTGTTACTTTAAAAATGTGTATAACATTAACCATTGATCCAATTGAGGTGTGTAATATGTGGTTGGAAACCTTAGTGTGTCTAGAACAATTGTTATGAAGAATCAAAAACCTATTTTTGAGCTTAAGTATGCCAAAATGTCAAATTACAGTAGATGGTCTCTGTAAATTCGGGATCTACAAACTGTTAGTCCAAAATTCATATAAAATCAATAATAGCTTCAAAAATCATGAATCCAGAGCGATTGGATTCCTAAGAATCATAGGTACAACTTCCATTTAGACAATATCATGAAATTTAGCACCTAAGTATGAGCAATATGTCCAACACAGAGATGGACAGAAGCTTAAATGTGCAGGGGAGTTTTTCCTTGCAATATTTTGATTGTTATGTTCTATTCATTTAGCATCCTTTTCATAACAATGGCATTGAACTATAAGACTATAAAGAAGGAAATAAGGTTATATTAAGCTAATATAATGGAATCAATAGGCTAAGTAGATCAAACAAATATACGAAATCATTGCATAATTCTAAGTGCATATATATTACTTGTGATAGGAAAATCCGACTAGCAAGGATTTTGGACACTTTGGCATTTGGGCATCGTATTTTGGTTATCTCGACTATATAAAGGTACGGATCTCTTATTTTCTTGGAATGGTATTGACCTATTGTTGAGGGTTAATCCATTCAAATATGATTCACGAATTGTAAACTTGAGATACAAAAATAACTCGATGATGTTGATTCTTGGATTTTTATTGTGTAATTTCTTTGTTGAATTCCATTTGGTGTTCCATTAGTTGAGCACGACTTAGGACTGTTCCGAAGTTTGTTGCCCCTAATAGGGACCGTTGGCCCGGTTCTTGAGTTTTACTCTGAATGTTGAGGAGCGAATGGAATATGATAAATATGATTTGTTGAATCGGTCCAATGACTGTGATATTATCAGATTGAGAATGGCACGACTAGATAGAGTCAAGCCATATTGACATTGTTCATTGATTGTTGTTATATCTTTATGATCCGGTTAGATCACACATGTTGTGATCCTTTACCCAGACACTTAGTCGGGGGCACCGACTTTGTGATGCTTCCATGGTGGCTATAATCACTATGGCGTCCTTGTTTATGCGTGGAAAGTGTGTTGGCCCTGATCCGGCCATAGGGGCGAATAGATATCCTAGGAACATAACATAACTAGGACTGCTTTAATAGTAGTCGAGGGCTAGTGGGTGTCATGCCCACACCGCTAGTTCTCACTTATGCCCATAGAACCGTACATTCTTTGGGAGCAACGGGTTTAGTGTATTCGGGTGATTTATGTGAACTTGAATAACACGAAACACGGAACGGGTGATTATGTGAACCCCTTTGTTATATCTTTGTGATATTCGATTGATTTATTTTATCGTTTCATGATTATAGGGATAATTTGTACTTACCCTATATTGTTTATTGTTGATTTCATTGATCTGTTCACCGAGTTATTGCTCAGCCACGTTTATTATTCCGTGGCAGGTTCTAGAGATAGACTTGGGGATTATCCGGGTTGAGTGACCGGGAGTGGATATTTTGAAGACTGACCGGACAACCTTACTTTTGTATAGAAACTTTTGGGATTGTATATATTTATATATGTACCTTAACATCCGGTTGTCTATAACTATTACTATATTGCTATAAAGTTACTTAGTTGCTCTGTATGCGTTTAAGCGAGTATAGCTAGTATGGGATGTTACATTTATGGTATCATAGCATAGGTTGCGACCTGTAGAATAAATCTAAGTTTGACCTGTGAGAAATGGGTAGACTTAGGATGGGATAGAAATAGTTTATTATGTCATATTACATTATGTGTTATTTAACTAATTTTCATTTAGATGAATTCACTAATCAAGATGCTTTATGTGGTGTAATCAGAATGTCACCAAGAAGGAATACACGCCGGAGGCGAATAGAGGAGGTCTACGGTGATGGTAATCCCCCTCCTAATCAGCCGAATCCTGAAATTTCTGAGGCTGTGCAACAAGCATTGAACTCAATGATGCCTGGTCTAATAACACAAGTAGTTGAAGCTGTGTGTCAGGCTGGTGGGACCACAACTCCTAATAATGTTGGAGGTACTGGTCTTACATCTTCAGGTACCACCACTGCTACAGTTGGGACTCAGCTAACCCTACACCAGTGGTTAGAGAAGTTCCATAAACAGAAGCCTCAATCTTTCTCATCGGCTACGAATCCTGTTGAGGCCGAACATTTGATTAAACATCTAGAGAAGATATTTGAAATACTTGAATGTCCTGATAATATTCAAGTCAGATTGGCGGCATACAAATTAGAGGGTGATGCAAATCAATGGTGGCAATCTTGGAAGCAGGCTCGAGGAGGCAATACAGTTGTGGAAAATCTTACGTGGAGTCAATTTAGAGATGCATTTCTCGAGCAATACTTTACCGAAGCCGATCGAGAATCATATATGCGGGAATTTTCTTCGCTCAAACAACATGAGGACGAGTCTGTAACAGACCTTGTGGCTCGCTTTCTTCGATTAGTCGCTTTTGCCAGACCACTTGCCGGTACTGAGGTTAATCAAATCCAAAAGTTTAAATGGGCCTTACAAAGAAAATATCGTTCAAGGATGATGGGGCAAAGATTCACATAGTTATCTCATATTATTAACACAGCGTGAGACATTGAGCTTGACCTTATTGACTTTCTTGCTACTAAAGGTGATTCAAAGAAAAAGAGTCGAAATTCATCTTTTGGAAGTCAAAGCGGGCAGTCAAATATTCAACAAAAGTATAACTCTGTGGGGCAACGAAAGCAAGCTAGTTCACGATCATCCTTATCATCGAAAGCAGCATCAAATACAGTAAACCTCACTCCCCCTACCCAATGTAAAGATTGCGGTAAAATCTACAGGCCGGGTCCGTGTCTTCGAATGATGGGTGCTTGTTATAGTTGTGGCCAACAGGGTCACATGGCTAGAGACTGTAAACAGGGTGTAAGTGGTAGCTCAGGATTGAAAGATAAAGGCAAGCAGACCACTGCAGGCGGGCGAGTCTTCGCACTATCAGCAGATCAAACTACCGATGGTATGGTTTCTGTCACTGTTCATATTAATGATAATGATTTTTATGCCTTATTCGACACCGGAGCTACTCACTCTATAGTGTTAGAAAAGTTTGAGAAATTTATCAAGCCGTATAAACAGCCATTAAATGAATTATTTACTATTGCAACACCTTCGGGCTATACGGAATACGTTAACGATGTATATGTTGATTGTCCATTGATGATTGGGAACAAAGTCTGGATAGCCACTTTACTTCCTATGAGAATGAGAGATTTCGATCTCATACTCGGTATGAACTGGTTGGCTAAACATCGAGTCACAATTGACTGTGAAGCCAAAAAAGTTATATTTGGGGACGTCACTGAACCTGAACATATACTTCAGGGTATTACGCCCCGAAAATCTATCCGTGTTATCTCTGCTTTAAAGGCTCACAAACTAATGGATCGTGGGTGTGAAGTGTTTCTAGCCGCGGTCCAGGATGTTTCTAAAGCAAGTCCTAAATTGGAAGATATTCCAATTGTGAAAGAATTTCCCGATGTCTTCCCAGATGAACTTCCTGGATTACCGCCTGAACGGGAAGTTGAATTCTCAATCGATCTTATTCCAGGAGCTGGCCCAGTTTCAAAAGCTCCATATCGTATGGCCCCGTCTGAGCTGAAAGAACTGAAGGAGCAACTGCAAGATTTGTTAAACAAAGGGTACATTCGAACCAGTGTATCTCCGTGGAGCGCACCTGTACTCTTTGTAAAGAAGAAAGATGGTTCCATGAGACTATGTATTGACTATCGTGAGTTGAATCGTCTCACTATCCGGAACAAATACCCTTTACCTAGGATTGATGATCTGTTCGATCAGTTACAAGGTGCCAGTTGTTTCTCAAAGATTGATTTGAGATCTGGGTATTATCAGCTCAAAATCAAGGAATCAGATATACCGAAGACTGCATTCCGAACTCGATATGGTCACTATGAGTTTATAGTTATGCCATTCGGGTTGACAAATGCTCCAGCAATTTTCATGGATATGATGAATAGAGTATTCAAAAATTATCTAGACGACTTTGTGATTGTCTTTATTGATGATATTCTTGTTTATTCAAAGTCGAAGTCTGAACATGAAACACATCTCCGATTAGCTATGGATACACTCCGAAAGAAAAAGCTTTACGCCAAGCTATCGAAGTGAGAGTTCTGGTTGGATCGAGTGGCGTTCTTAGGCCACGTTATTTCAGCGGATGGCATTCAAGTTGATCCCGCTAAGGTTGAAGCCGTTACTAATTGGCCAAAACCAATAAATGTTGCTGAGGTGCATGCATTTCTAGGATTAGCTGGATATTATCGACGTTTTGTTGGAAACTTTTCTAGGATCGCACTTCCGTTGACTCAAATCCTACGAAAAGGGGTAAAGTTTGTATGGGGTGACGATCAGGATAAAAGTTTTGAAGAATTAAAGCGACGACTCGTAACCGCACCGGTACTTGCCCTGCCAACTGGGTCAGGCGGGTATCAGGTTTACAGTGATGCTTCCAAATTCGGATTGGGGTGTGTATTAATGCAAAATGGTCGGGTTATAGCTTATGCTTCGCGTCAACTCAAGTCGTATGAAGTTAACTACCTGACACATGATTTGGAGCTAGCTGCAGTTATCTTCGCTTTAAAGATTTGGCGGCATTACTTGTACGGTGAAACATGTGACATATTCACCGACCACAAAAGCCTGAAATATATTTTCACACAAAAAGAACTCAACATGAGGCAGCGTCGATGGCTTGAATTGTTGAAGGACTATGATGTCCGAATACAATATCACCCTGGAAGAGCAAATCTTGTGGTCGACGCTCTTAGTCGGAAAGGTGTCGGATCTGTATCATGTTTTTCTGTTCAACCCCAAATAGCAACAGATTTGGAAAAGATGGGAGTTGAATTATGTTGTCGAGTTGGAGACGGAGTGTTAACTAATCTTATTGTCGAGCCGACCCTCATTTCTAAAATTAAAGAAGCTCAGCAATCTGATGGGGAGCTTTGGGGAATACAACAAAAGATCCAAGGTGATTCTGAAACTAACTTTCATGTTGATGATAAAGGTGTGTTGTGGTTTCGGGAAAGATTGTGTGTTCCGAACGTTCAGAAACTGAAGGAAGAAATCTTGGTTGAGGCTCATAATTCTCCGTTTTCTATTCACCCAGGTTCCACAAAGATGTATCACGATTTAAAACAACATTTTTGGTGGAACGGGATGAAAAGAGATGTAGCCGAGTTTGTTGCTAAATGCCTAACTTGTCAGAAAGTCAAAATTGAACATCAACGAGTCGGTGGATTGTTACATCCATTGGATATTCCCGTGTGGAAATGGGAGAATATCACGATGGATTTCTTAACCGGTTTGCCGAGAACATCCCGGAAGAATAATGCAATATAGGTTGTTGTCGATCGACTTACAAAATCGGCACACTTTCTCCCTATTAAAGAAACGGATTCTATCGGTAAACTTTCCGATCTTTTTAACCGTGAAATTGTTCGATTACATGGTGCTCCTGTTTCTATTGTTTCTGACAGAGACCCAAGATTCACTTTACGATTTTGGACCAGACTTCAAAGTGCTTGGGGAACCCGGTTGAATATAAACACCGCATATCATCCACAGACTGACGGACAGTCTGAAAGAACTATTCAAACATTGGAAGATATGCTACGTGCATGTACTTTGGAGTGGTTTGGAAATTGGGACGAGTATTTGTTTTTGGTTGAATTTGCATATAACAACAGTTACCAATCTTTGATCGGAATGGCCCCGTTTGAAGCTCTATATGGCCGAAAGTGTAGAGCTCCAATATGTTGGAATGAAGTGGGCGAAAGGAAGATTGAGGGTCCCGAATTAGTTCAGATCACTACTGAAAAGGTCGAGTTGGCAAAACGGAAAATGCGAGAGGTCCAGTCTCGACAGAAAAGTTACGCCGACAAACATCGACGACCTTTAGAGTTCTATCCAGGTGATCATGTCTTTATTAAAGTGTCTCCGATCCGTGGTACGCGAAGGTTTGGCATTAAAGGAAAACTGAACCCTCGATATGTTGGTCCGTTTGAAATTCTAGAAAGAGTGGTCGAAGTTGCTTATCGTCTTGCCTTACCTCCACAGATGTCCCACATTCACAATGTATTCCATGTTTCTTTGTTACGCGGGTATAATTATCATCCCCTACATGTAATCAACTACCCGCTAGATCAAATTGAGTCAGATCTTTCATACACAGAAGAACCTGAACAGATAATTGGGCGGATGACGAAAAAGCTACGGAACCGATCGATTCCATATATAAAAGTCCTTTGGAAGAATCAGGATTATCGAGAAGCGACATGGGAACAAGAGGAATCATTTAAAAATGATTATCCAGATTTCTTCAAAAAAAATTGTAAGTCCTATAACCCTTTTCTAGATTTCGAGGACGAAATCTTATTTTAAGGGGGGAGGAATATAATAACCGGACATTTATATCGAACATTAAGTGAAAAGTTAGTGTTTGGAGTTGGTCATTGTTTTGTATGCTTATATATATAGCATATGGATTTAAAACGAACTAACTTTGTCAAACATAACCTTTAGAGGGGTTAAACATGGATAAGTGAAACAATAATTAAACCAAAAATGTGAAGAAATTCTCTAAACATGGTAAATATGCAATTTATGAAACTTGAGGGACTAAAAGTGAAAAATTGGAAAATATAAAAAGAATTCTGAAATTAAAAGAAATCATAATCAGATTATATCTCTTTCTTCTTCACGTTTCTCTTCAAACCCTAGAACCAAACCTATCCCCATGAAATTAGCCTCAAAACTTTGGTGAAATGGTGAGAAATTGATGATTTTGAAGCTAAATCTTGAAGGTAACCATTAGGTAAGCTTGTAATTTTGAAATCTAGGTTATTTGAGGAAGATTCATACTAAGTTTATGTGTGTTTTTGTTGATTAGGGGCTGGAGCTAGTAAGGGATTAAAGGAATCTACATCTTGAAGATTTTGTAACCATCCTTAAGGTAAGAAGTTTGTAAATCCTTCATTACATGTTTGGTAACCTAAAATTCTAGTGAAATTTTGATTATGTGATGTTCAAGGCTGTTAAAACAAAGTAAAAATACTTCAAATTGGTTCATAGATGGTTTAGAATGGTTATCAAATCAAATGGTAGTGTTGATATCATAAAAATTGTTAATTTTGGTGCTGTTGGAAGGAAGCAGAAAATTGTTGTTACTTTAAAAATGTGTATAACATTAACCATTGATCCAATTGAGGTGTGTAATATGTGGTTGGAAACCTTAGTGTGTCTAGAACAATTGTTATGAAGAATCCAAAACCTATTTTTGAGCTTCAGTATGCCAAAATGTCAAATTACAGTAGATGGTCTCTGTAAATTCGGGATCTGCACACTGTTAGTCCAAAATTCATATAAAATCAATAATAGCTTCAAAAATCATGAATCCAGTGCGATTAGATTCCTAAGAATCATAGGTACAACTTCCATTTAGACAATATCATGAAATTTAGCACCTAAGTCTGAGCAATATGTCCAACACAGAGATGGACAGAAGCTGAAATGTGCAGGGGAGTTTTTTCTTGCAATATTTTGATTGTTATGTTCTATTCATTTAGCATCCTTTTCATAACAATGGAATTGAACTATAAGACTATAAAGAAGGAAATAAGGTTAGATTAAGCTAATATAAGGGAGTCAATAGGCTAAGTAGATCAAACAAATATACGAAATCATTGCATAATTCTAAGTGCATATATATTACTTGTGATAGGAAAATCCGACTAGCAAGGATTTTGGACACTTTGGCATTTAGGCATCGTATTTTGGTTATCTCGACTATATGAAGGTACGGATCTCTTATTTTCTTGGAACGGGATTGACCTATTGTTGAGGGTTAATCCATTCAAATATGATTCACGAATTGTAAACTTGAGATACAAAAATAACTTGATGATGTTGATTCTTGGATTTTTATCGTGTAATTTCTTTGTTGAATTCCATTTGGTGTTCCATTAGTTGAGCACGACTTAGGATTGTTCCAAAGTTTGTTGCCCCTAATAGGGACCGTTGTCCCGGTTCTTGAGTTTTACTCTTAATGCTGAGGCGCGAATGGAATATGATAAATATGATTTGTCGAATCGGTCCAATGACTGTGATATTATCAGATTGAGAATGGCACGACTAGATAGAGTCAATCCATATTGACATTGTTCATTGATTGTTGTTATATCTTTATGATCCGGTTAGATCACATATGTTGTGATCCTTTACCCAGACACTTAGTCGGGGGCACCGACTTTGTGATGCTTCCATGGTGGCTATAATCACTATGGCGTCCTTGTGTATGCGTGGAAAGTGCGCTGGCCCTGATCCGGCCATAGGGGCGAATGAATATCCTAGGAACAGAACAGAACTAGGACTTCTTTAATAGTAGTCGAGGGCTAGTGGGTGTCGTGCCCACACCGCTAGTTCTCACTTATGCCCATAGAACCGTACATTCTTTGGGAACAACGGGTTTAGTGTATTCGGGTGATTTATGTGAACTTGAATAACACGAAACATGGAACGGGTGATTATGTGAACCCCTTTGTTATATCTTTGTGATATTCGATTGATTTATTTTATCGTTTCATGATTATAGGGATAATTTGTACTTACCCTATATTGTTTATTGTTGATTTCTTTAATCTGTTCACTGAGTTATTGCTCAGTCACGTTTGTTATTCCGTGGCAGGTTCTAGAGATAGACTTGGGGATTATCTGGGCTGAGTGACCGGGAGTGGATATTTTGAAGATTGACCGAACAACCTTACTTTTGTATAGAAACTTTTGGGATTGTATATATTTATAAATATACCTTAACATCCAGTTGTCTATAACTATTACTATATTGCTATAAAGTTACTTAGTTGCTCTGTATGCGTTTAAGCGAGTATAGCTAGTATGGGATGTTACAGGTCGATTCTACTGGTCGCACACCATGGCTGCCAATCTCGCTACTGATAGTGTCCTTACACTTCCCACCCCAAGTCCAAGGGCAAATGGACCAACAGCAATCATCCCAAATCTGTGGGAAAGACGAACACATCTGAGTGTGCTTTTTGCCATTCTACTGCTCATCTTGTTCTTGATTGTCCTATTCGCAAGTGCCGTCGGTGTGGCATCACTCATCCTCACCATTATGAGTCTGATTGCCCTAAGAACTGAAAGAACACTGGACCTCAAAACCGGACTCACGCTGTTGCTGGATCTAGTGTTACTGATAACACCGCTTCAGGCTCCTCACCTGACCTCATGGAACTGATGCGTCGCAATCAGGAACTCATGGAGCAGATCATGTCTGGTGCTATGGGTATGAATTCTCAACACTTAACTGTAGATCAATCTTACTTAACTGCATCAGGTAACTCATGACTTTTTGACTCTAGGTGTTGCAATCATATGACACCCTGCACTGATGGTTTTGTTTCTAAGAAACCACCTCAGCATTTTACGACCAAAGAACTGCTGACAATACTGGCCTACCGGTATCCTTTAGTGGAAATATCTCCACTCCTCATATTCAATTACCGGGTGTTCTCAATGTTCCGAAACTATCTCTGAGCTTAGTTTCAGTTGCGCAACTTTTAGAATCTAACCTGATCATTTTATTTCATTCTTCTGGTTGTATTGTACAGGATCCAAAGACCAAGCAGATCCTTGTACTCGGCCATAAGGTTGGACGGATGTTTGAAGTGTTCTATCTTCGTCTGTCGTTACCATCTTCAAATCTTGTTGCCTCCGTTTCCAGCTCTTCTTCCTTTGAATTGTGGCATGCCCGGGTTGGTCACTTATCTCTAGCCAGAATAAAATCATTAGCTAATTCAGGGGTGTTAGGAAATTGTGTGTCCAATGACAGTATTTCTTGTTTATCATGCAAACTTGGAAAACATCATGCTTTATCCTTTGAAAGAAATGAGTTTAATTCTACTTCTGCTTTTGATCTTATTCATTCTAATGTATGGGGACCAGCACCACATCCATCAATGGGGGGTGCTCGATATTTTGTTATTTTTGTTGATGACTATACACGTTTCATATGGATATATCTCATGAAACATCGTTCAGAGCTACCTAAAATTTATATTATGTTTGCTCAGATGATTCACACTCAATTTTCAAAATCTATAAAGATTCTTAGAGCTGATAATGCTATGGAATACAAAGAGTCCTCTCTTCTCTCCTTTCTTCAATCTCAGGGGACTCCCTCTCGGTACTCCTGTCCCGGCACATCTCCTCAAAATGGTCGTGCCGAACGCAAACACCGTCATATACTTGATACAGTTCGCACTCTTCTCATTTCTGCTAAATGTCCGGAACGGTTTTGGGGGGAAGCTGCTTTCACTGCAGTTTATACTATCAATCGTCATCCTACTCCTCTTCTTAAACATAAGTCTCCTTACGAGGCTCTTTATGACATCCTCCCTGCCTATGAACTCCTAAAAGTTTGGGGTAGTGCTTGTTTTGTTCAGTTACAACCCCATGAACATACCAAACTTGAACCTCGCTCCAGACTTTGCTGCTTCCTTGGATATGGTATTTAGCACAAAGGCTATCGCTGCTGAGATCCTATCTCCCAGCGTCTTCGTATATCGCGTCATGTTACCTTCTGGGAACATGTTCCTTTTTCCACTATATCCAAGTTTCGTTAGTCTCCCACTTTCACCACTCTGTTCTTCACTGATGTTTCCATCTCATTGGAATCACTCCAATCTGACATCATATTGCCTCCACATGTTATTCCACCACAGTCTGAATCTGCCTCTCCTTCAGAGTCTCCTGCCCCTACACAGCCTGCCTCTTCTAGTTTTCCTGATCAACATCAATCATCTGCTCCATCCGCACAGCCAACATCTGAGGTTCCTGCTGAGTCTTTGGCTCCTGGAATGTCTCAATCTCAGAATGTTAGACGATCAGATCGGGTAAGATAAGTTTCTTCTCATCTCCGTGATTATCATGTTTATGCTACTCTCCTGTCAAATCACGAACCTACTTCCTACAAGGAAGCCTCCTCTAATCCTAATTGGCAGAAAGCTATGGATGAGGAACTTCAGGCTCTTGACAAAGCTCAGACATGGGAATCTGTCCCTCTTCCTCCGGGCAAGTCACCCATTGGCTCCAAATGGGTGTTTAAAATCAAGACAAAATCCGATGGGTCTATTGATCGGTACAAAGCTCGCCTTGTGGCCAAGGGCTTCAATCAAGAGTATGGTATTGATTATGAGGAGACATTTGCACCTGTTGCTCGAGTCACTTCTGTTCGCAGTCTTCTAGCCATTGCAGCTACCAAACAATGGCCTCTTTTTCAGATGGATGTTAAGAATGCCTTCTTGAATGGTGACTTATCTGAGGAAGTCTACATGACACCTCCTCCGGGCGTTCGACTTCCACAAGGTCATGTTTGTCGACTTCGGAAGGCTCTTTATGTACTCAAGCAAGCTCCGCAAGCTTGGTTTGAGAAGTTCAGTTCCACCGTCATCTCTCTGGGTTTCGTACCCAACAACTACGATTGAGGACTATTTACTCGGACCACTGAGGCTGGCACAATCTTAGTTCTGTTATATGTGGATGATATGATTATTACTGGAAGTGACTCTACTGGCATAGCTCATCTCAAGACATCTCTCAGCTCCTGTTTTGAGATGAAGGATCTTGGTTCTTTACACTATTTTCTTGGTCTTTAGGTGATCTCAGATCCGTCGGGAATTTATCTTTGTCAAGCCAAATACACCTCCGATCTCTTGAAAAAAGATGGGCTTATTGACAACAAAACTGCATCCACTCCTCTTGAGCACAACCTTCATCTGGCTCCGAATGTTGGACCTCCTATGCGTGATCCTACTCTGTATCGACAGTTAGTGGGGTCACTTGTCTACCTGACAATGACTCGACCTGACATTTCCTATGTTGTCCATACAGTAAGTCAGTTTATGTCTGCACCCTGTTCAGATCACTATGCTGTTGTCCTTCGCATCCTTCGATATTTAAAGGGGACCATGTTTCACGGTCTTCATTTTTCATCCGCATCCTCATTGACTTTGCGAGGATTTTCTGATGCTGATTGGGACAGTGACATTACGGACCGTCGCTCTACTACTGGCTACTGTTTCTTTCTTGGAGACTCTCTCATCTCTTGGAGGAGCAAGAAACAATCTCTGACAACTCGATTCAGTACTGAAGCTGAGTATCGAGCACTAGCTGACACGGCTCAAGAACTTGTGTGGTTACGCTGGCTACTCTCTGACATGGAGCACCTCAACATTCTCCAACCCCTTTGTGGTGCGACAACAATAGTGCTCTTCAGATTGCTCACAATGACGTTTTTCACGAGCAAACGAAGCATATTGAAATTGACTGTCACTTTGTTCGTCAACACGTGACTCGTCAGACTATTCAGCTTCTTCCTATTTCAACTATTGATCAACCGGCCGACATGATCTAGTTTCATGATCTAGTTTCCAAACTCCATCTGGCTCATTCTTCTCCTGATTGAGTTTGAGGGGGGATGTTAATGTACATATGTGTATTAGGCCCAAGCCCGTGGGCCCATATAGTCTGTGTATATATTTCTATTGTATCTTCTAGTTTAGGTTAAGCCGCTATTTTAATTTCATCATATTGTACTTTTCTCTCAATCAATATATCGAAGTCATCAAGCCTTCAGCATAATCATCGTCTCTTTCAATTATCATCATATTCTAACACACTAATTCAACATCGATTTCGTCCAGATCTGAAAATCAGGGAATTTTTCTTGATATTTTTTTAGATCTGTTTTCTTGAAATTTTGTCTGATTTTGTAAATTTCATGTTGATTTGATGAAATTGAACATTGTTTTGATTTCGTTTTTAATACTAAAATCAGTTTTGTTGATTGTTTTTCAAAGATTTAAACAATTTTAGACTCGATTTAATGATTTTCGAAAAATGTTGTGTTCTTGAAATGTTTAATCTGTTCTTGATAAATTTCAGTGATTTTGATGTATTTTATCTGATTTTTTTCTATATCTTACATGTTTTCTATTTGTATACATATATTGATGATGTTTAACATGTCTTAACAACAAGAATTTGGTTTCAAATTTTTTTTCAGATTTTAGATTTGCACAGTGATACGTTTTGAAGAACTCGTATGTTTCATCATATTGGAGTATGTGTAATCTCGTAAAATTCATGGATTCGTGAGTCACATTGCATAGAGTTACTGGTTCAAAGGAATTAGTAAGTCATTGAATCCATGAGAAGGATATCCAGAATTCACAGGAGCTCAGATGATCAATGTAACACCCCCATTCCAAAGGAAGGGAGGTTACGTCAAACATAACAAACGGTTATATAAAACTCCCAAAATAAAGAGTCTCCAATAACGAAATAATATCATCCAACCAATAATTCTAAAGCTTCCAATACTCAACAAAACCAAACATAAACCTTTACCAAAAAGCTAGTCTAAAAACAAATAAAATAACTAAATAATGTCTAAAAATTGCCATAAATCGCTCGTAACCTTTTTCGATCAAAACCCTTATATGCTCTTCTCACGAATCCCTAGCAACCCTCCTGATCACCTGTCGTGAGAAAGAAAAAAGAAAACACGGCTGAGCCAAACGCCCAGTGAACGGATATATAATAACAAGGAACAAAAATAATACCACAATGAAATAACTGATTTCAAGATATTAGGCATAACGAATTCAAAATTTTAGCGAAAACTGAATTTACGACTTTAACGGATAACATGCGATGGAACAAAATCTTAAAGAACCAACAATATCATAATAAAACAGATAACATATGATGGGTTGAATCGAGCTCAAAAACAAAACGCATAGACTTGCATATCTACCGACGTGACAAGTGTCAGACATATGGCCACACAGGCCCGTACGCTGGACTGCAGATCCACACGTACTAATGTGAGATACGGTGTTGGGAACTACACCGACACTCACCCTACAACAAATAACATATGCTAGGGCCGACCCATATGCCTCCTAAATCAAATCTCCGTCACACCAAATATAGCTCTCACAAGAGCACAAAAGAGGAGACGCCGTGGTCTGATCACACCGCCACGGTTAGTGTCACGCCATTGGTGCCACAATGACGTGCCTATGGTACCTCATAGGTGGTTAGCTGCTCGACTTACCCGAAGTAAATCGTCACAACACATGTGACGACATATATTCTCAAATATAAGTGAAACGTATCGAAATCGAATGAATAGTCCAACATACGAATGCCAATTGTGAGATGAGTAGCATTAAAAAGGCTCGAATCAGATAGATCACAATCAATCACAAATGTCTACGAATGTACATTTAGAGACATAACCATAATAAAATACTAATGAACAACTGACGTGATGCTTTAAAGGAAACACATATTTTTACCAATTTGAACAATGTAAATAACAAGTTTAGGACAATACGCTTTTACAATAAAATATGACGTAAAACGTCACAAGTGATTAACCGATGGGTAACGGACGAATTGAACGATTGTGAGTAAATCAAGGTAAGTTAAGGAAGCAAGTTAAAGAAAGTTTAATGAATCGAATCTTTATATAAGTGAACAAATCAAATAGTCAAATACAATTAGGAATCCGTACCTTAAAACTTCACCCAAACCTTATCAATTCACCAGTCGTCTACTCCTTTAATCCCGACCTAAAAATACCCAAAAACTTGATATTAATCCTACTTAACGACCTCCAAAACGCAGCAGCAAAACACGCTAAGATCGACTAATAAACGGCCAAAATATAACAACAATTCACGGCTAAAAATGACTAATAAACGACTAAAACGCAGCAGCAAAAATCGACTAAAACCAACCAATAAATAGCCAAAATGCGGCATCAAAAATACGGCTAAAACGACTAATAAATGGCTAAAAAGACAGCAGCGAAATCGACTAATAAATCACCCAAAAATGCAACAATGATTTCGACTAAAAATGCACTAAAACGCAGCAGCTAAAATTGACCAAAAACGACTAAAATGGTTAAAAACGCAGCAACAATTTCACTAAAAATAGAGTCGTTTTGGTCCCTTTTTCCTGCAATTCGCACCTCTCTTACACAATCACGCAACGACAACTATAACTACGAACCATAAGAAATCTTATGACTATTTTCGAGATGGAAACGAGCAGAATATTGGGGTTCCAATGACGATTTTAATGTCCCCACTGCTGCCATTGATTTCTTTAACCGAATCGGTGACTTTCAAGCCACCGAAACAACTCCGTTTCTATCCCAAACGATCTCAAAATGCAGTCCCAAACAAATAAATGAAAATATACAGGTTCGAGCTTATCAATGGGACTTACCTCAAGACGACGATGATAACGGAATCTTGTTTGCCTTCGCCACCGATTCCTCTCCTCCGTTGCCAATTGATTTCTCTCTAACCGTTGAGGTTTTTTTCTTCTCTACCGATTGAAACAAGGTGAAAAGGGTTTAGGGTAAAAAAAAATGGGGGTCGATTAACTGCATCTAAAACAAAGACTCATCCAATTCTAAATTGGTAACTTAATATGGGTTATGCAATTTTAACCTTCAAGAATGATCTAAATCCAAATTCAACCCACCAAAAATCATTCATTTACTTTTTTTTTTTTTAGCCATACGTACACCCATAATATTATCCCTTAAAAATTCTTTTTTTTTATTCCCTGTATATATACATATAAGATATATATCTATATATATATATAGCACATATATGGAGGTATTATAATCAAGAATTCTCATCTACCCATGAAGAACTCGCATGATCATAACAATTCACATGAAGGCTTAAAACTCATCAGATTTCGCATCAAACTCATCAGATTTCGCAAGACACAGTGAGACGAATTGTATACTTGATGTTTAAAAGTTGTTCAAAGAATTCGAATGCTACATAAAGGAATTCGCAGGCCACAGTAACAATTCGTATACTGTTATCTACGAATCCTTGACTTTTCGTAGATGACTACTTACAAATTCTAAACAATTCGTATGGTGTTAACAATTCGCATGCATACTGTGTTTCGAGGAATTCGCAGAACCATTCACACACTGTCAAGAAGTTGTATCAACAATTCGCATGAGATGATAGAATTCGCATGAACCTGTTGATCAAGAATTCGCATATCATCTGAAAAACAATTCGCATGCTACACAGTGTTAAAGATAGGATTTTTTTTCGGCCGAAGTCATTGAAGTGGGTCTTTGTATTGCTCATTTTTTGATCGATTTTATTGGTTCTAAAATGTTTCTCTGGTCATAAGGATTTCAGAACAGGTTTCAGAATCGTTTTTGATCCAGTATCGTGTTCTCACCGGAAAAACATTTTTTGTTTTTACATCTTCTAATTTTTTGTTTTTGATCCAGTATCGTGTTCTAATTGTTCTAATTGTAAAGAACCGGAAAAACGAGATCACCGGAGTTTGTGATTAAGCGATGATTTTTGTTGTTTTATCTTCTAATCTTGTTCATTAATTGATTCGCACTATTTTTTAGGTAGTTACAAGATTTATCAGGCATTAAATCGCACAAATACTGCATGTTTCGAAAAAAAATTCTCGCCGGAATTTGTTCTCGCTCGTATTCAGTCCACAACACACTGCATGTTTCGAAATTTCTCGTTGGGATCGATTCTACATTGAAAAAGAAGCATTTTGAAACTTGTTTCATTAATTTTGGTTGAGAAACGAAGACAATATCAAAGCTCAAAGTCGACAGTTAGTTTGGAGAAGAAGATGAACAGTAATCTAACGGAGGGTCCTTGATCGTTAGTTATGTTAGTTTTTGTTACAATTTCAGTCCAATTTCCGTTAAGTGTTGTTAAGTCAATTAGATTGTTTGTGGAATTGTCAGTTTTGGTCCCTGTTGTTAGTATTGTTAGATTTTGTTTATTTTTCTTTCATTTTTGGTCCTAATTCTGTTAAATTTGTTAGATTCGTTAAGTGGTTTAGAAGTTGGCAGATTTGGTCCCTCAAGTTTTAACTTTCGGAAATTGTCAATTTCAGCCCCTGTAGTTTTTATCTTTTAGGTGTTTACATTTTCAGTCCCTCTAGTTTTTAGTTTGTTCTTTTGTCATTTTTTAGTCCTTCTAGTTTCTAAGTTTAGTGTTTTTACATTTTTAGTCCCTAGACTTTATGTTTTTCTTTTTCGTTTTTTTGTCGTATTTTAGTATTTTTCATTTTTATTCCTCGTTTTTCGTATTAGTTTAGTATTTTATCGGTTTTAGTCCCTATTTTCGTATTTTCTTCATATTTTAGTCGTTCTTTTGTTGTTTTTTTCATTTTTGTCGTGTTTAGTTCCTGTATTTCGTTTTCTTTTCATTTGTAGTCTGTTTCGTATCATTTTTTATCGTTTTAATTGTTTCTGAGCATATCTGATATATTTTTCATATTTTTGCAGGTTTGAAGGATTCAAGTTCATAATTTTTCCGCGCTGACTTTTCAGAATTAATTTTTGGAAGACAAAATTTTAATTTGTTTCTCAGATTTTAATTTTCTGAAAATTTTTCTGATTTTCACTGTTATATTCATTTTTTTTCAAAAGTGTGCACAATATTCAACTTCTAATCGAAATTTTCTTTTGACGGTCATATTTGTTACAGATTTCAAGATGTCTCAAGGTTTCAATTTTGATTATGATAAGATGAATCTTTTTTAGGCTAAAGCGAATATTAAACGTCTTCTTGAACAATTATCGATATACACCAAAATGGCAAATGAATGTGATTGAGAAAATTCAAAGATTAAAGCTGAAAAAACTGAGTTGCAAATCAAAGTCTCTGCGCTTGAATCAGAAATAAAAGGTCTGAAAGATAAATCTCAAAGTCCAGATCTTAGAGTTGAAAGAGACAAGTTTGACAAAGAAAATGTTGAACTTCAAAGAAAGATTACAGAAATGAAAGACAAATTTTCTCAAGGGGTAAAGATTTACAAGAAAGAAAAGAAGAGTTTGAAAGGGAAAGAAAAACATATGCTCAAAAGTTTTCTGACTTCTCAAGAAAGTCCTTTGAAGAGAAAAAGTTGATTAACTCAAATGTACAAAACTTTCTCAACAAGTGTCAGACTTTGAGAAAGTTATTATTTTGGAAAGAGATAAGTTTGAGAAGGAAAAGAAGATTGTTGAACAGAAGAATGTTAGTATATTCAAGGAGATATCTGAACAGAGAAATAATGTGGAAAAACAATTTGAAGAAGAAAGGACAGTGTTTGAGACTAAGATAGAGGAGCTTACAAATAAATTATCTGAGTTGTCATCAACTATTTTGAAAGAACAGACGACGAAGTCTGAACTGCAAAAGAAGTTTGATCTGATTACAATGGAAAGAAACAGTTTGTCTTCAGAGATAAAAGAACTTGAAGAGATCAAGTTCAAGGTGAAGTTGACTGAGCCAAAGACGCCAGAATCAATTCTTCAATGACCAAGAGATGATCAAGCTGATTCAGAATGCTCATTCAAAACAGCTTCGAGTTCACATTTTATGAATGTTTCTAATAATCCTTTATTTGATTCAGATGATAATCATACTTCTGAGCATAACGATCAAATTCGTTCTTCTAATCTTTTCTATGTTCGAAATGTTGATGGTTCAGGTAAATCTAAAAAGATAAATAGCAAAGAAAAGTGGATTTGGAGAATGAAAGGTTCCTCGGAGGAGAAGAAGGAAGAAAAGTCATTTGTGCATACACCGATTGAAAAGAAGAACAATGTTCTGAACGGTAAAACTTTTGGCAAACCTGATTTGGTTTACACTACCAATCAACTGACCAGGTTAGCTCAAAAGCAAATTAATTGTTCTTACTGCGGTTCAAATGATTTTGTTAGCAAAAGTTATGTAAATTACTGGTATGGTTCTTATTACATCTCTCCTAATAGAACTGCAACTAACACATCAGGACCCAAATACCAGTGGGAACCAAAAGCTAAATTTGTGTTGCAGGCACCCAAGGTTTAAGGGGGAGCAAGAACTATGGTTTTTGAACAGAGCAGTTCAAAACCCGGACTTAAATGTCAAGGAATATGGCTCTTGGATAAAACAGTTCAAGACCCGTTCCTCAATGTTTCAGAACTATGGTTTCTGGTTACATCAGATCAGGACCGGTTCTTCATTGGTAAATTGAATATTACTATTCTCACCGGAGAATATGTAATCATGGCTTCTGAATATTACAGTTCAGAACCCGATCTCAAATGTTTTTTTTCTTCTGATGGATGCTTAACTGATAACATCTTTTCTAGAAGTTTTTTGATTTGAGGGGAAGTTACTGAATTACACTGCTATATCTTTTAGGGGGAGGAGATATAAGAAGTTTATTGGATTTTAATTGTTATAATATTTATGATAAATTGACTTTTGTGTGTCCACAATCAGTATAAATCAAGATTATATCACTCAATTTCCAAATCAAATTCTTTATTTGATTTTGATTAAACGATTACAACTTTCTCTCTCTAAAATCTCTTTCTCTTTCTACAAAACTCTCTCTGGATCACCTATAATATTTCAACTCATCTATCTGTTAAACAGCAAAAACAACTATTTATACAAGCAACAAATACAAAGGAAACAAACAAACACAACTAGACTTTGACTTTTATTACAAAATAACTTTGACTTTCACTGAGAGTTGACTTTCTAGCTTTGACTTCTTGTACCTTTGACCTCTAGTCTTCATGATCTTGTATCCAACATATTTCTGCTCTAACAACTTTTACAGATATTAATGGGGAGAATATCTGAAGATTTTGTCAAAGTGTGCTTAAATGCGAATATTCATTTTAAGGGGAGCTTACAAGTATATATTCTTTACCTTAATCTTTATCACTTGTTGAAAGATGAACAACTTTCACTTGTGAAAAATGGTTTTTTAAATGTTCAAACCACTTCCTATTCTTACAATGTTTTCATGAATTGAGGAGTGCGATTTTAAATGATTTTCATATGGATACTTTGATGCTTATCTGACAGTGTGTTTTCAAAAGATAAATACTTGTGTATTATCTTGTCATATACTGTCAAGTATTCCTACACACATTGGTTCAGTACATTTCTTGAACTTGTTATTACCATGTATCAAAAGATAAATCTTTCTATGGTAATACTTCCATTTGTATTCTATGTTGTTTGAATCAGACGTCATTTCTATACTGAAATGTGCTTTCATTGTTAAAATGTTTATATATTGTTCATATAAACAACATTCGTCTTTGATATCCCAAAATATTATTCTTCATGAATTTTGATCTAATTTTAATCATTGTCAGATTCTCAAAACATTTCTATTCTTTCATGATTATTCATTCATACAAAGTTTTGAGAAATCTTAAATGCTTAAAATGCTCAAATTTCATTCTTATCTTTTATGAATATATATACACTGACAATTGATTTCTTGCTCTTTAATGTCAAGAAAAATCATTGAGCAACACATGTTTTTAGGAAAATACATGGGATTCGATGTGAGAGCTTAACAAAACTTCCATGGATTCACGATAACCAGTGTTCCTACCCCGGAAGTATTCCCAAGAGTGATTGAGGGGAGAGGGGTCAAAAGATTTGAGTGTTGATGTGTGAAGAGGTGAAATGGAAATGAGAGATTGGTTAGAAGTGAGATTTAATGTGTAAAAGAAAGAGGGTGTGAGATCAGAGTAAAAGAATATCAAACTCTGCACCAAATCTTTCTGAGTCGGGCAACCACATTACTGTTGTTTAAAATTTTTCGTGAACAACATTGAAATAGGCACCTAGCCCATGCCATCTCTTGCAAACAACCCCACCAGTTATTCATTCTTTTCTTAAAAAGAGAATGTTTCACATTTTCTGGGGAAGCAGCACATAAGCTATTGGTTCTTCACTTGGAAGATACTAATATTGAAATAGAAGGAAAGTTGCCCCACCTTCGACCCTTTATCATGCACGTTGAGTCTATGTATAACCTTTGTTGTCTCATTGGTTTACATAATTTTGAGCCTAAACAACAATCATTGTGCTAATTCTTTCATAACATAAGCACGAGCACACAGAAAATCTGTTTTTCTGTCAGAACATTCATAGAAAATACCTTGTGTTTTTCAATGATTGAATGGAAATCTTGGGGAGTGAACGTCATCTCAAGCTCCTTCCATTGTACATTCGTTGTACATAGTAACTTTGTGTTACTGACAGGCATTCCTAACTGTTTCATTTGTTGATTTAGGGTTACAACTCTTAATTTGTCTGAATTTGAAAAAATTCAGATAAATACATTCATGAATTGACGGCTCATTCAGATCAGACAAAAGATTATTTCCTATTAATCTTTGGCGGAGATTGATCATTTATTGTCAAAGGGAGAGATTGTTCATATTTCACCACAAGGGGGAGAATGTTACTCATGAAGACTGTGCTTATCAGATGTTTTGGGGGAGATCATTCAACGACTGAGCTGACATTGAAAAAGTTTTGATGATTCTGATTCTCACAATTCATCAAAAAGGGGGAGATATATAAAGGTTTCAAAGTCAGTTTACAGAATTGGAGACAAGTTTTAGTTGTTCAAGTTCAAGTATGTTACAAGTTGTTTGACAAAGATGAAAAGAAAGAAAGAGCAAAGTTCTAGGTTTCAAATATGATTCTTTTGGAATAAAATGGGGAGTTTGAAACTAATGGTGTTTAATCAAAGTTGTTTCAAAGGATATGTTTCGATCTGATAGATGTCAAAGTTTGAAAGTTTTGAAGATTTGTCAAAGTTGTTAAAGTAAAGCCAAAGAGGGAGATTTACTTCAGATGCTAAAAGATGAAGTTCATTCAAGTGTCAAAGATTTGAAGTTGTCAAAGCTGATAAAGATTTTTGCTGAAGATATTTGTGAAGATAAGAAGACCTGAAAATGATTGTCAATTTTTTTTTAATCTTGAATCCAAAGGGGGAGATTGTTAGAACAATAATTGTATTCAAGATTAAAAGGTTAAAAGGTCTTGTTTGTAAAGTAAATGTAATTGTAAAATGTGTTAAAGTCAACAAAAGTCAAATGTTTTGTATTGTCTTTATAAAGTCATAGTTTAGATTAGTTGCTTTGTAACCTTAGGGATATAAATAGGTTTTGTTTAGTTGTATTTGGTAAGGACTTTGATATTGTCATACGTAGAGGGAGAGATATTTTAGAGAGAGAAAGTTAAGATCAACGAAATTCAAGATTTGTGATTGAAATCTGTGTTTGTTTGGGTATTACAATATCCTTCAAGAACATTTCCATAGATTTTATGAAGAGAGAAGGAGAGGATTAAGAGTTAGTCTCAAATAATGAAATATTACACACATACACACACACACACACAAATATTAACTAACTTTAAACTTTATCCAAAATCAAATTACCATGAAAACTTGTCAGGAAGTCCCCAGACAGTAGCTCCGGGATATGTGTAAAATCCAGCCAACACGTCCAAATTCTCTTTAGTTCATTTGATCTATTAAACAACTCTACAAGTTGTTTAAAGATTATAAACTAAGAAAGAGCTTATTACTCTTCCAATGTGGGACAAGTGATAAGCCTAAGATGCATATATATATATATATATATATATATATATATATATATATATATATATATATATATATATAGCCATAGGTTCAAATGAGAAATGTTAAGTGTGTGAGAAATAGAGAAGTAATCCTAGCCATTCATATGGTCAAGATTGGATTTAACTGGTCAAAAATAGCGGCTTTAACTGGTCAAGAATTGTGGCTTTGACCGGTCAAAAATTACAGCTATTTCAAAAATAGAAGGACAATTTCGTAACTTTTACAAATATGCAAGACGAATTCATATGTGAACCTGTGTGATTCAAATATAAAGTATATATTCATATGTGAACCAGTGCAATTCATATATGAATTCTTTTTTAACTGATTCATATATGAACTAATTAACTGTATGTTCATATGTGAATCAGTTGTACAAATTAACAGATTCACATATCAACCTTTGTGATTCACATATGAACTAAATAATTGGTTCACATATGAACTAAATAATTGGTTCACATATGAACTTATAGTTCATATGTGAACTTGTTTGTCATATATTTGTAAAAGTTACGAACTTACCCCTCTATTTTCTGCAGACCATGCGAAGAATTATTCGATACTTCACAGTTAAAGCCGCAAATATTGACCAGATGAAGGGGCTAAGATCATTTCTCTATTTCTCACACACTTAGCATTTCTCATTTGAACCTCTCTCTCTCTCTATATATATATATATATATTTATATATATATAGTCTTCATAATGAGATTTGTCCCACAGAGAAAGAATAGTGGAATCTTACTATGAATACTATATATATATATATATATATATATATATATATATATATATATATATATATATATATAACAGTTTGTTGCTTAATTCAATGCACTTTTTAGTAGCTCATTTGAGGATCATGAGATGATGCATTCACGAGGCCATAGAAAACTCGAAGCTATTCTTTCTCCAACTCATTTGTATGCTAATAACTACTACCCTAATCATCTTTAATGTGTGAAGTTTTTTCACTAATATTTTTAAATAAACCTTTTTTCATAAATTTATTATAATGGTGATTGTCTACGGAAGAATTTGACGATTCAAAAGATTAAACATGTCTTTTCATTTTTTACAGTTTGATCTTATTGCATTCCAAATATGTAGAAACTATTCCAAATGGTGACATGGCTCATTGCCATGATTGAACCATTTCATAAATGTTAATCACATTCGAAATTATCTACAAAACAATACCGATGAAGTTTGTATTTCAAACGCATAAGGATCGTTATTTTAATCTCTATATGGTAAGTAAATTTGTATTGTTGTCTAATTTTAGTTTAGTGGATCAAAGTCACAGTGATGATTTATATTTATAGTTACAAGGCTAAAGTTTGTGATTTTTGAAGTAAAGCCTCTTACTTTTGACATGGCATGTTGAGATTGGTTAAATATTTACTTTTCATGTCATATTGAGATCATTGCCTTTTATCCCCACTGTTACCTTTCTTTTCTTTCTTTCCTTTTCGTAGAGGATCTTTTCCTTCTTTTCAATTGCCTAGTTCTACTATAAATATTGATGTACCCAAAAGAAGTTCAATATAATAAAATCAAGAAGCATTCCCTCGTTCTCAAATTTAAGATGGCAGACAATCATGCTTTCCTGTTTCACGCATGTTAATCTGAAATCTGTTTTTATGCATTCTTGTACTTTTTGTCATATTAGTTCTACCTAATCATTTTGTTCTCTCTATATGTGATATGTTCAGTATCTGGTTCATCAGAACAACGACCATATCTGAAAGAAGGACAACTTTTAGATATGAAAACATGTTTTTAAAGGTTCAAACCACTTCTGATTCTTAAACGATTTCATGAATATAGAAGTGTGATTTTAAATGTTTTCATTTTTATTTGTGCTTCAATGTCAATAAATCGTGTGTTTCCAAAGATAAATACTTGTGTATTATCTTTTCCATTTATTGTCAAGTATTCACACACATCGGTTTATATTTTGTTGAATATGTTCTTACCATGTCTCTAAACTGAAACAAATTTTTCGATGGTAAGTGTTAAGTCAAAATATTGTATCCAAGATTTAATTAGAAAAGTCAAACTGTAAAAGTCAACAATGTCAATGTCTTGTAAAAGTCAAAGTTGTTTTGTTTACTTAGTGGTTAAGTCTTTGATAATTTGGTTGTATAAATAGGTTTTGTTGTCTTGTAATTGTGTAAGCACTTTCATTGTAATATTTCAGTTTTGAGAGACGTGTGATATGAATTCAACATCTACTTTCTCTCTCTACATTTTCTCTCTCTAGTTCTTGAATATTGTCAATTCTTATTTTGAGAATTGCTTGATTTGTTTGGGATTTACATTCACAATTGGTATCAGAGCCATACCAAACAATTTCAGAAAGTTTTTCATAACGAATTTTGATCGATTTCTGGAGTTTTAGATCAAAAAGATTGATTTTCTGGAAATTTTCAAGAACTCGTTTTTGAGAAAGTTACTGTTCATCCGATTTTTTTTTTAAAATCGATTTTGATGCAAGAAAATGGAACTATTGGATTAGATTTGTGTTTTGGATTGTTTCTTGTATTGATTACATCTCAAATTTCGAATTAAATCGATGTCAATTTCTGAAATTTTGGTTTTCTTGAAAATTTTATTCGAACATTGGTTGAATCAATTTTGTGTGAATTGTTGTTTTTAATCTGAAATTGATAGTAGATATGTGTTTAGTATTGATTTGTGATAGTACTGATACATTTTTTAGAATCAATTTGTAGGTTTGAAGAGATTTGAATCAAGTTGATGAAACAGAACTGGTTTACAAAGTTTGCGTCAGTTCGTAATTGGTTTGCGCGAGTTCATGATTGTGTGGGTTTCATGTTATCAATATCCAAGTGAAATCATTTTTTAATTGGATGAATCAGTCATGGGTCGGTGAATTCAATTTCAATTCGGTGGTGCAGTGGAAATCATTTTTTGATTTTGTTGAAAATGTGAGTGGATTCAAGTTTCGTAAGTCGGTGGAGTGATTAAATTGGAAATCATTAAATCTTTGCGCCACGGTCAACTCACGCAAACATAAGTTTTCGCTTTAGGCATCTCACGCAAACATAGCTTTGTGCTTTAGGCATCTCACACAAACATAGCTTTGCGCTTTAGGCAACTCACGCAAACCACAGCTGCAGTCTTGAATTTTGTTTTGAAATCAATTTCCAACCTTGTTTGTAATCGTGGGACGGTGGCTACATTTTCAAATTGCAAGTTTAATTTGATTGGATGTTCAAAGTGAGTGGGGCGGTGGTTTGAATGAAAATGAAGATTAGTTTTTGAATTACAATTTGAAGTTGCAAAGGTGATTGGATGAAATTTTTAATGGGGCGGTGGTGAAAATTCTTTTCAAAATTAAGATTGTATTTGATTTTTGCAAAGTTGTAATTGTTTGTTTTGTGATTGGTTTATTTTGTTAGTGGGTCGGTGGAATATATATTCAAATTGTGATTAAATACTTACTAAAAAAGGGTCGGTGAAAGCTTAGTTTCAATTCGGTGGTTTGCTCAAATTGATTTGCAAATTTCATCAAGTTTGCGCTTTACACTATTCACGCAAATCTTAGGTTTGTGCCACTGTCTGCTCACGAAATCCTCATCTTTTGAGCCAAACATTGTGACATTGAAGTGTTTGTGTATTTGTGTGTTTTTTAATTGGAATTAACTGTTGCACATTTCTTTATTAAATCATTTGATCTGCATTTTTAAATTTCAGGTGTTCTGCGAGTTCGAGTTCAAGTTCAAGAATTTTGAGAGAAATTCCAGTGCTTTGAAGAGTTTCAGAAATTGAATTTTTCTGAGTTTATTTTGTTGTGATCTGATTTTGACTTACAGTCAAAAATTTTCTGAATTGTTTGGGAACGATCATTTTTTTATCAAGCTGATTTCTCATTCAAGATGTCAATTTTGTACAAGTCTGAGATATCTGTTATAGAAGTTGAACGAAATACTCTGCAAATTAAGAATTCAGAATATCTCAAAAGGATTCAGGAGTTGCAACTTCAATTGTTCAACTGTGTTAAAACTCCTGAATGTATAAAGTGTACTAATACTATCTCTAATTTTTCAGGTATCATCTATGAAAAGGAGAAAGAGATAAAAGAGAAAGAGAGAGAGAATATATAAATCTTCAAATCCAATTGAAGACAACTGAACAGAAATCACCTGAGCTACAACCAGAATCAGTTGAGCTTCAAAACAAGTTGAAGGCTTTCAAAGAGAATATATTGTCTTGGAAAGTTCAAATGCTGATTTTCAAAAGAGGATATCTGCATTGTTGTTAGAGAATGCTGATCTGATTAAAAGCATCAAAGCAGATAAAGCTAAAACAAAACTGGAGACATCTTCTTTTCAACAGATGTCTGAAATTTCCAAGAAAACTCTTCAAGAGAAAAAGGATTTGGAGCATAGATGCAGAAAACTTTCCAAGCAAGTGTCTGAGTTTGAGAAGATTCTTATTAACGAAAGAGACACGTTTGCGAAGGAAAGAAAAGTTCTTGAGGATAAATCAACTGAACTTCCCGAACAGATCTCTATTTTACAAGAGTTACTTGATAAAGAAAGAAAAGCTTTTCAAGAAATGAAAATGTCTTTGGAGATTAAAAAGAAGAAATCTGAAAAGAGATATGTTGGGATTTTCAATGAAATTACTGACAAAACCAAAAACTTACAAAAAGATTTTGAACAAGAACGTTCACATTTTGAATCTGAAATATCTAAGCTCAAATCCAAAATAACTGTTCTATCTTCAGATGTCCAAAAAGAACAGAAGGCCAAATCTGATTTGAAACAGAAATTTGACACACTTTCAAATGAAAGAAACATTTTGACCAAACAGATAAAAGACTTAGAAGCTGCAAACATAGAAATGTCAGAAAAGATTACAGCTGATGTGATTGTTCAATCACCTGTTGAAAATTCAACAAAATCAGTCTGTTCTTTCAAAACAGCTTCAAGTTCTATTAATGAGAAAAATGTTTTGAAAAAGAAAAGTGTCAAATCTCAAATTGTCAAATCAAATAATATCAGACCATCTAATCTGTTCTATGACAAATCTGTTGATGGTTCAGCGAGCTTCTATGTAAAATCTCTTGGAAAGAATTCTAGGAAAAATCAGATGGTCTGGATAGAGAAGGGTTCTTCAGATGAAGAGCAGAACAAAGACAAAGCATCTGCATCCACAATCAATGCCAAAAAGAACAGTGAGCATAAAGGTAAATCTTTTGGTAATTCTGATACTCTTTATTCTACTAATCATCTTATCAGGATTGCTCAAAAGAAAATATGTTGTTCTTATTGTGGAGCACATGACTTTGTAAGTAAAAACTTTGTCAATTACTGGTATGGTTCTTACTCTATAAACCCCACAAGAACTGCAACTAACATTCATGGACCCAAATACCAGTGGGTACCAAAACTGAAAACTGATTCTGTGTTACAGGCAACTCAAGTCAAGGGGGAGTAAGAGAATAATGGCTCTTGAATAACACAGTTCAAGACCCGCACCTCAATGTCAAGATTATGGCTTCTAAGTACACAACTTAGGACCCGTACTTCAACGAAGTTTGACTTCTAAACACAAGAGTTTAGGACTCAGACCTCAGCGATCAAAAGACCTTACTCCTGAGATAATAAGAGATATTACTCCAACACTCAAATGAAGATATCAACCTTCAAGGGGGAGTATACTCTTTTTGCATCCGATGGATATGATGGTCTACATCCCAAGAGAATTGATCTGATCTCTATCCTATACTTTTTCACTGATAGATTTTACTGATATGATGGTCTACAATTCAAAAAGGGAGTGTCTGATCTCTATCCTGTTTTCACTGACATATTTTAGATTTTTAATTTATAGGAGGAGTAAAGGTGGTGGCTTCTGATCACATGACAGATCAGGACCCGTTTTTGAATGATCAGAGAAGGATATTCTGCTAATATCCAGGGGAAGCTTAAAAGATCTAAATCATTCTATCATGATTTGAGGGGGAGCTTAAAGGTAAATATCTTCTGATCCTAGATCTCTGATTGTTTGAAAGAAGAAAAACTTTCGAACATGAAAAACAGTTTCATAAATGTTCAAACTACTTCTCTATTCTCAAAAGATTTCATGAATTCAGAAGTGAGCTTTTAAATGTTTTTAAAATTTTGAGCTTAATGTTTAACTGACCGTGTGTTTCCAAAGATCAATATTCGTGTATTGTCTTTTCCATATACTGTAAAGTATTCACACACATGGGTTCAGTATTTCATTTGATTTGTTATTACCATGTCTCATATCGAACATATTTTTTGATGGTAATACCCTCGTTTGCTTTCAAAGTTGTTGAGCATCATTCATCTATTTCATATTTGTGCTTTCATTGATAAATTGTTTATATTCGTTCATATAAACAAAATATCCAGTTCTTTGATACCCTATCCATTTGATTTGATCTGATTGATACATTGTCAGATTCTCAAAACAATTCTCTTGATTTCATTTCATTCATTCAATATTCTTGTTTTGAGAAATCTTCAAAGTTCAAATGCTCAAATTTCATTCATAATTTTAAATGAGTATACATTCTGACACTGTTATCTTTTTGAGCTTAACTGTTCAAGTTAAACTGTTGAGCAACGATTCTTCTTAGGAACTACATGGGATTCGTGTGTGAGCTTAAACAGAACTTCCATGGATTCACATAAACCTGTGTTTCCTACCCAGGAAGTTATCCTTGAGTGATTGAGGGGCGAGGGGTCAAAATCAAAGAGTGGGGGAGATAACTCATCCGGTTGAGTTTTTCTTATTGCGTGGAGCGGAAAAATGGAAAAGAGAGTTTGGTTAGAAGTGAGCATAATGTTAAAAAGAAAGAGGGTGTGAGATCAGAGTTAAAAGAATATCAGAACTCTGCACCTACCACTTTCTGAGTCGGGCAGCCACATCTACTGATTGGTTCACATTCTTTGGTGACCATCATTGAAAAAGGTAGTGAGCCCATGCCAACTCTTGCTATTACCCCACCAACCACTCATTTCTTTCTTAACAAAGAAATGTTTCATTTTCTTTGGGGACGCAACATATATGCTATCTAATCTTCACTCGGAAGATTTAGATATTGAAAAAGAAGGAAAGTTGCCCCACCTTCGCACCTCTTTCATGTACATTGAGTCCGTGTAATACATGTTGCTGTCTCAACAGTTTACACAATTTGAGCCTTTTGAAACACAATCATTGTGCTAAATTCTTTCATACACAAGCACGAGCACGAGCACACAGACAATTTGTTTTTCTATCAGAACATTCATAGATAAACCTTGTGTTTTTCAATGATTGAATGGAAGTCCTGGGGAGTCATCTTCAAACCAGCTCCTTAAATTGTACATTCGTTGTACACAGTAACTTTGTGTTACTGACAAACATTCCTAACTGTTTCATTTGTTGAATCAGGTTTACCACGTTCATTATATCTGAATTTGAAAAGATTCGGGTATATACAGTTCATGATTCAGCCATTCAGATCAAAGGGCGGCAACAGTCAAATTATCATAGAAAGGGGAGATTTTTATTCAAATACAAAGGGGGTGATCAAAGACTGTGTCGAAATTGAAAATGTGTTGATGATCATGATGCTCACAATCATCAAAAAGGGGGAGACAATTACAAAGATTCAATTTCAATGCCATGAAAAGTTGTCAAAGTGAAAAGACTTGTGAAGAAATTCTGAGAGTTCAAAAGTCAATTCAAAATGCTTCCGCTATTTCAATGTCAAAAGATTCTAAAGAAAGATTGTTCAAAGATAAATCAAGATGATTTGTGAAAGTTTGTTTCTCTAAAGACAGTCAAGAGATCAATGTGATGAAGATACAGTTTTGAAAGATTTCTCTGAGATGAAAGAAGTTTCAAAGTTTCAAAGGTGGTTTAAGAATTCAGTTTCGTGTTTAAGACATGTTGACTTTCAAAGCTGCAAAGTGTAAAAGACTTTTCAAGATTCTTCAGAGGCTGAAAGATTAAAGGTTGTTAAAGCATCAAAGTTCAAAGTTGCCACAGACAAAAGCTGAAGAATCAAGAGCTGAAGACTAGTGTCAAATTTTTATTAAATCTTGAATACAAAGGGGGAGATTGTTAAGTCAAAATATTGTATCCAAGATTTAATTAGAAAAGTCAAACTATGAAAGTCAACAATGTCAATGTCTTGTAAAAGTCAAAGTTGTTTTGTTTACTTAGTGGTTAAGTCTTTGATAGTTTGGTTGTATAAATAGGTTTTGTTGTCTTGTAATTGTGTAAGCACTTTCATTGTAATATTTCAGTTTTGAGAGACGTGTGATATGAATTCAAGATCTACTTTCTCTCTCTACATTTTCTCTCTCTAGTTCTTGAATATTGTCAATTCTTATTTTGAGAATTGCTTGATTTGTTTGGGATTTACATTCACAGTAAGACACCCCGATTGAATTTCAATAAATTTTGAGCATGAAGCATTTTTCAAAAATGTCTATATTTTTGGTTCGTATAGAAAATATCCTATTTTTACTGACCTAAACCTTAATCGAAAATTCATTTCAATTCTGATCTTTTTCATACAATGTCAGATTTTCAAACAAGTTCCTTGTATTCATTTTCTTCATTCAATATACTTGTTTTGAAAAGTCTTTAATTTTTAAAATGCTTAAATCTTCATGATTATCTATGTGAGCATACCGACATCTGACTTGTATATTTTATGCTTTAACTGATATAGTTAAACCATTTGAACAACATGTTCTTTTAGGACAACATGGGTTTCTTTTGTGAGGACTTACCAGAACTTCTATGGATTCACGTTAACCAGTGTTTCCTACCCAAGAAGTTAATCCTTGAGTGATCGAGTGTGAGGAGTGAAAATACTGAGTGTGGGTTGAGTGATAAGGTAAAATGGAAATGAGAGTTTGGTTAGATGTGAGCAGATTGATTAAAAAGAAAGAGGGTGAGAGATCAGAGTAAAAGAATATCAAACTCTGCACCAACTTTTTCTGAGCCAGGCAACCACATTACTAGTGTTTCACAATTCTTCGTGAACATTATTGAAACAGACAACTAGCCCATGCCAACTCTTGATAAAAAACCCACCAGCTACTCATTTTCTTCTCAAAAAGATAATGTTTCATATTTTAAAGGGGATGCAACACATAATCTATCCGGTTTTCATCTGGAAAATCTGGATATTGAAAAAGAAGGAAGTCTGCCCCACCTTCGCACTTCGATCATGCACAATTGAGTCTGTGTTTAACTGTTGTTGTCTCAATGGTTTACACAATTTTGAGCCTTATAAAAGCAATAATCATGTGCTTAATTCTTTCTAAAACTTGCACGAACACATAAGGAAATTTGTTTTTCTTGTCATAACGTTCATAGAAATATCTTTGTGGTGTTTCGATGATTGAATGGAAGACTTGGGGGAGTGAACGTCACAAAAGCTCATTTCCAATGTGTATTTGTTACACACAGTGACTTCGTGTTACTGACAGGCATCTTAACTGATTCATTTGTTGATTCAGGTGTTACATTCCAATTTGTCTGAATTTGAAAAGATTTGGATGAATATATTCTTTGGATCGGCAGATAATCAGAGGCTCTTGTGTTCAAAGATCAATGGTCAGTTAAGATTATCAAAGACATTTCTTGTTGAAAGTTTTGATGATCTCGATGCCGCAATCATCAAAAAGGGGGAGAGATAATAAAGAAATATTGAAGATGGGAGAGATGTTCAAGAAATGTATAAATCAGAAATGACTAGGGGAGAAGATCAAGAAATATTTGAAAAGTGTTCAAGACTTATTTGTTTGATAAAGGAAAGTTGAAGCTAAAATTTTATTTGGAGATAATTTGCTGAAGAAATCAGAGCTATGTCTGAAAGAGGTTTTACAACCTTTAGGAGAAAATGCTACTATTCTTGAAGAACAAACTTTGAGAAAATTGTTGAAACTTTTGAAGATTGTTTTTATCAAAGAAAGGGGAGAATGTTGAAAGGGGAGTTTGTACTTCAAAGATTATATTTATTTCTGAAGACGATTTGAATTGACAAGAAGTCTACAAGGGGAGATAAAGTTGATCAAAGGGAGAAGTTTCAAATTGAGCTTAAAGAGAGAAGATTGAACTGCAAAATCTTTTAGAAATGATCTTGATCCAAAGGGGGAGAATGTTAGAGCACATATTTGTTGGATGCAAGATCATAATATTTGAAGATCAAAGTAAAGCAAGTCAAAGCCTCAAAGTCAACTCTCAAGCAAGAAAGTCAAAGTCATTGTAATAAATGTCAAAGTCAAAGTTTGTGTATTGTGTTGTATTAGTTGCTAGTATAAATAGTTCAAGTCCTTTGTCTTTGAAAGTAAGAGTTGTAATCTGAGTAATGTGATAGAACACTACATAGAGCTTATTAGAGAAGGTTTTCATTGTTTACATTCTAGAGAGAGATTGTAGTGAGAGAAAGTAGATTTTGTAATCTGTGATGATGAATTCAATGACATGTGATTACGATTTATTGTTATCTTGATTGTTTGTGTAATTAGAACTTGAATCAGGGACATTAACATATACTTTCAAGTATTCACACACACCGGTTTACAATTTTTGTTGGAAATGTTCTTACCATGTCTCATATTGAAACAACTTTTCGATGGTAACACACCCGACTTGATATTCAAAGTTTGAGCGTGATTTCATTCCAAAAAGTTTCTTTCAAGAATGTCTATATTTTGATTCGTATAGACAAATATCCAATTTTTGCTGACCTAAGCCTTAATCGATAAATCATTTCTATTTGATCTTTTTCATACAATGTCAGTTTTTCAAACAAGTTTCTTGTATTTATTTCATTCATTCAATGTACTTGTTTTGAAATATCTTCATGAATAAAAAATGCTCAAATCTTCATGATTATCTTAATAAGCATACAAACATCTGACTTGTATATATGTGCTTTAACTGCAAAGTTAAACCATTTTGAGCAACACTGTTCTTTTAGGAAAACAACATGGGTTTATTGTGTCAGGACTTAAATAGAACTTCTATGGATTCACGTTAACCAGTGTTTCCTACCCAAGAAGTTAATCCTTAGTGATCCAGAGGCGAGGAGTCATAACAACTGAGTGTGGGTTTGAGTGATGAGGTAAAATGTAAAAGAGAGTTTGGTTAGAAGCGATCTCAATGATTAAAAGAAAGAGGTTGTGAGAACAGAGTAAAATAATATAAAACTCTGCACCTAACTTTTTCTGAGCCGGGCAACCACATTTCTGATTGTTTCACAATTCTTTGGTGAATGTCATTGAAACAGGCAACTAGCCCATGCCAACTCTTGTTTTAAAACCCCACCAGCTACTCATCTTTTTCTTAACAAGAAGGTGTTTCATATTTTCAAGGGGACGCATCATATAATCTATCTGATTTTCATTTGGAAAATCAGTATATTGAAAAAGAAGGAAGTCTAGCCCACCTTCGCACTTCGATCATGCACAATTGAGTCTATGTTATACTGTTGTTGTCTCAATGGTTTACACAATTTTGAGCCTAATTATCAAAAGCAATCATCATGTGCTTAATTCTTTCATACACAAGCACGAACACACAAGAAATTCGTTTTTCTGTCTAAACGTTCATAGAATAAAACTTGTGTTATTCGATGATTGAATAGAAGACCTGGGGGAGTGAACATAAAAAAAATCCTTTCCAATGTGTATTCGTTACACACAATGACTTCGTATTATTGACAGACACTTCTAACTGATTCATTTGTTGATTCAGGTATTACACTCATATTTTGTCTGAATTTGCAAATATTCAGATGAATATCTTTTGGATCGATAGATAATCAGAGGCTCTTGTGAAAGATCAGTGGTCAGATCAGATTGGTACATGACATTTCTTATGAAAGTTTTGATGATTTCAATGCTCCAATCATCAAAAAGGGGGAGAGATTCAAGAAATGTCTTAGATGGGAGAAGTGATCAAGAAATGTGGGATATGATAAAGAAAAGTTGGAGCTTAAAGGAGAAATTTATATCAAGAAAGTTAATTTGAAGAAAGTTTGTTGAAATCTGGAAGAATAAATTCAAAGAATTCTAAATGTGAGCTGAATTTTACTGAAATTTTCTTTAAAGACAATTTGCTGAAGCAAACCGAGCTGAATTTGAAGATAATTTTTTCCGATGTCTGAAAGAGGTTTTTACAACCATGGGAGAGAATGTTATTGTTCTTGAAGACAATATTAGTCCTAGATTATGTGTAAGATTAACAAGATGAACAATCAATATAACAATCAACCTGTTTTCAATTCCAATTCACAGAAAGATTTCGTATACAATGCTCTGACAGTTTCTCTGTCTACAACAGGATGAGTATGTTGACTTCTAACTTGTTACTATTAACCACTCGCTTCTAACTAGTCATATGTCAAACAAAAACACACGCTTACAACACAATTAAAAACAAAATACAATTGAATTTGAGTTTGACTTTATTACAAAGAGACTTTGACTTTGCTTTGAGAGTTGACTTGAGCTTTGACTTGCATGACTTTGACCTTCAGTCTTCATGATCTTGTATCCAACAAATATATGCTCTAAGAATCTCCCCCTTCGGATTCAAGATCATCTCTAAAAGATTTTGCAATACAATCTCCCCCTTTAAGCACAAAATTACAATCTCCTCCTTGTAGAACTTTTCCAACAAGAATTGTCTTCAGAAAAATAATCAGTTGAGCAATCTCCCCTTTCTTTGATAAATCTGTCTTCAAAAACTTTTGTAATCTTCCCAAAGTCTGTCTTCAAGAATAGTAACCTCTTTCAGACATCGGAAAGAAATTATCTCCAAATTCAGCTCGGTTTTCTTCTACAAATTATCTTCAAAGAAAATTTTCAGTAAAATCAGCTTGCTTCTGGAATTCTTTGAACTTTCTCTTTCAGCTTTCAACAATCTTTCTTGCCAAATAACTTCTCCCATATTAATTTCTGACTCTAACATTTCTTGAATGTTTCTCCCCCTTTTGATGATTGGAGCATGAGATCATCAAAACTTTCACAAGAAATGTCATTGACCTGATCTGACCACATATCTGGTACAAGAGCCTCTGATTATCCATGGATCCAAAAGATATTCATCCGAATCTTTGCAAATTCAGACAAATTATGAGTGTAACACCTGAATCAACAAATGAATCAGTTAGATGTGTCTGTCAGTAACACGAAGTCACTGTGTAACGAATGCACATTGGAAAGAAGCTTTTTGATGTTCACTCCCCCAAGTCTTCCATCCAATCATCGAATAACACAAGTTTATTCTATGAACGTTTAGACAGAAAAACGAATTTCTTGTGTGTTCGTGCTTGTGTTTGAAAGAATTGAAGCTTGATGATTGCTTTTATTAGGCTCAAAATTGTGTAAACCATTGAGACAACAACAGTTATACACAGACTCAATTGTGCATGATCGAAGTGCGAAGGTGGGGCAGACTTCCTTCTTTTTCAATATCCATATTTTCCAAATGAAAATAAGATAGATTATATGTTGCGTCCCCTTTAAAATATGAAACATCTTCTTGTCGAGAAAAATATGTGTAGCTGGTGGGGTTTTTATCAAGAGTTGGCATGGGCTAGTTTCCTGATTCAATGATGTTCACGAAGAGTTGTGAAACACCAGCAATGTGGCTGCCCGACTCAGAAAAAGTTGGTGCAAAGTTTGATATTCTTTAACTTTGATCTCTCACCCTCTTTCTTTTTAATCATTGAGCTCGCTTCTAACCAAACTCTCTTATCATTTTACCTCATCACACCCACACTCATATATTGACTCCTCACTCTTCGATCACTCAAGGATTAACTTCTTGGGTAAGAAACACTGGTTAACGTTAATCCATAGAAGTTTCATGTAAGCTCACACAAGGAACCCATGTTGCTCAAAATGGTTTAACTTTGCAATTAAAGCACATGTATACAAGTCAGATGTCTATATGCTCATGAAGATTTGATCATTTTAAACATTGAAGATTATTCAAAACAAGTATATTGAATGAATGAAATGAACACAAGAAACTTGTTTGAAAATCTGACATTGTATGAAAATGATCAAATAGAAATGATTGATCAATTAAAGCTTAAGTCAGAAAAAAACTGGATATTTGTCTAAACGAATCAAAATATAGACAAGTCTTGTAAGAAACGTTTCTAATGAAATCACGCTCAAAACTTTGAATATCAAGCGGGGTGTATCACCATCGAAAAAATTTGTTCAATTTGAGACATTGTGATAACATGTTCAACAACAAATGTAAACCGGTGTGTGTGAATACTTGAAAGTATATGAAAAAGATAATACAAAAGTATTTATCTTTGGAAACACACAATTTATTAAACATTAAAGCACATATAACACGAAAACATTTAAAATCACACTTCTATATTCATGAAATCTTTTAAGAATCAGAAGTGGTTTGAACATTTAAGAAAATGTTTTCATATCTGAAAGTTGTCCTTCTTTTAGATACGTTTGAGATTAAGATTAGAAATAAACCTTTTGCTCAGTCTTAAATCTCATCAAGTCAGCTCTAAGTCTTATATGATATGATCATGTAAGCTCTTTCTCAATTCTGCAAAAATCACAAGTCTATCAAAGTACAAAGCTTTATTCACAAAAATTTATTGAAAAGTAAATGACATAAAGCAATAAAACTTTGAAAGTACGAGTTCTGATCAGATGTAATCAGAAATCATATTCCATACTCCTTGACTCTTACTCCCCCTGAAATTATGCATCAGAAAATTTATCAGTGATAAACATATGAAAATTTTGTTAACTCCCCCCAAATGTATATAGATCATCTTAATTTCTTCTCACACTCCCCCTGAGATCATGAACAAACTTAAGTGCAGATATCTTTCAGAATAAAAAATTTAAGAAATGAAGAATAATAACAATAGCAAAACTTTAGTAGGTAATCAAAGATTAAGTCTTGAGATTTAACATACCAAGTTTTGAAACGAGAAAATTAAATCTCTTTTCGTCAAGCGGATTGGTAAATAAATCAGCAAGATGGTAATCTGTGTTTACAAAATAAAGTTCGATTGTACCTTTTTTGACATTATCTTTGATGAAATGATATCGGACATCAATGTGTTTGGTCCAAACTGGATATTTGTCTAAACGAATCAAAATATAGACAAGTCTTGTAAGAAACGTTTCTAATGAAATCACGCTCAAAACTTTGAATATCAAGCGGGGTGTATCACCATCGAAAAAATTTGTTCAATTTGAGACATTGTGATAACATGTTCAACAACAAATGTAAACCGGTGTGTGTGAATACTTGAAAGTATATGAAAAAGATAATACAAAAGTATTTATCTTTGGAAACACACAATTTATTAAACATTAAAGCACATATAACACGAAAACATTTAAAATCACACTTCTATATTCATGAAATCTTTTAAGAATCAGAAGTGGTTTGAACATTTAAGAAAATGTTTTCATATCTGAAAGTTGTCCTTCTTTTAGATACGTTTGAGATTAAGATTAGAAATAAACCTTTTGCTCAGTCTTAAATCTCATCAAGTCAGCTCTAAGTCTTATATGATATGATCATGTAAGCTCTTTCTCAATTCTGCAAAAATCACAAGTCTATCAAAGTACAAAGCTTTATTCACAAAAATTTATTGAAAAGTAAATGACATAAAGCAATAAAACTTTGAAAGTACGAGTTCTGATCAGATGTAATCAGAAATCATATTCCATACTCCTTGACTCTTACTCCCCCTGAAATTATGCATCAGAAAATTTATCAGTGATAAACATATGAAAATTTTGTTAACTCCCCCCAAATGTATATAGATCATCTTAATTTCTTCTCACACTCCCCCTGAGATCATGAACAAACTTAAGTGCAGATATCTTTCAGAATAAAAAATTTAAGAAATGAAGAATAATAACAATAGCAAAACTTTAGTAGGTAATCAAAGATTAAGTCTTGAGATTTAACATACCAAGTTTTGAAACGAGAAAATTAAATCTCTTTTCGTCAAGCGGATTGGTAAATAAATCAGCAAGATGGTAATCTGTGTTTACAAAATAAAGTTCGATTGTACCTTTTTTGACATTATCTTTGATGAAATGATATCGGACATAAATGTGTTTGGTCTTGGTATGTTGAACAGGATTCGCAGATATGGCAATCTTGTTATATTTGAAGACATAATCTCGGAGTTGTGTTCTCATCCACAACACTTGAGAACAACAACTCACTGTAGTGACGTACTCTGCCTCAGCTGTTGATGTGGATACACAAAGTTGTTTCTTTAAAGCCCAACTCACGAGTTTATCGCTCAGAAATTATATGTGACCCAACGTACTTTTCCTGTCAAGCATACAACCTGCATGGTCTGCATCTGAATATGCTATCAGTTCAAAACCTGTATCCTTAGGATACCACAGACCAAGATCTGCAATGCCTTTCAGATATCGAAAAATTCGTTTAACTGCAGACAAATGAGATTCTTTTGGACTAGCCTGATATCGTGCACATAAACATGCAGAGAACATTATATCTGGCCTACTAGATGTTAAATTCATTAAAGAACCAATCATACCACGGTAGGTTCTCACATCGACAGCTTTTCCCCAAGGGTCAGTGCCAATCTTAGTTCCAGGTGCCATCGGGGTTCCAATAGGTGTACAATTTTCCATTTTAAATTTTCTAAGAATATCGAAAATGTACTTAGCTTGATTGATAAAAATCCCCGTTGAAAATTGTTTGACTTATAATCCGAGAAAGAAATTCATCTCTCCCATCATACTCATCTGAAATCTGGACACCATGAGAGGTTAGAAAAATTCTTACAATATTTTGCATTAGTTGAGCCAAATATGATATCATCCACATAAATCTGAATTAAAATGATATCATCTTTTTCCTTTTTGATAAACAAAGTAGTATCGATCTTACCTTTCGAGAAGCCAAACTTGACTAGGAATTTAGATAGTACTTCATACCAGGCTCGAGGGGCTTGCTTCAGACCGTAAAGAGCTTTGTCCAGAATGTAAACATGATTCGGATTTTTTGGATTGACAAAGCCTTCAGGCTAAGAAACGTAGACTTCCTCCTTTAAAATGTCGTTGGGAAAGGCAGTCTTCACGTCCATTTGATAGACGGTGAAGTTCTTGTGGGCGGCATATGCAAGAAACATCCGTATAGCTTCGATGCGCGCCACTGGAGCATAAGTCTTGTCATAGTCAATATCTTCCTCTTGCCTATACCCTCTATCCACTAATCTTTCTTTGTGTCGGATAACGATACCATCTTCGTCTTTCTTATTCTTGAAAACCCATTTTGTGCCAATGATGGTTTTACCTTCAGGCTTAGGCACTAGTCTCCAGACTTTTAATGCTTCGAATTGATTCAGCTCATCTTGCATTGCAGTTACCCAGTCTGAGTCAGCTAGAGCTTCAGATACGCGTGTTGGCTCTATCTTGCTCAGGAATAAGTAATGCATACACATGTTTAAAGTAACAGACCTAGTTTGCACCGGTTTAGATGGATCTCCTATGATTTGATGTATCGGATGCTCTTTGGTCCACCTATGTTCATGAGGGAGTGGATTCAATGTAGATTGATCATGATTTTCATCTAGAAATCCACCTTCAGCTTCATTAGTTTGTGCATAATTTCGTAGGGGTGCAGTTGAAGTGTTTTATGCAGAAGCTTCAGTTGTTTGGACATTTTATGTCTGTTGAGTAGTCCTTATAGTGCATCCAACTGACTCAACAACTTCTGGCTCTTCATGAATGTTCACATCTTCAGCTGTTGGAGTAGGCGTTTGAATTGGAATCTCTTACTGAACCGGGGAATTGGATTCAGTAAATATATCTGAAGTGGTTGGTTGATGTCTTTGTGAATCTTCTAATCTTTCGACCACAACAGGTTTATTCACTTTATCTGATCCAGATTACTAGCATATAATTCACACCAACAGATTAAGAACAAAATATTATTAATCAAATCATGTTATTATAATTAGTCACATATCTCACACGTAATCACAAGTCTCACGTAGTTCACTATGTGTGTATGTGCGAGTTCTTACCAATCTCTCTGAATGTTTCTAATACGCGTACTTACAAATCTAACACAAAGACTTGCTCTATATACTTGGTCAACATGACCTTAGCAAAGTTAACTCTCTCTAAAAAATTATATGTTACACACTCACACTTTCTAAACATTACATATTTGACCCTCTCTTTAATCTTGAATACAATTCTAGTCTAACAATCTCCTCCTTTGGATTAAAGATTAAAAAAAAAAATTGACAGTTATCTTCAGGTCTTCTTATCTTCAAACAATCTTCAGCAAACAATCTTTATCAGCTTTTAAATCTTGAAAACTTTGAAGCTTCGTATGAACTTTAATATCTTGAACATCTGAAGTGAATCTTCCCTCTTTGACTTTATTTTAACAACTTTGACAAATCCTCAAAAATTTCAAACTTTCTTTCAAACTTTGACTCTGAAATCACTTGATGTACAATCAGTTCAGTCTTTGAATGATGTATCCCAAATCATCTGATAAGCACAAACTTCATGATCTCTTTTGGTAAAATATGTACAATCTCCCCCAAATGTGAAAGAAACAATCTTCCCCAATTGATCTGATAATGAGCCTCCAATTCAAGAAATGTATTTATCCGAATCTTTTCAAATTCAGATAAATTGGAATGATAACCCTGAATCAACAAATAAAACAGTTAGGAATGTATGTCAGTAACACAAAGTTACTGTGTACAATGAATGTACAATTTAAGGAGCTTGAGGTGATGTTCACTCCCCAGGACTTCCATTCAATCATTTAAAAACACAAGGTATTTTCTATGAATGTTCTGACAGAAAAACAGATTTTCTGTGTGCTCGTGCTTGTGTTATGAAAGAATTAGCACAATGATTGTTGTTTAGGCTCAAAATTATGCAAACCATTAAGACAACAATGATTATACATAGACTCAACGTGCATGATAAAGGGTCGAAGGTGGGGAAACTTTCCTTCTTTTTCAATATCAATATCTTCCGAGTGAAGAACTAATAGATTATGTGTTGCATCCCCAAAAAATGTGAAACATTATCTTTTTAAGAAAAGAATGAGTAGATGGTGGGGTTGTATGCAAGAGATGGCATGGGCTCACTGCCTTTTTCAATGATGGTCACCAAAGAATGTGAACCAATCAGATTATGTGGCTGCCCGGATCAGAAAGATTTTGGTGCAGAGTCTGATATTCTTTTACTCTGTTCTCAAAGCCTCTTTCTTTTAATATTTTAAGCTCACTTCTAATCAAACTCTCATTTCCATTTTACCTCTTCACACACCAACACTCAAATCTTTTGACTCCTCTCCCCTCAATCACTCTTAGGATTACTTCCGGGGTAGTTATCGTGAATCCATGGAAGTTCTGTTAAGCTCTCACACCGAATCCCATGTATTGTCCTAAAAGCATGCGTTGCTCAATGATTTTTCTTGACATTAAAGCGCAAGAAATCAATTGTCAGTGTATATATATTCATAAAAGATAAGAATGAAATTTGATCATTTTAAGCATTTAAGATTTCTCAAAACTTTGTATGAATAAATAATCATGAAAGAATAGAAATGTTTTAAGAATATGACAATGATTAAGATCAGATCAAAATTCATGAAGAATAATATTTTGGGAAATCAAAGACGTAAGATGTTTATATGAACAAGATATAAACATATTTGCAATAAAGCACATGTAATAATGAAATGACGTCTGATCTCAATCAACGTTGAATAGAAAACGGGAGTATTACCATTGAAAGATTAAACATTTGAGACGTGGTAATATCAAAGTCAAGAAATGTACTGAACCTATGTGTGTATGAATACTTGACAAAGTATATGAAAAGAAAATACACAAGTATTATTCTTTAAGAACACATGGTCAGATAAGCATCAAAGTATCCAAGAAAAATTATTTAAAATTGCACTTCTCAATTCATAAAAACATTTGAAGAATGTGAAGTGGTTTGAACATTTAAGAAAATCATTTTGCACAATTGAAAGTTGTTCATCTTTCAACAACTAATAGAGTTTGAGATATAGAAGATATACCTGTAGTATATATTATCTCAACTCCCCCTCGAATGAATATCATCAGCTAAGTAACCTCGACAAAAAAATCAGATATCCTCCCCCTAAATATCTGTAAAAAGTCAATTTCCCCGTAAAAGATATAGCAATTAAATTTCTATAAACTCCCTCTCAACATAAAAACTCCTTGAAAAGATGTGATCTATTGAGGATCCTTCAGAAGAAAAAACAATTTGAGTACGGGTTTTGAACTTAATTATACAGAAGCCATGATTACGTATTCTCCGTGAGAATAGTAATTTTCAGTTTACCACTAAAGAACGGGTCCTGATCTGATATAACCAGAAGCCATAGTTCTGAAACATTGAGGAACGGGTCTTGAACTGTTTTATCCAAGAGAAATTGTTCTTTCTCTGAAGTACGAGTCCTAGACTGCTTTGTCTAGAAGTCAATGTTCTTTTAAAAATGAGTTCTAAACTGTTGTATTCAGAAGTCTTAGTTCTTTCTCCCCCTTAGTCTTTATTTGCCTACAACACAGGTTTAGCTTTTGGTATCCACTGGTATTTGGATCCTGAATTATTAGTTGCAGTTCTAGTAGGAGAGATAAAATAAGAACCATATCAGCTATTTTCATAATTTTTGTTAACAAAATCATTTGAATCATAGTAGGAACAACTAATTTTCTTTTTTGCTAACCTGATTAGTTGATTTATAGTGTAAACCAGATCAGGTTTGCCAAAAGTTTTACGGTTAGGAGCATTGTTCCTTTTAGCATTAGATGCATGCACAAATGATTTATCTTCTTTTTTCTTCTCCTCCGAAGATCCTTTAACTCTCCAAAACCAATTCTCTTTATCTTTCTCATCTTTCTTTCTCCAGGTCATTTTCTGCTGAGTTTTATTCCTTTTGATGTGACCTGAACCATCAACATTTTTGTCATAGAAAAGGTTAGAAGGACGAATCTGATCATTTGATTTAGAAGTATGACTGTCAATTGAATCAAATAAAGGATTAATAGAAACATGTGTGAAAATTGAACTTGCTACTGATTTAAATGAACATTCAGATGCAGCTAGATCATCTCTTGGTGGTTGAGCTATTGATTTAGGCGTCTTGTGCTCAGTCAGCTTCACCTTGAACATGATCTCCTCAAGTTCTTTAATCTTTTTAGACAGACAGTTTCTTTCCTTTGACAGTATGTCAAACTTCTTATGCAACTCAGATTTTGCATTCTTCTCCTTCTGAATGTTTGTTGACAGCTCAGATAGCTTTCCCTTTAGCTCCTTTATCTCAGCTTCAAATACTTTCTTTTCTTCTCCAACATCTTTCTTTACACACTTTTGCTCAGCTATCTTTTTCTCCTTATCAAACTTATCTCTTTCCATTATGATGACTTTCTCAAAGTCTGAAACTTGTTGAGAAAGCTATACACATTTAAGCTCCACTGTCTTCTTCTCTTCAAAATCTTTACTTGAAAAATCAGAAAACTTTTTAGCAAAATCTTTTCTTTCTCTCTCAAAATCAACTCTTTCTTTCTTCTCTTTATCCAATTGAGCTTCTAATTCAGATATTTTCTTCTTCAGATCAACATTATTTCTCTCAAATTCTTTTCTCTTCTTCTCAGTCTTCTTCAACTCATCTTGATCTGTTGAAATTTTCTTTTCTTTAATCGCTTTCTCTTTCAGCATGTTTATTTCAACTTCCAAACTGAATACTTTATCTTTCAGCTTATCTCTTTCAACATAGAGTAGAGAATTTGACTTTCTATGTGCATCAGATGTTTCACTAGCAATGTTAGCTTTCCTTCTGTGATCATCAAGCTCTCTTTTCATTTGTTCCTTTTTAGACCAAGTAGAGCTTGAATTAAGACTTTCAGATCTTTTCAGCTTGAATTAAGACTTTCAGATCTTTTCAGCTTGTCTTGATGATTTAAGATCTCTTTCTCTTTAGATTCAATAATCCCTGCAAAATTAATGTTAGAGTTAGCTACACAATCTGAGCAAATAAAGCTTTTGCATTCTGAATCTTCAGATTCTTTATTTCAGCTTCCATAACCGGAATTTCTGGCATGTATGCTAAAGCACAATCTCTTTTTGTAAGCACAATATTTCCTTTCTTATCACTGTATGGCATCTTGACAATCTGCACAACACAAAAAATTAGCTAGTAATGATCTTTAATCAGAAAATCAGAAAAATCACTATTGAAAATACAGAAAAATCACTCAAAAATTATTACAAGTCAAGAATTCGTATATCACTATTTTCAAGAGAAGAATTCGTATGTCACACACAACAAGCAAGAATTCGTAAGAATTAGAATTCGTATGATCACAATTCGAAAAGCATTCACAAGCAAAAATTCACAAAAATTCACAAGTCTAGAATTCGTAGACACAATTCGCATAACACTCACACTCAAGAATTCGTATGAAACATTTCGTATAAAAGGATATCACAAAGGATACAAAATCTGAGCTTCTCGTATTGGCTTGTGCGAATTCTTTGAAATTTGTATGAGACTCAGATGCGAATTCCTTGAAATTCGTAAGTCTCTCAGATATGAATTCTTCTCAATTCGTAAGTGTCTCTTCTGCGAATTCTACACTTCTCGTAGATAGCTTTGTGAGAATCCTTGATTTATCATATAATACTCTGTGCGAATTCCTTGAACCCTGCGAATTCTGTCCTTAACAATTTTAATTCCCTGTAATGTGCGAATTCTTCCCTTAAGAACACTGAAATCAACTAATCTGCGAATTCCATGACTCTGCAAGTTCTACGAGCGAGTTCTTCATCATATCTACTAATTTTGTGGATCTTGAGATATTTTTTCACTAATTTCCACTGATTTCCACCCAAATCTCAATGTTTAACTCTGAAATTTTGTACAAATGATCACAGTAACATCGTGAACAACCCTGTGTAAGGAAATTCTCTAAGAATAACTGTTGAAGTAGAAATTGATCCATGGCAGTCCTTGAACAAAAAGTTTCTGGAAATTGAAACTTTGATCAAATTATAGTAATCCGTTGGTTAATTCGATTTCCAACCTGAACAAGAATTGTTCAGAAACAGTTTGCGATCATAATGAACACAAATTTACACCTAAATTTCCATTAAATCAAAGAATTTGATTTTGCACAGAGTCAATGGAACAGTGACAAAAATTTGATTTTTCTTCTTCTCTGATCTAACTCTGATACCAATTATGACCCAGATTACTAGCATATAATTCACACAAATAGATTAAGAACACAATATTATTGATCAAATCATGTTATTACAATTAGTCACAGATCTCACACGTAATCACAAGTCTCAAATAGTTCACTGTGTGGTATGTGCGAGTTCTAACCAATCTCTCTCAATGTTTCTAATACGCGTACTTATAAATCTAACACAAAGATTTGTTTTATATACTTGGTCAACATGACCTTAGCAAAGTCAACTCTCTCTAAACAATTACATGTTACACACTCACACTTTCTAAACACTACATATTTGACCCTCTCTTTAATCTTGAATACAATTCTAGTCTAACACTTTAGTTCCAAGAAATTCATCATAAAACAATTCTAACAATAAATCTAAATCAGATAAATGAGAATTAGACGATGACGTTTCATCTGATTTCTTATCAGCAGACACAGGTTCTGGACTGATCTGCCCAGAAGCTAGTACACCAGTAATAACGGGTTTTGAACAGTCTTGAACAGAAGCCATCTTCTTATCGAATGTAACGTTTACGCTCTCTACTACGATCTTGGACTTCTTCAGGTAGACTCTGTAGGCTGCAGACGTTTGAGAGTAGCCGATAAAGATGCCTTCGGCTGCCTTTGGACTGAATTTGTTTAAGTTCTCCTTGTCATTTAGTACAAAGCACATGCATCCAAAAAATATGGAAATGTTTAATTCTAGGTGTACGATTATTGATTAAAGCATATGGCGTTTTACCAAACCGGCGGTGGATTATAGAACGATTTTAAGTGTAGCACGCAGTCGATACAGCTTCAACCCATAGAAACAGAGGTAGATCCGATTGACTTAGCATAATTCGAGTGGCCTCGACTAGCATTCGGTTTCGTCTTTCTACGACTCCGTTCTGTTCAGGCGTTTTGGCAGCTGAAAACTGATGTGTTATCCCGACTGATTCGAGATAATCTTCTACAGTTTTGTTCTTAAATTATGTGCCATTATCTGTACGAAGAAGCTTGACTGTCTTTTGAAGATTCACTTGAGTAGTCTTCAAAAATGTGATGATGACTTCGGGCGTCTCATCCTATGTTCTCAGAAATTTGATCCAAGTGTACCGCGAGTAATCGTCCACAATCACTAGAACGTATTTCTTGCCGTTTATGCTTTGTGTACGCATAGGACCACAGAGATCCATATGCAGAAGTTCCAAGGACGAACTTGTACTCGGTTCAGGTTTCGTCTTATGATGGGCTCTCTTCATCTTGTCCTTCTCACACGCCGCACATAGATGTTCTTTAATGTATTTGAGTGCTGGAACTCCTTTTACAAAATTTCCTTTGACCAGTTTGTTGATGTAACGAAAATTCAGGTGAGAAAGCCTTCGATGCCATAACCAACTTTTTTGCAGCGAGGATTTAGATAGTAGACACACCTCATTGTTAGTCTTGACTTTTGACAGATTAATCGTGTAGAGGTTTGACTTTCTAGTGCCGACCAAGAGTTCTTTACCGTCTTTAGTACACACAGAACATCTCTTGGCTTTAAAATTAACCTCTAAGTCTTTGTCACAGAACTGCCCAATGCTGAATAGGTTATGTCCTAATCCTTCAACATAGTTCACCTTTGTAATCGTTACGTTGTCTTGAATCACATCACCAAAGCCCAAAATTGGTGATAACCGATCATGCATTACAGAAATTTTATCATTTAAGTAAAATGCAGAAATTAGTTATGCTCCCCCTCAAAATAATGTAGATCATCTAAAATCTTCTCTTACTCCCCCTGAGATCATGAGCAAACAATTAAAGTGCAGATATCCTTCAAGCATAATGATAAAGAAAATGATGAAAAATTACAATACGTAACTTCTGGTTGAGACACGTATACTTCCTCCTTAAGAATGCCATTCAGAAAGGCTGTTTTCACATCCATATGATAGACTATGAAATTCTTATGAGCTGCATAGGCTAGAAACATGCGGATTGCTTCTATACGCGCTACTGGAGCATACATCTCATCGTAATCTATGCCTTCCTCTTGCCGGTAACCTTTGGCAACAAGTCTAGCTTTGTTCCTTATGACGATACCATCTTCATCCTTCTTGTTTTTGAATACCCATTTAGTGCCAATTACGGATTTACCTTGCGGTTTTGGAACTAATCTCCAGACCTTCAGGGCTTCAAACTGATTTAATTCTTCTTGCATAGCAGATACCCAATCCGAATCAGCTAAAGCCTCTGATACTCGTGTGGGCTCTATCTTGCTGAGAAATGAGTCATGCATACATTGATTCAAAGTCGCTGACCTAGTTTGTACAGGCTTGTTAAGATCTCCAATTACTTGATGTAAAGGATGCTCTTTGGTCCAGCGATGCTCATGAGGTAGTGGAGTAGATAAAGTTTGATCATGATCATCATCTAAAAATCCACTATCAGACTCTTCAGTTTGAATAATAGAAGGGGGTTTTCAGTTGAAGGTTCAGGTGCAGAAGCATCAGTTGGAACAACAGACTCTGGCTGTTGAGTAGATAGTATATCACACCCAACTGATATAGTTACTTCTGGATCGGCAGTTACTTGTATATCTTCAACTGTAGGTGTATTTAATGGAATATGAGTTTCTGACTGAACGGGGGATACAAGTTCAGTTATAACTTCTGAAGTGACTGGATGATTACAACTTGTGTCTTCAGACCTGTCAGTCACAGCAGATTTAGATACATTAGATCCTAGAAACTCATCATAAAAGAATTCAAATAACAAATCTAAATCAGATAAATGTGAAAATGAAGTAGAAGCATTATCCGAATTGTTCTTTGTAGAAATAGGTTCTGGACTGATCTGTCCAGAAGCTAATACTCCAGTGATAACGGGTTCTGAACTGAGTTGTTCAGAAGCCATTTCTTCATCGAATGTTACATTAACGCTCTCGACAACTGTCTTTCACTTCTTCAGATAAACACGATATGCTGCAGATATTGAAGAATAACCAATGAAGATGCCTTCGTCCGCCTTAGCACTGAATTTATTCAGACTCTCTCTGTCGTTAAGCACAAAACATTTACACCCAAATATGTGAAAATACTTGATTGTTGGTGTTCTGTTGTTTATCAGCTCATATGGAGTCTTTTGGAAACGGCGGTATACCATGGATGGATTTTGAGTATGACATGTAGTTGACACAGCTTCTGCCCACAGAAATAGAGGTAAGTCAGACTGGCTCAGCATAGTCCGAGCGGCCTCGACTAGCGTTCGATTTCACCTTTCGACTACTCCATTCTGTTCAGGTGTACGTGTAGCAGAGTATTGATGTGATATCCCGACAGATTCGAGATATTCTTCAACGATTTTGTTTTTGAACTCTGTGTCGTTGTCAGTTCTAAGAAACTTGACTTGTCTCTGCATATTCACCTGGGCCATATTTAAAAAAGTGATGAGAACTTCGGGCGTCTCATCTTTTGATCGAAGAAATTTGACCCACGTGTATCTTGAATAATCGTCCACAATAACTAACACGTATTTATTTCCTCCTAAGCTTTGTGTTCTCATCGGACCGCAGAGATCCATATGTAACAACTCTAGTGGAGAACTGGTACTTGGTTCAAGCTTCGGTTTATGTGCGGCTCTCTTCATCTTACCCTTTTCACATGCAGCACACAAGTATTCTTTCTCATATCTCAGCTCAGGAAGTCCTTTTACCAACTTATCTTTGACGAACTTGTTGATATAACGAAAATTCAGATGTGATAGTCGTCTGTGCCAAAGCCAACTTTGTTGCATCGAAGCTTTTGTCTATAAGCAAACGTGACTGTCATTCTAGACCTTTGAAAGATTGATGGTGTAGAGATTTGTCTTTCGCTTGCCAACTAAGAGTTCTGTGCCGTATTCAGAATGAACCGAACATCTCTTAGCTTTGAAGTTGACCTCTAACCCTTTGTCGCAGAATTTACCGATGCTAAACAAGTTGTGCCCTAAACCTTCGACATAACTCACCTTCTTAATCGTTATGTTGTCTTGAATGATGTCACCATATCCTAAGATTGGTGAAACTTGGTCGTTCCCAAATCTGACATTGCCGCTGAATTTCTTTGTATAATTAGACAATAAAGCTTTTTGCCCAGTCATATGCTTGGAACATCCACTGTCCAAGTACCACATATGCCGGGTCTGCAAGAGAAATCAGGAAACAATAACTTTAGGTACCCATTTAAAAACGGGTCCTAACAGATTAGCACATGATTTTGGTATCCATTTGAATATGGATCCTCTGTTCTTTTGAAAACCTCTAAAAACATTTAATTTTGAAGAATAAACATGATAAGATCCAAACCAATCAGAAGAATTATGAGAATAAGCAAAATCATTTCTCCGATAATGATAAGATTTAGTAGTAATAGAAGATAATTGAATCAATTGCTTTATTGAATATCGCTTGTAAGAAGTTACAAGGTTTTGTTTAGATGAAGCAAGTTGATCAACTACATAATTATCACTACTAACTGATCTATTACAAGAATTATCAGAAACTGATTCAGCTATCTCATCATCCTTTCTTTTTGGTCGCCATTCGGTTCTTGCTTTCGACCTTTTCTTCCTTATATCTGAAACAAAAGATTTAGATTTATTAGGAAAATCAAATTTCTGAGATTGAGTTTTCTTTTGTGTACCAGTGTATTTCTGTTTCTGTAATCGCAGTTTCTTATGTTTCTTACCTTGAGTATAATAATCAGCAGTTACAGAAACTGATTCACCAACCTTAGCTGATGATTCACCAATATTAAAACCACTTGGTAACACTTTTTTTTATAATACAAGTAGAATGATCAGGAAGAGGAGTGTTGAAGTCAAACATATCAATTTCTTCTATGCACCCATCATCAGAATTAAGAAAGTCATTTGCAGACTCAAATAAGTCATCAAAATTATCAGACGAAGTTTGAGGTGCCTTTGAAACTGTAGAACACTTTGTAGATTTAGATTGGAAAAAAGTGTTCTTTAAAACTGTAGAAAACACACTTTGTTCAATATCTACCAAAATTCTTTCATCAAAAACAACATTTTCAAGCTCAACTATTTTGCTTTCAAGAATGAGTGGAAGAACATAAACCTTTGCAGTTACAGGTTTTGCCTTCATCTTAGAAACAGAATAACTAGCAAAATAGTCATTTGAAAGAACTTTTGGTGTCTCTGAAAGATAACTATCATTTAACTTTGCATAGTTAAATGGTAGTTGCATTTTCTTTATGTTCTTTCTATTTTCAGTTTCTTTGGCCTCAACTTCTTCTGGTAATTTGGTAACAAATTTGGGTTTTAAATGAGTACGTTTACCAGCACAAACAAGAAAATCAAAATTATAAAGTGCTGGTTGTTTTCTGATGGCTTTCTTTAAGTAATGGGGGTTTTCAAAACCAAGACCCCATTTTTTCTTAACATCAGCCTCTTCGTTAGGTGCATTAAGAAAGATAGTTTGATTTGTTTGGCCTCTTGCATAGAGTTTGGCTTCCAGACCATTTACCTTATTATTCAAAAGCTTGTTCTCAACCTGCAATTTATGAATAGTTAGTGCATATTCTTTCTTCTCAAACTCAGACTTAGAAATTTTAACTTCAAAATCAGAAATCTTCTTTTCAAAACAATCTACTTGAAGTTTAGAATCAGAAGCAGACTTGCGTAAAGAATCAATTAGATCTTTGTTCCCAATAACAGACTTATTAAGCTCAAAGATCTTGTTGTTTCTTTTAGCAACTCTGTCCTTTTCTTTCTTCAATTTTATTTGAAGATCATTAAGCTCAACCATCATAGCTTCAATTTTGGTTATGAAATCTTTTTCAGTTAAGTTTAATACCTCATCAGCTGTCTCATCATCTGACTCATCATACTTGACCTCTTTTCCCATTAGACAGAGATGAGCAGTTTCTTCTTTCTCTTTGACATCCTCTTGATCAGAATGATCCAACCAAAATTCGTCCTCAGCCATTAATGCTATGCTTGATTCTTGTTGCTTGGCCAATAGCAGTTTGTTCTGATAATACTGAGAGTTTCGAACCTTCGACTTTCGACAATCTTTAGTAAAATGTCCAATCTTGCCACAGTCGTAGCATTTAATTGGATCATTTGCTGGCTTTTCAGCAAAGGTGTAATCATTCACGAACTTCTTCTTTTCTTCCGGCTTCCTTTCCAAATACCGGTTCTCTTCATATCGCTTTCCTTCAACTCTTTCTCGGTGCTCATGATTCTTAGAACTGGATGAAGAATATCTCTGAGAATTTGATCCCGACTTCTTGTAGAATTTCTTTTGGAAAGCTCGTGTCAGTAATATCATAGCCTGTTTAAGGCTTTCTCCATCATCTCCATCTGATTCAGATTCAGATTCAGAACTTGTAAGCACTTTCTTCTTTTTCTTTTTCTCTTTCTTTTCTTTCTTCTTCTCTCCGGCCACTAGAGCAATAGGATCAAAAACTTTCTCATCTTTCTTCTTCTTTTCACTTCTTTTCTCTTCAACTTCTTCTTCATTCTGACGCAAAGTCTCATAGACTTCGTGAAGAGGTATGTCGCTCAAGTCTTTCATCTGCTTCATCCGACGGGTATGTTTCTTCCATTCCGGTTGCAGAATGCTTAAAAACTTGACGTTGTTTTCAATTTGCTTCTTCTTCACTTTGTTCTTTGAGAGTTCGTTCAGAAGAAGCACAAACCTCTCATAGGTTTCTTCTAGGCTCTGATTTTCTTTTGCTTTGAATTCCTCGTAGCTATTGATGCAGTTAGCTACTTTCATCTGATTCCCTACTTTGGATCCCATCATCATTTTCTGCAACTGATCCCACATATTCTTAGCATTTGCCTTGTAGCTGTCTATTTTAACATATATGTCATTCGGGATACTTTGAAGAAGAAGAGATCTTCCTTGCTTATCAGCTTTATATCGGCTTTTCTGTTCTTCAGAATACTGAGCATATTCAACTGGAACTATTTTCATTTTCTGATCTCTTTCCTCAGTACCATCTTCACTATCAGATGAATCATCATCAGGTATTTGAACTGTGATTGGTACCATAGGACCTTCTATAATTGACAGCAGAATGTTTTCCCCATTTGCATGTCTGTCTACAAAATCCAGAAATTTGTCTTTCCACTGTTCGTATTCTCCTTTGAACAGAACAGGAGGCTTGACATCAGTGCCAATGGAAAGAGCGTCTTTGGAAGTCATCTTGAATGTACCTGTTTGAAAAAAATATGCAATAAGAAACTAGAACTGATCGTTAGTCCAAATATGAAATCACAAAAATACAAGAAATCTTGAAATAGAAATTCAGGAATTTTGATCACAATCAGAATTTTGTCCCCCTCCGCAGACTTAGCACGGGGGTCCCGCTACCCGGTTAGCGGGTGGGGTCAAGGGGCAGCGCCCGTAGAGAAAAAATTTTCACTATTAAAAGCCATATTATAGTTTTGAAAAATTCCTAGAAAATATTCTAAGTATGAAAACTCGCAGATCACTAAAAAAGCTTAAAACTCGCAGGCGCTAAAACTCGCAAACAACTATTCACAGAAAAACTCGCAGGCTTAAGCTTGCGTGTTTGTGAAACTCGCACGTAAAGAGTTGCGTGTTTTAATAAACTCGCTAGTTGCTGAAACTCGCAAGATACTGTTCTCGATGAAACTCGCTAATGCCTGAAACACGCAAGTAACTATTCACTGATGAACTCGCATATAGAGGCGTGCGTGTTTGAAAAACTCGCTAGTCGCTACTAGCGCGTTTTGACCAAACTCGCAGATGAACCAAACTCGCAGATCACTATTCCGGCTCAAACTCGCACCCTTCGACTAGCGCGTTTGTAGAACTTGCAAGTGTCTACTTGCGCGTTTCAACACTTAGAAACTTTTTCCCAAATATCAAACTCGCAGACTTAGATCTGCGCGTTTCTAGAACTCGCAGATAAAACCTTGCGCGTTTGAGACCAAATTCTTCAACTTGCGCGTTTTTGCGGATGAACTTGTGCGTTTCGTGGATCTTGCGCGTTCTTCAGTCTGTCGAACAAAAAATTGATTTTTCCATCTAATTTCGGTCCAATACTTGTCCAATTGATTTGAAACTTTGTAGGGATGCTCGATTTCAATATTCTAATAGTTTACAATACACGAATTACAACATCAAACACTCAAAATTACAATTTGATCTATGAAACAGTGTTCAAGAACTCGTGCCTTAAAAACTCAACAAAAACCAAAAATTCGAGAAAATTACAGTGCAATTGATGAATTAATATTTACAAACTCAATCAATTATACTTTTCTAACAAAATCTAATCAAAATCTACTCTAAAACCATAATAAAACTCGAAATCAGATCTGGACATGAAGAACACAGTGTCGACCATTTTTCTTGAATTGATTTCGATTTGGATCTGCTCTGATACCAATTGAGTGTCCTGTTTCTAGTTCCTAATCACAATCAAACAATCAAACAAATAACATATTTCAATTACCTGTTTGATTCCAATCAATTCAAACGATTTACAAGCTCTCTCTCTCTAGAACTCCTCTTTCTCTCTCTACAATTCTCTCTCTCGATACAACTCTGTTCTAGACTTCTAAACAACTAAAACAAAAATACAAGGTATTTATACCCACAACTAAAAACAAGGAAACTAAAATACAAAAACAAATACAAAGACTTTGACTTTTATTACAAAAGAACTTTGACTTTCACATGAGAGTTGACTTTCCACAACTTTGACTTCTTGAACTTTGACTTTTGTCTTCTTGATCTTGTATCCAACATATTTATGCTCTAACACAAGTCTTGAACAGGAAACAGAAATTCATGAAACACCTTTGAAACTTTGAAACTTCTTTCACAAACTTTTAACATCTTTGAAACAACTTTGAGGAATCTTTGATCTTGTATCTTCATCTCTTGTGATCTCTGGACTGTCTTCAGAAAAACAAACTTTCACAAATCTTGATTTATCTTTGAACAATCTTTCTTCAGAATCTTTTAAACTTTGTATCAGCGGAAGCATTTTGAATTGACTTTTGAACTCTCAGAATTTCTTCACAAGTCTTTTCACTTTGATAATTCTTCATGGCTTTGAAATTTAATCTTTATAAAATTCTCCCCCTTTTTGATGATTGTGAGCATCATGATCATCAAAACATCTTTAATTTTGACACAGTCTTTGATAATTTGATCACCCCCTTTGTATTCGAATAACAATCTCCCCTTTCAATGATAATTTGACAGTCGCCTCCCTTTGATCTGAATAGCTGAATCATGAACTGTATATACCCGAATCTTTTCAAATTCAGATATAATGAACGTGGTAACCCTGATTCAACAAATGAAACAGTTAGGAATGCCTGTCAGTAACACAAAGTTACTGTGTACAACGAATGTACAATTTAAGGAGTTGGTTTGAAGATGACTCCCCAGGACTTCCATTCAATCATTGAAAAACACAAGGTTTATCTATGAATGTTCTGATAGAAAAACAAATTTTCTGTGTGCTCGTGCTTGTGTATGAAAGAATTTAGCACAATGATTGTGTTTCAAAAGGCTCAAATTGTGTAAACTGTTGAGACAGCAACATGTATTACACGGACTCAATGTGCATGAAAGAAGTGCGAAGGTGGGGCAACTTTCCTTCTTTTTCAATATCTAAATCTTCCGAGTGAAGATTAGATAGCATATATGCTGCGTCCCCAAAGAAAATGAAACATTTCTTTGTTAAGAAAGAAATGAGTGGTTGGTGGGGTAATAGCAAGAGTTGGCATGGGCTCACTGCCTTTTTCAATGATGGTCACCAAAGAATGTGAACCAATCAGTAGATGTGGCTTCCCGGCTCAGAAAGTGGTAGGTGCAGAGTTCTGATATTCTTTTAACTCTGATCTCACACCCTCTTTCTTTTTAACATTATGCTCACTTCTAACCAAACTCTCTTTTCCATTTTTTCGCTCAGCACAATGAGAATAACTCAACCGGATGAGTTATCTCCCCCACTCTTGATTTTGACCCCTCACCCCTCAATCACTCAAGGATAACTTCCTGGGTAGGAAACACAGGTTGCGTGAATCCATGGAAGTTCTATTTAAGCTCACACACGAATCCCATGTTAGTCCTAATTAGAATCGTTGCTCAACAGTTTATCTGAACAATTAAGCACAAAGTGATAACAGTGTCAGAATGTATGCTCATTTCAAAATATAAATGAAATTTGAGCATTTGAACTTTGAAGATTTCTCAAAACAAGGATATTGAATGAATTAAATGAAGTCAAGAGAATTGTTTTGAGAATCTGACAATGTATTAATCAGATCAAATGAAAATGGTTAGGGTATCAAAGAATTAGAAATTTTGTTTATATGAACAAATATAAACAATTTATCAATGAAAGCACAAATATGAAAAAGATGAATGATGCTCAACAACTTTTAAAAGCAAACGGGGGTATTACCATCGAAAAATTGTTTGAATTTGAGACATGGTAATAACAATTTCAAATAAAATACTGAACCGGTGTGTGTGAATACTAGACAGTATATGGACAAGATAATACACAAGTATTGATCTTTGGAAACACACGGTCAGTTAAACATTAAGCTCAAAATTTGAAAAACATTTAAAAGCTCACTTCTGAATTCATGAAATCTTTTGAGAATAGAGAAGTGGTTTGAACATTTCAGAAACTGTTTTTCATGCTTGAAAGTTGTTCTTCTTTCAAACAATCAGAGATCTAGGACAGAAGATATTTTACCTTTTCAGCTCCCCCTCAAATCATGATTAAATGATTTATATCTTTTAAGCTCCCCCTGGATATTAGAAAAATATCCTTCTTTGATCGTTGAAAAACGGGTCCTAATCTGTCATGTGATCAGAAGCCACTTTATTCAGAACATTTAATAAAAAAAATAAAAGAAAGCAGTAAAACGTTTTTATAGTATGAGTTCTGATCTGAAATAATCAGAAGTCATCACCTTTACTCCCCCTTAAATTAGGCATCTGAGATATATCAGTTAAAACAGGATAGAGATCAGACACTCCTTTTTGAATTGTAGACCATCATATCAGAAAGATCTATCAGTAAAACAGTATAGGATAGAGATCAGATCAATTCTCTTGGGATGTAGACCACCATATCCATCGGATGCAAAAATACAGGAGTAAGGTCTTTTTGATCGTTGAGATCCGAGTCCTAAACTGTTATGTTTATAAGTGAAACTCCGTTGAAGTATGAGTCCTTAGCTGATGTGCTTAGAAGCCATAATCTTTCAGCTTTGAAGTCTGGGTTTTGATCTGTTGTGTTCAAAAGCCATTGTTCTCTTACTCCCCCTTGACTTGAGGTGCCTGCAACACAGAATCATTTTTCGGCTTTCGTACCCACTGGTATTTGGGTCCAGAAATGTTAGTTGCAGTTCGTGTGGGGGAATTCGAGTAAGAACCATACTAGAAATGATCACTGGTCTTGTGGATATGATCATGTGTACAACAGTAAGAACAATAAAATTTATTACCTGAAAACCAGAATAATTGATCTCTTGAGTATATAAGGTCAGGTTTACCTTTATGCTCTTTGTTCTTCTTTGCTTTGTGTGTATGTACACATGATGTCTTCCCTTTCAGCTCATTTTCCTTGTCATCCTTGACTGATTTCTTTTTCCAGATCATTTTCTCTTTCTTGAAACTTCTTCTTCTCGGATATGTACCTAAACCATCTAGATATTTCTCATAGAAAATGTTAGATCTACGAATCTGATCAAAAGATTTAATTGACCTTTGTGAAGAGACAAATTTCTAATTTGAACTTGAAGCAGACTTTTCAAGCTCTTTGATCTTTGAAGCAAAGTTGTCTCTTTCTTTAACAAGCAGGTCAATCTTCTTCGAGAACTCAGACTTCGTTTGTTGCTCTTTCAGTACATTTGCAGATAGTTCAGATAACTTGGCAGTTAGCTTTCAAATCTCGGTCTCAAATATGCTTCTTTCTTCTTCAAACCCTGTCTCAGCATCGTTTCTGTGACCGGATATTTCTTTGAAGAATCCCACATTCTTTTGTTCAATGACCTTCTTCTCTTTGTCAAACTTTTCTATTTCCAATATTAGTACTTTCTCAAAATCGGAAACTTGTTGAGAAAGCTTTATGCATTTAAGCTCAAGTGACTTCTTCTCTTCAAAACACTTTCTTGAGAAATCTGAGAACTTCTTTGAAAAACTTTTCTTTTCACTTTCAAAATTAGCTTTATCTTCAGTAATCTTTTGCTCCAAATCAGATATATTCTTTCTAAGCTCAGCATTCTCAGATTCCAATTTCTTAACTTTCTGCTCATTGCTCTCAACAGAGACTGTCTGCTGAATTTTAGCTTCTAACTCAGAAATCTTTCCTTTTAGATATGACACAATCGTTGGCCCTAACATCGTCCATTCAAGATAGTCCCATATCTCCTTTCCTGTTGACTTGTATAAATCTTTTCCTGTCAACTGATAGGTTTTTATGTGACCATTAATATCATGACGAATACTGTTAAACACAAAAGTTCGGGCTAAAATATCAGCTTTCTTTCTTTTCTCCCGATCCTCAGTACAATCTTCTGTTGGAGTAAGAGGTTTCATCTCTCCTTCAGTCAACGACAATCTGATATAACAACTCAGCTCATGTGTATCTACAAATTTGAAAAAATCAGCTTTCCACTGCTCGAATCTTCGTCTGAGCAAAATTGGTGAACTCATCGTGTTTCAAAAAGAATTTGACAAAATTATCATGAGTTGAAATGAATTCAAAAACAAAATACGAACAATCTAAAATTTTCTCTCTCTCAGAAAACTTTGAATGAGAAACAGCTTGATAAAAAAATGATCGTTCCCAAACAATTCAGAAAAATTTTGACTGAAAGTCAAAATCAGATCACAACAAAATAAACTCAGAAAAATTTTAACTCTAAAACTTTCAAATCACTGGAACTTTCAAAACACAGAACTGAAATTCGCAAACCAAATGAAACTTGAAATTCTCAGATTAACTGGATAAGCTCAAAAACTACATAAAACGAACTAAAAAAAATGAAAATAGGGACTAACATTGACAAAATACGAAACTAGTACGAAAAACAAGGACTAAAATTGAAAGAAAATACTAAGACTTGACGAAAAACGAGAACTCAAAATGAAAAAAATATAAAATCTAAAAACACAAAACTTAAAAAAACAAGAAGGACTAAAAATGACAAAACAAGAAATTACAAACTACAGGGACTAGAACTGTAAAAGCCTAAAACAGTAAACTGCAGGGGCCTAAACTATCAAACTTTAGAAAGAACTTAACTAAACTAACAAATCTAACGAAAAAGGACTAAAAATGGAACACATTTAATAGAAAAACTAACAAAGTTAACTATAGGGACCGAAAAAGACAAACTTTAAAAGATACTAACTAGACTAACACTACTAACTGAGAAATGGACTAAAAAAGTAAAGAAAACTAACGAAACTAACACTCTAGGACCAAAATGTCATTAAACTAACGAAACTAACGGAGATAGCGGATGTCCGTTAGTTTACTGTTCATCTTCTCCAAAATCAAACGAACTTTGAACTTCAATCGACGATATCTTCTTCGTTTCTCGACGAAAATCGATGAAACAAGTTGGAAAATACTCCTTGTTCACTCCAAAATCGATTCCAACGAAAAATATTCGAACATGCTGTGAGTGTTGCTCTGTATCTCGAGGTGAAAAACTCCGGCGATATGTATTTTTCGGCGACCAGTTTTCGCCCTTTTAAAGCTTTTAAACACCTGGAAAACACAAGAAATCAATAAAGGAACACGATGAAGAAGTTAAAATATTGAAAACATCATCTGAAAATTAAATCCGGCGGAAAACGTTTTTCCGGCGAGTTTTCCGGCGAAACTTCAATCACTTGTATCTCACTCGTTTCTTAACGAAAATCGAATCCGAAACTTGTTCTGGAATCCTTGTGACAAGTAGAACAATTTAGGACCAATTAGAGCGATCAAAAACACCTTATGCGAAGACCCACTTCGTGACTTTGAACGATGAAGTTTTCGTGAGAAGCTTGTGGTTTGCGTAAGAGTTTCAATGGGAAAACCTGTGGTTTGTGTAAGGTATGGCTTGCGAAAAGTTTGGTTTGCGTAAGGTAGATGAAATGCAAAGCTGTGGTTTGCGTAAGATGCCTAAAACGCAAAGCTATGTTTGCGTGAGTTATGTGAGGCGAGAACCTGTGGTTTGCGTAAGTCCTTCATTGCGCAAACTTGTGGTTTGCGTGAGTTCTTTAATCCACCGAATTCTTGATCTTTAATCCAATCAACTGCATCTACCGATTTGAAGACAAATTCTAGCCTCACCCGCTGTGATTTTCATGAAATGGATGAAATGAAGCTGTGATTTGCATGAAATGGATGAAATGAAACTGCAGCCACGTGTGGTTTGCAGCACCGATCAACAGACCCACTATTGTAAATGATGACCCATGATCAAATTGTATCTAATCATATTTTGAGAAAATAATTCATCAAAGATTCTCTTAATGGCACCATCCTACAATTCTATGGTTTGTGTAACCTGCAGTCAATCAAACTTTGCGCAAGTTCATGATGCTTTGCGCAAGATTCATGATGCTTTGCGCAAGATTCAAAAAATATCACGAATTACATCAAATTCGATCAAACCTGCAAATTGAAACTCAAAAACGTATCAGTATCATCGAAAATCAATACTAAACACAATTTTAAAAACAATTTCTGATTAACAACATCAAATCACAAAATTTTGATTCAACCAGTGTTCGAACTCCTTTTTCAAGAAAAATCCAAAATTCAAAAATTGATATTGATTTAGTTCGAAATTTGAGATGTAATCAATACAAGAAACAATTCAAAACACAAATCGAATCTAATGGAACCAAATTCTTGCAACAAAATCGATTTAAAAAAAAAATCCGGATGAACAGTAACTTCGCGTTCTTAAGAATTTTTAGAAAATCAATCTTTTTAATCAAAAACTCCAGAAATTGATTGAAATTCGTTATGAAAAACTTTCTGAAATTGTTTGGTATGGCTCTGATACCAATTGTTAAATAATAAACCCCAATCTTATCAAGCAATTCAACAAAATCAATCAAGAACAATGAATATATCTAGAGAGAGAAAGTAGATCTTGAAAGTCTTGAATCCCATAAATCTCACGTATCAGAATATTACATGAAAGTTCTTACAAGATTAACAAAGCCAAATCCTATTTATACCACAAACTAAAAGTAAAACTTAATGATTAAGAAAACAAGACAACTTTGACATTTCTTAAGACTTTGACATTGTTGACTTCTAGCATTGACTTTCCTAATAAATCTTGAATACAATATTTAGACTTAACATCATGTGTGGATACCGCTAGAGGAGGCCTACGTTGGTCCCTATTATGCTTCAATTGTATCATTTATGCATAGAAAAGTGTGTGTCCATATCACTAACGAAGATATAATCAACCGATTTAAAAGATGAAGAACCATAGTGAACAATTGTAGTACCTTATTTTTTATAATGAAACCAAATTTTTTTATAATGGGAAACGTTTAAAAAAACCGAACGATCTTTCTCATTTTAGTGATTAAGTCCATGAACTTTTTTTTGGGAATAAATTAGCCATTGAACTTTCTCATTTTGAATAAATAAACCATTGAACTTTAAAAATTGTTTACCTACATCCTTTTAATAAAAAAAATAGCTATAACCATCTAGGAAGGTTTCAAAATAAAAGACCTAACTCAGTTTTACCTTTCCTAAACCCCATGCACATAACTACATCACTCCTTGTCCTCGGCGCCCCATCATTGTCCGTTCTCCATACCACCCATCGTCGTTGGCCCTTGCCATCAATCTCCCTCTTTTTGATATGTTTTTTAGCCTTTCGATTCTCCATCTTTTACAACAACTTAATGGAGTATGAATGCCGGTCCACAATAATATCAAGTTTTATCGACAATAACACATAAACGATTAACCAACCTGTTTGATAAATAAACGAAGATGACAAGGATTGATGTTCGGTTTGAGCTCTAGATGTTTTCTCTCTTTTACACCGTGAGTGTGTGTGTTGTTTGTGTGTTATGATTGTCTAACTTGTCTAACACACTAAACAATCCACTTGCAATCTTAAACAATATTAAACTTAAACTAATATAATATCTAATAAGATATTATCTAAAACATAATATCTAATAAGATATTATCTAAACATAATATCTAAAACTAAACTATAATTAACTTTGAAATTTTATTACAAACGACATTAGACTAATATTTAAGAGTCGACTTTTTGGCATTAGCTTCAGATTGCGATCTTCAGATTGGATGATCTTGAATCCAATAAATCTGTGCGCTAACAATCTCCCCCTTTGGATCAAGATCATTCTAAAAAGATTTATCCAATAGATCTGTTTAATTCAATCTTCTCTTACAGCTCAGAAGATGCAATCTCCTTCTTTAGTCTTCAGAAGGTAACAATCTTCCCCTTTGATGTAGATAAACTCTCTTTCAGATTTTGGGAAGAAATTATCTCTAGTTGTAGCTCAGATTGTTGTAGCAAAGTATCTTCAAAGAAAATTTCTTGCAATTCAGCATGTCTTCAGAATACTTGCTCTAATCTTGTGTTGTTCCACATTTCTTGTGTTGGCTCTTTAGCGCTTCTCCCCCTTTTTGATGAAAAGAGGAACGAGTTCATCAAAACTTTATGTAAGAAATGTCCTTCATTTGGAGCCTCTGATCCGTCAATTCAAAACATATTCATCCAGATCTTTGCAAATCCAGACAAAATAATCGTGTAACACCTGAATCAACAAATGAATCAGTTAAAATGCCTGTCAGTAACACTAAGTCATTGTGTGTAACGAATACACGTTGGAAAGGAGCTTTGTGATGTTCACTCCCCCAGGGCTTCCATTTAATCATCGAAAACAACACAAAGGTTATTTCTATAAACGTTATGACAAAGAAACAAATTTCTTGTGTGTTCGTGCTTGTGATAGAAAGAATTAAGCACGGATGATTGCTTATAGGCTCAAAATTGTGTAAATCACTGAGACAACAGTAAGTTAAACACAGACTCAATGTGCATGATTGAAGTGCGAAGGTGGGGCAGACTTCCTTCTTTTCAATATCCAGATTTTCCAAATGAAAATCAGATAACAAATGTGTTGCGTCCCCCTTTCAAAATGTGAAACACTTTCTATTTGAGTAGAAAATGAGTAGCTGGTGAGGTTTGATCAAGAGTTGGCATGGGCTAGTTGCCTGTTTCAATAATGTTCACCAAAGAATTGTGAAACACTAGAATTGTGTGTTAGGACTGAAAGTCCTGAGTGTTGAAAGTAATATAAAGCATTTATAAGGGTTCAATATGTAATTCTTTAATAGTTGTTTTGTTAATGGGCCTAAAGCCCATTAGGCCTTATGCGCCACATATATAAAGCTTTATTTAGTTGAAAATGAGGTTAGACAGTTTAGAATGTTAGTCTCATAATTTTCAGATCTCTAGTCAATAGGTTTACTTTTCTTTGATCAGAAATTCTTTCTGTAAACCTGTAACCTTTGATTGAATATTAATCATATGACTAGAGGTTGTGTCTATACAATTGTTCATCATTGATTATTTGCTGTTGATTGCACTGTACATGGATCTACAATTGGTATCAGATCAAAGAGACTGAAGGTTTGATCCAGAAAAGGTTTGTCTAAAACTCTTAATTATTATTCTGGTTTTCTGTCGATTATCTGGTGTCTGGTTTGGTTTCAGTTTATCGATTATTTTGTAATCTATTTTATCTGAAAAATCGATTTTTTAGTAACAGTAGTCGATCGATCTGTTTATTGAAAATCTTATGATTATCGATCGATTTTTTTTTGGAAAATCAGTAAGTTTTTATCGGTCTGACTATCTGGGTTTTCTATCGGTCTGTTTTATTGATTTGCATATTTAATTGGTTACTACATACCTGGTGTCGATTATTTGCTAATCGATTGAATATCTTAGTTTATTAGGACGATTGTTCTTAAGAATCGTCGTGTTTATCGGTGTGTTCTTCGTGTTTATCGGGCCTTTAAGTTAATCTGTTTATCTGTTTATTATCGACCGGTACCCTGCTTTACCGGTTCACGATATCAACCGATACTTCTTTGACCGGTACCTTGTACTACCGAGACATTGCCTCGACCGAGTCTCTCTGTCGACCGTCCCTTTCGACCGGTACCCTGCATTACCAGTTTACCCTACTCGACCGATATCTTATCTCGACCGGTAAGCTTTGGCGACCGGTTAGTTGTTGACCGATAAGTCTTTGACCGGTACTCTATTTGTCCAGTCTTTCTTTCGTCCGGTACCTTGGTTGACCGACTCTTAGCGGTCGACCTATATTTTTTTTTGTGTACCGATATTTTGTTTAACCGATAATCACCGGTCGACCGGTACCTTGTCCCGACCGGTACCCAGCTTGACCGATAACCTGTGAACCGGTATCCTGTTGACCGGTACCTTCTGTCGACCGGACCCTTGATCGACCGGGTCCTTGTCCTATTCTGCTTATTATAGATATATTGTGTTTGGATCATCCTGCTTGTCTCACGATCATTACAGTGCAGCTAAGATAAAAGTTTAAACCCATTCAAGTTTCATCTTTTGTCAAGTTCAGTCCCTAGAAATCAAGCTTGTCAGAGCCGGATCGAATACATTCTATTCGATACGATCAAAATGGTGAACCCACCAAGTCTGCGATCCAAAGGAGAATATGAACGGTGGAAAGCTGATTTTTTGTATTTTGTAGATGAACATGAGGTGGGTCCCTATATCAAATTATCATTGACTAAAGGAGAGATGTAATCCCAAATTCCGACAGAAGCTTCTCCTGTGGAAAATGAGAAAAGAGATAGGGCTAATAATTTATCTCGAAATTATATGACAAGTAGTATCTCTTGTGACCTTTTTCGTGACATTTTGAGTGAAATTTATGGTCAAATAAATACTTACAAAATGTGTACTTCAAAAAGATATCAAAAAGTTAAAGTTGAAATGTGTATTTCAAAGAAATGTTAAAGTTGAAAGAATTGTCCGGAAAGAAGTATTTGTATTGGATATGGAGAGAGATATTTCAGAATTGAAGTTTGTTCAAAGTTGATTAGCAAAAGTTCAAAGAATTTCGAAAGCAAGCAGATTTTGGAGAAATATTATTTGAAGAAAGTTGGAGAAAACATTCAGAGCTAAAAATGAAGATAATTTCTTTCAATGTCTGAAAGAGGTTTGTTTATAATCCTAGGGGAGAATGTTACTATTCTTGAAGAACGGATTTTGAGAGAGATTGCTGAAAGTTGTTGAAGATACTGTGTTTATCAAAGAAAGGGGAGAGTGTAAATATTTCATGCTAATAGGGGGAGCATGTGAGTTGATTGAGTTTGTAAATCATGTTTGTATAAAAGGGGAGATTACAAGAGAAGATAAAGGTTGATCAAAGGGGGAGCTTAATCAAATCGAGCTTAAAGAGAAAAGATCGTATTGCCAAATCTTTTAGTAATGATCTTGATCCAAAGGGGGAGATTGTTAGAGCACATATTTATTGGATTCAAGATCATTAAGATTGAAGACAAAAGTTCAAGAAGTCAAAGCTGGAAAAGTCAACTCTCACTTAAAGTCAAAGTCTTTTGTTAATAAAGTCAAAGTCAGTGTATTTGTATTTTGTTTCTTTGTAATTGTTGGAGGTATAAATACCTTGTTTCCTTTGTAATAAGTAAGCAAGATTGTAAGTGTGTGAATTCAGATTGTGATTGAGAGAGCATATTAGAGAAGAGTTCATTGAATATTATTCTGGTGTGAGAAAGTAGAGAGAGAAAGTTGTAAGTTTGTAATCTTGATGAATGAATCAATGACATATGATTTCAAATTCTCATCTTGATTGTTTGTTAGCGATTAGAACTTGAAATTGGGAATAACAATTGGTATCAGAGCAGATCCAAATCGAAATCAAATCAAGAAATCAAGAAAAGTTTGTTGTTACTGTTCATCATCAGTGTTCATCGAAGTTCAAATCGAATTTCGAGTTTTAGTGCAAATTAGGTGTTGAAATCGATCAGAGTTTGTTCATATAGTATAATCGATCATGTTTGTATGATTTGATTTGTCAATTTCACTGTAATTTTCTTGTAATTTTGGATTTTGTTGAAGTTTTTGTTCACGAGTTCTAAACACTGTAATCGAGTCGATTTGTATAGATTTGTGTTTTAGATCGAAATTAGTTGATTGTATTGTGTTCTCAATGAATATGTGAGTAAATTCTCAAAGTTTGGTGCGGAAATTCAAAGTTTAGATTGAATTTTTGGTAAATCAGATGAAGAACACGCAAGGAAGCTGAAGAACGCACTAGATCTGCAAAACGCGCAAGTTATTCGTTAGAACGCGCAAGCTGAAGAACATCAGTGTTGGTCAAAACGCACAAGGCATTGTTAGCGAGTTCTAGAAACTCGCTGATCGAAGTCTGCGAGTTTGGAAAAGTTGGAATATTATCTAAGGACCAGAATGCGCACATAGTGGTTAGCGAGTTCTACAAACACGCTAATCGAAGGGTGCGAGTTTGAGCCAGAATAGTGATCTGCGAGTTTGGTTGATCTGCGAGTTTTATCAAAACGCGCTAGTAGTGACTAGCGAGTTTCTCAAACGCACACGTCTCTATCTGCGTGTTTATCAGTGAATAGTATCTTGCGAGTTTCAACAATCTGCGAGTTTCAGTGTTCTGCGAGTTCCACGGTGATTTGCGAGTTTTCATACTTAGAATTTTTTTCTGAGAAATTTTTAAAACTGTAATATGCCCTTTAATAGTGAAATTTTTTTCTCTAGGGGGACATAATTCTTTTTGTGATCAAAATCTCTGATTTTTTTTAAAGTTTTTCTGTTTTTTTTTAGATTTCATTTGGATTAACGATCAAGTTCAAGTTCTTTTTGTAATAGATAATTCAAGATGAGTTTTTCAGCAGAAGAGGTAAAGGATTTCACTGTAAATGATTTCATGACTACAATGGAAGCTATGATGGTTAAAGTTGAAGATCTTCAAGATAAATTGGTAAAGGAAAAGGACAGAGTTACTAGAAGAAATCAGAAGATCTTTGAGCTTAATGTTAGTGCATTAATTGTATACAAGATTTAATTGGGAAAGCCTTGTAAAAAGCCTTGTAATTGAATAGTCAAAGGAAGTCAATGAAAGTCAAATAGTGAGAAGTCAACATAAGTATTAGAGGTGTTGAAGTACTTGAGAGTTTGTTCAAGTACTTGAGAGTTTGAATGGATCCTTATTCAAGTTACTTGAGAGCTTAGTTGGATTACTTGAGAGTTTACTAGTTCATATAAATAGGTTTAATTCTTGTAATTTTGTAAGAGCTTAATGTCATAATTCAGATTTACTTTCTCTCACTACTCTCTCTGTAGAATATATACACTGTTATATCATGATCTTGATTGAGAGTGTTTGAATAGCTTGCTTGATCTGGGAATACAATTTCAATTGGTATCAGAGCATACCAAACTGTTTCAGAAAGATTTGGACAGAAAATTGGGATTAATTTCTGGAATTTTCAAGAAATTTTCAAGAACACATAGACGATCATTGTTGAAAATTTTCTAGATTGATTGTGAAAATGATTCACATGATTCGTATTGTTTGATAAATTTGTTTGAATTCACAGATTAATCAAAGAAACAAGCTTAATTGTAATTTTGGATCTAATTCTTGAAATTCAAAATCACACAGATTTTTTTCTGAAAATATGGACTTGGATCGAATTTTCATTGTTTTGTTGATGTTAGATCATAAGAATGATCTTGTTGTGATCCAAATCTGATTTAAAACACATCTTATTTTCACTTGCACAAGATTTAATCACAAAATCAGATTGCATTCTTCGAATTCGTGGATCTTGAGTAGAAAAAAATGTCGAACTCTGTGATTAGATTTTTACACTGTAAATTGTCATTTTTAGTTACTTTGATTTGTTAGAAAAGTGTTTAAAAGTGTTTTTCGATAATTTATTTGCAGGTTTTGAAGATCAATTTTTCAATTAATCAATTTGGATCGATTGGTCAAATAAAGAACCTGAAGAACACGCAGAGTTCTTGAAGAACACGCACATCAAATCACTAATCTTGCGAGTTTCGAATTCTTCGATCTGCGAGTTTGAAAAAACACACAGACAGGCATGAGCGCGTTCTGTAAATCCGCAAGACCTTATCTGCGCGTTCTAATGTTGCTTCAGCTTGCGAGTTTGAGTATCAAATTCAGTCTGCGCGTTTCAGACTGATTTGACTTGCGCGTTTAGGCACTTGTGCGTTTCATACTCAATTCGATTTGCGCGTTTAGGCACTTGCGCGTTTTAGTCTCAATTCGACTTGCGCGTTTGAACCATTCGACTTGAGCGTTTCTGAAATCCAATTTCGTTTGCGCGTTTTACAGTCTGCTCGTTTTGTGAATTTCAATTTCACTTAATTTGTGATTTCAAATTCAAATTGACATGTTCAATTTCAATTGACTTGCATTTCAATTTTAATTGATCCGTTCAATTTCAATTAACTTGGATTTTTTTTTTCAATCTGCAGGTAGAGTTTGATATCATCGATTTGATTCACAGCCTGTACGAAATTCAATAGATTTTGAATTGATTTGCGCGTTTGAAAGAGATTGATTTGCGAGTTTGAATTCAAGAAAATTAGAATTCCAATTTCATTTGGGTTCTTTTTCAAATCAATTGATATGCTGATTCAATTGATGTTTCAAGTTTTCAATTGCAGGTTCTAATTGATTTCATTGGAAGTGATCTGCGCGTTTCAGTCTCGAATTCAGCTTGTACGTTTCAGATATTTGTTGCGTGTTCTGATAAATTGCTTCGATTCATAAGTCGTTTGCAAATCTTTGGTTCATGGTTTGATTTGTGCATTATAAACCCAAATTGATTTGCACATTTCGACTAATCCATTTAATCTGCAGGTCGAGTTGTACAGGACATCGGTCCTTTTCACACAGGTTCTCAAAGTGACCTTGGTCGCTGAATTGAAGTATTTTGCGATTAAATTTGATCTGAGTAATTTAGTTTTGCGCAGAGGATTCAATTGGTTCAATTAAGTTTGTTTTGCTATTCAAGCTAATTGATTTGCACGACCCAATTTAATTGATTTGAGTGTTCCAATTCCATTTGATTTGCATATTTCAGTTTGTATGTGTGGCTATATGAAATGTAATTTTCATGAGTTTACACAGTTTATGATCAGTTTGCATCTGAATACATATCAATCACACAGCTTGCATCTGTGAGTAAGCAAGTTTCACTTGGTTTGAACTGTAACTTTGTGAGTTTTAAAATTGTTTGATCTGCAAGCTATACATGGTCTGCACAGTAAGTGAGTTTCAGTTTGACAGATAATAAGTCTGCAAGTTCATAACACAGGTTTTGTTGTCTGATTTTCAGTTCATAACAGGTCCTGCAAATTTAAAGGATCTGCAAGTTTTGTTCATTTGATCTGTGATTCCATAAACCACAGCCTGCAAGTTTTGATCAGCCTACTGTTTGCAAGTTTTCACAGAACATTAAACGAAATATGCAGTCTGCGAGTTTGTGTATTAAGCAGCCTGCGAGTTACATTAAGTCTGCGAGTTTTACTCCTTGCAATCAGTTCAAGCATCTGCGAGTTTACGGATATTCAGTCTGCGAGTTTAATGCTACAAACCATTGATCTGAGAGTTCTATTAGTTTTCACAAAGTCTGATTGAATTCATTTTGCACATTTCACAAAGTTGAATTCATAGTATGAGATTTCAACAGACTAAATCCTCTGCAAGTTCAGTTCATATAGTCCAGTGTAATTGGTCTGCGAGTTCTAAAAGTTTCATTTGATTAAGTGATCTGCAAGTTCAAAGTAGCCTGTGTGTTCTGAAAAATTCTGAAAACACAGCCTGTAATCAGTCTGTGAATCAGTATGTGAATTTGCAAGTTTTACAAATTTCTTGTTTATTTGATCTGTGTGTTTTTATGTATCTTGCAAGTGTAAAGGATCTGTTTGGTGCACTGTTTTCAACACAATTTTCAGTTTGTATGCATTGTTTGGATCTGTGTTTCAGTTTTTGAATTTTAACAGTTTGCACAGTTTGGTTTGTAAGTATTACTGCAGTTTTGTTTTAACAGTTTGCACAGTTTGGTTTGTGAGTATTAGTGCAGTTTTGTTTTAACAGTTTGCACAGTCTACAAGTTTGGTCTGCACAGTTTGTAAGTTTGATTCATGTGTAGTTTGTGAGTTTAAAAGTTCACATGGTCTGCTATTTCAAGCAATTTGGTTAAGCAGCCTACTTCAATGTATCTGTGATCAAACACAGTTTGTGAGTTCTGCATATTCTCAATACACAGTCTGCAAATTTGTGATTAATCCGTCTGTTAGTACTAGTCTTGGGAATTTTTCAAGTGCAAATTTCAAGCGGTTTGAGAAATCCAGAGACAGAAAATTTTTCAGAGATATTTTTTTTCTAAGTTTGACTTTCAGTCAAATATTCTGAACTGTTTGGGAACGATCTTTCCTAATCAAGCTAATCATTCAAGATGTTTTCTACAGGTAAACATTCTACAGAGAGAAAGCGAATGATCAACAACAAAGATTTGGAGCCTATCATTTTAATTCCACGTATTATAGTGGATGGAAAGGAAATAGTGCCTGAGATACCAAGAAAAGAAGCTGAACAAGATAGACTGAAAGATCAGAATTCAGAGCTTCTTAAGCAAATTCAGGAGTTGAAATTTAAATTGTCAAATTCTGATAAAACTCCTGTTTGTACAAAATGTACCGATCATGCTAAATCCGATTGTGCAGGTATCATCAGTGCAAAAGAGAAAGAGATAAAAGAGAAAGAGAGAATTGTTGCTTTAAAAGAGAATATTATTCTAACATGTGAGAAAGAGATAAATCTCAAAGATAGAAAGATTACAAAACTTAAAAGCCAACTGAAGCCAACTGAACAAACGTCATCTGCTCTACAAGATGAATCAGTTGAGCTTCAACACAAGTTTAAGGCTTTTGAAGACAAGATCTTTGCGTTGGAAGCTAAGAATGCTAAATTACTGAAAAGCATCCAAGCAGAGAAAGAAAAATCAAAACTGGAGACATCTTCAATTCAACAGATGTCTGATTTTTCAAAGAAAACACTCCAAGAGAAAAAGGATCTGGAGCTTAGATACGTAAAACTTTCTAAACAAGTGTCGGAATTCAAAAAGATAATAATTACTGAAAGAGACACATTTGCAAAGGAAAGTCAAGTTCTTGAAGCTAAAATAACTGAACTTCCCACACAGATTTCTACTTTACAAGACTTGCTTGAAAAAGAAAGAAAATGCTTTAAAGAAAACAAGAGGTCTTATGAGCTTGAAAAGAAAAACGCAGAAAAGAGAAATAGTGGGATTTTCAAAGATATTTCTGAGAAAAACAAGAACTTGGAAACAAATTTTGAACAAGAACGTTCACATTTTGAATCCGAAATATCTAAGATTCAATCCAAAATAACTGTTCTATCATCAGATATCCAAAAAGAACAGAAGACAAGATCTGATTTGAAGCATGAGTTTTACACACTGACTTCTGAAAGAAACATTTTGTCTGAAAAGATAAAAAGCTTAGAAGCTGCAAACGTTAACTTGTCAGAAAAGATTATAGCTGATGTGATTAGCCAATCACCTGTTTGATCATTCAACAGAATCAGTCTGTTCTTTCAAAACAGGTTCAAGTTCTATTAATGACAAAAATGTTTTCAAAAATAAAAGTGTCAAACCAATCATTGTCAAATCAAGTCAGATCAGACCATCAAATTTGTTTTATGATAAATCTGTTGATGGTTCAGCGAAATTCTATGTCAAATCTCTTGGAAAGCAATCTAAAGAAAAATCAGATGGTCTGGCGAGTGAAGGATTCTTCAAAAGAGAAGAAGAAAGACAAAGCATCTGCATCCACAACCAATGCTAACAAGAACAATGTGCATAAAGGTAACTCTTTTGGCAATTCTGATATATATTACTCGACTAATCATTTGATCAGGGTTGCTCAAAAGAAGATTTGCTGTTCTTACTGTGGAGCACATGACTTTGTAAGTAAAAATTTTGTTAATTACTGGTATGGTTCATATAATGTAAACCCCCACAAGAACTGCAACTAACACTTCAGGACCCAAATACCAGTGGGTACCAAAAGCTAAAACTGTGTTGCAGGCACCCAAAGTTTAAGGGGGAGCATGATGTTTGACTTCTAGACAAAACAGTCTAGGACTCGTACTTCAAAGTACAAGTTTATGGCTCTTGAATAACATAGTTCAAGACCCGCACCTTAATGTAAAGACTATGGCTTCTGATCACATGACAGATCAGGACCTGTTCTTTCATGTTCAAATATGGATATTCTGCAAATATCCAGGGGGAGCTTACATGATATAAATCATTTTATCATGATTTGAGGGGGATCTTAACAGTAAGTATCTTCTAATCTCGATCTGTGATTGTTTGAAAGAAGAACAACTTTCGAACATGAAAAACATTTTCTGAAATGTTCAAACCACTTCTCTATTCTCAAAAGATTTCATGAATTTAGAAGTGAATTTTTAAATGTTTTTCATATCCGAGCTTTAATGTTTAACTGACCGTGTGTTTCCAAAGATTAATACTCGTGTATTATCTTGTCCATATATTGTAAAGTATTCACACACACAGGTTCAACACTTTATTTGATTTTGTTATTACCATGTCTCATAACGAAACAATTTTTCGATGGTAATACTCCCGTTTGCAATTCACTGTTGCTGAGCATTAATCATCATTTCCAAATTTGTGCGTTCATTGCAAAATTGTTTATATTCGTTCATATAAACAAAATATTCAGTTCATTGATACCCTAACCATTTTTATTTGATCTGATTGATACATTGTCAGATTCTCAAAACAATTCTTTTGATTTCATTTCTTTCATTCAATATTTTTGTTTTGAGAGATCTTCATTGTTCAAATGCTCAAATTTCATTCAAACTTTTAATGAGCATACATTTTGACAATGTTTTTCATACTCTGTGCTTAACTGTTCAAGTTAAACTGTTGAGCAACTATTCTTTCTAGGACTTACATGGGATTCATGTGTGAGCTTAAAAAGAACTTCCATGGATTCACGTAAACCAGTGTTTCCTACCCAGGAAGTTATCCTTGAGTGATTGAGGGGTGAGGGGTCATAAATCAAAGAGTGGGGGAGATAACTCATCCGGTTGAGTTTTTCTCATTGTGTGGAGCGGTAAAATGGAAATGAGAGTTTGGTTAGAAGTGAGCATAATGATAAAAAAAAGAGGGTGTGAGAACAGAGTTAAAAGAATACCAGAACTCCGCACCAACCACTTTCTGAGTCGGGCAACCACAAAATCTGATTGGTTCACATTCTTTGGTGATCATCATTGAAAAAGGCAGTGAGCCCATGCCAACTCTTGCATTAACCCCACCAGCCACTCGTTTCTTTCTTAATAAAGAAATGTTTCATTTTCTTTGGGGACGCAACATATCTGCTATCTAATCTTCACTCGGAAGATTTAGATATTGAAAAAGAAGGAAAATTGCCCCACCTTCGCACCTATTTCATGCACATTGAGTCCGTGTAATATCTGTTTTTGTCTCAATAGTTTACACAATTTGAGCCTTATGAAACACAATCATTGTGCTAAATTCTTTCATACACAAGCACGAGCACACAGAAAATTTGTTTTTCTGTCAGAACATTCATAGATAAACCTTGTGTTTTTCAATGATTGAATGGAAGTCCTGGGGAGTAATCATCAAACCAGCTCCTTAAATTGTACATTCGTTGTACACAGTAACTCCGTGTTACTGACAGGCACTTCTAACTGTTTCATTTGTTGAATCAGGGTTACCAAGTTCATTATATCTGAATTTGAAAAGATTCGGGTATATACAGTTCATGATTCAGCTATTCAGATCAAAGGGCAGAAAATGTCAAATGTATCTCAAAGGGGGGAGAATATTTGAAAAAGGGGGAGATTCAAAGAAAGTGCTGAAATTGAGAAAGTTTTGATGATCATGAAGCTCACAATCATCAAAAAGGGGGAGATATCTACAAAGATCAATTTCAAAGTCATCAAAGAAGATGTCCAAAGAAGATGTCAAAGTCAAAAAGACTTACGGAAAGATTCTGAAGAAACAAAGACGATTCAAAGACAAATTCAGATAACTCGTGAAAGTTCGTTTTTCAAAAGACGATCAAGAGATCAGAGTGATAAAGATAAAGTTTTTGAAAGATTCCTCGAAGTTTCAAGTTTCAAGTTTCAAAGATTTCAAAAGATTCCTGAAGATTTCAAAGTTTTGTTCAAGACTTGTTGACTCTCCACAGATGCAATGTGAAAGACTTTTCAAGCTTATCTGAAGATTCTTCAAAGACTAAAGATTGTTAGAGCTTCAAAGTTCTACAGATGTCAGAGATAAAAGTTGAAGAATCAAGCGCTGAAGACTAATGTCAAATTTTTATTAAATCTTGAATACAAAGGGGGAGAATGTTAGTGCATTAATTGTATACAAGATTTAATTGGGAAAACCTTGTAAAAATCCTTGTAATTGAATAGTCAAAGGAAGTCAATGAAAGTCAAACAGTGAGAAGTCAACATAAGTATTAGAGGTGTTGAAGTACTTGAGAGTTTGTTCAAGTACTTGAGAGTTTGAATGGATCCTTATTCAAGTTACTTGAGAGCTTAGTTGGATTACTTGAGAGTTTACTAGTTCATATAAATAGGTTTAATTCTTGTAATTTTGTAAGAGCTTAATGTCATAATTCAGATTTACTTTCTCTCACTACTCTCTCTGTAGAATATATACACTGTTATATCATGATCTTGATTGAGAGTGTTTGAATAGCTTGCTTGATCTGGGAATACAATTTCACTTAATAAGACTATAATTGAAAACAAAGATCAGATTGATTCTCTACGAAAATCTGCTTCAGTTTTTAAACATGAAAAAGATTGTTTTGAAAAGAAGATTTTTGATGTTGAATCTAAATTTTCAAAGTCTGATTTAGAAAAGAAAAAATTTGTACTAACCATTTATAAATTCCAGGTTGAGAACGAGAGTATAACGAAAAAGGTAAATGATTTGGAAGCTAAACTTCATGTGATTGGTCAAACAGATCATACCATTTTTCTAAATACACCCATTGAAGATTCTGATCTTAAAGAGAAATGGGGACTCGGTTATGATAACCCCCATTACTTAAGGAAAGCCATCAGAAAGCAACCAGGGTTATATAACTTTGATTATCTTGTTGCAGCTGCTTATCATCCTCATTTAAAACCCAAGTTTGTTACCAAAGCATCAGAAGAAGTTGAGGCAAGAGAAGATGACAATAGAAAGAATTTAAAGAAATGCAACTACCATTTCGCTATGAAAAGCTGAATGATAGTTATCTTTCTGACACACCTAAAGTTCTTTCAAACGATTATTTTGCTACATATTCTATTTCTGAGATGGAGGTAAATCCTACAACTGCAAAAATTTATGTTCTCCACTCATTTTAGAAAGCAAAATAGTTGAACTTGAAAATGTTTTATCTGATGAAAGAATTTTGGTCGACATTGACCAAAGTGTGTTTTCTATTGTCATAAAGAACACGATTGTTCAAAATAAATCTATAATGTGTTCTAAAGTTTCGAAGGCACCTCAAACTTCAACTGATAACTTTGATGACTTATTTGAGTCTTCAAATGATTTTCTAAATTCTGATGCGGGGAGTATAGAGGAAATTGATATGTTTGATTTCAATGCTCCACTTCCAGATCATTCTCCTTTTGTCATAAATGGTTAAGGCATTGTAGACAAGGAACAAAGTCTGATAACTGAGAACTCTGAGCTTAAAAAGAAAATATCAGAATTGGAGATAAAAATGGCTAAGGACAAAGATGAGTTTGAAAAGAAGTTCTCAGAGCTTTCCAGGCAGAGTTGTGAAGAGAAGAAGGTGATTGAGCTTAAATGTTCTAAGCTTTCTCAACAGATTTATGATTTTGAGAAAGTTATCATTTTGGAAAGAGAAAAGTTTGCAAAAGAGAAAAAGGCCATAGAGCAAAAAAATGTTGGATTCTTTAAGGAAATATCTGGTCAGAGAACAAATGCTGAGAAGGGTTTTGAAGTTGAAAGAAGTATTTTTGAGGAGGAGAGAAGGAAATTAACTGCAAAGCTATCTGAGCTATCTACAAATGCATTGAAAGAGCAGAAAGCGAAGTCTGAGTTCAAGACGAAGATTGACCAACTTATCAAAGAAAGAGACAATTATTCTTCAAAGATAAAACAACTTGAGAAAGTTATTTCTAAGATGGTGGTGGTAACTGAGTTTAAGACTCCAGAGTCAATTATCCACACACCTAGAGATGATTCAGCTGATTCGGAATGCTCATTCAAGACAGCTGCAAGATCATTTCATAAGACTGTTTCTTCCAAAAGGTCAGTTAAATCTTTTGATCAGATTCGTACAACTAACATTTTCTATGATTGGAAAATAGATGGTTCAGGTACACACAGGAGAAGAAGGAGATATAAAGAAGAGAAACTGGTATGGAGAGTGAAACCAATTGAAGAAGAGAAGAAAGATGGAAAGAAAGATGAGCTGAAAGGTAAAACATGTGTACGTGAGACTAAAGCCAAGAAGAACAATGTGCTGAAATATAAACCTGATCATATATACACTAGAGATCACTTAGTCAGGATATCACGTAAAAAATATTACTTTTCTTACTGCTGTACACATGATCATGTTCACAAAACAAGTGATCATTACTGGTATGGTTCTTATTCGATTACTCCCATACGAACTTCAAGTAACACACATGGACCCAAATACCAGTGGGTACCAAAGCCGAAAAGTGAATATGTGTTGCAGGCACCTACAGTCAAGGGGGAGTAAGAGAACTAAGGCGTCTGAATAAATCAGTTCAGGACCCGTACTTCAACGGAGTTTGACTGCTAAACACAACAGTTTAGGACTCGTACTTCAGTGATCAAAAGAGATACTACTCCCGGGCTGATAAGAGATTGTACTCATATACTCAAATGAGGAAATCAACCTTCAAGGGGGAGTACATAAGTTTTTCTGGAAATATGTTTTCAGAAGATATGACGAACTACACTTCAGGAGGAGTTGTAGATCTCTATCATCTGTCTTTTACTGACAAATTTCAGATGCATATTTTTAGGGCGAGTAAAGAATTATGATTTCTGATTACTTCATATCAGAACTCGTACTTTAATCGTTTTACTGTTTTATGTCTTTTACATTCAAATAAATTTGTGAATAAAGTTGCTTTGACTAGACTTTGAGACTTGTGCAGGATGAGAGAAGCTTAAAAGATCATATCATTTTGACTTAAGCATGACTTCATGAGATTTAAGACGAAGCTAAAAGGTAAATTTCTTATCTTAATCTCAAATGTATCTGAAAGAAGGACAACTTTCAGATATAGAAAACATGTTTTTAAATGTTCAAACCACTTCCTGATTCTTCAACAGATTTTATAATTTAGAAGTGTGATTTTAAATGTTTTCATTTTATTTTTGTGCTTAATTGATAAATAAACCGTGTGTTTCCAAAGATAAATACTTGCGTATTGTCTTTTCTACATACTTTCAAGTATTCACACACACCGGTTTGAATTTTTGATCAAATTGTTCTTACCATGTCTCTAAATTGAAACAATTTTTTTTTCGATGGTAAGACACTCCACTTGTACTATAAAGAATTTTGAGCGATATTTTATTTCGAAACGTCATTTCAAGAATGTCTATATTTTTGTTTCGTATACACAATTTCCGTTATTCTTGACCATAAGCCTTAATTGATATATCAATTCATTTCTGATCATTTTCATACAATGTCAGATTTTCAAACAAGTCTTTTGCATTCATGTTCATTCATTCATATACTTGTTTGAAAATGCTCAAATCTTCATGATTATATTTTATGAGCATACATTCATCTGACACTTGTATATGAGCTTTAACTGCTAAAGTTAAACCATTTTTTTTAGCAACATTATGCTTTCATAGGATTATATGGGTTCTTTGTGCTAGGACTTACATGAACTTCTATGAAATCACGTTAACCAGTGATTTTTACCCAAGAAGTTAATCCTTAGAGATTGAGTGTGAGGAGTCTAAAAGAAATGAGTGTGGGTGTGATGAGGTAAAATGTAAAGGAGAGTTTGGTTAGTAGTGAGCTTAATGATCAAAAGAAAGAGGGTGTGAGAACAGAGTAAAAGAATATTAAACTCTGCACCAACTACTTTCTGAGTCGGGCAACCACATTACTAGCGTTTCACAATTCTTTGGTGAACGTTATTGAAATAGGCAACTAGCCCATGCCAACTCTTGACTTTCACCCCACCAGCCACTCATTTTCTTCTTAACAAGAAAATGTTTTATATTTTCAAGGGGACGCAGCATATAATCTATCTGGTTTTCATTTGGAAAATCTGGATATTGAAAAAGAAGGAAGTATGCCCCACCTTCGCACTTCAATCATGCACATTGAGTCTGTGTTTATCTACTGTTGTCTCAGTGGTTTACACAATGTTGAGCCTTATTAAAAGCAATAATTCATGCTTAATTCTTTCTACACTTGCACGAACACACAAAGAATTTGTTTCTTTGTCATAACATTCATAGAAATTGCCTTTGTGGTGTTTCGATGATTGGATGGAAGCCCTGGGGGAGCGAACATCAAAAAGCTCCTTTATATTGTGTATTCATTACACACAGTGACTTCGTGTTACTGACAGACATTTTAACTGATTCATTTGTTGATTCAGGGGTTACATGTTATTATTTTTGTCTGGATTTGCAAAGATCTAGATGAATACTTGGTTATGGATCACAGAATAAGAGGCTCCGTTTGACAGATCAGAATGGTCAAAGACATTTCTTGGACAAAGTTTTGATGATATCGATGCTCTAATCATCAAAAAGGGGGAGAAGATAAAGAAATGTGTGATTCAAAGAAATGTTAAAGTTGAAAGAAATGTCCGGAAAGAAGTGTTTGTATTGGATATGGAGAGAGATATTTCAGATTTGAAGTTTGATCAAAGTTGATAAGCGAAAGTTCAAAGAATTTCGAAAGCAAGCAGATTTTGGAGAAAGTTTATTTGAAGAAAGTTGGATAAATCATTCAGAGCTGAAAATAAAGATAATTTCTTTCAATGTCTGAAAGAGGTTTGCTTATAACCTTAGGGAAGATTGTTACTATTTTTGAAGATCAGACGTTGGGAAGATTGTTGAAAGTTTTTGAAGACAAAGCTAAAGAAGAATTTTATTGTGTTAAGGGGGAGTTTGTAAATCATGTTTGTATCAAAGGGGAGATTACAAGAGAAGATAAAGGTTGTTCAAAGGGGGAGCTTAATCAAATCGAGCTTAAAGAGAGAAGATCGCATTGCTAAATCTTTTAGTAATGATCTTGATCCAAAGGGGGAGATTGTTAGAGCACATAATTGTTGGATTCAAGATCATTAAAGTTAGAAGACTGAAAGGTCAACAATACAAGAAGTCAAAGCTGAGAAAAGTCAACTTTCACTTAAAGTCAAAGTCTTTTGTTAATAAAGTCAAAGTCAAAGTCAATGTAATTGTAATTTGTTTCTTTGTAATTGTTGGAGGTATAAATATCTTGTTTAACTTTGAAAGTCAGTGTGATTCAGATTGTAGAGAGAAAGCAAATTAGAGAAGAGCTAGTTGAATATGTTTCTAGTGAGAGAGTTTAGAGAGAGAAAGTTGTGAATTTGTAATCATTGTTGTTTGATTCAATGACATATGATTTAGAATCTCATCTAGATTGTTTGTGATCATTTAGAACTTGAAATCTGGGAATAACAGACAAGAAAAGAGTTGTGGGATTGCACTGAATGGTTGATATTAGGGCCAAGGGAATTATTAAAAGGAAGAGAATTGGAATCTGAGAACTCTAAGCTTAAAAGAAAAATATCTGATTTTGAGCAAAAGCTCGCCCAAGATAACTCCGAATTTGAGAAATCATTCGCAAAGAAGTTCTCAGATTTTTCAAGAAAATGTGCTGATGAGAAGAAAGCAGTTGAGCTGAAATGTATAAAGCTCTCTCAACAAGTATCTGAATTTGAGAAAGTAATCATCCTTGAAAGAGAAAAGTTTGCAAAAGAAAAGAAGGCCATTGAACGGAAGAATGTTGGATTCTTCAATGAAATATCTTACCAAAGAAAGGATGATGAGAAGGGATTTGAAGAAGAAAGATGCACATTTGATGCTGAGATCAAAAAGCTTACTGAGAAGCTATGTGAAATATCTGCAAATGCACTAAAAGAGCAGAAAACGAAGTATGAGTTCACAAAGAAGACTAACCTGCTTGTTAAAGAAAGAGACAACTTTGCTTCGACAATTAAAGTGCTTGAAAAGTTTGTATCAAGTTCAAATCAGAAAAATGTTTCATCAACAAGGTCAGTTAAATCATTTGATCAGATTCGTAGTACTAACCTTTTCTATGATAGAAATATAGATGGTTCAGGTACACATCAAAGAAGAAGGAGATACAAAGAAGAGGAACTGGTCTGGAAGAAGAAACCAGTTGAAGATGAGATGAAAGAAAAAGAATCATGTGTACATGCGTTTAAAGCCAAGAAGAACAATGCACGTAAAGGTAAACCTGATCATATCTACTCGAGAGATCAATTAATCAGGTTGTCAGGTAAGAAATAATATTGTTCTTATTGCCGTACACATGATCCTATTCACAAAACCAGTGATCATTTCTGGTATGATTCTTATTCCGTTTCCCCCACAAGAACTGCAACTAACATTCATGGACCCAAATACCAGTGGGTACCAAAGTCGAAAACTGATTCTTTGTTGCAGGCTCCTACTGTCAAGGGGGAGTAGAAGAACAAAGGCTTCTAAGTAAATCAGCTTAGAACCCGTACTTCAACGGAGTATGGCTTCTGATCATATGACAGATCAGGACCCGTTCTTCAATGTTTAGACTTGGATATTTTTTGCAAATATCCAGGGGGAGCTTAATAGATCTATATCGTTCTATCATTATTTGAGGGGGAGCTTAAATGTAAGTATCTTCTAATCTAGATCTCTGATTGTTTGAAAGAAGAACAACTTTGAAGCATGAAAAACGTTTTCTGAAATGTTCAAACCACTTCTGGTTCTCAAAAGATTTTATGCATTTTGAAGTGTGGTTTTAAATGTTTTTCAATTTTGAGCTTTAATGTTAAACTAACCGTGTGTTTCCAAAGATCAATACTTGCGTATTATCTTGTCTTTATACTATAATGTATTCAAACACACAGGTTCAATACTTCATTTGAAATTATTATTACCATGTCTCATAAAGAAACAATTTTTCGATGGTAATACCCCTGTTTGCAATTCAATGTTGTTGAGCATCAATCGTCATTTCTAATCTTGTGCTTTCATTGAAAAAATGTTTATATATTCGTTCATATAAACAAAATATTCAGTTCTTTGATACCCTAACCATTTCATTTGATCTGATTGATACATTGTCAGATTCTCAAAACAAGTCTTTTGATTTCATTTCTTTCATTCAATATCTTTGTTTTGAGAAATCTTCAAAGTTCAATTGCTCAAATCTCATGAGCATACATTTTGACAATGTTATCATACATTTTATGCTTAATTGTACAAGTTAAACTGTTGAGCAACTATTCGTTTTAGGACTTACATGGATTTGTGTGAGAACTTAAACAGAACTTCCATAGATTCAAGTTAACCAGTGTTTCCTACCCCGGAAGTTATCCTAGAGTGCTTGAGGGGTGAGGGGTCATAAATCAAAGAGTGGGGGAGATAACTCATCCGGTTGAGTTTTTCTTATTGTGCTGAGCGGAAAAATGAAAAAGAGAGTTTGGTTAGAAGTGAACTTTAATGTTAAAAAGAAAGAGGGTGTGAGAACAGAGTTAAAAGAATATCAGAACTCTGCACCAACCACTTTCTGATCCGGGCAGCCATATATTCTGATTGGTTCACATTCGTTGGTGACCATCATTGAAACAGGCAGTGAGCCCATGCCAACTCTTGCTATAACCCAACCAGCCACTCGTTTCTTTCTTAACAAAGAAATGTTTCATTTTCTTTGGGGACGCAACATATCTGCTATCTAGTCTTCAATCGGAAGATTTAGATATTGAAAAAGAAGGAAAGTTGCCCCACCTTCGCACCTCTTTCATGCACATTGAGTCTGTGTAATATCTGTTGTTGTCTCAACAATTTACACAATTTGAGCCTGATATAGCAAAGTAGCTTCAATCATTTCTACACTTTCACAAGCACACAAGGAATGAGTTTTCTTGTCATAACATTCATAGAAAATTCCTTTCTGGTTTTTCGATGAGTGAATGGAAGCCCTGGGGGAGTGAACATCACAAAAGCTCCTTTCTAATGTACATCTGTTGTACAAAGTGGCTCCGTTCTACTTACAGGCATACTAACTGTTTCATCTGTTGAATCAGGGTTACATAGTTCATTATGTCTGAATTTGAAAAGATTCGGATATATACATTTCATAAATTGACGGATAATCAGATCAACGGGAGGAGAATGTCAAATTATTATGAAGGGGAGATTGTTTGTCTTTACAAAGGGGGACATCAAAGAAAGTGCTGAGATTGAAGAAGTTTTGATGATCATGATGCTCACAATCATCAAAAAGGGGGAGAGTTCTACAAAGTTCAATTTCAAAGTTATAAAGAAAGAAAGTTCAAGTTTTTCATGATTGGTGAAAAGAAATCATTCCATAATGATTTAATTTCTGAGTGAAGATGATTCGTGAAAGTTTGCTTTTCTGAAGACAATCTAGAGATCAAATAGATGAAGATATGAGTTCAATGCTGTTTCAATATTCAAAGATGAAGATTTCAAAGATTGTATTTCTTCTATCCCGTATCATATGGTGTTTGCTAAGTTGATTCCTCCTACGATCTAATTGAAACAAGTTCGTAAGCTGAAAGTTTATTCAACTCGTGGTTCAAAGACAAATTCTTTGTTATTAAACTGAAGATGCACCGTGGAATGTCAAGTAACTCTCACATTATCATTTTTGTGTGCTGATCCGATGTGATTGAGTTTCTACAGTTGAAAGCTGCTTGATAGTGCATTCAGTCGAGGCTACTGTACATTGAATCTGGTTACAAAGTTGAAACTATGAAGACCAAGAGCTTTACTCAAGGGGGAGCGTGGAAAGACATGAAGACATGCAACACCAAAGTTCTTCAAAGATTCAAGAGGGAAAGAAGATCAAGGCCTGAAGTTTTTCAAGAAGATAAATGCTTTATTCAACTTTAGGGGGAGATTGTTAGGACTGAAAGTCCTGAGTGTTGAAAGTGGTATAAAGCATTTATAAGGGTTCAATATGTAATTCTTTAATAGTTGTTTTGTTAATGGGCCTAAAGCCCATTAGGACTTATGCGCCACATATATAAAGCTTTATTTAGTTGAAAATTAGGTTAGACAGTTTAGAAAGTTAGTCTCATAATTTTCAGATCTCTAGTCAATAGGTTTACTTTTCTCTGATCAGAAATTCTTTCTATAAACCTGTAACCTTTGATTGAATATTAATCATATGACTAGAGGTTGTGGCTATACAATTGTTCATCATTGATTATTTACTGTTGATTGCACTGTACAGGGATCTACATTGTGGCTAACCGGCTCAGAAAGAAGTTGGTGCAGAGTTCTGATATCTTTTAACTCTGTTCTCACACCCTCTTTCTTTTAAACATATATCTCACTCTAACCACACTCATTTATTTTCGTCTTCTCACACTCAATCACTATGGATTAACTTCGTGGGTAGAAATCACTGGTTAACGTGATTCCATAGAAGTTCAAGTAAGTCCTAGCACAAAGAAATTATGTTTTCCTAGAAAGCATATGTTGCTCAGATTGGTTTAACTATTTCAGTTAAAGCACAATGTAGATCTTGAAAACATTTAAAGTCACACTTCCAAATCATGAAATATGAATAAGAGTCGGGAAGTGGTTTGAACATTTAAGAACAATGTTTTCAATGAATGAAAGTTATCCTTCTTTCATCCATATATGAGATTAAGATAAAGGATTATACCTTTACGTGCGATCTTACATCTCATGAAACTAAGCTTAAAGTCATAAAGATATGATCTTGTAAGCATCTCTCAAAAACTGCAAAAGTCTTATGTCATAGTCAAAGCAAATTTATTCACTTAAATTAAAATGACAAAAAGCAGAAAAACAATTAAAGTACGAGTTCTGATCAGAAATAATCAGAAGTCATATCCAAACTCCTTTGATTTGAAAAGTTCCCCCTAAAATCATGCATTACAAAAATTTGACATAAAAGGTAAATGCAGAAATTAGTGAGCTCCCCCTCAAAATAACAATGATTATCTAACAATGTCTTCACATACTCCCCCTTTGATCATGAACAGAATATTGAAGTGTAGATAGCTTGCAGAAATGAAGAAATGAAGAAAAATTTACAATAAGAAACTTTAATAGGTAACTACCGATTAGGTCTTAAGATTTAGCATACCAAGCTTAGAGACAAGAAAATTGAATCTCTTTTCGTCTAAGGGTTTGGTAAACAAATCTGCAAGCTGATAATCAGTTTTTACAAAGTAAAGTTCAATTGTTCCTTTTTCAACATGATCTTTTATAAAGTGATTCCTGACATCGATGTGTTTGGTCTTTGTATGCTGAACAGGATTAGTTGTTATCGCGATTGCGCTCTTCGAGTCACAGTATATCGGGATATGATTGAAGTGAAAACAGTAGTCACGCAGTTGTGTTCTCATCTATAAGACCTGAGAACAGCAGCTAGCAGCACCTACATATTCTGCTTCGGTCGTTGAAGTTGAAACACAAAGTTGTTTCTTCGATGCCCAACTTACGAGTTTATCACCGATGAACTGTATATGACCTGACGTGCTCTTCCTGTCTAACATACAACCAACATGATCTGCATCTGTATATGTTGTTAGTTCAAAGCTAGTATCTTTAGGATACCACATACCAAGATCTGCAGTCCCATTCAGATACCTAAAAATACGCTTAACTATAAACACATGGGATTCTTTAGGATTGGCCTAATATCGAGCACATAAGCATGTTGAAAACATTATATCTGGCCTACTAGAAGTAATATACATCAAAGAACCTATCATTCCTATGTAAGTCCTAACATCAACAGCCTTTCCAGAAGGATCGGTGCCAATCTTAGTACCTGGTGCCATTGGGGTACCTATCGGTTTTGAATTTTCCATTTTGAACTTCCGAAGAATATCAAGAATGTATTTTGATTGATTGATAAAAATCCTTGATGAAAATTGTTTGACTTGTAATCCGAGAAAGAATTTCATCTCTCCCATCATATTCATCTGAAATCTTGACACCATAAGGTTTGAAAAATTCTTACAGTACTTAGGATTTGTAGAGCCAAAAATAATATCATCCACATAGATTTGAATAAGAATGGTATCGGATTTTTCCTTTTTAATAAACAAAGTGGTATCTACCGTACCTTTTGAAAAACCAGAATTGACTAAAAATTTAGATAGGACATCATACCAGGCGCGAGGAGCTTGTTTCAGGCCATAGAGTGCTTTGTCGAGAATGTAGACATGAGTCGGTTTCTCTTGATTGACAAAGCCTTCTGGCTGTGAGACGTAGATTTCTTCCTTTAGAATGCCATTCAGAAAGGCATTCTTCACGTCCATTTGAAAGACAGTGAAGTTCTTGTGAGCAGCGTAGGCTAGAAACATTCGAATTGCCTCTAAACGCGCCACAGGAGCATAAGTCTCGTCGTAGTCTATTCCTTCCTCTTGTCTGTATCCTTTGGCTACAAGTCTTGCTTTGTTTCTGATAACGGTACCATCTTCATCTTTCTTGATCTTGAAAACCCATTTCGTACCTATAATTGTTTTACCTTGAGGTTTGGGTACGAGTCTCCAGACTTTAAGTGCGTCGAACTGATTCAGCTCTTCTTGCATTGCAGTTACCCAGTCTGAATCGGTAAAAGCCTTTGATACGCGAGTAGGCTCGATCTTGCTCAGAAAGGATTCATGCATACACATATTCATTGACGCTGACCTAGTTTGCACCGGTTTTGATGGATCACTAATGATATGGCTTATCGGGTGCTCTTTGGTCCATTTATGTTCATGAGGTAGTGGATTATATGAATATATATCAATATTATCATCTATGAATCCACTGGTACATTCTGCTGGTAGTTCAGGAGGAATAATGGTTGCAGTTGAAGTTGTAGGTGCAGAAGTCTCAGTAGGTACAGCTTGTAAAGGCTGTAGATCAGTCCGTGCAGAACATCCTACTGATGCAGCAACTTCTGTCTCTTCTTTATTTGTCACAACTTCAACTGTTGGAGTCGGCATTTGAACTGGAATTTCAATAGAGATATCTGAGCTGGTTGGATGAGTAGTCGTTGAGTCGTCCATCCTGTCAACCACAACAGATTTCTTTACATTAGATCCAAGAAATTCATCATAAAATAGTTCAAATAATAAATCTAAATCAGATAAATTATTAGTAGACGTTGATGCTTCATCTGATTTGTTCGCTTGAGACACAGGTTCTGGACAGATTTGCCCAGAAGCTAGTACTCCGGTTGTAACGGGTTCTGAACTGTGTTGTTCGGAAGCCATCTCTTCATCAAACGTAACGTTGACGCTTTCAATAACCGTCTTTGACTTCTTCAGATATACACGGTATGCAGTTGATGTAGATGAATAACCAATGAAGATGCCTTTGTCCGCCTTGGCACTGAACTTGTTCAGACTCTCTCTATCGTTTAGAACGTAACACTTACACCCAAATATATGGAAATATTTGATTGTAGGTGTTCGGTTTTTGATTAACGCATAAGGAGTCTTCTTGAATCTGCGGTGTATCATAGATTGATTCGGAGTGTAACACGCAGTCGATACAGCTTCAGCCCACAGAAATAGAGGTAAGTCAGATTGACATAGCATAGTACGAGCAGCCTCGACTAGCGTACGATTTATTCTTTCGACCACTCCATTCTGTTGAGGCGTACGAGCAACAGAGTATTGATGTGATATCCCGACTGATTCGAGATATTCTTGAACTGTTTTGTTCTTGAACTCTATGCCGTTGTCTGTTCTTAGAAGCTTGACCGGTTTCTGCAGATTTACCTGGGTCGTCTTCAGGAATGTGATGAGAACATCAGGTGTCTCATCTTTTGAACGTAGAAATTTGACCCAAGTGTATCGCGAGTAATCGTCCACGATAACTAGTATGTACTTCTTTCCGCCTAGACTTTGCGTTCGCGTCGGACCACAGAGATCCATATGCAACAACTCTAAGGGAGATCTTGTACTCGGTTCAGACTTTGGTTTATGTGGAGCTCTCTTCATCATTCCCTTTTCACATGTTGCACAAAGGTGTTCTTTTTCATACTTCAGCTCTGGAAGTCCTTTCACTAACTTTCCACTGAACAACTTGTTGATGTACCGAAAGTTGAGGTGAGAGAGCCGTCGATGCCATAGCCAGCTTTGCTGCATCGAGGCTTTAGATAGTAGACAAACCTGCTTGTCAGTCTGGATGTTTGACAAATTGATTGTGTAGAGGTCGGACTTTCTCGTGCCGATCAAGAGTTCCTCGCCTTCTTCAGTGCAAACTGAACACCTCTTGGCTTTGAAATTGACCTCTAAGCCTTTGTCACAGAACTGGCCTATACTTAATAGGTTGTGTCCTAAGCCTTCAACATAGCTCACCTTCTTCATCGTGACTTTGTCATGTACCATATCACCATTACCCAGTATTGGTGAAAACTGATCGTTGCCGAATCTAACTGTTCCGTAGTACTTCTCTGTAAAGTTGGTCAACATACCTTTTTATCCAGTCATATGCTTGGAACATCCGCTATCCAAGTACCACATATGACGGATCTGCACAAGAGAAATTAGAAAACAAGAGATTTAGATATCCTTAAAACAAAATTTTGAAGTAAAGACTTTTGTGCATTGATGTACGGGTCTTGAATTGATTTGTTCAAAAGCTTACGTTCTATGCTCCCTCTTTAAACGTTGGATTCCTGCAACACAAATTTTGCTTTTGGTACCCATTGGAATTTGGTTCCAACTGTGTTAGCTCAATATTTTGGTACCCATTTGAAATTGGGTCCTCTTTTCATTTGAAATTCATTTTAAGCATTAGTATAATAAGAGTGCACATGATAATTTCCAAACCAAACATTAGAGTCTTGACAAGAAGCATAAACATGTTTATCATAATATGAAGACTTTCTAGCAGATAAAGATAACTGGAATAATTGCTTCATAGAGTATTTCTTGCGATAAACGACAAGTTTTGGTTTCAAAATAGCAACTTCAGCAATTAAAACATCTTTAATAGGCAAAGTCTTATTACAATCAACAGTACAAAAAGATTAATTAGTCTTGTCAGTCTCCTGTTTTGGTTTCCATTGAGATTTAACTTCTAGCCTTTTCTTGCTCAGATCTGAAACTGTTGAAACTTGTAAGTTAGACTTGTGAGCAACAATTGAATGCTTATTCCTTGGGTTACCAGTAGTGATCGGTTTGTGTGAATGCTGAGATTTTTTCTTACCTTTAGCATACTTAGTGTTCACAGAGACTGATTTATCAACTTTCGTTGATTTTGCACTTTTTACAGACATACTGGTTTTTCCCAATGATTTTACAACAAAAGATGAATGGTTAGGAAGTTTCGCATTAAAGTCAAATTGATCAGAACAACCATCCAAACCACCGTCAGAGTTTAGAAAATCAAACCCTCCATCAGTTAGACCAAAACTATCATTAGATTTTGAAGCCTTAGAAAGAACAACATTTTTAAACACAGTTGAAAAAACTTTTTGTTCAATATAAATCAAAAGTCTTTCATCTGTTAAAGAATTTTCAAGTTCAGAAATTTTACTTTCCAAAACGAGAGGAGGGACATATAGTTTACCTTTAATAGGTTTCGCCTCCATTTCTTTCACAGAATAACTCTGAAAGAAGCCATTTGAAAGAGTTTTCTTTTCATATATTGGATCATCATTACAACTATTATTCAACTTCGCATAACGAAATGGAAGTTGAACTTTAGTTGTATTCTTTCGTTTTTCCGTTTCCTTGGCTTCATCCTCTTTTGACAATCCAATCTAGAAAACTTTAAGCTCAGAGATTCTTCGAGCTAGTTTCAAAAATGTAAGATCATAAAGTGCAGGCACTTCAGATTTACCCTTTTTAAGGTAGTGAGGATTCTCATACCCGAGTCCCCATTTCTCTATTTTCTTTTTGGGTTTGTTCAGATGAATGGTTTGTTCAGTTTGACCCAATTTGTATAACTTCTCTTCCAAACTTTTTAATTTAGCAAGTAAAGAAACGTTTTCTTTGGAAGTTGAAGAATGCAATTTCGTAAGCTCGTTGAAATCAAACTCACTCTTTCTCAATTTAGTCTTTGTTTCAGTAACTTCTTGAAGAATTATGGTCTGTTCTTTGGCGCTGGTGTCAATGTTTTTGTGTAAGGTCTCAACCAATACTTTCTTCTCAGCAACAACATTGCTAAGTTTCTATATTGATTGGTTTTGTTCAAGAATGACACCCTTTTCTCGCTTAAGCTTTGACTCTAACTCTTCGAGCTTAGCCGACATGGCATTCATTTGATTTAAGAAATCTGAATGAGTTAAATCGCATACCTCATTTTCCTCGTCATCATCTGAATCTATTTCAGCTTCTATTTCCATCTTGCCCATGAAGCATAGATGTGCTTTCTCATCCTTCTCTTCATCATCATCTTCTTCGTCTGAATGATCAAGCCAGTATTCATCTTCTTCCATCAATGCCTTAACAGCCTCTTGTTGCTTGGCTAGAAGCATTTTGGTTTTGTAGTAGTCAGAGTTTCTGGCTTTGGGTCTTCGGCAGTCTCTAGCAAAGTGACCTATTTTGCCACAGTTGTAGCACGTTGGAGGTTCTGACTGACTGGATCCTTAAGCTTTATATCTTTTCTCTTCAAGTTTCCTCTCCTCTATTCTCTTTCCTTCAAATTTATTTTCTTCAACCCTCTCCTTGTGAACATAATTGCTCGGACCAGAAGAATATCTCTGACTGTTAGAACTTGGCTTCTTATAGAACTTCTTCTGAAAAGCCTTTGTCAGCATAATTGCCTGCTTCAGTTGTTCACAGTCGTCCGAGTCAGAGTTCGCTTCAACTTCAATCTCTTCTGGTTCAGACATAAGCATCTTCTTCTTTTTCTTTCTCACAACAAGAGCAGCTGAGTCAACAACTGTCTTTTCACCCTGTCTCTTTTCATCCAAGATTTCATCCACCTCGTGAAGTGGAATCTCGTTTAAATCTTTGATCTGTTTCATCTGCCTGGCAAACCTCTTCCATTTAGGCTAGAGAATGCTTAAGAATTTGACATTCATCTCTATTTGCGATTTGGTGACCTTATTCTTGCTTAGTTCGTTCAGTAAGGTCACGAACCTGTCGTATGTTTCTACTAGTGACTCTCCAACTTTGCCTTTGAATTCTTCATAATTGTTTAGGCAATTGGATATCTTCAGCTGGTTCCCAACTTTTTGAACCTAGCATCATCTTCTCTAGCTGATCCCACATCTGTTTGCCTGAGGCCTTTTAGCTGTCTATCCTCACGTATATTTCATTTGGAATTCCTTGAAGAATATAAGACTTTGCTAACCTATCACCTTTTGCTCTTTTTAGGTTATCACCTTCTAGTTCATGATACTTAAGTTCAAACTCTGTTTCCACAGTTCCCTCCATACAAGTCTCACGATCTGGTGTCATAACCCCTTCTTCTATCGATTTCCTGATGAATTCACCCAACTCATGTCTTTCAATAAAGTCCATGAACTGATCCTTCCACTGTTCATACTCTCCCCTGAAGAGTACTGGTGGTTTTGAGTCAGTTCCGATTGCTAGGGCTTCTCTGGAAGTCATTCTGCTTTGAAAAATACTAAGTCTGGTATTGGCGCAAAAGGCACTCTATACACTAAAGGTAGCTGGTGCAAAAGAGTTTTGCGTGAGATGTAGGTAGCGCGAAGCAGAACTTTGCGCTAAGAGAGGGTAGCGCAAACTTTAGTTGGTCTGGAAGATGGAGTTTTGCGCTATACGTTAGTGGCGCAAACTTTGAACTTTGCGCTATAAGCTGATGGCGCAAAAGTGACTTGGCGCGAGGTGTGATCTGAGATTTGCGTGAGTCAAAGGTGACACAAACTGAGGTTTGCGTGAAGTGAGGGTCATGCGTATTGAGGTTTGCGCGAGTATGGGTTGGCGCAAAACGAAGTTTGCGTTAGTAGTTGGTCACGCGAAACGGACTTTGCGCGAGAAGTTGATCGCGAGAAATTGGAAGTTTGCGCGAAGTGTTGATGGCGCAAAATTGACTATGAATTGGCGCAAATGTGAACTTTGTGCGAGTTCGTCCCTGCAACTTCGAAATTCGCCTAAAAACCTATCTAGACTTCGATTTAGCAGTCCCAAATTTGACAGATTGACTACTAACAGTTCTAGAACAAATTACAAGCCTTAGATTTCAATAAAAATCAGTTTTTGAAAAACCAATCGATGGAACAGTAAGTTTCCAGACGTGAACTATTTTGCAATAAAATCCCAAATTTTGAATCGATTGAAGTTATATACTGAAATCAAACAACACCAACTCGATCTAGCACCCTATTCGATCACAACCTGATCAATTTCACACCCAAAAACACTCTTAAACTCGAAAATGATTTCGAAAGGAAGAACACAGAGTCGATAGTTTAAAAAAAACTTGATTTAGATCTGTTTTTCAGGCTCTGATACCAATTGTCGGTCCACAATAATATCAAGTTTTATCAACAATAACACATAAACGATTAACCAACCTATTTGATAAATAAACGAGGATTACAAGGATTGTGTTGTTTGTGTGTTCTGATTTTCTAACTTGTCTAACACACTAAACAATCCACTTGCAATCTTAAACAATATTAAACTTAAACTAATATAATATCTAATAAGATATTATCTAAAACATAATATCTAACAAGATATTATCTAAAACATAATATCTAACAAGATATTATCTAAACATAATATCTAAAACTAAACTATAATTAACTTTGACATTTTATTACAAACGACATTAGACTAATATTTAAGAGTCCACTTTTCGGCATTAGCTTCAGATTGCGATCTTCAGATTGGATGATCTTGAATCCAATAGATCTGTGCGCTAACAATGAATAGACACATCAAAAAAGATGGATAACCGGGAAAAAAACAATAAAAAAGAAGGAATCAGTAGCAGGGCCAAAGGTGGTGATAGAGAGGGGATGACGAGTGATAGCAAGGGGTTTAAATGATATGTGGTTTGGGAACGGTAAAACCGATTTAAGTTTCTTTTTTACTTAAAAACCTTCCTGGTTGGTTTGAGGTAGTGTTTTTGGGTTAAAAAGATGTAGGTAACCATTTTTTAAAAGTTTGATGGTTCACAAAAAAAAATCAGAGATTTAATCACCCAAAATGGAAAAGTACTATGATTTTTTCATTCAAAAAAATAATTTAGAGAATTGATCTTTCGAAATGGTCGGATGTTTCTAAACAAGTCTTGGTTAAAAGTATTTCCAGCTATTGCGGTCAGATATACATAATGATTTAAAAACTGCTTAACTTTCTTGCCGCTAGTCTAATGATAAAGGCTTAGTTGTTCTAATTCTCTCATGGGTGTCTTTTGGACATTCATATGTCTAGAGTTAGGGTCTGCTCAAAATTTATATTTGAGTGACAAAATTATAAGGATTACTACGTAAGGCCTTTAGATTATTGTATTCTACTATACAGTCTCTTTTGAAAGCTTCCCACATTGCTCTTGTACTTTCTCCTAAAAAGGTTTCTAAATATCTAAACATTTCTTCAACTTCCATGTCTTGATTCTGTCTATAATAATGAGCTCCAAGGGTGCTTTTCCAAACTTCAATCACGTTTGTCCAAATATGAGGATCATGCACAGTTATATAAACAATATATTTCTAGACAAAATTTTAAAAATAAATCTTTTTATTTTTTAGTCTTTATTTCAAACCAACAAACGAAAATAAATTTTTTTTTAAATTTTTTTCTTGAGCTATAAAATATAAAGAAATTAAATAACTACAACATAAATATAAGTATTATCTAGACGGAAAATTAAAACGAGATCGAAGTAATGTTCTAATACCAATACGAAGAGGGGAGGGGTACCAATATGAAGAGGGGAGGGTACGTGATGTGTAAGGCGGTTAAACACGAATATATATATAAACTTAAATCCTACTCGATACTCTCCTTAGAGAGTCGTCCACAACACAAAGTTTAAAACTAGTAGCCTATCTTCCCCGAAAAAACGCATGCAAACACACGAAAAATAAAGACTCAAAAACAAAAATATACAAATATGACAGAAAACTTACATGCAATAAACCACAAGATGTCTTGCATGTAAATTCTCATGCATATATGTATATTTACACAACACAACACATAAAATATATAAGTGTGAGTTTTAAATTACATACAATAAAATTCAAGATTTTTTTCATGCAACTTATCATTCATACATGTATGTTTATACATCAGAAGACATAAAACACATGCAAAATACAACACACAAAACACATAAAAAATACTTAAATACACAAAAAAACACATACTACAAGCCAAAAAACTTGATATTTTTGCATGTACCTTTTCATGCATCATGTACACATGTACAAGACAACAAAACTACAAAAAAGATACCCAAAATGGAATATTTTACAAAAAAATGCAGAAAATTCGGATTTATTTAAATATATTTTTTTTGATAAGATTTCTTTTACTGATATGATCTCTTTTACTGATTTGAGGGTCAATAAACACGCTCATTGGCCGTAAAGAAGTCCATAACTCCGAGTCACTCAAGATCAATACCGGTAATGTACAAGTTTTTTAAGAAATCGAATTTTTTAACACTAAAAACACACATAAATTAACAACACAAACAAACTTTGAAAAATATTAAATCAATATTAATACCAACATAAATCTTTTTCTCTGCCAACTCTTCTGGACGATAAATATGAAGGCTCACTCCGGCCTTGGCCTTAAAAATAAAAGTTTTTAACATAACAACAGGTAGACGAAACATATAAACACAAACTTTTATTAAAACATTAAAAATACAAAATACAAGGGAAGATTACTACATGTCTAACATTACATTAGGAAAACCATAAGGATTTCCCTTTCGGGAAAGCCCCTAAAGGACTTAAATGAAAATTAAAAAGGAAGAAAACTTACTTAGTACAAATTATCTACCAAATCTCCTTAGTTGATGATAACTTCAAAGTTGTAGAATGGAGATGGTAGAGAGGAATGGAGTGAATTGAGAGTAGGAGAGTGTAGAGAGAAAATGACTGTAAAAGTATGGAGGAAGAGTGAGATGATGAGATTCTCACATGATGAGGTGATCTTATGATGTTGTTGTATTGAGATGCTGATGATGATGAGATCATGGTGCCAAGAACTTGTGTATGAGGCCTCATTATATAGGAGGCCTAAAATTGCTGAGTTGTTCCAAAATGCTTCATAGGGTGACACATATTAAATACGTGTTTAAAAGTCCGAACTAAATGCTACGTGGAAAACTGTCTGTCACGTGGATGAACCGTCTGCTACGTGGATGAACTGTCTGAAACATGTTATTATTGCGTCTGAATATTCTGCTGAAGCTATCTTTTTGTCATTTTTTGTACGCTGAAGATTCTGTAACGACCGTTAACTCATTAATCGATGTCAAGTTGTTAGTGAGGGCGGTATTTGTAAACAGAAAAGAACTTAAAGACCTCTTTGGAAATAAAGTGTATTTATTGCCCAAAACCCTAAGCTCCTTCTCATTTTGTGATTTCACTGGGGAGCGGCGCTTAGAGAAGAAGAAAAGAGGATGGAAGAGCTTTGGTCAAGAATTCAAACATTGGAGGATTATCTTGGGAAAAAATCATAGTTTCAGTGAGGGGATACTTCCTCTTCAAGGTAAACCATCAATTCCTTTTGGTAGTTTTAGAAATCCAGTTGATATATTATAGTTTTGTACTAAACTCTTCTCTGGGAAAAATCCCCAAGAACTAAATCAAAGTTGGGTCTGAATATTGTTTAAATTGAATATTAGAGTGAAGATATTGAATCGTTTATTCTCTCTAGATATATTTTCTATTGGGGTGGAATTGTGGATGTTAAAAAAGGGTTTAAAACCTGGTAATCGATACATATTATTTGATGTTGCATCGCGAGGAAAACCCCCCAACCTTTTGTACCTGGAGTCGCCCTCCCTGGTGTACCGGGAGACCCTTGACCCGGGCGTGCAGGGAGATGCCCTCCCCGGGTGTCCCCGGGAGTTCTACGGCTTGGGCCATCGACCACCTTCACCCGGGTGGGACCGGGTCTGCCCCTCACCCAGTGGTACCGGGATCCCTTCGACCTGGGAAGTACCAGGGACCACGAGTTTTTAGCCGGACCCGGGCAGCCCCGAGATCTAGCTGTTGGGCGGGCCGGAAATTTATGTGGCCCGAGACCCCCTAAACCGTTTGGGCTATGATTTGAAGGGTTCTAAATTAGGACCATTTGGATTTCGAGATTCTCCTTGAAATGAGTAAACCTCGTATGATTTATGTGGAACGTTGTCGGAGGTTAATTGTGATTATTTCAATTAAAATGTAGGAGCTCGATTTATCCCATATTTAGTTTCTTGTGTGCCGAGGTTCAAGCGTTCAGGTGAGTTCCCTTGTCTAAATTCTTTACAACTGGAAATGGACTCGTTATGTTGATTTCTAACATGCGTTCATTATACTATTATAAAGTATTGGTACGTGTGGGGTAACACGCTTATTATTAATTGCATGCATAAATTTCTATGAGGTTGGTATATATGTGAAATGTTGTGTTTTTACTGAGAGAATGATGTGCCATGGCTTAATGAGAACCATCGGGGATGGTTAGAACGTGTGCCTGGAATTCGTTTCCTGTACACACAGTAACGACATCTACATGGGGGCGGAATGGGATCTACTTGGGGCCCCGAGTGTGGTATCTGCTAGTATCCGAGAACTAGTTCCAGTTGGGAAAACTGTCAGCGGTTACTATTTTACGATTTTTGATATTTATTAAACTGTTCGTTTAGAATTTGATTTCTCAAGTTATTTTTATACGAGTCCGAGGTGGGGAATTCACTAGGCCTTCTGGTCTAACCCTCGCTTTCAAACTTCTTAAAAACTATTTTCAGGCAAAAGAGTCGTTGGCGCCTCTGCTAAAGGGAAGGAGTATTGTTGATAGCTAGAGGGTTGATTATTTCCGGGTAGAGAGCGGTGCTAGATGCGGACTTTGTAGACATCTCGATTATGTTAGAACTAGTTTCTTTGAATTCATTTTAACCTTATTTCGGTATGTGTTGTATTGGGACCCGTTTGGGACGTTATGTTTTACTTCATTTCATGCGTGTTTTGGGGTTGTTAAAATTGGTATCAGAGCCATAGTTTAGGGATTTAGGTGACCGTATGGGCCTAAACTTAAACTGTGGAGTAGATTTGGGGACCAGCCGAGATGTAGGATGCCTTTAGGAAGATCACTCTAAGTGCACTAAATATAAGTTAGTGAGGATTGTCATGTAAGGTAAATTTACATAACACCTTGCCAGTGTAGTTGCGAATTTACAGGTACATGTGAGTGGTCAAATTGCTTTACTATGCGTAATATTCAATAGAACGTTGGTTATATGGTTAGTTTAGTTGCGCCATGATCAGAAGGATAATATTGTTGGGTTAGTCAATGAAGGGTTGATGGAATGGAGTAAAACTCCAGTCTTGCGGCGATGGTAGTGGTTTTGATGGGATGTGTGAGGTCTCTTGTGGTATAATTGTTGACAATCTCTGAAAGGAGGATCTTTCAGAGCGATATTCGACCGACCAAAGGTAGAACTTCATGAGTTCGAAATGGGAGAACAACCGATTAAGGGTAAACCTTGAGTTTCTAGTGAGCCCTCATGTTGGGGACGGATGTGCCGATTTCTTTTTGGGACGGAAAAAAAAGACTAGGTTGGAATTTTGAAAGTTTTCAACCCAAGGTTGGGTGAAAGAAGGGAGAATTATGACTTGCCAATCAGCGATAGAATGGTAAGGATGTCGGAGATAAGAAATCGGTATTAACTTGAATTATTGCAAGAATTGAATAAGAAGAAAATATGATTGGTTTATCAACCTGTAGGGGTCAAAGACTGAAATCGTCTGAATTATAAATCAGTGCTCGAGGCGAGAACGTGGTGGAGGTAATCAAGCAGGTAGATTATGGGACATATGTACATTAAGTTGTTGGTAGAAAGAGGAAGCGACCGTTAGTCAAGCGGGGTACCAATGATAACTGTGCGGGTGCAGCAGTTGACCTAGACTGAGCGAATAGCCTTCAATTGCAAGTTGAGTTTCTTACATCGTGTCTTTAAGGATAGTACGAGAAATTTTCTTTTCATGATTAAAAGTAGACGCATACATGAGGAATTTCATGTTTTGAAAATAAACTGATGCGTGCAAGTGTGTGTTTAATGGAGAAAGACAAGCCTATTTTTGTGGCTTAACAAATTTTTTTGAACTCAGAGATTTGCGAATTATATCACCTCTTTCATGATTAAGATAAGCCCCGTATGAAGATCGTAAAAACATTTGACGACAAGTCTTTATAACTAAAATGAGTTTTGGGATGTTGACATTTTATAAATGAGACTGGGAGACGACTGTTTTAATTCGTGCAAGCGATTTTGTTCAAAAATTTTCTAGATGTATAGGGAAGATCTATTTCTATATCACGATTGTTGCAACATTGTTTTAATTGGTCAAGGTGGTGATTTATCGAAAGTTGTGTGCGAACTATGCTCAAGATCGTCGTGCAGGACTTTGAAGTACAAGAGTGTTGAGTCATGCGTGCTTAAAATCTTTTCAAGTGTTGTGCCTTAATGTTCAATTATGAGAAATAATTTTTAATTATCAAGTTGTCATGCATGAAGGCTATGAACTCAGTACGTCATGAAAGTTTTCGGATTTAGGGACAACGAAAGGATCTGAGAGGGGGAATGTAGCGGTCAAGCCAATGATGAGTGATCTATGTTTCCGGTATTCTTATTAAGGAAAAGAGGGGAATATTGGAAATGTCAGAGAAAGGGGATTTTAGCAGTGATGGTATTATGGTAAACTGAGCCCTTGCTCAGTAATTTGGCTTACTGTTGTCATAGAATGGTAGTATATGGGGTGAAAGACTTCAAGTCGTCAAAGCACTATTATCAGTGTATGGTCGAACTTGAAGTACAGTTGAGCTGCAGTGCTGAAATGCATACTGAGTTATTGGAATGGTTTTGTAAGTTAGACCTCGCTCCAAGTAAATCTTGCACCTTTTTCAAGTGAGGACGGTGAAGTGTTAAGCTGAATGTGATTTGTTGGTAAAAGTAAGTTTCGTTAGAAGTTCTTGCGGTCGGGACATTATGGAAGCATCATCATGTCGTTTTTTTCTTTCATGATCGAAGTTAGCAACTGTTTAAGATGTGCACGGCTAAAGACGTTGTCAGGAGGCTGGAATTTAAGAATTCACCATGGTGTACATAAACGTAGTGGGGTGTTCGGAGAAGGTGTATACTCGTAGGATGTTGGGTAACCGTAAGGGAGCGTTATGGTATTGGAAGATTTCTACTTGGAGAGGTGTTTTCTATGTAAGGTTTTAGCGGTTCGTAAATGGATGAAGTATTTAGTACCATCAAAGTAAGAACATGGATTATATCGGGAAATTTGGAGACTTAGTTCATTTGGATTTGAGAAGAGATAAAGCGTGAGATAGATTGAGTTTTATATGCAAGCATGTGTATATGAATTCAACATTGGTTATGTATGTGATTGATTGTGAGAACCCGGTCTACAAGATTATGGACATGTGTTATCGGTGTAAACAAGTTGGTCACATTGTGGACCGAGGTGGACGTGTATGTAAATGTTTGTTAAGTCTGATTTTATAGTAATCATTGTATTTATAGGCTTGGTCTTATACTGTGCTTAGATAGTTTTATTTGTTGTATAAGTCAAGGGTATTTAAGTCCCTTTGGGCTTTGGTTTGTGTAAGTACTCACGCATTATTCTACCAGATTAATACTTTGCGCTTTCAAACTCTCTCTCTCTACTTTCTCTCTCTAAGATTTAGAGATTCTTGGATTATCAATTGGTATCAGAGCCAATCTAAATCTGAGAGTTTTGAGATAATCGTTTTTTGTATACTGAATTTGTGAATTAATCTGAAAATTTGATCGATTTTCTTGAATTTTTCAAGAAAATCTCGTTTTTGGATTTTTCATCAAATTTGGACTGTTTTGTGAACGAATTTTTCTGAAATTTGGTTTGTTGGATTCGATTTTCATTGTAAAACATATTTGATTCACATCATTTTTCAAGAAAATCAAGTTTGGTTGTTCGATTTTGTGATTTTTCGAGTTTCTGGAAAACGTTTTTGCGTACTGTTTGATTTTCAAATTCTTGAAATTGTGGTTTTTGATCGATTTGTTTGAATAAAAGTTTTTACAATTCAGTTTTCGATCCTATACGTGGAAGAAATCATTGTTAATTTCAAATCTGTAATCGTCTTTGTTGATTTTTCGTGTTCTTCAGCGGTTTGCGCGAGATCTGACCTTTGCGTGAGTTCTTCACGATTTGCGCGAGTTCATCTAGAGCTTTGCGCAAGTTCATCTTTTGTTTCCAGAAAGCAAGTTCTCGCTACCTTTGATTCACGCAAAGCTAAGTTTGCGCCATCTCAGCATCGCGAAAAGATCAGTTCTCGCTAATAACAGCTCACACAAATCCTAGTTTGCGTCTCCAACCTATCACGCAAATATTCTTTTGCGTCTTCCTCTGTTAGCGCAAATCTTAGTTTTCTGTTAAGCATCTCACGCGAAGTTCACTTTGCGTCATCTTCAGTTCACGAAAAGTTGAGTTCTCGCCATTGTCTTATCACGCAAAGATCAGTTTGCGTCACTAACTTCTCACGCAAAGTTTGGTTTGCGTCTTCAACGCCTCACGCAAGTCTAGTTTGCGCTATCCTCTGTTAACGCAAAGCTCAGTTTGCGCTACATTCTCTCACGCAAACCTCTAGTTTGCGCCAGCTCAGTCAAGACTTAGAATTTTTCTGGATTTCTGAGATATGGATTCTACAAAGTTTTCTTATCAAGCTCAGTTCTACAAAAATGATCTCATGATGTCATTGGGTACAGAAAATCGTCCTCCGGTTCTGATTGATGAAAACGAGTTTACTCAGTGGCAAGATATATTTGTGAATTTTATCGAGCGTCAAAAGAACGGAAATGACATGATGAATATTTTATCTGAAGGACCTTTTGAAAAACCCATTATGGCTTCTGGATTATATAAGCCTACCAAAGAATATACACCCGATGAGTTATCGCAATATCAAGCCGATCGTGATATAAAGGCAAATCTGATGCTAGCCTTGCCAAATTCTATCTACAACAGGATTGATTGTTTCAAAAATCATCCTAATCTTATGTGGCAACAACTAGAAAAGATTATGCTTGGATCTTCAGTTGCAACTCAACTTCGGCATACGCGCTACATGAACAACTTTGAAGAATTCAAAGCCAAGGATGGGGAGTCACTGAAAATTGTTTATGACAGATTTTGTGCCGTTATAAATGATCTGAGGAAAATTAAAGTGGAAAAGACTGAGCTGGAAACCAATCTAAAATTCCTCAACGCTCTTCAGCCAGAATGGAACAAGTCTTGTCACAGATTGAGAAACGATGTTCGGGTTTCTTCAATGCAGATCTAAGAGATGTACGAAATCTTGATGACTGATGAGTTCATTGTAACTGAGAAGAAGGCCAAACTGGACAAGAAAAACAAGAAATCAGTGGACCCAGTTGCTCTCATCACTAAACAACTAGCAGAATAAGTATTGTCTGATAATGCTTATGACGGGGCCACTGATGATGATGGTGAGGTTCTCGAGAAAGCTATGATCCTTATTTCTCAACATTATAAGAAAAGGTTCCAGCCTCAATCGGGTTCCAACAATCTTCGCTTCACTTCTGGATCAAAAGTCAAAGTGCCCGAGTCAAAGACAGTTGCTGCCTGTTACAACTGTGGTAAGCCGGGTCACATCGCTAAAGAGTGTAGAGTGAAGAAGGTTCAGGATTCGACATACTATCGGAAGAAAATGGAACTTGCCGAGAAAAGAGAGAACGGAACAGTTTTGCTCGTTGAAGAGGAGTATTGGCTTGATCACTCCGATGATGAAGCTGACAATGTGGAAATTGCTCAAATGTGCTTAATCGGAGATGATCAGTCAGATGATGATGATGATGATACTGATGAAGATGAGGTAATTTATGAGTTTGATTACACTTTCATTTCTTCACAGATGAATATCATAATTTCTGCCTTAAATGATTTCCGCTCAAAGTTTATATCTGAAAAGCAATTAAATTCAGAAAAGTCAGATTTGATTGATAAATTACAAATTTCTTTAAAAGATGAAAAATCAATTTTATTTCATACAAAAGACATCTTTCAAAAGAAATTAGATGATTTAGAAAAATCAAATAAGTCTTATCTTGATTCTTTGACTGATATGACCAATTTAAAAGATAAATTTTCTGATAAAATAAATGAGTTAGAAGAAAAGTTATATCGAAGGAATCTGTTATCCCAGTTTAATCTAGTTGATAAATAATCAATCAAGTAATCAAGCAACATAATAATAATCAAGAGATATATAAATCAGAGTAACATACCAATCCCTTGAATAAACAATGAAACTCTTGAATGTTCTTGATACCCTTGAATACAGAGAAAACAATATGGCTACCTTTCTCTCTAAACAATTATTATGAAAATATGAAAGGTTCTAACCCTAAAATTAAACAAAACATAACTTTAAATACCCAGGCCATATGGGCTTCCTAATGCTTAATGGGCTTGGGCCCAATAGCTAATAACTATTAAACTATTACAATTTAAACCCTGAACTGTAACTATCAAACAAATACAGTTTAGACCCTTTAATCTTGAATACAATTATGATCCAACAATCTCCCCCTTTGGATTCAAGATTAAAATTTTTTTGCAATTGTCTTCAAAACTTTAAAACTTTGATAATCTTCAGCAGTCTTCAGATTATATTCTCCCTCTTTGAGTATTCTCCCTTTTTGTATCTTCTCCCCCTTTTTGATGAATGGTGAGAAGCATCATCATCAAAACATACCAAAACAATCTCCCCCTTTTCAAGACAATTTCCCCATTGTGTATGATCACGTAAGCACAATCTTCATGTAACGAGCCCTGTATGGAAATAAGAGCAGTCTTCCTAGATGGAAAGAGTGATTATTTCAATATTTTCAGATTAAAATAGAAAGTAGTAACCATTCGAATCTTTTCAAATTCAAACAGTTTAATAAGTGTAACCCTGAATCTACAAATGACTCAGTTAGAATGCCTGTCAATGACACAAAGTCACTGAGTAACACAAAGTTACTGTATAAGGAGCTGGTTTGATGTTGGCTCCCCAGGACTTCCATTCAATCATCGAATAACACATGGTTATCTATGAACGTTCTGACAGAAAACAAATTTCTGTGTGCTCGTGCATGTGTTAGAAAGAAATTAAGCATAGATGATTGCTTTTTAATATAGGCTCAAAATATGTAAACTTGTTGAGACAGCAACAAATTATACAAAGACTCAATGTGCATGAGAAAGGGTTCGAAGGTGGGGCAACTTTCCTTCTTTTTCAATATTAGTATCTTCCAAATGAAGAACCAATAGCGTATGTGATGCGTCCCCAGAAAATGTGAAACATTCTCTTTTGAGAAAAGAATGAGTAGCTGGTGGGGTTGTATGCAAGAGATGGCATGGGCTAGTTGCCTTTTTCAATGATGGTTACCAAAAAATGTGAACCAATCAGATTATGTGGCTGCCCGATTCAGAAAGAAGTTTGGTGCAGAGTTTAATATTGTTTTACTCTGTTCTCTCACCCTATTTCTTTTAATGCTCACTTCTAACCAATCTCTCATTTACATTTTACCTCTTCACACACCATCACTCAATTCTTTTGACCCCTCTCCCCTCAATCACTCAGGGAATACTTCCTGGGTAGGAAACACTGGTTATCGTGAATCCATGGAAGTTCTGTTAAGTTCTCACACTGAATCCCATGTATTTTCCTAAAAGAACATAATGTTCAACAAGCTTTTTGTACATGTAAGCACAAATACCACTTGTTACATGAAGAATATAATATTCGGAGATGTCAAAACAGAAGATGTTTGACGATGCAATTCTCCCCCTCAAACTAAAAGAGTTTGACAATTAAGCTCATATCATTTTGTCATGAAGAATAAGATTTTGGAAAATCAAAAACGAATGTTGTTTATATGAACAATATATAAACATATTTTCAATGAAAGCACATGAAATGACGTTTGTTTCAATCAACAGTGAATACAAATAACGTGAGTATTACCATAGAAAGATTTAACTTTTGATACATGGTAATAACAAAGTCAAATAAAATGTTCCGAACCGTTATGTGTATGAATACTTGAGAAAGTATATTGACAAGATAAAACACAAGTATTTATCTTTAAGAACACACGGTCAGATAAGCATTTAAGTATCCAAAAATTTGTTAATATCACAGATATTCTCCCCCTTAACTGAATAATTTTTTTTTAACAATATAAAGCAGAAAAAAAACACTGAAGTGCGGGTTCTAATCTGATGTGATTAGAAGCCATACTCCGTTGAGGTACGGGTTCTAAGTTGATTTACTTAGAAGCCTTCTTTTTGACAATTAAGTCCGAGTTTTGAACTGTTTTGTTCAAAAGCCATAGTTCTTCCTCCCCCTTAAACATTGGGTGCCTGCAACACAGATTTAGCTTTTGGTACCCACTGGTATTTGGGTCCTAACGGGTTAGTTGCAGTTCTAGTAGGAGATATGAAGTAAGAACCATACCAGTTATCCACATAATCTTTTCTTACAAAATCATTTGAGCCGCAGTAGGAACAACTAATTTTCTTTTGTGCTAACCTGATCAATTGATTGATTGTGTAAACCAGATCAGGTTTGCCAAAAGTTTTACCTTTTGTAGCATTGTTCCTTTTAGCATTTGATGTATGCACATATGATTTGTCTTTCTTCTTTTCCTCTTGAGATCCTTTAACTTTCCAGATCCAGTTTCCTTTTTCGTTCTCATCATGCCTTCTCCAGAAGCTTTTCTTTTGAGACTTAGTCTTCTTGAAGTTACCTGAACCATCAACATTTTTGTCATAGAAAAGGTTAGAAGGACGAATCTGATCAGTAGATTTAGAAGTAAGACAGTCATCTAAATCATAGAAAGGATTATAGAAAACATTTGAAAAATGTGAACTTGAAGCTGTTTTTAATGAACTATCTGAATCAGCTAGATCATCTCTTGGTGATTGAGCTATTGACTCTGGCGTCTTGTGCTCAGTCAGCTTCACCTTGAATACTATCTCTTCAAGTTCCTTTATCTTTGAAGACAAACTGTTTCTTTCCTTTTCAATCAGATCAAACTTCTTATGCAACTCAGATTTTGCATTCTTCTCCTTCATGATGTTTGTTGATAATTCAGATAGCTTTCCTGTCAGCTTGGCTATCTCGGTCTCAAATATTTTCTTGTCTTCAGAATAGTCTATATTTGTATCCTTCAGCTCAACTTTCTTCTTCTCATTCTCAGCCTTTTCTCTTTCAAGAAATGATAACCTTCTCAAAATCTGAAACTTGTTGAGAAAGCTTAACACATCTAAGCTCTAATGCTTTCTTCTCTTCAAAGGCTTTTCTGGAGAAATCAGAGAATTTCTTGGCAAAGTCTTTTCTTTCTTTCTCTATCTTCAGTATTTCATCTTGAGCTATTGTATTGTCTCTGTCTTGGGTTGCCTTTTCTTTCATCGTTTTAATCTCAACCTCAAGACTGAGAACTTTATCTTTTAAAGAGTCTCTTTCAGCAAAGATTCAAGAGTTTGACTTTCTAAGCTCTTCAGATGTCTCACGAGCAATGTTTGCTCTTCTTCTCAATTCATCTAGCTCTTTTTGCATTAGTTCCTTCTTTGACCATGTTGAGCTAGATTCCGATCTTTTCAACTTTGCTTGAAGATCCAAGATCTCTTTTTCTTTAGACTCAATTATTCCTGCAAAGTCAATTAAAGAATCAGAATCTTTTGAATTTTCTTTTAAAGCATTGATCTGAATAAGAAGAGATGAGTTCTGAATCTGTAAAGCCTTGTTCTCAGCTTTGAGCATTTTGTCCTCTTTGTCATACTCATCAATCATGCGAGATGATGTTGATAACCGTCCAACAAGTTGTTTAGCCTTCGCTTTTACTTCAGAATGTGTCATCTTTTCAAAATCAAGGTTGTAACCTTCAGACATATTTAGCTGATTCGACATCCTAGCTGTATGGTTAGTAATCAAACTTTTATGTACCTAGACAACCAACTAGATGAGATCGTTAGAATCAAAATAAAAACCACACTCAAAATTTTCCAGAAAAAAATTTTCCAAAAATAATTAAATGCAGTCCTCTCAATCAATATAAAGCTTCAAATAATACTGAACAAAAAGAAAATGTTGATCTCGAACAGAACTTTGTCCCCCTTCGCAGACTTAGCACGGGGATCCCGCTATTGAGAAAAAAAATTCGACTTTGAGAGGCCATATTACAATTTGCAAAAATCGACCGGAGATGTGCTTCGACCGGTATTGAGTTGACCGGAGACTTGTAAAGACCGGTAGAGAGTTCGACCGGGAACTTGTAAAGACCGGTGAAGTGCAAAGACCGGTAAGATGTAAGACCGGAACTATGCTTGACCGGTAAAATTGATTCGACCGGTAACAATTAGACCGATGTGGGTGTTAGACCGGGACCTTGTGAGTATCGGTGCTTTGCTTAGACCGATAGAACTCGATCGATAGTAATAAGGTGAGTTCGACCGATAGAGTGTAAGACCGAGACCTTGATGAATATCGGTGCTTTGCTTAGACCGATAGATTAGACCGGTAGAATGTAAGACCGACAAAGAGTTTGACCTGAATGGTCTTAAGACCGATAAATCTATGTTCGACCGGTATTAATTAGACCGGTATGATGCTATGAACGGAAGGCTAAGGACCGATAGAGGTTAAGACCGATAAAGTGCTTAGACCGAGACGTTCTTAGTCTACCCAGAACGATGATGAACAGGATGAATAATCAACCCAGAAATCAAATACGAACTCAAAAACAGATGCACAAATCAAACTATTTCACTCAGAAGCATGAATCTCAACTAATCAGTTCAATTTTAAAGTAATAAACACATTAATTCATGAAATCTGATGAACAGTAACTGTCGATGAATAGTGATTTTCGATGAACAGTGTTTTTCGATGAACAGTAATATCACAAAAAAATAGATTCTTTTGGCTCTGATACCACTTGTTATCCCAGTTTAATCTAGTTGATAAATAATCAATCAAGTAATCAAGCAACACAATAATAATCAAGAGATATATAAATCAGAGTAACATACCAATCCCTTGAATAAACAATGAAACTCTTGAGTGTTCTTGATACCCTTGAATACAGAGAAAACAATATGGCTACCTTTCTCTCTAAACAATTATTATGAAAATATGAAAGGTTCTAACCCTAAAACTAAACAAAACATAACTTTAAATACCCAGGCCATATGGGCTTCCTAATGCTTAATGGGCTTGGGCCCAATAGCTAATAACTATTAAACTATTACAATTTAAACCCTGAACTGTAACTATCAAACAAATACAGTTTAGACTCTTTAATCTTGAATACAATTATGATCCAACAGAATCAATCTGAACAAACAATTTTCATGAATAAACCAAGGAGTGATGAAGCTTTAAAAGAAAAATGGGGACTTGGTTTTGAAAATCCACATTGTTTAAACAATGCGATAGAAAAATCCCCAACTTTATATAAATACGATTATCTAACACTTGCTCAATATGCTCCTCAATTTAAAATTGATTGGATAAATGAAAAGCAAGTATTAGAAATCAAAAATGAGAAAAGGATGAATAATAAGAAAAAGGAAATTTCTTTTGTTTATACGAGCGAAAATGCCAAATATTTTCCTGATAAATCAAAGAAGGGCAGAAAAGGTTTAAATTATATATCTTCCGTCAAGTCTTCAGTGTCTGATGATTTTGTTAATATATGTGCTACTAAATCTGATAAGGAAAATATCTCTCAATCATTTATGATTCTAAGAGATATAGTCCTCCATTAGTTTTAGAAGGCAAAATCATTGACCTTGAAGATAAAATGAAAGATCAAAATATACAAAAACAAATTGAATCTGATGTTATTCTTTCTTTCATGACGTCAAGTCTTGAAGAAAAATTATTATCTCAAAAACAAGATTCAGTTTCTGACCTTTCTTCTGATTTTCAAAATCACAAAAAGGAATTTCCAAAATCTGCAAACTTTTCTCAAAATTTTTCTGACTCCGAAGTTAGTTCAGATTTATTGCTTGATCAGTTGGGTGCCTTAGGTAAAATTGTTTCTTCTGATTTCAATCTTAAATCGAAAATTCTTGATGAATCTTTTACGCTAAATGATGATTATTATAAATCAAAGCGTAAAAGAAGAAGGTCAAAGAAGTCAAAGAATCAAAAGTCAGTCATTTCTGATAATTCTAATTCTTGTACTTCAATTATTTCAGATAGGACTTTGCGCACGCCTTCAAAGCAGATATGGAGGGTGAAGCGGATATCAAATGATTCTCAGACTGATGAGGATAGATATGTAGACAAACAATAAAGCAAATGGTTCTAGTTCAGATGATTATGCTTTCATTTGCTTCTTGTACTCAAATTTCAAAATATTCAATAAAGCAAATGATTCAAATTTCCAAAAATGTCTCATATTCTTCTTCTGATTCTAGTTCAGATGATTATGCTTTCTCTTCTGATAATTCTTATGTTCTTTTGTCTGACAATCTTTCTCTTGCTTCTCGTGTCAAATTTTATAAGTATATCCCCATATGAACTGCAACTAACATTTCTTGGCCCATATACAAGTGGGTTCCAAAATCTCAAATTGTCTCTAAGTTGCAGGCACCTAATGTTAAGGGGGAGTAAGAGAATATTGGCTTCTGAGTACATCAGCTCAGAACCCGTACTTCAATAGACTATGACTTCTAAACATGTCAGTTTAGGACTCGTTCTTCAATGCTTTTAGCTTCTGACTAATGAGAAACTGTGAGTACATCTACTTTAATTCCGCTGCATATTTCTCTGATCATGTTATTCCAGTTTTCTCATGTTTTTAAAGATTCTGAGCAATTTCAACTAACTTTTGAATTTGTACAACCCAAATTTTTAATTGAAGACTCAATTCATTATACATTATGTCGAAGATAATATTATTGAATTTTATTTTGTTCTAACTAAATATCAATTTGCCGTTTTATTAAAAAAAATCGTTTTAGTTTTTCTACTTTCAAAACTCGGCATATTGAATTTAAAAGTTTAATTCTTTACAAATTTTATTCTATAAAGTAAAAGTTTTTCAGTTTTTCTTTCTTTTGAATAAAATGTGTGTCTAGGATAAAATTTTCAAGTTTCTTTGTTTATATTGAAGTTTTTATATGTTCAACTTTCAAGTCTTACAAAAGTCGAAAAGTCAGCAACATGTTTGAAACTTTTGTATTCTGCTTTAAAGTTATGTGATTCGGAATATTTATAGTTTACAATGCTTGGAAATCCTAAAAAGTCTGAATTATGGATTGTAATGAAAATATGGGCTAAGCACTTAGATGTAAAACTGAGTGATTGAGATGAAAATTATTCATATAAAATTCAGAAATCTCTAAGTTTAAAAGTTTGTACCTGTGACCTTTCTGGTTTGGGAAAGTAAGTTCTGTGGGATGCTTGTCATCTGGTCCCCTAAGGTCAATTGATCTGGGAGTGATCAAACCGAAATCCTGCAATAGAATCAGATCGAAAGTAATGTTCTACTGGTATGAATGGGTTTAGGATGTGTCGATGTAGCCTTTCTGATCTGGGAAAGTAAGTTCCAAGGGGTGCTTGACACCTAGTTCCCTAAGGCCAACTGCTATGGGAGCGGCTGACCCAAATCCTGCAATAGGGTCAGATAGAAAGTTACGTTTACGGCATGTTCTTTACTTAATAAATTTTTTGATTAAAAGATGCCAAAGTGCACAAGCTTAAAAGATGCTAAAGAGCACACTCATGTGAAGATGCCAATGTGCACAATGCTAAAAGATGCCAATGAGCACACATCTCTTGATACTTGGTGATATGTTTGAGTTGCAATAAACCTATAATTTTGTGAAAATCTTAATTTCTGATGTCTTGGTGTGAGTACATGCAAAGTTCTCTATTATATTTTTAGAATTGCATTTTCTTGAAGCTAATCGAAGTTCGCATGCTAGCACACTTAATAGATTGATGAAAGTTTTTGAATCTGAACATGTTTTAACTTGATATGCAATGAAACTTGTATCTGTATCCAACAACATATATTTGATTTCATCCGATTGATAAGTCTATGATATTTTACTAAATAGAATTTAATTTGTTTATTATTAAAAATTTTATATGTTTAGTTGTTTCAAAATACATATTCAGTATATTTTTCTTTCTACATTGATATTTCAATTCTTGTGTTCTCATATATATCTTTATAAATGGGTTTGTGCATTATTCAAAGGGGAGTGAAAAAGGAGAATATTCTGATTAGATAATATCTGTTTTCGAGGGGGATTATCTGATTCTCTATGTGAATGCTAACTTGAATTGTCATATTTAGTGCATTTGTGTAGGGGAGTCAAAGAGCTTATCAGGTAAAATTTCTGAGTTTAAGTCAGCTTTGCGCCAACAGTTGGTAGCGCAAACCTCACTTTGCGCCACCTTCAGCTAGCGCAAAACGCACTTTGCGCCACCAACGTGTAGCGCAAACCGTCCCTCTTTCTCTTCTATTCTGATTTTGCAGATCTTTAGTTGTCTCGTCTCCAACATTTGCATGACCAAGTTGATCCAGATCATCAAGGTCATGAGGGGGAGAAGTTAAGGAGATGATAAAGAGACAAAGAGTTCAAATGTTTATCTGCTAATCAAGATTCGCTCAAGATTCGATTTCTTCAACTTTACTTGTCTTTTGCTGTTCAAGCTCCGATCACCATAGCTTATTCAAGTTCATTTGAAAGAGGTGCATCGTCTAGAGCACAAGTTGATGAATCAATTGTTCTTTCAAGCTTATTACAAACTGGTCCAGTCTTGTCATGACAGCAAAAGCTACTGAAACGAAAAGATGCTAAGAAGAATTTTTTTTTAAGTCAAGAAGCTGCTTCGCAAAGTCGCTTAGATGGTCCGTGCTGATTTAGAAGATAGATTTTGAAGACCACAGCGCCAATGATTATTAAGGGGGAGATTGTTAAGTCTGATTTTATAGTAATCATTCTATTTATAGGCTTGGTCTTATACTGTGCTTAGATAGTTTTATCTGTTGTTTAAGCCAAGGGTATTTAAGTCCCTTTGGGCTTTGGTTTGTGTAAGTACTCACGCATTATTCTATCAGATTAATACTTTGCGCTTTCAAACTCTCTCTCTCTCTACTTTCTCTCTCTAAGATTTAGATATTCTTGGATAATCAATGTTGCATGTTGTTAGGTTGGGTGGTGATGCGTATGGTGATGTGGGACAAGGGTAAGTGTAAATTTTGGATTTGGAGGTTTTGAGAGGAGATTCGAATATGGCAAATATGTTGGACATAGTTTTCGCATTATTGTGTTCTTGAGATCAAAGGGTGAGTGATATTTGACGATCACCTACAAGGAGAGATCGTGCTCTTCTTGGTCATGTTGAACTTCGGAGAAGTTTATACTAAGCCAATAAGGATGTTTTGTCTGATTGATTGTGGTGCTTGGTTGTAGATCTGAAGATGGCTGGAAAGGTTGAAGTATTCGCAGAGTGGGAAGTGATCCGAGTGAATAGGTTGATTCTATCTGAAAAATGAAAAAAGGCTTGGTACAGTGAGTGTTAGGTGTTGTTCATGACCCATATGAATGCCTCAAGTGAGAATTGTGGTGGAACCAATATGTATTGGGGATATGTTATTAGTAAGAGGGAAGCGATGTTTTAGGATTGCGTGAGAAGATAATATTGGCATGTTGCAAAAGGGTGAGTAAGATGAGACTAAGAAGCTCGTCTAGTGAAACAGAAGAAGGTGGAGAATGTTTAAAAGTTGTTAGTTTGCAAGGATATGGGAAAAAGAGTTATTGTGTATGTTATGGTTTAGGTGATGGAAAATTAGCCCAAGATATGGGCCTAAAACTTGCACCGTTTGGTGGGATTTCTTGGTAGTGGGGGTCCTATGTTTCGAAGAGGCAGAGTAAGGTAGTCGATTGAGATACTCGAAGAGGAAGATCGGCGGACGTGATTAAGTTGTAGTGCGATGGATGTTCCAAGTGAGCATTATGTGTATCGTTGTGAAATTAAGCGAGTTTTAAGGGAATGTGTCGTTCCTCGTTGTAAGGAAAGGAACTAGATTTTGATTCGGAAATTTTGGGGTCTTGATCGATGCAGTGATATCCGACCATGTGTTTTTGGGACTAGTTCAGGTTGTCGGTGGGATAATTAGGCGATGGATCGAAAAATGGTGTGTGGTTAAATATATAAATACATGGATATCTAAATGATTATGGATAATGTCTCGGTTGAAGTGTGCGTTGTGCTGTTGAATTGTTTACCATCAAAGGATTAGTGATCAACGTCGTGTTATAAGTCGATGTGTTATTAGTGTTGGGTGCAATCACATATAGGGCTTTACTAAGAATTGTGTTGTTGAATAAAGGAATTCTTACCTGTAGACTTAGAAATGAAGTTCAAGGGTGACCCTGTGTCAAGTTGGCAGTTTGGATAGTTATTATTTTAGTCAGGAAGGGGTGAAGGTAACTCGTGACCGTCAAAAGAGCTACGCTGTTAAACGATGGGAAGACATAGTAGTTCGAGTCGAAGTTTCTGTGATGCTTAAAGTATCCCCTGGGAAGGGATTTGTGCATTTGGAAAGAATGGAAAGTTGAGCCTGCGTGACATCGGATCGTTCACGAATGTTGAGAGAATTGGGAAAGTGGTGAACAAGCTTGACCCACCGGAAGAATTGTGGGTAATCCATCGTGCAACCCACGTCTCAAATTTGAGAAAAATGCCTAGCGGAGACTAATATGGCGGTGTCATTACAAGAGATGCGGGTGGATGAAAAGTTGAAATTCGTTGAAGAACTTGAGGCGATCGTCGATCGGAAAGTTAAACGTTTGAGAACAAAATAGATTAACCTAGTGAAGGTTCAATGGAAGTTTCATAACGGGCGAGAAGCGACGTGGGAGTTGGAGTCGGAAATGAGGTCCCAATACCCGTACCTTTTCGATAAGGAAATTCCGTGGACGGAATTCTTTGAAGGGGGGAGTGTTGTAACGACCGTTAACTCATTAATCGATGTCAAGTTGTTAGTGGGGGTGGTATTTGTAAATAGAAAAGAACTTAAAGACCTCTTTGGAAATAAAGTGTATTTATTGCCCAAAACCCTAAGCTCCTTCTCATTTTGTGATTTCATTGTGTTAGTGTATAAATTTGTATCCAAGATTTAATAGGAAAAGTCAAAGTCAATGTAAGTCAAAATAGTCTTTGAGAGTTTGTAATGCTTGTAAGCATGTGAGTGTTTTAGTACTTGGTATAAATTCCTTGTAGCTTTGTTAGTGTTGAAAGTAGAAGTTCATAATTGTTAGATCAATGACTAATACGCTTTCTCTCTCTACACTCTCTCTCTAGATTCATAATTGTCAAATCTTGATTTGTGGATTGTTAAATTGCTTGATTTGATCTGGAAATTTCATTTTCAATTGGTATCAGAGTGAGACCAAACATTTTCAGAAAGTTTATCAAATCAAATTGAATCAATTTTCTGGAAATTCTCAAGAACATGCAGTCGGTTTTTTAGTTCTTCACTGTTAGATCAATTTCACACTTGTTTGTTGAAATTCTTGTTGGAAAATGATGTCATAGGATTCGTATGAAGTATTAAATCAATTCTTGTTCACATCGATTCACTGGTTATTCACAAAATCATATCAAATCTGTGAATTTTTTGATATTTCTTGAAAAAGTCATTGAACATTGTAAATTCACAAATTGCACTATAATTTTGAGCTTTTAGACAAAATTGTTGAATAGAAAAGTGTTTAGAATTGACTTTCGATCATAGTGATACATTCTTGAAATCGAATTGCAGGAAATTTTGGATCTAATTCTGGAAAATTCAAGAACGAGCATAATGATATTTGAGTTTTCTTTTTGATCGAATTCTTGTTGTGTTTATTGTTTTTAGGCTGTAAAATTGATTCAAGAGGGTTTGTATGATGTGATATATTCATTCTTATTCACATGAATTCATCGATTAATCAATAGAACAGGTTCAATTTTTGGATCTTTGTTTTTTTCTTGAAAATGAATACGAGCACTGAAATTCGATCAATTGCATTGTAGTTTTCAGTTTTTAGCTATATTGAATTGATAGAAAATTGTTATAATCTGTATTTCGAGCATACTGGTGTATTTTTCAAGAATCAATTTTCAGGTTTAAAATTTTTGGATTGAATCTGTGATCATGAAGAACACGCTAAGTTCATAGCCTGCGAGTTCAAATCTGTTTGATTTGCGAGTTTTAGTTTATGTGACTTGCGAGTTTCAGGTCATGCAGTATGCGAATTCTAATCTTCTTTAGTTCAAGAGATCTGCGAGTTTAAAAATCAATGCAGTCTGCGAGTTCTAATCTGCTTTAGCTCAAGAGATCTGCAAGTTTCAAATAAATGTAGTCTGCGAGTTTTTCATGCTGCAAAATTCATTTGTTTTACGAGTTCTGATCAATGTTGTCTACGAGTTTCAATGTTAAAAATTCTAAGCATCTGCGAGTTTGAGCATTTCATTCTGCGAGTGTGAACATTTCATTCTGGGAGTTTGAAAGTTTCATTCTGCGAGTTTGAACATTTCATTCTGTGAGTTAGAAAGTTTCATTCTGCGAGTTTGAGCATTTCATGGTCTGCGAGTTCCAATTCCAAGTGATCTGCGAGGTTTAGTTAACTTGATCTGCGAGTATTAAGTCATTTGTTTTGCGAGTTTCAGTTCATGTGGTCTGAGAGTTTCAGAAACACTCAAGCCTTTATTTGAGAGTTACAGAAACACTCAAATCATTATCTGAGAGTTCTGTAAACACTCAAACTCTTGTTTTGCGAGTTCAAGAGTTAAATTTTTTTTTTTCTGAGAATTATTTTCAAGTGGTGATCTGATTTTGACTTTCAGTCAAACTTTTCTGAATTGTTTGGGAACGATCATTCATTTCAAGCTGATTTCTCATTCAAGATGCCAACTACAAATGAGAGAGGAAATACTGTACTTTCAGCTAGAGATATGGTTGTCTTGTATATGCCTGAGATACCTGTTATAGAAGCAGAAAGAAAGAAACTGAAAAATCAGAATTCAAAGCTTCTTAAACAGATTCAGGAGTTGAAGTCGAATTTGTCAAATTCTGATAAAACTCCTGTTTGTGCAAAATGTACTGATAATGCTAAATCTGATTTTGCAGGTATCATCAGTGAAAAAGAGAAAGAGATTAAAGATAGAGAGAAAATGATTGCAATAAAAGAAAATTCCATTCAGACTCTTGAGAAAGTTATCAAGATCAAAGAGTCTAGTATTACAAGACTTCAAAGCCAACTGAAGAAAACTGAACAGAAATCATCAGAACATCAAGATGAATCAGTTATGCTTCAACAAAAGTATACGGCTTCTGAAGAAAAGATATCTGCCTTTGAGATACAAAATGCTGAATTAAAGAAAAGCATTCAAGCAGATAAAGATAAAGTTAAAGTTGATTCAGAGAATCCTTTTGCTCAAAAACTGTCTGATATTTCTAAGAAAGTTGACCAAGAGAAGAAGAATCTTGAGCTGAGATGTTCAAAACTTTCTAAGCAAGTGTCAGAATTCGAAAAGATAGTAATCACTGAAAGAGACACTTTTACAAAAGAAAGACAAGTTCTTGAAGATAAAATTACTGAACTTCCCAAACAGATTTCTACTTTACAAGACTTGCTCGAAAAAGAAAGACAAATTTTCAAAGAAAAGAAAAAGTCTTATAAGCTTGAAAAGAAAAATACTGAAAAGAGAAATATTGGGATTTTCAAAGATATTTCTGAGAAAGCCAAGAACAGGGAAAAAGATTTTGAACAAGAACGTTCACATTTTGAATCTGAGATATCTAAGCTCATGTCCAAGATAACTGTTCTGTCATCAGATGTCCAAAAAGAACAGATGGCAAGATCTGATTTGAAACAAAAGTTTGATACACTTACTGCTGAAAGAAACATTTTGTTCAAAAAGATAAATGACTTGGAAGTCGCAAACTGTAATTTGTCAGATAAGATTTCAGCTGATGTGATTGATCAATCGTCTGTTGATAATTCAACATAATCAGTATGTTCTTTCAAAACAGCTTCAAGTTCTATTCATGAGGAAAATGTTTTGAAAAAGACAAGTGTCAAATCACAAATTGTCAAATCAAATCAGATACGACCATCTAATCTATTTTATGACAAATCTGTTGATGGTTCAGCATGATTTTATGTAAAATCTCGTTGGAAGCAATCGAAGAAAAGTTAGATGGTCTGGAGAATGAAAGATTCTTCTGATGAAGAGAAGAAGAAGGACAAAGCATCTTCATCCACATCAAATGCCAAAAAGAACAGAGTGCATAAAGGTAAATCTTTTGGTAATTCTGATATGTTTTATTCCACTAATCATTTGATCAGGATTGCTCAAAAGAAAATCTGTTGTTCTTACTATGGAGAGAATGACTTCGTTCAGAGAGAAACTGCTCATAACTGGTACGGTTCTTACAGAATTACTTCTCAGAATTCTGGATTTAAAAGATATAAGTCTAATGAGAAGTGGATTCCTAAATCTAACATACCAGGACCCAAATACCAGTGGGTACCAAAACCTGTTAAATCTGTTTCGCAGGTACCACAGGTTTAGGGGGAGCAAGATGTTAGATTTCTGAGTAAATTAGCTCAGAACTCGGACTTCAAAGTCAAGACAAAGGCTTTTGATCAAAACAGTTCAAAACCCGGACTTCAAAGTCAAGAACAATGGCTCTTGATTAACACAGTTCAAGACCCGCACTTCAAAGTTAAAGGACTATGACTTCTAAGTAACACAGCTTAGGACTCGTTCTTTAATGTTAAAGATAAGGATATTTTGAAAATATCCAGGGGAGCTTATTTGACTTAAATCATTTTATCATGATTTGTGGGGGAGCTTAAAGGTAAATATTTTCTTATCTTGATCTCTGATTGTTTGAAAGAAGAACAACTTTCGAACATGAAAAACGTTTTCTTAAATGTTCAAACCACTTCTCTATTCTTAAAAGATTTCATGAATTTAAAAGTGTGATTTTAAATGTTTTTTCATAATTGAGCTTTAATATTTAACTGACCGTGTGTTTCCCAAAGATCAATACTTGTGTATTATCTTGTCTTTATACTGTCAAGTATTCACACACAATGGTTCAGTACATTTCTTGATTTTGTTATTACAATGTAACAAATGATAAATCTTTCTATGGTAATACTCCCGTTCCTATTCTATGTTGTTTGAATCAAACATCACTTCATTTTTACATGTGCTTTCATTGTTAATATGTTTATATATTGTTCATATAAACATCTTACGTCTTTGTTTTCCCGAAATATAATTCTTCATGAATTTTGATCTGATTTTAACCATTGTCAGATTCTCAAAACATTTATATTCTTTCATATTCATTCATTCATACAAAGTTTTGAGAAATCTTAAATGCTTAACATGCTCAAAATTTCATTCTTATCTTTATGAGCATACATACACTGACACATGATTTCTTGTGCTTAAATTGTCAAGAAAATCATTGAGACACACATTCTTTTCTTAAAAGAGAATGTTTCACATTTTCTGGGGAAGCAGCACATAAGCTATTGGTTCTTCACTTGGAAGATATTGATATTGAACAAGAAGGAAAGTTACCTCGCCTTTGACCTTTCATCATGCACATTGAGTCTGTGTATACCATTGTTGTCTTAGTGGTTTACATACTTTGAGCCTTATGAAACACAATCATTGTGCTTAATTCTTTCATACACAAGCACGAACACACAAAAAATTCGTTTTTCTGTCAGAACATTCATAGAAAATACCTTGTGTCTTTTCAATGATTGAATGGAAGTCTTGGGGAGTCATCATCAAACCAACTCCTTAATTTGTACATTCGTTGTACACAGTAACTTAGTGTTACTGACAGGCATTCCTAACTGTTTCATGTGTTGATTCAGGGTTACAACTCCTAATTTATCTGAATTTGAAAAGATTCAGATAGAAATATTCATGAATTGATGGCTCTTTATCAGATCAATTGGGGGGAACGTTCCTATTTTGTCAAAAACAGCTCCAAAAGAGTGCAAATTGCCAATTCTTAAAAAGGAGAATGATAGTTTATCACAAAAGGGGAGAATGTTAAGTTCATGAAGATTGTTCTACATTGTTTAAAAGGGGGAGAAATTTCAAAGACTGAGTTCAAATTAATGTGTTTTGATGATCATGATTCTCACAATCATCAAAAAGGGGGAGAAATTTACAGAGTTCAATTTCAAAATCAATTTCAAAGAATTTCAGAGTTATAAAGTGAAAAGACTTTTGGAGAAATTCAGAAAGTTCAATTCGTTCAAGTCAAATGAAGTCTGATGAAAATAAATCATTCTCAAAAGATTCTGAAGACAAGTCAAGATGATTGAGAAAGTTTGTTTTTCAGAAGATGATTCAGAGATCAGAGAGATATGGATACAAGATCAAAGATTCCTCAAAAGTTCAAAGATGAAGATTTCTGGAGTTTCAAAAGATTTTTCAAGACTTCAAATTTCGTTTTCAAGACTTGTTGATTTTTCAAAGATTCCAATCGTGAATGACTTTTCAAGATTCTTCAAAGCTTCAGAGATTAATGACTGTCAAAGTTGCAAAGGATAAAGCTGTCAGTGTCAAAGATTGAAGAATCAAGCGCTGAAGAAGATTGTCAAATTTTTATTAAATCTTGAATACAAAGGGGGAGAATGTTAGTGTATAAAATTGTATCCAAGATTTAATAGGAAAAGTCAAAGTCAATGTAAGTCAAAATAGTCTTTGAGAGTTTGTAATGCTTGTAAGCATGCGAGTGTTTTAGTACTTGGTATAAATTCCTTGTAGCTTTGTTAGTGTTGAAAGTAGAAGTTCATAATTGTTAGATCAATGACTAATACGCTTTCTCTCTCTACACTCTCTCTCTAGATTCATAACTTGTGGATTGTTAAATTGCTTGATTTGATCTGGAAATTTCATTTTCACATTGGGGAGCGGTTCCTAGAGAAGAAGAAAAGAGGATGAAAGAGCTTTGGTCAAGAATTCAAACATTGGAGAATTATCTTCCTAAAATTATAAGGATTACTACCTAAGGCCTTTAGATTATTGTATTCTACTACACAGTCTCTTTTGAAAGCTTCCGACATTGCTTTTGTACTTTCTCCTAAAAATGCTTCAAAATATCTAAACATTTCTTCAACTTCAGTGTCTTGATTCTATTTATAATAGTGAGCTATAAGGGTGCTTTTCCAAACTTCAATCACGTTTGTCCAAATCTGAGGATCATGCGTAGTTAAATTTAATACATACCCTTTAGACTCGGATTGAAAATTAATTGGTTGTTCTAATGTTTTTTCTAAACCTTTGGCAATGTATCTAGTATCAGCTGGAGGGTCTCTATAATATGTATAAGAAGCTCTAGGAGGAAAGCTAGTATAAGTAAATGTTTCGTGGGGAACTGTTCTATCAAAGGGAGTTCTGGCTGTTGACCTATAGCTTTCGCCCTCATCGTCTACTAAATCTTTTTGATAGCTAATGTCTTTAATATTAGACTCTAGTTCTTCTTGCAAAAACATCTCTGATATTTTTGTCTTTGTCATAAAAAATGTATTCATGATTAGAAATATGTTTGGACAAATATAACTGATCTTCTAATTTTAAAAGCTCTCCGTCATTTAAAAACATATTTAATTGTTTTGGAAAAATAATTTTGCCGGACTCATTACTAACTAATTCAAGATGTACTAAATCATTATCTGTTTTGGTTTCTTGAACCGGGACAAATGTATAATTAGTGAATCTTAAACTAGTTTTGCCCTTTCTATTGGTATACATTAAAGTGTCTTTAGGTGTCAAAACTTTTTCTGTATTTTCTTCAAATTCACTCAAATTCCAGTCTACACCGACCAAATCATCAGTAGAAAATTCTTTTGGTTTAGCCATTTTCATGCCTTTGCTACTGATTAAATTTACAACTTTGTCGGTATAAACTTTATATTTGGTTTTTGCAAAAAAAAGAGCATCTTCCTAAAATTTCTAACGTTACCAATAAATTATCACCATATTTTACATCCCCATAACCTTTAGTCTGAATGCCAATTTTGATATGATTAACAAAATATTTTATCGTTAACAAAAAATCTGGACTACAATATATGATGCCTTCATTATTGTTTAAATCAATTTCGGTACTGCCAATCATTCCTTTTGCGATATTAGAAATTCTATTATCAAATATCGTGACTAAAACTTTACTACCCAAATGTTTTCTCATTAGACCTCTAATGCCTAAAATGATTAAACCAAGATGTATGAATTTACAATCTTTTTTAAACAATTATCTGTGAGCGTCTTTTGAAACGTCTAAAATTTTTGATTGGTCTTTTATACACCGAAGAGTAATTTCTTGACTATGTTTAAAAAACTGGGTTGAAGTTTCAAAGAAGCCTTTGTTATATAAAATCTTTGGATTTAACATTTGAAGGCCATGAGTCTCACAAATCTTGTAATCTTGTTATGGATCAATAATTTATTCTAAAGTAGTGTCATACCCTTCCTTTTTTGACAAAAAAATTTCATAAAGGTTTTTGGGTCTAATATGTATGGATTTTCTAGTTTCTTCTAAAATATTTTGAGAAAATCTATTTGGAAACATTTTCATTGTCTTTAAATCTAACAAAAGTATACTGCTTTGGAGGCTTATTTTTTGAAATCGAACTTTTCGTATTGGTTTCGAAAGAAAGAGAACTGATCTGGTCTGTTAAAGCTTTAATATCGAACTTTTTTGTAAAATTATCTAGAGTATTTTGCAAATCTTTGACTTGTAACTTGTCTATTTTTAGGTCGATTAAGATTTTCTAAAATTTGACTATTTTGCTCTTTTAAATAATTGAAATTGGTATGCAAAACTTTTATTTCTTTATTTAAAACGGAAATCGTCTCTTCTAGGCGTAAAAGTCTCTTTTCGAAATTCTAAGCTAAATTTATCAACAAGTCTAAAGCTGTATTTTGAACTACTTCTGCAGAGTAAAAAACTGTGTTGGTGGTCATTTTCGAAATTACACTTGATTTTACTTTTATCAAAGAAAGAGAGATCTTCTATTTTGAACAGAAAGTTCAAGACCGAGATAACCTAATTTTTTATTTTCCAGTTTTGTGATTTTTTATTTTTTACGAAAATAAAATTAATCTACAGCTAACAACAAATAATACAGATAAAAAAAGAAATACAGATAACAGTAATAAACAAAAAGGAGGCAAATGATGGAAAAGGGAATAAACAAGACAAGACTTGTTTATTCCTTGTTTTCCCAAGGCAAAGGACAATAATAAACACAATAAAATTAACAATATTTTTCTAACACAATAATAAACAATATATTTCTAGACAAAAATTTAAAAATAAATATTTTTTATTTTTTAGTCTTTATTTCAAACCAACAAACGAAAATAAAATATTTTTTGAAATTTTTTCTTGAGATATAAAATATAAAGAAATTAAATAACTACAATAGAAATAGAAATATTATCTAGACGGAAAGTTAAAACGAGATCGAAGTAATGCTCTGATACCAATATGAAGGGGTATCGTATGTAAGGCGGTTAAACACGAATATATATATATATATATATATATATATATATATATATATATATATATATATATATATATATATATAAACTTAGATCCTGCTGCATGCAACTTATCATCCATGCATTTACATCACAACACACAAGACACATGCATAATACAACACTTTAAAAATAAAACACAAAACACTTAACAATTTAAAAGAAAAATCATGCAAAATGGATTTGGCTTGCATGCAACATAGGCACAAGACAAAAAAAAACATACTCAAAATGGAATATTCTACAAAAAATGCAGAAAATTCGGATTTATTTTAATTTTTTTTTTTGAAAATATTTCTTTTAAAATCAGTAACAATACTGATATGATCTCTTTCTCCGGCAGATTCAGGAGACGATAAACACGCTCACTTCGGCCATAAAGAAGTCCATAACTCCGGGTCACTCAAGATCAATACTGGTAATGTACAAGTTTTTTAAGAAATCGAATTTTTTAACACTAAAAAACACACATAAAATAACAACACAAACAAACTTTTAAAAACATCAAATCAATATTAATACTGACATAAATCTCTTTCTCCGGCAGCTCTTATAGACGATAAAAAGGAAGGTTCATTCCGGTCTTAACAGTCCGGGGTCCAAGTCACTCAAGATTAACGTAAGTAAATATCGATTCTTTAAAAATAAAAGTTTTTAACATAACAAACAACAGGTAGACGAAACATATAAACATAAACTTTTATTGAAACATTAAAATTACAAAATACAAGGGAAGATCACTACATGTTTAACATTACATTATGAAAACAATAAGGATTTCCCTTTCGGGAAGGCCCCTAAAGGACTTAAATTAAAATGAAAGAAAACTTACTTAAAATTATCAACCAAATCTTCTTGATGATGAACTTCTTCAAAGTTATTGCATGAAGATGATGAAGAGAAATGAGGGAAAATAAGAGTAGGAGAGTGTAGAGAGAGAATGAGGGGAAAAGTATGGAGGAAGAGTGAGATGATGAGATTCTCACATGATGAGGTGATCACATGAGATGGTAAGATGAGATGATCTTGTGAAGTTGTGTTCTTGTGATATGATGATGAAATCCTGATGCCAAGAACTTGTGTATGAGGACTCTTTATATAGGAGGTCTAAATTTGCTGAGTTGTTCCAAAATGCTTCATAGGGTGACACATATTAAATACGTGTTTAAAAGTCTGAACTAACTGCTAAGTGGAAAATTGTCTGTCACGTGGATGAACCGTCTGCTACGTGAATGAACTGTCAGATACATGTTATTACTGTGTCTGAATATTCTGCTGAAGCTGTCTTTTTGTCGTTTTTTGTAGGCTGAAGATTCCGTCATCTTTCGTCTTTCTAGGTTTCAAGATTGTGCCTGGCAACAGAGTCGAAAGAATAACCACTGTTTGAGTAGTAATCGTCTTGGTCTTGATTTGGCGAGCTGGAACGATCTTCAAGAACCACGTCTTCTGAAACTCTTTCTTCAGTATATTTTGGGACAAAATCTCTGATTACTTCTTTAATGGTCTTATTGATTTCATTTTTAATCTTATTTTATGGTTTCTTTATTTTCTTTTTGGATTTTTTCTTTTTTGGAGAGGATTGGGCTGGATCGCGGGTTTGTTCTATCTGGTCTAATATGGCTTGGCAAGATGGGATAGAATCTAAATGGTGAGTTTCTTGGGTCTGGTTATGAAAGGATATGTTTGTATTAGAAAAAGAAGGTAAAGGACTTAGGTTTGAAGGAGATGGGTTGTATTTGACAAGGTAATCGAAATGTTTTCCATAGCTGTCTCCGGATTTGATAAGTCTTTACCAGCCACCGGTAGCTGGACTAGCCATTGAATTCTTAGGCTCAATGGTATCTTTATTGACATTCGTTGGAGAATGTCCACCCATCTTAATCTTCTGAGTATGGCCAGAAGATGAGTCTTGGTTCTGGCTGATAGTAAAGGAAAGTAATTGTTTTTCTAAATCAGAAACTTGTTTTTGAAGACAAAGTTTATCGTTTCTTAGCTGGGTATTGTCATCATTGATAATTTTGAAATTTTTTGTCATGGTTTCACAATGACCACAAAATAAAGTATCGGTATGGCTAGGATCTTTGGTTACTGAGTATTCAAGAGGGAGTTCTGTATAGTTTTTTAGAGAAGGGGAAACGAAAAAGTTCTTTCCTAGGCGTCTTTGGCTGCAGAGATCGCATCATCGTAATTATTAAAACCTTTATATATCTGTCAGGATCTGATTCTTAACAAGAATAATGAATCTCAGAAACAATATTAAAGAAGTTGCGGAAAAACACTTTAATATTCAAATATCAATGTAACAGTAAAGTATAAATCACAACTTGTAAACTTTATTGAATGATTAAAGTTACAAGCTTTCACACAAAACCTCAATCTTGATGAACATGCTCACCAAGACGAATTCTACTTCTCTAGAACTAGGGTTGTAAACCTTGAGGTTAATTCTCTCTTTAAAACAAAAACTTATGAATTATTAATTTCTATCAAATACTTCTATACTATATATACAAGACTAAATACAAGATAATTATCAAAAATACAATCGATTCTTCAATATCAATCCCATAATTATCTTCAGTCTTATCTCCAGCTTGTCTTTATCTCCAAGGCATCTTTACCTTTATAAGCAGCACTAATTCTCTTCAGAAGTATTAACCATCTTCAGCAGCATTAATCTTCAGCAGTACTAACTACTAGCAAAACTAACTCTCCAAGCAGTACTAACTACTCAAGTAGCAACACTAACTCTTTAAGCAGTATTAATTCTACTAGCAGTAGTAATCTTGATAGCCTAGCAGTAGTAATCACTTAGCAACATTAATCAGTTCCCAACAATCTCCCCCTAACTTGACTTTTAGAGAAAAGAAGTCAAGTTCTTCAGATGTGGTCTTCATGATGCTTTCAACACTTCAGCTCAATTGCCCAAATTTGGATCCAGTCCCAGACTTTGATTGATTATCCTGCTAACCACAATCTTTGCCATTTCTGAGCCTTGAGGAATAATTAATTTGGCTTTCAGCATCCCATGAAGCTTAGCTAGGCTGTGGTCATATATCTTATCCACCAGATAATATTCATGAAAGCTTTTATCTATGGTCAAGATATACACCCACACCTTTCTATGAGCATCCAGTTGTCCACAGACTTGAATACATCTTTGATGACATGCTTGACAAGATCTGGACTGAACATCATGCATAGATACTCCATTGCTAGTTTCTTGATGTTCATCCTTGGAGTCTTCAGCACATCCCCATACAGATTCATTCCCACTTTAAACATTTCTTCCAAGTCTGACCTGGAACAACATCTGATTATCTTCCCCCAAGTAGAGTAGACTTCAAAGTGATCACCCATTCTCTTGATTCTGAAATATTCTTTGCCTTGATCTTCAAGAATATCCCAGTGGATGATTTCAGGGGCTTGGACTGAAATGGGATCTGCCTTCACAGGCTTACTATCTGTTATAGTCATGTAAAGTTCATAATGCACATTAGAATGACTTGATTGTTGTGCACTTTGACTTGCAACAGATGGTTCTGCCTCGATTTCTGCTTCTTCAACCCTTGTCTTTTTGGACTGTTTCTTGGAATCTAGAGTTTTCACTTTCTTTGCAGATTTGACTTCCACATCAACAGGTTCTTCCTTCTTTTCTTCAGCCTTTTCTTTTGAAGGAGTGGTTTCCTCACTCTCAGGGAAGGGTTGTTGGATATTGAGATCATGCCTCTCTTTCATCCTCCTTTCAGCTTCTTCCCTTTGAGTGGAATCCCCTTGAAGCTTTGCCATATCCTTTGAATACAACTCCTCTATCCTACCATAGGCCATGTTAGTAAACATTCCTTCAGGAACTCCAAGAGTTCCTTTCAGGAAGTTTATCATCTTCCTCCTTTCTTGATTGGCCAGGAAGGTCTTTGAGGGTTGTCTTTCTCTTTGCTTTAATGCCAGCCTTAGCCTTGAAGCCTTCTTTGTAATTATCTTGGCAGCAGTTGCTTCCTTCAAATTCTTTTGATATTCTTCATTGAGCTTTTTGGCCATATCTAGTGCAAGTTCTCTGTCTTTGGCAGATTGTATTTCTTCTTCCTTTGCCAACTCTGCTTGAAGCTATTTGGCCACTTCTTCATCTAACTCTATCTGATTCTTTTTCTTTAAAGGTTGCTCAGATTCAACCATCTTCTCCTTTCCCTTCTTCTTTGCATCCTCCATACTAACCTCTTTTTCTTTCTTTTTTGAACCTCCTTCTTTGATTATTACTCCCTTAGCCTTTTGAATGGCTTTGGGAGTATCATTCTTTGCTTTGACCAAGGTTTCTACAATTTCTATCTCTTCAACAGATAACCCTGTTACTGCTGCTGACTTTGTTACTGCTGCTTGTGCCTTTTCTGCAGCTTTTGAACTTTCTGCTTCTATACTTTCTTTTTCTGTATTCTGCTCCCCCTCAAACTGAGTTTCCATGCCAATGGGACTGTGTTTCTCCCCTTCATCTTTATTCTCCCCCTTGTTGAAAGCATCTTCCCTTTTCTTCAAAACAAACTGCTTTCGTTTCTTTTTTGTACCAACTTCATCACCAGCTTCTTCAATTTGGTAATCTGCACTTGTTGAGACAGAATTACCAATTTCATTTCCTCTATATCTGAGCCTTGCTTGATGACATCTAGATTAATGTTTCCCATAGTTTCCATCAATTTATTGTAGTTATATCTGTCCTCACCTCCTTTGTGTGTGTTGACCACCCTTGGAGGATCCTTGGAACTTTTAGTAGTAGAGGTCTTCTGCCTAGCAGAAGCACCCTCCACCCCCTTGGTTTCTTGGAACCTGGGACCTTTGAATGATTGCTCATTCAAAGTTGCCATGGGGAAGGTCTTAGTGATGTTACCACTGGCCTCCTCTGTGCTAGCAGGAGTAGTGGCAGCTTCTCACCCACATGCTCAGGCATCTCCTTAGTGAGCACCTCCTTGGGGTTGGGAGACACCCCAGTGGTTTCCCTATAGATATTCTCTAATGGAGAATGCTCCATTAGAGGGCTTTGAGGTTCTGGGTTTGTAGGAGGTACAAGGGAAGGAGCCTTGTGTACCTTTCTCTTGGTATAAGTTTTGGATATAACTGGATTTGGCTTAAGAACATGGGACTGAGGAAGTGATATAGTGATTGAAGGTTGGGTTTGGCTATCAGTGGGATGGTCTAGTGAGGGCCTTGACCCTGATGCCATACCTTCTTGGTTGTGGGACACCACCATCATTGTAGAGAACAATGGGGTGTCAACTCCTTCCGAGTCCTTGGCAGATCTTTTCATATTTGAAAAGACCTTGCCCTTAGGGATTTTAGGTACATATACCTCATTAAACTGAGGTATATCCGTCAATTCAATGGTGCTAACTTCTTGGACAAATCTTGGATACATGAAGAAACTCTTTTTATTATCCAAGTTTGACACAAGGTCATTGAAAATCATTTGAGAAAAAATATACTTTCTGGTAGTGGACAAGCAGACCAATAGGCAATGGTACTACTGAACTGCCTCCATCCAGTAGTTTTTCGAGAAATACAATGCATAAGAGTATGAACAAAGAAATGCCATTGGGGAGAAAAGTTAGCTTTGTAAAATTTGAAAACACCCAGTTGGCCTTCATACCCCATTCTTGTGAGATTGGAAAACAAATCCTCATGAGAGATAGAGGTAATACCTGAGGCATCGTCTAGTCGTAGACTGATGCGAATGACCTCTTCAGAGACTATCAAGGGTTTGTCACACACCCTTGTCTTGATAAACTGCACACCGTTTTCAGTAACAGCGGTGACATTGGCCCAAAATTGCTTCTGGTGCTCGATGTAAATTGTTGGTGACACTGTAAGAGCATGAGCTATATGACTGGACCTGAGAAAATCAACTATTTGATGGAATCCAGCAGCCTGCTTAGGCTTTTGAAGCATTGCGATCTCATTGTGTTCATCAATAAACGCCATGGATGCCATATGACTTGAGGATTCTTGACTGAAACACACTAGTTGCTTGAGAGAAAAGAGTTAGAGAGAAGATGAACAGTATTCAAAGAGTCGTTGTGAGATTTTTGGCGAGCAAAGAGGGTATTTATAGAATTCGGGAAAGAAGCAGTATTAACCCTATTTTCAGTTAAAGCAGTACTAACTCACTCGCAGTATTAACTGAGAGCAGTAGTAACCAACTAGCAGTATTAACTAACTAGCAGTATTAACTAACTAGAAGTATTAACTAACTAGCAGTATTAACTAGCTAGTAGTATTAACTAACTAGCAGTATTAACTCATACCTGAAGTAGTAACTCAGACTAGCAGTAGTAATAATGAACCTGCAGTAGTAACTTTGCACTGGCAGCATTAAAACTACACTGGCAGCATTAACTATACTTGCACTGTTGAAGCTTGTGTTAGTCTAAGCAAGGCAATAAACTTCCTGAGAAAGATGATTAGTAGCACCAAAAGAATAAACAAATAACAGGTATACAAACACTTTTTAAACATGAGCTCATTCAGAGTTGATCATGCCCACACTTGTGACCAAGAAAGTGAATCTACCCACATCAAAAGCTTTAGTGAATAGATCAGCAAACTGGTTATCAGTATGAACTTTAGCAACTTGAATAAGCTTCTTTTCATTGCAGTCTCTAATAAAATGATACATGATTTCAATGTGCTTTGTTTTGGAGTGCTTGACTGGATTGTTAACAATGCTAATAGCACTGCTATTGTCAATGAGGATAGGAGTGTGAAGAAAGGTTACCCCATAGTCCAACATTTGATTCTGAATCCATAGAACCTGAGAGCAGCAACTTGCAGCAGCAATGTACTCGGCTTCTGTTGTGGATAAGGACACTGTGGTTTGCTTCTTAGACTACCAAGATACTAGTCTTGCACCCAAAAGCTGACATCCTCCTGAAGTAGACTTTCTATCCATATTAGCACCACCCAAGTCACTGTCTGAATATGCAATCAAGTCAAAAGTAGATTCATAAGGATACCAAAGACCTAATCTAGGTTGCCCTCTTAAGTATCTGAAAATCCTCTTAACTGCTTGAAGATGTGACTGCTTTGGCTTGACTTGGAATCTGGCACACACACACACTGGAAACATGATATCTGGTCTTGAGGCTGTGAGATACATGAGAGATCCAATCATTGATCTATAAAGATGGACATCAACATCCTCCCCATCAAGATCAGCAGTGATCTGTTTGTGTGTTTCCATTGGTGTGCTTGCTGGCTTTGAGTCTTTTAAACCATACTTATCTAGGATGTCTTTTACATACTTTGAGTGACTTATGAAAATCCCATCTTTCTACTGTTTCACTTGAAGCCCAAGGAAGAAAGTGAGTTCAGCCATTGAACTCATTTTGAAGCTCTTGTGCATCAACTCTTCAAAGTCTCTACACATCTGATCTTTTGTGGATCCAAATATGACGAGTATCATAGAGTGATTTCTTAAGTTTGTATACTCTGTCAGGATATAATGGATTTTCAAATCCAGGGGGCTGACAGACGTATACTTCTTCATCAATTGTTCCATATAGAAAGGCACTCTTCACATCCATCTGATATACCTTGAACTTCATATATGAGGCATAGGCTAGAAACAACCTAATTGCCTCTACCCTTGCAACTGGAGCAAAGACTTCCTCATAGTCTATGCCTTCTTCCTGAGTGTACCCCTGTGCCACTAGCCTTGCTTTGTTCCTGATTACTATTCCTCTCTCATCCTTTTTATTTCTGAAAATCCACTTGGTGCCAATTGCTCTATGACCTTTTGGAAGGTCCACCAAGTCCCAAACATCCTACAATTTAAACTGTAGTAACTCTTCTTGCATGGCTTCTATCCAACTTGAATCTTTCATTGCATCATAAGCCTTCTTAGGCTCAATCTGAGATAGAAAGCAGGAGAGTACTGTATGCTGCTGATCCTGCAAATCTTGAAGTCTGCTTTGATTCCTAGTCATCATAGGAGAAGTGATGTCTCCTATTACCAACTCAGGAAGATGATTCTTCTGAGTTCTTGTCTGATGACTAGGTTCTTCATTAATTCCAACATCTAAATTGGAGTCATTTAAGTCAGATGAGGGGATCTCATCAGCTACTTCTGGATCTTCATGCTCTGGATTCTCCTCATCTCTTCTTTCTTCTTCACTCTGAATTGGTTCAGTAATAGTCTCCCTTTCACATATTTCAACAGGGTTCATTGTAGGTATGGGAAAGATCACAGACTGAGGAATAATGTCTTGTACTTGTTCATCCCCTGATCCTCTACTTCCTGATCCTCCATGATCATCACTACTGAAACACAAAGAGTTAGTTAGTGAATCAATGTCAAATAACCACTGAGGACCTGAACCAATAGGATTTGGTGTGTTCTCATTGCATTTGACATTGTCACTTTCCTCAATTATTCTAGAAGAAGAATTAAATACTCTGTAGGCCTTACTCTGAGATGAGTAACCAACAAGAAAACCATCATCTGCTTTGCTATCAAACTTTCCTAAGTGAGTTTTGGTATTGAGAATGGTACAAGGACACCCAAAAGGTTTGAAAAAACTGTTGATCCAAACTCTCTCAGTGATTTGATAACGACCCTCTTTTATACTTAGTGAAAATTACGTTATTATATGTATTAGTGTTTCATCATCAGCGATCAGACTGAGTTTGTTCAGTTATCGTTGATGACCTTTCTGTAAACATTTAATGTGTTTTACTTTCAGCGATCAAACTGAGTCTGTTCAGTTATCACTGATCGTTTCCCATGTAACACAGTTAACGTAATCCCTGAAGACAAGTCTCGCGTCAACATAGTTCATAGCTGAATCGAAGACGAAGCCACTGAACAATAGATAAGTCTACTAGTGACCTGATGCGGATATCAGCGAAGACCAGACAAATCTACTTACGCGAAGAAGCCTGAGGAAAAGCTTCAGCGATAGCTGAACTTCTTTATCTCTGAAGAGATACTCAGCGATCAACGATCACAAAGCTTATGCCTCAAGTTTTCTTTTGTCTTACCTTGCACAACCAGTACGATGTGTCAGAACGGACAAGTCTCTGCCACAAATCGTACACCAACTCTGTCAACTACACTGTTCATAAAGTGGCCAAAAGCATGTCTCCAAAAGTGAGACTACCAAAGCCAATCTATGAATGCCACGTGTAAAGTACCCTGCCATGCATTTAATGCATAGGGTATAAATAGGAAGCTCACTCCTTCATCTGAAAGGGTGCTCAATCCTTGAACTCCATAATAGAAACCCTTGTTTTCTATCTCTCTTAAATCCCCCATTCTCTGAATTTCTTGTGCAACCATCTTAGTGTTTCTTAAGTTTGTTTAGATTGAGTCTGTCTTAATCTTATTCCGCAACAAACTTGTAAATTGTATTTTGATTTATCAATAAACAATTTATTAAACTGTAATTTCTGTGTTTGTATTCAACCCCCCCCCCCTTCTACAAACTTGTTAAGCACCTTCGGGACCAACAAGTGGTATCAGAGCAGTTTGTTTAATCAAATAAACAAGATCTTGCTGTATACTCTTCCTTGCTATTCTAAAATGGCACTAAACACAAACACAAACTACTATGATAATGGTTCACTTTCTAAACCTCCTCGATTTAGCAGAGATAACTTTTCTCTATGGAAAAATCGAATGATGCTATTTCTTGAAGGTGCGGATCCTACTATACCTGAATATATAGAAAACGGACCCTATGAACCTGTTAGAATTATAGCTGCGGTTCCCGCTACTGCCACCACTGAAGCTGTCCCTGAACGATATGTCGTTAAGGAAATAAGACAGTGGAGTGATGAAGATAAAAAGAAGGTAGGCATAGATGCAAGAGCAAAGACCATTATATCAATGGCTCTGCCTGATGAAGTTTTCCATTCCATCATGCATTTAAAAACTTCTAAAGAAATGTGGGAAACCATATGTGTTCAATATGAGGGCACCACTGAAATCCAAGAGACCCGAAAGATTAACTTGGTAAGACAGTATGAAAGTTTTATCGCTGGTAAGAATGAATCTCTTTCTGACATTCATCAGCGGTTTAACTGCCTGATCATTGACCTAAGAACTGTTGGAAGGACCTATTCTAATTCTGAGGTCCTAACAAAATTCTTGGAAAGTCTTCCTGAAAGCTGGGACAGTTATTCAATATGTCTTAAGCTGACAAAGGACTTACATACTCTCTCTCTAAGCACTCTGTATGGAATATTGCTCAACTATGAGCAATCTAATCTCCTGAAGAAGAATCTTGTAAAAGATTCTAAAGACTCCAAAAGCACTGCTGTTGCTTTAGTCTCATCAGAGATAATTCCATCCCAGCGATCTACTCTCACCATCACTGAGTTAGATTCTGAATCTGAGGATTTATCAGACCCTGATCTTTCAGAGTTTAATGAGTCCTTAGCACTCTTGACAAACTCTTTTAAGAGATTTGCAAGAAAGAGTAACTTCCGAAGAAGTAAACCTCTCTCTCTTACTGAAAAGCCAAAATCAACTCCGGTTGATAAGGCTACAGCCACTTGCTATAACTGCGAAAAAATTGGACATTTTGCTAGTGAGTGCAGGTCTAAGAAGGTCTTCAAACCTTCTACCTCAAGAAGATCCAGTGATGACAAATACCATAAGCTGAAAAACAAATATCAAAAGCTGAAAAGCTATCAGCAAAAAGGTAAAGGTCTCATCGCTGAAGAACATGACTGGGCTGAATCAGAAGAATCATCTTCTGATGAAGAAGAAGTCGCTAATCTTTGCCTCATGGCTGAGATTAAGGAAGAAGTAGAAGAACCATCTGAACCTTCTATGAGCTACATATCATCTCAAGTATCTATCTCTACAAATCCCTCTCTGCCTGAAGCTGAGAGAAGTCGCGCTGTTGATGTGCTGACGATTGACCTTTATAATGCTTTAAACGACAAAACTCAAGCTGAAAATAAAAATGTTTATTTAACACAAGAGCTAGAGAAATGTCATGAAAAGATCAGTGAACTAAATCTTTTAGAAGAAAAGCTAAAAGATCAAGTCATTATAAATGAAATCATCAGCATTGAACGCGAACAAGCCATCGCTGCTTTAAAAGCAGAAAAGGCTCATGTTGAAAAATGGTGCAAATCATCAACAAAGATCTCTGAGATAATAAATGCTCAAACTCCTGAAAGTGATAAAACTGGTCTTGGTTTTTGGACACCACAGGATGATCCTAAAGAAGAAAGTTCCTCGCTTAAGTTTGGAACTTTTGTCACATCTTTCTTTGACACTTCTTATAATCAATTCTATCCCTGTTCTTCTTCTAATCCCATCCCTGAGGAGATATCTGCAAAATCTAAGCCTGCAGATAAAGGAAAGTCTATTCTCTCTCAGAAGGCTTCCAAGAAAACCAAACTGAAAGTTCCCTCCAAACCTTCAGTGGATAAACCTTTTAGCTCAGTGACAGAAATCTTTGATATCTGTCCTCCAAAGCTGAAGGTTGATCTAAAGCCCGTGAAATCTGAAGAAATGAAAATTCCTCCCAGATCTCGTGCTAAAGGCATTCTTGGAGCTGGACCTGCTCATCTTAAGTTTTCAAAACCTTTTGGTTATAAATCCACCATCAGATATAGAAAATGTTATCACTGTGGATTCACTGACCATATTGCGAGCAAGTGTCCAAATACCACCGAAGCTGATAAAACAGCCGAAGTGAAGAAAAATGCCTCTAAGGCAAATAAAGTCACCAAAGTGAAAAATACCACTAAGGTTAAGAAATTAACCAAAGTGAAGATTACCACTGAAGCTGAATCTTCCTTATCCACTAACTCTGAAGGACCCATTGAAAAGTGGGTACCAAACAAAGCTTAATCTTCCTTATGTATGCAGGGATCAAAGGGCATCTGGTATCTCGATAGCGGATGTTCTCGTCATATGACTGGACAAAGAGACCTGCTCACTGAATACAAGGAAGAGAAAGGTCCCTCTGTGACCTTTGGTGGAAATGGAAAAGGATTTACCCGTGGGTTTGGTGTCCTCAGCAATGGGACAACTACCTTTCGAAGAGTCGCTTATGTAGATGGACTGAAGCACAATCTTCTAAGCATCAGTCAGCTATGTGACAAAGACTACGAAGTTCGCTTTTCTAAGAAAGCATGTTCAGTGGTAGATGAAAAAGGAAAACTTGCTCTCAGTGGTTATAGAAGAGAAAATGTCTATGTAATAGATATGGACTCTACTATCACTGATAACTTATGTTTTCTCTCTAAGGCCTCTTCTGATGTCAACTGGCTATGGCATAAAAGGCTCTCTCATCTAAACTTCAAAACCCTGAATTCTCTCTCATCTAAGGAACTGGTTTCTGGTCTTCCTCAGCACTCATATGCTAAAGAATCTCTCTGCTCAGCATGTGAAAAAGGAAAACAAACAAGAGCTAGTTTCAAGTCGAAACAAGTTTCCTCAGTAACAAGTCCTCTTCAGCTCTTGCATATGGATCTATTTGGCCCTGTCAATATCCAATCAATAGCTGGAAAGAAATATACACTTGTCATTGTAGATGAATATTCTCGCTACACCTGGGTTATTTTTCTTCGCTGCAAGAATGATACTCCAGAAGAACTAATATCTTTTGTCAAAAAGATGGAAGTGCTGAATAATCTTACTGTTCGATCAATAAGGAGTGATCATGGAACTGAATTCAAGAATAGTTCCCTGAACAATTTCTTTGAGAACAAGGGAATCTCTCACAACTTCTCTTCAGTAAGAACACCTCAGCAAAATGGAGTCGCTGAAAGAAGAAACAGAACGATCATAGAAGCTGCTAGATCAATGCTCAGCGATTCTCACCTCCCTACTCAATTTTGGGCAGAAGCTGTAAACACTGCATGTTTTACTCAAAACAGATCGCTGATAATAAAGCGATTTGGGAAGACAGCTTATGAACTCTTTCTTGGAAGGAAGCCTTCTATCAGCTTTCTTCATATCTTTGGTTGTCAGTGTTTTATCTTAAACAACAAAGATCAACTTGGAAAGTTCGACCCAAAAGCCGATGATGGAATATTTTTAGGATATTCCTCCATCTCAAAAGCCTACAGAGTTTTCAACAAAAGAAGACAAATCGTAGAAGAAACCATTCATGTCACGTTTGATGAAACGCGCTCAGCGAACTCTAAACCAATCGCTGACAATGAAGAACTGAATACACCCAGAATATTGAATCTGCAACTCTTTTTCTTCAAGATACACAGGTTTAATTCATGCTTATATGCTTTGTTCATATGCTTTTTATTCTTTTAAAATCCTACTCGCTTTCTATGGATTTTATAAAACGTTTTTTTTAAACTAAAGATCATTCCTTCTGATTTTATGTTTTTAAATAAAAACCTTTTGGTTTTAAAGTGTTCTTCATTCTTTCTACCCAGAACACTATTTTTTCTCTTAAAAATAACTTGATAATTTTCCAGTTTCCCTTCTTCTATGGAAACTGGTAATCATCTTATTTTTAATCTAAATCATTTCTTCTATTATGCCTCTTTCCATAACAGAAATGACACAGTCTTCAATCGTTGCTTCCAAGCATGTACGATTCGCCATCACTGAAGTTGAGATTACTAAATGTAATCATTTGGCCAGACTCGACTTCAAAGCTGACAAATACCCACATCTGGTGGAAGCTGCTGAATTCCTCAAGCAGTCATGCATAGCTTACGCGATCACTGTGGATCCTAAGCCCTCCAAGACTCTACTTCAGCAGTTCTGGTTCACTGCTGATGCAACTGAACTTACCAACAGGAAAGGCGAACGAGTCCCTGCTATCTCGTTCAGCACGGAATTAGGGCCAGGGAGCATGACCGCTCTTAGCCTCAGGAAATCTTTAAGATTCCCTGACAAACCAAAGAGTGGATTCGACGCACTCCCCACTGATGATGAGCTGATATTCTTCCTGGACGCAATGGGCTATTGTTGGGAAAACAAACCAAGATCTTCTATTCCTAACAAGAAGCTCACCAAGATTCTTAAAGCTCAGATGCCATCACAACTGAACTTTATCTTCTCGCACATAATTCAGTGCATGAGTGGGAAGAGTGGTTCGCTGGATCAAGCCAGCAAAACACAACTGCAGATGGCATACTCCGTTATCGCTGGTCAAAACTTTGACTACGCCACAGCCATCTTTGAAGATCTGAGGTCGAGATTAGAGAAGCCTGAACGAGATCCCAAGATCTCATATGTACGTTTCATATGTACGTATATCAAGTTCCTCTATCCCAACACCTATCCCACCAAAGATGATGGCACCTTTGCCAGGGTTGGTCAAAGATCACTGGAGGTCAAGCCACTCGCCGACGAGGTAAGTATCTCTCTCCTTCGCTCTCGTCTCTCTCTCCATTCTTCTTCATCTTCAGCGACCACGCAGACGGTTCCTTCGTCTGCTATCCCTGTCGCTACCACTACTTCTAAAAGACCATCAGCTAGTCCGATTGGTCCTTCCAAAAAGGCCAAAAAGACTAAGGAAAGTACACCTTCTAGTACTGTACCTGAGGGAGCTTCTCAACAAGCTACCTTAGATGTTTTTGTGGGTCTTTCCTCCACAACTTCAGCAGTCACTCATACTGCCGTGTCAGCGATCTCACTCGCTGTCACATCATCAGTAACCCCACCTACTATCTCATTCCCTGAGATTAACCCCATCCCTACTTCTATTCCCAAAACTCTTCCCTTCTCTCCTCATTTGGTCTCTGAACCCGCCACCTCCTCTTTCCCTATAGGACCTGAGCATCAAACTTTTGAGGAATCTATGCAGTTCTACAAAATGTTTGATACGTCAGGTACACCTATACTCCTAAACACTTCTCTCCCCCCCTCTCCAAATAAGCCCATATCTGAACTAACATTATTTTCAGGTCCTAGCTTGGCGACTGTTGACACGCATGTCAACAGTCTAGGAGAAAAGGTGGATGCACTCACCAACACCATCAATGAAACCACCAACGCCGTCAATCAGGCTGGTGAGGAGCTGAAGAAGTTGACCGCCACTTGCTCATCTAAAGCTGAGAACTCTCAACTTTCAGCTGTTGAAGAACAAGTCGTCCAACTCAGAGAGTCCTCTCGACTCTTTCAAGGGCGATTTGAGTCCCTTACCGCTGAAGTTCAGGGTCTCTCTTCCAAGGTTGACCTCTGCACGTCCCTTCTTCAGCAAATTCTACAGAAAGTCAATGCACCAGCTCCAGCGCTGCCTCCCTCATTCACTGAAGATGATCGTACCAACCTCAACATCGCTGTGGAATTCATTCATGATGCCACATGCGACATACCTGCGGTTGAAGACCGAGTTAAGCGTCTGGAGGCTGACGTTCAAGTGCTAAAAGCTTCAACAGCTACTCCAGCAGCTGAACAATCCCCTACCGCTGATAATGACAAAGTGGGGGAGAAAACTGAAGAAACCTCTATTGCTGCTGGGGAAGCTAAGGAACCTCCCTCTCAATCTGAGGGGGAGAAGGCAAAAGAATCCTCATCGATTCACTCCATTCTCTTTGAAGAGGATGATGAAGAAGATGATGATGAAGAGGAAGATGATCTAGATCTTGTTGATCAAGAAAAGGATCAGCCCTCCGATGACGACGACGACGATGAAGACCAATCTATGTGGTTCTCTAAGCCGAACGTCGTATCAGGGACAACTTCGCAAGAGGTTGTCAAAACAGGGGTGAGAGGTGATACATCTTCAAGTGTTCCTTCGCAAAGCAAAGACAAGCAACCAATCGCTGAAGAATGCTTGAGGACTGGATCACAATCTGAGGGGGAGCATCCTTCTCAGGTATGTCTTTCAATTGTACCACTTTTCTACTCTTTCCAAACCCCTATGTCTTTCTAGCCTTTATCTCTCTCGTTCTAAAAATACACTTATCCTTTCTTTCCTTCTTTTTCTAACCAGACAGTTCTCACCCCTGCTCAAGGGTTCTGAACTACAAATAATACCAGCGGCTATCGCTGAAGAAATAATCCCAATCTCTATCGCTGAGATTGATGAGGAAGAAGAAGATTCCCTGGTCCATCCAGGAAGGCCCTCTCGACCATCTCATTGGTCAGAGGAAGTGATGAAGAAAAGAGTTGAAATGATCGCTCAACTAGAAAGTCAACGGCTGAAAATCCCTCTTCAAACATCCACAGAGCTTGACTTCCTCACTGAAGCTGAAAGAGAAGAATCTGCCAAAGCTGAGAAGCTGATCGCTGAATGCAAACGAGATGCCCAACTCGCTTTAAAGATTCAATCCTCTCAAGTTAGGGACAAAAAGCTGAAAAGCAAACCTGTGGAAGTTCAAGCAGCACTACTGAAAGAAATTGAAGAGGAACGCTTCAAAGAACAAGAGATCAACGATAAGTCTATCGAATGGTGCAAACAAAAGATGGATTATCGTTCTGATCTTCTTCCAATATCAGCCGTGACTATCTCTGGTCGCAAGAAGAAAGATCAACTCTCAGTGACCATGGAGATTACCAGAGAGGATGGAACCCAAAAAGCAATGTACGTATCAAAACTTGAAAGCTTCGGATTTACGGAATGGTTAGAGTTCTGGGATGCGCTGAAGAAATCCAAATCTACATACAGAGGCTACGTTGAAGGACTTCTTGAAGCCCTCATACATAGAGTCGTTTCTGTACTAAAGCTGCCATCTCCTCTTCCTCCCAAATCTTTGAAACTCAAGAGAAAAATTGGGTCCTACTCCTCTGAAGATGTCGCCATCATCAGGAATGAAACTTCTATCAAATTTTCAAGAGATGCACTGTTTGGTCCTCCTCCTGATCTTTCAGTTCTGGACTTATCTCTGCCTCCTGGTGGTCCCTTCCAAGCTGGTCAAGTAATCGACAAGCCTTATGGAATATTCTTCAGAGATGATGATGAGGAACTCAGATTTCAAAGAATCTCTGAGATTCCTATCTGTCCTCTGAATCATCTCAAGGATCTCTTATGCTTATGGTGTGACTTCTTCCCTGCTGCTGACAAAATTAAAGAAATTATCAGTCAAGAATCTTTGGAACGAAGACAGAAAGGAGAAGAAATACCTGAGTATATGATCAATCCTCCCAAATCTTCTTATAGCTGATAGATTAGTTTTCTTATCTGCAATCTGTTAGTTATACTTACAGTAGTTACTCACTTGTACTTATGATTTTCATATCTTGTAATTCTATCCCTGAATTAAATGAAAATTGCAGTGATGTACTTAACCCTATCAGTACTGTAAAAGATCCCTCAAAATAGTAATTGGGACATGCATTCTATGAGTCCTTTTTATTCCTATATTTTGAATTAAAAAGTAATTTTCTTTTGTTACTTTGTCATTATCAAATAGGGGGAGATTGTTGATCCAAAATCTCTCAGTGATTTGATAACGACCCTCTTTTATACTTAGTGAAAATTACGTTATTATATGTATTAGTGTTTCATCATCAGCGATCAGACTGAGTTTGTTCAGTTATCGCTGATGACCTTTCTGTAAACATTTAATGTGTTTTACTTTCAGCGATCAAACTGAGTCTGTTCAGTTATCACTGATCGTTTCCCATGTAACACAGTTAACGTAATCCCTGAAGACAAGTCTCGCGTCAACATAGTTCATAGCTGAATCGAAGACGAAGCCACTGAACAATAGATAAGTCTACTAGTGACCTGATGCGGATATCAGCGAAGACCAGACAAATCTACTTACGCGAAGAAGCCTGAGGAAAAGCTTCAGCGATAGCTGAACTTCTTTATCTCTGAAGAGATACTCAGCGATCAACGATCACAAAGCTTATGCCTCAAGTTTTCTTTTGTCTTACCTTGCACAACCAGTACGATGTGTCAGAACGGACAAGTCTCTGCCACAAATCGTACACCAACTCTGTCAACTACACTGTTCATAAAGTGGCCAAAAGCATGTCTCCAAAAGTGAGACTACCAAAGCCAATCTATGAATGCCACGTGTAAAGTACCCTGCCATGCATTTAATGCATAGGGTATAAATAGGAAGCTCACTCCTTCATCTGAAAGGGTGCTCAATCCTTGAACTCCATAATAGAAACCCTTGTTTTCTATCTCTCTTAAATCCCCCATTCTCTGAATTTCTTGTGCAACCATCTTAGTGTTTCTTAAGTTTGTTTAGATTGAGTTTGTCTTAATCTTATTCCGCAACAAACTTGTAAATTGTATTTTGATTTATCAATAAACAATTTATTAAACTGTAATTTCTGTGTTTGTATTCAACCCCCCCCCCTTCTACAAACTTGTTAAGCACCTTCGGGACCAACAAAAACCAATAAATGGTTTTCTTTTATTTAAAAGCTCATATGGTGTCTTGTTCTTAGGCTTGACTACTAGAACTATGTTTTGGACATAGCAAGCAGTATTAACTGCTTCAGCCTAGAAAGTAATTGGAAGTTTTGAATCAGCTAACAGAGATCTAGCAGCCTCAATCAGTGTCCTATTCCTTCTCCCAGCAACACCATTTTGTTGTGGAGTCCTAGGAGCACTGTATTGCCTCTCAATTTCTTTTTCCTCACAAAAGGTGTTTAGGTCAAGATTTTTAAATTCAGAACCATTATCTGACCTAATGACTTTTACCTTTTGATTTGTTTGGTTTTCAATTCTTAGAATAAAGGATTTGATCAGTCCACTTGTCTCATCCTTAGTCCGTAGAAAATATATCCAAGTAAATATAGAGTAATCATCAACAATAACTAAGCAGTATGATTTCTTACCTATAATCATGACATTTGTAGGACCAAACAGATCCATATGCAACAACTGAAGAGAAGAAGAAATTGTATTCAACTCTTTGGACTTATGAGAAGTTTTGCGTTGTTTGCCTTTGAGACAAGCAACGCAATGATTATCACATGAAAAGACTTTTGAAGGCAGACCTCTTACAATGTTGTTTTTAACAAGTTTATTTATTGTTTTAAAGTTCATGTGACACATCCTTCTGTGCCAAAATGATGATTCATCCAACGAGGCTTTTGAAACAAGACAGTTTAGGGATGAATCATTTGAAACATTTTCCATATCCAAACAATAGACATTATCCTTTCTAGGAGTTCTTAGTAGTATCATATTTTCATCAACTACCCTGAATCCAGGAGCAAGGATAATTCATTCTGAATCAGTGAATAATATACTATGCTTTTTGTCACAAACCTGTGATACACTTAACAGGTTGTACCTTAACTGCTCAACATAGTAAACATCTTCAAAGGTCATCTTACCTTTTGTTACATCTCCCTTACCACTAATCTTATCTCCATCTGGAGTATTACCAAAGGCAACATGCCCTCCATCAATTTTCTTGAAATTCTTGAGGCAAGCCATGTTCCCTGTCATGTGCCTAGAGCAACCACTATCAACATGCCAAATGCTCTTTACCTTGAGCTGTTGGTTGCCCTGCACATAAGATAAATCAATTAGTATTGACTGGGAACCCAAGCCAAAGTGGTCTTGGGCCTCCCTTTCTCATCAAAGTACTTACACTCCTTTTTGATGAGATTTTTAAAGTTAGAATACTCTTTACTAGAGTACTTTGTCAAGATGATTGGTCTAGAAGCACAGACACTAGAAGCAGTACTAATTTTAGAAGTACTAACAGAGTTAGCAGCACTAACAGGTTTAGCAGTACTAACCTTGTTAGAAGCACTAACAGAGTTAGCAGTATTAACATTTGAAGAAGTACTGACAATGTTAGTTTTAGAAGTACTAATACTCTCAGCAGCACTAACATTGATAGCAGCAGTACTGCTTCTGGAAGCACTATCTTTGTCAGCAGTACTATTTATGGTAGCATTACTAACAGTTTTAGTGATTTTGGGAACCCACATCTTGACACTCTCTTTTACAGTCTTTTTCTTCATGTGGCTTTTAGATTTAACAGGTTTCTTAGCCACATGGTTCCTTTCATCCTTCCTGTAACCAAAGAGTTTTTGCACAGATCTTTGAAAATTTATCCTTTGGTTAATAGGATTAAAATAACAGTGCTTGGCAAGATGGTTCATTTTGCCACATATGAAACAAGGTTTTGGTCTGATGATTCTACTCAGATCAACTCCTTGTTTCTGAGCCCACTGATTATTCCAATTTCTTTGATTTCCCCTCCTTTTAACATGAGTTAGGGGCTCAGACTTATTACCTGCACACTGTTTGCAAAGAACAGGATTCACAACTGTAGTCTTCTTGTAATGGACCTTTTTAGACTTTCCCTCAGTCTTCTCTACGCCATCAGATTTGACCCAATCCCTTCCACCACCCTCATTGGTAAGAATGTTATTTTCTATGGGAATCTCACCACTCACAGTATTATCCTTACTCTTACCAGCTTCTTTCTCAGTCTTGTCCTTAACAACTACTTCATCTAAAGGTTCTATCTTAGTGGCTCCCTCATGCAAGTCCTTCCTATCCTTGGTCTCTAGCAAGTCTGATTTAGGAGGGATGTAGTTGTTGTTGTATGGTGGTGGTGTGGTATTGTACCCAATTCCTGGTTTAAGCTTATCATGAATTTGGACCTTTAGAATTGAATCCATGGCTTTAGAAGCATATGAAAACTTTTCCACATCTAGCTTAACTTTGGCTAGCTCTCCTCTCAACTTTTCATTCTCCTCCCTAGACTTTGTCAGTTGGATTTCTAGATCATTTTTCTCCCACTTCCAGTAATTTGTATCATATGTGTGTTGAAGTTCATTGGCTTGGAAACCTTTAATTTGTTCCTCAAACCTCTCAACAATTTTCACATAGTCTTTTCTATCCTTTTCTAACCTCTTAAGGTCATCACTCATACTCTGGTTGTGATCCCTGTACCTTTTAACAGTGTCTATACAAGTTTGAGAATAGACATTATAGAGTATCTCAGTTGGAAGATCAGATACCTCTGCCATGAGAGCTTGATTTTGAATGGCCTCTTCTGATTGATCACTCCAGTCAAACCCCATTCCTTGTTGAGAAACAAGGGCTTGAGCAAAGTTTCTGTTCTGGTTGAAGCTTCCAGTCTGAGCTTGTTGGTGGTTGTTGTGAGACACTCCACTTCTGCATTCTCTAGCAAAATGTCCCTTCATATGACACTTGTAGCACTCCACCTTTGACTTATCAAAGCCTGCTCCATCTTCTCTTCTTTGGGAGAAGTTGTTCCTTCCAGTCCTCTTAATGAACTTCAACAGTAGCTAACTCACCAATTAACTTATTTAATCTATCAAAAGTTTGAGTCATAGACTCATTCTTTGAATATGTGAAATTCTCATATTGCTGTTTGAGAATATCCCTTTGATTCCTCTTGGTGCTCTTGGTGCCAGCAACTCTCTTCTCTAAAGCATTCCATAGAATCTGAGCATCAGTGCAGTGGTGAAACTGATGTTGATACTCATTAGGAATGGCCAAAAGCAGGGTGCTTAAGGCTTTCATCTCCAATTGTCTCACTTTTTTCTCAACATCAGTTTTTGGAGGTGGTCTTCTTCCATCTTGTCCAATTTTACCTTCAGCAGAAGGACCATTCTCAACAATGTCCCACATAGAAAAGTCTGTAAGGAGGATGTACTGCTTGATCCTAATTTTCCACATGTCAAACTCATTAGGTTTGAGCATGGGAACCTTTGAAACAAGAGTACTGTTTGATTCAACTCTGTTGTCCATGATGAATGAAGGTTTCTTAGAATACTAGGCTCTGATACCACTTGTCAGGATCTGATTCTTAACAAGAATAATGAATCTCATAAACAATATTAAAGAAGTTGCGGAAAAACACTTTAATATTCAAATATCAATGTAACAGTAAAGTTTAAATCACAACTTGTAAACATTATTGAATGATTAAAGTTAGAAGCTTTCACACAAAACCTCAATCTTGATGAACAGGCTCACCAAGACGAATTCTACTTCTGTAGAACTAGGGTTGTAAACCTTGAGGTTAATTCTCTCTTTAAAACAAAAACTTATGAATTATTAATTTCTATCAAATACTTCTATACTATATATACAAGACTAAATACAAGATAATTATCAAAAATACAATCGATTCTTCAATATCAATCCCATAATTATCTTCAGTCTTATCTCCAGCTTGTCTTTATCTCCAAGGCATCTTTACCTTTATAAGCAGCACTAATTCTCTTCAGAAGTATTAACCGTCTTCAACAGCATTAATCTTCAGCAGTACTAACTACTAGCAGTACTAACTCTCCAAGCAGTACTGACTACTCAAGTAGCAGCACTAACTCTTTAAGCAGTATTAATTCTACTATAAGTAGTAATCTTGATAGCCTAGCAGTAGTAATCACTTAGCAACATTAATCAGTTCGCAACAATATCGGATTTCGGTATCCTTGAATGGCGTCAAGAACTTCGATCCATGTATGAAGAAAACCTGTGTTTTTACCTTTAAAAACAACGTAAAATTTAAAAAAGCTTAGGTGTCTGACTAAAATGTTTTGATAAAGCATTTAAACAAGCTATAAAAATATCTAACATCTTTGAGAATTCTACAAGTCTTTGCAAAATGCTCATTACTACTACAAATATAACAGCTCATGTTCACAGATTCTAAAGGAATATGATGGAATTGGAATGTTGAATTCCATTGACCAATTTCCTTTCCTTTGTTTGGTTCATTCTTTTTCATGGAAGGAATCTCTAAATTCCATCAAATTCCACAAATGAGGGAATTTAACATTCCTTAGCAACTACAAGGTATTTTGATGGAATAAATTCTTTTTTTCCATAATACCACATATGCCCTCAATCCAATATAATATAATCACATAAAACCTATCTAATTAAACCATGCCTCCATCGGTTCCTTCTCTAAACCCCGCCGACCACCACCGACGACCAACCACCGTCGTTCTGAACCATAGCCGATCTGAACCACAACCGAGAACTGTCGATCGGAACTACCACCGCCCACCGCCCACCACCATTCTGAACCATCATCGGTCTGAACCACCACTGACCACCGCCAACCACCGACCACCATCGTTTTGAACCAACACTGTAACACCTTAGGCATATCCCATATCGGCCGTGGACAGGAGTGATGCTGGGTGTTATAAGTAATATCTTGGCCTTCCTAACAACAACGCGTTTTGGGACAACAAGCACGTCAGGTTCTGGGAACTCTGAGGTTAAGCGTGCTTGGGTGGGAGTAGTCCTAGGATGGGTAACCCCCTGGGAAGTTTCTCACCAGGTCACCAGAAACAAATCCGTGCGCTACACGTTGGTTAAATCCAGGGGCAAAGCGGACAATATTGTTGTCGAGGCAGGCGGGATGTTACAGATGTTGTTGTCGAGGCAGGCGGGATGTTACAGATGGTATCAGAGCCACTCCTGTGCCGTTCGGGATATGGGGCAAACCTCATCGAGGACGATGAGTCCCAAGGGGGGGTATTTGTAACACCTTAGGCATATCCCATATCGGTCGTGGACAGGAGTGATGCTGGGTGTTATAAGTAATATCTTGGCCTTCCTAACAACAACGCGTTTTGGGGAAACAAGCACGTCAGGTTCTGGGAACTCTGAGGTTAAGCGTGCTTGGGTGGGAGTAGTCCCAGGATGGGTGACCCCTTGGGAAGTTTCTCACCAGGTCGCCAGAAACAAATCCGTGCGCTACACGTTGGTTAAATCCAGGGGCAAAGCGGACAATATTGTTGTCGAGGCAGGCGGGATGTTGATACCAAATCTGTCACACCCCGCTAAAGCGGAAACACGGAACATGACAGTTCGATAGACATAGCTTTAGGATACAGAATGAAATACCACCATACATTCAACCATTGTTTACAATATGTTCCCAAAAGTTTACAATCCTATTACATCATCAAAAGTTGAAGTACAAAAGTCTCTATTTTAAAAGTATTGCATGCGGTTTACACACGAGATAAACTTTAATCGTTTCCATGTACCTTCTTGTTCCCTGAAAAGCATGTTCAAAATATGGTCAACTACGAGAGTTGGTGAGTTCACAGGTTTTTAAAATATGCACAAGCCAAGTTTATATGCAAGCTGTCTTTGAAAATCATACGCATAAACCAAACTTCAATCCATTGATTCATGAGTATCATAATTTAGCTTATATGACAAAAGGTATGCATTGATATAACCACGTTGAGCCACTACTAAACCTTTCCGGACCAAATCAACGCCCCATGATCTACCTCAGAGGTGGGCTTTAACCACATGTGTAGTCATATTTCTCTAGTACAGTGCACCCCTACTCGTCAGTATAAGGTGGGCTTGTCAGACCAAATAGCGCTATCCACTAATACTATAGGCCCATTTCTGGGTTAACTAGTAGTGTACCCGGGGACTTAACTATTTTTAAAACTCAACATATCATTGGCATACATGTCATATAACTTCTACACCAACCGCTTTACAACAAAGCCTCATAAATTTCAATACATAATGCTTTATATCAAAATCTCATGAATCTTTAAATATTCCATTTTTAACATGCTTTTCACCCCAAGTTCAATCAAAACAATAAAAGTGGGGCTGTGAATACTCACCTCGAATAATAACGCAAGATAAGCAATAGCAAAATCCCTTATCCCAGAGCTTCTAAATTCCTATAGAGAAAGATGCACAAAGAGTGCTAAATGTCAAATCCAGCCCTTAAGCCTAACCAACCAATCCCACGTCTTATAAAATGCCAATGTATGTATTTTTATTGTCAAAATAAGAATTGATGATCATTATAACATTCTTATACCAAAATACATAAATTTGAGGTTTTTAGAACCATCTTTCTGAATTTCAGCACTTGCTGTCCAGAAATTGTAACCACATAATGGCTTTCAAAATACAACCTCCCAATTGACAATCCTAACCATTTTTTTATAAGAGCTAAAATACTGAATTAAGAACTCTAAGGTAAAATTTCATAAATTTTGGAAGTGTTTTGATGCCCCAAATAATTTCTACAAAACAGTAGGTTACTGATTTTTGAATCAGTTGCGCACTTCTGCTGTGGCATGCTTTTGGAGGATCAAAACTCAACATAATTCAGTGATCCATATATGGATGCAAAGCTAACTCAAAAATATACTATATGAAAAAGAATTCACCTCATTTAGATTATTTATGAGGGAGTTATGGTCGTTAGAAGTAGGGTGTACAAATCTGTCAGCTCGGGACAGATTGCACAATTTTCTTCTAAAATACATTTGAATGACCAAAACCTCATAATTTTTAGTGATTCTTGATTCATTTGAAAACTAACTCATCAAATTAGTGTATTAAAAGCAAAATGCCCAAATTTCATGGAGTAAATATTGATATACACAGCTTGGAAGTGGAAGTTCCATTCTTGACAGCAAGCTGTGTAGAACAAGGTTTTTGTATTAAGCAATAAGAGGTCCATTTTCCATATTTTCTTGTGAAACCAATTGGATTTAAACCCTTTTTCACTAAATAATGATATATGAATGAAAACATACACCTTGGACACATTTAACTACAAAATTTCATCCAAAGTGAATTGCATGAGACAAAGAACACTAAATAAGTGATTTTTCATCACTTATCAATTTTCAAGACTCTTAATCACACAAGATTGAATAATCTTATCATAAGAGTTTGTTTAAACTTGAAAGTACTACTAAAATGTTGATTATAAACCAACTAAAACATCAAGATTTTCGTACACAAAGTTGCACCCATGATAAAATTGACATAATCAACAAGAGACTCAAATATTTCACTCTTTAACTTGGTTTTTCATGGAAGATCATCTTATGGCATCATTTTATGAATGTTTTATTCATAAATGATGTCCATTTCACTTCTAAAACCATAAGTGAAATATTTCTACACATGCATGAGGATTTTTATAAAGTTCAAAACAATAAACTTGAATAAACTTGGTTTATAATCAACATTTTCGTAGTAATTTCAAGTTTAAACAAACTCTTATGATAAGATTATTCAATCTTGTGTGATTAAGAGTCATGAAAATTGATAAGTGATGAAAAATCACTTATTTAGTGTTCTTTATCTCATGCAATTCACTTTGGATGAAATTTTGTAGTTAAATGTGTCCAAGGTGTATGTTTTCATTCATATATCATTATTTAGTGAAAAAGGGTTTAAATCCAATTGGTTTCACAAGAAAATATGGAAAATGGACCTCTTATTGCTTAATACAAAAACCTTGTTCTACACAGCTTGCTGTCAAGAATGGAACTTCCACTTCCAAGCTGTGTATCTCAATATTTACTCCATGAAATTTGGGCATTTTGCTTTTATACACTAATTTGATGAGTTAGTTTTCAAATGAATCAAGAATCACTAAAAATTATGAGGTTTTGGTCATTCAAATGTATTTTAGAAGAAAATTGTGCAATCTGTCCCGAGCTGACAGATTTGTACACCCTACTTCTAACGACCATAACTCCCTCATAAATCATCTAAATAAGGTGAATTCTTTTTCATATAGTATATTTTTGAGTTAGCTTTGCATCCATATATGGATCACTGAATTATGTTGAGTTTTGATCCTCCAAAAGCATGCCACAGCAGAAGTGCGCAACTGATTCAAAAATCAGTAACCTACTGTTTTGTAGAAATTATTTGGGACATCAAAACACTTCCAAAATTTATGAAATTTTACCTTAGTGTTCTTAATTCAGTATTTTAGCTCTTATAAAAAAATGGTTAGGATTGTCAATTGGGAAGTTTCTCACCAAGTCGCCAGAAACAAATCCGTGCGCTACACGTTGGTTAAATCCAGGGGCAAAGCGGACAATATTGTTATCGAGGCAGGCGGGATGTTACAAACACCGACCACCGCCGATCTGAACCACTGTCGACCACTGCCGATAGGAACTACCGCCGTCCACCACTGACCACCGACACTCGTCGACCACCACTGACCACCGCCAACCACCGACCACCGCCATTCTGAATCACCACCGATTTGAACCGCCGCCGATCTGAACCACCACCGACCATCGCCGACCATCGCCGACCACTGACCACCGTCGATCTGAACCACCACCGACCACCACCATCCTAAACCACCACCGGTCTGAACCACCACCAACCACCGGCGATCTGAACCACCACCGACCATCACCGTTCTGAACCATCGCCAAATGGAATCACCGTCGACCACCGCCGACTACCACCGCTCTAAACCACCATCGGCCACCGTCAATCTGAATAACCGCTGACCACCGCCTATCTGAACCACCATCCACCGCCGCTCTAAACCACCACCGATTTGAATCGTCGCCGACCATATCCGATCTGAACCACCGTTCTAAACCACCACTGACCACCACCAATCTGAACCACCGTTACAAATAAAGTATTTTAATGGTTGTTTTATTAAAGCATTTTTTGTTTAAATAATTAAAACTACCAAAAAGGGTATTTTGGTCATTTATCAACATTTCATTCCAATTCCAAAGCTTCATTTTGTGAACCAAACAGACAAATTTCAATTCCTTTAACATATTCCATTCCAATTCTACAACCAAACAGTGGTCAAACCTGACAACGTTCCATTCCAATTCCTTCAAAGTCTAATTTCTTTGACAAATTCCATTCCATCCAAAAACATTCTGCGAACCAAACGTCACCTTAGGTTTGAAGGAGATGGGTTGTATTTGACAAGGTAATCAAAATATTTTCCGAGTTCCTAAGGGAATCCCAGATATCTTTATTTTGAGGGGTCTGAGTCTGAGAGTTAGTATAGGAATCAAGAGTTCTTTGTGTGTCTTGAAATTTTGGCAATCCCATAGTCGTGTCCGGATTTGATAATTTATTACCAACCACCGGTGAAGCTGGACTAGCCATTGAATTCTTAGGCTCAATGGTACCTTTACTGACATTCATTGGAGAATGCCCAACCATCTTAATCTTCTAAGTATGGCCAAAAGATGAGCCTTGGTTATGGCTAAGGGTAAAGGAAAGTAATTGTTTTTCTAAAACAGAAACTTGTTTTTGATGACAAAGTTTCTCGTTTCTTAACTGGGTATTGTCGTCATTGATAATTTTGAAATTTTTGGTCAGGGTTTCACAATGATCACAAAATAAAGTATGGGTATGGCTAGGATCTTTGGTTACTAAAAATTCTAGAGGGGGTTCTGTATAGTTTTTGAGAGAAGGGGAAACGAAAAAGTTCTTTCCTAGGCGTTCTCTGGCTACAAAGATCGTTTCTTCGTAATTGTTAAAACCTTTGTATATCGGACTTGGGTATCCTTGAATGGCATCAAGAACTTTGATCCATGTATGAAGAAAACCTATCTTTTTACCTTTAAAAACAACATAAAATTTAAAACGCTTAGCAGTCTAACTAAAATGTTCTGATAAAGCATTTAAACAAACTATAAAATATCTAACATCTTTGGGGTTTCTACCAAAAGCGACCCAAAGATTATCTACTAAACAGCGTTTTTCTTTGCTTAGGGATATATGATTCTGCGTCCTGAAAGAAATATTGCAGCTAGGAAAACAATTAAATCGTTATTTCCAAATCTAATTCGTTCATCATAATATGGTCTGTTCTGGCTACTAGAAGTCTGATTAAAAACTGACCCTTGAGCAATATTATTTCTGAAAGTCCAAGATCTACCAAATCTTAGAGAGAGAAAGTAGAGAGAGAGTGCGCCAAATGTAAACGATGTATTCAAATGAGTTCCAAAAGTTACAAAACAATGGCACCTACGGGACTTAAATACCCAGGGCGTAAACCTATACAGATAAGCAAGCTAAACACAGTTAAGACCACTGAAAATAAATACATTGATTACTATTCAAAATAGACTTAACAATCTCCCCCTTAGTAATCAATGGCGCTCTTCTCTTTGACGAAGTCCATTTAAACCAAGCAAAACTTCTAAGCGTCTTAGAGTTGAACGAAAGATCAACCTCTCATCAATGATAGTCAATACTTTCTTGAGAAGTTGAATCTCTTCATTCTCGATCTGATACAGTTCACTTCTTGATTCCAAAAAGCTTTTTATAGCGGCTTTTAAACGATTCTCCAACTGTAGCTTGATCACCTTCAACGTTCGATCAGAGTAATGATTAATCTCTTCAAATCTTAGGAAGCATTTCTGACTAGAAGCATTCCTGTAAACAACTCCAAATGTATTCTGAAGAATAGTGAATAAAGAATATGAGTCGATGTTCGACAAGCTACGGTCGGGTCTTTGAAGGTTTACCACTGGCTGAAAGCTTTCAACAGCCATTTGAAAGTCAAAAACTCTGTAGAATCTGATTTGGCGTCGAATGAATCTTTTAATCACAAACAATGCTTGAGAGACATCTTCACTTCTGTGATAAAGATTCCTGAAATGATCATACAGAAACTCAACGTCATCAATGGATAGATCATTAAAATCAGCCTCCGAGAAAGTATACAAGTTGCAATCTCTTCTTTCCACTTCAAATACAGGATACCAGATATTAACAAACTTCTTTATCGACACGTTGATAACCCGTACTATCAGATGAGGAGAAGAAACGAGATGCTTTCCACGGTGTTGGCATTTGATGAACATCAAGTATTCATACTAATAATCAGCAGACTCGTTTTCAACCCCAAGAATTGCATGAATGTTGATCTGTCTTCTTCTAGAAACAAAAATATTGCTTTGAGAGTCTTCTAGAAAAGCATATCTTAGCCTTGAAGCCATATGACGTTGTTGCAAACTTCTTTGTCTCTGCTGCCTAGTCAATGTTGGACCTTCTTCTAAAATAGTCGATGGAATCACAAGATCAGAAGGAGGAATATCCGCTTGAGCTCTTGACGACTGACCAACTTCAAATGTACTAGATGGAGTAGTGGTAGTCGAAGCTTGATCAACAACAGGACTAAAAGTATCAGGTGTAGCTTCAGGAATCTCATCTTGTGAATGAAGATCTCCATACAAAGTGTTTGCTACCTCTTCATCATTTGCGTCAAGATAGAAAGTATTATCTTCAGTATCAGAAATGATGATTACATCATCGTAGTCCTCTTATTTAACTTTGCAAAGCTTCTCATATCTGATGTCATCGCCATCATCTGAATTGATCTCTATGAAGTTTGCGAAGAAAGATCTCATGTTGTGTGTTGCATCAGAATCATCCAAGTCAATTGACCTTGTTGCGATGTCTGGATCAACATAAACGACTATCTGCATGTTATTCTCTATATTCTGTTCAGAAATGCTCAACACATTAGACATAGCAGATAAATCAACACTTTCTATCATTTTGTTCACAAGATCTTCAACACAACAGTCTTGAACATTATCAGTATTCTTTTCTCTGACAACCGCCTCATCTTGAGATTGATCTTCTCTAACTGAAGAACCCTCTACCCTTTGTCTCTTCGTCATCTCCCCCTCATGACCTTGATGATCGGGATCATCTTGGTCATGTCTCCTTTTATGAGACAAGCCTGTGTCAGATCTGCAACTCTGTTCATGACGATCAAACTTGTCAGAGAGAGCTGTTAATGCCTGAGTCATTAGAGAGATGCCTTCCTTGAGTTCAGAAAAATTAGACCGAGCTTCAGATCGAAAAGAAATAAATTCCGCATACAACGATGAAACCCTGTCTGACACAGAAGTAGAAGCTGGAGGCGGAGTCGGTTGAAAGTTTCGTAATAGAGAGATCAATTCTTTGTCTTGTTGTTCTGGCGGTGACATAGAAAGAAGACGAGCATAGAGCATATCTGTCAATTCTGAAATCAGAAGATCTTGAACTGGAATGCTGGAAGATACCGGAGGACTAGTAGATGCAGAGACACCAACTAATTGAGTAAATGGTGGAGGAAGTGGAATGGATACTATCGCAGGAGCTGTAGTAGAAATAGTAGTAGACGGTTCACGGATAACCACCCTAGATGGACGTCTGAACGACAATACTTGAGGGGTCACAGAGTGATCAATTTCAATCATCTTTCCTTTGCAAAGAGCCCGCATCTTCTGAATTTCTTCATTCTTTTGTTCTTCAAACCGTTCGCTCATTTGTCTGATGACATCATTCAAAGTCATAAACTTTTCTGTTGGATCTCCAGCTTGAACGGAAGAAGGCTCAACAACTGAAGTAGGTGTAGCTGAAGAAGGAATATCAGAGAGAGAAGCGGCTGGACCTTGACTCTGTATCTGAGCTGAGGCATTAGGAAAAGCTAAATCTAATTCGTCAACCTGAATGTTAGCAACTGCTGTATTGATAGGTACAGATTCTTCATCAGGCATCACAACCACTGGTTCATTCAAGTCTGGTGCTCTAATCTCCCTGTGTGAGACACGAATAGTTGGTTGATCATCATCTGCATCATTACCATCATCATCATCATCACTATCAGTACCAACATCAACATCTCTATCTCCATCTCCATCTCCATCTCCATCATTAACATCATCAGTAGAAGCAACATCATCATCATGGACAATATTAGCAGGTTCAGTGTCAATGGCCGCAAGTACATCACCTATTTGTTGATCCGCAACATCTGCTTGAACTGCTTGTTTAGCATGAAAAGATTCAGCTTGATCATCACGAGAAGGTTCAGCTTGGTCAGCTGCCAAAGAAAGATCATGCTCCAGACAGTATTGAATTATGCTGTCATCAGATGGATCAACATAATTCACAATAAGCTCATGAGGAATCGGCATGGAGTACTCAAAAGTATGCTTCTGTTTCTGAATGTATGTCATCTCAGTATCCAGAACTTGAGGCCAAGACAGACGGCGAGGAATAGCAGAGTTACGTCGTAGCATACTTCGAACGATTAGCTTCATGAACCGAGCAAAAGGAATAAACTTTCGCTTCTTATGAATCAATTTGTATTGCACTCTCTCGGAAAGTTCGGTCCAGAAGATGTACGTGTAGTCGACATGCAGGTCATAGACAACTGCATGGAACAATATGAGATAGTGAAGACTAGCATTATCCGTGCCAGAATGTTTCGACGTAAGGCACCTGTTAAGGACAGAGAATAAAGCATACCAAACCGGAGGCAGGTTGGATTTATCAAACTGACTCACTCGATCCAAATCACCAATATATCCCAGATTACGAATACCCTCTAATACATCCAATTCAGAAGGATAGTTGTCATAGGAAGTGCGGCCCGTTCGTGAATTAGGTTCAGGAAGTTCTAAAATCAGCCGAAGACGTTTATATGATAGAAAAGAATCAAACTGGTCGATATGTAAATCGAATCGATGAGGACGAACGAGTTCATTCTTTGAGATTGAATGCCATGCCTGTTGGAGATAAACCTCAGGAACATCGGCACAAGAAGTGAGAGCTGAAGCAAGCGGATGATATCTGAGAATTGCTCGAATCACAGGATGAATCTTTATCTTGTCAAAATCCACGAAGTAATTGTTAGCCTTGTAAGGCAACATATACATCATAGTCGGAAACACATCATTCGGTGTGCGCCTCTGAGCTGAAAGATTTGCACCCGTGGAAGGTACAGACGACATGGGTGTTACGCGCGATGCACGATCAGATGGATCATCGTGAAGTACATTCTCGTCTTGGATCACGGGATCAGTAATATTGTGAGAAGCCATTAGAAAACCTGTGGAACAAAAAAGAAGAAAAATTAGACAAGGAAAATAAAATTGAAAAACACAAAAAAATGAAAAAGTTTCTAAGTCAGGTTTGCGCGACAAGTGTGAGACGCAAACTAAGGTTTGCGCTATGAATAAGTGGCGCAAAGAAAGGTTTGTGTGACAAACGATTTACGCAAAACAAAGTTTGCGTATCAAGTACATGGCACAAAACAAAGTTTGCGGGATACACTTGTGAAGTAAACCTGACTTGGAAAAATTCCATTAACAAAAAAGAACACATAAGTTTGCGTGACTCGAAGGTAACGCAAAGGAAACTTTGCGTGACCAACGGGTAGCACAAACTTAACTTTGCGTGACCTACTGGTAACACAAACTTAACTTTGTGTGACCTACTGGTAACACAAACTTAAGTTTGCGTGACCTATGGATAGCGCAAAGTTAACTTGCGCTAACAACAGAATACGCAAACAAACCCTAGAAAACACATTTCTATCAAAGAGAATGATTAGAAACACATTTCTATCAAATTAATACTAATTAAAATCAGTAATCAACTCAAAATTTTGAAAATGTTGAAAGCTCAAAGATGAACAGTCGAAACAATTCAACCCAAACTCGAAGCAACAAAACAACAAATCAGAGGGTAAAAACACATACCTTGGGATCGAAAATAGTTACTAAAACTAACCCAACAATCAATTTTAACAACTAAGCTCTCAATCTGTAAGATGAAGACGATAAACAGTGAATATCAAAAACGCATAGAACGAAAAACGAATACAAGATAAAAATAAGAACAATGCTACACTAAACAAAAGTTGAAATCAAATACAAAAATAAGAAGAAACATACCTCAATCGAAGATCAAATCTAAAAGTGAAGAACGAAGGATCGACACAGAGAGGTAAACAAGAGTCAAAGAAGAAACGAGAATGTTCAAACATAGAGAAAAAAAGCGAAAAATAATGAAAAATAATAGGACTACACTATTTATACTAAAAAAATAACACAAAAAAAATAACACTCTTAAAAAAAATAAAAATAAAATAACACATAAAATTGAAAGATTACCTGCAAAGCACTTTTACTCCCCCTACACAAATGCACTAAATTTAACAGATCAGTATAGCATTTGTATAGAAATATCAGAAAAACTTACCTGATGAACTGCAGATCTGAACTTTAACCATTTTATTTGTTATGTACCTGATCAATTTATTAACTCCCCCTAAAAAACAGAATGTTGTCAAATTCTCATTCAGATAGTCTCTCCCCCTTGAAAAATGCACATACCAATTTACAAAAATATGGATACACAAACATAGAGACATCAGTGTAAAAAGAAAATTATACTGAATATAAATTTTGAAACAACTAAACATATAAAATTTTAAACACTAAACAAATTAAATTCTACTAAGTAAAATATCAAAGATTTATCAATCAGTTGAAATCAAATGTGTGTTGTTGGATACAGATACAAGTTTATTGCATATCAAGTTAAGACATGTTCAGTTTCAAAAACTTCCAGCAATCTATTCAGTGTGCTCGCATGCGAACTTCGATTAGCTTCAAGAAAATGCAATTCTAAAAATATAATAGAGAACTTTGCATGTACTCACACTAAGTCATCAAAATCTAAGACTTTCACAAATTTATAGGTTTATCGCAACTCAAACATATCACCAAGTATCATGAGATGTGTGCTCATTGGCATCTTTTAGCAGTGTGCACATTGGCATCTTCACATCAGTGTGCTCTTTGGCATCTTTTAAGCTTGTGCACTTTGGCATCTTTTGAATCAAAAAGTTTGGTAAGTAAAGAACATGCCGTAAACATAACTTTTTATCTGACCCTATTGCAGGATTTGGGTCAGCCGCTCCCAGACTAGTTGGCCTTAGGGGACTAGGTGTCAAGCACCCCTTGGAACTTACTCTCCCAGATCAGAAAGGCTACATCGATACATCCTAAACCCATTCATACCAGTAGAACATGACTTTCGATCTGGTTCTATAGAAGGATTTGGGTTCAATCACTCCCAGACCAATTGACCTTAGGGGACCAGATGACAAGCATCCCACGGAACTTACTTTCCCAAACTAGAAAGGTCACAGGTACAAACTTTTAAACTTAGAGATTTCTGTATTTTAGAAATATAAATTTTCATCTCAATCACTCAGTTTTACATCTAAATGCTTAGCCCATATTTTCATTACGATCCATAATTCAGACTTTTTAGGATTTCCAAGCATTGTAAACTATAAATATTCCGAATCACATAACTTTAAAGCAGAATGAAAAGCTACAAATATGTTGCTGACCTTTTGATTTTAGTAAGACTTGAAAGTTGAAAATATAAAACTTCAATATAAACAAAGCGACTTGAAAATTTATCCTGGACACACATTTTATTCAAAAGAAAGAGAACCTGTAAAGCTTTTACATTAGAATATAATTTGTAAAGACTTAAACTTTTAAATTCAACATGCCGAGTTTTGAAAGCACAAAATTAAAACGTTTTTCATCTAAAGCTTTTGTAAAAATATCGGCAAGTTGATATTCAGTTAGAACAAAATATAATTCAATAGTACATTCTTCCACATGATGTTTTATGAAGTGGTACCTCATATCTATGTGTTTGGTCTTTGTGTGCTGGACCGGATTGACTGATATCGCGATCGCAGATTTGCTGTCACAATAGATAGGAACAGTTTTGTACAGCATCCCGTAGTCACGAAGTTGTGTCTTCATCCATAGCACTTGAGCACAATAACTAGCTGCGGCGACGTATTCTGCTTCTGCAGTTGAGATAGAAACATAATTCTGCTTCTTCGACGCCCAACTTATTAGTCTATCACCAAGAAATTGAAGATGACCTGAAGTACTTTTCCGGTCCAATTGATTTCCACCAAAATCTGCATCAGAGTAAGCAATAAGTTTATAATCAGAACTCTTAGGATACCACAAACCTAAGTACGGAGTTCCTTTGATGTATCGAAAGATTCTCTTGACTGCTAAAAGATGTGATTCCTTTGGCTTGGCTTGAAATCTGGCACATAAGCAAGTAGAGAACATGATATCCAGCCGACTTGCAGTTAGGTACATTAGTGATCCGATCATTCCTCGATAAGTCTTGACGTCCACAGCTCTTCCATGTGGATCGAGTCCAATTTTAGCACCATGAGCCATAGGCGTGCCAATTGAAGAAGATTTGTCCATCTTGAACGTACTTCGACTGGTTAATAAATATTCCATCTGGAAGTTGTTTCACTTGTAAGCCGAGGAAGAAATTAATTTCTCCCATCATGCTCATTTGAAACCTGAAGGTCATAAGATCAGAAAACCAAGTACATAAAGATTTATTAGTCGCACCAAATATAATATCATCTACGTATATTTGAACCAAGAAGATATCCAAGTTAGAACGATAAATGAAAATAGTGGTATCTATGGATCCTTTGGTAAACCCGAATTTGATCAAGAAGGTCGACAACTCATCATACCACGCCCTTGGTGCTTGTTTCAGGTCGTACAGTGCTTTATCGAGAAAGTAGACATGATGAGGACGGTCTTTGTCAACAAACCCCTCCGGTTGAGAAACATAAACTTCTTCTTTCAGTTTCCCGTTGAGAAAGGTTGTTTTTACATCCATCTGATACATAGTAAAATTGCGATAAGCAGCAAAAGCGAGAAACATCCGAATAGCTTCTAATCTTGCAACCGGCGCGAAAGTTTCATCGTAGTCGATTCCTTCTTCTTGTCGATAACCCTTGGCAACCAGTCTAGCTTTGTTACGAACAACTATACCATCTTTGTCTTTCTTGTTCTTGAATATCCACTTTGTGCCAATTATGCTCTTTCCTTTTGGCCGTGATACAAGTCTCTAAACTTTTAATGCATCAAATTGATTGAGCTCCTCTTGCATTGCTATTATCCAATCCGGATCCTCCAATGCTTCAGAAACTTTAGTTGGTTCAATCTTGCTTAGAAAGCAAGTGAATAGACATTCATTGGGAGTTGTCGTCTTGGAACGTGTAGAAACACTTGCTTGAGGATCACCAATAATCTGATGAATAGGATGAGATCTTGTCCATTTGGTGGTGTGAGGAAGAGGATCAATAACTTCTTGAACAACTTCTAGTTATTGATATAGAGCTTTAGTTATGTCTATGTAAGATGAAGAGACATCAACAGTTTCAACTGGAGGAGGAGGTATTTTAACAACTTCTGAATCAGATTCTGGAATTGTTGGTTGAATTGCAGCAGTTTGTTCTTCTTCCTGAACTGATTCTTTTTGAACAGGTTGTTCTTGAATTATTTCTTCTTGAACTAAATCTGTGTTCACTTGTTCAGATTCTGATTGATCTGTATTAGATTCAGAAATGCTGTTTTGAGTGACAGGATGTACTGGAACAGCATCATTGTCAGAGATAGATGCAGCGGAATTGGAAGTCGATGCGCTCACAGTTTCCTGATTCAAAACATTTGAAGCATTTTTAGTATTAGATTTAGGCACATCATCATAAAAATGTTCAAATAAAAAATCAAGATCAGTAAGATTAAGCAAAGAAGAAGATGGATCCTGATTTGTCTGTTGTAGTGCAGGTTCTGGACTGGCTTGTCCAGAAGCTAAATTCCCTGTAAGAGCGGGTTCTGAGCCTGATTGACCAAAAACCAAATCTGCAGCTTCGTCAAATTTAACATTGACACTCTCTATCACTTTTCTTACGGAAGTAAGAAAAACTCGATAAGCCGCAGAAGTAGAAGAATAACCCAAAAAGATACCCTCATCTGCCTTTGGACTGAACTTGTTGAGATTGTCGCGATCATTCAGAACATAGCACTTACACCCAAATGATTTGAATTATTTGACATTCAGTTTGATACCGTTCATAAGCTCATATGGTGTTTTGTTGAATCGACGATGTAGAATAGATCTGTTCTGAGTATGACACGCAGTAGAAACCGCTTCGGCCCAATGAGACAAAGGAAGACCAGAAAAAGCAAGCATCGATCTGGCATCCTCGACAAGCGTTCTATTTCTTCGTTCAACAACCCCATTCTGTTATGGTGTTCGAGCAGCAGAAAACTGTTGTTGAATTCCTTGTTCTTCGTAGAATGTTTGAAGAGTACTGTTCTTGAATTATGTACCATTGTCGAATCTGACAACTTTGACTGCTTTTTGCTTGATGGTCTCAATTGTTTTGATGAGGTTGATGAGAATGTCAGGAGTTTCATCTTTAGACTTGAGAAACTTAACCCATGTATAGCGTGAATAATCGTCAACAACCACCAAAACATATCTTTTCTTTCCAATACTCTTTGTCTTCATCGGTCTGCATAAATTAACATGTAACAAATCAAGAATATCCGAAGAGCAGGCTTCAGGCTTTGGCTTGTGCGGTACTTTCTTCATCTTTCCTTTCTCACAATCTTGACAGAGGTGGTCTTTCTGAAATCGGAGTACTGGGAGACCTCGAACTGAATCATTCTTGACAAGGCGATCCATGTATTTAAAGTTGAGATGAGCTAGTCGTCGGTGCCATATCCAGCTTTCATGAATAGAGGCTTTAGAAAGCAAACAAATATCTGATGGGATTTTAGCCTTGGAAAGATCAATAGTATATAAATTGGATCTTCTCTTTCCAACTAGTAAATCCCTGCCACTGTCATTCTTTACAGCAACTCTTTTGGATTTGAAGCTAACATCAAGATCATTGTCGCAAAATTGCCCGATACTGAATAGATTGTGGCTCAGACCTTCAACATAGCTAACTCGCTTGACAGTAATATTGCCTTGAACAAGATCACCATAACCTAGAATGGGAGCTATCTCACAGTTTCCAAACTTAACACGACCGCAACATTTTTCTTTAAAATTTGAAAGCAGTGATTTGTTGCCCGTCATGTGTTTGGAACACCCCGAATCCAGATACCATAATTGACTAAGCTGCATATACATAAATTACACAGATTTAGGTACCCATATGCTTATGGGTCCCTTCTTGTTAGTCCTTTGCCGTTTATTTTTCATAACTCTCTTTTTAGAAAAAATATGAACACAATCATTCATGGAGGAAGAATCATAATCATCTGAATCAAAAGTAGAAGAAAAATATGAGACATTCTTTGCAATTTGAATCATTTGCTTTATTGAATATTTTGTGTTTTTATTACAAATTGCAAATGTATCCGTTTTACAAAGACGATCTACACATTTATCCTCTATAGTTGCAGATTCATTTGACTTCTGTTTGATCCTCCATATCTGCCTTGATGACTTCTTCAAAGTCCGATCTGAAACAGTAGAATTAGAAGAATTAGAATTTTCAGACATGACATTATCTTGTTTCTTGGACTTCTTTAACCTTCTTCTTTTACGATTTGGTTTATAATATTGATCATTTAGCATAAAAGAATCATCAACAATTGAATTAGAAGAAGAAATTTTATCTAACAAATCAAACTAAGCATTCGACATTTTTGAACTTGCCTCGGAGTGAGAACTTTCAGAAAAACACAAGTCTGGAAGAGGTTTGCGTGACCCACTAGTGGCGCATACTGAACTTTGCGCTACCAACCTCTGGCGCAAATCTTCAGTTTGCTCGACCTGTGGTTTGCGCAAACTTTCACTTGTTTGAACCTTTTGTGTATTTTCCTTAGAATCGAGAGAAAATCCAGAATTTATTTTATCTTCAAAACTTGATTTCATGATAAAAAGAAATAAACTGTTTTCAAAATTAGTTTGAAGATGTTGTTCTTCCATTTTATCTAAAAGAGCAATGATTTTACTTTCTAACACTAATGGGGGAATATATCACTTAGAATCATATGAAACCGGAGATATATTTTCCTTATTAGTATTATTAGCATATATATCAAAATAATTATTTGATACTGAAGATTTAATGGAAGAATTGACATTTAAAACATTTTGAGTTTTTCTGGATTTCTTTGATTGTTCAGGAAAATACTTGGCATTTTCAATAGTATAAACAAATGGCATTTCCATTCTCTTGTTGTTCATTCTTTTCTGATTTTCGATTTCTAATTCTTGCTTCTCATTCATCCACTCAATTTTAAATTGAGGAGCATATTTTGCAAGACTTAGATAATCAAAATTATATAAAGTGGGGTTTTTTGTTATAACATTGTTTAGACAATGTGGATTTTCAAAACCAAGTCCCCATCTTTCTTTTATTGCCTCATCACTCCTTGGTTTATATATATATATGGTCTGCTCAGTTTGTTCTCTCTTATATAATTTTCCTTCTAAAACAATTATTTTATCAGAAAAAATTTTATTCAAATTGGTCATTTCTGTCAAAGATTCAAGATTAGTCTTGTTCAAATTTTCTAATTCATCCAATTTCTTTTGAAACTTTTCTTTTGTATCTGTCAAAATAAATTTTTCATCTTTCAATGAAATTTGCAATTTTTCAATCATGACAGATTTTTCTTGATTTATTTGCTTTTCAGATAAGAACTTCGAACGTAATTCATGTAAAGCAGTTATTATGACGTTCATTTGAGAAGAAATAAAGTTGTAATCAAACTCAGAAGGTACCTCAGATTCATCAGTGGAGGTGTCCTCATCTTCATATCACTTTTATCATCTCCAATAAAACACATAGTTGTTGTTTCCTCATTCTCAGTTTCATTATCTGAATGATCAAGCCAGTATTCCTCTTCAACCAGAAGAATTGTTCCATTCTCTCTCTTTTCTGCCAGTTCCAGCTTTTTCCTGTAGAAAGCAGAATCTTTGACAACCTTCACTCTACAGTCCTTTGCTATGTGTCCGGGTTTCCCACAATTGAAGCAATTCACAACCTTCTTTTCTTCCTTTTTCGGCTCGGTCACTTTAGCAGGCTCACATTTTGGAACATATGGCTTTGAGGGAGCACTGGGTTCCACTTTCTTTGAACCAGACGTGAAGCGAAGATTGTTAGACCCTGTTCTGTGCTGGAACTTTTTCTGATAATGTTGAGAGAGAAGTATCATAGCCTTTTCCAAAGCCTCACCATCATCATCAGTTGACCCATCATAGGCACTCTCAGATAAAGCTTGTTCATCCAGTTGGCTAGCAAGTAGAGCAATTGGATCAGCAGTCTTTGGCTTATCCTTCTTATCAATCTTTTCTTTCTTTTCAAGTACCAAATTCTCATCAGCCATTAAGATCTCATAATGTTCCTGAATTGGCATTGTAGAGATCCGAACATCATTCCTCATTCTATGACACGATTTGCTCCACTCTGGTTGAAGAGCATTTAAGAATTTCAGATTGCCTTCCAGTTTAGTCTTTGTCACCTTTATTTTGTACAAATCATTTATCACTGCCCAAAATCGATCAAACACTCTTTTCAGACTCTCTCCATCTTTTGCCTTAAACTCCTCAAAGTTGTTCATGTATCGAGTCTGACGGAGTTGAGTGGCAACTGCTGATCCAAGCATTATCGTTTCTAACTGAGTCCACATGAGCATCGGATTATGCTTGAAACAGTCAATTCGGTTATAAATGGAGTTTGGCAGTGCGAGAATCAGATTAGACTTTGCTTGACTATCAGCTTGATATCGCAAAAGCTCGTCAGCATCATACTCACTTATAAGCTTCTCAACCCTCGTAGCCTGTATGTTTCCAATTGCGGGAATATCTTTCATCGGTTTAACCATTGGATCATCAGTAAGAGACTTCATCATATTGTCACCATTAGGTTATCGCTCAATGAAATTGATGAACCTGTCTTGCCATTGCTGAAATTCATTTTCATTTATCAGAACTGGAGGGCGGGTGTCTGATCCCAAAAACATCATTATGTCGTTCTTATAAAAATGAGCTTGTAGAGACATCTTGACAGAATCACAAAGTCAGAAAGTTCTAAGTCTGAAATCTGGTAAACTGGCGCAAACTGAAAGGTTGCGTGAGCAGTATGTAGCGCAAATGAGATTTGCGTGAGCTGAGGATGACGCAAACGACATTTGCTTGAGTTGTTGATGGCGCAAATCAAACTTTGTGTGAGATGCTAGAGGCGCAAATGTAACTTCGTGCGTGCTGAATATGGCGCAAACTAAAAGTTGTGCGAGGTAAAGATGACGCAAATGAAACTTTGCACACTGAACTGAACTTTTCGTGAACTGAGGATGACGCAAAGTTTACTTTACGTGATATGAGGGTGACGAGAACTTGTACAAAACGAAAACTTGCTTTCCTCTGGAAACTGACACAGAACAGAGGATGAACTGGTGCAAAGCTCTATGAAGTGGCGCAAAGTTCCAGAAGCAGTCTGATGAACTGGCGCAAACCTGAGATGAACTGACGCAAAGTTCAGATCTGGCGCAAACTCTGAAAAGCAATAAAAACTTCCAAATTTTGATTTACAAATACAAAATTGATAAAACTTTCTCAACCAGAAGAGATCGAAAACAATTTTATAACAACTTTCAAACAATAATATCGATCAAAAATCACAAAATCAAGAATTCTTGAAAAACAGAGTTCGTAAAAACGACTTTTCTAGAAAAAGAAAAAAAACTCAAAATCGATTATCAAAAACTTATTTTCTTGAAAAAATATGTGAATCAAAAGTGTTCTCCTATTAAAATTGAATCCAACAAATCAATTTTCAAGAAAATTCACTCAGAAACCGGTCCGAATTTGATGAAAAATCAAAAAACGAGATTTTCTTGAAAAAATCAAGAAAATCAATCAAATTTTCTGATTTAAACACAAATTCAGAATCAAAAACAAGTTTCTCTCAATCTTCTCAGATTCAGAATGGCTCTGATACTAATTGAAAGTCCAAGATCTACCAAATCTTAGAGAGAGAAAGTAGAGAGAGAGAGTGTGCGCCAAATGTAAACGATGTATTCAAATGAGTTCCAAAAGTTACAAAACAAAGGCACCTACGGGACTTAAATACCCAGGGCCTAAACCTATACAGATAAGAAAGCTAAACACAGTTAAGACCACTGAAAATAAATACATTGATTACTATTCAAAATTGAGTTAACAATTTCCCAGAGGAAACTCTTGTCTTGGAGGTGGTCTAGACATTTGCAATAATAAAGAAAACGTTAATAAAGTTAATTTAATTTATCTTCTAATAACCTGCTTAAAATATCTACTGGCTTATTATCACTACCTTTTGTGCTTAATCTCTATAATTAAACCAGTATTGCTAGTTCTATCAAAAAAATTTAACCAACGTCTTCTACAAGCCTTTCATTTTATTGTAAAAGGATACAATTGCTTCGCAGTCTGTTCTAATAGTAATTCCTTTTTTGGATATGATAAAAAAACTCAAAACTATCTAAAGCATAATTTATGGCTAATAATTGTGCATCTATACTACTGATATTACCCTTTTTTTTATAAATACCACTGCTATAACGACAATTTTTTTCTGAAGTCTGATCTGCATATTTATGAGGTTTGCATAGAAGAATATCTCCCAAACCTTTACTACAACCATCAGTTTCAATAATCAAATAATCTGTGTCAAGAGGTAAAGCCGGTTATGGTAAAGATTTAATTTCATTTTTTAACTGTTGTACAAGCTTTACATCTTCTTGATTAAAATATTTTTGCCAATTTGGAGAAGTTTTTGTATTCAAAGGACCGATGATTTTTCCAAGACTTTATAAAAGGTCTAGCGTAATTTATCAATCCCAAAAACATTTGTAATTGCTTTAAATCCTCTAATTTATCTGGAAAATCAAGTGCTTTTTGGGCAATGTGAGGTTTCAATTTTATCATTCATTCTTCTGTATTTACTCCTAAAAAGTCTATGTATTCTCTAAATAATTGCATTTTCCTTTTACTCAAAATTAACCCATGTCTTATGAATTCAGAAAAAATAATTTGTAAATGGCTTTTATGTTCTTTTTTATTTTTACTAAAAACTAAAATATCGTCTATGTAAACAGCCACAAAATTGCTATGCTTATTAAAAATATCTTCCATTTTTCTTTGAAAAACACTTGGGGCATTCTTAAGTCCAAAGGGCATAACTAACCATTGACCTTCTGGACAAGTAAAAGTCATCTATTTTATGTTGTCTGGATGCATTTTGACTTGCCAAAATCCTAATTTTAAATCAAATTTGCTAAAAACTTTGCAATTTTGAATTTTATTTATCAATACAGTTTTGTCTGGGATATTATAAGCATCATCAATTGTATTATTATTTAATCTCTTATAATTGATGACCATTCGACTCTTTCCTCTAATGATCTCAGAATGATTTCTTACAATAAAAGCAGTTGATCAATTCTGAAATATGCATTTTGAGGTCTTCTCTGTCTTGATTGGTTGACTCTATATTTCTAGTCTTGATTATATATTCTGGATTTTTTATTTTTAATTCGCACAAAACTTTGTCTTCATCCCAATATTTAATGATGTCTTCTCCAATTATTCATATTATTTCTAATCTAGAGACTAAATTGTCTAAAGCAATGTATAATTTCTCGTTATTAACAAAGTCTAGGTCATAATATACAAGATCTTCTTCTTCATAATCAATTATTTCATCTAAAAACTCATCTAATTCTTCATCCTTAAGTTGACACTCTCTTTCCTTTTTACATGGGCAAGGTTTTTCTAAAATCGGGTTACTAAGCTTATCAGTCCTTGAAGGAAAATAAGTAGTGATAGCAAGAGTGAAAAAAATATGCTTGTGAAAATGTAAATAGTCTTTAGTTAAAGTTACACTACCATCGTCTTTAAGTTAAAAATTTAATCCTTGAATTAAAATCAATATTTGTAAGGTTTAGCTCTCTAACAAAGGTCTTTTTATGAGGTAAAGTATATTTTTTGCTAAAGCCACAATTAGTCTCAAAACTAATTTTACTGTTAGGCCTCAACATTTATTTATAAGAATAAATTTCACCATCCATTTGTTGGGTTTCCATTGGAGAGTCTCTTTTAACTATATATCTAGAAGAAACTAAATATTTGTTTAAAATACAATTTGAACAACCAGAATCAACTAATGCAAGGCAATTGATAAAAAAATAATCTATTCTAACTTTGCATTTTACCTTTAATGATTATAGATTATTAGAATTCCAAACCACTTGCACGTAGTCTTGTTGAATCAAGTATTTATTTTCATCTAAAATATCTTTTCCTTTTATCTGTTTTTCGAAAAATTCTAATTTCTTTAGAAATATTTTTACAGTGTCTTCAACGCTTTCAATTCTTTTTCTTAAAACTCTAATTTCTTGTTTATCAAGATTTCTAGTTGTATTTATAAAATCTGGTTCAACTTTTATTAAAATTTTCTTTTCTAAACATTTTATGCAAGTTTCATGATGACAATTTAAACATTTTGCTCTAAGCTTTTTATGAGGAAAAAGTTTGCAAATAATAAAAGGAAAATTATCAGTTCCTGGATATTTTTGCGAGTTATAATCACAAGTAATTTACTCTATCATGATTAAATTCTGAGTATTGATTTAGGGGTTTTGCTTTTTTATAAATGGACTCTAAACTTTTAAGCAATAAACTAACTCTAATATTTTTGTCTTTATCATAAAAAGTGTATTCATGATCAGAAATTTGTTTGGACGAACACAACTGATGTTCTAATTTTAAAAGTTCTTCGCCATTTAAAAACATATTTAATTCTTTTGAAAAAATAATTTTACTGGCTAAATCAAGATGTATAAAATTACAATCTTTTTTAAACAGTTGTCTGAGAACGTCTTTTGAAACAATGTCTAAATATTTTGAGAAAATCTATTTGGAGACAATTTCGATGTCATTTTACTTTTATCAAAGAAAATGACAGATCTTTTATTTTGAACAGAAAGTTCAAGATAGAGATAATATAATTTTTTATTTTCCAGTTTTGTGATTTTTTATTTTTTACGAAAATAAAATTAATCTACAGCGAACAACAAATAGTACAGATAAAAAACGAAATACAGATAACAGTAATAAACAAAAAGGAGGCTAATGATGAAAAAGGGAATAAATAAGACAAAACTTGTTTATTCTTTGCTTTCCCAAGACAAAGGACAATAATAAACACAATAAAATTAACAATATATTTCTAACACAATAATACACAATATATTTCTAGACAAACTTTTAAAAATAAATATATTTATTTTTTAGCCTTTAGTTCAAACCATCAAATGAAAATAAAATATTTTTTGAAAAATTTTCTTGACCTATAAAATATAATGAAATTAAATAACTAAAACAGAAATATAAATATTATTTAGACGGAAAATTTAAACGAGATCGAAGTAATGCTCTGATATACCAATATGAAAAGGGTGGTGGGTGGGGAGGGTATCAGATGTAAGGCGGTTAAACACGAATATATATATATATATATATATATAAACTTAGATCCTAATCCTACTCGGTATTCTCCTTAGCGGGTCGTCCACAATACAATGTGTAAAACTAGTATCCTATCTTCCCGAAAAAACGCATGCAAACACACGCAAAATAAAGACTGAAAAACAAAGATATATAAATATGACATAAAACTTACATGCAATAAACAACAATATATCTTGCATGTAAATTCTCATGCATATATGTATATTTACACAACACAACACATAAAATATACAAGTTTGAGTTTAAAATTACATACAATAAAATACAAGATTTTTTGCATGCAACTTATCATCCACACATGTAAATTTATACATCACAAAACATAAAACACATGCAAATTACAACACGCAAAACACATAAAAAAAATACTTAAATACACAAAGAATGCATGCTACAAGGCAAAAGACTTGATATTTTTGCATGTACCTTTTCATGCATCAAGTACACAAGGACAAGACAACAAAACAACAAAAAAAATATTCCACAAAAACTAAAAAATCGGATTTAATTAAATAATAATGTTCTTTTGAAAATATTTCTTTTAAAACCAGTAACAATACTGATATGATCTCTTTCTCGAGCAGATTCGAGGGACGATAAACAGGATCACTCCGGCCATAAAGAAGTCCATAACTCTGGGTCACTCAAAATCAATACCGGTAATGTACAAGTTTTTTAAGAAATCGAATTTTTTAACACTTAACACACATAAAATAACAACACAAAAAAACTTTAAAAAACATTAAATCAATATTATTACTAACATAAATCTCTTTCTTTGGCAGCTCTTATGGACGATAAAAAAGAAGGCTCACTCCAGCCTTAACAGTTCAGGCTCTAAGTCTCTCAAGATTAACGTAAGTAAATATCGATTCTTTAAAAATAAACGTTTTAATATAACACGACACATAGACGAAACATATAAATACAAACTTTTATTACATTAAAATTACAAAATATAAGGGAAGATTACTACATGTCTAACATTACCTTATGAAAACCATAAGGATTTCCCTTTCGGGAAAGCCACTAAAGTACGTAAACGAAAATTAAAAAGAAGGAAAATTTACTTAATACAAATTATCTACCAACTATTCTTAGTTGAGGATGAACTTCTTCAAAGTTGTAGCATTAACATGAGAGTAGGAGAGTGTAGTGTGAGAGAGTATAGAGAGAGAATGAGTGGGAAAGTATGCAGGGAGAGGGAGATGATGAGATTCTCACATGACGTGGTGATCACATGAAATGAGATGCTATGGTTATGAGATGATATCTTATATCTGATGATGAGGTCTTGAGTATGAAGCATTTTTATATAAGAGGTATAGAAATGGTTAGTTGTTCCAAAATGCTTCATAGGGTGACACGTATTAAATACGTGTTTAAAAGTTTTGACTAACTGCTACGTGGGAAACTGTCCGTCACATGCATGAACTGTCTGCTACGTGGATGAACTGTCTGATACGTGTTATTACTGGGTCTGAATATTTTGCTGAAGCTGTCTTTTTTGTCATTTTTGTTAGAGCACTAATTATTTTCTTCAAGATCATCTAGATGGAAAGTCAAAAGCCCAAGTCAAAGATTCAAGATTGCAAAGTCAAAGTCACTTAAAGTGGAAAGTCAAAGTCAACTAAAGTCAAGCTTGTTAGTTAGTTTGTTTAGTTGTGTGTTCCTTGTAATTGTTGGTAGTATAAATAACATTTGCCTTTGTATTTTGTACGTGGAGTAGGAAGCTTAATTATGTGTGTATCTTGGAGAATCAAATTGTACATTCTAGTGAGAGAAAGTAGAGAGAGAGAGACATTGTAATTTGTATACTTCAAGATCAATGACATATGAGATTTGATTGAAATTAATTGTTAATCTTGTTATACTTGCACATCAAACTGGGAATAACAATTGGTATCAGAGCTTAATTCGATAAAAATCAACAACCATGACTTCGCACTCAGAGTTTCTGATCTTCGATTGATTCTTGAGTTTTAGACTGTAATTGATTGAATTTTTGATTGTATTGTGTTCGATTAGTATCATAGAACTGATTTGTATAGGTTAAATACACAATTGCACTGTAATTTTCATTCAATTTCTGGTTTTTGTGATTTTTTTTGGTTTTACGAGTTCGAACAATGTTCAATCATGTAACTGATTCAAATAGTGATCGTGGACAAATTAATCAAGTTTCAGATCAAAATTCAAAGATTCAGTAAGGTTTCAATTGATTTGAAGGGATTTTTCATCGAAAACTTGAAGAACTCGCATAATCCCTGAAGAACTCGCAAGATCTACACTATTCGTATAAGAAATTCGCATAGCTTTGTTTTTCTGAAAATAAAAGTATGGAATTCGCATAAGAGTGATATACGAAATGCACATAATTCACATATAGTCTCATACGAAAAGTCAAGGAATTCGCATCTGCTTGTATACGAAAAGTTGGTGGAAATAATTCTAAGGACAGAATTCGCATAGGCCTTCATACGAAAAGTGGATAATTCGCATAAGGAGGCATACAAATTTCTCAGAATTCGCATCGTGTTATATATGAAGTTCTCAGAATTCGCATAAGTATGTCATACGTATTCTTGTACTTCTCGCATAGAAAATCAAAATATTTTCTAAGTATATAATCCGCATCGATATGGGAAGTTGAAGATCAAGAAAATTTATAAGTATAGATTTCGCATCCATTGGTTGTGCAAAAAGTTCATGCGAAAAGTTGGGTGATCAAGAAAATTTCAAGTCAAGAATTCGCATATAGTAGTGTGCGAATTTCTCAGAATTCACACATAGCAGTGTGCAAATTTCTAAGAATTCGCATCTTAGGTTGTGCAAATTTCTCTTGGTATACGAATTTTGTTTCTGTGGTGTGCGAATTTCTTCAGTGTGTGAATTGTGGAAGTTGTGTGAATTGTTTAACTACAGTGGTGTAAGGATTCTTGCCTTAGAAAATTTTTTGGAATTTTATTTTCTAAAATTTTTTCTAAGATTTTCTGATTACTGATTTCTTTCGAACTAACGATCATTTGTGCAAGTGTTATCAAGATGGGATATTTTGACGATGAAGAAGAAGTTATTAAACTCAAAACAGAGAATGAAAATCTCACTTCATCTATTGATTATTATTCAAAGAGATCAAAGAAATATCATGCTGAAAAGAGATTGCTACGTGAAGAAGTAAATGAGTTACAGAAGATTAATGAGAATCTTCAGAAGCAAATTTCTGATTCTCAACAATTAAAAGATGGTCAGAGCAATGAAGAGAAAGCAAATGCTTTGAAAAAAGAAAATATTGAGTTGAAGAGCAAGATTTCAGATCTGGAAGATCAAATTGTCAAAATCCAGCAAGAAGATTATGTCAGTAAGAATGAGGTGACAACAAAAGATTTAGAGAGTGTTAATGAAGAGTTGAGAAAGAAGTTTGTAGAATTGGAAAAGCAGATTGACAAAGAAAGAACTGAGTTTCAAAAGGAGAAGAAATGGATTGAAATAGAACGAAAATCCTTTGCACAAAAGTTCTCTGAATTTTCAAGAAAGACTTTTGAAGAGAAGAAAGTTGTTGATCTTAAATGTGAAAAACTTTCTCAACAAATGACATATTTTGAGAAAGTGATCATTATGGAAAGGGACAAGTTTGCAAAGGAGAAGAAGGTAGTTGAACAGAAAAATGTTGGAATTTTCAAAGAAATATCTGATCAAAGAAAGAATTTTGAGAAAGATTTTGAGGAAGAAAGGAATATTTTTGAGTCAGAGATTAGGAAGCTTATAGAGTCATTATCTGAACTGTCAACAAAGGCAATGAAAGAGCATAACACGAAGTCTGAATTTCAGAAAAGGATTCATCAACTCACCAGGGAAAGAAACAATTTATCTTCCAAGATAAAAGAACTTGAAGAAATTGTCTCTAAGGTGGTTTTGACTGAGCAGAAGACTACAGATTCAATTCTTCAAACACCTATAGATGATTCAGCTGACTCTGAATGTTCATTCAAAAAAGTATCAAGTTTATATCAAACAACTGTTTCAGCAAAAAGTTCAGTCAATTTAAAAGATCAGATTCGTACTACTAACCTTTTCTATGATAGGATTGTTGATGGTTCAGGTACGTTTAGAAGAAGAAATGGAAATGAGAAGTTTGTATGGAGAGTGAAAGCAACTTCTGATGAGAAGAATGATCAAAAATCATTTGTGCATACACTCAATGCCAAGGAGAACATTGTGCATAAAGGTAAACCTAATCTTGTTTATTCGATAAATCAATTAATCAGGTTAGTTAAAAACAAAATTAACTGTTCTTACTGTGGCTCAAATGATTTTGTTAGTAAAGATTATGCTAATTACTGGTATGGTTCTTATTATATTACTCCGAACAGAACTGCAACTAACAAACCTGGACCTAAATACCAGTGGGTACCAAAGCCAAAAGATTCATCTGTTTTGCAGGCACCTCAAGTCTAAGGGGAGTAAAGGAACCATGGCTATTGGATAACACAGTTCAAGACCCGTTCTTCAATGTTGAGAAGTTAGACTTCTGAGTAAATAAGCTCAGGACTCGTTCTTCAATGTCAAAGAGTTTGACTTCTAGACAAAGTAGTCTAGAACTCATACCACAAAGATCAAGTTTTGACTTCTAAACCAACAGTTTATGACTCATACTTCAATGATCAAAAGAAAGTGTACTCCGATGCATCAAAAGAGATGATCAACCTTCAAGGGGGAGTATACATATTACTTCTACTGATAATATTGCGAATGCATATTTTCAGGGAGAATAATGACTTCTGATTACATCTGATCAGAACTCATTCTTAAAAGTTTTACTGCTTTCAAGTCTTTATTTTTCAATAAAATTTGTGAATAAGACTTTGTACTTTGACGACTTTTTGACTACATGCAGATTTTGAGGGGGAGCTTACATGATCATATCAATCATGACTTTGAGGCTGACTTCATGAGATTCAAGCTGAGCGTAAGGATTATTCTAACCCTAATATCATATATGTTTGAAAGATGGATGACTTTCAAACATGAAATTTTTTTGCATAAACGTTCAAACCACTTCTTATTTTCAAACCGATTTCATGAATTTAGAAGTGTGATTTTAAATGTTTTTTAATATGAGCTTTATGTTTAACTAACCATGTGTTTCCAAAGATTAATACTTGTGTATTATCTTTTCTAAATACTGTCAAGTATTCACACACACCGGTTTAGTACTTTTGTTGACTATGTTCTTACCATGTCTCAAAATTGAACATAATTTTCGATGATAAGACACCCCGTTTGAAATTCAAAGTTTGTTGAGCATTATTTCATTCAAAACGTTTCTTTCAAGAATGTCTATACTTGTTCTTATAGAAAACATCCAATTTTTCATGACCTAAGCTTTTATTGATAAATCATTCATATTTGATCTTTTCCATACATTGTTAGATTCTCAAACAAGCTGTTTCTATTCATTTAATTCTTTCAATATACTTGTTATGAGAAAATCTTCAATGATTTAAATTCTCAAATCTTCATGATTACCTACATGAGCATGCATATATATATATATATATATATATATATATATATATATATATATCTGACATGTGTACTGTGCTTTAACTGAAAAAAGTTAAACCAATTGAGCAACATTTTACTTGTAGGACATTATACATGGGATCAGTGTGAGAACTTATTTGTACTTCTATGGATTCACGATAACCAGTGTTTCCTACCCATGAAGTTATCCTTGAGTGATCGAGAGGCGAGGGGTCAATATCTGAGTGTGGGTGTGTGTTGAGATAAAATGAAAAGAGAGATTGGTTAGAAGTGAGCTCAATGTTCAAAGGAAAGAGGGTGAGAGATCAGAGTAAAAGAATATCAAACTCTGCACCAACTTTTTCTGAGTCGGGCAGCCACATTACTGTTGTTTCACAATTCTTTTGTGAACTTCATTGAAACAAGCAACTAGCCCATGCCAACTCTTGATTAAAACCCCATCAGCTACTCATTTCTTTCTTAACAAAGAGATGTTTCAAATTTTTCATGGGGAAGCAACACATAATCTATCTCGTCTTCAATTGGAAGATGTGGATATTGAAAAAGAAGGAAAGTTGCCCCACCTTCGCACTTCGATCATGCACAATTGAGTTCGTGTAATACTGTTGTTGTATCAATGGTTTACACATTTTGAGCCTTATAAACATTCATGTTTAAATTCTTTCATACACAAGCACAAACACACAAAAAAAAATTCTGTCAGAACGTTCATAAAATAATCTTGGGTTATTCGATAATTGAATGGAAGCCCTGGGGAGTGAACATCAATAAAACTCCTTGTATAGTACATTCGTTGTACTAAGTAGCTTCGTGATGCTTACAGGCATTCTTACTATTTCATTTGTTGATTCAGGGTTACATTCTTATTTGTCTTAATTAGAAAAGATTCAGATGAATACTTCAGTGGCTCATTTGAAAAGATCATTGGTCAGAAATTGGTACATGACATTTCTTGAAGACAATTTTGATGATCTCTATGCTCTTCATAATCAAAAAGGGGAGAAATAGTCAAGAAATGTTATATATGGGAGAAATTGTCAAGAAATGAAAGTTTGTGAAAGTTCATTTTCAGATTTATGAGGAGAAATTTCAAGATTTCAAGAACATTCAAGAAATTTTCTTTGGAGATTATTTTGAAAAGAGAAAATGAGCTACAACCAAAGATAATTTATTTGCTAAAGATGATGATGTTTGTCAACGTCTTCAGGGGAGAATATTAAAGATCACAAGAAGGGGAGATCAATATTCAAGAGAAGATTATCAATTTTCATCTCAATAGGGGAGTATGTTGATTACCTGAGAAAATCATTTTTTGTTCCAAAAGGGGGAGAATGTTCTTGAAAGGGGGATAACGTGCTTTAAAGATGTTATCCTAGATAATAATGTAAATCAAACGATGACAAATAATTCCATCAAATCACACTTTGATTAATCTCAATTTCAATTACAAAGTACGCTTACAATACACTTTCTCTCTCTACTCTAAACCTCTCACAATGTTTTTTTTAACTGCTAAATGTCTAACACGCACGCAACACCTATTTATACCAACCTAGAAAGACGCACACAACTATTGAAACAGAAACGCGCAAACACAAAAACTCTTACAAAACTAGGAAACATAAAATACAAGTTTTGACTTTGACTTTTATAACACTAGACTTTGACTTTGATGCTTGAGAGTTGACTTCAGCTTTGACTTCAATATTCAGTCTTCTATGATCTTGTATCCAACATATTTATGCTCTAACAATCTCCCCCTTTGGATTCAAGATCATTTCCAAAAGATTTTGCAGAACAATCTTTCTCTTTAAGCTCAGTAAGAATAATCTCCCCTTTTTATCAACTTTAGTAATCTTCACAATCTTTAGTATTCTTTCCAAAATCTTTCTTCAATCAAAATAACAATCTCCCCCAAAGATGATAGTTATGCTTTTCAACAATCTTCCCAAGGTCATCCTCAAACCTCTTTTAGTCTTCAGAAAAAAAAATATCTTCAGAATTTGTTCAAACTGCTTATCTTCAGAATTTGTTCAAACTGCTTATCTTCAGAATTTTTGAACAAACTTCAACAATCTTTCTTTAACATCTTTCTTTATTATCTCTTCCAACTTTAATATTTCTACATCATACATTTCTTGATACCATCTCCCCCTTTTTGATGATAGCAACATCGAGATCATCAAAACTTTCAACAAGAAATTTCTTTGATATAATCGGAACTGACCATTGATCTTTTGAACTGAGCCTCTGATTCACCGTCAACCCATAAAGATATTCATCTCAATCTTTTCAAATTCAGACAAATTGGAATGTAACACCTGAATCAACAAATGAATCAGTTAAAATGCTTGTCAGTAACATAAAGTTATTGTGTGTAACGAATACACATTGGAAAGGAGCTTTTTGATATTCACTCCCCCACGTCTTCCATTCAATCATCGAAACATCACAAAGATATTTCTATGAACGTTATGACAAGAAAAACAAATTTCCTTGTGTGTTCGTGCAAGTGTTAGAAAGAATTAAGCACATGATGATTGCTTATATAAGGCTCAAAATTGTGTAAATCATTGAGACAACAATAGTATAACACAGACTCAATTGTGCATGATCGAAGTGCGAAGGTGGGCCAGACTTCCTTCTTTTTCAATATCCAGATTTTCCAAATGAAAATCAGATAGATTATGTGTTGCATCCATTTAAAATATGAAACACTTTCTTTTTAAGAAGAAAATGAATGGCTGGTGGGGTTTGATCAAGAGTTGGCATGGGCTAGTTGACTATTTTAATAATGTTCACGAAGAAGTGTGAAACACTAGTAATGTGGCTGCCCGACTAAGAAATTAGTTGGTGCAGAGTTTGATATTCTTTTACTCTGTTCACACACCCTCTTTCTTTTTAATCATTGAGCTCACATCTAACCAAACTCTCTTTTACATTTTACCTCTTCACACAACCCACACTCATTTCTTTTTGACTCCTCACACTCGATCACTAAGGATTAACTTCTTGGGTAGGAAACACTGGTTAACGTGAATCCATAGAAGTTTCATTTAAGTCCCACACAATGAACCCATATTGTCCTATTAAAGCATATTGTTGCTCAAATGGTTTAACTATATCAGTTAAAGCACAAATAATGAAATACAAGTCAGATATAGATATGCTCAAGGATGTAATCATGAAGATTTGAGCATTTTTAAACATTGAAGACTTTTCAAACAAGAAAATTGAATGAGTGAAAAGAATACAAGAAACTTGTTTGAAAATCTGACATTGTATCAAAAAGATCAATATCGAAAGATTTATTGATTAAGGCTTTGGTCAACAAAAATTGATATTGTCTATACGAAACAAAAATATAGGCATGCTTGAAAGAACGGTTAGAAATGAAATCACGCTCAAACGTTGAATAACAAATGGGGTGTCTTACCATCGAAAAAAGTGTTTCAATTTAGAGACATGGTAAGAACGAATTCAACAAAAATATCAAACCGATGTGTGTGAATACTTGAAAGTATATAGACAAGATAATACACAAGTATTAATTTTTGGAAACACACGGTTTGTTGATCATTGAAGCATATGTAATAAAGAAAACATTGAAAAATCACACTTCTATATTCATGAAATCATGTAAGAATCAGAAGTGGTTTGAACATTTAAGAACATTTTTTCATATCTGAAAGTTGTCCATCTTTTAGATACGTAGGAGATTAAGATTAGAAATAAACCTTTTCGCTCAGTCTTAAATCTCATCAAGTCAGCTCTAACTCATAATGATATGATCGTGTAAGCATCCTCTCAATCTGCATCAGTCATAAAATCCGTCAAAGCAATTTTATTCACAACTTTTATTGAAAAATAAAATGACATAAAGCAGTAAAACATTGAATGCACGAGTTCTGATCTGAAATAATCAGAAGTCATATTCATTACTCCTTACTCATACTCTAACTCCACCTGCATGTATACATAAGAAAATCATCAGTTAAACATGCAAAAATATATGAACTCCCCCTCAAATGAATATAGACCATCTTTTCGTCTGCTCTCACTCCCCCTGAAAACACGAATACCCTTCAGTGCAGATATCTTTTCAGAATAAAGATAAAGAAATGAAGAAAAATAACAATAAGAAAACTTTAATAGGTAATCACAGATTATGTCTTGAGATTAAGCATACCAAGTTTCGAGACAAGAAAATTAAATCTCTTTTTGTCGAGAGGCTTGGTAAACAAATCAGCAAACTGATAATCAGTGTTTACAAAATAAAGTTCTATTGTACCTTTTTCGACATTGCACTTTTAGAGTCACAATAAATCGGAATCTTGTCAAATGTGAAGCAATAATCTCGTAGTTGTGATTCCATCCACAACACCTAAGAGCAGCAGCTTGCAGCAGCAACATACTCCGCCTCAGTCGTTGAAGTGGAAACACAAAGTTGTTTCTTTGATGCCCAACTTATGAGTTTATCTCCAAGGAATTGTATATGACCCGATGTGCTCTTCCTGTTTAACATACATCCAACATGATCTGCATCTGAGTAAGCCTTCAGTTCAAAACCAGTATCTTTAGGATACCACAGACCAAGATCTGCAGTCCCCTTCAGATATCTAAATATGCGCTTTACTGCAGACATATGAGATTCTTTTGGATTAGCCTGATATCTTGCACATAAACATGTAGAGAACATAATATCTAGCCTACTTGAAGTTAAATACATTAAAGAACCGCTCATTCCTCTATAGGTTCTAACATCAACAGGTTTTCCCGAAGGATCCATGCCAATCTTAGTTCCCAGTGCCATTGGGGTACCAATTGGTTTACAAGTTTCCATTTTGAATTTCCGAAGAATGTCAAAAATGTACTTAGCTTGATTTATAGAAATACCCATTGAAAATTATTTTACTTGTAATCCAAGAAAGAAGTTCATCTCTCCCGTCATACTCATTTGAAAATGTGACACCATGAGGTTTGAAAAATTCTTATAGTATTTAGGATTTGTAGAGCCAAATATAATGTCATCCACATATATTTGAATAAGAATAATATCGGCTTTTTCCTTTTTAATGAATAAAGTAGTATCGATTTTACCTTTTGTGAAGCCCGATTTGACCAAAAACTTTGATAGTACCTCATACCAGGCTCGAGGCGCTTGTTTAAGACCATAAAGTGCTTTATCCAAGATGTACACATTATCTGGTTTATCTGGATTCATGAAGCCTTCAGGTTGTGAGACATAGACTTCCTCCTTAAGAATGCCATTCAGAAAGGCAGTCTTCACGTCCATCTGGTAGACAGTGAAGTTTTTATGAGCGGCGTAAGCAAGGAACATCCTTATTGCTTCAATACGCGCTACTGGAGCGTAAGTCTCATCATAATCAATGCCTTCCTCTTGCCGGTAGCCTTTTTGCGACAAGTCGTGCTTTGTTTCGAATTACGATACCATCTTCATGCTTCTAGTTTTTTAATACCCATTTTGTACCAATGATAGATTTTCCTTTTGGACGTGGTACAAGTGTTCAGACTTTCAAAGCTTCGAACTGATTTAGCTCCTCTTGCATTGCAGTAACCCAATCCGAATCAGCTAGAGCTTCATATACTCGAGTAGGCTTTATCTTGATCAGAAAGGAATCATGCATACACATGTTTAATGACGCAGACCTAGTTTGCACCGGTAAATTTGGATCTCCAATTATCTGGCTTATCGGGTGCTCTTTGGTCTACTTGTGTTCGTGAGGGAGCGGATTCGATGTAGATTGATCATAGTGCTCATCTAAACATCCACTGTCAGCTTCTTCTTGTTCAGCATTGTTTGGGAGTACAGTTGAAGTTTCTTGTACATAAGTGTTAGTTGGAACAACTTGTTCAGTCTGTTGATTATCAATCACAGTGCAACCAACTGAAGTAGGAACCTCTGGTTCATCATGATCACGTTCAATTTCAACCGTAGGAGTATGTGTTTGAATCTGAGTTTCTTCTTGAACCGGGGGAACAATTTCAGTTGATACATCTGAAGTAGTTGGATGATTAGTCGTTGAAGAATCTGACCTGTCAACCACAACAGATTTAGGAAGTTTAGATCCTAGGAACTCATCATAGAAAAATTCGAACAACAAATCTAATTCAGATAAATGAGATGTAGATGTAGAAGCTTTATCCGAATTAGTTGTATTAGACACAGGTTTTGGACTGAGTTGTCCAGAAGCTAAAACTACGGTAAGTACGGGTTCTGAACTGTGTTGTTCAGAAGCCACCTCCTCATCAAATGTAACATTAACGATTTCAATAACATTCTTTGAGCTCTTCATATATATCCTATATGCAGGAGATGTCTGGGAGTATCCAATGAAGATTCCCTCTTCAGCCTTCGGTCCGAACTTATTCAAGTTCTCTCTGTCATTAAGCACAAAACACCTACATCCAAAGACATGAAAATATTTGATATTAGGTGTACGATTATTAATCAATGCATAAGGAGTTTTACCAAACCGTCTATGAATAATGGAGCGGTTCTGCGTATAACATGCAGTAGAGACAACTTCTGCCCACAGAAATAGAGGTAGATCGGACTGACTGAGCATAGTATGAGCGGCCTTGACAAGAAAATTAAATCTCTTTTCGTCGAGAGGCTTGGTAAACAAATCAGCAAACTGATAATCAGTGTTTACAAAATAAAGTTCTATTGTACCTTTTTCGACATTGCACTTTTAGAGTCACAATAAATCGGAATCTTGTCAAATGTGAAGCCATAATCTCGTAGTTGTGTTTTCATCCACAACACCTAAGAGCAGCAGCTTGCAGCAGCAACATACTCCGCCTCAGTCGTTGAAGTGGAAACACAAAGTTGTTTCTTTGATGCCTAACTTATGAGTTTATCTCCAAGGAATTGTATATGACCCGATGTGCTCATCCTGTTTAACATACATCCAACATGATCTGCATCTGAGTAAGCCTTCAGTTCAAAACCAGTATCTTTAGGATACCACAGACCAAGATCTGCAGTCCCCTTCAGATATCTAAATATGCGCTTTACTGCAGACATATGAGATTCTTTTGGATTAGCCTGATATCTTGCACATAAACATGTAGAGAACATAATATCTAGCCTACTTGAAGTTAAATACATTAAAGAACCGCTCATTCCTCTATAGGTTCTAACATCAACAGGTTTTCCCGAAGGATCCATGCCAATCTTAGTTCCCGGTGCCATTGGGGTACCAATTGGTTTACAAGTTTCCATTTTGAATTTCCGAAGAATATCAAAAATGTACTTAGCTTGATTTATAGAAATACCCATTGAAAATTATTTTACTTGTAATCCAAGAAAGAAGTTCATCTCTCCCGTCATACTCATTTGAAAATGTGACACCATGAGGTTTGAAAAATTCTTATAGTATTTAGGATTTGTAGAGCCAAATATAATGTCATCCACATATATTTGAATAAGAATAATATCGGCTTTTTCCTTTTTAATGAATAAAGTAGTATCGATTTTACCTTTTGTGAAGCCCGATTTGACCAAAAACTTTGATAGTACCTCATACCAGGCTCGAGGCGCTTGTTTAAGACCATAAAGTGCTTTATCCAAGATGTACACATGATCTGGTTTATCTGGATTCGCAAAGCCTTCAGGTTGTGAGACATAGACTTCCTCCTTAAGAATGCCATTCAGAAAGGCAGTCTTCACGTCCATCTGGTAGACAGTGAAGTTTTTATGAGCGGCGTAAGCAAGGAACATCCTTTTTGCTTCAATACGTGCTACTGGAGCGTAAGTCTCATCATAATCAATGCCTTCCTCTTGCCGGTAGCCTTTTGCGACAAGTCGTGCTTTGTTTCGAATTACGATACCATCTTCATGCTTCTAGTTTTTTAATACCCATTTTGTACCAATGATAGATTTTCCTTTAGGACGTGGTACAAGTCTCCAGACTTTCAAAGCTTCGAACTGATTTAGCTCTTCTTGCATTGCAGTAACCCAATCCAAATCAGCTAGAGCTCCAGATACTCGAGTAGGCTTTATCTTGATCAGAAAGGAATCATGCATACACATGTTTAATGACGCAGACCTAGTTTGCACCGGTAAATTTGGATCTCCAATTATCTGGCTTATCGGGTGCTCTTTGGTCTACTTGTGTTCGTGAGGGAGCGGATTCGATGTAGATTGATCATAGTGATCATCTAAACATCCACTGTCAGCTTCTTCTTGTTCAACATTGTTTGGGAGTACAGTTGAAGTTTCTTGTACAGAAGTGTCTGTTGGAATAACTTGTTCAGTCTGTTGATTATCAATCACAGTGCAACCAACTGAAGTAGGAACCTCTGGTTCATCATGATCACGTTCAATTTCAACCGTAGGAGTATGTGTTTGAATCTGAGTTTCTTCTTGAACCGGGGGAACAATTTCAGTTGATACATCTGAAGTAGTTGGATGATTAGTCGTTGAAGAATCTGACCTGTCAACCACAACAAATTTAGGAAGTTTAGATCCTAGGAACTCATCATAGAAAAATTCAAACAACAAATCTAATTCAGATAAATGAGATGTAGATGTAGAAGCTTTATCCGAATTAGTTGTATTAGACACAGGTTCTGGACTGAGTTGTCCAGAAGCTAAAACTCTGGTAAGTACGGGTTCTGAACTGTGTTGTTCAGAAGCCACCTCCTCATCAAATGTAACATTAACGATTTCAATAACATTCTTTGAGCTCTTCATATATATCCTATATGCAGCAGATGTCTGGGAGTATCCAATGAAGATTCCCTCTTCAGCCTTCGGTCTGAACTTATTCAAGTTCTCTCTGTCATTAAGCACAAAACACCTACATCCAAAGACATGAAAATATTTGATATTAGGTGTACGATTATTAATCAATGTATAAGGAGTTTTACCAAACCGTCTATGAATAATGGAGCGGTTCTGCGTATAACATGCAGTAGAGACAACTTCTGCCCACAGAAATAGAGGTAGATCAGACTGACTGAGCATAGTATGAGCGGCCTTGACTAACGTTCGATTGCGTCGTTCTACTACTCCATTCTGTTCTGGCATCCTAGCAGCAGAGAATTGATGTGTTATCCCGACAGATTCGAGATAATCTTCTACAGTCTTGTTCTTAAATTCTGTACCGTTATCCGTCCTTAGAAGCTTTACTGTCTTCTGCAAGTTCACCTGGGTAGTCTTCAAAAAGTTGATGAGTACTTCGGGCGTCTCATCTTTTGTCCTTAGAAACTTTACCCATGTGTAACGCGAATAATCGTCCACTATTACCAAAACATACTTATTTCCTCCTATGCTTTGAGTTCTCATCGGACCACATAGATCCATGTGTAACAACTCAAGTGTAGAACTTGTACTCGGTTCGGGTTTTGGCTTGTGAGCTGCCCTCTTCATTTTACCCTTTTCACATGCTGCACACAGATGTTCTTTTTCATATCTCATCTCAGGAAAACCTTTCACCAATCTGCCTTTAACCAATTTGTTTATGTACCGAAAACTCAGGTGCGACAGCCTTCAGTGCCAAAGCCAACTTTGCTGCATCGAGGCTTTTGTCAATAAGCAACCCTGATTGTCAGTCTGGACCTTTGACAGATTTATCGTGTAGAGGTTGGACTTTCGACTGCCGACCAAGAGTTCTTTGCCATCTTCAGTACGCACCGAACAACTCTTAGCCTTGAAATTTACCTCTAATCCTTTGTCGTAGAACTGGCCAATACTAAACAGGCTATGCCCTAATCCTTCGACATAACTCACCTTCGTTATCATGACATTCTCTTGTATCACGTCACCGTATCCGAGAATCGGTAAAAATTGGTCATTGTGTAATCTGACATTTCCGCAGAATTTCTCTGTATAATTATACAATAAATCCTTTTGCCCAGTCATATGCTTGGAACACCCGCTATCCAGGTGAACTTGCAGACTACCCCCTAAAATGTAGATCATCTTAGTATTGTATCCCCCAAAAATCATGAACAAACTTAAGTATAGATATCTGTCAGAATAAAGAAATGAAGAAAATGACAAAGCTAAACTGTACTTGGTAACAATAGATTAAGTCTTGAGATTTAGCATGCCAAGTTTAGAAATATGAAAATTAAATCTCTTTTCATCAAGAGGCTTGGTGAACAAATCAGCAAGCTGATAATATGTGTTTACAAATTAAAGTTCGATTGTACCTTTTTCGACATTATCTTTTATAAAATGATATCTCACGTCTATGTGCTTTGTTTTGGTATGTTGCACAGGGTTAGCAGATATTGCAATTTCTTTGAATCGCAGTAGATCGGGATTTTGTCGAACTTGAAGCCATAATCTCAAAGTTGTGTTCGCATCCACAACACTTAAGAACCGCAGGTAGCTATAGCTACATACTCTGCCTCGGATGTTGAAGTAGATACACAGAGTTGTTTCTTTGAATCCCATCTCACGACTTTATCGCCAAGAAATTTTATATGTCCCGACGTACTCTTCCTGTCAAGCATACAACCTAGATGATCTACATCTGAATATGCTGTGAGCTCAAAACTTGTATCCTTAGGATACCACATACCAAGATCTGTAGTGCCCTTCAGATATCTAAAAATACGCTTTACTAAAATTCTTACAGTACTTAGGATTTGTTAAGCCAAATATGATGTCACCCACATATATATAGATTAAAATGATATCAACTTTCTCCTTTTTAATGAAAAGAGTAGTATTGATTTTACCTTTTGAAAAGCCCGATTTGACTAAAATTTTGGATAGAACTTCATACCAGGCGCGAGGGGCTTGTTTCAGACCGTAAAGAGCTTTGTCCATAATATATATATGATTTGGTTTCTCTGGATAGACAAAACCTTCAGGCTGAGAAACATAGACTTCCTCCTTTTTAATATGTCGTTTAGAAAGGCAGTCTTCACGTCCATCTGGTAGAAGGTGAAGTTCTTGTGCGCGGTATAAGCTAGAAACATGCGGATTGCTTCTATGCGCGCAACTGGAGCATAAGTCTCATTATAGTCTATACCTTCCTCTTGCCTATATCCTTTAGACACAAGTCTTGCTTTGTTTCTGATTACGATACCATCTTCATCTTTCTTGTTCTTGAAAACCTATTTCGTGTCGATTATAGTTTTTCCTTCAGGTTTAGGTACTAGTCTCCAGACCTTAAGCACTTCAAATTGATTCAGCTCTTCTTGCATCGCAGTCACCCAGTCTGAGTCAGCTAGACCTTCAGATACTCGTGTTGGCTCTATCTTGCTCAGGAATGAATCATGCATGCACTGGTTTAGTGTAGCAGACCTAGTTTGCACCGGTTTGGACGGATCTCGAATGATTTGATGTATTGGGTGCTCTTTGGTCTACTTGTGTTCATGAGGGTGTGGATTAAATGTAGATTGATAATGATGTTCATCTAAAAATCCACTTTCTTCGTCATTTTGTTCAACATGAGGGAGGGGTTCAGTTGAAGTATTCGGTGCAGAAGCTTCAGTTGGTTGGACATTTTCTGTCTGTTGAGTAGACGTTGCAGTGCTTCCAAATGATTTAGCAACTTCTGGCTCCTCATTAAAATGTACAACTTCAACTGATGGAGTAGGCGTTAGAATTGGAATTTCTAGCTGAACCGGGGAATTTGATTCAGTTGATATATATGAAGTGGTTGGATGATTATTCCTCGAATCATCCAATCTGTCAACCATAACAGGTTTAATCAGTCTAGTACCAATAAATTCATCATAAAACAATTCAAATAGTATATCTAAATCAGATAAATGAGATGTCGACGATGACGCTTTATCTAATTTATTATCACTAATCACAGGTTTTGGACTGATCTGCCCAGAAGCTAAAACTCCAGTAAGAACGGGTTCTGAACTTCTTTGATCAGAAGCCATCTCCTCATCGAATGTCACATTAAAGATCTCAACTACGATCTTTGACTTCTTTATATATACTCTGTAATTAGTTGCAGCCGTTTGAGAGTAGCCGATAAAGATGCCTTCGTTAGCTTTTGGACTGAACTTGTTCAAGTTCTCCTTGTCGTTCAGCACAAAACACCTGCACCCAAAAATATGGAAGTGTTTAATGCTAGGTATTCTATTGTTTATTAAAGCATATGGCGTTTTACCAAACCGGCGGTCGATAATGGAGCGATTTTGCGTGTAGCAAGCAGTCGACACAACTTCAGCCCATAGAAATAGAGGTAGATCTGATTGACTTAACATAGTTCGAGCGGCCTCGACTAGTGTTCTATTTCATCTTTCTACGACTCCATTATGTTCAGGCGTTCTGGCAGCAGAAAAATGATGTGTTATCCCGACCGATTCAAGATAATCGTCAACAATTCTGTTCTTGAATTATGTGCCATTGTCTGTTCGAAGAAGCTTGACTGTCTTTTGTATATTCACTTGAGTGTTCTTCAGAAATGTGATGATGACTTCGGGTGTCTCGTCTTTTGATGTGTATCTAGAGTAATCGTCCACAATCACTAATACATATTTCTTGTCGTTGATGCTTTGAGTTCGCATCGGACCACAGAGATCCATATGTAGTAACTCCAAAGTAGAACTTGTACTTGACTCAGGATTTGGCTTATGAGCGGCTCTTTTCATCTTGCCCTTCTCACACGCTGCACAGAGATGTTCTTTAACATATTTGAGTTTTGGAAGTCCTTTCACTAAGTTTCCTGTAACCAACTTGTTGATGTAGAGAAAATTCATGTGAGATAGCCGTCTATGCCATAACCAGCTCTGTTGCATAGAGGCTTTTGATAGTAGACACACCTCATTGTCATTCTTGACTTTTGACAGGTTGATCGTGTAGAGGTTTGACTTTCTCGTCCGGACCAAGAGTTCTTTACCATCTTCAGTACACACACTACACCTCTTGGCTTTGAAATTAACATCTAAGTCTTTGTCACAGAACTGTCCAATGCTAAATAGATTATGTCCTAGGCCTTCAACGTAGCTCACCTTCTTAATTGTTACGTTCTCTTGAATAACGTCACCATAACCCAGAAGTGGTGAAAACTGGTCATTTTCGAAGCGCACGTTTCCACAGTATTTCTCTGTATAATTAGACAATATATCTTTCTTTGCAGTCATATGCTTGTAGCAACCAGAATCCAAGTACCACATATGATGGGTCTACACAGGAGAAATCAGGAAACAATTGGTTTAGGTACCCATTTATAGATGGGTCCTATAGTGTTAGCACATGATTTTGGCACCCATTTAAATTTGGGTCATCTTTTCTTTTTGAAATCATTGGAAGCATGAGAATGATATGAATAAACATGATATGATCCAAACCAAACATCAGAATATTACCGATAAGCAAAATCATTTCTACGATAAGTAGAAAACTTTCTAGTAGACGGAGATAATTGGAACAATTGCTTTATTGAATAACGCTTGTAAGAAGTTACAAGTTTTGGATTTTGAAAAGCAACATTACCAACTACTTCAGTTTTACTACTAGACACTCTATTACAAGAAATATCAGAAGATGATTTTCCAATCTCGTCAAGTTTCTTCTTTGGACGCCATTCTGATCTTACTCCAGTCTTTCTCTTATTCACATCTGAAACATTTGAACTTTTAACGTTAGAACTATGAGATTTGAAAGATTGTTTGTTCTTTTGCTTACCAGTGGTTGTCCGTTTTTGTGAATGCCGAATTCTTTTTTTTTACCTTTGACATTCTTGGTATTCACAGAAACTGGTTCATCAACTTTCGTTGATGTTTCACCTTTCTCGAACACACTTGGTAATCCAAAAGAATTGATAATAAATTGTGAATGATTAGGATGTTTTTTGCATTGAAATCAAATTGAGCAACACAATCATCTAAATCGCCATAAGAGTTTAAAAAATCAAACTATTCATCAAATAAACTCTTAACATCATCAGATTTTGAAGCTTTGGAAGTCTTTGAAAAATCAGAATTGATAAACACAGTTGAAAGTACAATTTGTTCTAGATCAGTCAAAATCCTTTCTTCTACCAGAGTATTCTCGAGTTCAGAAATTTTACTTTCTAACACGAGTGGAGGAACATAAATTTTTCCTTCAACTGGTTTTGCCTCCAATTCCTCTGTAGAATAACTTTGGAAATAGTCGTTAGAAAGAAATTTTGACTTATCAGAGTTGTAACTATAATTCAACTTCTCATATCTAAATGGAAGTTGCATTTTAGTTTTGTTCTTTCTTTTCTCCCTTTCCTTAGCTTCATCCTCTCTTGAAAGTTTAGCTCACTTAACTTTGAGTTCAGGATATTGTGATGCTAGTTTTAAAAATCCAAAATCATATAGGGCAGGCACTTGAGAAACACTATTTTTTAGAAAGTATGGGTTCTCATAACCAAGACCCCAACACTCACTACTCTCTTTAGGTTTGTTCAGGTGAATGGTTTGTTCATTCTGACCCAAAGTATAAAGTTTTTCTTCCAAAACATTCACTTTTCCAGATAAAGACTTGTTTTCTTTCTTTAATGTTGAACACTTTTTCACAACCTCTTTGACTTCAAATTGACACAGTTTATATTTTGAAGTAGTTTCAGATAGTTCATTATGAATAAGTCTTTTCTTTTGCACCGATATCAATGTTTTTGTGTAAATCATCAATCAATACGTTCTTCTCAGCAATGTCATTGCTAAGTTTCAGTATTGACTGATTTTTCTCTTTAATGATACATTTCTCGCGTTTAAGCTTAGACTCTAATTCTTGGAGTTGAACCATTATGGCTTGCATTTGATTAAGAAAATCTGATTCAGACATATCACATACCTCTTCATTATCTTCGCAATCAGAATCTGCTTCAGCTTCATTGTCATTCTTTCCCAGAAAACACATGTGAGCCTTTTCTTCTTTCTCTTTATCCTCAGAATGATCAAGCCAGAATTCATCCTTGGCCATAAGAGCTTTGCCAGCCTCCTGTTGCTTGGCCAAAAGCATCTTATTCTTATAGTACTCAGAATTGCGGACCTTCGGTTTCTGGGAATCATTTGCAAAGTGATTGAGTTTCCCGTAGTTATAGCACTTCACTGGCTCGGGATTTTTCTTTTCTTCAGTTCTATACCTCTTCTCTTCTGGTTTCTTCTCATCAAACCTTTTTCCTTCGACTCTTTCCTTGTGTTCGTAGTTTCTTGAACCCGAAGAGTATCGTTGACTGTTGGAACCAGGCTTCGTATAGAACTTTTTTTGGAAAGCTTTCGTCAATAGTAGCATAGCCTGTTTCAAATTCTCGCGGTCATCTGAGTCAGAATCCTCTTCACTTTCCACTTCATCGGATTCAGAAACTATAACCTTCTTCTTTTTCTTTAGGCTCACATATCTCTTCTCTTTCTTCTTTACCACAAGAGCAACTGGATCAACAACCACTTTCTCAGCTTTCTTCTTCTCATCCTTAATTTCCTCCACCTCTTCTTCATTTTGTCTTAAAGTCTCATACACTTCGTGTAGTGGTATCTCGTTCAGATCCTTCATTTGTTTCATCTGCCTTGTGAACCTCTTCCACTCAGGCTGCAGTATGCGTAAGAATTTGACATTCAGCTCGATTTGAGACTTTTTGACTTTGTTCTTGCTGAGCTTGTTCAACAAAGTCACAAACCTATCATAAGTAGTCTCAAGAGATTCACCCTCCTTAGCCTTGAATTCCTCATAGTTGTTCAGGCAGTTTGAGACTTTAAGTTAATTGTCGATCTTGGATCCTAGCATCATCTTTTCGAGTTGATCCCGCATATTTTTTCCCGTGGCATTGTAGCTGTCAATTTTCACATAGATCTCATTCGGAATCCCCTGTAAGATGAACGACCTTGCCAATCTATCAGCTTTGACCCTTTTTCTTTGTTCATTAGAGTATTCCTCAAGTGGCAATCGATATTCTTTGTTGACTTCTTCCTCGCCATTTTCTCCTTCTGTAGACAAAAGCTTGGTAGGAGGTTTCATGACACCTTCTTTGAAAGATAACCGGATATAGTCACCCAAATCATTTCGATCGATGAAATCTAGGAAGCGGTCCTTCCATTGTTCGTATTCACCTTTGAAAAGTACCGGTGGCTTAACGTATGTACCAATCGCTAATGCTTCTCTAGAAGTCATCTTTGACAAAACACTGTAAACTGATATTCAGAAATTTAGAAACAAAAGAACCTTTAAAAGTCAAACTTGGTCAAATCTGGAAAATGTCAGAAAGAAAAAAAAATCTAAGTATGGAACTCGCAAACCAAAGAAAAAAAACTTTGCGCAAACTACTTTATGCGCGTTTGTACTTCGCGCACGTCGAAGAATGAAAGATCCTGATTCTCGCACAAAGGGATGTGTGAGTTTTGAGTTCGCGCACGATGAACCTTGAGCGTTTCTGGCTTCGCGCAGACAATACCTTGCAAGTTCTTGACACTTCTCGCACACATTTCACGCAATACGTTTACGCGTTCGAGACTTAGAAAAATTTTCGATTTTCACTTCGCGCTAAACGTAAACTCGCAAATTACATCTCGCAGATGTCACTTCGTGCACAACAAAAGAGAGATGAACAGTAGAAACACGCACATACGGTTTTGCACGTTTCTACTTCTTGCACGTCACAACTTGCGAGTTCTTCATGTTTTTGCGAGTTTTAAGCTTGTATGAGTTCTTTGTCGTGCATGTTCTTCCTTTGCGTGTTCTATGGATCTAGCGTGTTCTTCACTTGTTCGAACAAAAACTTGATCTTGCACACTCGTATTCGAACCAAACCTTCACAAATTGAATTGAAACTTTGCAGAAGACCTCTATTCCATATCTCGATCAGGTTACAAGTAAGGAATTTCAATCTAATATGCTAAAGATTATTAATCGATCTAGAATAGTGAGTTTTCTAAACTCGAACAAAAATTTTACAAAAATCAAAATTCACCCTTAATCAAGTGTGAATTAGGCTAAGTGAATCAAATACAATTTGTTCTAAACATCAATTCAAATCTAAATCAACCAATTACAACTCAAAATTATCACTAATTCGTAAAAACAGATCCAAAACAGACGACTTGCGAGTTCGTGTAAAATCGGCCCAAAATAAATCTCGAATTAATCCTTGTTTCTGAATTTCTTCACTGTTCTGATACCAATTGTGTGTCCCACAATCAGTGTTTGTCAAGATGATATCAATAAATCTCAATCCATTTCCATTTTCATTCAATCAAGAAATCGATACAAAAAGTTCTCTCAAACTTTCTCTCTCTACAATGATGAACGCGTACAATGCTCTTACTTACAAAACTCTCACAACACTCTAATATATTCATATCCCTATTTGACACAAAACACTTATACCACAACATACACAAATAATGCTTTGACTTTGACTTTATTACAAAAGACTTTGACTTTGCTTTAAGAGTTGACTTGAGCTTTGACTTGCTTTGACTTCAGCTTTACTGATCTTGTATCTAACATATTTCTGCACTACCAATATTTTTGTGTAAAGTCTCAATCAATACATTCTTCTCAGCAATATCATTGTTGAGTTTCAGTATTGCTTTGTTTTTCTCTTTAATGATACATTTTTCGAGTTTAAGTTTAGACTGTAGATCCTGAAGTTCAATCATCATGCATTTCATTTGAGTTAAGAAATCAGATTCAGCCATATCATTTGCCTCTTCAGAATCCTCTTCATCAGACATCTCTTTATCAACATTCTGTCCCATTAGGCACATGTGGGCAGTTTCCTCTTTCTCCTCTTCTATATCTGAATGATCCAGCCAGTAATCATCCTCAGCCATCAGTGTTTTACCAGTTTCCTTTTGCTTGTCAGAATAGTCTTCTACATGCATTGGATAATATTTGTTGACTACCTCTTCACCATCTGCTTCTGTAGAATGAATCTTAGTTGGAGGTTTCATCACTCCTTCTGTCAAAGATAATATGATGTAATCACCGAGTTCATTTCTGTCAATGAAGTCCATAAATCTATCTTTCCACAGTTCATATTCTCCTTTGAAAAGAATTGGTGGTTTGACATCGGTTCCAATTGCAAGAGCCTCCCTAAAAGTCATCCTGACAGATAAACTGTAAATAAGTGTTGATCCAAACTCTCTCAGTGATTTGATAAAGACCCTCCTCTATACTTGGTGAAAATTACGTTTATTAATATGTATTAGTGTTTCATCATCAGCGATCAGACTGAGTCTGTTCAGTTATCATTGATGATCTTTCCTGTAAACATTCATATGTATTAGTGTTTCACCATCAGCGCTTATATAATGAGTATGTTCAATATCGCTGATAGTTTCTGATGTAAACAGTTAAACGTAATCTCTGAAGACAAGTTTCGCGTCAATAGATGTTCATAGCTGAATCGAAGACGAAGCTACTGAACAAAGACAAGTCTACTAATGACCTGATGCGAATATCAGTGAAGCAAAGACGACTCTACTCATACGCGAAGAAACCTGAGGAAAAGCTTCAGCGATAGCTGAACTTCTTTGTATCTCTGAAGGAAGAGATATTCAACGATCGATGATCACTTAGCTTATGCCTCAAGTCTCTTTTGTCTTTCCCTTGCACAACCAGTACGATGTGTCAGAACGGACATACCTCTGCCACAATTCGTACAACAACTCTGTCAAACTGCACTGTTCATGATACGGACGAAAGCATGTCTCCCAAAGTCAGACCCTCTCTACCAATCAATGAAGGACACGTGTAAAGTGCCTTGCCATGCGTTTAATGCATAGGGTATAAATGGAAAGGTCACCTCTCCATCTGAAGTGTGCGCCTCTAGCCTTCATCTTTCTACAAATATAGAAACCTTTGTTTTCTATACTCTCTAATCTCCCATTCTCTATATTCTTGTGCAATCATCTTAGTGTTTTATTAAGTTTGTTTAGATTGAGTTTTACTTAATCTTATTCCGCAACAGACTTGTAAATTGTGTTTGATTTATCAATAAACAATTTATTAAACTTTAAATTTCGTGTTTGTATTCAACCCCCCCCCCTTCTACAAACTTGTTAAGCACCTACGGGACCAACAAGTGGTATCAGAGCAGACTGTTTAATCTAATAAACAAGATCTTGCTTTATTCTCTTCCTTGCTACTCTAAAATGGCACTTAACACAAACACACACTACTATGATAATGGTTCACTCTCTAAACCTCCTCGATTTAGCATAGATAACTTTGCTCTCTGGAAGAATCGAATGATGCTATTTCTAGAAGGTGTAGATCCTACTATATCTGATTATGTAGCACATGGACCTTATGAACCTTTCACTATCATAAGCGTCGTTCCCGCCACTGCCACCACTCCTGCTATCCCTGAACGATATGCTGTCAAGGAAATAAGACAGTGGAGTGATGAAGACAAAAAGAAAGTAGGTCTAGATGAAAAGGCAAAAGCCATTATCTCTATGGCTCTGCCTGATGAAGCTTTCCATTCCATCATGCATCTTAAAACTTCTAAAGAAATGTGGGAAATCATATGTGTTCAATATGAAGGCACCACTGAAATCCAAGAAACTCGAAAGATTAACTTGGTAAGATAGTATGAAAGTTTTATCGCTGGTCAGAACGAATCCCTTTCTGATATTCATCAGCGGTTTAACAGCTTAATCATTGATCTAAGAACCGTTGGTAGGACCTATTCTAATTTTGAGGTCTTGACTAAATTCTTAGAATGTCTACCTAAAAGCTGGGACAGTTATTCAACATGTCTTAAGCTGACAAAAGACTTAAATTCTCTTTCTCTTAGCACCTTGTATGGAATATTGCTCAACTATGAGCAATCAAATCTCCTAAAGAAGAATCTTGTAAAAGATTCTAAAGACTCAAAAACCACTCCTGTTGCTTTAGTCTCTTTAGAGATAATTCCATCTCAGCGATCTACTCTTACTATCACTGAGTTAGATTCTGAATCTGGGGAACTATCAGACGCTAATCTTTCAGAGTTTGATTAGTCCTTAGCACTCTTGACAAACTCTTTTAAGAGATTTGCAAGAAAGAGCAATTTCCGAAGAAATAAGCCTCTATCTCTCACTAACAAGCCAAAATCAACCCCTGTTGATAAGGCTACTGCTACTTGTTTTAACTGCGAAAAGATTGGACACTTTGCAAGTGAGTGCAGGTCGAAGAAAGTCTTCAAACCTTCTACCTCAAGAAAATCCAGAGATGACAAATACCTTAAACTAAAAGAAAAATATCAAAAGTTGAAAAACTATAAGCAAAAAGGTAAAGGTCTCATCGCTGAAGAACATGACTGGGCTGATGTCACACCCCGCTAAAGCGGAAACACGAGGTATAACAGCTCCGATGTCATTGCATAAGATTATAACATACCCACATTTACTTAACTTTCAAAATACATTACATTTTTAAGAACATAGTATCGTCATTGTTTACAATTCCCAAACATAAAATATAACGATACACATAAAGCAAAAATAATCTTGCTTCAAAATATGAAGTGCGCTGATAAAACATCATGGAATTACTTTCTTGATTCCTGAAAAGCATGAATAAAAACCAAGGTCAACTACAAAGAGTTGGTGAGTTCACAGGTTTTAAATATGCACAAATCATTTTTATATGCATGTTGACATTTGTAAAACATACGTACAAACCAACTTCAATTCTTTGATTCATGAGCACCACAATTTAATTTCTTTATGATAAGTGTATGCAAAGACATTATTACGTTGAGCCACTACTAAGCCATCCCTGACCAATTTCAACGCCCCCGATGAACTAACTCAGCGGTGGTTCATGCCACATGTTTAGTCATCTTATCTAGTATAGTGCACCCCTGCTCGTCAGCATTAAGGTGGGCTTGTCACACCAAATAGCGCTACCCACTAATACTATAGGCCCGATTTTCTTCGAGTTAATAGTAGTGTCACGGGGTCTTAACATTAAAAACTCAACACATCAATTGCATACTTATCATATAGCTTATAATTCCAAATGCTTTTAACAAAGCCTTATAAATTGCCAATTCGCAATACTTTCAAACAATTCTCATGAATCTTTAAATACGCAATTTAAACATGCTTTCCACCCCAAAATCAATTAAAACGATAAAAGTGGGGTTGTGAATACTCACCTTGATGCAAGCAACGAGTGAAGCTTTACTTTAAACTTAATGAGTTTTGTCACGCCTTAACTTTCCCTATATAAGAGTTGCCATAAGAAACACATTAATACCCTATTCCGATGTCCAACCAATATGTCCAATTGTCCCATGAAATGCCATCAAATAAGTTTCTTAGTCCATAATTATTTTGTCTAAACGAAGTTCCAAAATAAAATAAGGCATTACTTAAACTTGATAACACAACTTTTCTGGATACAGCACATGCTGTCCAGAAAGTTATCCGGTAATTTCAACACGGAAACTTAACTTCTAAAGAGAATTATTTAATCACAATTTTTAGGATGGAACTATGGTATGTTTAGATTAAATCTGCACTTTTTCATAATTTTTGAATAACTTTTGGTACATCAAATCATTTTTATAAAATAAAGTGTCACTGATTTTCGGATCAGTGACATACCTCACTTGTAACAGGTTTTTGAGGTATCAATTCTTGGAATTAGCTAGTGATCCATATATGGATGCAAACCTAACTCAAAATCCTAACATTTGGAAAAAGATTCACTTAATTTGGATGAGTAGTGAGGGAGTTATGGCCTCTACAAAATAGGTGTATGAATCTGTCTTCACTGGACAGATTGCACCATTTTCTTATAAAATCCATTTAAGTGCCCAAATCATCTCCAAATTCTATGTTTTTGGACTTTTTAGAAAGCTAACACTCTAAACTGAAGTTTAGAAGCAAAAACCCCAAATTTGGACATGTGGTTTGTGAGTTGTGCAAGCTAGAAGAAGAGTCCATTTTCTGGACAGATTATGAAATGATGCAAATACTATTTTAAACCAAAAATTAATGATCATTAGACATGGTTTTTGATTATAAACCATGTCTTCACTCCTCAACACATGATAAACTAACATATGCATCATGGATTCATTGCAATCAAAATGCTCATCCAAATGCATGCATGAACACAACATAGAGAAAATATGACATTAACATTATTACAATGTTCTTAATCATGTAGAACTTAGAAAATTCCTTCATAAGAACATTTTATACTATCACTCAAGGAAACAAGAGCCAAAAACTCATATAATATAAATATGAAAGGTAATCCTTCTCAATATAAGAATTTCAACCACATGCAAGACAACATAAACACTAACTTAGTGATTTAACACTATTTAGTACTCTTTAATCATATGAGATTGAACAATCTCATCCTAAGAGTTTATTTATACATAAAATTGATATAAATGCATAAATTTCAATCCAACATTATTAAAATTTTGTGGACCAAAAGACCACATTTCATAAAATTATCATCTCTTTAACAAAATTTCAAAATAACACACATGGAAACCCTAGTTTCATTGGAAGATCATTAAATGGTTCATTAGCAAATGCATAGATACTAATGCATCCCATTTCACTTCCAAAACTTGGATTGTACAATACTTACATAAAAAAAAAAATATGAAATGTACCACTTTTGATTATAAACTAAAAAAAAAAGAAGTGTTAAGTGATTACCTTCACAATAGGAGATGAAGACTTGGATTCCAACTTCAAAATAGTGAAGGATTCTTGGTTGAAGCTTGATTCTTAGCAAGAGAAGAAATGAAAATGGTGTGGTGGTGGTGGTGTTTTCGGCCGAAAGAGAGAGAGAGAGGAGAGGAGGAGGTGAAAAGTTAATTTTTGAAAATGAGGATGAGTTCTTGGTTTTTAATTTGTTTTTTTTTTTTAATGGTAATCAAGATGTTGTAGGATTAGGACAAGTGTCCTAAGTGACTCACCAACAAAAATATTTAATTTAATATTGTTAATTAAATTACTAGTCTAATTTATAAATATCAGATATATTTGAGAACCGAAATACCCGATTCTCAATTTTTGCTAAATAAATGACAAATTTGAAAATTTTGCAATGCAAGAGAAATTAATATTCTGATTTTTATAATTTAAGAATTTTGGACTTTTATTCACTTATTTGGCATTTCTGGACAGTGACGGTCAGATGCGGAACTGTTCCGGGTTTTTAACGCAACTTCTAAATTTTTCGGGGAAACTTTTTATCTTAAAGGCTTTTAATAAAATTTAAAAAGTGACAAAACTTATAAATTATTCTGAGGGTGCTGACCTCATTAATCAGAATTTGACAGTTGTCACAGCTGAATCAGAAGAATCAAGTTCTAATGAAGAAGAAGTCGCCAATCTCTGTCTCATAGCGGAGATTAAAGAAGAAGAGGAAGAATCTCTAGAAACTTCCATGAGCTATATATCATCTCAGGTATCTATCTCTACTAATCCCTCTCTATCTGAAGCAGAGAGAAGTTGCGCTGTTGATGTGCTGACGATTAATCTATACAATGCTCTAAACGGCAAATCTCTAGCTGAAAGCTAAAACATTGATTTATCTGAACAGCTAGAAAAATGCCATGAAAAGATCAGAGAACTGACTCTTTTAGAGGAAAGTTTGAAAGATCAAGTCATTGTTAATGAAATCATCAGCATAGAACGCGAACAAGCCATCGCTGCTCTAAAAGCAGAGAAGGCTACTGTTGAAGGATGGTGCAAATCCTCAACAAAGATCACTGAGATTATAAGTGCTCAAATCCCTGCCAGTGATAGAACTGGTCTTGGTTTTTGGAAACCACAGGATGAACCTAAAGAGGATAGTTCCATGCTTAAGTTTGGAACGTTTGTATCTTCTATCCCTGACACTTCTTATGCTCAGTGCTCTTCTTCATCTCCTTCTAATCCCCTCCCTAAGGAAATATATAAAGGCTCTAAACCTGCAGATAAAGGAAAATCCATTTTCCATCCTCAAAAGGCATCCAAGAAAGCAAAGCTGAAAGTTCCTTCTAAACCTTCAGTAAATCAATCTTCTAACTCTGTGATAGAAATCTTTGATCTCTGTCCTCCAAAGTTGAAGATTGATCTTAAGCCTAAGGGGGCGTTTGGTTCGCAGAATGTTTTTGGATGGAATGAAATATGTCAAAGGAATTTGACTTTGAAGGAATTGGAATGGAATGTTGTCAGGTTTGACCACCTGTTTGGTTGATAGAATTGGAATGGAATCTGTTAAATGAATTGGAATTTTTCTGTTTGGTTCACAGATTGTATCTTTAGAATTGGAATGAAATTTTGGTAAATGACCAAAATACCCTTTTTGTTTATTTTAATTTTTTTCAACAAAAATTACTTTAATGAAATAGTCATTAAATAATAGTTTAACTTTTAACTAAAATTGCTTTGATTATGTTAGCACACGAATGAGGATGAGAGAGAGAGAGGGAGAGAGAGATAGAGAGGAGAGAGAAAGGAGAGGAGAGAGAGAGAGAGAAGAGAGGGAGAGGGAGAGGGAGGGAGAGAGAGAGGAGTGAGAGAGGAGAGGGGAGAGAGAGAGAGGAGAGAGAGGATAGATTGAGAGAGAGGGAGAGAGTAGATAGGGAGAGAGGATAGATTGAGAGAGAGATAGAGAGGAGAGAGAGGATAGATTGAGAGAGAAAGGAGAGGAGAGAGAGAGAGAAGAGAGGGAGAGGGAGAGGGAGGGAGAGAGAGAGGAGTGAGAGAGGAGAGGGAGAGAGAGAGAGGAGAGAGAGGATAGATTGAGAGAGAGGGAGAGAGTAGATAGGGAGAGAGGATAGATTGAGAGAGAGATAGAGAGGAGAGAGAGGATAGATTGAGAGAGAGAGAGAGGAGAGAGAGAAGAGAGAAAGAGGAGAGAGAGTGATAGAGGAGAGAGAAGAGAGAGAGGGAGAGAGGAGAGAGAGAGTTGGTGTCTGCTAATAATGTTGAACGGTAGTGGTGGCCGGTGGTAGTGCTTGTCGGTGGCCGGATGTGGTGGTGGCCGATGGCGGTGGCCGGATGTGGTGGTGGCCGGTGGTGGTAGCCGGAGGTGGTGGTCAATGGTGGCCGGAGGTGGTGGTGGTGGCCAGAGGTGGTCGATGGTGGTCGGAGGTGGTGGACGGTGTTGGTAGCTGGAGGTGGTGGTCAATGGTGGCCGGTGGCAATGGCCGGAGGTGGTGGTGCATATTAGGATGAGGGGCAATTTTGTCCAAAAAAAAATATGACATTCCATTCCAATGAAATACCACCTCCCCCCCCCCCCCCCCAAGGAATGTTGAATTCCTTCATTTGTGGAATTCATTTGAATTCAACATTCCAATTCCTTAAAAAGAATGAACCAAACGAAGTAATGGAATCTGGTCAACGGAATTCAACATTTTAATTCCATCAGATTCCATCAGAATCTGCGAACCAAACGCCCCCTAAGAGATGTGAAGAAATGAAAATTCCTCCCAGATCTCATGCTAAAGGCATTATTGGAGTTGGCCCTGCTCATCTTAAATTTTCAAAACCTACTACTCATGGTCCTAAAACCACATTCAAATATAGAAAATGCTATCACTGTGGATTTACTGACCATATTGCTAGCAAATGTCCAACTGCCACTAAAGCTTATAAAACAACTAAAGTGAAGATGAATGCCTCCAAGGCTAAGAAGGTCACCAAAGCTGAAAAATCGACCAAGGTGAAGAATACCACAAAGGTTAAGAAATTAACCAAGGTGAAGATTACCACTAAAGCTGAATCTTCATCTGCTGTGAAGATTGTTGAACCTTCCATCTCCACTAACCCTAAAGGACCCACTGAAAAGTGGGTACCAAACAAAGCTTAATCTTCCTTATGTTTGCAGGGATCAAAGGGCATCTGGTATCTTGATAGTGGCTGCTCTCGACATATGACAAGACAAAAAGACATGCTCATTGAATAAAAGGAAGAGAAAGGTCCCTCTGTGACCTTTGGTGGAAATGGAAAAGGATATACCAGAGGGTTTGGTGTCCTCAGCAACGGGACAACTACCTTCAGAAGAGTCGCTTACGTAGATGGACTGAAGCACAATCTTTTGAGCATCAGTCAGCTATGTGACAAAGACTATGAAGTTCGCTTTACCAAGAAAGCATGTTCAGTGGTAAATGAGAAAGAGAAACTTGCTCTCAGTGGTTATCATAAAGAAAATGTCTACGTAATAGATAAGGACTCTACTACCACTAAAAACGTATGTTTTCTTTCTAAAGCCTCTTCTGATGTCAACTGGCTATGGCACAAAAGGCTCTCTCATCTAAACTTCAAAACACTGAATTCTCTCTCATCTAAGGAACTGGTTTCTGGTCTTCCTCAGCACTCATATGCTAAAGAATCTCTCTGCTCAACATGTGAAAAAGGAAAACAGACAAAAGCTAGTTTTAAGACTAAACAAGTTTCCTCAGTGACAAGTCCTCTTCAACTCTTGCATATGGATTTATTTGGCCCTATCAACATACAATCTATAGCTGGAAAGAAATATACACTTGTCATTCTAGATGAATACTATCGCTACACCTGGGATATCTTTCTTCGCTATAAAAGTGATACTCTAGAAGAACTAATATCTTTTGTTAAAAAGATGGAAGTGCTGAATAATCTTATTGTTCGTTCAATAAGAAGTGATCATGGAACTGAATTCAAAAACAGTTTTCTAAACAATTTCTTTGAGAACAAGGGAATTTCTCACAACTTTTCTTCAGTAAGAACACCTCAGCAAAATGGAGTCACTGAAATAAGAAACAGAACGATCATTGAAGCTGCTAGATCAATGCTCGTCGATTCTCATATCCCTACTCAGTTTTGGGCTGAAGCTGTGAATACTGCATGCTTTACTCAAAACAGATCGCTGATAGTAAAGCAATTTAGAAAGACAGCTTATGAACTATTTCATGGAAGAAAACCCTCTATCTGTTTTCTTCATATCTTTGGTTGTCAGTGCTTTATCTTAAACAACAAAGATCTACTTGGAAAGTTCGATCCAAAAGCTGATGACGGAATATTTCTTGGATATTCTTCAATCTCCAAAGCCTACAGAGTCTTCAACAAGAGAAGACAAATTGTGGAAGAAACAATTCATGTCACCTTTGATGAAGCTCGCTCAGCGAATTCTAAACCAATTTCTCACAATGAAGAGCTAAATGGTTGGATGTTTTCTCATTACAGAGAAACAGAACCCTTCTTCTCAAACCATCAGCATACAGATCCTCAAGTTGCTGATGATGATCCAATCATCATATCCCCTATCGCTGAATCCACCTCATGGGTTTCAGTTGAGCCTCTAAACACACTCCTTCCATCAGATCTTCATTCGTTTGAAAACCTCTCTGAAAACCTTGGTCTATCTGACACTCAACAATTAATAGCTGATGAACCTCAGGCTTCTTCATCAGTGAACATTCCTATTGTTGATCCAACTCCTGAAATGAGAGATCATGCTCCTGCTCAGCGATGGACCAAAGATCACCCCATAGATCAAATTCTTGGTGATCCCGATGCAGGTATTCAGACTCGACGAAGTTCAGGTAATATCTACCTCTTTGTCAAATTTATTTCATTAATAGAGCCAAATAAGACTGATGATGCCCTCAGAGATCCAAACTGGGTCAGCGCTATGCAAGAAGAGCTGACTGAGTTTACTCGTAACAAAGTTTTGAATCTCGTTTCTAGACCATCTGATAAAACTGTTATAGGCACCAAATGGGTGTTTAGAAACAAGTTGGATGAACATGGAACTGTAACCCGTAACAAGGATATACTTGTTGCTCAGTGATACAGACAAGAGTAAGGCATAGACTATGATGAAACCTTTGCCCCTGTGGCTAGGCTCGAAGCAATTCGACTTTTCTTAGATTATGCAATTAACAAAGACTTCATTGTATATAAAATGGATGTAAAATCAGCATTCCTAAATGGAAAGATGAATGAAGAAGTCTATGTAGAACAACCTCCAGGGTTCTATGACCCTAAGCATCCAAATTATGTTTATAAATTGGATAAGGCTCTCTATGGTCTAAAACAAGCCCCTCGTGCTTGGTATGACACTCTCTCATCTTTTCTTATCTCTGAAAATTTTGAACGTGGTAAGATCGATAACACCTTATTTTTCAGAAAGATAAAAGGTCATATTATTCTTGTGCAAATATATGTCGATGACATAATATTTGGTTCTTCTAACCCATCTCTATGTACTCGCTTCGCTGAAAGAATTAAGAAAGAATACAAGATGAGTATGATGGGCAAACTAACTTACTTTCTTGGTCTTCAGATTAAACAATCTGAAAAAGGTACTTTTATCAGTCAAGGTAAGTATGTTAAAGATATGTTGAAGAAGTTTAATCTAACTCAAACTTCAGCGATGAAAACTCCTATGGCACCTCCTCTTACACTAAACAAGGATCCATCTAGAAAACCTGTAAATGTCACTGCCTATAGAGGAATGATAGGCTCCCTGCTGTATCTTACAGCGAGCCGACCTGACATCATGTACTCTACCTGTTTATGTGCACGCTATCAATCTGAAACCAAGGAATCCCATCTGATCGCTGTCAAGCGAATCTTCAGATATCTGAAAGGAACTCCTAACCTCGGTCTTTGGTACCCCAAAGACTCAGGGTTCGATCTAATTGGATATTCAGATAGTGATTTTGCAGGGTGTAAACTAGATAGAAAGAGCACTACTGGTGGATGTCAACTCCTAGGAGGAAAGCTGGTAAGCTGGACAAGCAAAAAGCAAAATTCAGTGTCCACTTCCACAACTGAAGCTGAATACGTGGCCGTTAGAAGTTGTTGTGCTCAAGTCTTATGGATGAGAAATCAACTATTAGACTATGACCTTCAGCTATCAAAAACTCCAATCTATTGCGACAGCACTAGTGCTATCGCTATAGCAAATATTTCAGTGCTACATTCAAAGACAAAACACATAGAGATCAGATATCATTTTATCAGAGATCATGTGATAAATGGTGATATTGAACTTCACTTTATCCCCACTGACTATCAGCTAGCTGATTTATTCACCAAACCTCTTGATGAGACAAGGTTCAACTTTCTCATCAGTGAGCTTGGAATGCTGAATCTTGAAGAATGACTCTTCATCTTTCATGCATTATGTCAGTGATTCTAAGTTCCTCTTTTATCACTTAATCTCTGAACAAATCTCTGACTCTTAGGTATGTTCTCTCATTCTCAATCACTGAATATTCATTCAGTAAGACATTTTTCAAAAATCAAAACTTTAATCACTGATTGTTCTTCAAATGATTAAAAGCTTTTTGATAAACAAAATCTATCATTGACTTTTCTCATCAGTGATCCTTTTGAAAAGAAAAACCAATCTCTGAATTTTATCAGAGATTCTTTCAAAAAGAAAACATATCTCTGAATTTTCTTCAGAGATAATTTCAAAAAGGACAAATGAAACATTTTTTTTCTCTCTCCTATGACGTCATTTGAACCGACAATCCATGACATGCCTTTTTCTCTGACACGTTCGTCCATTGTCCTTATGTCCAATCAACTTCGTAGGACGTGTCCATGTCATGATGAGCATTTGTTTTCCCGCCTCACTCATTCTCTTTCTCATATAAAAAGAATGCATTTTTCATTCTTATCTTTTTACGCTTTCTGAAAATCTTCTCAAGCAAGAAAAACTCTCAAGGCATTCAAGCAAACAAAAACTCATTCATATCCTTGGATCTTCATCTTCTCCAGATCAACAGGTTTTTGTTTCACATCTTCTTATCTTATTTTTAAAATCCTTCATATTTCTTTATAATGGATTTTTCAAAAACATTTAAATCATTTTTTTGATTTTATCTTGTTTAAAAACTTTTGGTTTTCTTCATGTTCTTTATTCTTCACAAAGAACATTGCTTTAATCTGAAAATAACTTGGTTTTTCTATGTTTCTTTCTAAATACATAAACTGGTAAAAACTTTATTTATTTTTGGACTCTCAACCTTTCCTTCTCTTCTATTCTCCTTTCTATATTCAGAAATGGCCCAAGCTACGCTCATTGCCTCCAAAAATGTCAAATTCGCTATCACTGAATCTGAGGTCCCAAAGAACAACCATCTTGCAAGGTTGGACTTTGAAGCTGCCAAATACCCACACCTGGTGGATGCAGCTGCATTTTTGAAGCAGTCCTGCTTGGCATACGCTCTAATCGTGGATCCCAAACCATCCAAGACTCTTCTCCAACAGTTCTAGTTCACCGCTGATGAAACCACCATCACCAACAAGAAGGGTGATGTGGTTCCCGCTATCTCCTTCTCAACTGAACTAGGATCAGGCATGCTCACTGCCTATGGCCTCAAAAAGGCACTTCGCCTCCCTGAGAAGACGAAACATGGTTTCGATGCCCTCCCCACTGACGCTGAACTCATCCAGTTCCTGGATAAAATGGAGTACTGTTGGGATAACAAGCCCCGTTCCACCATTCCAAACAAGCGCCTGACAAAGATTCAAAAGGCAAACATGCCTTCGCAACTCAACTACATCTTCTCACACATCATTCAAAGCATGAGTGGGAAGATTGGCTCACTAGATCAGGCTAGCAAAGTTCAGCTTCAGATGGGCTATTCAGTCATTGTTGGCAAGTACTTCGACTACGCTGGCGCTATCTTTAACGATCTCAAGTCAAAGATAGAGAAGACGGAGAGGGATCCCAAGATCCCTTATGTACACTTTATCAGTGCATACCTAAAGTTTCTATACGCTGACAAGTACCCAACTTCTCAAGATGGTACTTTTTCAAAGATTGGTCAGCGATCACTGGAGGTCAAGCCGGTCGCAAATTAGGTAAGTCTCTCAACTCTACGCACTTGTCTCTCTCTCCACTCTTCGACTTCAATGACCACGCAGGAGGTTCCTTCTCCTGCTATCCCTACCGCTACCACCACTAAAAAAGGAACATCAACTAGTCTTCATGGTACTTCTAAAAAGGACAAAAAGACCCGCTCCTAGTGGTTCAATGCCTGAAGTAGTTTCTCAACAAACTACTTTGGATGCTTTTGTGGGTATCTCCTCCACAACTTCAGCAGCCATCACATCAACCGTGCCAACGATTACCATCGCTGCCACATCAACAGTGACGCCACCCATCACCTCAGTTCTTCAACAACCACCTAAGGTAATTTCCACTATCCAAACTTCTTCTATCCCCATTACTCATCCTTCTATTTCTTTGGTATCTAACCCAACATCTCTTTCACAGCAACCTCATGTTGCACACCAAGGACCTAAAAGTCAAAATTTTGAAGGAGATTTACACTTCTTCAACATGTTTGATAACTCAGGTACTCCTATAACCCTAAACACTACTCCCGTCTCACCATACAAGCCTGAGCATCGTTGTGCTCATCTGCTAACTTTACTTGCAGGTCCTACTTTGGCTATTGTTGACGCTCACGTCAACACCCTTGCTGAAAAGGTGGAGTCTGTCACCACCTCGGTCAACGAATCCACTGGCGCTGTCAATCTCGCTGGTGCTGAGCTAAACAAGTTGACTAATGCCTCCTCCTCCAAAGCTGATTCTTCTCAGCTATCAACTGTTCAGGAGAACATCATCACGATCAAATAAGACCTTGTCGGGACTTAGCAACAGGTCACTCTTATTCATAAAATGCAGAACACCCTCAGAGATGACTTTAGGGATCTCTCTCTCAAGGTTGATTTCTGCACCTCCATGCTTCAGCAAGTACTTCTGAAGCTGACTGAACCAGCTCCAATGCCCACGCCTTCATTTACAGAGAATGATTACACCTGTCTGAACATAGACATTGAATTTATTCATCAGTATACTTCAGGCATTCCTGTCATCAAGGGTCGTCTTGAGCATTTGGAGGCTGAAGTCCGGTCCCTGGCACCTGCAAAAGCTACTCCTTCAACCACTGAACTCCCCCAATCTGATAATGACAAAGAGGGGGAGAAATATCTGAACAAAGAAGAAAATGAGGAAGTTGTTGCTGATGTCCAGACGGAAGAACCTCCCTCTCATGTTGAGGGGGAGAAGGTTGCTGACAAAACTTCTTCCTCTGTTTCTCTCGCTCAAATTCTTGATGAAGAAGAAGAGGAAGAGGATGAAGAAGATGGTGAAGAACTTGATCTTCAAGATCAAGGGAAAGAGCAACAAGTTGACGACGACGACGACGATGAAGAGGACCAATCTTTTTGGTTCTCAGCAGCGAACGTCTCTTCAGCGACAACTTCGAAAGAAGTTGTCACAGCAGGGGGGAGAAGTGGAACTTCTTCAGGTGCTCCTTCCCAAGGCAAGCAGAAGGGTATAGCTGCCGAGGGAAACCTGAACATAGTTTCACAATCTGAGGGGGAGCAACCATCTCAGGTATGTCTTTCTATTGTACCCATATCCTTCTATACCTCTCCCACCCCTGTCTCTTTCTAAGCCTTTATCTTTCTCGTTCCTAAAAATAAACACTAACTCCTGTTTCACTTCTTAACCAGAAAGTTCTCTCCCCTGCTTAAGGGAACTGAACTACAAATAATCCCAGCTTCCAAAGCTGAAGAACAAATAATCCCAATCTCATTCAGTGAGATTGATGAACAAGAAGAAGAAGAAGAAGAAGAAGCCATGCTCCATCCAAGAAAGCCCTCCAGACCAGCTCATTGGTCAGAGGAAGAACTGAACAGAAGAACATAGATGATCTCATCCGGAGAGTCAATGACTGAAGATACCTCTTCAAACTCCATCTACAGAGCTTCATTTCCTAACTGAAGCTGAAATTGAAGAATTTGTCCGAGCTGAGAAACTGATCGTTGAATGCCAAAAGGATGCAAATCTAGCTCTCAAGATTCAGTCCTCTCAGGTCAAAGACAAGAAACTAAAGAAAAATCCAGTGGAAGTTCAAGCTTCTCTTTTAAAAGAAATTGAAGAGGAGCGCTCAAAAGAACAAGCGGTCAGCGATAACACTGTCAAATGGTGTAAACATAAAGTCGACTATCGCTCCGACCCATTGAAGATAACAGCCGTTGTCATCTCTGGAAGCAAGACGAAGGATCGAATTTCTGTCACCATGGAGGTAATCAGAGAGGATGCAAGCTCAAAGGCTTTGTTCGTTTCGAAACTTGAAAGTTTTGGCTACATGGAATGGCTAGAGTTCAAAGATGCACTTAAGAAATCCAAGTCAACCTACAGAGACTATATCGAAGGTATCCTAGAATCCCTCATCAACAGAGTCTCTGCAGTCTTAAACGTGCCATCTGTTCTTCCTTCTAATCCAATGCAAATCAAAAGGAAGCCTGCTTCTTCCTCCTCTGAAAACGTCGCTGCCATCAAAAACGACACCTCCATCAAATTCTCAAAGGAAGCATTATTTGGTCCTCCACCTGATCTCTCAGTTCTAGATCTATCCCTGCCTCCTGGTGGACCATATATTACAGGGCAAGTACTTAATGATCCATATGGAATCTTCTTCAGAGATGATGAAGGGGTACTCATATTTCAAAGAGTCTCTGAGATTCCCATCTGCCCCCTGAGTCATCTCAAAGATCTTTTGTGTCTATGGTACGACTTCTCTACATCAGCTGAACCAATCAAGACAATCATTCGTCAAGAATCAGCAGATCGAAGACAAAGAGGAGAAGTAGTACCTGACTATATGATAAAGGTTCTAAAATCCTATCTAGATAGCTGATAGATTAATTTTTCTTAATTCTTGTAATCTATTAGTTAGACTTACAGTAGTTAGTCCTTCACTTGTACTTTATATTTTCATATCTTGTAATTCTTTTCTTGAATTAATGAAATTTTCAGTGAAGTACTTAACCCTTTCAGTACTGTAAAAGATCCCTCAAAATAGTAATTGGAACATGTATGTTATGAGTCCTGATTATTCCACATTTTGAATTATAAAGTAATTTTCTTCAGTTACTTTGTCATTATCAAATAGGGGGAGATTGTTGATCCAAACTCTCTCAGTGATTTGATAAAGACCCTCCTCTATACTTGGTGAAAATTACGTTTATTAATATGTATTAGTGTTTCATCATCAGCGATCAGACTGAGTATGTTCAGTTATCACTGATGATCTTCCTGTAAACATTCATATGTATTAGTGTTTCACCATCAGCGCTTATATACTGAGTATGTTCAGTATCGCTGATAGTTTCTGATGTAAACAGTTAAACGTAATCTCTGAAGACAAGTTTCGCGTCAACAGATGTTCATAGCTGAATCGAAGACAAAGCTGCTGAACAAAGACAAGTCTACTAGTGACCTGATGTAGATATCAGTGAAGCAAAGAAGACTCTACACATGCGCGCAGAAACCTGAGGAAAAGCTTCAGCGATAGCAGAACTTCTTTGTATCTATGAAGGAAGAGATATTCAGCGATCGATGATCACCTAGCTTATGCCTCAAGTCTCTTTTGTCTTTCCCTTGCACAACCAGTACGATGTATTAGAACGGACATACCTCTGCCACAATTCGTACAACAACTCTGTCGAACTACACTATTCATTATAAGGCCGAAAGCATGTCTCCCAAAGTCAGACCCTCTCTGCCAATGAATGAAGGACACGTATAAAGTGCCCTGCCATGCATTTAATACATAGGGTATAAATAGAAAGATCACCTCTCCATCTGAAGTGTGCCCCTCTAGCCTTCATCTTTCTAAAAATATAGAAACCTTTGTTTTCTATACTCTCTAATCTCCCATTCTCTATATTCTTGTGCAACCATCTTAGTGTTTTATTAAGTTTGTTTAGATTGAGTTTTACTTAATCTTATTCCGCAACAGACTTGTAAATTGTGTTTGATTTATCAATAAACAATTTATTAAACTTTAAATTCCGTGTTTGTATTCAACCCCCCCCCCTTCTACAAACTTGTTAAGCACCTAAGGGACCAACAATAAGAACTTGAAATGATTGTTAGTTCAAAAGAAATCAATATACAGAAAAACTTAGAAAAATTTTCAGAAATAAATTTCCAAAAACTTCCTAAGGCAAGAATTCTCACACCACTCTAGTTACACAATACCACAATTCGCAAAACACCAACAATTCACACACTTTAGAATTCGTACACCAAACAATTTGCAAGCAACTAGATATGAATCCTAAGAATTTGCACGCTACTATATGCGAATTCTGAGCAATTCGCACAGACCTGTATGCGAAATCTAGACTTAGAATATTTGAGAACTTCCAACTTTTCGTATGAAATTTTCGCACAACAAGGATATGCGAATTCTACACTTAGAAACTATTTCAACCTCGAGTAATTCGTATCGATACGAATTATGTACTTATAAAATTTTCCAATTTTTCATGCTAATTCTTAAGAATTCGTATGTAACCTCATGCGAATTCAATGGTTTCGTATGTGTCTATCTGCGAAATCCTAACTTTTTGCACGTTTCCTTATACAAAATATGTCCTTAGAAACTCTTTTCATATTTTCGTACACCGAAGTAAGCGAAATCTGCACAATTCGCACACTAGTCTTATGTGAATTCTTCCCTTATCTTTTTCACAAAAACATACTTATGCGAATTCTTTTATACGAAATCTATAGATTATGTGAGTTCTTCAGTACCCCATGGGAGTTCTTCAGTAATTATGCGAAGTCTGTAGATCTTGATCCAAAACTTCAATTTTCACCCAAAAATCAATCCAAAACCTTGAATTAGACTATGAAACTTTGTAGATTTGATCTCGATCAAGGTCTGAACAGTTTACAAACAAACAATTACAATCAAATCAACAAATATTACAACTTGATCTCAAGAACAGTGTGTCAAACTCGTACGACTCAAAAATCACAAAAACTCAAAATTAATCGAAAATTACAGTGCAAGATCGATACATACTAATACAAGATCTTTCTAAAACATCATACGAACACTTTAGACTCAATTGAACACACTATTACACTTTCAAAAATATAAAACTCGATAAAGTCACAGTAGCTATGGTGCGATGAAAATAATTTCTTGATTTCGATTGAACCTCTGCTCTGATACCAATTGTGTGTCCCACAATAACAAGTTCTAATTCAAGAATACAAATCTTAATTCAAATTGTCATATTATTCAATTCTCAAATCACAGTTTGCAAGATTCGAATTACAGGATGCTTTCTCAGAACTTTCCCTTTCTAAACTCAACGCTCTCTCTTAGTCTAATGAGTCTACGAACAGAAAAACTATTTATACCCTATTACAATACAAATACAAAAAACAAAATACAAATACTTTGACTTGTTGACTTGTACAAAGACTTATTACAATGATTTTGACATTTGCTTGAAGGTTTGACTTGAGCTTTGACATTGACTTTCATGATCTTGTATCCAACATATTTGTGCACTAACACTAGCTAAGAAACGAGAAACTTTGTCTTCAAAAACAAGTTTCTATTTTAGAAAAACAATTACTTTCCTTTACCCTTAGCAAGGCTCATATTCTATCCATACTCAAGAGATTAAGATCGGTGGGCATTCTCCAACGAAATTCAATAAAGGTACAATTGAGCCTAAGAATTCAATGCCTAGTCCAGCTTCACCGGTGGCTGGTAAAGACTTATCAAACCCGGAGACAACTATGGGATTGCCAAAATCTCAAGAGACACAGAGGACTCTTGATTCCTCTACTAACTCTCAGACTCAGACCCCTCGAAATAAAGATATCTAGGATTCCCTTGGAGAACCTGGATAACATTTCGATTACATTGTCAAATACATCCTATCTCCTTTAAACCTAAGTCCTCTACCTTCTTTTTCTAATACAAACATATCCTTTCATAACCAAACCCAAGAAACTCACCATTTAGATTTTATCCCATCTTGCCAAGCCATATTAGACCAGATAGAACAAACCCACGATCCAACCCAATCCTCTCCAAAAAAGAAAAAATCCATAAAGAAAATAAAGAAATCAAAAAATAAGATTAAAAATGAAATCAATGAGATCATTAAAGACGTAATCAGAGATTTCGTCCCAAAATATACTGAAGAAAGAGTTTCAGAAGACGCGGTACTTGAAGATCGTTCTAGCTCGCCAAATCAAGACCAATACGGTTACTACTCAGACAATGGTTATTCTTTCGACTCTGTTGTCAGGCACAATCTTGAAACCTAGAAAGACGAAAGATGATAGAATCTTTAGCCTGCAGAAAACGACAAAAAGACAGCTTCGGCAGAATATTTAGACGCAGTAATAAAACGTATTATACAGTTCATCCATATATCAGACAGTTTCACACATAGCAGTTAGTTCAGACTTTTAAACACGTATTTAATACATGTCACCCTATGAAGTATTATGGAACAAATCATCAAACTTACACCTCGTATATAAAGAGACCTCATACACAAGTTGTTGGCATCAATATCTCATCATCATCAGCATCTCAACACAACAACATCACAAGATCACCTCATCATGTGAGAATCTGTTAGGTCCAATTTCACTATTCAAAACAAGAAATCAATCAAGAAATCTCATGTTCTTCATTCAAATTGAATCTTTCTCCCTCTACAAATACATAATGCATATGATCTCTCTCTTCAAAATCCTCTCTCTAAGATATGACAATATCAAAGCTCTTTACAAACAACGTAACAAAGAAACCTATTTATACCTCCTAATTACAAAGTTATTAAACTAAACACTTTGACTTAACAAGACATAATCTACTTTGACTTTTACACCTTTGATATTTACAAATAAATCTTGAATACAATAATGTCCTAACATTCTCCCCTTTTGGATTTAAGATTTAAAAAATAGGCAGCAGTCCTCAGCTCTTGATCTTCAAAACTTTAACTTTGACTTCTTTAAACTTTGTAGCTCTGACAATCTTCAAACAATCGGCTTTTTGAAGAATCTTCAGATTTAAGCTCTAATAATCTCCCACTTTAACTTCAATAAACTTCAAAATTTCAGCTTCGTGGAATCTTCAGTCAATCATGAAAAGTCATTAAGTCTTAAACATGAACTTGAAATCTTTGCAGCTTTGATCTTTGTGGCTTTGAAGGATCTTTGCATCTTTGAAGTTTGTATCTTCATCTCCTTGAACTATGAGTTGTCTTTGAACAACGATCTCTCTCGAATCATCTCGAAACATCATTATCATATTATCTCGAGCTTCTTGACTTTGACAAATCTTCTCTCTTTGGGAATTGAAACTTTCAAACAATCTCCTCCTTTTTGATGATTGTGAACATCATGATCATCAAAATTCTTTTCAATTTCAGCACCATCTTTGAATACCAAGAACATTCTCCTCCTTTTGATCTGAATGGCAAAAAGATATATATATATATATATATATATATATATATATATATATATATCCGAATCTTTTCAAATTCAGATATAGTAAGAGTTGTAACCCTGAATCAACATATGAAATAGTTAGAATGCATGTAAGTAGCACGGAGCCACTTTGTGCAACGAATGCACTTTGGGAAGGAGCTTTTTGATGTTCACTCACCCAGGGCTTCCATTCAATCATCGAAAAGCACAAAGGAATTTCTATTAACGTTATGACAAGAAAACATATTCCTTGTGTGTACGTGCAAGTGTAGAAATGAATGATGCAACTTATGCTTGACCAGGCTCAAAATGTGTAAATTGTTGAGACAATAACAATTTTTTCACAGACTCAATGTGCATGATTGAAGTGCAAAGGTGGGGCAAACTTTCTTCTTTTCAATATCCAAATCTTCCAAGTGAAGATCAAATAGAATATGTGTTGCGTCCCCAAAAAAATTGAAACATTTCTTTGTCGGTAAAGAAATGAGTAGCTGGTGGGGTTATAGCAAGAGTTGGCATGGGCTCACTGCATGTTCCAATGATGGTAAAAGAATGTGAACCAATCAGTAGATGTGGCTGCCCGGCTCAAAAAACGTTGGTGTAGATTTCTCGTATTCTTTTAACTATGTTCTCACACCCTCTTCCTTTTTCAATATGCTCACTTCTAACCAAACTCTCATTTACATTTTACCTCAGCACAATGATAAAAACTCAACCGGATGAGTTATCTCCCCCACTCTTTGATTTATGACCCCTCATGCTTCAATCACTCGAGGATAAAGGAACTTGAGATGGGAACCGTGTTCGTGTGTGGACTATCGATAGAGGAAACCTTCTTTGGTTTCTTGGTGCTCCGTTTCAATCCCGACTGATCTCCAAAAAGGTAAGATTTTAAACACCCTATGGTGTGGTTTTTATTTAATTAAATGCATCATTGAATCCGATTGGGTTTTAAGCTTTATTTAGAAACGATTTGTATAATTATTGTAACCAAAAGTTTATTTTTCTGTTGCGTTTATCGGTTACAAATTGCATTAAAACCCTACAGTGGTATTAGAGTCAGGTTGATCGCATTTAATTAAAAAGGGATCAAATTTATATGGCAAAATAAAAACTAATTGTACCCTAAATCCTAGTTGGACCCAAAAGGCAAGATGGACTTCTTTGATTCACCATGGATGCTAAGCCCAAAGTATAATAAAATTACAAGGGTTTTAGAACCCTAAAAAACTTCTTTGTTGGCTTCACTTAAAAAAAATGTATCTATCATGGCCATCGCCTCCCTTTCAAAAGAAGAACCAGTTTTGCCTCTCTATCGCCGGCCGCCATTATCGACCATGCCTTTTTGGCACCACCGTTTGCTGACGATTCTCTGTTGTTGGTGCTTCCAATCAAAGTTGGTCAAAGGACTATTGTCCTCCTCACCAGTTGTTGCCGGCTTTAAACAATTGTAGCCACCACCGACCTTCGTCGTCGGCCAATGCCGAAAACTACGGCTGCTGCCGCCTCTAGTCCTTATTTTATCTTCACAGTCGTCATATGCCACTAAATCGCATTGTTGTCGTTTAGACTTAACCGGACCAAGGCCAAGACCGTGGGCGCTAGTTTCATGGCACCACGACGGGTTGGCTTGGTTTACCGTCGTCGTAGACCACGGCCAAGACCATGGAGATGGTCCTATCACCGATTTTCACCGGTTCTCCGCGTCTCCAACCACCGATTGAACCTCTCGGCTGGGTTGCTTCGTTTTTCGATTGATACTAGTAAACCACTATCGTTTTTCATGCGACGGGTTTTCTACCCTCGTCGGTCATCACTGCTTACTGTCGTTTTTGGTCTCACGTTCGGTCATTACCGCTGGTCTCTAGACCAAGCGATTGATTTTGGGGATGTTTTCAGATTTGGATCGCCACCATGGGCCATGGTCGTTTTTTGACGAATACCCTTTGGGGTTTTCGACCATGACTAGCCTGATCGTTCCATGTGGCTGATGTTTCTTTTCCATGTCAAGCCATTGCTACAGGCGAACGTATATGTTTTCTGGTGTTTTAAAACCGTTGCTGGCCCCTTGGATTCATGCCACAAGTTTTTGTTTTAAGGTTATTGTCGCTGGTCTTTGAGCCAAAGCGATCGTCGAGCTGTGTCGCCTTTGGATTTTCAAACCATGTGGCCTAGGTGTTGGGCTAGGTCGGCACTACTAACCTCCGTGTCCGACATCTTGGTGATTGTCCTGTTCGGTGGTAGTGGTCGAGCTAATCGGCAAGGGTCGTGTACTGTCCTTACCGAACCACCAGTGAGTTTTGGGCCAATAAGGTTTGTTTCGTTTTGTCCAAAGAGATTTGTTTTCTTTTAGGCTGATGCCCTATTATGGGAATTGGGCTCGGGCTAGTAGGCCCAAATATTATTCTGTGATATTTCTCTAAATAATTTGTTTTGGGTTGTTATCCTAAGTTTTCGATTTAGGCTTAGGTTCAGAAAAGGGTTTTCGGTCATGTGGTTTGTTAACTACAATTAAAATGGGTCAATTAACTTTATTTTGCCATATAATGATTTGTTCCAATTATTTTGGCCTTTTAATTATGTTAATTAATTTTGGCTAAATTTGTATTTATTTTATGTTTAAAATAAGATAATATATGGTTTGCCCCAAAGACCCATAGTTGATTTACTTTTATGTTTTGGAAAATTAAAATGTAATAATTTCATGGGATGTATTTTTCGATAGGGACAAATGTAAATAGAATAGACATGTTGTATTTCCTATTTTTAAATCCGAAGATGGCGTTCCAAAAGGTCGAGACAGAGTCCCTGGAGTTCACCAAGATGGCGAGGCTAGTGGGAGCTTGAAGACGTCCTTAGAATTGACCGTGGTTGTTGTGTTGACTCACAACACCACATTAGGGGCAAATCCATATACTATTGTTGTGGTTGTTTATTTTGTGTTTGCTTTTATTTATTGTTTTATTATTGTTATGATAATTGCAAACGTTTTAAAATAAAAATCAAACGCAAAACAAATTTTAAATCGGTAAATAAAATATGATATTTTAAAATTGATATGTTTATCGAAATCAAACCAATTTAATAAAGATAAGCTTTTAAAACAAGATTTTTAAATATAAAATCAAAACGTTTTAAAAGAATTAGAATGTTTTCTAAAATTAAACCTTTTACAAAACGTAAACTTAACGCCACCCATTTAAGGTGTTTGTCAAGCATACAGGATCCCGGTATGGTCAGTGCTCAACCAATCATGTCGGTTGAATGTAGTGTAAGATAAGGAACCAAATTAACGATATTTAAGTGGACAGTTGCTTGGCCATTCACTTAAATAGTCGTATTTTGTACGATTGATCCGAGTAAACCCTAAGTCTAGTATTTAGGTGGGATCACGATACCTTAGTATGGTTTGTTTACTTAAGAATATCATAGACAGTTGTTTGGCCATTTATGAGTATTTTCAAGGCGTTGAAGCGGGATTAAACGTGCCAATTTCAATATATGATATATTGAATAGGATCCCACGACATCTAAGAGTTATGTTGGACATAATTGGATGATGCCTACCTAAATAGCCTAATTTCATAGACAGTTGTTTGGCCATTTATGGAAGTAGGTGAAATATGGATCTTAGCTCAAATCTAATGATTTTGAAAGGTTAATCCACTTATTTGAGATATTAAAGTTACTAAAATTAAATCATGTTTTTGTAGATTTCCACCTCAAATTCAAACTCAAACAACTTATCCCAATTCACACTACGGTCAATCCTAGATAAGGAAAATTTGGACGGAACGAACTTCATCGAATGGTTTCGCTTCCTAAGGGCAGTACTTAGGCATGAAAAGAAGTTATATGTCCTTGAAAAACCCCCTCCAAATGTTTATGCCAGAAATGCTCCAACTGAAGTCAAAACTACTTATGATAAGTACCAAAATGATTCCCTGATTGTTGGTTGCCTAATGTTAGCCACCATGAGTCCTGAATTATTACGGGATCATGAAAACATGACTGCTTGGGATATGATATCTTCACTAAAGTCGATGTTTCGGTTACAAATAAAGCGGGAGAGATTTGATACAGTTAAAGCATTGAGTGCCTGTAAAATGACTGAGCGTTCGTCAATTAGTACCCACACTTTGAAAATGAAAGGATACTTTGACCAACTAACCCGTCTTGGTTTCCCACTGGGTCAAGAGTTGGAAATCGATATGGTTCTCAACTCTCTACCCAAAACATATAAGCAGTTCGTAAAGGACTATAATATGAAAGGTTTGAATAAAACTCTCACAGGGCTTCACAGCATACTTAAAACTACTGAGAGGGATATGAAATCCAAGTTGGGTTCAACCAAACTGAAACAGGCTTTGATGGTCAAACCTGACAGTGGGATAACCAAGGGTAAAACACATGTTGGAAGATCCAGCATAGATAAGGGCAAAGGAGAAATTCCAGAGGTTGCAGTATGGTATAATTGTTTTCACCATGGGCACCAAATGAGAACTTGTCTAGCCCGATTGGCAGAAATCAAGAAGCAGAAGGCTACTAGAGTCGGACCTTCAGGTATGTTTACCATTTGATTTAATTCACTTCTGACTAAGTGTTACATATTGAGTATGATACTCATATTAGTACTACTTTTCAGGAAATAAGAAGTGAAGAGAAGATGAAACCAGACCAAATGGAGCTAAGCTAGTTATTGTTGCTTAAAGGGACATATGATATGAAGTTTCTAGATGGTCTTACATTAACACTTAGCAAGTGTCTTCATGTACCTAGTGCTACTAGGAATTTAGTTTCATTTTCTCAATTACAACGAACCGAATTTATGTTTTCAGAAATAAATTTTCGTTTTATCTTAATAAATGTTTTATGAAATTAATAGTTGTAATTATAAATCAATATAACGAATTAAGCGGGGCTTAAATCTGATTTATTTGTGACATTTAAACAAGAAACACATAGCCAAACTCCAAGCGGACGGAGAGTTGGAATCATATGATGATTCATATGATACATGTGTGTCTTGTTAGTCAAGATGACAAAAGAGCCTTACAAAAGGTAAACCTTTAGGGGCTACAAGAACTATTAGAAGTTAACCATACTGATGTATGTGATCCTTAGAGTTCTGTCACAAGATACGGTCATCACTACTTCATTACATACTACTGATGACTTTAGTAGATATAGGTATGTTTACCTAATAGAACAAACATAAAAGCTTTGAGATTTTCAAAGAGTTTTAGAAAGAAGTAGTAAGTATATCTGGCAAAAGATAAAGAAGCTTCGGCTAGATCGAGGTCATGAATATCTAAGCCTATATCATCCTAGAGATTTTTGGGATTGTATACCAGTTGACTCCTCACAGAACACAGCATCACAACGTTGTATCCAAGAAGAGAAATAGAACCCTGTAGAACATGGTTCACTCTATGATGAGTCTCACCACTCTGCCTAAATGTTTCTGGGATTATGCCCTAGAAACAGTTTCCCAAATACTAGTTTATGTAGCAACCAACAAGGACCAATAAAACTCACTCTCTTAATATGAACTGGGAAGATCCCAAAGTTATCATATTTGAGAATATGGGGTTATAATGCTTAAGCTAAGCATAAAGCTTTTGGAAAGCATGATTCAAAGGTCTGAAAAGTACATCTTTATGTGATATCCAATTGGATATTATTTCTATAGGTCTAGCGAGAACAAAAGTTTTGTTAACGCACCCTGATGAGCTGTTAAGAAAAGATTTTCTGTCAAGAATAACAAATGGGGACACAGTAGATCTTGAAGAAATTCAAGAACCACAAAGATGGGACGATGGTTGACACTGACATTCAACAAGATGTTGAGCTTCAACAAATTGTTGAAGATAATAAATGAGATACAAAATATTCTGAAGATCGGATTACTGATAAATGGCAAAATGCCATGAAGACTGATGTCAAAAGACACATTCCTTAAAAGGAATTATAAGCGAGGACGCATATACGTCTTTAAAACATCAAACCTAAAAGTGCAAGTTGCAAAAGTCCATTTATGGAGTAGAACAATCATCTCGTAATTGAAATCTTGTATACACAAGAAGGTCAGTGGGAGCATAACAGTATTCTAGATCCTATATGACATCCTAATGCTTGAAGGTGCAAAATCATGCATTAGAACAGTATTTCGCGATGAAGGATCTAGAAGAGACAAAGTCCTTGGTATAAAGATCTATCGTGGTAGATCAAAGTGCTTAATTAGATTAAGCAAAAGTACATACATTGACAAGATCTTGAAACACTTCAAGATGAAGGGTTCCAAGAAAGGAGAATTGCCAATAGAACATAGTGTACATCTGAGTGAAACTCAGAACCCTAGCACTAAAGAGGACATGAACCGTGTGAAGGGTGTTCCCTATGTTTTAGCCAACTGTTCAATCATGTACACCATGTTAATGTACTAAGATCGGACGTCTCGAATGCCCTGAGCATGACGAGTAGGTATTAGTCAAACCAAGTGATGCTTACTGTATAACAATGAAGAACATTCTAAAGTATCTAAGATGAACTAAAGACTTGTTCTTACTGTACAACGGTTATGAAAGAGATTTGTGTGTTTAAGGATACACAGATGCTAGTTTCCAAACCGACTGTAATGACTTCAATTGTAATAGGGATATATGTATTGAACGGAGGTACAATGAGCTGTAAGAGCTTACATGCAAATCTACTTGTCAAGCCTATGTCTCAAAACAAACATGATGTTCATGTTATAGGCTTGAGGATTTTTATATTGAATAATAATTTTAGTAAACTTTAAACTTTCTGGAACATTAAAACAGTTATGTTTTTATCTGATATGGCATACCGGGTATGAGTATATACATTAAACATTTTTGTGTTCTTTATTTGCATGTTTAAGTATCCTTAAATAAATATGATGATCATATTATTTAGAATTGTCCTTGATCGATTATTACTAGGGGACTAGTAATAAATCAAGATCATTGTGAAGTATGCTCATAGTCCTAGTTGGAAGTGCACTAGGTGCAACCAGAGTCACATGTGCTTGTCGGTGCACAAGGCGTTGGACAAGACCCACGGTCAGGATTACCTCATAGATCGGCGTGATAAGGTGAGTCCTGAAATAGTAAACACTCTTTATCCTCATACCTGAGATGTGCATTGAGATCTAATGCATAAGAAGTGTTATGCTTTGATATAGTCTAGCGTTTCCCTTAACCGGGTAATCATAAGGGCTATGTTAGGTATAACATGAATTGTGTAGTTAGTCGTGTACATGCAATATGGAATTTGCTCCTCTCAAAATGAGAGAGATATTTATGGGCCCCTCGATTACATAGTTTGATTTACATGCATGAACAAGTGGATTAGTTGGACTAATGGTACTTGTATAATCAAATATGTTGGGATCGAGAAACATATTATTTGAACAATAAAGGATGAGATAGATCTATGCCTTAAGTTCAAAACAAAATATCGTGAAGCAAAAGGATAATGAATGATTATACTATTTGATTGATTGGATCAATCAAACTTCTCGAAGGTAAAAGCACATTTACATAGCCTTGGGGGCGGTGACGTGTTGCTAGACGCTTACCATCGTCTGTGTTACTGTGTATCGTGTGGAAGTGTGAGAATGTAAGTTATTATATGCCCACGACATGTGTCACACAAAGATACTGCAGAGGAGTATGTAAACCTATAGGGTCGCACACAAAGAATACGTTTGTTTCCATTTGTAGAAACCCGGATTAAATCAAGTTGATTAAGGAAATAATTATTCTTGAAGAATAATTATGAAAATATGTCTTAAACTGTAATTATGATAATTACAGAGTGAAAACATAATTATGTTAATTACGTGGTGTTATCTGTAAATATATATATAATTATATTTAAAGTTTAAAAGATAATTATATATATATATATATATATATATGAATATGAATTTGAATATTACAGATAAATACTAAACCTTATTTAAACCTTATTTGAATTATAGTCTAACTATAATTCTTCTGGTATAAATAGGGCGTTGGGCTAAACCTTTTTCTTAATGATTTGAAATTAGAATTAGCCTTTCAGTTAAATACAGAAAAGAAATCTTTTCTTTTCTGTAAAACACGTATAGATCTACGGTTCTTGGGCTAGCACCCGGTGGAGACGGGAAACGTGTTCGTGTGTGGACTATCGATAGAGGAAACCTGCTTTGGTTTCTTGGTGCTCCGTTTCAATCCCGACTGATCTCCAAAAAGGTAAGATTCTAAACACCCTATGGTGTGGTTTTTATTTAATTAAATGCATCATTGGATCCGATTGAGTTTTAAGCTTTATTTAGAAAAGCTTTCTATAATTATTGTAACCAAAAGTTTATTTTTCCGTTGCGTTTATCGGTTACAAATTGTTATAAAACCCTACAACAAAAGTTTTTGGAATTGATAAATTACGCTAGACCTTTTATAAAAAAATATAAAGAATCCCCTCTTAATTTTTCTGTAACAAAAGATCCTAGCCATACCCATACTTTATTTTGGGTATACAAACATTCCATCTTCTCCTACATTGCACCATCACCGCCATCTTAATTTTTATCTCTCTCTCTCTCTCTCTCAAAAACTCTCCACTTCTCTCTAAAATTTTCTGTTAATGCTGAAGTAATCAAAGAAACAATTACATATTCGGAATCTACTCTTCGAGTACTTCTTAGAGGTATAAATTTCTTCTTAAGTTATCTAAGTTGGTATGTTAGGGTAGTTGAAGTTGGTTGGTAGATTATGACGTGTTATTGCAAAGTTATAATCAAATGCATGTTTAGGAATGTTTGATTTTGTCAAAATTGAAATAGGGTAAAGATTAGAATCAAATTGATGATATTGTGGTTATACGGTAAATTTCATACCAAGAGTTCGGTTTAATGCCTAAAAGAATAAAGTTTCGTGATTAAGCTTAGGATAATAACCATTGAGTTATATGTTGTGCGAGTAATAATAATTCGTGGTTTAAATAGGAAATCGAACGAGTTAAGCTTCGTTGTGAGTCTCGGTTGATCGTGTGATACATCTCAATTTGGTTAAGGTGTGGATTTCACTTCCTTTAAATCGTGGGCAACTATTTGTTGTAGTTGACCCTTCCTAAAGGTGGTTCACCGCCTTGTGATTGATCAACTGAATGTGTTCAACAAATGTGTAATTATACACACACATACACATATTGATTTTGGTTTGAATCTTATGTTTGAACGTTTTCGTGTTTTGTTGTCTCATATTGAAGTTGAGTTATTGAATCAATTGTTTGAACATTTTGACGTTTTATTAAAATGTGTCTCGTATGGAATTGTTTATGAAACTTGTGAAGTATATTGATCTTGATTTTTATGAGCGCCATTCAGGTAAGTGGCATATGCTTGGTTTTCATTTTTTTTTAGAACTACCCAATAAATGAGCACATTATTTGGGATGCCTTCTATGGCGACTTTGTAGTCATGGCGTCCGCATCGGTCCACCAGAGTTAGGCCCATTAGTGGCTTACATGAACCCACTCTAGGGACTAGACCGACTTTATTGGCTCCAGGGCGGATGGATCGATCCTAGAACTTTTACCCACAGAATATGTGACCGTGGTTAAATTCACGGGGGATTCGGGTGTGTGTGACCTCATGCCGACCCAATAGTTCGTGTGGTTTGGCCACCCCACGAACATAACAGGAATTGACGGACTTTATTGATATTACGTTTTGAAGTTAAAGTATGAACAATTCTTGATATTATTGTTTTTGAATATTGTTGAACGTCTCTTTTGAATTTAAGGAACTGTGAACTTAAGTTTCATGATCTTTCTTCGATTGGACTTTTAAATCTTCCGCTTTGTTACCGATATGTTTATTATTATTTTCAAACTTATATTATAATACATTCACTGAGCCCTGTGCTCAGCCGTGTTTTTGTTTTCTGACACGGCAGGTTCGAAGTGACGCTTACGAGGACGAGACTTCAGATTGGGCGTGAAATTTTGGAGTTCTTAAACTCACCTTATCATATAACGTTCTAAGTTTATAAACAGTTTTTGAAGTGTGATATTATGGATTGTAATATATGTTTAGAGTTTATTAATAGCTCTGATTTAGTTGTGTATTTATGTTAAGTCCCGTTAGTGACATCACCCGTTCCGGACCACAGGGACGGGGATGTTACAAATGTGGTATCAGAGCATAGGTTTTGACTTGTAGATTAAATAGGCTTGACCTGTGAGGATTGGGTAGACATAAGAAGGGGTAGACTAGAATTTAACTCAATTTATAGATTTTCAATCCGTAACTACTTTGAATTCTGATCTTGACATTGTTTTGTGTTAGAATGTTGAGACGTGGTTGTCCACGCAAATCCAGATATCAACCTGAGGGTAACCTAAATCCCAACCCAGTTAGGGGTACAAGTGTGCCTAATATTGTTGATGTGGTCCGTCAGACCATGTCAAGTATGTTATCGTACCTTGAGTAGGCCATGTTAACTTAATCGATTTATCTGTTTATGCCTTGTTTGATACCGGGGCGACACACTCTGTTGTTTCTGAAAAATTAGAATCCCGATTAAAACGTTATGATTAAACCACCGAATTTCCAGTCGTGATATCTACCCCTATAGGTGGTTCAATTTGTGCGTTAACTCGATTTTCAAACTGTCCGTTATTTATTAGAGACGCATATGGGAGGTCACTCTACTTCCAATGCGTATGTCCCACTTTCAATTAATATTGAGTATTGACTGGTTGTCACACCATCGTGCAACTATAGACTGTAACGCCAAACAAATATTGTTTGCGGATATTCACAAACCAGAGGCAACCTTCTAAGGAGGTACTCCAAGAGAAGATGTTAGCATTTTAGCCTCTATTACTGTGAAGCAGTATACTTGGCAAAGTAACGAAGGTTTTCTGGCCTCGTTACAAGATCCCGAATAAGTATTCCCTACTTCTGCAACTATACCTGTTATTTTCGAATATCTTGATGTATTTTCTGAAGATCTACCGGGTACCACCAGTCCGGGAAGTCGAGTTTACCATCGATCTAGTCCCGGGAGCTTCTCCTATTTCCAAGGCTCCCTACTGAATGGCTCCAACTGAAATAAAGGAACTCAAAACTCAACTTGATGATCTATTGAAGAAAGGTTTCATTCGACATAGTGTCTCACCTTGGGAAGCTCCGGTTCTCTTTGTTAAAAAGAAAGACGGTATGGTACGTCTTTGTGTTGATTATCGGGAGCTTAATAAAGTAACAATCCGTAACATGTATCTGTTGCCTAGAATCGACGATCTGTTTGATCAATTACAAGGGACACGATACTTTTCCAAAATTGATCTTCGGTCCCGGTACCATCAACTTCGTATCCGAGATTGTGATATTTCGAAAACCACATCTAAAACTCGTTATGGGCACTACGAATTCTTAGTAATGCCTTTCGGGCTAACTAATGTGCCACCGGTCTTTATGGATCTTAAGAATCGGGTTTTTAAGGATTATCTCGACGACTTTGTTATCGTGTTTATCGATGACATATTTATGTACTCAAAGTCAAGAGAGCAACATGATCAACATCTTCAAATCATTTTTGAAACTCTTCGAACGAAAAATTTATACGCAAAACGTTCTAAGTGTGAGTTCTGGTTTGACCAAGTGTCTTTTCTCGGACACGTAATCTCTGCGGAAGGTGTCAAAGTCGATCCAACGAAAATTGAAACCGTCACTAATTGGCCTAGACCTACGAACGTATCTGAAGTTCGTGGTTTTTGGGTCTGGTCGGTTGTTATAGACGGTTCGTTGAAGGATTCTCTAAAATATCTCTACCGTTAACCCGATTACTCCGAAAAAGAGTCAAATTCAATTGGGGTTCCGAACAAGAATCTAGTTTCGAGGAACAGAAGCATCGATTGGTTACCGCGCATGTTCTTGTATTACCATCTGGCACCAACGGGTATCAAGTTTACAGTGATGCTTCAAAGAAAGGTTTTGGTTGTGTTTTTATGCAAAACAGAAGAGTGATCGCATATGTGTCACGTCAATTAAAGCCTTATGAGGTCAATTATCCGACTCACGTTCTCGAATTGGCTGCGGTTATCTTCACACTCAAAATTTGGCATCATTATTTGTACGGTGAGACATGTGAAGTTTTCACCGACCACAAGAGACTTAAATACATATTTACTCAAAAAGAGTTAAATATGCGTCAGCGAAGGTGGCTCGAACTTCTAAAGGATTACGATGTTCATATACAGTATCATCCGGGTAAGGCTAATGTAGTCGCCGACGCCTTAACTCGTAAAGTTGTGGAACAGGTTTCCTCTTTACTTGTTCCTACAGAGTTAGATTTGGAGATCGAACGGTTCGAACTGGAAATCTATCCGAGCTCGCAAACGGAAATCATATCGAATCTAATGGTAGAACCAACTTTAATCTCTCGGATCAAAGAAGCCCAACAAGACGACAATGAATTGTGGGCGAACTTCCAGCAAACACAAGAGAATGTTAGTTCGGAATTCAGGATCGATGATGATCACGTGTTATGGTTTCGGGATCGTCTTTGTGTTCCGAATAACTCGAATCTTAAAGATCTAATTCTGACTAAAGCTCATAACTTTATGTTTTCTGTTCATACAACAAAAATGTATCGCGACTTAAAAACCTATTACTGGTAGTTGCAATGAAGCAAGATATCGTCGATTTTGTAGCTCGTTGTCTCGCTTGTCAACAAGTTAAAAGTGAGCATCAACGTCCGGGGTGGTCTTCTCCAATCGTTGCTGAACATCCCAGTATGGAAATGGGAACATGTAACCATGGATTTTGTAGTCGGGCTACCCCGCACAACCTTGAAACACGATGCAATTTGGGTAGTGGTTGACCGACTGACGAAATCGACTCATTTTCTTCCTATCTGACAAACCTGGTCAATTGATAAACTGATAGAAGTGTTCCAAAGTGAGATTGTACATCTCCAAGGCACTCTTGTATCGATTACCTCCGATCGAGACCCACACTTTACATCTCGATTTTGGGAAGGTTTACATAAAGCTTGGGGCACACATTTGAATTTTAGTATAACCTTTCATCCGCAAACTGATGGGCAATCTGAATGTACGATTTAAACACTAGAGGATATGCTCTGAGCATGTACATTGGAATGGCATGGAAGTTGGGATAGGTACTTGTACCTGATCGAGTTCTCCTATAATAATAGTTGGCACTCGAGTATCGGCATGGCCCCATATGAAGCACTTATGGCCGAAAATGTTGAACACCGACTTATGGGAATGAAGTCGGAGAACGTATTCTCGAAGGCCCAGAATTGGTGCATGTTACTACAAAAAAGGTCGAGTTTACGCATCAAATGATGAAAGAGGCTCAAGCTCGTCAAAAGAGCTACGCCGACAAGCGACGTTGGCCTATCGAGTTCCAACCGGGAAATAAAGTTTTCTGGAAGGTTTCCCCAAATCGCAGTATTAGACGTTTTAGTCTCAAAGGAAAGTTGATCCCGAGATATATTGGTCCCTTTGAAATTCTGGAAAGGGTCGGAGTTGTGGTATACCGATTAGCTCTACCGCCGCAATTATCTCATATACATAACGTTTTCCATGTCTCTAGACTTCGAGGGTACAACTATCATCCCTTATACATCATTGAGTATCCCTTGGAACACATAGAACCTAATTTGTCTTATTGCGAAGAACCGGAAGTGATTCTTGATCTTGATGAGAGAGGTAGACGGAAGATAGTGATTCCTTTTGTAAAAGTTCTTTGTATGAATCACTTGGAACGTGAAGCGACGTAGGAAACTGAGGAACATATGCGACGGGAGTACCTGAGTATATATATAATAAGAAAAAAATTTGAAGGGTAGCCATACAAACATTCCATCGTCTCCTACATTACACCACCACCGCCATCTTTTTTTATCTCTCTCTCTCTCTCTAAAAAACTCTCAACTTCTCTCTAAAATTTCTATTAATCCGTTGAAGTAATCGAAGAAACCATTACATATTCGGAATCTACTCTTCGAGTCCTTCTTAGAGGTATAAATTTCTTCTTAAGTTATCTAAGTTAGTATGTTAAGGTATTTGAAGTTGGTTGGTAGATTATGACGTGTTATTGCAAAGTTATAATCAAATGCATGTTTAGGAATGTTTGATTTTGTCAAAATTGAAATAGGGTAAAGTTTAGAATCAAACTGATGATATTGTGATTATACGGTAAATTTCATACCAAGTGTTTGGTTTAATGCCTAAGAGAATAAAGTTTTGTGATTAAGCTTAGGATAATAACCATTGAGTTATATGTTGTGCGAGTAATAATAATTCGTAGTTTAAATAGGAAATTGAAGGAGTTAAGCTTCGTCATGAGTCTTGGTTGATCGTGTGATACATCTCAATTTGGTTAAGGTATGGATTTCACTTCCTTTGAATCGTGGGCAACTATTTGTTGTAGTTGACCCTTCCTAAAGGTGGTTCACCGCCTTGTGATTGATCAACTGAATGTGATCAACAAATGTGCAATTATACACACACATACACATATTGATTTTGGTTTGAATCTTATGTTTGAACGTTTTCGTGTTTTGTTGTCTCATATTGAAGTTGAGTTATTGAATCAGTTGTTTGAACATTTTGACGTTTTATTAAAATGTGTCTCGTATAGAATTTTTTATGAAACTTGTGAAGTATATTGATCTCGATTTTTATGAGTGCCATTCGGGTAAGTGGAATATGCTTGGTTTTCGTTATTTTTTTAGAACAACACAATAAATGGGCACATTATTTGGGATGCTTTCTATGGCGGCTTTGCAGTCATGGCGTCCTACAGGTGGACTCGGTCCACCTGAGTTAGGTCCATTAGTGGCTTACGTGAACCCACTCTAGGGACTAGGCCGACTTTGTTGGCTCCAGGGCGGATGGATCGGTCCTAGAATTTTTACCCACAGAATATGTGACTGTGGTTAAATTCACGGGGGATTCGTGTGTGTGTGCCCACACACCGACCCAATAGTTCGTGTGGTTTGGCTACCCCACGAACACAACAAGAATTGACGGACTTTATTGATATTACGTTTTGAAGTTAAAGTATGAACAGTTCTTGAGATTATTGTTTTTGAATATTGTTGAACGTCTCTTTTGAATTTAAGGAACTGTGAACTTAAGTTTCATGATCTTTCTTCGATTGGACTTTTAAATCTTCCGCTTTGTTACCGATATGTTTATTATTATTTTCGAACTTATATTATATTCCATTCACTGAGCCCTGTGCTCAGCCGTGTTTTTGTTTTTTGACACGGTAGGTTCGAAGTGACGCTTATGGGGAATGGACTTGAGATTGAGCGTGAAATTTTGGAGTTCTTAGACTCACCTTATCATATAACGCTCTAAGTTTATAAACACCTTTTGAAGTGTGATATTTTGGATTGTAATATATGTTTGGATTTTATTAATAGCTCTGAATTATGTTGTGTATTTATGTTAAGTCCTGTTAGTGACATCACATGTTCCGGACCACGGGGACGGGAGATGTTACAATCTATACTACTGATATTACCCTTTTCTTTATAAATATTGTTGCTATAACGACAAGTTTTTTTCTGCAGTCTGATATGCATATTTATAAGGTTTGCATAGAAGAATAGCTCCCCAACCTTACTACAACCATCGGTTTCAATAATCAAATAATATGTGTCTAGAGGTAAAGCCAGTTCCGGTAAAGATTTAATTTCACTTTTTAACTGTTGTACAAGCTTTACATCCTCTTGATTAAAATATTTTTGCCCATTTGGAGAAGTTTTTGAATACAAAGGACCAGCGATTTTTCCAAGATTTTTTTATAAAAGGTCTAGCGTAATTTAATAATCCCAAAAACTTTTGTAATTGCTTTAAATCCTCTAATTTATCTAGAAATCAAGTGCTTTTTGGGCAATGTGAGGTTGCAATTTTATCATTCCTTCTCCTATATTTACTCCTAAAAACTCTATGTATTCTTTAAATAATTGCATTTTCTTTTTACTCAAAATTAACCCAATTCTTATGAATTCAGAAAAAACAATTTGTAAATGGCCTTTATGTTCTTTTTTATTTTTACTAAAAACTAAAATATCGTCTATGTAAACAACCACAAAATTGTTATGCTTATTAAAAATATCTTCTATTTTTCTTTGAAAAACACTTGGATCATTCTTATGTCCAAAGGGCATAACTAACCATTTGTAATGACCTTTTGGACAAGTAAAAGTTGTCCATTTTATGCTGTCTGGATGCATTTTGACTTGCCAAAATCCTGATTTTAAATCAAATTTGCTAAAAATTTTACAATTTTAAATTTTATTTACCAAAACAGTTTGTCGGGATATTATAAGCATCATCAATTGTATTATAATTTAATCTCCTATAATTGATGACCATTCGACTCTTTCCTCTAATGATCTCAGAATGATTTTTTACAATAAAAGCGGCTGATCTATGAGGACTATCAGATTTTCTCATAACACCCTATTTGATCAATTCTGAAATATGCATTTTGAAGTCTTATCTGTCTTGATTGGTTGACTCTATATTATTAGTCTTGATTATATATTCTGGATTTTTGATTTTTAATTCGCACAAAATTTTGTCTTTATCCCATTATTTAATGATGTCTTCTCCAATTATTCCTATTTTTTCTAACTTAGAGACTAAATTGTCTATATCAGATTCTATAACTAAAGCAGTGCATACTTTCTCGTTATTAACAAAGTCTAGGTCATAATCTATAAGGTCGTCTTCTTCATAACCAATTATTTCATCTAAAAACTCATCTAATTTTTTCATCCTTTGTAACACCCTAAAAATTAGAGTAATTTAAAATTCGGAAAATTATGCAATATGACATTTGTATTTGGTATAAACCTCCCAAAAAGGGGAAAAGTACAGAGCCTTTACAAAACCTGAGAACGGATATGGAAATCAAGAACAAACTAATCTAAACATGACTATCTAGATTACATCGGTTGTCAACCCAAAATCACCAAAAGATGGGACTTAAATGTAACACCCGGAAAAGTAAGGTAAGTATTTATAATTTTCTTAGTGTTTGCATCAATCATAATTGTTGGGATTCTTACTTGAGTTTAAGAATAGTATTATATCATTTTACCTGTTAGTTTTCCTTGGATTCCGTACATGTTGAACGTTATCGAAAGCGACGAAAATGGGATTTTGGAGTGTTGGGCGACTGTGACCAGCGACTATGACAATGGTCATAGTCGCGAGGTATACCCCCGGCGACTATGACCTGCGAAAGTGACAAGGGCAATGTCGCCCTGTCACAATCGTCGAACATGTACCGCGGGCTTCCATACGCGCGCGACTATGCCCTCGCGACTATGCCCATGACACAATCGTCGGGCAATGTCGCCGTCGGGGTCTGAGAGTATAAAAACTCAGTTTTGACCATTTAGACTTCATTTCCTCATCTCACACGTTTTGGTTCCAGTCAAGAGCTCATCTAGGGCGATTTTCTTCATTCCAAAACCCTCCAACACTTACTAAAAACCTAGTGTTAGTTGGGAACATTTATTGGTGGTTAAGGAAGCTTCAAGAGTCGTTAAGTGAAGCATTTAAAGCACCTTCAAGTTCTCACCCTCTCATCTTCTCATCCAAGTTTTCTAGGGTTTTGTGTGAAACCCTAGATAGTGAGTTTCTTACATTATTTTCAAATGAGATACATATTTTATATGCTTTCATACCTAATGTATTATTGTTATGAGAAGATCTGATCACCTGATAAGTTTGACCTTACTGCTAATTTTGGTATTATGGGGATCTTAGCCTTGAATATGGTTATGGACATGGATGAGGTTATTATTCGTGATGTTTGAGCATGTTTACATATTTGTCTTGATGAGTCATGGATAATATTGAGTATTTGCATATCTTAGAGTTTTGTACCTAAGTTATGCTTGGGATTGTTGTAGTCTTATACATGTATCTTATGGGTATGAAACTATGTATAGAAACGGACATTGTAAGTACACAGAACGAACCATGAGTAAGTGCTAGGAGGATGTAGTCTTAGGTGTCACTATAATGGTATGCACCTAGACCTCCGCCATTTGGAGTAATGCCTGGGAGGTAGTCTTCAAGTGTGTCGGGCCTTCGGGATGTTGCTCAAGCGAGTGAACATCAAGGTACATTGACTCGAGGTAAAACTCATTGGTGTGATGGGTCTCCCCCATGATTGACCCCATAAGGACTTTGGTGATTGAAGTGTCCTAATTGTTCATAATATGCTTTATGTTAATATGCTATGTTTTTATGTAACTCACTAGACCCGTTTGGTCTAACACTTGATTGTTGGTATGTATCTCAGGTTCTAGCGGCGCGAGCGCCAAGGAAGCTTAATCGACATTAGTGGTGAGCTTAGGAGCATTTTGGGATGCCAATATTGAAGACAATTATTTTGGGCATAGTTGACAACATTTTTGTAATCTTATGTCTAGCGAGACTTAGATTAGGGAGTTGTCATCTATTATTGTGTCTTATTACAAACTTGTAATTAACAGGCATTTGTTGTTCCTTTTGTATGAGCTCGTGCTTTGGCATTTATGCATACCACATTTCTATTTTCCGGAAATTTTTGTTAGTCCCATTTTTGGGGTGTTACATTAAACAATTGCCCAACATCAAATACTAGTCATCTCAAAAATGCCTCTAAGACCATGCTCGTCACTCACGACCTTGGCAACCCACCGCTAAGGGAACCTGTTATACATATCATTTGAGAAAAAGTGTTAGGCTTAAAGCCTAGTGAGAACATACAGTTTATAATTTTAAGAGATATAAACAATTGTATCGAAAGTAAATTTTCTCAAAAGGTTTAGTTTATAAATGAAATCTTTGCCACATAAGGACCGTTCGGTCCAAAAATTCATCTTGCGATGCCGGGGGATACCCGATTTACCAAGGATTGTGGCGGAACACAAAAGTAGGCCACAATCCGAGTTGTGAGCTAAATACTTGGAATCCATGGCCACGAACAACTTCAGTCCGTACTAAGATGTGAGGGAGGGCCCCTAAGGAAACCAAGTCATACTCGTTCACTAGGACTACATTATGATCCATGGCTAGTAACCGGTCTTACATAACCGTACCAAAGGCCCCCGAGGGTCAAATGCATCCATAGCTACAAAAAGGGGAATAGACATCCCAATAATATAAGCCGACTCAATACCTAGGGATCCACTAGTAATAGTCTAGACTTGTCACAATTTCATTTGTGACCAACCATAGTTAGTCATATGGTTCCAATAACATTTTATAACCAAAAAGCATTTTCAAGTTTAACTGGTGATACGAATGAAAATCATAAAATGAGATTTTATATACATCCATTCAAGTAACCCACATAAATGTGCAAGTAAAACTCCATTTTACTTTAAATAAGATGAAACCCTTTATATTTCTTGAAAATGATTAGAAACCCTAAAATCTCCCAAAAACTCAAGTTAGGTCAAAATCAAATAAACTTAAATCCAAGCCCAAGGAGACATGTAGGAGTTCAAAAATGTAAGCTTTGATATGTATAAAGTTTATAAAATAATAGTAGGAACTCACCAAGTAGGTTTTAGAAGAAAACCCAAAAACCTAGATTGGAACTCTTGGAGAAGATGACAATGGAGGTTGAGACTTAAACTCAACACTTGAACCCTTGGAAGAAACAACCAACTTCTTGCAATAACTATGATAGATCAAGATGGAGAAACCCTAAATTTCGGATAGAGGAGTTATGAGGGTTGAGAGAGAGTGTAAAGAGGGTAGATGAGAAGTAAATGAGGTGAAATGGGGAAGAAACCCGTATTTGGGTGATCAGGGGACTCCCGCGGGTTATGTCGCGGTCTTAAGTCGCGGCATAAGTCGCCCGTGTTCCTGAAATGGAAAACGGACAGTGGATCACGCAGCTTGTGCCGCGACTAGCAAGTCGCAATGTTACTCGCGTAGTCCACTGTTTCCCAAACAAAGAATCAAGCTTCAACACACGAACTTCGCTAAACACGTGATACGCACAAACAAGGTAAACGCAAGATAACTAAGATCTAAAAAATACACAAGGCTTGAAGTCTTAACGCTAGAATTTACACAACGAAAATCGGGGTGTTACATCCTTAAGCTGACACTCCCTTTCCTTTTTGCATGAACAAGGTTTTTCTAAAATCGGGTTACTAAGCTTATCAATTCTTGAAGGAAAAATGAGTAGTGATAGCAGGAGTGAAAAAAGTGTGTTTGTGAAAATGTAAATAGTCTTTAGTTAAAGTTACACTACCATCGTCTTTAAGTAAAAAAATTAATCCTAGAATAAAATCAATATTTGTAAGGTTGAGCTCTCTAACAAAGGTATTTTTATGAGGTAAAGTATATTCTTTGCTTAAGCCACAATTGGTCTCAAAACTAATTTTACTGTTAGGCCTCAACATTTCTTTATAAGAATAAACTTCACCATCAATTTGTTGGGCTTCTATTGGAGAGTTTGTTTTAACTATATATCTAGAAGGAACTAAAGTTTTGTTTAAAATACGATTTGAACAACCATAATCAACTAATGCAAGGCAATTGATAACAACATCATCTATTCTAACTTTGCATTTTACCTTTAATGATTTTAGATTATCAGAATTGCAAACCACTTGCACATGCTGAATCAAGTCTTTATTTTCATTTAAATTATCTTTTCCTTTTATCTGTTTTTCGAAAAAGTCTAATTTCTTTTGAAAATATTTTTACAGTGTCTTCAACGCTTTCAATTCTTTTTCTTAAAACTCTAATTTCTTGTTTATCACGATCTCTAGCTGTATTTATAAAATATGGTTCAACTTTTATCAAAATTTTCTTTTCTAAACATTTTATGCAAGCTTCATGATGACAATTTAAACATTTTGCTCTAAGCTTTTTATGAGGAAAAAGTTTGCAAATAATACAAGGAAAATTATCAGTTTCTGCATATTTTTGCCAGTTATGATCACAAGTAATTTTTTCTAGAGTAAACTACGATTTTTGTCCATGTGGTTTGATGTTTATAACGATTTTCGTCCATGATCTCTAAAAACTGTTTTTTTTCATCCTTGTGGTTTTCATTTTTCTTCCATTTTCATCCCTCCATCCAATTCCTTTAAATTTAGAAGTTAACTCCTCCAAAAAATGATTAAGTTACATATTTGGTCCTTGTGGTATTCTAATTCTTACATTTTTATCTTTAAATTACATAATTTATATTTTTTACTTTTTACTTTTCTTTCTTTATTATATTTCATGAAGATATTTATTTTTCTATTAACTATATTTTATATTTTCATAAGTATTATAACTTTAATTATAAAAATAATCTAATAATTTCATTAAAATTATTGATAAGTATATGACATTTTTTTCCAAAGGTTTAGGTTGAAATCTCGTAAAATTAATTTTTTTATATATTGGTTTTTTAAAGCTTTTTGTTAATTTTAAATTACCACCGGAAGAAGTTTAATAAAATTCGAGAAAAAACTTCTTGTGACAGTAAATTTAAATATCATTTATAATGTTATACATATAAACCTTTGTTTTCTATAATTAATCAATGAGTTAATGATATTGAACATTTCAGATTAGGTTATATATTAAAAAAAGACAATAAAATGATAAGAAAAATTCAATATGGTGTTACAAAAAGCACGTATAGGGGCCATAGCGTGCCACAGAGTTAACGTGGCGTCAGACACAAGTCTTAAGTCTCACGTTATTTATAACCTTTGTGTGTGTGTGTGTGTGTATATATATATATGTATGTATGTATGTGTGTGTTTTTAATTTAAATATTAGATAAATTTGATTAATTAATAAAAAATAAAGTTTAAATGAAAATATGGAATAATGGGAGTAAGCCCATTTAATAAAACAACAATCGGGTTGTTATAAAATAAAACTAACTTATTTCTCGAATTTTATTAAACTTCTTCAAAATGGTAATCTAAATTGAATATAAAACTTTAATAAATCAATAGAAAAAAATATTAATATTAAAACAGCAACGGTGTTGTTATAAAATAAAACTAAGTTTTTTCGAATTTTTTTAAACTTCTCCCAGTGGTAATTTAAAATTAACAAAAAGCTTTAATAAACCAATAGATAAAAAAATTAATTTTACGAGATTTCAACCTAAACCTTTGAAAAAAAATGTCATGTACTTGTCAATAATTTTAATGAAATTATTTGATTATTTTTATAATTAAAGTTATGATAATTTTGAAAATATATAATATAGTTAATAGAAAAATAAATGTCTTTATGAAATATAATAAAGAAAGAAAAAGTAAAGTAAAAAAAGGTAAACTATGTAATTTAAAGATAAAAATTGAAAAATTGAAATACCACAATGACCAAATATGTAATTTACTCAATATTTTTAGGAGGCCAAATTACGTTAAAAAGTAACGTACTTTCATCAGATTCCTATTTTGTGTAACGTACTTTCAAAACATTTATTTTGGTACTTCAATTGTAAAATATCAAACTTTTATGTACCTGGGTTACCTAATGATTTGCAAAAGCTGACTAGGATCAAGTTTTTATTGATGTGACATTATTTATTTATTTTATAAATGCCAACTAAGAGAAGAAAATCCACCTCATATTTTTTAATTTTTTTAAATATGTATTTTTCATTTATTAAAAATCCATGCCATATTAAAAAAAAAATCCATAAAACCTGTGTTTTTTATTTATTAAAAATCCATGCCATATTAAAAAAAATTCCATAAAATCTGTGTTTTTCATTTATTAAAAATCCACGCCATATTAAAAAAATTCCATAAAACCTGTGTTTTTCATTTATTAAAAAATCAAGCCATTTTTTTAATCTATAAAATCTGTAATTTTTTTTTTTAAACAATTGTAATTCTTTTTAAAAGATTGTCATTTTAGTAACATTTTTAGGCATATTGTTTGTTAAAATTTTTATTAACTAAACAAAGACCAAAATAATAATAAAAAAAACTTTGATAAGTTAATAAACAAAATAATGTAAATGGTTAAATACTTTTACAAAAATGCCATAAGACCAATTATAAACCAAAATTATAGACCAAAATAGCATAATACGGCTATCAATTAAAGCAAAATGCTCAGATACGTCGTTAATGCTCAATCACTGTTATGCCCCACTTCACTTTATCATTTTAGATGAGTTTCTTCCCTTTCTCTTACTTCAACTTCAAATAAAAAAAAATCACGTTAATTACCTAACAATTCGAGCAAAATCTTCCACATTTTTGATACCATCTTCAAAATCTTCCACATTTTTGTTCCATTGTTTACTATTAAGGTTCATCATCTTCAATCGGGCTTCCCTGATTTCATCATCTCCGTCCGATAGGTGTTCTAAACTAGCAACATCATCTTGATCGACATCGGAAAACCCGTCATTGAACCAATCTTCATTCAAGTCTATTGCACCTCCAACATCATCATCACTACTAAAAGCTCCTTCATCATGTTTTCTGTCGTTGAAACAAACAAAGAAACCACCAACAATATTGATGCAATTAATCAATATTCAATAGTGATGCAATATACTTAAAGAGCAAAAAACCAAGTAAAATGCCTTCCAACGATATCCCCGTCTGGATTTTATTCGGAGGAAAAAAAAAAGGAGTATTTAGACGCTTTCAAGCAATAGGTTGTATGCATCATGATGCAACATGGGTAAAACCAAAATAGTGTGTTAGCCAATCTCTGGACCTGTTTGAATTTGTGGTTAATAGACTCTTACGGTCAATTTTCAACAATAATCAACTGTTAATGGTATGTGTCTAATCTTGACAGAGACTTCCAGCCCGTAAATCCAATGAATGCCCAAATCAATAATCTAAATGTATTACAACATCTACACAAAAAAACGTTTACATGACAAAATAATACCCCCAATGAACATAGTGTCACAAACGAAGTCATAGAAATCAAGAAACACATAAACAGGTTTGATTGAGAAGCAAGTTCAAAGAAACACCAAAAATCATAAACCCTAGAAATCGCAAAAAATGGACAAAATAAACCTAAAATCAAGAAATAACAGAAATCATAAAACCTAGAAATCGCAGAAATAGATAAGACTAGCCTTGCACCCATCTGCAATTCGACGAGAGGACGAGAGAGGTGAGGCCAGACAATGTTGACGATGGGAACAACCCTCACGATGTCGACGATAGGAACAGGCTCACGATGTTGATGATTGGAACAGAGCTCATGTCGACGGGAACAAGATGAAACGTCAATGAAGAAGAGAAGCAGGAAAGAGGCGACGTTTGGGAGCAAGATGAAACGTCAATAGAGACGTCCTGTTTGTGATAATTTTTTGGGAGGAAATCTTTTTAGAAATAAATTAATTAGTTTCCATATCACTATTTCCATGTAATTTTTTTTATTTCCATGTAATTATTAAAAAAATACATGTCATTTAAGTTAACCTGCTACATGATATGTAGGTAAACCAGGTACTTAAAAGTTTGATATTTTACAATTGAAATACCAAAATGAAAATTTTGAAAGTACGTTACCCAAAATAGGAATATGATGAAAGTACGTTACATTTTAACGCAATTTGGCCTTTTTAGGATGAGTTAAAGTCTAAATTTAAAGGAATTGGATGGATGGACGAAAATAGAAGGAAAATGAAAACCACAGGGACGAAAAAGCAGTTTTCAAAGATCAGGGACGAAAATCGTTAGAAACATCAAACCACAGGGATGAAAATCGTAGTTTACTCTTTTTTCTATGTTAACAAAGTCTAAATCATGGTTAAATTCTGATTATTGATCTATGGTTTTTGCTCTATAAATCCACTCTAAACTTTCAAGCAATAAACCAACTAATATTTTTGTCTTTATCATAAAAAATGTATTCATGATCAAAAATCTGTTTGGACAAATACAACCGATCTTCTAATTTTAAAAGTTCTTAGTCATCTAAAAGCATATTTAATTCTTTTGGAAAAATAATTTTACTGGCTAAATCAATATGTATAAAATTAAAATCTTTTTTAAATAGCTGTCTGAGAACGTCTTTTGAAACGTCTAAAATATTTTGAGAAAATATATTTGGAGACATTTTCTATGAGATTTTACTTTTTTCAAAAAAGTGACAGATCTTTTATTTTGAACGGAAAGTTCAAGACTGAGATAATCTAATTTTTTATTTTCCAATTTTATGATTTTTTATTTTTTACGAATATAAAATTAATCTACATCGAACAACAAATAGTACAGATAAAAAACGAAATACAGATAACAGTAACAAACAAAAAGGACACAAATAATAGAAAAAAGAATAAACAAGACATGACTTGTTTATTCTTTGCTTTCCCAAGACAATGGACAATAATAAGGGTCAAACTATTTACACCCTAGTCTAATTATCATTCACACCCTAGTTTATTAAAACCAAATAATTACTCCATTGTTTTCCGAACCAAACACACAAACGATGCCTTTTTAATTTTTTTAATGATAGTTACAATTTTGGTCCCTGAACTCATTTTATTGATTTACTTTATATCTTTTGGTTTTATATTTTACATTTTACATTTTTATTATATTAAAACATATAAGCGTATATTAACTAATATACGTTAAAAAAGTAATTTTTAATTTTAACAAGTTACACCATTATAATCGTCTTGTCAATACCTTCGAAATGAGTCCAATATTGAATATTTTTTGATTTAATTGTTATAAGAAGAAAAATACAAATTGTACAAAGTCCAAAATTAATTTTTAAAAACTAATCCTCTATATTGACAAAAGTTTTTTGAGTTGGTTTGAGTTGCTTATAGAATTCTAGACGTGACATATATATGGTTTGCCATCCAGCTGCTGACGGGATTTTGTTCCGGGTCCACAATGCTGAAATGGGAGGCATTGGGTACTCTCCTTCTAACTGGACCACCACGTAATGATTGTTGTTTACGTGTGAAATTGTAAAGATCCGATGGTATTGAAACTCTTCGGGACCTTTCCAGAGAGGAAAACAAGTCATACAACCTCCAATGGTTAAAAGGTGAAAGATCACACCAAACCTATTGGCTATCAATATACCTGTCTCGGGCATAGTCATCTAGTGTTGCTCTGGTGCTGGCGATTCCCAAAAAGACAACGAAGTAAGTATTTCATCGATTCCATAGAAAACTCCAGAGTATGCCGCATATGAACTCATTAACTCATCTAATAATTCATGACGAACATAGGGCCATTGGTCTTCACCATACCTGAGACAAACAACTATTGATCGGAAACCACAATTCCCATCACCCCTTACATCTTGTATATTCGTGATGTATGGATGAAAGATTTCTGGAATTTTCTTCAACAATAAACTATGTCCCTTCATATTTTGTCTTTTAGTACTACTAACTTTTTACCCTTTTATTTTAGCGTTTGTTACGGAATTGGTCCCTAAAAGAAAAATACATTTTACAAATTTATAATAAAATGTAATTCTTACAAAAAGAAAAATACATTTTACAAAGTTATAAGAAAATCATAAGTTACAAATTTATAAAATAAAATAAAATCAAAAGTTACAAATTTTATAAATTTATAAAATCAAAACACACACATATATATGTCACGTCTAGAATTCTATAAGCAACTCAAACCAACTCAAAAAACTTTTGTAAATATAGCGGATTAATTTTTAAAAATTAATTTTGGACTTTGCACAATTTGTATTTTTCTTCTTATAACAATTAAATCAAAAAATATTCAATATTGGACTCATTTCGAAGGTATTGACAAGACGATTATAATGGTGTAACTTGTTAAAATTAAAAATTACTTGTTTAACGTATATTAGTTAATATATGCTTATATGTATTAATATAATAAAAATGTAAAATGTAAAATATAAAACCAAAAGATATAAAGTAAATCAATAAAAAAAGTTTAGGGACCAAAATTGTAACTATAATTAAAAAAATAAAAAATTAATGGTTGTAGTGAAGAGTTAGGAAATCAATGCAAAATTTTACAATAATTGCACTCTAGCCATGTAGACTAGGGTGCACAAAGCAACACCCAACACAATAAAGTTAACAATATATTTCTAACACAATAATAAACAATATTTTTCTAGACATAATTTAAAAATTAAATAATTTTATTTTTTAGTCTTTATTTGAAACCAACAAACGAAAATAAAATATCTTTTGAATTTTTTTTCTTAAGGTAGAAAATATAAATAAATTAAATAACTACAATAGAAATATAAATATTATCTAGACGAAAATTAAAAAGAGATCGAAGTAATGTTCTGATACCAATAGGAAGGGGGAAGGGTACCGGATGTAAGGCGGTTAAACACGAAAATATATATAAACTTAAATCCTACTCGGTACTCTCCTTAGAGGGTCGTCCACAACACAATGTGTAAAACTAGTAGCCTATCTTCCCATTGAAAAAAACATGCAAACACATGCAAAATAAAGACTCAAAAAACAAACATATACAAATATGACATAAAACTCACATGCAATAAATCACAAGATGTCTTGCATGTAAATTCTCATACATATATGTATACTTTACAAGACACAAAATATACAAATAAGATTTAAAGTTAGATGCAATAAATGCAACTAACTTCTCATCTATATATGTATATTTGGACAACACAACACATAAAATATACAAGTGTGAGTTTTAAAATTTAAATTACATACAATAAAAAACAAGATTTTTTGCATTCAACTTAGCACGTTCTTGTTCCTATTAACAAAACATCCCCTTTTTCTTCGCTCTTTCGGAATCTACAGGTGCCGCGACAACCTTTACCAAGTCCGAACGCAGGAACAAGAACCCGACGAGGAATAGCATTTACCGAGTACATAAGGTTTTTAAAAAATAAATAAGGAATGAAGTAAAATCCTATAGTTATTGCCTTATGTACTCGGTGAATGTTATTACTCGCCGGGTTCTTGTTCCAAGAAGGGCTTGGAAGAAGAAATAGAATCTCCTTTCTTTTTCGAGAAAAGGTCTCCTTTCGGAGGGAAATGAGATAAGGGTTGACCTTCTTATATCTAGCTAGTCTGATAACAACTCTACATTGATGACCGAAGGAAGGGAATGTAATTCTCTCATTCAGCATGGTGCAGCTTACACGTTGATGAGCACAATGCAATTCACGGCGAAACTCGACGGCTACAGACAAGAAGGCTAGCATCCATACATGTATATTTATACATTACAACACATAAAACACATGCAAAATACAACACATAAAAAATACTTAAATACACAAAAAATACATGCTACAAACCAAAAGACTTGATATTTTCGAAAAATTTTCGAAAAATATTTTATTTTCGTTTGTTGGATTCAAATAAAGACTAAAAAATAAAAGTATTTATTTTTAAAAATTTTGTTTAGAAAAATTTTGTTTATTATTGTGTTAGAAATATTTTGTTATTGTGTTTGTTATTGTCTTGTGTCAATTATTATATTTGGGAAAGCAAACAAGTCCTGTCTTGTTTATTCCCTTTTCCGTTATTTGTTTCCCTTTTGTTTGTTATTATTATGTGTATTTCATTTTTTATCTCTACTTTTTGTTGTTCGCTGTAGTTAATTTTATTTTCATAAAAAATAAAAAATAATAAACTGGAAGATAAAAAATTTGATTATCTCGGTCTTTTGTTAGATTTAAAGATCTCGAAAATGTCTCCAAATAGATTTTCTCAAAATATTTTAGACGATGTTTCAAAAGACGTCCTTAGACAGCTGTATAAAAAGATTTTAATTTTATACATCTTGATTTAGCTAGTAAAATTATTTTTCCGAAAAAATTAAATATGTTTTTAGATGACGAAGAACTTTTAAAATTAGAAGATGTATGCAACAATTTACCCGGAAAGCGCTTACCAGGTAAGAGTCGTCACCTTCACTTACCGGGTAAGACTCTTCATCCTTATATCGCTCTTACCGGGTAAGATTCTCGACCCTTACGATGTTCACCCGATAAAGTAAATGAGCAGGTAAGCACTTACAGTGGGTACAAACAATTCTTATAAACAAAAAGTCCCCGTTAAATAAACTATTAACATATTTGGAGGTCCCAAAAGACTTATTTTAGTATTTGTGTCGTGAGATAATAAATATACATAACTGAAGTAATCGCTTGACTCTCATGATCGATTGGAATATGCAATTGTACTCGAAGAATTGGATCATACTACTAATGCTATGTGATAATAAAAGTAGCCAAGTACAACAGATGATCTGATTCAAGGTCGACCATTTTTCATCCCTTGTGGTAAAATCAATATACGACCACATATATATACCCATTTTTAATTAAACGGGTGATGACGGCAAGTCCAATAACAGCCAAAACCCGACACAATCATCCGAATCCAATGTATCTTGGATTGCTAGGAAATGTAAGCCTCCACTAGCCTTCTTTGCTGCTTCCCAAGCTTCAGCCTCGGTTGTAGTCACTGATGATTTCTTATAGGAGGCATAAACATAACGTGTGGAAATCCCGACAGATAGAACCAGGTTAGCACGAGTTAAGTCAGCTTCAACCGAACAGACTTCTAACCCGTTCATCCAAGCTGCAGTGACCATTAATTAGTGTCATCTTTAAGATTACTGTACGATATATAGCAAAGTCATATCACTATATGTTTCCTGAAACCAACCCAAACCAAAAGAGACCAATATATCCCATTTTGACGTGGGGTCTCGGGGTATGATTATGTTGTAAGCATACTTGAACTCTACTCCAAAATATATAGACCGGTTGTTTCCGTGCAGACCCCTTTGTCTTTTTGTTAATAGTGGGAGTGGGTGTCCTGGACTGCTTGCACGCAGCTCGACTAATCCCATGGGCACTAGAGAATAGCAAGAAAAATCTCCAATGGCCTTACAGGGACTTGAACCGAAGACCTACGGGGAGGAGCCCCAAATACCAAATCCTTATTGCCGGTTAAGCAAGTCCTCAAATTCTAAAAAAATCATGGCATAATCAACGTGTTGCAAGCCGTTACAAGTTTAGAAATAGTGCATGGTCATGGGGATTGGCTTACGGCAATTTGATTTTTGACTTCTGAGGTCAAACAGGTGAATTTTCAAATTCAAAATCAATATGAATGTTGTTGCTATACAGGTAACACCATTGTTTTGTTCTTTTTTGAATATTTCTTTTTTTTTTGGAAAGGGTGTCCTAGGCTATGCCTAGACTAATCTCTTGGCAAATTATGACTGTAAGACATTAGCCCTGATTAAACCTCAGTGGCCACAATTGTTGGATACGCCTGGATTCAAACCCTGAGCAGATGGGATATTCCACCACATCCCCCCCCAGGGCCTTAACCACTACGCCACAACCCTTTTTTTTGGGGGGGAAAGGGTATCCTGGGCCTTTGGCCCAAACTAATCCCTTGGCAAAGAAACCGACTGCGAAAGCATGCTACCCTGAGGTTAAATCCAGTGGCCACAAAGTTGTGAATGCAGGGAATCGAACCCGGGTTGAGCGCTATGAACTCCCCAAATGATTACCGCTACACCACAAGCCTTGTGGTGAATATTGTTAATAGAGTTTTTACTGCAATCATAATCTTTCTAAGAGATTTGATGCACACCGAGAAAATCAAAGGAAATTGAAGGCTTCTCACTAGTCGAACGGTTACAAAGGGGGTTTCTGGCTTTCGACAGGCCATAATCTCTCCACAGGACTCACGCCCCAAAAATTGTCTACAAAACAGAATGCCCCTACTCACCTCTCTCTCCCCTAATTTACACTAGCAATGCAACTGACTTAGTACTACTAATGCATTCCACACTTGTACTTGCCAATTTAATCCCGGGTATTTAACAATACCCGCCCCCCTGACTTTCACCTTGTCCTCAAGGTGGAAAGAAAAAGAAAAAGAAAAGAAATTGAAACATACACATTACATCATCTCCACAACCAACTGCAATTGAGAACAAACCCTTCCAGAATTGCTTTATGCAACAACCCTGGGTCTACCACCTTCATCCTTGTACCATTCTAGGAAGGTCCAAACCTCCTGATGTTTAGCCAGCATGCCGCTTCTAATCTCTAATGCCAGATCAAGTTGAGGTGTCATTGCTGTGAAATACTCTTCCACGGTTTCAATTCTGTATTGAAACCCTTGCTTCTTCACGTGTTTTACAATCAAACCCATCCAAACTTCATATTTGGTTATCAAGACCCTGTTTTGGTTTCCAAACCTTTCAAGATACCTTTTAACCCATCTTTGGCCCCTGCCTTGGCACTAAATAACGCCACCTGATACTCAGCCACTTCTATGAGATCCCTCAATCTTCAAAGTAGCCACTCGTTGCAGCTTACACCAGCCCCCTCGATAATCCCATCAACAAAGTCAAGGATCTGCACTATGTAATCAGATAAATGAAGTTCTTTCCACAAGTTTGATGTTATGATTCTTGAAGCATCAAACTGAGGAACATGTCGGGCTCAGATTTTGCTTGTCATTCAACATTCATTTCTACAGCTTCTCAACTCCAGTGAATATCAACATTATTTAGAGATCTTTTAATATTTCTTTTTTCCCTCCAATGTCGCCATCTAAGCGTGCTTGATAGATTTTTACTGAAAGTGGGTCTACATTGTGCTTCAGCTTCTTTGGCTCACTCTTTGCTGCACAATTTATAATTTGAAACATCTTGTCTAGCTTCTTGGCTCTCTGGTGGGAATTGAAAGCATTTGGGGTGACAGAATAACTGAAGGGGCCTTTGTTGACATCTTCGTTCCAGATGGATGGCGTCCTCCTTTCCGGATCATTCTTTCGGTGGCCTTTGTTTCATTCGATGACAACAGCGTCGGTGATGACGACGGGGGCGAGCATGGTGGCGGCGGATTGACACGATGTCTTTTAAATAATAGTTAGGATAAATAGCATTTCTTTTCCAGTTTTTAGTGGGTTATCAGATGTCTCTTTAATATTGGTGTTTGAGAGAGAAGGGGAGAGTCTGTTTTGTGGGTTGGGATTTATCGATTACGTATGAATGAATTGAGCCTCAAGCCTCTGCGGAGCTGTTCTCTAGAGGATTTAGAGCAATTCCTTGATATTGCTAACATTGGTAGCAGAGCCTTCTTCCTCTATGTGTGTGCAAGGAGATGGTGTCCAACGCTCAGATTGAGGAAAGGCAAGAGGAGTTAAGTAGGAGGATGGATGGGTATGATGAAACCTTGAAATCGCTCCAAAGCAGCATCGCGAAACTGAAGCAGGGCATGAAATTGCTGCTAACAAATCATGGAAATAAGATTGTAAAGGATCAGGCCAGAGCCTTCATCTGGGCTCAAAGGATCCCGATGGGGACGCGATTCTCAGAGACGAGGAGGAAGAGGTAAGTGATTCCGGTCTAACAAAAACTAAATCGGGGTATCACTTGGTGAATAGAGTCACCAAATTGGAGTTTCCTGCTTTTGATGGGAGGGTTTTAAGGATTGGTATTACAAATGCTACCAATTCTTTGAAATAAGAGGAGATGAGGATTCGTCTAGTTGCTATTCATTTGAAGGGGAATGCATTACAGTGGCACCAGAGTTATAGTTATATGAAGGATATAATGGGTACGACTGTGAGATGGCAAACATACATTCAAGATTTGAAGGAGCAATTAGTTGAAGGGGTATACTCGAAACCTCTGATTGAACTCAGGAACTTGAAGCAATTTGCATCTGTAAGTGAATATAACTCCCAATTTAATGCCCTAAGAAATCAGGTGAATGTTCCTAACGAAATGTTACTGGACTTATATCTCGGTGGCCTCATGGATGAAAATATGCATACAGTCCGGTTACTAGATTCTAAGACATTAACCCAAGCCATGAACTTAGCCAGAGAATTTCACGAGGGAGCCTTGTATGCATTATGGGGATTAGAACCACCGAAACAACCAGACACTTACCATACAAACTGACGCAGTGGGGATAGCGTGGAAAGGATCGACAAGCGTCAAATCCGAAGGATAAACGAGTCTACCAACGTAGAACCCAGAAAATAAGAGAAAATTCTTAAACTTAAGAGATGAAACTCTAAAAATAACTTCATTGATCAATAATTTCTGATTAACAAAGAAAACAATAAAACCTATTTATAGCTAAACTAATCAAGCGATAACCATGGAAATTAAATCTATCCTAATTCTAAACCAACTATAAAAGTAATTAAATAATGAATAAAAGGAAACTAAATAATAATCCTAATAATGATTATCCTAAGTTTAAATAATTAAAATAAGGAAATATGTTTTCGAGAGTTGTCCCGAGACTTGAGTCTCAGTGAAACTCTCAGTAGCTTCTGCCTTGATTACTGAGACTTGTCCCGAGAGTTAAGTCTCGGTGAAACTCTCAGTAGGCTCTGTTTTTGGCCCTGCACATTCCAGTAGCCACCGGTACTTGTACCGGGACTTAGGTCTCGGTGTAACTACCGGTAGGGGTTGTTTGCTCCTTTTTCGATACCAAATTCCGAGTCTTCTTCGAGCTTGCTTTCTTCTTTTCCAAAGATAGAAGAAACACCTTGATAGCTCTCGAATTCTCCCTACATCAGACACCCTCACTTGAAAAGAACTCAACCTCGAGTTCACTTGAAAAACAACTACATCATTTGACTTCTTGGGGTTTCGATGCAATACTAAGTCACTTACATATAAAAATTTCTTCTTTAAAGCATATCGATCCATAACTCGGTCTTGAGAATTTAAAAAGGTTGACCAATCTTCAAGTCCCAAAGGATGTTGCCTTGGATGCCTCCACACGAGTGAAACTTCATCAAACTCGAAAGGATAGACGACTACAAGAACCTCATCGGGAACTTTCTTGATCTAATTTGGAGCCTTTGGTGCTGGAATAATGGAAGCTTCATCTTTAGGATCACCTTTCTTGACTTCGTCCGATAATGGTTTCGTTGGCTCGGGAATGTCCTTAACCGGTTCACTTTTGGTTTTCTTTAATCTCTGGTTCGGGATCTATTGCCGACTTTTTGCGCTCCTTGCAGATTTCTTTTATGACAAGGAGACTTTCACCTTCAACCTTGTCTGACAAGACTTCGTCTTTTTCCGGTGGCTTTTCCGGAAAGGGTGGTTGATTGACTAACAAAGAAACCGAGTGCCTATAGTTGTTGTCGCACAAAACCTTGACTGGTTTCTCGTGCCTATCCCCTCTCCTGTAATTGTTGTTGTCGGGTTCGGGATGGAGTTTGTTAAGGATCTGTCAGGTAAGAAACGTCTCATCATAAGCTGATTCAATCTCCTCCAAGATTGAACTGGTCCTTTCGTTGTCGTTGTCTTTGCACGATCAGTTTATCTTTATCCCACCAAATAGCGGCAACACTCTTTAGATGGAAAGCAACCAACTTGGTCTGCTTGTCTTTGGCAACCTCTATAACGTCAAAGAATTGGTCGACTTTGATTTGCCAATCTAAGAATTCTTCTACTCCCATGGTTCTATAGAAGAATGGAATGTCTGCTTTCATACGGTAATCGGATTCGGAACTCGAAAAATTAACTCGATTACTGTTGCCATTGCGTGGCTCTCCAATCGGTTCTTCAAACCTGTCTCTTCTCCGACGTATTGTCGTTGACGGAATCGGGTTGAAGTCTGATGACAACCGTTGTCAGGTTAGCGAGTGTTGTGGATAAGGCCACATTCATCTCTACTACACCCGCTTTGGTAGTCGGTTGTCGATCTGCAATTGTTAGTGAAAAGACAGGCGAATCCTGCGCTGATACCAACTGAGGCAGCGCAGGTGTGCGGAAGGATTGCCAAACGTCAAACCCAAAAAGGCTTATGAGTTTACAAGCGTAAGACTCAAGAATATGGAGAAAACTTCAAAACTCTCTAAGAGAACTTCTATTAAAACTTGATAATTGAATTGATAAAAATAAAGGGTTTAATCCTATTTATAACTAGGCTTAGAGATAACTAAGGAAATTAAATCTATCCTAATTCTAAACCAACTATAAAAGTAATTAAATAATGAATAAAAGGAAACTAAATAATAATCCTAATAACGATTATCCTAAGTTTAAATAATTAAAATAAGGAAATATGTTTTCGAGAGTTGTCTCGAGAGTTAAGTCTTGGTGAAACTCTCAGTAGCTTCTGCCTTGATTACCGAGACTTGTCTCGGTGAAACTCTTGGTAGGCTCTGTTTTTGGCGCTGCACATTCCAGTAGCCATTGGTACTTGTACCGGGACTTACGTCTCGGTAGGGGCTGTTTGCTCCTTTTTCAATACCAAATTCCGAGTCTTCTTCGAGCTTGTTTTCTTCTTTTCCAAAGATAGAAGAAACACCTTGATAGCTCTCGAATTCTCCCTACATCACAAACGCACTTCAGAGTAACACTCATTTAGCTTCCTTTTATAACCCCAGTTCCCCTTCACCTAAATTCTTACCATCAGTACCACCAAATCCCTCCTCCTATGGCTCCTATAGTCAGAAGAAAGCAGTGTTGCCACCATTCTAATAAAAGATGAACCAAAAAGCCCAAGGTAATCTAGGTGGGTTCCAGTGAGAAGGGAAGTTATGGTGAGAAGCGTAAGAAGGGATTTGGACCTTTGGATCAATCCTAATTGAAGATCAACACTAATAAGATGCACTGAGATGCCCCAAGATTAATTCCCGTGAGAAGCGCAATTCATGGGTGGGTGTGAGATTAAAAGTGATCAAGGGTCCAGATCCCTTGTTACGCTTCTCACCTTAACTCTTTTTCTCACACGATCCTTCATCAGGTAATCTTCCTCAAAACGCCGCCAACAAACCATTACCATTTAAGCAACTTGCTAAGAAGGAATACGATGAGAAGAGGAGAAATAACCAATGCTTTTATTGCAACGAAAAATATGTTCTTGGCCACAAATGTAAAAATGAAAGACTATACATGTTGATTTGCCCAGAAGTACAAGAACCACAAATGGCGAACCATCAATTGGAGGAGGAAAATGACGCTGTAGAGTTGAATATGGGAGATGAGGGGGATATTTCTATCTCAATTCATGTGTTACTGGTTCCTCAAGCTTACAAACATTGCAAGTGACGGGAATGGTAAAGAAACAGAGAGTCACAATGTTGGGGATAATGGAAGTACCCACGATTTTGTGGACTTTGCTTTGGCTAACAGGTTAGGATTAAAGTTAACCCCAATATAGTCCATGAAGGTGAGTGTGGCTAATGGCTCCAATTTACCTGTTTGATTCGTTATAAAAGGTCTACGCTCGGTGATTCAAGGAGAAGAATTCATGGGGGATCTTTTCACGATGCCAATTGGAGGGTGTGGAATTGTTTTAGGGATGGCAGTGGAATTTAAACAGCGGTCGAGATTGGTGAAACTCCAAGGGGTTGACCGAACCATGAAGGAGCTGAAAATGAGTAAAGATTTGGAAACCGACCGCATCAACAGGCTTATCTAATTGATTCTCCAAAAGGATTTTTGCAACTGTGGTCCATTGTCCAAAGTAAGCCAGAGTTGGAGAGTCACAACGGTTCCGTTACAAGGAATTAGAGAAACAGGTGAACCTCTTCAAGGATGTTTTTAATTGTCCCCCGGGGCTGCCACCCAAAAGGGAATTAGACCATAGCATCAATCTTTTAGTTGGAACCCCGTGAATTTGAAAGCATATCGGTATGGGGAGTTGCAAAAAACCATTGTTGAAGAGCTAGTACAAGAGATGCTTGATACGACCTAGCCAGAATGAGTTCGCCTCACCCGTTGTTTTCGTGAAGAAAAAAGATGGAAGCTGGCGATTTTGTGCAGACTATAGACGACTCAACAACTTAACAATCACGAACAAGTTTCCATTTCCCGTGGTGAGGAGCTATCGATGAGCTACATGGTGCTTGTTTTTTCTCCAAATTGGATTTAAGAAGCGGCTATCACCAAAACCGAATGAATGAGATTGACATTGGTAAAACTGCATTTCGAACTCATGAAGGGCTCTATAATTTATGGTTATGCCTTTTGACTTATCGAATGCCCCAGCAACCTTTCGAATCCTGATAAATTCGGTATTTAAGCCTTACTTGCGAAAATTTGTGTTTGTCTTTTTTGATGATATTCTAATTTATAGCAAGGATTGGGCAACCCACATAGAACATATGTACACGGTTTTGAAGACTCTCAGAACTCACTCTATGTATGCCAAGCTTTTTGCCAGGAAACAAGTAGAAACAAGTAGAATACCTCGGCCATGTAATTGGTGAAGATGGAGTTGAGGCAGATCCAAGTACGATTAAAGACATGGAAAGTTGGCCTACACAAAAACTATCAAGGAATTGAGAGGATTTTTGGGCTTAACACGGTACTATCGCAGATTTGTAAAGGACTATGGCAAGATAGCCGGACCACTATTGGATTTGCTCAAAAAAGGGGATTTTGGGTGGAATTTAGAAGTTGAAAGTGCATTTACTGCTCTAAAAATAGCCATATCGCAAACTCGTGTCGTGGCCCTTCCAAACTTCAAAGAGTCATTCACTATTGAAACTGATGCTTCAGGGATCGGGGTGGAGGCATCTTTGACTCAAGGAAACCATCCTTTAGCTTTCTTCAGCAGAGTTTTGAGACCAAAACACCTTCGACTTGCTACATACGAAAAAGAGTTGTTAGCTATTGTCGTAGCTATTCAATGGTGGAAAGGTCATCTGCTCGGAAAACCTTTAAGTATCAAGACTGATCATCAGGCTCTCAAACATCTTCCGGAACAAAAGGGGTGTAATCCAACTCTTCAAAAATGGTTGAGCAAGTTGATGGGGCTGCAATACAGGGTTCAATATCAGAAAGGGTCTGAAAATGTTGTGGCAGACGCATTATCTAGGAAACCCCATGACCTGCCTCTTTCTTCTTGCCTCTTTCTTCTTGTCTGGCCATATCCATTTACCGAATGAAAGAAGAAAACACAAGCAAGTGCACGGATGGATGGGAAGTTGCATAGATTTATTGATATGCTCAAGCAAGACCCTTCAATCAATAAAAAATATACTTGGGAAGATGGATGTTGAGAAAAAATGAGAATGGTGGTAGGTGGATAAGGAACTTCGGCAAGAGTTACTCGAGTTCATTCATTCTAGTGCAATGGGGGGTATTCGGGAGTCCATGCCACTTCAAAAAACATTTCAAGATTAGTATATTGGAAGGGCTTGCAAGCAGATGTTCAAACCTTCGTTCATGAATGTCATGTGTGCCAGCAAAGCAAGTATGACACTACTGCCTACCCTGGGTTACTTCATCCCTTGGAAATTCCGAACCAATCCTGGGAAGTCATCTCCATGGACTTCGTTGAGGAACTATCTAAATCACAAGGATGCACTACTATATACAAGTAGTAGTGGATAAGTTGAGTAAATTCGACCATTTCATAGCCCTCAAACACCCATACACCACCGCCATTGTGGCACAGAGTTTCATGGATCAAGTGTCTAAGTTGTATGGGATTTCAACAAAAATCATATCGGACATTTTTGGAAGGAACTCTCCAAAGCACACCCAACAAACTTAGCATTTTCCACTCATTAACACCCTCAGTCGGATGGCCAAACTGAAGTACTCAATTGGTGCTTGGAAACGTATTTACGTTTTACATTGGACACACCTTTCTCACGGGCTAAGTTGATGCCCTTGGCACAATACTGGTACAATAACGGCACATCACTCTAGCCTTGGAATGACAGCTTACCGGGCCTTGTTTGGTTAGGCGCCCCCAACTACATCCACTATCACCTAAAGATTCCTCAAACGGTGGATTCCTTACTCAGGGCTAGAGAAGTCACGATCAAGTTACTTAAGGATAATTTAGCTAAAGCTCAGCAGAGGATGAAGATTCAAGCTGACAAACATAGAAGTGAAAGAGTCTGCACCGGAGGGATTAGGTATATTTGAAGCTTCAACCCTATCGTCAAAATTATGTCAACCGTTGAGCTTACCACAAGCTATATGCTAAGTACTTTGGTCTCTTCAAGGTTTTAGAGAGGGTGGGATAGGTGGCTTACAAATTGGAATTACCCGACTACTTCCAAAAAATCCACAATGTTTTTCATGTTGTTACACACCGATAATCAAATGCTAAAGCCTTCTATTAAAATGTAATGAATACAAAAGGTTTCTCGGTTTTCAAGAGACTGAGATCTCTCCCTAGACTGTTGCCAATCTCAATTTCCCACAAAACTAATCGATAACCCCGCTTAAACCCCAACCCCTTTAGTTATACTTGATACTTGCATTAACAACTTGTACTAACAATAACCACTTGTACCTTCCTATTAATAGTGACTGACTATTTGACCCACGGTATAATAGTGCATTACTCAAAAGGGAGCTGGGGAATCATACAGTTGCAAGTGAACTACCACCAATGCGGAATTCAGATCGATACCAATCAAGATTTTGGACCGAATGATGACAAACAGAAGGAACAGAGTCATTTCAGAAGTTTGGTCCAGTGGTTTTTCTTTGATACAGATGACAGTACTTGGGAAGAGTTCCACGATCTGCACGCTCGTTTTCCTTCATTCAATATTTGGGCTCACTATCATCCTTAAGGTCGAGGATTAAGGTCAAGGATTGTATGAAGAAGGGAGTACTGATACGATGTCGTTTAAAAAATAGTTTGAATAAATAGTATTTCTTTTCTAGTTTTTAGTGGGTTGCAAGGTGTCTTTTTATTATTGGTGTTTGAGAGAGAAGGGGAGAGTCGGTTAGAATAATGAACCTCTATTTTGTGGGTGGGTTGGGATTTATCGATTTAGTATGAATGAATGAATTAAGCCTCTCCTTGATATTGCTAACACGGTTGTAACGGCTTGAGTTGGTTGTGGCCTGAACCCAACTCTTCCTTCCCTCTTAACAGCAGGAACATTCTCTTCTACCTCAAATCAAATATGGTGTTCTTCTTCCTCCGCGGCTCGGACCTTCTGGTGTTCATCTTCATCGGCATAAGCTTATCATAAAGTTTGATTAGGTTGTCCATCATCTTATTCACACTCTCCATACCCTTCCTCAAGGATTTGAAATCCTCCTTCAACGATTTCATGCCCTTATGAACATGACCGATGCCATCCTCCGATTCTTTTCCATGCAAAACTGGTAGTCGCCATCTCCAGGATCGATCTCGCTTCCATACCAATTGGTGTACACCGAGAAAATCAAAGATTAATCAAAGGAAATTGAATGCTTCCCGCTAATCGAATGCTTACAAAGGGGGTTTTCTGACTTTCAAGAGGCTAGAATCTCTCCATAGGACTCGAGCCTCATTAATTGTTTACAAAACACAATACCTTTACTCACCTCTCTCTCCCCTAATTTATACTAGCAATGCCCCAGACCTAGGGGCCGTTTACCCTACGCTTACCCGGTAAGCAGTTACCGGTAATAGTCAACACTTTCACTTAACTTATTGGGTAAGATTTTAGTCCATTAAAACAGCATCGTAAGCACCTTTTATATAGCGCTTACCGGTAAGAGTCGTCACTCTCACTTACGGCGTAAGAGTCATCACTCTCACTTACCGGGTAAGGCTCTCGGTCCTTGTCATCGCTCTTACTTGGTAAGACTCTCAATCCTTGTCATGTTCATCCGATAAGGTAAAGTGAGCCGGTAAGCACTTGCCGGGTAATCGTTTAGTAAACCGCCCCTTAGTACCATGATGCGTCACCCAATTGTACTACTAATGCATTTCCCACTTGTACTTACCCATTTAACACTGAGTATAACAAAATTCAAAGGGCTTGTAAACGTTTGAAGTCAAAATATAATCCGGTTGACCTCAAAAGTCAAAATGCAGACCTTTTAGCATTTGAAGCAGTAGCTACCTTGCTGTGAAATATGTACAAACCTGCCAATGGCCTAGCACGTGATGATGCCACAGCCAGTCCAGGAATCAACGTCTCGTCATCCATTTCGATCCCTAATAGATCCAAATCCAAAGTTGCACCAAAGGCAAATGATTTTTCTTGTGATAATAGCTCCTTCTTGACGTCTGAATTTTTTTAAAAAGATCTAATCAATACCATATCACATTTGAGAGTTGCATTAATTTTTTATAGTAACTTCACATCAAGTTAAATTTGATATGTGACAATCTTTCTCAAGCACAAGAAATTCAGTAGCTACAGTGAAACATTGGGCCTCTAGAATCTAAAAAACGGAGCAAAAACCAACAAATGTTTAACTTGTAATGACTCCATAACATGATTCCAACATACCCTTCGATCTAATGCCTATCATTCATTAAATTACATCATTAGTTCTCATAATAGACCTTTACACAACGTTTTTAATAAAAGTAAAAACCAAACGAAATGAAATGAAGACACTAAATCCCACACTAAGGCATTGTTTGGCAAACTAGCTTATAAGCTAGCTTTTCAAAACGCTACTATGAGTAGCTTTTCAATAAGCTAGCTTATGGTCATCCAAACATGTACCGGGAAAAAAAGCTAGCTTATAAGCTAGCTTTTTTTGCCAAACATAGCCTAAGTAATCCCTACGCCTTGGAGTAGAGAGATTGTTTTCATGAAGACCCCCAACTTGTAAACAACATTTGGAATGTGGTACCATCACTTTTTTAGGTTATATTTACCAATCATAAAATAGATATCAAGCATAGGTTAACTTATGTTTCATGAGAGCCAAGTCCATATAACAATCCTGTTAATCAAGCTTGCGGTTTTAGGCTATGTTTGACATTTGGCAAACTAGCTAATAAGCTGTAGAAGAACAAGTCGATTGTCCAAGACCACAAGTGAAGTTTACTTATTCTAGGCGCAAATACAAGGGTAAATCACGTAAAACACTTTGATTTTGTTATGATGTCAAGGTAGTGTGTCGGGAATATCAGAAGTTAGTTGAAGGGTGAAAAAGAAAAGTATAAAATAAGATTTAGGAGAGGAGTATGAGGTATGCAGAAAATTGTTCCGTCATTGTAATTCGGGAGTGAGTTTGGCCACTCGAAAGCCTTACAACTTTATTACTCATATTACCAATACAACCACCATTTTCCCTCCATAATTTCTTACACTTTGTCTTCTGATTCTTCTATTCTCAGCCATCATAGTCAGATCTATTACAGTGGTATCAGAGCACGAGATCCATGGCACCCACAAATACCCAACGAGTTGAACAATTGGAAGAGCAAATTGCTTTGATTCGTAGCTCCATCACTGAGGAGGTAACGGCAGCGGTAGGTGCTGCTGCAGATCAGATGCAACAGTCCCTGACAACTCAAATTGCAGCAAGTCTGGAACAATTCACAAAGAAATTCGGGGAAGATCTGAATTCAATTAGCATGAGATTAGAAGGAAGGATCACCAGATCCCGAGAGTACCATGGAAGTATGATCACTCAAGCGAAAGACGATCATTTAGGGTTCCAAGCAGAAATTCAATTCACCATGGATGAACTCAAAGGCAACCTTCAACTTCCTGGAAGAGAGAGCCGGATGAGGAGGTCAATAATCTGCTCTATGGGGCTTTTGCCATTGAGGGGTCTGGAGGACGACAACATGTTACGAAGTTACGGAACGGGAATCTGGCGATCCAGGAGGTGGGAGAATTGTTGTGGGCAACCCAAGTGGAGGCAAAAATTACTATGGTGCACCGGGAGGGTTGAACGGAGGAGGTGGAAATTGGCGATTTCACAAGTTAGACATGGCTCTTTTTGATGGTAACAACCCCGATGGGTGGATCCTGGGGGCTGAAAGGTATTTTCAGTTTTACAAATTGAGTGAGGAAGAGAAATTGGAGGCAGCGGTTGTTGGAATGGAAGGGGATTCTCTTCTTTGGTACCAGTGGGAGCATCGTCGGCGACCGATACACCGTGGGAGGGGATCAAGGCCCAAATGCTACATCAATTTCGTCCCACCCATTCGGGTTTCCTTTATGAGCAACTGGCGTTGAAGCAACATGGGACGGTGGTGGAGTACCGGCGGGATTTTATCAAATTGGAAACTCCGTTTACAAATGCTCTAGAAGAAATGGCTTTGGGTAATTTTATTAATGGATTAAAGAAGGATATTAAGGTTGAGCTGAGGTTGTTGGACCCTCGAAATTTGGATCAAGCAATGGAGTTAGCAATTAGGGTGGAAGACAAACTGAGGATGGGGCCAAGAGGGAAGGCCACGTATGGAAGCTCTTTAATCAAAGGTGCAGACCCGATTACTTCCATAAATGCAAGTAAGCCTTTTACCACCGCCTGGAATTTCTCTAATGGACCCAAAAACCCAAGTGCTTTAAAGCCCACTTTCTCAACACCCACTACCCAGACAAAGGTGACCCAGTTTAACCAAAACTCACACTCCCACCTTCCCACGGCTTCAAACACCGGGGAAATACGAAAGCTAACCGACAAGGAGTTGCAGTATAAACGAGAACAAGGGTTGTGTTTTGGGTGCAATGACAAGTGGTCGGTCGGACACCGATGTCGCCGGCGGCTAAGCAGTTAACACGGTCTATTGCGGAAATTGCGGTCAGGACCTAGAATTGCGGTTGCGGTTATTGCGGTGAAATATCGGTGAAATAGCGGTAAAAAAAAAATAGGTTCATAAATTAATAGGAATATATATATATATATATATAACTTAATAATTAATATATTGTATTCCTAGCACATATCAAGTCAAATAATTCATTAATTCAAAAAAAGTTTCAAACATTGTCATTAACATAACATATTAACATATAAACATAATCAAACCATTCAATTCATAACATAAAAATATGCAAACATGTTTTACAGTTCAGTAGCAAAAGCAAAACAGTAATAGTTTGGTTGCAAATTTGCAATAGTTAACCTGGTAGCTAAAGCAAAACAGTAATAGTTTGGTTGCAAATTTGCAATAGTTAACCTGGAGTCCTGGACTGCAATCGAGTGGACTAGAAGTCGATTAGTGGACTGAACTGATGAAAAAACAAATTAAGGGACTGGAGATCGAGGAACTGATGAAAGTGTCGATCGATTGGAAGTGTTGAAGGGAAGAGAATGTCGATCGAGTGGAAGTGTTGAAGAGTCGAAGGGAATCAAGTTCGAGTTGAAGGGAAATCGAGTGGAAGCGATCGAGTGGAAGTGGACTGGAGATCGAGGAACTGAACTTTGATGAAAAACGAATTAAGGGTTTGGTTTGGAGACGAAATCGTGCGACCAAAGTGTGGACTGATGAAATCGTGCGACCAAATGTCAAGCCCACAATTGAAAAAGCCCAAACACATAGCCTGGTAAAATTTCGGAATTTCGGACCGAAATATTTTACCAAATTTCGGTGAAATTTCGGTAAATTTCACCGCAATTTTCGGTACCGCAATAATCCACCGCAATTTTGTACCGCAACTTTCCTAAGGACCGAAATCCGCAATTTCACCGAAATTTCGGCGCAATTAACTGCATAGGCCGGCGGGAACCGATTGTTTTGCTTGCCCAAGAAGAAGATGATGAAGAAGAAATGGAGGTCAATGGTGCAAGCGAAGGTGGGGACGAAGTCATACCGGAGGTAATATCGACTGAAATTTCGTTGAACTTGTCATTGGGTTTACAAACCTGAAAACTACGAAAATGTTAGGTACTATTAACGGGAGAGAAGTGGTGGTGATGGTGGATCCAGGGGCTACCCATAATTTTATTTCGTCAGCCACCGTAGAGAAGTTGAATATTCTGGTGAGTCTGACGAAAGGGTTTGGTGTTTCCCTTGGGAATGGAGAGGTTGTGCATGGAACGGGGGAGTGTAAAGTTGTTGTATTGGAGGTGCAAGGGGTACAAATTTCTGATGACTTCTTACCGTTTAAGCTAGGTAATTCCAATGTTATTCATGGAAGGCGGTGGCTAGAACAATTGAGCACCATCACAACAAATTGGAAACACCAACTCATGAAGTTTAAGTTGGGAAAAGAGATGGTTACTTTGAAAGGGGATCCCACCCATGAGCAATCTAGAGTGTCCTTAAAAGCTATGTTTCGGGTTCTACAAAAAGAGGGTGGTGGGCTTTGAGTGGAACTGAACCACCTATGAGGGACTGGACAACCGTTGAATGCGAAGGCAGAAGTGGTAGCACCATTATTTCTCCATGAAACTATTGCAAAATATGAGCAAGTATTCCACTTACCTGAAGGGTTGCTTCCTAAAAGGGGTAGCTAACAACTGTTGCAGCTAAAACAACCCGACATTTCTGACCGAACGGAAAGAAATGAGATAAGAGTTGACCTTCTTATATCTAGAACATGCTATTGTTTTGAAGCAAGGCCAGTGCGCCCTTACCGCTACCCTCAAAACTCAAAAAGGATGAGATTAAACGACGACTAATCCACGACATGTTGACTGCTGGGACTATCAGACCATCCAAAAGTCGTTTTCCCGGCCCGTTTTGTTAGTCAAGAAGAAAGACGACTCTTGGCGATTTTGTGTGGATTATCGGGCTCTAAACCGAGTTATTGTCCCTAACAAGTACCCTATTCCGGTGATTGATGAGCTACTAGATGAGCTCCATGGGTCGAGGGTGTTTTCAAAATTGGATTTGAGGTTGGGTTACCACCAATCTGAGTGAAAGAGGAGGATGTCTCCAAAACCGCATTTCGAACGCATGAAGGACATTACAAGTTCCTCGTTATGCCCTTTGGGATCACTAACTCCCTTGCCACCTTCCAATCCCTCATGAACGAGGTATTTAAAGCCTTCTTACACAAGTTCGTATTAGTATTTTTTGACGATATTCTTGTGTACAGTGAAGATGAGCAGACACATCGGGAGCATCTAACTACTGTCTTAAAAACCTTGACCCAACATGAGTTTTATGCAAACACGGGAAACATGGTGGCCGATGCCTTGTCCCGCAAATCCACTACTTACATGGAATTGGGTTCTATTGAGGCAGTTTATAAGGTTCCATGGGCTTAAATCCAGCAGAGCATTGACCGCGACCGTTTCATCGGGCGTTTGATTAAAGAAATAACTCAAGAGGGACAACTCTACCCCACCCTGGTTTTACGGTGATAAAGGGAAGACTCTTGTATAAGGGGCGTATCATGGTTCCACCCCCCTCAAACATCTCCAAAGCAATCATGACAAAATATCATGATTCTCCAATAGAGGACACGCGAGGGAGCTCAATTACCTGCATTTAGCCATGGAGTGGTATGGGGTTGGAACGCGCAAGGAGGTTGCGCGCTACATTAAAGCATGTGCCATCTTTCAACAGCAAAAGGCTTTGAACACAAGCCCAGCAGGACTCCCTCAACCACTACCAATTCTAGCACAAGTTTGGGATGAAATTTCAATGGATTTCATTGAAGGGATACCCCGATCCCAAGGAGTTGACACGGTCATGGTGGTGGTAGACCGCCTCACAAAATCTGCTCATTTCATAGGTTTAAAACATCCATTTAATGCTATCACAGTTTCTGCCCTCTTTATTAAAGAAATTGTTCGACTTCTCCGAGCTTCATTGTTTCAAATCGAGATAAGGTGTTCTTGAGTGTGTTTTGGAGGGAGCTTTTTCGCCTTCAAGGTACTACTTTGAATGGCTCAACAGCCTATCATCCACAAAGTGATGGCCAAACATAAATTGTTAACAAATGCCTGGAAAATTATTTGCGGTGTTTCATAAATGGACAACCCTGTCGTTGGGCTAAATGCTTGGCTTGGGCTGAATTCTCTTACAACACTTCCCCTCACGTCTCTACCTTGGTTTTCTATTCAAGGCTCTTTATGAAAGAGACCCTCCACCTTTGATAAGAGTGAGAAGGGGTCAAACACCCGTAGACTCCTTAGAAGAGCGACTCCAACTACGAGATGCCATTCTCGATGAGCTACGCATGAACCTCCTACGTGCTCAACATAAGCAAAAGAAGTGGGTTGATTTTAAAAGGTTGGATGTGAACTTTGAGGTGGGTGATTTGGTTTATTTGAAGTTACAGCCTTATCGACAACAGTCTTTAATCAGACGTTCGTTTGAGAAGTTGTCCTCTCGATTTTGTCGGCCCTATAAGGTTGTGCAAAAGGTGGGTAAGTTTGATTACAAGCTTGAGCTTCCCCCTGAAGCAAAAATCCACCCCGTCATTCACGTTTCTCGGTTAAAATGTGTGAATGGCCCATTGAGCACCACTTCCCTGATCCTTACCAGATTCCTGTTGAACTCAACTTCGATTTAGAGATGCAAGTCACACCTTAAGCCTTGTTGGGTGTGAGACCTCGGGTCCTGAAAACACGGATTAGAAGTCCTCATTAAGTGGCAGAACTTACCCTTACATAAAGCTACTTGCGAAGATTTTGAGATTTTCAAGCATCAATTTCACACTTTTCACCTAGAGGACAAGGTGAACCTGTGGGCGGCACGACGGGTAATGTAACAGAACAAGTCGATTGTCAAAGGCCACAAGTGAATTTTACTTATTCTAGGCACAAATATAAGGGTAAATCGGGTAAAACACTTTGATTTTGTTATAATGTCAAGGTAGTGTGTCTGGAATATGTCAGAAGTTAGTTGAGGGGTGAGAAAGAGAAGTGTAAATAAGATTTAAGAGAGGAGTATGAGGTCTGCAGAAAATTGTTTCGTCATTGTAATTCGAGTGAGTTTGGCCACGCGAAACCTTACAACTTTATTACTCATATTACCAATACAACAACCACTTTCCCTCCATAATTTCTTACACTTTCTGATTCTTCTATTCTCAGCCATCATAGTCAGATCTATTACATAAGCTAGCTGATTGCTAATAAGCTACTTGTTAGCTGATAAGCTAGATGATGAACTAATCATGATTGGCAAAAACCAGATGATGAACTAATCACATTTGACAAAAACCAGCTGATAAGCTAGATGAAAAATGTCTAAAAATGACATCTTGAATAATTAGTCGATTACAACATTTCATAATATAATTAAAACAAATCATTAATAAAATAATATAATATGTTAATTAATACAAACAAGATAGCAAAGGTAAATAATATAATAAGTTAATAAAAAAAATTCAAAGTGATTATTATTATTATTATTATATATATATATAGAGAGAGAGAGAGGTTCAAGGGAAAACTTCAAAAAAATGAAAAACTGAGGAACACCCTGGTAGCACTTGATCTGGACGGTATGCACTTGTGCATACAAGTAAATTAAGTTGTTTTTTGGATATGCACGTGTGCATGTTACAAATTACTTGTAACAAGTAAATTAAGTTGTTTTTTGGATATGCACGTGTGCATGTCACAAATTACTTGTATGCACAAGTGCATACCATTGAAGGGCTACCAGGGTATTTCTCAGTTTTCCGTTTTTTTGAGTTTTCCCCTGAACTTGACCCTCTCTCTCTCTATATATATATATGTATATATATTATATTATTATATTGGACTTGTTAAAAGAAATTTTAGAAAAAATCTACATTAATTTATGATTTTAAATAACCATTACATATAATATGAATAAAAATAAAATTGGTCAACCTCTCATATCCTAATTAATTAATAATTTTTCAAAAAATAAAACTAATAATTAAATTAAATATTTTATTAATTTCATTTATCACATTTTATTATCTATGAAACAAAATAAATATAACTTTCATTTTTAGGGTAACATTTTCAGAATTGTTATATTTGCTTTTTGATAACTAAATTTATTGAAGACCCCATGTGCACACAAACACACTTACTCAAAGGTTGTGTGAATTTACCTGAAAAAGGTAACTGAACAAAAGCCCATTTTTCTCCATACAAACTATCAGGAAGATCCATTGGAAAAGGGTTATCAAGTGCAAGGAGAGGCTTGGATCCTTTCTGGAAACCAGGATGTCGTGTATATATTGTTTCATAGCGTTCTTCCAGCCAGAGAAGGAGAGACAGACACTGAAATAAATAAATAACCTAATTTAAGTTACATTTCAGCATATCAAGTTCTACTTTGAAAAGAAATGGCAAAGTTGCAAACATAAATCGTAAATGTAAGTTCAATTACTAGTAGGGCTGGGTTCCGGTGAGAAGGAAAGTTATGGTGAGAAGGGTAAGAAAGGATCTCCACCCTTGGATGCACATTAGGATGAGATGCACCGGATCAATTCCCTTATCAAGCGCTATTCATGGGGTGGGGTGAGATTTAAAGTGATCAAGGGTCCAGATCTCTTCTTACCTTCTCACCTTAACTATTCTTCTCACACGATCCTTCGTCATTATTAGTAATGGCAGTATAACCTCTACAATTAACTACAAGAATGATCATAAAAGAATTTAACTGCAACATATAATGAGAAGAAAAGTATTTAAATAAACATGCCTCACTACAATGGCATTTCTGGTATGATAGCTGTACTTAAGCTAGATGATTCCTCCATTTCGATAATGGAAAAAAAATAGAAAGAAAAAGAAGGAAAAAAAGCTCCACATTGACATCAAGGTCAAATGGAATACTTTTATAATCCAAAATACATCCATCATTATTGAAGCAACCATTGATTATTACACTAAATGCTATACAAAACATCAAAGATATAAAATGTTGGATTAAGCCTGCCCACAAATCAGTTTAACTTTTTACAAAAGTAGTCTAGTTGACCTAAAAAGTTACATTGTAGTCCCTTTGTCGCAATAATGCAACACTTTCTATTATGGATTGTCCTAAAAATATGAAACAATTTCTTTTTGGAAAGATTTCAATCCAAATGTACCTATTTGCCCATTAGCAATCATCAGAAGATATTGGTGAAATTGGTTGTGACCCACAAGTTTTTTCAATTTTGGCTTATGAAGGGAACTTTAGGTATTTGATTATGAGTCAAAGATTTGGATTAAAAGTTACGTGCGAGTCAAGCATTGACCGGAGGGAGAACATCTTTTTTTTGGAAAGGAGGGAATAATAGATACAATCCAGTTTAATTTATGTTTATCTGGCATCTATAGGTCGGGCTTAAGCTATTTTGGAGAGGCAGCCATTTGGGAGATATTCAAAGTTGTAGTTAAGGGTATCAGTAGAATGCGTATAAAGTGATGAAGTGGTAAATCAAGCAGAGGTACAATGAGCCATGTTGCTTTCAACATAAGACAATTACGGCAACTTGGAAAACTTTCTGGGCAATTTTATTGGTTACTGCTTATTAGGAACATTTCATATTTGAAATAAGACATCCAATTCAAAGATGCCATTGAATATTAAAAATAATAATAATAATAATAATAATAACAACAACAAATAGAACACTCTTCTAATAAAGATGGTCACCTTCAGTAAGACTTTTAACTTTATAAAGTTCTTTGCATATCTTGACAGTTAGAAGAACATGAGAATCAGAGAAGAATTTGTGTTTCTAGAAAGGTGGCATCCAAAAGTTTGTATCATCCAACCACTAACGGTTGGCACTTTTCCAAAAACCCACATATATCATATTTGTATCAAACATATTGAGGTAATGTTGTGTTGTTCAAGAGAGGTGATTGGCATTTATTGCAAAATATTTTATGGATATCCATTGAAAGCCAGTTGAACATACAAATTACATGTCCCACATCCCTCCTTAGTAGGATAAATATCAATTACAAAGCAATTCTTCAATCTATATCCACCACAAGATTTCTTCATGTTCCTTAACGACACATCACATAATCTACTTGTCTACAAGTCCACAGTCTGCTCATTGAGTTCACACCAAACCCTTGTCTCTATACCTTCTTCATTCTAGGGCTTGACAACTTCCATACAGACAGACTGTCTGACAACTCATCAAAAGCCTTCTGTTTCCTCACTATTTGCAGATTTTTTTACATATTTGGTTTACTCTTTTTCACTTTAACTGTTCTCTTCTACAACACCATTGAATCTTGTTTCAAATGCAACCAACTTTTTTCTTTCCAGGAGCCAATAGGGTCCCCTCAAATGCAACAAAGATATCATTATCGATTTCATGATAATCTTTAGCACATAGACTTGTGAGATTTTTCTTATCATCAAACATATTCTTTTTTTCATAGGTAGCAATGCCTTAATGTATCATTGTACTTAGCAATTGCTACTTGCTAATATTGAGATTTACTTGTAGCAAACTAGGGTTGGGGTAGCTTTTGATTTCTGAAAGTCAAAGGATGTCCTCTTGAAACTCAAACTCTGACAGAGATGATTATACATGTAGCTCATAAGTTATTCTTTCCTAATACTTCCATCTCATTTCGGAGTTATATGTTGTTATCAAAAATTTCACTACATCTAAAACCATTCTTATCAATCTTGAAGTTCAAGGGTACCACATCTGGAATTGAACCTTTCCAGGATTGAGGGACTGATAGACTTCAGGAAGTTATCACAAACATGTCTGTGAGGCATTTTGTCGGATCCTTCAGACCTGATCAACACACACTTAAGGCGCCCTATAACTGAATTTTCAAGACCAACGACCAACAAATTTGATCCCAGCACTCCCAAAAATAAGCTTCATTCAACTACAGATTCTTACACTTCCATGGGCAAAAAGATTGACAACTATCACATGAGTAACAAAGAATTAGACCAAGACTAATTGGGAACTATCATATGAAACAACAAGTGTGGGGTGATGATGAGTTTAAAGCTACCACAAGTGAATAGATTACTTAAAATGTAGATTGAAAACTACGTGGCACACACCCGTTTGCTAGGAATCGGTTTTATACCAAGCTCTTTGCATGCTTTAGTAATGATTGTCTGCATTTGTGACCTACAACAATCATCAAATAAACCAATAATTTAGTCGACAAATAATATATTCGTCGAATTAGCCACTGACTTTAAATAAGCAATCGAACAATCAATAAATTACTATCAAAGAATCACCTGAAGAATCGAATTTTATCAGGTAAAGGCACATCCAGTTCATCACAAATGGACACAATTGCATCCTTCAAAGTTACACTGTTAATAACATTGTTAGGAAAGTACTTCGTGTACTGAAGGGACAAAGAGCTATCACAAGCTACAAGCTCCCAAATCTTCTTCCCTCTGATATCAAGAATAGGTCTAGAGCAAAAATCCAATTCCCATTCTGTAATGCTCTCTGGGTCTGTTTCGGGGTCAAGATAACTCAATTCTGCAGTTGGGTCATCATCAATATCATCAAGGGATTCGGCTCCAATGGGTAATGAAACTGAGCTTTCGGAAACCGAACTGGGTCGAAGTGTGAGGGTTTTAGGCTCGTTAGTTGGTGATTTTGTGAAGAAAAGAGATGAGTGAAATGGGATTTTGATGGGTTTTGGTGAGAGCTCCGGAAACTGGACGTTTGGGTGTCTGATTCTTGTGGTGTTAATGCTGAGACTAGCAATCCCAATGCCTAGACCAGTCATGGACGAAAATGGTTGAGTGATTAATTGTACAGCGAGTTCATCTGGAAATGGGAGTTGGATATCGGCCACAAATACCCTTGGGTCAGATAAAGGACATCAATGATCAATCTACAACAGATACCGGACAAAATATTAAAGGGTTTTTTCATATTTTTTTAGCAACATCTAACGACTGTTTGGCGGTTACAAATGGGTTGATATATATGCGACAAATATTTAACCGTGCTTGAAAAGTGGATCTGAATCTCTTTTAATCTCACGCTCTCCCATTAATTGCGGCTTAGAAAGGAATTGATCTGGTTAGAAAGGAATTGATCTGGTGTATCTTGGTGCATCTCATCCTATTGTGTGTCAATTTCTCATCTAACGATTGAGAACCACTTCTCACGTTTCTCACTGTTAATTCAACTTCTCACCGGAACCCAACCCTTAATATATAACGGTTAAGTAGTCAGAATGCTTAAAAGGTTTTTATCATATAGTGTGAGATATGGTTGTTTGGCAATTGGTCTGAATGGCCAGTCTAAATTGGCAACAAATTATTATTTTAATATTATTTAGTTTTAAATGAAATACATTTGTTTAGTAAATATCTAAATAAAACAACGTGGATAAAATGCAAGCTATTACCTCAGGCCCTACACTAACAACCTCACGAACATAAAATGCATAATATAAAATCATTATGTGGTTTATATTGATGTTTCTTCATTGTTCTAAAATAGTGGATTTTCTTTTTACTATAAAATAATTTTAAAGTCTCTCAAAACGGGTCATAATCCTTCCCAAAGCATTGTTTAACCATCTCTTTAAACGTGCCAAAACAACCCCTAAAGACAACTCTTAACACATCATCTAAAAACAGCTCTAAAATAGTCGTGAACGGCAACAAGACAGCCCCTAGCAATTGATGCTTGAAACTAGCCCCATTTGGGGTTGCAGTTATGAATATATTTTAAAACTCGAAGCGTATGAACTCAAAGCTTCTAGATAAGGCCAACTTCTAGATTAATCCCAACATCCTTTGGTGCATTCTATTTGATTTATCCCAATTTTCACAATACTCAAATACTTCACATTAATCGAACCATACGTGTGTGTGTGTGAAGAAAGATATATTCAACAAAAGTAAATTGTTAGTGTATAAATATGTTGGATACAAGATCATGAAAATCAAAGTCAAACCTTCAAGCAAAAGTCAAAGTCTTTGTAATAAGTCAAAGTCAAAGTATTTGTATTTTCTAGTCTTGTCTTGTATTTGATAGGGGTATAAATAGTTTTTCTTTCTTGTAAATGTGTAAGAAGTAGAACTAAGTGTGATTCGCATCCTAGAGAGAGAAAGTATCCTGTGAAAGAATTGTAAACTGTAGATTGAAAGATCAATGACATATGACTATTGAGATTGAATTTCTTGTTGTTGATCTTGATTAGAACATTATTGTGGGAATAACAATTGGTATCAGAGCAGAAGTTCGATTGAATTTTCAAGAAAAATGCTTCGCACCCTGAGTTTATGAGTTTCGATCGATTTGTGATTTTCAGTGTGTAATTGAGTGAACTAGTGATAGATTTGTGTTCGATTAACATCATAGAATCAACTTGTATAGATAAAAATCACTATTGCACTGTAATTTTGGATTCAATTTGATTTTTTGTGATTTTTCAGTAGAACACTGTTAGTGTACTGTGAATTGATCAAATTCTTTGATCACGTTTGTTCTTGGAAGAATTGATGCCCAAGGGTTGTTCTCGATCGTATTGTGAGCAAAGTGTCAAATTTTGGTGATCAAATTCCAAGATTTGAGTTGAAATCTGTGAATTCAGAGTCAAAAATCATCAAGATCTAAGGAATTCGCATAATCCTTAAAGAACTCGCACGAAGAACTCGCATAGTGAAGGATTTCGCTTAGCTTTTGTTTTTGAAAAAGACAAGTATGGAATTCGCATAAGAGTGGTGTACGAAAAGCACAGAATTCGCATACTGCTTTATACGAGAAGTGAAGAATTTGCATAACTCCTTTATACGAAAAGTTGGTGGAAAATTTTTCTAAGGACATAATTCACATAGGCCTTTATGCGAAAAGTGGAGAATTCGCATAAGGAGGCATACGAATTTCGTAGAATTCGCATAAGTGTTTCATACGAATCCTTGAACTTTTCGCATAGAAAATCAAGAAATTTTTTCTAAGTGTTGAATTCGTATATCCCTGTTATACGAAAAGTTCATGCGAAGAGCTTAAATTTCAAATTTTTGTTCAAGTCAAGAATTCGCATAAAGTCATATGCGAATTGCTCAGAATTCACATATAACGTCGTGCGAATTCCTCAGATTTCGCTTATAGCGAATTGCGTAGAATTCGTATATCAAATCATGCGAATTGTTCCTTGTATGCGAATTGTGATCTAATTGTGTGCGAATTGCTCAGTTTCTGCGAATTCTGGTGTTATTTCTTGGTGTGCGAATTGGGTTTAAACTCAGTGGTGTGAGAATTCTTGACTTAGAATTTTTTTGGAAATTTATTTTTTTCTGAAAATTATTCTGAATACTGATTTCTTTCAAACTAACAATCATTTTAAGTTCTTATTCTACAGTTTATTTGTAAGGATGACTTCAAGGGATGCTCTTGCTATTGGAACCGATGTCAAGCCACTAGTTTTATTCAAAGGAGAGTATGAACAGTGGAAAGACAAATTCCTGGACTTCATTGACAGAAATGAACTTGGTGACTACATTAGACTATCTTTGAAAGAAGGAGTGATGAAACCTCCAACAAAGATTCATTCTACAGAAGATGATGGAGAAGAGGTGGTAAACGAAGAATATCTGATGGATATAGAGGAATATTCTGAGGAACAGAAGAAGAGACACAAAACTGACATATTAGCTAGATCTTTTTCTACTCCAAGGTATTCCCAGTGAGATCTATGTGAAGATAGATAGTTATAATGCTACTGGAAAACAAATGTGGGATCAACTTGAGAAGATGATGTTAGGATCAAAGATTGGCAATCAGCTAAAAGTTTCAAACTGCCTGAACAACTATGAAGAGTTTAAAGCAAAGGAAGGTGAAAACCTTGAGGCTACTTATGACAGATTTGTTACTCTTCTGAATGTGTTGAGCAAAAACAGAGTAAAGAAATCTCATATTGAACTGAATGTAAAGTTTCTGAGTATCTTACAGCCTGAGTGGAAAAGATTGTTAGTGTATAAAAATTGTTGGAAAGTAAACAACTTTGTAAATTGTATTTGATTTGTTTTTGTAAAAGGCATTGGGCCTATTGGGCTTAATTGTAAAGGGCTTAGGCTTAATGATGTAACAAGGGTATGTAGGTGATATGTTGGACTATAAATAGTCATTAGTGTGTAATAATTGTTTCATATTTTCATAATCAAAGATGTAGTCATTAAACAATTCTCTCTCTCTCTAGATTAGGTTTTCATTTTCTAATAAACAATAAAGTCCTTCTCCTATCCTACCTAATCAATCTCATACATGAATGTCTAGATCTCGGACCTAACAAGTGGTATCAGAGCCTAACGATAAATTCTTATCGAAACGATTATCGGATCTCGACATTTCGTGTTTTTTAGCCCAATCTACATGTAAGTGCTTTCATATCTCATTTGCTCTTGAATATTTTCTCCTTATACGATTACAGATCTACTACAATTTTTGGATTTGAATTTCGTTGAGTTTTGAGGTTTTTCGAATTTTTCGTTCGAAATTTTTGGTGTTCTTCGCGTCAAATTTTTCGATCCGAAATTTTTCTTGCATGAGGCAATTTGATTTACATAGATCTGTTCGTTATCGAATTTCGAGCATTCTACAACTTTTAGATTCGAATTTCGTCGAAAAACGAGCTAGATACGAGCTTCGAAAGTTCGTTCGTCGGAAAATGTAGATCTAACCGGAATCTTGCCGGAAAATTGAGGTTTGAGCTTAAACACTGTCATATCTCGTTCTAGATTTGTTCTACATGTCAATCTTGATTGTGTGATGTATTTTTGAGCAACAAATTCAAGAGATTTCGATCTGTGAACAAGCCTCACCGGAAAAACGACTTCGTCGGAAAGTTACTGTTCACTCGCCGAAAAAACGTGAATTAAGCTTTGAGATTGTCAAATTCTCATTACAAACCTGTTCTACAACGTTTTCTAAGTTGATTGATCGATTTTGAGCATGAAAATCGAAATCAATGGTCTGTGAAATTCATCTCGCCGGAAAACTGAATTGTCGCCGGAAAAAACGCAGATCTCGCCGGAATGTTGCTGCTTATTCGATCAGACCTTGCTTATTTCGTCATATTAATCATTTGGCACGAGAATGGCAACGATTTTTAGCATAAAATCGAAGTTTTGAGCTGTTGGAAAATAGCTCACCAGAAAAAAGTTGTTATCGCCGGAAAAAGTTTGTTACTCACCGGAACTTGTCTGTTACTTTGCCGGAAATGTATTTCTCGATGCTTGATGTTTCATGAAGTTATTAGATGCATAAAGATCTGATTGATCATGATTTTTTTTTTAAAAATTGTAAATAATGTTAACATTTTATGTGGGTTTTTCTATTGGAGAAGATGATGAATAGTAGATTTAACGGACACCGTTATTCCCGTTAGTTTTTCTAACATTTTTTATCCAAATTCAGTTTGTTTGGCCAACAATTGTTCCTCAATCTCCTACCATGTAGTGTGTTCCCTATTGTTCCTTCTTCGAGCATCTCGTTTACGACTCTCAAGTCGAATTCCTACTTGACTCGCGGTTAACGACGGTTCATTTGTTAAAAACTAAGGATGCACTCGGTTTGTCACATCAAATTCACCCGTTATCTTTCTTGTGGGCTTATTGGAACGAGTTGGATTTCAACATTTCAATATGTGTTATCATGCACTTAGTCGAGCTTACGTTGTACATCGGATCCGATTTTAAAGTCGAAAACGAAGAATGAGAGCAACTTTCAAGGGGGAGTCGAGCTTACAATTGTTAATGCATGCACTAAAGTTTTTTCAAGCAAATCAAGTGGGAGAGGAGATTAGAGATTGAAGATGATTTACTTTCCAAAACTTTAGGGGGAGAATGTTAGTGTATAAAAAGTGTTGGAAAGTAAATAACTTTGTAAATTGTATTTGATTTGTTTTTGTAAAAGGCCTTGGGCCTATTGGGTTTAATTTTAAAGGGCTTGGGCTTAATGATGTAACAAGGGTAGATAGGTGATATGTTGGACTATAAATAGTCATTAGTGTGTAATAACTGTTTCATATTTTCATAATCAAAGATGTAGTCATTAAACAATTATCTCTCTCTCTAGATTAGGTTTTCATTTTCTAATAACAATAAAGTCCTTCTCCTATCCTACCTAATCAATCTCATACATGAATGTCTAGATCCCGGACCTAACAAAGATTTACTCGTCAAATGAAGCAGATGAAAGATCTCAATGAGATTCCTTTACATGAAGTTTATGAGACTCTGAGACAGAATGAGGAAGAGGTAGTGGAGATAAGAGATGAAAAGAAGAAAGTTGAGAAACCGATAGCTGATCCAGTTGCCTTGGTGGTTAAGAGAAAGGAGAAAAGATCAGTGAGTCTGAAGAAGAAGAAGGTGGTGGTGTCTGAATCTGATGAAGAGATTATTGATGATTCTGATTCTGATGACGGAGAGAACCTAAATCAAGCAATACTACTGTTGACCAAGGCTTTCCAGAAAGAGTTTTACAAGAAGCCAGTATCAAACAGTCAACGATATTCATCAGGATCAAAGAATTTTGAGCACAAAGAGAGAGTAGAAGGTAGAAGGTTTGAAGAGAAGATGCATGAAGCAAAGAAGTATGGGAATAGGTTTGAGAAGAAGAAAGAGGCTGACCCAATCAAGTGTTATAACTGTGGCATAGTAGGCCATTTTGCTAAAGTTTGCCGAAAGCTAAAAGTTCGCAATTCTGAGTACTACAAGAACAAGATGCTTCTGGCCAAGCAGAAAGAAGCTGGAAAAACATTAATGGCTGAAGATGACTTTTGGATGGATCATTTTGAACCTGATAGTGACATGGAAGAAACTGCCCATATATGCTTCATGGGTCAGAATGTAACTGAAGAAAATTCTGATGAGGATAATACTGAAGAGGTATGTGATATGACTGAATCTGATTTCTTAACTCAAATGCAATCCATGATGATTGAACTTCAGGATTTTCAGTCTAAACTTAAACGCGAAAAAGGTATCATTGAAAAGAAAAACCAAGAAATACTGAAACTCAACAATGATATTGTTGAGAAGAATGTATTGATTGAGACTTTACATAAAAATATTGATACCAGTGCTAGAGAAAAGACTGTAATCCATAATCAATTATCTGAAACATCATCAAAATTCAAACTGTGTGAACTTTAGATTAAAGAGGTTGCTAAAAAGTGTTTATCTTTAAAGAAAGAAAACAAGTCTTTGGTTGAAAAAGTGAGTGTTTTGGAAGAAAAAAATTACACTAAAGGTCAGACTGAACAAACCATTCATCTTAATAAACCAAAAGAGAGTAGTGATTGTTGGGGTATTGGTTACGATAACCCACATTATTTGAAAAAGGGTATTTCTAAAGTGTCTGCTTTATATGATTTTGGTTTTCTAAAATTGGCACCTAAATATCCTGAACTCAGAGTTAAATGGACAAAATCATCAGATGAGGAAGAAGCTAAGGAAGATGAGAAAAGGAAAAATAAAACTAAAATGCAACTTTCATTTCGTTATGAGAAGTTGAACTCTAGTTACAGTTCCAAACAGTCAAAATTTCTTTCTAATGATTATTTTCAAAGCTATTCTACAGAGGAAATGGAGGAAAAACCGATTGAAGGCAAAATTTATGTTCCTCCACTCATTTTAGAAAGTAAAATTTCTGAACTTGAGAACACTCTTGCAGAAGAGAGAATTTTGACTGGACTAGAACAAATGGTATTTTCAACTGTTTTTGTAAACACTGATTTCTCAAATTCTTCCAAAGTTTCTAAGTCAAATGATGTTAATGTTCTGTTTGATGAAGAGTTTGATTTTCTAAACTCTGATGGTTGTTTTCATGATTGTGTTGATCAATTTGAGTTTAATGCAAAACTTCCAGATCATTCTCAATTTATTGTGAATTCCAAAGGTTTACCAAGTGTATTTGAAAAGGGTGAATCATCAACAAAAGTTGATAAACCAGTTTCTGTGAGTACCAAACATGCCAAAGGTAAGAAAAAAAAAGAATAGGCATTCACAGAAACAGATTAACACTGGTAAATCTAGGAAAATACAATCTTTTAAATCTCACAGTTCTAACTTTCAAAATTCATATGTTTCAGATGTGAAAAAGAAAAAGCCTGAAGTGAAATCGGAATGGAGACCAAAGCAGAAAGTTGGAGAGAAATTTGAAACTCAAATTGTCAAAATCCCAAAACAAAATTCTGTTAGTAAGAATGAAAAGACAGTTAAGAGTTTGGAAAGTGCTAATGCAGAGCTGAGAAAGAAGGTGTCAGAGTTGGAACAGAAGACTGCTAAAGACAGAGATGAATTTGAAAAAGAAAACACAAGATTTGCTCAGAAATTGTCATATATACTTTAGTGCATATATGAGATTGTACTCCGATGCATAAATGAGATGATCAACCTTCAAGGGGGAGTACATATTTTTTTCCTGTTGTTAAATATTGTGAATGTAGTATTTCAGGGGGAGTAAATGATTTATGATTACATCTGATAAAAACTCGTTCTTTAAAAAGTTTTATTGCTTTCATGTCTTTACTTTTCAATAAAGTTTGTGAATAAGCCTTTGTACTTTGACGATTTTTGACTAATTGCAGATTTTGAGGGGGAGCTTACATGACAATATCAATCATGACTTTTGAGCTGACTTTATGAGATTTAAGATGAGCGTAAGGATTATTCTAACCTTAATCTCATACATATTTGAAAGATGGACGACTTTCAGATATGAAAACAATTTGCTTAAACGTTCAAACCACTTCTTATTCTTAAAATGATTTCATGAGTTTAGAAGTGTGATTTTAAATGTTTTCATATTATGAGCTTCATTGTTAAACAAACCGTGTGTTTTCAAAGATTAATACTTGTGTATTATCTTTTCCATATACTATCAAGTATTCACACATACTGGTTTAGTATCTTTATTGACTAAGTTCTTACCATGTCTCAAATTTGAAACTAATTTTCGATGGTAAGACACCCCGTTTGAATTTCATTGATATTCGAGCGTTGATTCATTCAAAACGTTTCTTTCAAGAATGTCTATAATTGTTCTTATAGACGAAATCCAATTTTTCATGACCTAAGCTTTTATTGGCAAATCATTCTTATTTGATCTGATTGTATCATTATCAGATTCTCAAAACACTTCACTTGAATTCGTTTCATTCGTTCAATTTCATTGTTTTGAGAAATCTTAATTGTACAAAATCTCACACATTGATAATGTGAAGCATACATACACTGACTATGATACCTTGTGCTTAATTGTCAAGATAATCGTTGAGCAACATATTCTTTTAGGACAAATTGCATGGGATCAGTGTGAGGACTTAACAGAACTTCTATGGATTCACGTTAACCAGTGTTTCCTACCCAAGAAGTTAATCTTGAGTGATCGAGAGGCGAGGAGTCAATATCTGAGTGTGGGTATGAGTGATGAGATAAAATGAAAAGAGAGTTTGGTTAAAAGTGAGCTCAATATTAAAAAGAAAGAGGGTGAGAGATCAGAGTTAAAAGAATATCAGAACTCTATACCAAATTTTTTCTGAGTCGGGCAGCCAAATTACTGTTGTTTCAAAATTCTTCGTGAACATCATTGAAACAGGAAACTAGCCCATGACAACTCTTGTTTAAAACCCCACCAGCTACTCATCTTTTTCTTAAAAAAAAAAAGATGTTTCAATTTTCTTGGGGATGCATCACATAATCTATCTGATTTTCATTTGGAAAATCTGGATATTGAAAAAGAAGGAAGTCTGCCCCACCTTCGCATTTCGATCATGCACAATTGAGTCTGTGTAATACTGTTGTTGTCTCATTGGTTTACACATTTTTGAGCCTAATTGATAAAGCAATCATCATGCTTAATTCTTTCATACACAAGAACGTACACACAGGACATTCGTTTTTTCTGTCTAAACGTTCATAGTTTAACCTTGTGTTATTCGATGATTGAATGGATAACCTGGGGATTGAACATCAAAAATCTCCTTTCCAATGTGTATTTGTTACACAGTAGATTCATGCTACTGACAGACATTTTTAACTGCTTCATTTGTTGATTCAGGGTTACATTCCTATTTGTCTGAATTTGAAAAGATTCGGATGAATACATTATGAATTGGTGGATGATCAGAGGCTCATATGAAAAGATCATGGTCAGAATTTGTTGACATTTCTTAAAGTTGTTTTGATGATTTCTATGCTACATCATCAAAAAGGGGGAGATGGTCAAGAAATGTTTGAGATGGAAAGGAAATTAAGGGAGAAAGAATTTCAAGAAGTATGGTTTGAAGAAAATTCGTTGCAAGAATTTGTCAAGAAATGTAAGTTGTGGGAAGATTGCACATAATTGAAAGAGAAAGTTCAAAGGATTCACAATGTTCGTTGGAATTTACTGAAATTTTTCTTTGAAGATAATTTGCTGAAGCAAAAAGAGCTAAATCTAAAGATAATTTCTTTTCTGAAGTCTGAGAAAGGTTTTATTACCTTGGGGGAGATTGTCATAGTTCTTGATGAGCATTATCACAGACTTTGAAGAGATTACAAAAAGTTCTGAAGACAGTTAAAAAAAAGAAAGATTGATTTTGAGCAAAAGGGGAGATTGTATAATTTGTGATAAAGGGGGAGATTGTGCTTCATTGCTAAATTGCTTTCTAAAGATGATAATTGTTGAAAGAAATTTACAAGGGGGAGATTGTATTGCATATCTTTTTAAAGATGATCTTGAATCCAAAGGGGGAGATTGTTAGTGCACAAATATATTGGATACAAGATCATGAAGATGAAAGGTGAAAGTCAAGTCAAAAGCTCAAGTCAACTCTTATGCTAAAGTCAAAGTCTTTGTAATAAAGGTCAAAGTCAAAGTGTTTTGTCTTGTAATTAGTGTTAGAGTATAAATAGATTTTTGTTAGTAGACTCATTAGGCTAGGTGTGAAACAGATTTGTACGCGTTTTGTTTTAGAGAGAGAAATAGTAAGAACATCGTATTGTAAACAAATTTGGATTGAAATAAAATTTGTTCAATTCATAATCTTTGTCATCTTGATCTGATTGCACGTATTGTGGGACACACATTTACTGTTAGTGATACTGATGTAATTGGTAATTTTGCTTCTCATAAAACAAAACTTGTGTTTTCTTACAAGACTTACTCAATAAAGCAATTGCTCCAATTATCTCCGTCTACTAATAAGTCTTCCACATATCGTTGAAATGATTTTGTATCTCGACAATATTCTGATAATTGGTTTGGATCATATCATGTCTATTCTAATAATTCTGTTTCAAAAGTTTTTCAAAAGATCAAAGGGTCCAAATTCAAATGGATGCCAAAATCATGTGCTAACTTGCTAGGACCCATCTATAAATGTGTACCTAAACCTGTTGTTCCTTGATTTCTCATGTGGTACTTGGATTCTGGTTGCTCCAAGCATATGATCGGGCAGAAAGATATTTTATCTAATTATACAGAGAAATTCTGCAGGAACGTCAGATTTGGGAATGACCAGTTTTCACCAATCTTGGGATATGGAGATGTCGTGCAAGAAAATGTAACGATTAAGAAGGTGAGCTACGTTGAAGGATTAAGACACAACCTATTCAACATTAGTCAGTTATGTGACAAGGATTTAGAGGTGAATTTTAAGGCCAAGCGATGTTGCGTTAGAACTAAACATGGTAAAGAACTTTTGGTCGGGACGCGGAAGTCAAACCTCTACACGATCAATCTGTCAAAAGTCAAGACTGATAATGCGGTGTGTTTACTTTCTAAAGCCTCCATGCAACAAAGTTGGTTATGGCATAGAAGGCTATCTCATATCAACTTCAGATACATCAACAAGTTGGTGACTGGTAATTTGGTTAAGGGTTTACCTGAGCTGAAATATGTCAAAGAACATCTGTGTGCTGCATGTGAGAAAGGTAAGATGAAAAGAGCTTCTCATAAGACTAAGCCTGAACTGAGCACAAGTACTCCTTTAGAACTGATGCATATGGATCTCTGTGGTCCAATGCGAACTCAAAGCATAAACGACAAGAAATACGTCTTGGTGATTGTTGATGATTATTCAAGATACACTTGGGTCGAATTTCTAAGATCAAAAGATGAGACGCCCGATGTCATCATCTCATTCCTAAAGACCGTTCAAGTGAACTTGCAGAAGACAGTTAAGCTTCTCAGAACTGATAATGACACAAAATTCAAGAACAAAACGGTTGACGATTATCTCGAATCGGTTGTGATAACTCATCAGTTTTCTGCTGCCAGAACTCTGGAACAAAATGGGGTAGTTGAACGACGAAATCAGACTCTTGTCTAGGCTACACGAACGATGCTGAGCCATTCCGATCTACCTTTATTTTTGTGGGTCGAAGCTGTCTCAACTGCATGTTAGATGCAATCTATGTTGCAATTGACAGAGTGAAGCAAACCAAAAGAAATCCATGCTTTAAGAAATTGATGTTCATATAACAGAGAGGAGTAAACCAAAAGAAATATATGTTCGTTGTATTTATACTTGCCATGTTTTGTTTACATCGACAATTTAATCGATCAATGCTTAACACCAGAGGTGTAAAAATAGAACATACGCAGCAGATCGATTGAACAAGACTAGTGCTTCATTTTGGTAACTGCTTGCAACAAGTGGTTGAACTTAACCACAACCGACAAATGTTGCCTTTATGTCATTTCACCAAACAGTTTGAGGGTGTCATCAAGCTTAGTAATCTTTTGAGACATAGTAATCTTTGGAGATCATTCAGTATATCATTAAATCTCTTGTATGAATCATACAGTGATTCATATAGCTTAACCTTAAATGTTTCATAAGATCCAACGCAATTATTTAATTTGTTCTGTAAAGCTTCGACACCTCTGTCCATCTGTGATTCCACTTCATCCTAGGGGTGCTCAAAATTCTGACCAACCTGACCAACCCAACCCGACAAAAACCAAAAAAGTCAAATCGAGGTAACCCGAGATATAGTTGATACAAAATTAGGTCAAACCGCATCTATCGGGTTAGAATTGGGTTAGGGTAATTTGAACCCAACCCAACCCAATGAACCCAATGCATTTATATACTATAGATTTAATATGAATGTTAAATTATATATATATATATATATATATATACGTTAGACATTAGACCAACCCGTAGTTAGTTATATTCAAAATTATATTACAATTTCAACCGTAATTTTATTTTCTTATTCACATGAACCTTCAACTTTTTTTGAGTTTGTTAGTTTTTTTGGTATGTTCTCATTTCTATTTTATTTCGTTCAAACACAAATGTTTATCTAGATTATAAAGTAACATATGAAAGTTTCAACCCGACCAACCCAACCCGTACGGTTTGGGTTGGATTGGGTTGGGTTGTAGTTTTAATTAGGTTGGGTTTGGTTGTGATGTCTTCAAAATGCAAACATTGGGTTGGGTTGTTCAAATGCGTTCAACCCGACCAATCCAAACCATGTGCAACCCTACTTCATCCCACATATCCTTGGCAGATTTAAAAAATCTCATTCAGTAAAGTCGTTGTTAATAGAGTTAAAACTCTTTTGCCATGGATGCCTTCTTATTTTCAACATCAGTATAATCTTTCTTATATTTTCTAATCTTTGAAGCTGGAATTACCGGGGTATCTTTAGTTCTTGCAACAACAGGAGTTTCAATAAATGCTTCATAGTGACCTTCAATAATCGATTTCATCAAGTCCTTGTAAATGTGGTCTAAGAATTGAATCATCCTTATCCTCCATTGATGGTATCCCTTGTAAAACAGAGAAGGGGGTATGGTTTTGGAACTAATACGAATGACTTCCTTCGACATTTTCTTTAGATTTGAGAAAATAATTCGACTGAATTGGATAGAAATTTCAAAGAATTAGTCAAGATTGATCAAAATTCAAAACATAATCAACTGATCAAGATTAATCAAGAACAATCTAGATCTAAAAATAAGCACCAAAATCTTTCAATTCTTTAGTTGTAGGTTGTGATACCAATTGATGGTCGTAGAGATTTAAAGAACAAAGTAATTAATCAAGAATATAGCAATAGAATAATCAAGAACACATAATTGGACCAAGGAAGTCATATGTCATTGATCTTTAATAAAGGTTACAAGCTCTAAGAAAATATTCTAGAGAGAGAAAGTTTGCAGTTGAATCTTACTAGATATATATATCAAGGTTAGTTACAAACTCTCTAGAAACACAAACAATATATTCAACAAGTACAGAAGCCATATTAAAATCACATGCCATTGAAATACAAACTAATAGAAATAGGACACACGTGTTCTAATATCCTAGAGTCTTATGAACTTGAGCTCTTCAAGGCTTGTTGGAGTGTAGAGTTAAATTAATAAGATCTTCTACCGGATTTCCACTAAGTTCCCAAGTCTGAGTAGACGTACTCGAACTTGCTTCCGAACTCTGACTCTTCTTATCATGCAAACTCTAAGTGTACTAGCCGAACTCTGAGTTAGAACTCGACCCTTCACTTACTCGAACTATGAGTCTTCTATATTCGAAGTTTGACTCTTATAGTATCTGAACTCTGAATGCTCTTAGTTAGACTTAACATTTAGCATTATTCGGCTACACTCAAATCTCTGAGTTTGAGCACTCAGATATCTGAGTCTTCTATACACTTATAATATTTACAAACAGTCACTTCCGTGATCCTACATATGTACATTTGACTCTACAGGTTTTCCATGCTAAAATATGTATATTACATATGTGCTTTTTTGTTTGTTTCTTATTTATGATTTTGTGGGTTGATTATGATTGCATTTAGTATACCCTATTTTTTGTATCCTCAAAGGTTCACATAAGTCAGGAAATGTTTTGTCAGACCAAAGTTATTATGCATTTATTGTTACCGTTGTGTTGTATTTCCCATCAGAGTGGTATAAGAGCTTTTGGTTATTGTTTTGGGTTAGACTTGTTTGAACAAAGGAATCTAATACAAGTAGGATGATAAATCTAAATGGTTCTAATTATCATGTTTGGAAAGGAAAGTTGGAAGACTTTTTGTATGTGAAAAATTATTAGTTGCATGTCTTTTCAACCGACAAACCTAAAAATAAAGCAGATGCATAGTGAAATATTTTGAATAGACAGGTTTGTGGATATATTTGCCAATAAGTAGATAATCATGTTTGAACCATATTAGTGGGGAGACTCATGCTCGTACTCTATGGAACAAGCTCGAGCAGTTATATGCTCAAAAATCTGGGAATAATTAATTAGTTATATCTTGAGAATGTATCTTAGACTTCATATTTATAGGCGTCAGTCTTCAAAGTCAAAGCATAAGCCAATAACAAAACTCCACATGGAAAGTGTTTTAACTAAATTTAGGCGGGAAACATTCAACAAGGACTTTGTGACTTCAGTTATGATTTAATGTTGATGACCTTTGGGAGGATGACTCAGAGGATGCGTTTGTCTCTAGATGAACTAATCAAAAGTAGGAATTGCTTATGATCCTTCTGATCAACAGTTCTGAGGATCTCTAGAAAGTATTGTTAATGCCAAAAATTACCCAAAAGATAACTTAAGGTTGGTGTAGAGCTTTTAATAACGAAAGTAAAGGAACCGTCGACAAATCGTATGACAAAAATTAAATAAAAGAAAAGGCACAATAATTGGTGATGCGGAAAACCCCGTTGAGGGTAAAAACCATGGACGATAACAAAGATCGTCAATTCACAATGGACGTCAAATAGGGACGTCATATTTTAGGAGTGATCGAGAGTACTTTTTGGATAAAAATTCACAAGTCACGACCGACGCAAGAAAACCAAGCGTTTCCAATCTTAAGAAAACTCTTGTAGTAAGATAAGGTTCTGAAGACCAAATACACCAATGACTCTGGTCACCACTTATGGCGATGGTCGTAAGTTTCTCACGACTTACGACCAAAAGTCCCCTGTCGTCAAAAATCGTGCGACCTTCGTAGGGTATATAAAGACCGTGACTTATTTATTATCAAAAGAACGTTTTTCTTTATGGCTCTTTATTTCAGGTTAAACGCGCATTTATGAGCAAACGGTCATAACGGAAAAGCATCAACACGATCAATCATTACCTAGACCGTTGGACATTAAATGCTCATTTATGGTGTCTCAAACTATATATACAAGCCATGTTGAGCTTAAAGAAGAAAAAAACACATCTGACATCTGAGACACACAACATTCAAGCGTACGAAAGCAACTCAAGTTTTTCTCTAAAACAAGAACTCTCGACGAAGTGCTCCACTTCACGATGTTTGGGTAAAAATTTCACAAGTCACGACCGAGGCAAGAAAACCAAACGCCTCCGATCTTAAGACCAATCTTGTATTAAGATAAGGTCCTGAAGACCACGCACGTCGGCGACCCTGGTCTATTGTTCCAGTTTCTAGAAATCTAATGATACTTAGATTATCAAAAACATCTTCTTTTATTGATCACAACACTTACAGAGAATAATATACCTATTTTATGCATTTGACTATAAGCTCTATGTGTGTGTTTGACAGTGTTCTTACTCCAAGTTCGCGTGTGTGAGAGATATGACTAACTACACTATGACTTTGCTATTTATATGGTCAACATGACCTTAGCAAATAGTCAACAGTTTACAACATTTACAATATGAACATACACACTTTACAACACTTACATTTCAGACCCTCCTTTTAATCTTGAATACAATTTAGCTCTAACAATATCCCCCTTTGGATTCAAGATTAAATTTTTTTTGACATTAATCTTCAGGTCTTCTTTTCTCAGAAAAATCTTCATCAAATAATCTTTCACGACTTTGACATCTTCAAAACTTTGACAGTTTGATCAAACTTTGATAGCGCTTTCACATTAATCTCCCTTTTTGGATTCCTTGATTACTCTTGACAATCTTCACCTTTGATTACAACAATGCAATAAGCTCTTCAGAAAACATTATCAGCTTGACTTTGCTTTCTCATTCTTGTACTCTCCCCCTTTGTAACATCTTGCTTGACTTTCGCTTAAAAATGGTTCTGACTTTGAAATCTCTAATTATCTCCCCCTTTCTGATAAGATCAACTCTAATCTGACTTTGAAATCTTGAAATTCTCCCCCTTTTTGATGAGTTATGAGAATCATAATCATCAAAAACATTTCAATGTCAGCTCTATCTTTTAAATCATCTCCCCCAAATAGCAAGTTAAGCGCAATCTTCATGAAGAATAGAAGCAATCTCCCTTTTTGGTAAGATGTGAACAATCTCCCCCAAAGAATAATATGAACATACTTCGTCTGATATGATAATTTGCCGTCAATTCATAAGATGTATTTATCCGAATCTTTTCAAATTCAGACAAATTAAGAATGGTAATCCTGAATCAACGTATGAAACAGTTAAAATACCTGTCAGTAACACAAAGTTACTAAGTACAATGAATGTACTATATAAGGAGCTTGGGTGATGTTCACAATCCAGGACTTCCATTCAATCATCAAAAAACACAAGGTTAATCTATGAACGTTTTGACAGAAAAATGAATTTTTTGTGTACTTGTGCTTGTGTATGAAAGAATTAAGCACAATGATTACTTTTAATAAGAAGGCTCAAAGTTATGTAAACCATTGAGACAACAATAGTTATACATAGACTCAATGTGCATGAGAAAGGGTCGAAGGTGGGGCAACTTTCCTTCTTTTTCAATATCAACATCTTCCAAATGAAGATCCAATAGATGATGTGCTGCTTCTCCTTAAAAATTGAAACATTCTTTTGTTGAGAAAAGAATGAGTAACTGGTGGGGTTTTAATGCAAGAGTTGGCATGGACTAGTTGCCTGTTTCAATGTCATTCACGAAGAATTGTGAAACAACAGATTATACGGTTGCCCGACTCAGAAAAAGTTTGGTGCAGAGTTTATTATTCTTTTACTCTGATCTCACACCCTCTTTCTTTTTAACATTTGAGTTCACTTATAACCAATCTCTCTTTTTCATTTTACCTCAGCACATACCCACGCTCAATTCTTTTGACCCTTCTCCCCTCAATCACTCAAGGATTACTTCCGGGGTAGGAAACACTAGTTAACGTGAATCCATCGAAGTCTTTTAAGCACTCACACTGAATCCCATGTATTTTGTCCTAAAACGAATGTGTTGCTCAACAGTTAACTTGACAATTAAGCACAAGAAATCATTATCAGAAATATATGCTCATGAATAATATGAATGAAATTTGAGCAATTTGAACATTCAAGGTCTCTCAAAACTGTGAACATTTATGATCATTCAATTTCATGGTGTTGAGAATCTGACAATGATAAAATCAGATCAAATATCATGAAGAAAAATGAAATAGGGTATCAAAGAACGTACATTTGTTTATATGAACAATATATAAACATATTATCAATGAGAGCACATTTCAAATAGAAATGACGTCTGATCTCAAACAACATTGAATACAATCGGGAGTATTACCATCGAAAGATTTATCTTTTGAGACATGGTAATAACAAAGTCAATGAGAATGTACTGAACCGATGTGTGTATGAATACTTGACAATATATAGACAAGATAATACACAAGTATTGATCTTTTGGAAACACAAGGTTAGATAAACATGAAAGTACTGATATGAAAAACATTTAAAATCACACTTTGAAATTCATAAAACATTTGAGAACACGAAGTGGTTTGAACGTTTAAGAAAACAATTTTCACTAGCGAAAGTTGTTCGTCTTTCAACAAGTGATAGAGTTTAAGAATTTAGAAATATATACCTTTAGCGTAGAAATTCTCAACTCCCCCTAAAATGAATAGTATTTTGTATGCATCCTTGACAAAAACCTCAGATACTCCCCCTCGGTATCATTAAAGATCGGGTCATGATTTGTTTTAATCAGAAACCATGCTTTGATCTTTGAAGATAGAGTCCTGATCTGTACATGATTAGAAGTCATTGTTCTTTCTCCCTTTAGTCTTTAGGTGCTTGCAACACAAATTTAGCTTTTGGTACCCACTGGTATTTGGGACCTGGTTTGTTAGTTGCAGTTCTATTAGGAGAGATGTAGTAAGAACCATACCAGTTATCCACATAATCTTTGCAAACAAAATCATTTGTACCACAGTAAGAACAATTAATTTTCTTATGTGCTAACCTGATCAATTGATTAACAGTACAAACAAGATCAAGTTTGCCAAAAATTTTACCTTTCGAAATATTGTTCTTCTTTGCACTCGATGTATGCACAAATGATTTAGGTTCCTTCTTCTCTTATGAGGATCCTTTCACTCTCCAAATCCATTTTTCTTTGTCTTTCTCATCTTTCCTTCTCCAAAATATTTTCTGCTGAGACTTGTTCTTCTTGATGTTACCTGAACCATCAATAGATTTGTCATAGAAAAGGTTAGAAGGGCGAATATGTTCTTTATGTTTAGAAGTATGATTATCATTTGCATCAAACAAAGGATTATTAGAAACATTTGTAAAAATTGAACTTGCAGCTGATTTGAATGAACATTCTAATGCAACTGGATGATCTCTCGGTGATTGAATAATTTATTTTGGCGTCTTTTGCTCAGTCAGCTTCACCTTGAATATGATATATTCAAGTTCTTTGATCTCTGAAGATAAACTGTTTCTTTCCTTTGAAATTAGATCAAACTTCTTGTGCAATTCAGACTTCGTCTTCTTCTCCTTCAGAATAGTTGATGATAGCTCAGATAATTTTCCTGTCAACTTCTGTATTTCAGCCTCAAACACTTTCCTTTCCTCTTCAAAATCTTTCTTTACATTAATTCTTTGATCAAATATTTCTTTGAATAATCCGACACTCTTCTTTTCTGTGAACTTCTTCTCTTTCTCGAACTTATCTCTTTCCATAATGATCACTTTCTCAAAATCTGACACTTGTTGAGAAAGTTTGGAACATTTGAGTTCAATGGATTTCTTTTCTTCAAATGACTTCATTGAAAAGTCAGAAAACTTTTGAGCATAAGCTTTTCTTTCTCTTTCAAACTCTTCTCTTTCTTTCTTTGACTTCTTTTCATCTTGAAATATATGTTCTTTCAGTTCAGTAATCTTCTTCTGAAGCTCAACATTATCTCTTTCCAAATCCTTTCTTTTCTTTTCAATATTCTTTATCTCCTCTTGAGCTCTTGAGTTGTTCATCTCTTTTGTGGCTTTTTTTAAGCATGTTTATTTCAACTTCAAGACTGAACACTCTATCTCTTAACTTGTCTGTTTCAGAGAAGATTTGTGAATTTGTCTTTCTCAGCCCATCACAGGTTTCTCCAACTATATTTGCTCTTCTTCTAAGATCATCAAGCTCTTTTTATGTCAACTCCTTCTTTGACCATGTAGAATTTGCATTTAGTCCTTCAAACTTCTTCAACTTGGTTTGAAGATTAGAAATCTCTTTTTCTTTTGATTCAATGATCCCTGCAAAATTGATTTTGGAGTTAGCAACACAATTTGAGCAAATAAAATCTTTTTCTAAAACTTTAGAATTATCTTTCAATTTAATGATCTGAGCCTGAAGAGATGAATTCTGAATTTTCAGATTCTTATTTTCAGCTTCAAGGGCTGGAATCTCTGGCATATAAGCGATAGCACAATCTCTTTTTCTCAAGACAGTATTTCCTTTCTCGTCAGTGTAAGGCATCTTGATATTTATAAAATATAAGCTTGAAATGATCATTAACAAAAACCGGAAACTTTAATCACACTCAGAAATATGTCCCCCTTCGCAGACTTAGCACGGGGGTCCCGCTAAGTCTCATATTGCTAGAAACTTTATTCACACTTAGAAAAAAATTTGACATATAAATCTCATATTGCAGCTTGATATCTAAAAAAAATTAGCTAGAAATGATCGTTAGTCAGAAAATCAGAAAAATCAACTGTTAAAATAACAGAAAAATCACTCAAAAGTTATGCTAAGTACATAATTCGTATGACACTCACACACCACAATTCGCATGCAACAATTCGCATAAGCAAAGGATTAGAAAACTTCACTTTTTGCATGTAGCATTATGCGAGTTCCAACTTTTCGCATAAAGCTATGTGTGAGTTCTGCACAATTCGCATATACAAGGGTACGAATTCTGAACTTTTCGTATAAATGGCTAACACTGAGATGCGAATTCCTCCCTTAGAAAAATTTCAAGGCTTGAACAATTCGTATCGATACGAATTCTTCCCTTAGAAAAATTTTCACTCTCAGATGCGAATTCTTAGTTTTTCGTATAAGCTTTCATGCGAAATCTGGACTTTTCGTACAACACTGTGATGCGAATTCCAGAGAATTCGTATGAGACTCTTATGCGAATTCTGTCCTTCAAATCATTTTTCACACTGAATCATGCGAATTCTTCATCATGCGAGTTCTTCGTGCGAGTTCTTCAAGAAATGTGTGAATTATGTAGATCTTGAGCTTTTTCTAAAAATCCAACTTAAATCCACCCAAATCTTGAAATTAGACTCTGAAACTTGGTAGAATGAATCACTATATCATCGAGAACAACCCTATAGCATGAATTTCTTCAAGAACAACCATGATTAAAGAAATCGAATCTTGAACAGTCCGAAAATAAAAAGTTTTCAGAAAAAAACAATATCATTCCAATTCACCCATAATTGTTGTTTAATTGATTTACCAATCCAAATGAAAAATATTCAGTGTCAATGAACGATCACATTATAATAAAATTCACAATTAAAACATCACAAATTCAAGATTTAGATCGATAGAACAGTAGACTCGTGAACAGTGACTTTTAAAAAAAATTCGATTTTTCTTTCTTTTCTGATCTAGCTCTGATACCAATTCTTCAACTTTGACTTCTTTGGCTTTGTATTCCTCTTCAACATCACTGGCTTCTCCATCTCTCAGTATCTGTGTTATTCCATGATCGTTCTAAATCTTAGAGAGAGAAAGTAGAGAGAGAAAATATATGAGACGTGAAACTGTGTGTATATTCAATATGAGCTCCAAAGTTACAAACAACAAAGCCACAAGGGACTTAAATACCCAAGGCCTAAACAGATACAGAAAAGCAAGCAAAACAGCTGTTAAGACCACAGATAATAAATACAATGATTACTATAAAATATGACTTAACAATCTCCCCCTTAGTAATCATTGGCGCTCTGGTCTTCTATGTAGGTTGTTACACCCGTCTTCGAAAACAAAAACAGACCTTTTAAACGACTTAGCGAAGCTTCTTGACTAATTTTTTTTTCTTCATAGCATCTTTCAATCTATGTTGCCTTTGCTGCCTTGACAAGATTGGACCAGTTTGTAATAAACTTGAAGGAACAATCGGTTTATCATCTTGTGCTCTAGACGACACACCTCTTTCAAATGTACTCGAATGAACTATGGTGGTCGGAGCTGAAACAGCAAAAGGACTAGAATAGCTGAAGAAATTAGAATTTTGAGCAGATAAACTTTGAACTCTTTGTCTTCTTCTCTTTAACTTCTCCCCCTCATGACCTTGATGATCTGAATCAACTTGGTCATGTCTATGCTGGAGAAGAGACATCTTCAGATCTGCAAGATTGAGTCGAAGAAGCTAGGAGGGGCAAATCTGACTTGAAATTATTCACCTGTTGAGCTCTTTTACTCCCCTATACAAATGCACTTTCCAATGTATTCACTTTAAGTACTCCCCTCGAAATGATACTTATCAGATATTCTTTTAGAATTTTCTCACTCCCCCTTGAAATATGTACAGATCCACTTACACAGATATGAGAACACAATTATCGAAACATCAATGTAGAAAGAAAAATATAATGAATATATATTTTGAAACAACTAAATATATAAAATTTTAAACACTATACAAATTAAATTCTACTCAGTAAAATATACAGATTAATCAATCAATTGAAATCAAGTGTATGTTTTTGGATACAGATACAAGTTTGATTGCATATCAAGTTAATACATGTTCAGTTTCAAAAACTTTCATCAATCTATTCAGTGTGCTAGCATGCGAACTTCGATTAGCTTCAAGAAAATGCAAATCTAAAAGAAATATAATAGAGAACTTTGCCTTTACTCACACTAAGCTGTCAAGAATTAAGACTTTCACAAATTTATAGATTTATGGCAACTCAAACATATCACCAAGTAGCATGAGATGTGTGCTCATTGGCATCTTTTAGCATTGTGCACATTGGCATCTTCACATGATTGTGCTATTTGGCATCTTTTAATCTTGTGCACACTGGCATCTTTTAATCAAGAAGTTTAGTAAGTAAAGAACATGTCGTAAACGTAACTTTCTATCTGATCCTATTGCAGGATTTGGGTCAGCCGCTCCCAGACCAGTTGGCCTTAGGGGACTAGATGTCAAGCACCCCTTGGAACTTACTCTCCCAGACCAGAAAGGCTACATCGACACATCCTAAACCCATTCATACTAGTAGAACATGACTTTCGATCTGATTCTATAGAAGGATTTGGGTTCGATCACTCCCAGACCAATTGACCTTAGGGGACCAGATGACAAGCATCCCACAGAACTTACTTTCCCAAACCAGAAAGGTCACAGGTACAAACTTTTAAACTTAGAGATTTCTGTATTTTATATATTTAATTCATCTCAATCACTCGGTTTTACATCTAAGTGCTTAGCCTATATTTTCATTACGATCCATAATTCTGACTTTTTAGGTTTTCTAAGCATTGTAAACTATAAATATTCCGAATGACACAACTTGAAAGCATTCTCAAAATTTCTAACATGTTTTGCTGACCTTTCGATTTTTGTTAGACTTGAAAATTGAACAGAAAAAACTTAGATATAAACAAAGCAACTTGAAAATTTATCCTAGACACACATTTTTTTCAAACGAAAGAATAATTGTAAAAAATTTACTTTATAGAATAAAATATGTGTAGATTTAAACTTTTAAATTCAACATGCCGATATTTGAAAACAGAAAATTAAATCGTTTTTCATTTAAGGATTTTGTAAAAATATTGGCAAGTTGATATTTAGTTAGAACAAAATATAATTCAATAATACCTTCTTTCACATCATTGTTAATGAATGTGGTACCGCATATCTATGTGATTGGGTTGCACTTTTCAGGTTCTTGAAAAGCTTGATATAACTTGAACAACATCACTGTCAGAGATAGATGCAGCAGAATTTGTAGTAGATGCGCTCACAGTTTCTCATAAGTCGAAAAGCAAAACACATTGAAGGGCGAGTCCTAAACTGAGATGTTTAGAAGTCGAACTACGTTGAAGTACGGGTTCTAAGCTGATTTACTTAGAAGCCTTCTTTCTCTTACTCCCCCTTGACATTAGGTGCCTGCAACTCAGAATTAATCTTTGGTTTTGGTACCCACTTGTATTTGGGTCCATATTTGTTAGTTGCAGTTCTAATGGGAGTAAATTTGTTAGATTTAACAAATAAAGCATGAGAAAAATTATCAAAATAATGAACATATTCATCAGTAGAGGACGACGCATAATCATCTGAACTAGAACTAGAAGAAAAATATGAGACATCTTTTGCAATTCGAATCATTTGCTTTATTGAGTATTTTAAAATTTTATTACAAACAGCAAATGAATCACTATGACAAAGAGTATCGTCACATTGATTCTTAACAGGCACAGATTCATCAGACTTCTGCTTGACCCTCCATATCTTCCTTGTAGACCTTTTCAAAGTCCGATCTGAAAAATTAGAATCCCAAGAATTAGAATTTTCAAAAATGACAGAATCTTTCTTCTTTGACTTCTTTGACCTTCTTCTTTTATGCTTTGGTTTATAATAATCATCATTTAGCGTAAAAGATTCATCAAGAATTTTCGATTTAAGATTTAAGTCTGAAGAAACAATTTTACCTAAGAAGCCCAACTGATCAGACAATAAACCTGAACTTGCCTCGGAGTCAGAAAATTTTTCAGGAAAACATAAGTCTGGATGAACTTTGCGCGACCCACTGGTGGCGCAAACTGCACTTTGCGCTACCAGCTTTTGGCGCAAACTGTCAGTTTGCTCGACCAGTGGTTGGCGCAAACTATGACTAATTGGAACTTCATGCATACTTTCCTTAGAATCAGTAGAAAATCCAGAAGTAATTTTGTCTTCAAAATCTTGTTTTTGAGAAATTAAATTTTCTTCAAAACTTGATTTCATAATGAAGAGAAATAAATCGTTTTGAAGTTCATTTTGAATACTTTGATCTTCCATTTTAACTTCAAGATTAATGATTTTGCCTTCTAACACTAATGGGGGAATATATCTCTTAGAATCATAAGAAACTAGAGATATATTTTCCTTATTAGCATTAATAGCATATATATCGAAATAATCGTTTGGTAATGAAGTATTAATGGAAGATGTAATATTTAAAGCATTTTGAGATCTTCTGGACTTCTTTGATTTTTCAGGAGTATATTTTGCATTTTCGCTAGTATAAACAAACGGAAGTTCCATTTTCTTGTTGTTCATCCTTTTCTCATTTTCGATTTCTAAAACTTGCTTTTCATTCATCCAATCAATTTTGAATTGAGGAGCATATCTAGCAAGATTTAGATAATCGAATTTATATAAAGTGGGGGATTTTTCTATAGCATTGTCTAAACAATGAGGATTTTCAAAACCAAGTCCCCATCTTTCCTTTATAGATTTATAACTCCTCGGTTTGTGCATAAATATTGTTTGATCAGTCTGATCTCTCAAATATAATTTTTCTTCCAACTCAGTTATTTTATCAGAAAAAATTATCTTTTAATTTGGTCATTTCCGTCAAAGAATTAAGATAAGTTTGATTTGAAATTTCCAAGTCATCCAATTTCTTTTGAAAGTTCTCTTTTGTATGACTCAAAATTGATTTTTCATCTTTCAAAGAAATTTGGAGTTTTTCAATCAAATTTGACTTTTCTTGATTTATATGTTTTTCAGATAAAAACTTTGAACGTAAGTCATGTAAAGCAGTTATAATGACGTTCATTTGCGATGAAATAAATTTGTAATAAAATTCAGAAGGTACCTCAGATTCTTTAGTTGAATCGTCATCATCATCATCACTCTGATCATCTCCTATGAAGCACATAGTAGCAGTTTCCACATTGTCAGAGTAATTGTTAGAGCATAAATCTGTTGGATACAAGATCAAGAAGACTGAAGGTCAAAGATCAAGAAAGTCAAAGCTGAGAAAGTCAACTCTCATTAAAGTCAAAGTCTTTTGTAATAAAAGTCAAAGTTTATTGTATTTGTATTTTGTTTTTAATTTCCTTGTATTTTAGTTGTAGATATAAATAGCTTTGTTTTTCTGTTTTTAGTAGAAGTAACTAACAGAATACATTTGAGAGAGAGAGAAATCTGTAGAGAGAGAGAGAGAGAGTTCTAGAGAGAGAAAGTTTGTAATCTTGGAATTTGAAAGTGAAATCAAACAGGTAATTTGATTGAAATTTTGTTTGTGTTTGATTGATTGTGTTTAGGAACTAGAAACAGGGAATAACAATTGGTATCAAAGCAGATTCAAAAGTGAAATCAGATCAAGAAACAAGTCGACACTGTGTTCTTGAATATCCAGATCGATTTTCGAATTTTTGTGTGAATTAGGAGTTGAAATCATTCAGGTGTTGTTCGGAAAGTGTAATTGATAGAGTTTGTTTAGTTAATTTCATGAATTGCACTGTAATTCTCACGAATTTGTGATTTTTGTTGAGTTTTGAGTCACGAGTTCTTGAGCACTGTAAATCGCATCAAAATGTTACAATTTGAGTTTGTTTTTGTAGTTATTGTATTGTAATTAGTTCTAGTATTGTAATCGATCATTCATACAAAGTTTCAAGCCAATTGACAAAGGTTTGATCGAAAACAGATGGAAAAATCAAGTTTTTGTTCGACAGACTGAAGAACGCGCAAGATCTACGAAACGTGCAAGTTCATCTGGAAGAACGCGCAAGTCGAAGGAAATTGAATTTTGGCCAAAACGCGCAGAGGGTTATCTGCGAGTTCTAGAAACGCGCAGATCGAAGTCTGCGAGTTTGAAGAATTGGGAAATTTTTCAAAGTACTGAAACGCGCACGTAGACCTTAGTGAGTTCTAAAAACGCGCAAGTCAAAGCTTGCGAGTTTCTTTGAAAACAGTGATCTGCGAGTTCTTACATCGTGCGAGTTTGAAAAACTCAGAAAATTGTCTAAGTGTTGGAACACGCAAGTCTTGGTTAGCGAGTTTGCTCAAACGCGCTAGTAGTATCTTGCGAGTTTCTCAAATGCGCACACCTCAGCTTGCGATTTTATAAGTAAACAGTGGTTAGCGAGTTTTATTAAAACGCGCTAGTAGTGCCTAGCTAGTTTCTCAAACACGCACGCCTCAGCCTGCGTGTTTATCAGTGAATAGTGATCTGCGTGTTCAGGCATTAGCGAGTTTCGTCAAGAACAGTCTTTTGCGAGTTTCAACGACTAGCGAGTTTCAACTATCTGCGAGTTCTCAAAACACGCACCCCTTTGTTTGCGTGTTTCTCAAATGCGCTCGACTCAGTCTGCGAGTTTCACAGTGAATAGTGACTTGCGAGTTTTGTCACTTAGTCAATTTTTTTTGAAATTTCTGTTTTTTCAATATTTCATTATTTTAAGATTTTTCTTGTGATTTCATATTTGGACTAACGATCAGTTCTAGTTTCTTATTGCATATCTTTTCAAACAGGTTTAATCAAGATGTCTTCTAAAGATGATATTTCCATTGGCACTGATGTCAAGCCTCCTGTTCTGTTCAAAGGAGAATACGAACAGTGGAAAGACAAATTTCTGGATTTTGTAGACAGACATGCAAATGGGGAAAACATTCTGCTGTCAATTACAGAAGGTCCTATGGTACCAATCACAGTTCAAATACCTGATGATGATTCATCTGATAGTGAAGATGGTACTGAGGAAAGAGAACAGAAGATGAAAACAGTTCAAGTAGAGTATGGTCAATATTCAGAGGAACAGAAAAGCCGATTTAAAGCTGATAAGCAAGCAAGATCTCTTCTTCTTCAAAGTATCCCGAATGACATCTACATCAAGATTGATAGTTACAAGGCAAATGCTAAGAAGATGTGGGATCAATTGCAAAAGATGATGATGGGATCCAAGGTCGGAAATCAGATAAAAGTGGCTAACTGCATCAATAGCTATGAAGAATTCAATGCCAAAGAGAATGAAAGCCTGGAAGACACATATGAACGGTTTGTCTTGCTTCTGAATGAACTGACAAAGAACAAAGTGAAAAAGAAGCAGTTGGAGAATAATGTCAAATTCCTGAGTATCCTACAACCTGAATGGAAGAAGCATACGCGTAGGATGAAACAAATGAAGGATCTGAATGACATTCCGTTACTGAGGTTTACGAGACTCTGAGGCAAAATGAAGAAGAAGTGGAAGAGAAAAGAGTTGAGAAAAAGAAGGCAGAGAAAGTTCCTGATCCTATAGCATTGGTAGCCGGAGAGAAGAAGAAAGAAAAGAAAGAGAAGAAGAAAAAGAAGAAAGTCATTACTAGTTCTGAATCCGAATCTGAATCAGATGGTGATGATGGAGAAAGCCTTAAACAAACCATGCTATTATTGACCCGTGCATTTCAAAAGAAATTCTACAAGAAGCCGGGATCCAATTCTCAGAGATACTCTTCATCTAGCTCTAAGAACCATGAGCACCGAGAAAGAGTTGAAGGAAAGCGATATGAAGAGAACCGGTATATGGAAAGGAAGACGGAAGAAAAGAAGAAGTTTGTGATTGATTACTCCGTTGCTGAAAAGCCAACAAATGATCCAATTAAATGCTACAATTGTGGCAAGATTGGACATTTTGCTAAAGAATGTCGAAAGCCAAAGGTTCACAACTCCCAATATTATCAGAACAAATTGCTATTGGCCAAACAGCAAGAAGCTGGCATAGCATTAATGGCTGAAGACGAATTCTGGTTGGATCATTCTGATCAAGAGGATGAAAAAGAGAAAGAAGAAACAACTCATCTCTGTCTAATGAGAAAAGAGGTCAAGTATGATGAGTCAGATGACGAGACAGCTGATGAGGTATTAAACTTAACTGAAAAAGATTTCATAACCAAAATGGAAGCTATGATGGTTGAGCTTAATGATCTTCAAGTAAAACTGAAGAAAGAAAAAGACAGAGTTGCTAAAAGAAACAACAAGATCTTTGAGCTTAATAAGTCTGTTATTGGGAACAAAGATCTAATTGATTCTTTACGCAAGTCTGCTTCTGATTCTAAACTTCAAGTAGATTGTTTTGAAAAGAAGATTTCTGATTTTGAAGTTAAAATTTCTAAGTATGAGTTTGAGAAGAAAGAATCTGCACTAACTGTTCATAAACTGCAGGTTGAGAACAAGCTTTTGAATAAGAAGGTAAATGGTCTGGAAGCCAAACTCTATGCAAGAGGCCAAACAGATCAAACCATTTTTCTGAATGCACCTAACGAAAAGGCTGATGTTAAGGAAAAATGGGGACTTGGTTTTGAAAACCCCCATTATTTAAAGAAAGCCATCAGAAAACAACCAGCATTATATAATTTTGATTTTCTTGCTTGTGCTGGTAAACTTACTCATTTAAAACCCAAATTTGTTACCAAATTACCAGAAGAAGTTGAGGCCAAAGAAACTGAAAATAGAAAGAATATAAAGAAAATGCAACTACCATTTAACTATGCAAAGTTAAATGATAGTTATCTTTCTGAGACACCAAAAGTTCTTTTAAATGACTATTTTGCTAGTTATTCTGTTTCTGAGATGAAGGCAAAACCTGCTACTGCAAAGGTTTATGTTCCTCCACTCATTCTTGAAAGCAAAATAGTTGAGCTTGAAAATGTTGTTTCTGATGAAAGACTTTTGGTAGATATTGAACAAAGTGTGTTTTCTACAGTTTTAAAGAACACTGTTTTTCAATCTAAATCTACAAAGTGTTCTACAGTTTCAAAGACACCTCAAACTTCGTCTGATAATTTTGATGACTTATTTGAGTCTGCAAATGACTTTCTTAATTCTGATGATGGGTGCATAGAAGAAATTGATATGTTTGACTTCAATGCTTCTCTTCCTGATCATTCTACTTGTCTTATAAATGAAAAAGTGTTACCTAGTGGTTTTAATATTGGTGAATCATCAGCTAAGGTTGGTGAATCAGTTTCTGTACTTGCTGATTACTATGCTCAAGGTAAGAAACATAAGAAATAGCGATTACAGAAACAGAAATACACTGGTACACAAAAGAAAACTCAATCTCAGAAATCTGCTTTTCCTAATAATTCTAAATCTTTTGTTTCAGATATAAGCAAGAAAAGGTCGAAAGCTCAAACCGAATGGCGACCAAAAAGGAAGAATGATGAGATAGCTGAATCAGTTTCTGATAACTCTTGTAATAGATCAGTTAGTAGTGATAATGATGTAGTTTGTCAACTTGCTTCACCTAAACAAAACCTTGTAACTTCTTACAAGTGTTATTCAATAAAGCAATTGATTCAATTATCTCCTATTACTACTAAATCTTTTCATTATCAGAGAAATGATTTTGCTTATTCTCTTAATTCTACTGATTGGTTTGGATCTTATCATGTTTATTCTTGAAGATCAAATGTTTTTAAAAGTTTTCAACGAAAAGGAGGATCCATATTCAAATGGATACCAAAATCATGTGCTAATCTGTTAGGACCCGTTTTTAAATGGGTACCTAAAGTTATTGTTTCTTGATTTCTCTTGCAGACCCGACATATGTGGTACTTGGATAGCGGCTGTTCCTAGCATATGACCGGGCATAAAGCTTTATGGTCTAATTATACAGAGAAATTCAGCGACAATGTCAGATTTGGGAACGACCAAGTTTCAACAATCTTAGGATATGGTGATATCATTCAAGCAACATAACGATTAGGAAGGTGAGTTATGTAGAAGGTTTAGGGCACAAATTGTTTAGCATCGGTAAATTCTGCGACAAAGGGTTTGAGGTCAACTTCAAAGCTAAGAGATGTTCGGTTCGTTCTGAAGACGGGACAGAACTCTTAGTTGGCAAGCGAAAGACAAATCTCTACTCCATCAATCTTTCAAAGGTCTAGAATGACAGTCACGTTTTCTTATTGACAAAAGCTTCGATGCAACAAAGTTGGCTTTGGCACAGACGACTATCACATCTGAATTTTCGTTATATCAACAAGTTGGTAAAAGATAAGTTGGTAAAAGGACTTCCTGAGCTGAGATATGAGAAAGAACACTTGTGTGCTGCATGTGAAAAGGGTAAGATGAAGAGAGCCGCACATAAACCGAAGCCTGAACCAAGCAATAGTTCTCCACTAGAGTTGTTACATATGGATCTCTGCGGTCCGATGAGAACACAAAGCTTAAGTGGAAAGAAATACGTGTTGGTTATTGTGGACGATTATTCAAGATACACGTGGGTCAAATTTCTACGATCAACAGATGAGACGCCCGAAGTTCTCATTACTTTCTTAAAGATGACCCAGGTGAATATGCAGAGACAAGTCAAGCTTCTTCGGACTGACAATGACACAGAGTTCAAAAACAAAACAGTTGAAGAATATCTCGAATCTGTTGGGATATCACATCAATACTCTGCTGCATGTACACCTGAACAGAATGGAGTAGTCGAAAGGAGAAATCGAACGCTAGTCGAGGCTGCTCGTACTATGCTTAGCCAATCGGACTTACCTCTATTTCTATGGGCAGAAGCTGTGTCAACTGCATGTCATACTCAAAATCGATCCATGGTACACCGTCGTTTTCAAAAGACTAATATGAGCTGATCAACAACAGAACACCGACAATCAAGTATTTTCATATATTTGGGTGTAAGTGTTTCGTGCTTAACGACAGAGAGAATCTGAACAAATTCAATGCTAAGGCGGATGAGGGTATCTTCATTGGTTATTCTTCAACATCTGCAGCATATCGTGTTTATCTGAAGGAGTCTAAGACAGTCGTCGAGAGCGTCAATGTAACATTCGATGAAGACATGGCTTCTGAACAATTCAGTTCAGAACTCGTGATCACTGGAGTATTAGCTTCTGGGCAGATCAGTCCAAAACCTGTTTCTACAAAGAAAAATTCGGATAACGCTTCTACTTCAGTTTCACATTTATATGATTTAGATTTGTTATTTGAATTCTTTTATGATGAGTTTATAGGATCTAATGTATCTAAATCTGCTGTGACTGACAGGTCTGAAGACACAAATTGCAATCATCCAGTCACTTCAGAAGTTATAACTGAACTTGTATCCCCCGTTCAGTCAGAAACTCACATTCCATTGAATACTCCTAGAGTTGAAGATATACAAGTAACTGCTGAGCCAGAAGTAACTGTATCAGTTGGGTGTGATATACTGTCTACTCAACAACCAGAGTCTGCTGTTCCAACTGATGCTTCTGCAGCTGAAACTTCAACTGCAAACCTCCCTCCTATTATTCAAACTGAAGAGCCTGATAGTGGATTTTTAGATGATGATCATGTTCAAATTTCATCTACTCCACTCCCTCATGAGCATCGCTGGACCAAAGAGCACCCTTTACACCAAGTAATTGGAGATCTTAACAAGCCTGTGCAAACTAGGTCAACAACCTTAAACCAGTGTCTGCATGACTCATTCCTCAGCAAGATAGAGCCCACACGTGTATCAGAGGCTTTAGCTAATTCGGATTGGGTATCTGCTATGCAAGAAGAATTAAATCAGTTTGAAGCCCTGAAGATCTGGAGATTAGTTCCAAAACCGGAAGGTAAATCCGTGATTGGCACTAAATGGGTATTAAAAAATAAAAAGGATGAAGATGGTATCATCATAAGGAACAAAGCTAGACTTGTTGCCAAAGGTTACCGGCAAGAGGAAGGCATAGACTACGATGAGACATATGCTCCAGTAGCGCGTATAGAGGCAATCCGCATGTTTCTAGCCTACGCAACTCACAAGATTTTCATAGTCTATCAGATGGACGTGAAAACGACCTTTCTGAATGGCATTCTTAAGGAGGAAGTCTACGTGTCTCAACCAGAAGGGTTTGTGAATCCAGATAAGCCAGATAATGTATACATCTTGGACAAAGCCCTGTATGGTTTGAAACAAGCCCCTCGAGCATGGTATGATGTTCTATCTAAATTCTTGGTCAAGTCAGGTTTTTCCAAAGGTAAAGTTGATACCACTTTGTTCATTAAAAAGGAAAAAGCTGATATCATCCTTATTCAAATATATGTTGATGATATAATATTTGGCTCTACTAATCCTAAATATTGCAAAAACTTTTCTAACCTCATGGTGTCACGTTTTCAAATGAGTATGATGGGAGAGATAAATTTCTTTCTCGGATTACAAGTTAAACAGTTTTCAACGAGGATTATCATTAACCAATCTAAGTACATTTTGGATATTCTTCGGAAGTTTAAAATGGAAAATTGTAAACCAATTGGAACCCCGATGGCACCAGGTACTAAAATTAGCACTGATCCTTCGGGTAAAAGTGTTGATGTTAGAACTTATAGAGGTATGATAGGATCGTTAATGTATCTTACATCTAGTAGACCAGATATTATGTTTTCAACATGCTTATGTTCTAGATATCAGGCTGCTCCTAAAGAATCCCATTTGGCTGCTGTCAAAAGGATTTTTAGGTATCTAAAGGGCACCACAGATCTTGGTCTGTGGTATCCTAAGGATACAGGGTTTCAACTGACTGCCTATTCAGATGCATATCATGCAGGTTGCATGTTGGACAGAAAGAGCACTTCAGGTCACATTCAATTTCTTGGAGACAAGCTCGTTAGCTGGGCATCAAAGAAACAATTATGCGTTTCCACATCGACTGTTGAAGCAGAGTATGTAGCTGCTGCCAGTTGCTGCTCTCAAGTCCTGTGGATGCGAACACAACTAAGAGACTATGGATTCAAGTTCGAAAAAATACCAATATATTGTGACTCGAAGAGTGCAATCGCGATATCTGCTAATCCTGTCCAGCATACGAAAACCAAACATATTGACGTTAGGTATCATTTTATCAAAGACAATGTAGAAAAAGGAACAATTGAACTTTATTTTGTAAAAACAGATTATCAGCTTGCAGATTTATTCACCAAACCCTTAGATGAAAAGATATTTAATTTTCTCGTCTCTAAGCTTGGTATGTTAAATCTTAAGACATAATCGGTTGTTACCTAGTAAAGTTAAGTATTGTTATTTTTCATCATTTTCTTTATCATTATTTCTGAAAGATGTCTGCACTTTAATAGTTTGCTCATGATCTCAGCGAGAGAGTGAGATGCATTTTACGATGATCTACATTCTTTTGAGGGGGAGCATATCTAATTTCTGCATTTTGCTTAACTGACAAGTTTTTGTGATGCATGATTTTAGGGGGAGCTTATAAGTCAAGTCAAAAGGAGTAAGACAATGATTTCTGATTATTTCAGATCAGAACTCGTACATTAATTGTTTTACTGCTTTATGTCTTTTATTTTTGAATAAATTTGTGAATAAAATTGTTTTGACTGGACTTTGAGACTTATGCAGGATGAGCGAAGCTGACAAGATCATATCTTTTTGACTACAACTGACTTCATGAGAATTAAGATTGAGCGAAAAGGTAAATTTCTGATCTTAATCTCATATGTATCTGAATGAAGGACAACTTTCAGATATGAAAACATGATTTTCTTAAATGTTCAAACCACTTCCTGATTCTTAAACAAATTTCATGAATTGGAAGTGTGATTTTAAATGTTTTCATTTTATTTTGTGCTTAAACGTTTCTACAAACCGTGTGTTTCTAAAGATAAATACTTGCGTATTGTCTTTTTTATATACTTTCAAGTATTCACACACACTGGTTTAAATTTTTGTTCAAAATGTTCTTACCATGTCTCTAAATTGAAACAATTTTTCGATGGTAAGACACTTCGCTTGTACTTTAAAGAATTTTGAGCGATATTTCATTTCGAAACGTCATTTCAAGAATGTCTATATTTTGTTTCGTATAGACAATATCCATTATTCTTGACCTTAAGCTTTGATTGTTATATCATTCATTTCTGATCATTTTCATACAAAGTCAGATTTTCAAATAAGTCTTTTGTATTCATGTTCATTCATTCAGTATACTTGTTTGAAAATACTTCAATGTCTAACAATGCTCAAATCTTCATGATTATATTTTATGAGCATACATTTATCTGACATTTGTATATGCACTTTAACTGATAAAGTTAAATCATCTGAGAAACATATGCTTTCTAGGATAATATGGGTTCTTTGTGCTAGGAATTAACTGAACTTCTATGAAATCACGTTAACCAGTGATTTCTACCCAAGAAGTTAATCCTTAGTAATTGAGTGTGAGGAGTCTATAAAGAAATGAGTGTGGGTGTGACGAGGTAAAATGGAAATTAGAGATTGGTTAAGAGTGAGCTTAATGATTAAAAAGAAAGAGGGTGTGAGATCAGAGTAAAAGAATATTAAACTCTGCACCAACTACTTTCTGAACCGGGCAACCACATTACTAGCCTTTCACAACTCTTTGGTGAACGTTATTGAAACAGACAACTAGCCCATGCCAACTCTTGATATAACCCCACCAACCACTCATTTTCTTCTTAAAAAGAAAGTGTTTCATATTTTCTGGGGATGCAACACATAATCTATCTGATTTTCATTTGGAAAATCTGGATATTGAAAAATAAGGAAGTCTGCCCCACCTTCGCACTTCAATCATGCACTTAGAGTCTGTGTTTATCTACTGTTGTCTCAGTGGTTTACACTATGTTGAGCCTTAAAAAGCAATCATTCGTGCTTAATTCTTTCTACACTTGTACGAACACACAAAGAATTTGTTTCTTTGTCATAACATTCATAGAAATTGCCTTTGTGGTGTTTCGATGATTGGATGGAAGCCCTGGGGGAGTGAACATCAAAAAGCTCCTTTATATTGTGTATTCGTTACACACAGTGACTTTGTGTTACTGACAGGAATTTTAACTGATTCATTTGTTGATTCAGGAGTTACATGTTCTTATTTTGTCTGGATTTGCAAAGATCTAGATGAATACTTGGTTATGGATCACAGAATCAGAGGCTCAGTTTGACAAATCAGAATGGTCAAAGACATTTCTTGGAGAAAAGTTTTGATGATATCAATGCTCAAATCATCAAAAAGGGGGAGATGGTATAAAGAAATGTTAAAGTGTTTAAAGTTTTGAGAGATGATTTTTAAAGAAATGTCCAAGTCAGAAGATTCAAAGTAAAGATTTGAAGAAGATCAATGAATTTCTGAAGATTTGAGGAAATTTTCTTTGAAGATTATTTGCTAAAGCAATCCGAGCTGATTCTGAAGATAATTTCTTTCCAAAGTCTGAAAGTATCTTGTGAATGTTTTGGGGAGATTGTTAATCGTTTGAAGACAATTTTGTAAAGAATACCATCAAAGGAAAAGGGAAAATTGTACTGATAGAGCTTAAAAGTGAAGACTGAATTGCTAGATATTTCAACAGTGATCTTGAATCCAAAGGGGGAGATTGTTAGAGCATAAATCTGTTGGATACAAGATCAAGAAGACTGAAGGTCAAAGATCAAGAAAGTCAAAGCTGAGAAAGTCAACTCTCATTAAAGTCAAAGTCTTTTGTAATAAAAGTCAAAGTTTATTGTATTTGTATTTTGTTTTTAATTTCCTTGTATTTTAGTTGTATATATAAATAGATTTGTTTTTCTGTTTTTAGTATAAGTAACTAACATAATACATTTGAGAGAGAGAGAAATCTGTAGAGAGAGAGAGAGAGTTCTAGAGAGAGAAAGTTTGTAATCTTGGAATTTGAAAGTGAAATCAAACTGGTAATTTGATTGAAATCTTGTTTGTGTTTGATTGATTGTGTTTAGGAACTAGAAACAGGGAATAACAGTAATCTAGCCAGTATTCTTCTTCAACTAGCAAAGCAGTGTCGTTCTCTCTTTTCTCAGCTAGTTCCATTTTCTTCCGGTAATATGACGAATCCCGAACCACCTTTGCACGACACTCCTTTGCAATGTGACCCGACTTTCCACAGTTAAAGCATGCATTCGCTTCATTAGCCTCGGTCACTTTGGTATTTTTAGACCCCGAAGTGAAGCTAAGGTTTTTGGAACCCGAACGATGTTGGAACCTTTTGTTATAGTGTTGAGAGAGAAGAATCATCCCTTTCTGTAGTGCTTTGCCATCGTCATCAGTGGCCCCGTCATAAGCATTATCATACAATGCTTGTTCAGCCAATTGGCTCGTGAGGAGTGCAATCGGGTCCACTGTCTTCTTGTTTTTCTTGTCAAGTTTGGCCTTCTTCTCCTTGCCTATGCTCTCATCTGTCATCAAAATCTCATAAAGCTCTTGGATTTGCATTGTAGAGACCCGAACATCATTCCTCAATCTGTGACATGATTTGTTCCATTCCGGTTGAAGAACGTTGAGGAACTTCAGATTAGTCTCTAGCTCAGTCTTTTCCACTTTGATCTTTCGCATATCGTTCATCACAATGCAAAACCTATCAAAAACATTCTTCAGAGTCTCACCATCCTTTACCTTGAACTCCTCGAAATTGTTCATGAAACGTGTATGTCGGAGTTGTGTTGCAACTGCTGACCCAAGCATTATCTTTTCTAACTGGGTCCACATCATCATCGGATTTTGCTTGAAACAATCAATTCGATTGTAGATGGAATTAGGCAACGCGAGTATCAGGTTAGACTTTGCTTCACGATCGGCTTTTTCTCGTGTAATCTGTTCGGCAGTCAAGGGAATATCGTTCTTAGGTTTGACGAATGGTCCTTCAGTGAGTGACTTCATCATGTTTTCTCCGTTTGCTTGACGCTCGATGAAGTTAATGAATCGATCTTGCCATTGAGTGAACTCATTCTCATTGATCAAAACTGGAGGATGAGTATCCGTTCCCAACGACATCATAATATCGTTCTTGTAATACTGAGCTTGAAAAGAGAATTTTGACATATCCATATCTTTAGAAAAACTGAGAAAAATGCCCAAGTCTTGAAACAAATAGAAGACGGCGCAAACAGGAGATTCGCGCTAACAGTCACTGGCGCAAACTAGGTTTTGCGTGAACAGAAGGTGGCGCAAACTTGTTTTGCGCGAGACGTTGATGGCGCAAACTGTGTTTTTGCGCGAGAAGATGATGGTGAAAAATCTATGTTGCGCGAGTCTTAGGTGACGCAAATGAGTTTTGCACGGTACAGAGCAGGCGCAAATATGTTTTTCGCGAAACTAAGGTGGCGAAAAATATCTCTTTGCGCGAGATGAAGATAGCGCAAAATGAACTTTGCGCGATGAACTGATAGCGAAAACTGAACTTTTCGTGATTACTTTGTGACCTGAACTTGATGAAAACCAGAAGAATCTAGTGCAAAAATGAAGATGAACTGGCGCAAAGCTTGATGAACTGGCGCAAACTTCAGATGAACTGGCGCAAACCTGAGATGAACTAGCGCAAAATTCAGATCTGGCGCAAAACACATAAAATCAAGAAACAACTTCTAAAATTGATTACAAAATCGAAATTTATGAAATTTTTACACACAGAATCGTTCGAAAACAGTTTTCTAACCACTTTCAAACAATCAATTTTAACAAATTTCACAAAATCGTAAAAACTTGATTCAACTAGTACGTTTTTGTCGAACAGAACAAAACTCAAAAAGTCCTCAAAATTGAACTCCAAAATGTGAATTTCTTGCAAATCAATGTGAATCAAATATGTTCTAACAATGATTTCGAATCCAACAAACCAAAATACAAGTCAATTCAATCAGATTTCAGCAAGAATTTGAAATTTTTTTTCAGAAAATGAGATTTTCTTGATCGAAATCAAGAAAACCAATCAAATTCTCTGAACTGTTTATGAATTCAGATTAAGAAATGAATCTCTCAATTCTCTAAGATTCAGATTAGGCTCTGATACCAATTGTTATTCCATGATCGTTCTAAATCTTAGAGAGAGAAAGTAGAGAGAGAAAATATATGAGACGTGAAACTGTGTGTATATTCAATATGAGCTCCAAAGTTACAAACAACAAAGCCACAAGGGACTTAAATACCCAAGGTCTAAACAGATACAGAAAACCAAGCTAAACAGCTGTTAAGACCACAGATAATAAATACAATGGTTACTATAAAATTTGACTTAACAATCTGTCTCTCCGTCTTCTCTTAGTTGTGATATATCTTCCATTCGTTTACCCACTTCTCCCATTCCTCCTTCAATTGCTTCCTCTTCTCGCGGTCCTGCTCGCTTAACAACAATGATATATCCTGATCTTGTACGTTGTACTTCTTACTGTATTGCTTCAGGTTTTTGGAAATTTCTTCCTCTTTCTCGGGGCTTAAGAACAATCGCGATGGTCGTCACTTTGGGCGATGGTCGTAAGATTCTTACGACCACGACCAAGAATATCTCGATAGACCTATATATTATGATCTCAGTAACGTACTAACAATTATGACTTCTTTATTGTCAAACATACGTTTCTATTCTTGTTCTTTATTACAGGATTAATGGGCAACGGTCATAATGGAAAAGCATCATCAAGATCAATTATTGCCAAGATCGTTGGACATTCAATGCTCATTTATGGCGATCAAAGCTATATATACACGCTTAACGAACCATTGGAGAGGGTTGAACACATCTGATCACAGTTCAAACAATATGAAGCTTATCAGAAACACAACTTTCAAACATATTCATGCTCTTTTATCTCAAGCAAGAACTCTCGACGAAGTGCTCCACTTCACGACACATTCAACAATCTCAAGATTTGTTTACTTTTATCTGTAATATCGTTAATTGTACTGTTAATTGCTCTTTCTAAAGGACGACGTCCCTGTTTGACATCCATAGTGCACTTGACGATCTTTGCTATCGTCTGCGGTTTTTACCCTCGACAGGGTTTTCCGCGTCACCAAATTCCTTGTGTTCTTTCTTTATTTATCTTTGGTCGCACAATTTGTTGCTTGATTCTTACTTTATTTGTTAATGCTCCACACCGACCTTAAGTCTTCATTTTGACGATTTTTAACACACGATACTTTCAACGATTTTACGATTTGCTTATACTTTACATGTATTATCGTCAATTATACTCTCGACCGTTCTTTCTAAAGGACAACGTCCCTGTTTGACGTCCATAGTGAATTGATGATCTTTGCTATCGTCTGCGGTTTTGATCCTCGACCGGGTTTTTCGCGTCACCAATCGCCTATGTTATTTCTTTATTTATCTCTTGTCGCACGATTTGTCGATTGATCCTTATTTTAGTTGTTAAAAGCTCCACACCAACCTTAAGTCAACTTTTGGACGATTTTTGGCATTAACAGTTTGGTGCCCACCGTGGGGCCTCGGCTAGAGTAAATCTTCGACAAAGAGTGCGCCCTACTAACGATTTTCGTGAAGTTTCTTTGATTGACAGGATCATCTCAGGACAAGGAGCTCAAAACAATGTTATTGCTCAAATGCGCATGGAACTTGAAGTTGCTCGTAATCGCATCAAAGCACTAGATGAATAGAATCATAAAACAGCTGAAGAACTCGCATTTCTAAGGAATCAGAACCTTGGAAATCAGTTTGGACCTCAGTTCGGTCCAAGGCCACCTTTTAACATATCTTTTTCAGGTCTACAACCTCCACTACCTCCATATCCGAGGCCGACACAGGGTGTAGGCACCACAACTTACACTATCTCTACGCTGCCTATGCCGTGAACAGTATTTTCGTCCATTCCCATTCCATCAGTGCATATGTCGATCAATGGTGAAGCTAGTGAGTCATCGAATCGCAATGGATTCTTCACGACAGGCCGATATAACATCTCAAGACTCGGTATTTATACCGGCACTGCTCTGACGAGCAACAGATCCAATTTCGACGATCCAGTCGCACGACGACTAAAATTGCTGGATAATTAGAACGAAAAAATGTTGTCGCTACTTTATGTTTGGGTAAAATTTCACAAGTCACGACCGATGCAAGAAAACCAAACGTCTCCAATCTTAAGACCACTCTTGTATTAACATAAGGTCTTGAAGATCACGCATATCAGCGACCCCAATCGTCATTTTTAGGTAATGGTTGTAAGCTTCTTACGACCACGATTGAGAATCTCTCGACGGATGAATATCTTACGATCTCAGTAACGTAAACTAATGATTATGGATCATTTATTATCAACGACCATTATCTTTTGTGACTCATCATTGTAGGTTTAATGCACATTTATGGACAAACGGTCATAACGGACAAGTATCATCAAGTGCAATCATTGTCAGGACCGTTGGAGCATTCAATGCGCATTTATGACATCCGAAGCTACATATACAAGCTCGAAGAATCATTCGAGACATCTAAAGCATATCGGATTCACAACGCTCAGGCATACTCAAAGCTCATTTATCTTAGTCAAGAATTCTCGATGAATTGCTACATTTCATGACACATTCAACAATCTTACGATCGGATTACTTTTATTTGTAATATCGTTAACTGTACTGTTAATTGCTCCTTCTAAAGGAGGCCGTCCATGTTTGACGTCTATCGTGCACTTGACGATCTCTACTATCGTCTATGGTTTTTACCCTTGACGGGGGTTTCCGCGTCACCAAATTCTTTGTCTCTTATCTATTTTTTACCTTTGTCGCACGATTTGTCGACCTATCGCTTACTTTAATTGTTAAAGTTTCACACCGACCTTAAGTCTTCCTTTGGACGATTTTTAGCATTAACAGTTTGGCGCCCATCGTGGGGCAAACTGTTTGGGTAAAATTTCACAAGTCACGATCGATGCAAGAGAACTGAACGTCTCCAATATTAAAACCCCTCTTGTATTAAGATAAGGTCCTGAAGACCACACATATCGGTGACCCGATCGTCACTTTTAGGTAATGGTCGTAAGCTTCTTACGAACACGTTCGAGAATCTCTCGACGGATGAATATCTTACGATCTCAGTAACGTAAACTAATGATTATGGCTCATTTATTATCAACGACCGTTATATTTTATGACTCATCATTACAGGTTTAATGCACATTTATGGACAAACGGTCATAATGGACAAGCATCACCACGAGCAATCATTGTCAGGACCGTTGGAGCATTCAATGTGCATTTATGACAGCCGAAGCTACATATACAAGATCGAAGAATCATTCAAGACATTTGAAGCATATCGGATTCACTATGCTCAGGCATACTCAAAGCTCATTTCTCTCAGTCAAGAACTCTCGACGAAGTGCTACACTTCACGACACATTCAACAATATTAAGATCTGATTACTCTTATTTGTAATATCATTAATTGTACTGTTTATTGCTCCTTCTAAAGGCCAACGTCCCTGTTTGACGTCCATAGTGCACTTGACGATCTTTGCTATTTTCCGCTGTTTTTTTACCCTTGACGGGGTTTTCCGCGTCATCAAATTCTCTGCCTCTTATCTATTTTTTTACCTTTATCGCACGATTTGTCGACCGGTCTCTTACTTTAGTTGTTAAAGCTCCACACCGATCTTAAGTCTTCCTTTAGACGATTTTTGGCATTAACAGTTTGGCACCCACCGTGGGGCCCCAACTAGAGTAACATACTCGACAAAGAGTGCGACTTACTAACGTTTTCAGTATAGCTTCTTTGAACAGGATCATGGAGGCTCAAGGAACTCAAGCCCATATCATTGTTCAAATGCACATGGAGTTAGATGCTGCTTGCGATCACATCAATGCTTTGAATGAACAAAACCGCTGAGCAACTGAAGAACTCGCGGCGATAAGGAATCAAATCATGGGGAACCCGTTTGGACCTCACTATGGTCCAAGACCACCTTTTAACATACCTTTTGCAGGTATTCAACCTCCATTGCCTCCGTACCCTAGGTCGATGCAAGGTACGGGAGTCTCCACTTTCTCCATACCAACGATTCCGACAATGCCGCAACCAACGAAAATATTTCCATCGATGCTTGTGCCTCGCATGTATGCACCAACTAACGGCGTTGCTGGAGAAACATCGCATTGCAATTGATTTTTTTTTCCAAATACAGGTGTAACGTCCCAAGATTCTGGGTTCGTGACAGTATCGCTCCCGACGAGTACCGACTTCGATCTAGACGACCCGGTTGCGCAACGATTGAAGCAACTGGAAGAACAGAATGAAAAGATGTTGTCGTTATTGGCAAAGCTTCTCGGAGCTGCCATACCCGTGGACGTTGAGCCAAGGATATGGTTGGCATCAACCCCAAGGTCATGTCGCATCGACTCAACGTCGATCCAATATTCAAACCAGTCAAACAAAAGCGATATAAATTAGCCCCCGAGAGAAACAAAGTGATCAATAAAGAAGTCAACAATCTACTCAAGACCGGAAAGATTCAGGAAGTAAAGTACCCTGAATGGTTAGCAAACGCCATGATCGTACAAAAGAAGAACGGGAAATGGAGAGTATGTATTGACTTCACGGATCTCAACAAGGCCTGTCCAAAATCCCATTCCCATTGCCCCACATCGATTCTATGCTCAACGCGACCGCTGATCATGAACTCCTCACGTTCATGGATGCATACTCAGGCTACAATCAGATCCTCATGCATCGTAACAACCACGAAAAAACGACATTCATGACAGACAAGGGTATCTACTGCTATAAAATAATGCCCTTCGGTCTTAAGAATGCAGGGTCGACCTACCAACGACTGGTGAATAAGATGTTCAAAGAGCGTCTTGACAACACCATGGAAGTATACATCGAAAACATGCTAGTCAAGTCAAAATAAGCGATCAATCACATCAATCACCTGAAGCAGTCATTCGACATTCTCAAAGACTATCGCATGAAATTCAACCCACAAAATGTTCCTTCGGGGTGAGCGCATGAAAATTCTTGGGATATATGGTCACCCGTCGAGGGATCGAGGCCAATCCTGACCAAATAAAGGCAATCATGGACATCAAGTCCCCACGTAATTTCAAAGAAGTTCAAAGACTTACCGGATGAGTCGCAACCTTAAATAATTTGCCCCCAACTTAAATGCTACTTATTCTACAATGTCATGAGAAAAAACAAGGGCTTCAAATGGACGAACGACCATGAGAACGTGATCCAAGACCTTAAGAAGTATATGGCATATCCTACCCCTGCTGTCAAAACCTGAGGACCCCGAGGTCCTCCAGCTTTATCTAGCCGTCAACTCAAACGTTGTAAGTGTCGTTCTGACCCGAGAAGATGAAAAATAGTAATGTCCAATCTATTACGTAAGTAAATCACTTATCGACGCCAAAATCAGGTATTCCTCTATGGAAAAACTTTTGTTGGCTTTAATAACAACAACAAAAAAGTTATGTCACTATTTCGAATCACATCCTATAACTGTCGTGACTAACTTTCCTCTTAAATCTGTCTTGAGGAAACCTGAGTTGACATTTGTTTTCTCGAAGATAGTATAGAGATTACAAGAGATGAAGATACAGGTTTTGAAAGATTCCTCAAAGTTCAAAGATTCCTGAAGTTTCAAAGATCAAAGAAGTGTCAAGATTTTAAATGGTTTGTTCAAGACTTGATGAATGTTCAAAGACTGTTTGTTCAAGACTTGATGACCTTACAAAGCAAAGTGAAAGACTTTTCAAGATTCTTCAAAAGATGAAAGATTGAAGATTATCAGAGCTTCAAAGTTTAAGATCGTCAGAGTAAAAGTTTGAAGAATCAAGAGCTGAAGACTATTGTCAAATTTTTATTAAATCTTGAATACAAAGGGGGAGAATGTTAGTTTATAATTGTATCCAAGATTTAATATGTAAAGTAAAAGTATGTAAAGTCAATAAAGTCAAGTCTTGTATAAGTCAACTATGTGTCACGAGTGTTTGTAATAGTTGTAATAGGTATATAAGTGTTTTGTATCATGAGAGTTCTTAGAAGTTTGTAACACATTCATTAAGAGATATACGACTTCTGGACTTTCTCTCTCTACTCTCTCTCTAGACTTTGATATAAAATTGTCATATCTTAGATTGAATGGCTTGAATTTGGACTTACAACCATTTTGAACTCTTTTGAATTGTTGGATTTATCATGGACAAAATAGAACTTTCAGATGGACACTTTGTTTTGGAACTTAATCCTTAATCTAAAATTGAATTTTAATCGAACATAAAAAGGATAAAATTTCAGTTTAAAAGAATAAGTTTGGGGTTAAAAAGTTTAATATTCAAAAATTTTCAGATGAACAGTGTTCTTGACTTAGAACACAAGCTCGTGAGTGTTCTTGGTATGAACTTAGACTTTTGCGAGTTCTATACTTGAACTGAGTTCTATGCGAGTTCTGTGAACAAACTCTATGTTCTGCGAGTTCTTCCCAAAATTAGCAACTTGCGAGTTTTTGAATACATGCGAGTTCTTGGTCATTCTGTATGTCATGCGAGTTTTAAGTCCCTCTCAGTGTTATGAGAGTTCTGGACTTAGAAAATATTTGAATTCAAAATATTTTTTTTTGAAACCTTTCATATGCTTGAGAGTTCTTACACTATTACTGCATTTTTGAGAACAAAATCAAAACATCAAGTGTTTTGGTCAATTTTTGGTTATTTTTTTCTGTATGATGTTGCATTTTGAATTTTGCAACACTGTGTGCTTATCTTGTGAGCTTAAAAGTACAATCTTTCTGTACTTTGATACTGTGTGTATCAAAATCATTTTCTGAAAAAACATATTTTTGTGCTTATTGCTAACATATTGGATTATATCCAATACTTTCTTTCCATTTCAGGTATAAAATGGCAGACGAAATTTCTCATGATACCATTGTTCAGATGGTTGAGAATGACCCTAATGTGTCTAGGGAAACTCCTATGCCATCTTCTAGATCTCACATTTAGTCAGCAGTCGGTGTAGATCCTGATCTTGCTCTCATTCATCCTTCTGAGTATCTGTTGCTCTATCCGAATAATCACCACATGGATTTTTACGTTCTAAATATCAATCCACTTGTCATTGAAATTCTGAAGGGTCATCCAATCAGCAAGGCCTTGACAAACACTGCATCAATTCCTGTGGTATACATGCAGCAGGCCTGGAAGACTATTGAGTATGTGGTGCAGAGCAACACGAACAAATTTTTCAAAGTCAGGATTGACAACTTCACTTCAGTTTTGACATACCAAAGACTTAGACTTATCTTGGATTAACCTGAAGTAAATTCCAGAGAGGGCATAACCACTTTTGATTCATACCTAGTTGATTCCGAAGTATTTGAAGGCATTCGAGCCTTAGGGTATGTTGGTCAATTGACAAAGATTAGCGAGTTCAAGAAGACGAATCTACCACTGTTTTACTATCAAATGTTCTCCGTTATCAATCGCTGTTTGACCTCCAGGCACTCAGGCCTTGACAATACAAACATGTATACATTACGGCTCTTTCATGCTGTCGTGTACGATCTACACGTAGACTATTCAGTGGCATTCTGGACTGAATTATATGAAAAGGTCACCAACAAGAGAACATCCAATAAACCACTATATGTGCCATATCAGAGGTTTCTTTAATTGATTGTTCAAAATATGATCCGATCCAATAGAGATATTCCAAAGAGATCTCATCATGAGCTTGCTCTTGAATTTGAAATGCGATATCTTCAGAAGCAGAAAAAGACTTTTGCTTACTCCATGCCTATTCCAGAAGCTCTACTATGTTGATCCAAATTCAGAGTGTGTTAAGGATTATAGGGAGTCTATGGGAATGCCAGAACCGGCAATCCCTACCCAATAATCCAACCTTAGACGAGTGGAGTCAGTGAGGGTTCCTGTGACTACGGGAGTCCAGGGACGGGGAGAGTTAAGAGAAAATACCAAGAGGGATATAGGCGGGTGTCGGAATTCTCAATCTGAAGCTGTGGGGACTTCGGCACAAGTTGCCAATCGTCTAGAAGTTTCCACATCTCAAACTGAAAGGACTATCATTTTTCAAGCAAGTCCTCAGGAAGATATTGCTAATGAAGGTGAGAACTCTGAAATAGAGTCGGATCGGCAGGCAAGTTCTACAGATATTATTCCTTCTACTACTTCAGAACAACAAGTGGAGAATATTCATGATGCTGATGTTGAAGATGAAAATCTACAACACAGTTTTGGTTTTCTAGATGATATCTCCTCACAACATGAGGACATAGAGATAGACACAACTGCTACTGACATACAAAATGTACTGGGAGATATAAGGAGAAATGGGGGAGTTGAAGTAGAAAATCCATAAAATGCGAGGCAGAGAGAAATTGTAGAAAAAGAATATGGTGAGAGAGTGTGTAACCTAAGCTATAGATCCAAAAGGGCAACCACATCTAGTACTCCGTCGCATGTGTTGTGTTCGGATGTACAAGCCATAAGTAGCCTACTTATGCACTTGCATACCTCAGCCATCCATTCTATTGCCTCTTAACATGCTTTAGTCTCATCTTTGTACGGGGATATAGCACATACTCTATCCAACTTTCACTCGGAAAGTATGGGTATTGAAAACAGAGCTTAGCTGCCTCAGAGCTCAATTCCATTCAGTGCACAATCGAGTCTAGCGCCACTTGCTTTATCAACATCCATTCCTAGGACACTCATACACTCTGCTACCATCGAACGTCTAAGTGACCCGATCAGAACACTTGTAGTAGCTCCGCAATCCAGACTACGAGGATCAAGTGGAAGTCATGTCATTGCTACCATGATGCCAACTTTAAACACATGCCACACGGTTGAATCTTCAACTGTTGTGTTAACGGGAAGTTTAAGTGACCCCGGTGTGAGCTTACATGACTTCGTGTTAAAGGAATTTCTCAACGGCGCCTTAAAGGCTGTTGAAGATCATTTATCCGCGAAATTTGAGGAGGAGTTAGGAAAGGTGAAGAGTTTACTGAAAGGGAAAGGTCCAGCTGTTGAAATGCTTGCTCAACCACCTCCACCACCACCAGTACAACCTATTGATCAATCTATAGAGGAGCTGAAATCCTTATTGTACGCAAAGTTGTTATCCCAGGCTCCAGCTGATGATACGGATGCTGATTTGGTTGGGTTGCTCAGATCTCAACATGCTCATGTACCTTCAGACACAGCTTCAGTCTCAGAATTTCAAGCTTTCAAGTCTGAAGTGGTACAACATCTTCAAGATCTTACCAGAGTAGTTCAGGAATCTTGTAAAGTTCAGGCAGTTAACAGAAGAAGACATGATCGTGATTCTGATCAAGATCATGAGGAGGAGATAAGTAAAAGACAAAGAACTGCCACTAACACTCTCAGGTTGATATTCAAGAGGGAGATGATGTGGTGATGACAGATGTGAGAACTGATGAGCAAGTAGATGAAGGTGAAAGGACTGAGATAGTGTTGTATGTTCATGAGGAGGTAGAACTGAGGGTTGCAAAGCCTAAGGTTGCTACAAGGGATGAAATTCTGATTCTTACTGGGATGTTGGATATTGATATAATTAATCTTTCATCTGATGAAGAAGAAACGACCAATGAAAAGTATGATAACTATTGGAGGTTGAAGGAGGAAGAAAGAGAAGGTTTGATGGAATCAGATGAAGAGGGTAATGAGAATATCCTTGATATCCTGACGGGCACACCAGATCATATCCAGTTGAGTCCTGTGCAGTATGAGATTCCAAAAACTACTAGAACCCCACCAGAAATACCATCTTTCAAGGAAATTAACCTCTCTGAACCTACTGAACAACCAAAAAACATACCTAGCCCAATTAACCAACCTATCCCTAGCCCAGAAAATATCCCTAGCCCAAACAGAATACCTGGCCCTGTAAACCTTCCTAGCCCAAACAAAATCCCAAGCCCAATACCTGATAACCAACCTGAAACCAATCCTGATAACCAACCTGAAACTAATCCTGAAGCCGAACCTGAAGCCTATTTTCCTTCTAACCCAGTTGAAGCCCAAGCTGGACCCTCAGACATTCCTGAAGCATCTCTTATACCTATCGATGTTAAAATTAAACATATGTGGAATGCTTTGAGAGTACCTTTTCTGGAAGAAGACAAGAAGAAAATCTTTGTGCACAGGATCAGGGAGTTAGACATTCACAAGGTCTTGGGTGTTTCTCATTTACCATGGGATGTACAGGAGGAATATGCAAGATTGATTACTTGGGAAATAAAGGCAGAAAAGTATGTAAAAAACAAATCAGGGATTGTCACAGTTAAACAAGTCACAATGAGGAAGTTTCATAGGAAGATCTGGTACCCAGTGTTCTATGTGCAAAGAAGGGATCTTTCTCACTGCGAAATTTTTGAAGCTGATTTTTCTCATCTGGATGTGGACGATATTGAATATCTTTATCACTTATTCAGAAACATGATTGTTCGTCCAGAGAATATTGTATTTGCCTTAGAAGCAGTCAAAAGGTTCATGAGAAGGAACGTCAATTATACTTATTGTTATGATTTCCAGCTTGCTATAGAAACAAATCAGAAGAGGGTGAACATGACAAAGCCTAACTTGGATTTAGAAGACTTAGAGAATTATGATCTATTCAAAGTCATTGATCATCCTGAGCTTGGACCTTGGAGTGGTATACAAGAACGGAGAGAACAAGAAAAGATTCATGAGGATATCAGAGTTATCCAAGTTCTCAGATGGAACAATTAAGGTTATCAGACTCCAGCTTAACCGGAAGTTTAAAGATAATGAAGAGAATGTCAATAATGGAGAGAAAGGTCTTGGTAAATTTGACAGACTTGCTTTGATCCGAGTGTTGGATGCTTTAGATGATAAACTTCATTTCAGACGAGGGATAAGGATTTTTGAATCATTGCTCAGGATCAGACAAGGAAGTTATTCTCGTTGGGGTAGACCTATTATAAATGCTTGATCTTAAAGGGGGAGATTGTTAATGTAATAGTTTAGATCAACATTTGACTTTTGTAATGTTTGACTTTGACTTTCTAAGTCTTTGAGAGTTTCTTGTCTTTGAGAGTTTCTAGCTTGTGAGTGTTTCTAATATCATATAAATAGCTTGTATGTGCTGTGAGAGAAGCATGTAACTGAGTGACAGTGAGTTGAGCATGTATTGTAATCTTGTGACATAAGTGAGATATATGACTTCGACATTCTCTCTCTAGATTCTCTCTCTATGTTTGAATTGATTGAGTATTTAATTGATCATGGCTTGAATTGGGAACTCACAATAGGTTCTAACATCAACAACCTTTCCCAAAAGATCAACTCCGATTTTAGTTCCTGGTGCCATCGGGGTTGAAATTGGAGTACAATTTGACATATTAAATTTCTTTAAAATGTCAGCAATATACTTAGCTTGATTTATAAAAATCCCTAGGGAAAATTTTCTAACTTGTAATCCGAGAAAGAAGTTCATCTATCCCATTATACACATTTGAAAACGTGACACCATGAGGTTAGAAAAATTCTTAGAGTACTTTGGATTAGTTAAACCAATTATGATATCGTCCACATATATTTGAATTAAAATGATATCAGCTTTCTCCTTTTTAATGAATAAAGTGGTGTCGATTTTTCCTTTGGAAAACCCATACTTCACAAGGAATTTGGATAACACGTCATACCAGGATCGAGGGGCTTGTTTAAGTCTGTAAAGTGCTTTGTTTAGAATATAGACATGATCAGGTTTGTCGGCACTTACGAATCCTTCAGGTTGAGAAACGTACACCTCTTCTTTTAATAATCCATTTAGAAAGGTTGTCTTTGACATCCATCCGATATACCGTAAAGTTCTTATGTCCAGCGTAGGCTAGGAACATCCTAATGGCATCAATACGTGCAACTGGTGCATACGTCTCATCATAATCAATGCCTTCCTATTGTCTCTATCCCTTGGCTACAAGTCTTGCTTTGTTTCGAATAACAACACCATCTTCATCCTTTTTTATTTTTGAATACGCACTTGGTGCCAATAATTGTTTTTCTTTCAGGTTAGGGCACCAATCGCATACTTTAAGCGCTTCAAATTGGTTGAGCTCTTCTTGCATGGCTGTAACCCAATCTGGATCACGAAGAGCTTCTGAAACTTTTGTTGGTTCTATTTTGCTCAGGAAAGAATCAAATAAGCATTCATTTGCTGTTGCACACCTAGTTTGCACCGGCTTTGATAAATCTCCAATAATTTGATAAACCGGGTGCTCTTTGGTCCACTTGTATACATGAGGAAGTAGATTAGATACAGATTGATCGTGTTAAACATCTAGATTTCCACTTTCATCTTCTTCTTCAGTATGGGGTTCAGTTGAAGTGATCGGTGCAGACGTTTCAGTGGATTGAGCATTTGATGTATGTTGAGTAGGCATTACCGTACATCCAACTGAATGTGTAACTTTTGGCTCTACAGTTTCATTAGCAACTTCAATTGATTGAGTAGATGTTTGAATTTTAATTTTTTCCTGAATCGGGGGATCGGATTCAGTTGAGACATCTGATGTGATTGGATGATTACTACTTGAATCTTCAGATATGTCAATCACAACAGGTTTAGTCCATTTAGTATAAAGAAACTCATCATAGAAAAATTCAAACAATAAGTCTAATTCTATTAAATAAGATGTAGACGTTGATGCTTTATCAGAATTAGAAACTTTAACCGCAGGTTCTAGACATATTTGTCCAGAAGCTAAAACTCCTGTTATAACTGGTTCTGAACTGCTTTGATCAGAAGCCATTTCTTCATCAATTGTAACATTGACGCTTTCCACCACAATCTTTGATTTTTTTCAGATAAACTTTGTATGCTGCAGATGTCTGAGAATAACCAATGAAAATGCCTTCATCAGCTTTCGGACTGAACTTGTTCAAGTTCTCCGTGTCGTTCAGCACAAAACACCTGCATCCAAAGATGTGAAATTTTTTTAATGCTAGGTATTCGATTATTAATCAAAGCATATGGTGTTTTACCAAACCGACGATTAATGATTGAACGATTTTGCGTACAACATGTAATTGACACAACTTCAGCCCGCATAAATAGAGGTAGATCCGATTGACTAAGCATAGTACGAGCAACCTCAACTAGAGTTATGTTTCACCTTTCTACTACTCCATTCTGTTCTGGTGTTCTGACAGCAAGAAATTGGTGTGATATCCCGACCTATTTGAGATAATCATCTACAGTCTTGTTCTTGAATTATGTGCCATTATCAGTTCTGAGAAGCTTAACTGTCTTCTGTATGTTCACTTGAATGGTCTTTAAGAATGACATGATGACATCGGGTGTCTCATCTTTTAATCTTAGAAGTTTGACCCAAGTGTATCTTGAATAATCGTCGACAATCACCAAAACATATTTCTTGCCGTTTATGCTTTGAGTTTGCATTGGACCACATAGATCCATATGCAGCAGTTCCAAAGGAGTACTTGTACTCGGTTCAAGCTTAGGCTTATGAGAAGCTCTCTTCATTTTGCCTTTCTTGCATGCATCATACAGATGTTCTTTTTCATATTTTAGCTCTGGAAGTTCTTTCACCAAATTTCCAGTCACCAACTTGTTAATGTATCTGAAGTTGAGGTAAGATAGCCTTCTATTCCATAACCAGATTTGTTGCATAGAGGCTTTAGAAAGTAGACACACCGCATTATCAGTCTTGACAATTGACAGATTGATCGTGTAGAGGTTTGTCTTTCACGTCCTAACCAAAAGTTCTTTACCTTCTCCAGTTCTTACACAACATATATTGGCCTTAAAATTTACCTCTAAGTCTTTGTCGCAAAACTGTCCGATGCTGGAAAGATTATGTCCTAGGCCTTCAACATAACTCACCTTCTTTATAGTTACATTCTCTTGCACTATGTCTCCGTATCCCAAGATTGGTGAAAACTTGTCATTCCCAAATCGCACGTTGCCACAAAATTTCTCTGTATAATTATGTAAAATATCTTTCTGTCCGGTCATATGCTTGGAACAGCCTGAATCCAAGTACCACATATGACGGGTCTACACAAGAGAAATCAAGAAACAACAGGTTTAGGTACCCATTTATAGATGGGTCCTAGCAAGTTATCACATGATTTTGGCATCCATTTGAATTTGGACCCTATGATATTTTAAAAAGCTTTTGAAACAATGTTATTAGAGTAGACATGATATGATCCAAACCAATTATCAGAATATTGTCGAGACCCAAAATCATTTCTACTAGAAAACTGAGTAGTAGACGGAGATAATTGGATCAATTGCTTAATTGAGTAAGTCTTGTAGGAAGGTACAAGTTTTGGTTTATGAGAAGAAATATGACCAGTTACATCAGAAACACTAACAACAGTCCTATTATATTCCAAATCAAACAATGATTTTGTCAACTCTTCAACATTCTTCTTTGGTCGCCATTCAAGCTTTTTCTCGGACCTTTTACTTTTCAAATCTGAAATAGAAGATTTAGATTTGTAAGAACCATGAGATTTAAGTGTTTGTGCTTTTTATGTTTACCCGTGCTTGTCCGTTTCCGTGTGCGCCTTTTCTTTTGCTTCTTACCTTTAGCATAATAGGTACTCACAAGAACTGAGTCATCAACCTTAGTTGATGATTCGCCTTTTTCAAATACACTGGGTAAAGCATCAGTATTAATCACAAAAGCTGAATGATCTGGAAGTTTAGCACTTAAATCAAATTTCTCAACACTTTCAACAAAACAACCATCAAAATTCAAAAAATCAGTTTCATCCTTAAATAAGTTTACACCATCATCATCAAATTTAGAAGCCTTAGAAGATTTTAAATCTGAATTAAAAACAACAGTGGATAATACAATCTTTTTCTAAATCAACCAAAATCCTTTCTTCCACTAAGGTATTCTCAAGCTCAGAAATTTTACTTTCCGAGATGAGTGGAGGTACATAAATTTTAGCTTCAACAGGTTTAGCCTCCAATTCCTCAGTAGAATAACTGTGAAAATAATCATTTGAAAGAAATTTAGGCTGTTCAGAAAGATAACTATGATTCAACTTGTCATAGCAAAATCGTAGTTGCATTGTCGTTATGTTTTTCCTATTTTCATCTTCCTTAGCCTCAACCTTATCAGATGATTTTGTAACAAATTTGGGTTTCAAATGAGGACATTTGTCAGCTATAAGAAACACTTTTACATCATTAGGCTACATTGTAAATGAATTTTTTACTAACAAATTACAACATATGTCCTATTTATACCCCAAATATCCCATGTTACACATTTTAGCCCAAGCCATATGCTAATGACAAAGCCTATTACAATATGGATGACTTTACAAAACTTTCTAAATATAATACACTAACATTCTCCCCCTAAAGTTTTATAAAGGAATCATCTTCTTTAAGATTCAGCTCTTCTCCCCCCTTGATTTCTTTGGAAATCTTTTGCGTTGCTCAAACTTCAAAATAGCTCCGGCTCCCCCTTGAAAGTACCTTTTATTCTTTCGAGTTTCAACTTTAACACAAGATCCGATGTACACAATAGCCTCGACTGAGTGCACAAAAGACATCTCTTATCTCTAGAAAATTCAACACATTCGTTATGCCCACAAGAAAGAAATGTGTGACTTTTGACGTGACAACCAAAGTGCATCTTCAATTTATAACATCAAATCTGTCTTTGATCGCGAGTTGAATAGGAATTCAGCTTAAGAACTTAATATGATCAGCTTATAGGAGGATGTAACTTGTAGTAAACACTACTAGGCAGGGTAAAAGATTATTCTGATATCTGTTCAACAATTGATGAAGAATGCTCATTTTCTAACTACTTTCCAGAACACCGAATGTATAAACTCAAACCTCCTTTCTTCACAAATTAGTTGGATGATTATAAGCACTTAAGACTCTAGATCACAACCAAAGCACCAGAACAATGATTTCAAGCACTCACAATTCTGATTGATCAGGTCAGAAGAATGATTAAGAGCACTCGAAGGTCTAGCATCGTCAAGAAAACTCCAGAATGTTGATTACAAATATTCAAGCTGCTAATCCAATCCAATCCAATCAGAGACTAAATCCAAACATCCAATATTTGAAAATCTTGATTGGCATGAGCTCCAAGAAAATCTGATCAGTTTCTAGAAATATATGACCAACTGAGGATAAAAGTGATGTCACATATGCATTCAGTGAAAATCTCATGAACAGATTGTCCCCCTCCCGAGACTTAGCAAGGGGGTCCTGCTAAGTTGTTGCAAACCACATACCTTGAACTTGTCATAGACCACTAGACATGAAAGTACACTTGTCACAAGTGGCATGAGCCGAAAAGTTCACTTTGACGTAAAGGCTTACTTGCGCGTTCTTACTTGTCGCAAAAGCCTATCTGCGAGTTTTTCACTTGTCGCAGATTGAAGCCTGCGAGTTCTGAAGTTCACTTGTCGCAAACAACGATATGCGAGTTCCTGCTTGTCGCAACCTTCAATCTATGAGTTCTTGACACATATTCTTCAGATGAAGCTTGTGAGTTCTTCAGATGAACTTGTGATAACTTGAGTCTGGAACCATAAATCTACCATAACTTCCACGATTCTTCGAATTTTGAGATGAAACTTTGTACACATGCTCGAAAAATGATTCTGATCAGCTTTGTAGTTGATGATCTTGTCTGAAAATCAATCTATAATGTAATTCGATCTCATCACAGTGAAAAATATTTTTCGAACCAAATATCTCAAAATCGAATAATTCTTCCAACATAATTGAAATCAAACATTGTAATTGATTCCATATGATTCAATTATAAGTATAGAACCAATGTAGCATTAAATCTCATTCACTTAAGCACCAAATTGAAGAATTTGAAATCCACCAAGCAATGTTCATCGACATAGTTCACTGTTCCATTGAAATTTTTTGAATTCGATCATTTCGATGAATAATTTCTTCGATTAGGCTCTGATACCACATGTTGGTCCATGAATTCAAGCATATAACATTGATCTCAATCAAGATATGACAATATCAATTCAATCTAGAGAGGGAGTCGTAGAGAGAGAAAATATCAATTTCATATATCTAACAATATGTCACATATTACACTCATACACCTTCCTACAACAAAGATTTAGAGAGTATTTATATGGTCAAAGACCATGCACAAACACAAGTAACCTAACCTTGACTTGCTAAGACTTTTACCTTTCTAGACTTTGACTTTTCACTTAAATCTTGGATATAATAATACACTAACAGTTGAACAAGAAAGTGAAGAGTCAGACGAAGTTTGTGAGAATTTTGGTATCCAAAGTTTATTGTGATGAGAAAAGACATGAAGAAGTACTGTTAGAGCACAGATTTGTTGGATTCAAGATCATAAAGATTGAAGACAAAAGTTCAAGAATTCAAAGCTGGAAAAGTCAACTCTCATTAAAGTCAAAGTCTATTTGTAATAAAAGTCAAAGTCAACATTTGTATTTTGTTTTCTTGTATTTGTTTGTGAGGTATAAATACCTTGTGTCCTTTGTAATTCATAGTAGGTGTATGTCATTTTGTATTAATCAGAAGTAGAGTGAGCGTATTAGAAAAGAGCATAATTCATATTATTCTAGAGAGAGAGTGAATGTAGTGAGAGAAAGTTGTGAGATTGTAATCTTTGATTCATCAATGACATATGATTTGGAATTCTCATCTTGATTGTGTGTAGCAATTAGAACTTTCTAGGGAATATCAATTGGTATCAGAGTAGATCCAACAGTGAAATCATATCAAGAAATAGAAAAAGTGTGGTTCGACACTGTGTTCTTGAGTCGAGAATCAAATTCTGAGTATTAGTGAGAATTTCGAGTTGTAATCGATCAGGTTTTGTGTGATTAGTGATTTCTATCGAGTTTGTATGGTTTAATTTTAGAATTGCACTGTAATTGTTTGATATTTTTGGATTTTGTTGTAATTTTGTTCACGAGTTTTTTAGAGCACTGTTACATAGATCAATCTTGTATTTTTGTTGTTTTGCTTTGTAATCTCTGCATTGTAATTGGTTCGAAACATGATTTAGAAGAAATCTGCAAAGTTTCAAATCATTTGGTGGAGATTTGAATCGAATTTGAAGTAAAAATCAAGTTTTTGTTTGAAAAACTTCAAGAACGCGCAAGATCTTCAAAACGCTCAAGTTCATCGGACAAACACGCAAGACTCATCTGGAAGAACGCGCAAGTCGAAGGGTTGATTTTGGTCAAAATGCGCAAGGCGTTATTAGCGAGTTCTAGAAACTCGCTGATCGAAGTCTGCGAAATTTGAAAGTTGGGAAATTTTTCTAAGTATCAGAACACGCACATAGTGATTAGCGAGTTCTATAAACGTGCTAATCGAAGGGTACGAGTTTGAGAAGGAACAGGGTGTTGCGAGTTCATACATCGTGCGATTTTGAAATTCTAAGAAATGTTTCTAAGTGTTGGAACGCGCAGGCATGGTTAGCGAGTTATACAAACGCGCAAGTCTAAGCTTGCGAGTTTATTCGGAAACAGTGATCTGTGAGTTTGTTCAATCTGCGAGTTTCAGAAAACGCGCAAGCTACCATTAGCAAGTTTAAGAGTTAGATTGATCTGCGAGTTTGTTCAAACGCGCATCTAGGCTTCTGCGAGTTTCATAAACACGCACGCTTAAGCCTGCGAGTTTCACTTTGAATAGTGGTTTGCGAGTTTCAGCGCCTGCGAGTTTTAAGCTTTAATAGGGATTTGGGAGTTTCTGTACTTGGTCAAAATTTTAAAAACTGTAGAGGGGGACATAGTTCTGATTGTGATCAAAATTTCTGAATTTTTATTTCAAGTTTTTCTGTATTCTTGAGATTTCATTTGGATTAATGATCAAGTTCAAGTTCTATTTGTAACAGATATTCAAGATGGGATATTTTTCTGATGATGATGAAAAGAAGATTGCCAAGCCCAAATTAGAGAATACAAATCTTGCTTCCTCAGTTGATTACAACACCAAGAGGTCAAAGAAATATTCTGATGAAAGGAAGCTACTGAGAGAAGAAGTCAGTGTGTTAAAGAAAATAAACAAAGATCTTCTGAAACAGACTTCTGGGCTTAATGAAGAAAAGGTCTTGTTTTCGGAAGCTGAAAACACTGAGTTAAAGAGCAAGATTTCTGAATTAGAAGATCACATTGTCAAGTTTCAGGAAACTGGGTGTTCTAATGAAAAGAAGATCTTTGAATTAGAATTGCAAATTGTTGAAGAAAGATCAGTTTTTGAGAAAGAAAAGAAAGAGTTTGCTAAGAAATTCTCCGAGTTTTCTAGAAAAAGTGCTGAAGAGAAGAAGATTGTTGAGCTTAAATGCATTAAGCTTTCTCAACAAGTTTCTGATTTTGAGAAAGTGATCATTATTGAAAGAGAAAAGTTTTCAAAGGATAAAAAGGAGATTGAGCAGAAAAACGTTGGATTTTTTAAAGAGATATCTGATGGACGAAAGAATGTGGAAAAAGATTTTGAAGAAGAAAGAATTATATTTGAGAAAGAGATAAAGAAGCTGACTGCAAAGCTATCTGAGATATCTGAAAGTGCATTGAAATATCAGAAAGCGAAGTCTGAGTTTAAGAGAGAGATTGACCTACTTGTCAAAGAAAGAGACAGTTATTCGTCAAAGGTTAAAGAGCTTGAAAAGATTGTTTCCAAGGTGGTGGTGACTGAGAAAACGACTCCAGAGTCAAAAATCCACACACCTAGAAATAGTTCAGTTGGTTCTAACAAGCCAGCCTCAAGCTCACATCAGAAAACCGTGTCTTCAAAAAGGTCAGTTAATTCATTTGATCAGATTCGTACAACTAACATTTTCTTCGATCAAAATGTAGATGGTTCGGGTTCACAAAGAAGAAGAAGAAGGAGATATCAAGAAGAAAAGCTGGTTTAGAAGGTAAAACCAGTTGAAGATGAGAAGAATAATGAGAAGAAGGTAGAAAAGAAAGGAAAGAAGGAAGAGAAGAAAAGTAACAAATCATTTGTATATGCATCAACAACCAAGAAGAACAAAGTGCTGAAAGGTAAACCTGATCTTGCTTACTCGAGAGATCAATTGATCATGTTATCTAAAAAGAGGTATTGTTCTTATTGTCGTACTTATGATTTTGTTCATAAAGCTAGTGATCATTACTGGTATGGTTCTTATTCGATTACTCCCATTCGAACTGCAACTAACACATATGGACCTAAATACCAGTGGGTACCAAAGCCGAAAAGTGAATCTGTGTTACAGGCACCTATAGTCAAGGGGGAGTAAGAGAACCAAGGCTTCTAAGTAAATCAACTTAGGACTCGTGCTTCAACGAAGTTTGACTTCTAAACATAACAGTTTAGGACTCGTACTTCAATGATGAAAAAAAAGATGCTACTCCCGGGCTGATAAGAGAGTGTACTCAGATACTCAGAAGAGGAAATCAACCTTCAAGGGGGAGTACATAAATTTTTCTGGAAATATGTATTCGGAAGATATGATGAACTACACTTCAAAGGGAGTTGTAGATCTCTATCATGTGCTGTATCAGTGATAAATTTTAGATGCATATTTTCAGGGGGAGTAAAAGGATTATGATTTCTGATTATTTCAGATCAGAACTCGTACTTTAATAGTTTTACTGCTTTATGTCATTTTATTTTCGAATAATTTTGTGAATAAAGTTGCTTTGACTAGACTTTGAGACTTGTGCAGGATCAGAGGAAGCTATCAAGATCATATTTTTTTTATGACTTCAGTTGACTTCATGAGATCTAAGATTGCACATAAAGGTTAATTTCTTATCTTAATCTCATATGTGGTTGAAAGAAGGACGACTTTCAATCATAAGAAAACATATTCTGAAATGTTCAAACCACTTCCCGATTCTTAAACAGATTTTATAATTTGGAAGTGCGATTTTAAATGTTTTCATTTTATTTTTGTGCTTAATTGATAAATAAACCGTGTGTTTCCAAAGATAAATACTTGCGTATTGTCTTTTCTACATACTTTCAAGTATTCACACACATCGGTTTAATTTTTGATCAAATTGTTCTTACCATGTCTCATATTGAAACATATTTTTGATGGTAAGACACTTCGCTTGTACTTAAAAGAATTTTGAGCGTCATTTCAAGAATGTCTATATTTTGTTTTGTATAGACAATATTCGTTCTTTTTGACCATAAGCCTTACATTGATATATCATTTCATTTCTGATCATTTTCATACAATGTCAGATTTTCAAACAAGTCTTTTGCATTCATATCTATTCTTTTAATATACTTGTTTGAAAATACTTCAATGTTTAAAAATGCTCATATTTCCATGATTATATCTCTGAGCATATTCATATCTGACATTTGTATATGAGCTTTAACTAATAAAGTTAAACCATTTGAGCAACATTATGCTTTCATAGGATTATATGGGTTCTTTGTGCTAGGACTTACATGAACTTCTATGAAATCACGTTAACCAGTGATTTCTACCCAAGAAGTTAATCGTTAGTGATTGAGTGTGAGGAGTCTAAAAGAAATGAGTGCGGGTTGTGCGTTGAGGTAAAATGGAAAAGAGAGTTTGGTTAGATGTGAGTTTAATGATTAAAAGAAAGAGGGGGTGAGATCAGAGTAAAAGAATATCAAACTCTGCACCAACTACTTTCTGAGCCAGGCAGCCACATTACTAATGTTTCACAATTCTTTGGTGAACGTTATTGAAACAGGCAACTAGCCCATGCCAACTCTTGCTTACTACCCCACCAGCCACTCATTTTCTTCTTAAAAAGAAAATGTTTCATATTTTCAAGGGGATGCAACATATAATCTATCTGTTTTTCATTTGGAAAATCTGGATATTGAAAAAGAAGGAAGTCTGCCCCACCTTCGCACTTCAATCATGCACATTGAGTTTGTGTTTATCTACTGTTGTCTCAGTGGTTTACACTATGTAGATCCCAGTACAGTGCAATCAGCAGCAAGTTATATCAAAGATGAACAAAATATGAATCACAACAACTAGTCATATGATTGATATGAAATCAAAGGGTTACAGGTTTACAGAAAGAATTTCTGATCAGAGAGAGTAAACCTATCAACTAGTTGTTTTTCAAAAAATGAGACTTCCTTTAAACATCTAACCTCACAAATGAACTAGAAAAACACATTAAATACCTAGGCCCGCAGGCCTAATGGGCTTATGGGCTTGGGCCCATCTAACAAAATAACTTTCAATTAATTACAAATCAAACCCTTATAAATACTTTATTCCACTTTCAACACTCAGGACTTTCAGTCCTAACAATCTCCCCCTAAAGTTGAATAAAGCATTTATCTTCTTGAAATCTTCAAACATTGATCTTCTTTCCATCTTGAATCTTTGAAGAACTTTGATGTTGCTTGACTTCATGTCTTTCCACGCTCCCCCTTGAATAAAGCTCTTGGTATTCATAGTATCAACTTTGTAACCAGATTCAATGTACAGTAGCCTCGACTGAATGCACTATGCTTTTAACTGTAGAAACTCAATCACATCGGATCAACACACAAGAAAGATAATGTGAGAGTTACTTGACATTCCACGATCCATCTTCAGTTTAAAACAAATAATCTGTCTTTGAACCGCGAGTTGAATAAACTTTCAGCTCAAGAACTTGTTTCAATCAGCTTGTAGGAGGAATGAAAAACAAACTTGTAGCAGACACCACATGATACGGAAAGAATCAATACAAACTTTGAAATCTTCATCTTTGAAAATTGAAACAACAACTTCATTTCTTTGATCTCTAGACTGTCTTCAGAAATAACTTTCTTTCTTTAAAACTTTGAAATTGAACTTTGAAAAATTTCTCCCCCTTTTTTGATGATTGTGAACATCATGATCATCAAAACTTCTTCAATTTCAACACTTTCTTTGATATTCCCTTTATGATAATATGACATTCTCCCACTTGTGATCTGAGTATCCGTCAATTCATGAAATGTATATATCCGAATCTTTTCAAATTCAGACATAATGAGCAAGGTAACCCTGATTCAACAGATGAAACAGTTAGTATGCCTGTCAGTAGCACAGAGCCACTTTGTACAACAGATGCACATTGTAAAGGAGCTTTTGTGATGTTCACTCCCCCAGGGCTTCCATTTAATCATCGAAAAACCACAAAGAAATTTTCTATGAATGTTATTACAAGAAAACTCATTCCTTGTGTGCTCGTGCAAGTGTATGAATGATTGAAGCTACTTAGCTTGATCAGGCTCAAATTGTGTAAACTGTTGAGACAACAACAGATATTACACGGACTCAATGTGCATGAAAGAGGTGCGAAGGTGGGGCAAATTTCCTTCTTTTTCAATATCTAAATCTTCCGAGTGAAGACTAGATAGCAGATATGCTGCATCTTCAAAGAAAATGAAACATTTCTTTGTTAAGAAAGAAACGAGTGGCTGGTGGGGTTATAGCAAGAGTTGGCATGGGCTCACTGCCTGTTTCAATGATGGTCACCAAGGAATGTGAACCAATCAGAATATTTGGTTGCCCGACTCGGAAAGTGGTTGGTGCAGAGTTTTCATATTCTTTTAACTCTGTTCTCACACCCTCTTTCTTTTTTATCATTGAAGCTCACTTCTAACCAAACTTTCTTTACCATTTTTTTTTCGCTCCACACAATGAGAAAAGCTCATCCCGATGAGTTATCTCCCCCACTCTTTGACTTATGACCCCTCACCCCTCTAATCACTCTAGGATAACTTCCGAGGTAGGAAACACTGGTTAACGTGAATCCATGGAAGTTCTGTTTAAGCTCTCACACAAATCCCATGTAATTCCTATAAAGAAAGTATGCTCAACAGTTTAAATTGAACATTTAAGCACAGAATGTATGATAACACTGTCAAAATGTATGCTCATGAGATTTGAGCAATAGAACTTTAAAGATTTCTCAAAACACAGATATTGATTGAATGAAATGAAATCAAGAGAATTGTTTTGAGAATCTGACAATGTATCAATCAGATCAACTAAACTGGTTAGGGTATCAAAGAACTGGATATTTTGTTTATATGAACAAATATAAACAATGTAGCAATGAAAGCACATATGATGATTGATGCTCAACAATATTGAATTGCAAACGGGGGTATTACCATCGAAAACTTGGTTCGTTATGAGACATGGTAATAACAATTTCAAATAAGTACTGACCCGGTGTGTGTGAATACTTGACAGTATATAGACAAGATAATACACAAGTATTGATATTTAGAAACACACGGTCAGTTAAACATTAACGCTCAAAAATTGAAAAACATTTAAAATCACACTTCTAAATTCATGAAATCTTTTGATAATCAGAAGTGGTTTGAACATTTCAGAAACTGTTTTTCATGCTTGAAAGTTGTTCTTCTTTCAAATAATCAGAGATCTAGAGTTAGAAGATACTTACTTTTTAAGCTCTCCTCAAATCATGATAGAATGATTTATTTATTTTAAGCTCCCCCTGGATATTTGCAAAATATCCAGGTCTAAACGTTGAAGAACGGGTCCTGATCTGTCATGTGATCAGAAGCCAAACTTCGTTGAAGTCCGGGTTCTAAGCTGGTTTACTTAGAAGCTATTTTTCTTCTACTCCCCCTTGACAGTAGGTGCCTCCAACAAAAAATCAGTTTTCGGCTTTGGTACCCACTGGTATTTGGGTCCATGAATGTTACTTGCAGTTCTTGTGGGGGAAATTGAATAAGAACCATACCAGAAATGATCACTGGTTTTGTGAATGTGAACATGTGTACGACAATAAGAACAATGGTATTTCTTACCTGACAACCTGAGTAATTGATCTCTCGAGTAGATATGATCAGGTTTACCTTTACTCGCTTTGTTCTTCTTGGCATTAGACGCATGTACACATGATTCTCTTTCTTTCACCTCATCTTCAACTGGTTTCTTCTTCCAGACCAGTTCCTCGTCTTTGTATCTCCTTCTTCTAGGACGTGTACCTGAACCATCTATATGTCTATCATAGAAAAGGTTAGTCTTACGAATCTGATCAAAAGATTTAGCTGACCTTTGTGACGAGACAGGTTTCTGATTTGAACTTGATACAGACTTTTCAAGCACTTTAATCGTCGAAGCAAAGTTGTCTCTTTCTTTAACAAGCAGTTCAATCTTCTTCGTGAACTCAGACTTCGTTTTCTGCTCTTTTAGTACCTTCTCAGATAGTTCAGATAGATTGACAGTAAGCTTTTTGATCTCAGTTTCAAACAAGCTTCTTTCTTCTTTAAATCCCTTCTCAGCATTGTTTCTTTGGCCAGATATTTCTTTGAAGACACCAACATTCTTTTGTTCAATGGTCTTCTTCTCTTTGGTAAACTTCTCTCTTTCAAGAATGATTACTTTCTGAAAATCAGAAACTTGCTGAGAAAGTTTTATGCATTTCAGCACAACTTCTTTCTTCTCATCAGCACATTTTCTCGAAAAATCTGAGAACTTCTTTGCAAACGATTTCTCAAACTCGGATTTATCTTGAGCATGCTTTTGCTCCAAATCAGATATTTGCTTTTGAAGCTCAACATTTGTATCTTTCAGATGCTCAATGCTCCTCAGAACTTTCAACAGATGCTGCTTGTTGGATTTGGAAAATTTGAACTTCCAGATCAGAAATCCGTCTTTTTAGTTCAGAGTTCTCAGTTTCCAAAAACTTTACTCTTGAAGACATCTTTGGTCCTATCATTATCTTCTCAAGATGTTCCCACAGTTGTTTTCCTGTAGCCTTTTTACTGTCTAAACTTACAGAAATCTCTTTTGAAATCTCCTCAGAAATTCCTTGCAAGATAAAAGCTTGAGTCAATTTATCAGCTTCAAATCTCTTTCTTTGCTCATCTGTGTAATCCTTAAATGGTATTGTGTACACCTCATGTTCCATTCTTCCATTTTCTCCCATAAAATAACAAATGTCTGTCGGAGTTTTCATTCTTCCTTCCCTCAGAGATAATCTGATATAGTCAGTCAAGTCATTTCTGTCGATGAAGTCCAATAATCTGTCCTTCCATTGCTCGTACTCTCCTCTGAAAAGTACTGGTGGATTCTCATTCGTACTGATTGAAAGAGCTTTGCTTGAAGGCATTCCTTTTGATATACAGGGACTGAACTTGACAAGAGATGAAACTTGAAAGTGCAGGGACCAAAAGTGACAAATTGTGAAACTTGAAAGTTTCGGGTCACAAATGACACACTACTGAAACCTTGAAGTACGGGGGCTAAAAGAAATGCACTGCAAAATGATCGTGAGACAAAAAATTTGACCTTTTTTTTTTTTAAATAAACCCGGTCGAGCAGGGTACCGGTCAAGCAAAGGACCGGTATAGACAAAGTACCGGTCGAACCAAAAAGACCGGTATAGACAACGTACCGGTCGAACAAGAGGACCGGTATAGACAACGTACTGGTCGAACCAAAGGACCGGTATAAACAACGTACCGGTCGAACCAAAGGACCGGTATAGACAGACTATCGGTCGAATCCAAATGACCGATAAACACAATGTACCGGTCAAAGGACAATTCTTATATCGGTCAAACAGAAGGACCGGTAAAGCAGGGTACCGGTCGAACACAATGACCGGGAATTACAACTTCCCGGTCGAACAACCTATCGATCGAACCTGATAAATAACAACTTAAGAAATAGACCGATAAAATCAAAAACCGATAAACAGATAAGCCCGATAAAATCAGATAAAGACCGATAAAAACGAACAGATAAATCGACCGAAGAACACGATGAATCTGGAATTCGATCGAGATCAAACCCAGAAATTTAAATCGATTAATCAACAAATAATCAGGTCGAATAGCAGTAAACAGCGCCGATAATCAGATTTCAACACAACCAATCGACCGATAATTAGATTTCAACACAACCAATCGACTGATAAAACTTAAATCCACAGATATGCAGTAAACACATAAGACCGGATCTGAGTTGCAAAAAAAATTCGATCGATAACCTTTTTCACAGTAACCTTAAACCCAACACAGAACGAATTTCAATAGGACCGATAAATCAACCCAGATTGACAAAAATCTAATCGATCGACAGAAGTAGATAATCACTTAAAACAGATAAAAGCAATTAACACAGATTATTGAATATAGGGTTTTAGACAAACCTTTTTCTGGATCAAACCTTTAGTCTCTTTGCTCTGATACCAATTGTAGATCCCAGTACAGTGCAATCAGCAGCAAGTTATATCAAAGATGAACAGAATATGAATCACAACAACTAGTCATATGATTGATATGAAATCAAAGGGTTACAGGTTTACAGAAAGAATTTCTGATCAGAGAGAGTAAACCTATCAACTAGTTGTTTTTCAAAAAATGAGACTTCCTTTAAACATCTAACCTCACAAATGAACTAGAAAAACACATTAAATACCTAGGCGCGCAGGCCTAATGGGCTTATGGGCTTGGGCCCATCTAACAAAATAACTTTCAGTTAATTACAAATCAAACCCTTATAAATACTTTATTCCACTTTCAACACTCAGGACTTTCAGTCCTAACACACTATGTTGAGCCTTAAAAAGCAATTTTTCGTGCTTAATTCTTTCTACACTTGCACGAACACACAAAGAATTTGTTTCTTTGTCATAACATTCATAGAAATTGCCTTTGTGGTGTTTCGATGATTGGATGGAAGCCCTGGGGGAGTGAACATCACAAAAGCTCCTTTCCTATGTGTATCCGTTACACACAGTAACTTCGTGTTACTGACAGGCATTTTAACTTATTCATTTGTTGATTCAGGTGTTACATTCCTATTTTGTCTAGATTTGCAAAGATCTGGATAAATACATTGTTCGAATTGACAAAGAATCAGTGGCTCTTGAAAGATCAGTGTTCAGAAAGATTTCAAAGACATTTCTTGGAAGAAAAGTTTTGATGATATAGATGCTCAAATCATCCAAAAGGGGGAGATGGTATCAAGAAATGATAAAGTTTTGAGAGATGAATTTAAAGAAATGTCAGTATCAGAAATTTCAACGATTAAATATTTGAAGATGATAAAGTTCAAAGTTTGAGAGTTTGAAAGATTATTCAAGCAAAGTCAAAGATGTTTGAAGATGTGCTGATTTTGCTGAAATTTTTATTTGAAGATTATTTGCTGAAACAAGTTGAGCTAATTTTGAAGATAATTTCTTTCCAAATTATGAATGAATTTTTGTGAAAGTTTTGAGGAGATTGTAAATCATGTTTGTATCAAAGGGGAGATTACAAGAGAAGATACAGATTGTTCAAAGGGGGAGTTACTTCAATCAAGCTTAAAGAGAGAAGATTGCATTGCTAAATCTTTTAGTAATGATCTTGATCGAAAGGGGGAGATTGTTAGAGCACAGATTTGTTGGATTCAAGATCATAAAGATTGAAGACAAAAGTTCAAGAATTCAAAGCTGGAAAAGTCAACTCTCATTAAAGTCAAAGTCTATTTGTAATAAAAGTCAAAGTCAACATTTGTATTTTGTTTTCTTGTATTTGTTTGTGAGGTATAAATACCTTGTGTCCTATGTAGTTCATAGTAATTGTATGTCATTTTGTATTAATCAGAAGTAGAGTGAGCGTATTACAGAAGAGCATAATTCATATCATTCTAGAGAGAGAGAGTGAATGTAGTGAGAGAAAGTTGTGAGATTGTAATCTTTGCTTAATCAATGACATATGATTTGCAATTCTCATCTTGATTGTGTGTAGCAATTAGAACTTGAATCTAGGGAATATCAAGTACATATTCTCTGTAGCTGATTTTCCAAATCTGCACTTTGATGATCTAGAATATATGTATCATGAGTTCAGAGACATGGCAATCAGATTTGAAAATATCACTTATGCTCTGGAAATAATCAAGAAGTTCATAAGGAGGCACATATTTTACACTTACTGTTATGATTTCCAGCTTGGTATGGAAACCAATCAGAAGAGAGTCAACATACTTGCACCAGATATGACTCATCCAAATATTGAAGAGACTCCACTGTATACTGTGTTAAGAGAGCCAGAACTTGGAGTTGTTAATGACAATGGAGAAAAGGAGAAATGATTCATGAGAGCTGCTGAGATAGCAAAGTATTCTGATGGTACTTTAAGGATGGTTATGCCAAATCTCAAGGATATTTATGAAGAGAATGAGAGACAAAGATTGGCTGAAGGAGACCATTTTCCCAGATTGGACAGAGTGTTTATTGGACAAGTTATCCATGCTATTCAAGACATAATTGATTTCAGAGCAAGTATCAAAAGATTTGAATCTTACATGGGAATCAGGAGAATCAATCTTAGAAGGTGGACCAGATGATTTGTTGAAGATTTTCAATTGATCCAAAAGGGGGAGAATGTTAGAACTATTCTTGAATCAATATGTATGTTTTGATTTATTGTCTTTTTCTTGTAAGTATTGTATGAGGTCAAGGGTTGTTTGACTCATATAAGTACCCTTTTCTTGTTTCATTTTGTAAGTAACTAAGTCTTGTAACCGTTCATGTGAGATCAATGACAAAAGACTTGTGACCAAAATTTCTCTCTCTAGATTCTTTACATCTTGATTTGATTCTTATACTTTGATTGTTATATGCTTGAATCTGGAATCACAGTTGGTATCAGAGCCTGATCAGATCAATCAGAAATCAATCAATTTGATTTAGAGATCGAATTCTTACTGTTCATCATGAAGAACTCACACATCACTGTTTCTTGGATCGATTTTGAGTTTTCTTGTTACTTTTGTTGAATTCTTGTGTACATTGTATGTGAATATTAGAGTAGAACATTTCTTGCTCATATTGTAATCACAAATTCACTGTTTTCATGTTCTTGAAGTCTACGCACTGTATTTTGATCCAAACATGTTGATTTTGTTGTTTCTTGATGTAATCGTGCCAAGGGTTTGTAATCGATATTCTTGTGATCAAATTCACAACATTTTAGATGCAAATTAAAAGATTTAGTTAGAATTTAATGGATCACATAGATTTTTGAGTCGAAGTGTTCAGAATTTGCAAGATCCAGATAATTCGCATGTTCATAGGAAGAACTCGCATGTAACTGAAGAAAAAGGTTTGCTAAGGACAAATTTCACACGAGGCAGTATACGAAAATCAAGGTTTTCGCATCCTTCTCTGTACGAAAAGTAATATTTTGCCTCTCACTTCATGCGAAAAGCCAGAATTCGCATGATGATGATATGAAGATTTTTCTAAGTCTAGAATTCGCATCGATACGTAAAGTGGACAAGTGTGAATTTTTCTAAGTCCAGAATTCGCTTCATCCTTTTCTGTGAAAAGTTTTGAAATTTGAAAAGTTCAAGTCTATAATCCGCGTCTTTCATCATGTGAAAATCTAGAATTCGCATCATACATTGTGCGAAAAGTTGAAATTCGCATCACAAAGCGTGCGAAAAGCAGGGAATTCTCATCCTTTATGTGTGAATCTTGTATATTGTGCGAAAAGATTTTCTTCTTTGTGCGAAAAGTATACTTGCAAAAAATTTGGAACCTTTTCTGAAAAAAATTTCAAAGTTGATTTTTCTGGTTATTTGATTAACGATCATTTCAAGCATTTTATCAGAATATATTTCAAGATGCCATATACAGATGAGTAAGGGAACACAGTGCTGACCATGAGAGACTGTGTTGTATCCTATATGACAGAAATACTTGTGATTGAAGTAGAAAATGAACAACTTAAACTTCAAAATTAAGAACTGAAAGCTGAGAATGAGGATTTGCAAATCAGACTGAAGAAAGCTGAGAAACATGTACCCACTTATCAATCAAAAGGAACTAAATGGATAAGGAAGTTTGAAGAGAAGAACAAGACAGAGAAAGTTGATATGGAGAAAACTTTCAATCGAAAGTTATCTAATCTTTCTATGAAAGTTGAGAAAGAAAAGAAAGACTTAGAATTCAGATGTTAAAAACTTTCAAAGCAAGTCTCTGACTTTGAAAATATTTTAATCACTGAAGAGATATGTTTTCTAAATAAAAACAAGTTCTTGAAAATCAGTCTATTGAACTTCCCAAATAGATAAATATTTTACAAGATTTATTGGAAAAAGAAAGAAAACTTTTTCAAGAAAAGAAAAACTCTTTTGATACTAACAAGAAAAATTCTGAAAAGAGGAATTTTGGGATTTTCAAGGAGATTTTAGAGAAAAACAAGAACTTGGAAAAGGATTTTGAACATGAAAGAAAAATCTTTGAATCAGAGATTTCTAAGGTAACAAGAAAGCTTGCTACTCTATCTTCAGATGCTTTAAAAGAACAAAGGAGTAAATCTGATCTGCAAAGTAAGTTTGATAATCTTTGTAATGAAAAATCTAAATTGTCTGATAAAATCAAATAGTTGGAAATAGCTAATTCAGATTTATCTGATAAAATATCAACTGATACAACTGATTTTTCTTCTTATGATGATGACTCAGCTGAATCAGTTTGTTAATTTCAGTTTGTTTCTAGCTTATTTCAAAAATTGATTTTCAAAAAGAAAAGTGTCAAACCAAATGTTTTGAAAATAGATCAGATTAAACCTTCAAGTTCGTTTTATGTCAAATCTGTTGATAGACAAGCTCACTATATTTCAAAATATGGAAAGAAAGCATATGGGAGAGATCAGATGATTTGGGTTGTTAAGGGATCTCTTGAAGCTAAAGCAATCAAATACCATAAATCAAGTGCATCTAATCCAAAGGTACAAAACAACAAGTCATCCAGAGGTAAATCTTTTGCTAAGCCTGATTTCACCTACTCTGCAAATTAATTAATCAGATTAGCTAAAAGAAAAAATTGTTGTTCTTATTGTGGCACTAATGATTTTGTGCACAAAGCTAATACTTCACATTGGTATGGAACTTATAGAATACATCCAAAGATTCTTCATTTTACAAAAGTGGAAACAATTCTAAAAGGTTTCCAAGTACTAACATAGATGGACCCAAGCACATATGGGTACCAAAACCTGTTTAACCTGTGATGTAGGAATCTATTGTCTAGGGGGAGTAAAGGACAAGGACATATAAATACAACAATTTAGGACTCAATCTTCACAATTCAAGAATATTGGCTTCTAAATAATTCAATTCAGAACCCTAACTTCAAAGACTACTGCTGATGGATACTTTGAATGTCAAATATTACAAAGGGAGTATATTTATGTGTTTATATTTGAGGATAATGTTAAAATGTTATATTTGAGGGAGAATATAAGTTTCAAGAACACTCAAAATAATTGAATGTATGCAGGTATGAAGGGGGAGCATATCTAAATCAAAATCAACAAGTTCAACATAAATCAAGGGGGAGCAAATCAGAAATCAAAGTTCAAGGGGAGCACATATGAAGGGGGAGTAAGTGTGTTTGTGTGTGTCAAAAAGTTTTTCAAAAGATTTTGTGCTTAAAGAGTTTCCATTTATGGAAAATTTCCTTTTTAGGAAAGTTTCTATTTTTAGAATTTTTGAAAAATGTTTCTATTTTTGGTAAATTTCCACTTTTATAAAGTTTTGAATTGTCAAAAATGTGATTTTTGAAAAGTTGGAAATTTTACTAAGTCAAAAATTCGCACATAGTGGCATGCGAAATTTAAGTTGTCACATCCTATGGCATGCGGATTGTTGGATTTCGCATCCTATTGCATGCGAAAACTACTTCTTGCATCCTTCTGTATGCGAAAAGCAGCAATTCGCACATAGGTCCATGCGAATTGCTCTTTTAGACACAAATTTCGCATCTCGTTTCATGCGAATTTCTCACACACCCTTGTCTATTTTTCAAAGCAAGCCTGTTTTTCTTTGCCATGCGAAAAGTGAGTTGCCCAATCAGATCGTGCCACATGTCAATGTCACTCTTGGGTATATATACGAGTTGTCTCTCAGATTCACTCACTTCTCACATTTGGCTCATACGAATTTTTCACTTAGAAAAATCCTCACAAAACCCTCATGTGCATATTCTTATTTCAGACTTCGATTTCTCAAAATCAAGGGTAGGATTCTGATTGTTGTTTGAATTTTTTATTGATTTTGTTTGTATATGGTTATTGTTTTGTATCGATTCTTCCAGGTTACCTTGACTGGATTTAGGGTTTAGGATTTGAGTAAGCACTGTTCATCTTCGACCATGAGTTTGAACCGATACTTTGAACTTTGGAATCTTAAATCTGGAATGGTCTTCGTGGTTGAAATCAAACCACATGAACATGATTCAAAGTTATAATCGAATCCTAATGATGACCTTGTTGACCAAATTTTTGGACATAATGGACTGATTTTGATTTTGACTATTCGACTGTTCTTCAAATGTTCTTGGGTGTTCTTGATTGAAACTCGTAAAATAATGATTAATATGAATTTAAATGAAAACTTTAATGGTTAATTCTTGGTCTTAATATGATTTCGACGGAATATGAATCAAATCAAAGATTTTTGAATCTGGAAATTTTTGAACTTATGAGTTTTTGGATGAACAAGCTCATACGTGTTCTTCAGTTATTTTTCAAACACTTAGAAAATTTTTAGATTTGATTTTCAGAACTAAAATGCTCATGCGTATTCTTTGAATTGTCAAATTTTTTCAAGTTAAGAATTCACAGCTTGTATCATGCGAATTCTGAGTTTGAATGTTTATTTCTTCAAGTGTGAATTTCGCATATCGATTCATGCAAAATCCTTGGTCATGCGAAATCCATACTTAGGATTTTTTTTTCAAAAATGGTTTTTCATAATAACTTTTGGATTTTCACTGACAAATTGGACATCTGTCCAATTCTTTTCATTTTTCAGGTACTGAAATGGCAGACAATCAATCTGTGGAGCAACAAGTTCAGATGGATGAAAATTCACCACAGGGTAAACCTGGTGTCAATCTTGATCTCATTTTGATCACACCATCTGAAATGAAGTTGTTATCACCAAACAATCACTATGTTGATTTCCATCACCTGAAGATTGATCCACTTGTTCTTGGAATTCTACAGAATCATCCTTTGAGGAATGCTCTTATTGATAGTGCAGTTGTTCCAGAACTTTATTTGCAACAAGCTTGGAAGACAATCATATTCCTTTGAAATGCCAGATTCAACTGACTTTGAGGTTGCTGATTTGTTTACTAAACCTCTTGATGAAAAGAGATTTAATTTTCTAGTCAGCAAACTTGGCATGTTGAATCTTAATGAATAGTTACATCATTCTTTATATTTTTAAGGGGGAGCATTTCTTTACATTTGGTTTACTTATGTAATTCATTGACTCAATTTCAAAAAGCTGGATATTATTAATAAACCTGGACTCATGTTCAATGAGTACCAAAGATTTATCTGTTTTACAGGTTTGCATATTAGACTATGACTTCTGATCAAATCAGATCAGGACTCGTACTTCAAGATTTGAGCTTAAATGCAAAAATAAGGGGGAGTGAACTCAGACTTGTGCATACTTTGAGGGGGAGCTTAATGAAAAAGTCTGTAAGTGTGTATTTTAAAATGTTTTTGAAATCAGAAAGATATTTTTTCAGAGAAAAAGTCTATTTTTGTGCTCAAAAAGTGTTTTTATAAAACATGTTGTTTTTGGAAAAATCCTTAATGCATTTTTTGAAAGTTTCCATTTTTTGAAAATTTTTGAAAATTTTTCTAAGTGTAGAACGCGCATAGGCTTATGCGAGTTTATACTTCGCACAAAGCATTGCATGCGCAAAGTGTAGAACTCGCAAACTATGTCATGCGTGTAGCTACTTCGCGCATATAACTTCTAGCAAGAAGTTCTATTCATTGTTTTTCACGCAGATAGTGTCGTGCGTGCAACTCTTTCGCGCAAGCAATGGCCTGCGAGTTTCACCACTTCGCGCACCTCGTTCATGCGCGAAGTGCACACACACTTGCCCGTTCTTTGTGCGACAAGCTTGTTTCTAGTGTTATGCGAGAAGTGGGTGGTCGAATCAACTCGTGCCACGTGTCATGCTACTCTCAGAGTATAAAAGTCGAAGTTTTCCAGTTTCATCTCACTTCTCTCATAGTCTTTTTGAGCGAACCTTTTTCACTTAGATTTTTCTCTCAAAATTACTTGCGACTTTCAAATTTCATCTTCATTTTCTTTGAAGATTTATGTGTAGGTACTTCTATTTCTTGTTCGTTAATTGTTTTTATGTGCTTATTTTGTTTGCAGGTTCGATTTTCTATATCTAGGGTTTATTTTTTTTTTCCTGTCGGTTCATTTTCTTGTCTGTTCATCTCTTTGAACAATGATACTGATTTTTTTTGAATCTTGTTATTTAAAAATGTTGTTTTGTATTGTATAAAATACTTGATTTTATCTGGATTTGGTTCGATATATTCTTTCTTTGCAGGTTTACCTTAACTATTGGAATTTCGGACTTGGATTTATGACTTATTGAACTCAATGATATGAACAAATCTGAACTCATGGACTCGACTATGATTTTGAACTCATGTATTCTTATTTTGAAGAATAGACTTTTTGGACTTCGATCTTATGAACTGTCGATTAGCATTCTTGGATTTTGATTCAACTGAACAGGACTGTTGGATTTTTGGATTAGAAATGTCGATTGACATTAATCTGAAATATAACAAACTTGATCTAAAATCTAATTACAACTTCAGATTGATTTTTTAAAAAGTTGTCTTTTTGAATTTTTGAAATTCAAAATTTTGAAATTCAAAATTTTGAAATTCAAAATTTTCCAATGAACAGTGCCTAAAAGTTATTTTTCTATAAGAATTGTGAGTGTTAATAAATGCAGATTCATGAGAGTTCTAAAGTCAAAATTTCGAGATTTTTATGAGAATTTCATATTCTAAGTGTTTTGGTAAGTCTTGCAAAATTATGTGTTATGAGAGTTATATACTTGGAACTTTTTCAAAATTTCAAATTTCAAGTATTTTTACAATATAACATTATTTTGTCAGAACAAATTCAAAAGTGTCAAGTATCATTGTTTAGTTTGTGTCTTTTTATTCATTTCTTTCAAAGTTATATTTTTGTTTTCATGTAACTTTCTGTGCTAATTTGTTCTGATCTTTCAAAGTACAATTTGTTTCTATACTTGATACTGTGTGTATAAAATTCGTTTCTGAAAAACATAATTTTTGGGCTTATTGACTAACATTTTGGATTTTATCCAAAACTTGTTTCAATTTTTCAGATAATCAATGGCGGATGAACACCTTCATGATCAAAGTGTTCACATGGATGAACATGACCCACAAGCATCTAGGGAAACTCCTATGCCTTCCTCCCGATCTCATTTCTAGTCTGTAATTGGTCAAGATACAGATCAAGCCTTGATCTATGAGAATGAATATCTACAGCTGTATCCCAACAACCACCATGTGGACTTTGACAATCTCAATGTCAATCCACTTGTGGTGGAGATTCTGAAAGGACATCCACTTCGACATGCTCTAACAGATACTGTTGCTATTCCACTGATCTATCTACAACAAGTCTGGAAATCAATAGAGTATGTGGCTGAAAGTGAGACGAACAAGTATTTCAAGCTAAGAATAGATAATTTCACATCTATTCTTACTTATCAGAGATTAAGATGGATCTTGGATTTACCGAAGGCTAATTCCAGAGAAGGACGAACCAGTTTTGATCAGTACCCTTTAGACTCTGAAGTTTTTGCTGGCATTCTAGCCTTGGGGTATACTGGTGATCTTGCAAAGATTAGTGATTTCAAGAAGACTAATCTTCCTCCCTTTTACTACCAGTTGTTCTCTGTTTTCAACCGTTGCTTCACATCAAGAAATTCTGGTCTAGACAATACCAACATGCATACGTTGAGATTGTTCCATGCAGTTGTGTACGATCTACATGTTGACTACTCAGTTGCATTCTGGACATAATTATATGAGAAGGTGCTAAGCAAGAGGACTTCTAAGCGTCCAATCTATGTTCCATATAAGAGATTCTTACAGTTAATTATCCACAGTATGATCAGATCAAACAGAGACATTCCTAAACGACTTCAGCATGAACTCGCTCCAGAATTTGAAGTGAAATATTTAAAGAAGCAGAGAAAGAGTTTCAATTACTCTATGCCAATTCCTCAAGCATTGCTCTCATATGCCGATCCGAACTCCGAGTACGTAGTTGAGTATAGAGAGTGTATGGGAATACCAGCACCGGTAATCCCTACCCTGGACTCAAACCTTAGGAGAGAGGAGTCGGTAAGGGTTCCTGAAACCATGGGGGTTCAGGAGCGGGGAGAGTCAAGGGAAAATATTGAGAGGGGAGCTGGTGGGGTTCAGAACATTGCATCTGAAGCTGTAGGGACCTCGGCACAAGTTGCCACACATCTAGAGGTTTCTGCATCCGAACCTGAACGGACTATTATTCGTCAATCTAGTCTTCAGGAAAGGATAACTGATGAAGGTGTGATGTCTGATAATGAGTCAGAAAGGCTTACAAGTTCTTCTAATACTGTACCTTCTGGTACTTCTGATCATGTTGAGGAGATTATTTTTCATGAAGCTGATATAGACAACGAGAATCTTCAGCATAGTTTTGGATTCCTAGACGATGTTTCTCTACATCATGAGGACATGGTCATTGATACTGCTGATATGGAGATTTCTCAAGTTGTGGGAGATATAAGGAGATCCGAGGGAGACATAGTTGAAAATTTAGAAAGTGTGAGACTGAGAGAGGTTGAAGCAAAAGAATATGGAAATGGATACCAAATCCTAGATATGAATGGAGAGTTAAGGCTAAGGTAGATGATGTAAAGAAATTGCTTGATGCTAACAAGAAATGACCCATCTGGATATGGGTACCTAAAAAGAAATGATTTGTTCCTTTTGCAGGCCTGTCATTTGTGGTTCGTTGACTCAGGATGTTCAAGACACATGACAGGATTTAAGCATTTACTGCATGATTATGTTGAAGAACCTGCAAGAAACAGTATGCTTTGCTAATTCTGAGCTTCATGGAATCATCAGAGGATACAGTTCACTAAAGAATGACACTGTAACCGTAAAGAAAGTATTGTACGTGGATGGACTTGATCATAACTTGTTCAACACTAGTAATTTCTGCGACAGTCAATATCAGGTTCAATTTATAATCAATCATTGTTTTATAGAGGACTCGGACGGTTATGAGATTTTTCAAGCTGAACGCTATGGAAATCTTTACGCGCTGAATTTTCCAACGCTTTTGGCTACACGTCCTGTATGTGTACTTGCAAAAGCTTCGAAAGCTTAAAGTTGGACGTGGCATCGACGCTTGTCTCATCAGAACTTCAAAGCTATTGACAAGTTAGCAAGACAAGGAACTGTCAAAGGTCTACCTGAGATGAGGTTTAAGAAAGATTCACTTTCTCCTGCATGTGAAATGGGGAAGATGAAAAGGAGTCCACACAAAGCAAAGACTTAATCTTCTTGCTCAACACCTCTGGAACTAATTCATATGAATCTTTGTGGCCCTATGTGTACTTAATCTATTAATGGCAAAAAGTACATTCTTGTGATGATAGATGAGTATTCAAGATATACTTGGTTAGAGTTTCTGCAAAGCAAATCTGATGCACCAGTTCTGATCATTGCCTTCATCAAGAAGATCCAAGTTTGACTTCAATTGCTAGTTAAAACATTACGAAGTGATAACGACACAGAGTTCAAAAACGACACTCTTCAGAGTTGTCTCACACCTTGTTGGGATTTCTCACTATTTCTCTGCTGCCTACACCCTTCAACAAAATGGCGTGGTTGAAAGGAAAAATGGAACATTGGTTGAAGCAACACGAACAATGTTGGCATATTCTGGTCTACCAATGTATCTCTGGGATGAAGCCGTTGCAACCGCTTGTTTTACTCAATACCGGACGATCGTGGTCAAAAGATTTAATAAAACAACGTATGAACTGATTAATAAGCGAAAACCGAACATTAAATTTTTACGTGTCTTTGGTTGCAGGTGCTATATATTGAATGACCGTGATAATCTTCGGAAGTTTGACAAGAAAGCTGACGAAGGCTACTTTGTTGGATATTCTCTCACGTCTAAAGCCTATCGTATATAAAACAGATGGACCAAGTGCATCATGGAAAGCATGAACGTGTCATTTGATGAAAATTGTACATTGATTTCTGAACAAAACAGTTCAGAACTTAAGCTTAAGGAAAAGGCTTCTGTTCAAAACATAATAGAACCCGAATCTATACAGACTAAGCTTTATCACTCATCAACTATTACATCTGAGTTAGATTTATTATTTCTTGATGCTTTCATGGACATATGTGTAGATTTTGACAAATCCAGCACGTCCGCATCAACTTCAGAGGTCCCAATAATTACTAAAGACATATGTGGACCTTCTGAACCAGTCACTACTACAACCTCAGGTACATCTACACCAATTGTTTATGAAAATACTAATACTGATTCTACTTCTGCAGATACAAATTCTAGACGAGAAGTCCCGAGTACTTCCTCTGTCGCTCCAGAATTACATGAGTCAGAAATACCTGTACACGATCTTCCATCCATAAAACAAGTTATACCTGCTATTTTTGATGAATATGATGAGCAAAATACGCAAGAAATTGTTCAACCACTCCGAGCACAACATGTTGGACAAAAGATCACCTCTACACAATATCATTGGTGACGTACACAGTGGTGTCAAAACGCGTGCAACATCCGCTAACTTCTACTTATACTCAACTTTTCTTAGTTCCTTAGAGCCGAAAAAGGTCTCAAAAGCTTTACGCGATCCTGATTGGATTCTTGCATTACAAGATGAGCTTCTGCAATTTGAAAGGAATAACGTATGGTGATTAATCCCACTATCGAAAGGTAAATATGTGATAGGCACAAAGTGGGTTTTTAGGAACAAAAGGGATGAGACTGGAGTAGTTGTAAGAAACAAAGCTCGTCTGGTAGCAAAGGGTTACTGCCAACAGGAAGGCATAGACTACGATGAAACATTTGCTCCTGTTGTCCGGATTGAAGCCATCAGAATCTTCTTATCCTATGCAGCCCATAAGAACTTTACTGTCTATCAAATGGACGTAAAGTCGGCGTTTCTAAATGGCATTCTGCATAAGGAAGTTTATGTACCTCAACCTGAAGGTTGCACTGATTCGAAACACCCTGACCATATCTATGTACTAGACAAAGCGCTATATGGTTTGAAACAGGCACCATAAGCTTGGTATGAAACTCTTACTCAATTCTTACTCACCTTTGGTTTTAAAAAGGGTACGATTGATACAACCCTGTTCCTTAAAAAGAAAGTTGAAGATTTAATTCTAATCCAGATTTATGTGGATGATATTATATTTGGGTCTACTAATCCAAAATTCTGTAAGAACTTTTCTAAAATCATGGAGTCTCGTTTTGAAATGTCAATGATGGGTGAGTTAACATTTTTTTTGGACTTCAAGTCAAACAGTCACCCGAAGGCATTTTCATAAACCTATCGAAATACATAAGAGACATCATGAAAAAGTTAAATATGACTGATAGTTCAGTAATGAAAACGCCGATGGCTACCGGAACACTTTTAAACGTAGATTTGTCCGAAAAATCTGTTGATCAGAAAGTGTACCCAAGTATGATTGGATCATTACTGTATCTAACAACTAGCAGACCTGATATAATGTTTTCTACACGCTTTTGTGCTATATACCAAGCGAATCCTAAGGAATCTCACCTGATCGATGTTAAAAGATTAATTAGATACCTCAAAGGCACTCCCAAGTTAGGCCTTTGGTATCCTAAGGATTATGGTTTTGATTTAACTACATATACGGACGCTGATCATGCAGGTTGCAAACTGGATCGAAAGAGCACATCTCGATCATGTCAGTTTCTAGGAGATAAATTGGTTAGTTGGACTTCAAAGAAACAAAACTGTGTTTCTACATCCACCGCTGAGGAAGAATATGTACCTGCTGCTAGCTGTTGTTCGCAAGTCCTCTGGATAAAGACTGATTTTAAAAGATTTTGGCTATTCATACAAGATAGTTCCTATTTACTGTGATTCCAAAAGCGCGATAGCAATAACTGCTAATCCAGTTCAACACTCGAAGACAAGGCACATTGATGTACGCTACCATATTATAAAAGATCATGTGGAAAAGGGCGACATCGAAATGCATTTTGTTCAAACCGACTACCAATTGGCTGACCTTTTCACTAAACCGTTAGATGAAAAACGTTTCACATTCTTAACAAGAAAATTAGGTATGTTGAATGCCAATCCATGATCTAAGGGGGAGTGAATCTCAATCTTAATTAATTTTCATGTGTTTTGGAAATCATGAACAGTGACTAATATTCATCTTTTACTGACTAAAGCGGAATCATTTTTATAATGATTACCAATATCTTTTCTTTTGTAGATTATTACAGGTGACTATGGCTTCTGAATACTTCAATTCAGAACCCGACCCTCAATGTTTTTTTCTTCTAAAGGATTCTTACTAGATAACATTTTTTTTCAAGGAGTTTTTATTTCGAGGGGGAGTTAATGAAAATTTCACTATCATATCTTTTAGAGGGAGAAGATAGAATTTCATTATACTTTGATTGTCATATTTTTCTGATGACTTGACTTTTTACAGATATTGAGCGGAAGCATATCTGAAGTTTTTGTCAAGGATGCTGAAAAGATATTATTCATTTTAGGGGCAGTTGAGAATTTCTATGCTTATAGCCTATATTTCTAAATTCTTAAACTCTATCACTTGTTGAAAGAAGAACAATTTTCTCTTGTGAAAATCGTTTTCTTAAATGTTCAAACCACTTCCTATTCTTAAAATGTTTTCATGAATTGAGAAGTGAGCATTTAAATGTTTTTGGATACTTTCTTGATTATCTGACCGTGTGTTTCCAAAAGATCAATATTTGTGTATTATCTTGTCTATATACTATCAAGTATTCTTACACACATCTGTTCAGTACATTCTCATTGACTTTGTTATTACCATGTCTCAAAAGATAAATCTTTCGATGGTAATACTCCCGTTTGAAATTCAATGTTGTTTGAGATCAGACGTCATTTCTATTTTAAATGTGCTTTCATTGATAAATTGTTTATATCTCGTTCATATAAACAACATTCGTTCTTTGATATCCCAATTTTTTTTCATGATATTTCATCTATTTTATCATTGTCAGATTCTCAAAACCATGAAATTGAATGATCTTAAATGTTCAAAGTTTTGAGAAGATCTTAAATGTTCAATTACTCAAATTTCATTCTTATCTGTTATGAGCATACATATATTGACTATGATTTCTTGTGCTTAAATGTCAAAATAAATTGTTGAGCAACACATTCTTTTAGGATAAAATACATGGGACTCAATGTGAGTGCTTAAAAGACTTCCACGGATTCACGTTAACCAGTGTTTCCTACCCCAGAAGTAATCCTTGAGTGATTGAGGGGAGAGGGGTCAAAAGAATTGAGAATGGGTGTGTGCTGGGGTAAAATGTAAAAGAGAGTTTTTGTTAGATGTGAGCTCAAATGTTAAAAAGAAAGAGGGTGTGAGAACATAGTAAAAGAATATCAAACTCTGCACCAAAGATTTTCTGAGCCGGGCAGTCACTTAATCTGTTGGTTCACATTTTTTTGTGACCTTCATTGAAATAGGCAACTAGACCATGCCGACTCTTGTATAAAACCCCACCTTCTACTCATTCTTTTCTTAACAAAAGAATTTTTTAATTTTTCACGGGGAAGCAACACATATTCTATTTGATCTTCATTTGGAAGACTCGAATATTGAAAAAGAAGAAAAGTTTCTCCACCTTCGACCCTTTCTCATGCACATTGAGTCTATGTATAACTATTTTTGTCTCAATGGTTTACATAATTTTGAGCCTTAAAAAAGCAATCATTGTGCTAAATTCTTTCATACACAAGCACGAGCACATAGAAAATTCGTTTTTCTGTCAGAACGTTCATAGATTAACCTTGTGTTTTTCGATTATTGAATGGAAGTCATGGGGAGTGAACATCACCCAAGCTCCTTATATAGTACATCCATTGTACTAAGTAACTCCGTGTTACTTACATGCATTATAACTATTTCATTCGTTGATTCAGGGTTACCATTCCTAATTTGTCTGAATTTGAAAAGATTCGGATGAATGCATTTATGAATTGACGGCAGAAACTTGATATTAGATCATATTGGGGGAGATTGAATATTTTCTTACATGGAGGAGATTGTTCATGAAGACTATTCTTATTTGCTGTTTAGGGGAGATGTTTTCAAAGACAAAACTGACCTTGAAATGTTTTGATGATTCTGATTCTCAAAATTCATCAAAAAGTGGAGATAGTTCAAGATTTCAAAGTCAGATTAAAGTTGATCTTATCAGAAAGGGGGAGATAATTAGAGAATTCAAAGTCAGAATCATTTCCAAGCAAAAGTCAAGCGAGATGTTAAAAATGGGAGAATACAAGAATGAGAAATTAAAGTGATGATTCAAAGAAGGAGTTAAAGTCAAGAAATGTTGAGCTTATATGAAATTGGATTTTTACTCAAAAGAGGAGATTAAAAGTGAAGCCAAAGGGGGAGATTCATTTAAAGAGCTATCAAAGACTAATCAAAGTGATAAAGATTTGAAGATGTCAAAATTGTGGAACACCATTTGATGAAGATTTTTCAAGAGAAAGAAGACCTGAAGATTATAGTAAAAAAAAAAAAAATTTAATCTTGAATCCAAAGGGGGAGATTGTTAGAGCTAAATTGTATTCAAGATTAAAAGAAGGGTCAAAAGTGTAAAGTCTGTAAAGTGTGTGGTGTTTATTGTTAATATGGTTTAGTTTTGACTTTTGCTAATGGTCATGTTGACCGTATAAATAGCAAGTCATAGTTTGGTTTTGTAAGTAATAACACACATGCGCAGATCTGAGTAAGTTTACACTAGAAAGCACATACACATGGATTAATAAAAGAAGTTGCTTTGATAATCTGTGTGCATAATTGTTTGCTAAAATACTGGGATCACATGGTCATCATACTTTGGTCTCTTCTGCTCTTCCTCGGCTTGGCAGGTAGTAGGTTCCTTGCTTTTCTTCCTTTTGCAGAGGTGTGACTCTGCATGATGCTTGATCATTTTCACAACATCATTGGCTTCCATGGAAGTTCTATTAATCTCGTAATCAGACTTGAATTTTAGAAGGGCCACAATCCTCTTCATATCGTTTGTAACAGACTGGCCCTTCAAGATCATGTCATCTGCAATCAGGTTCATATTCCACAGGAGCATCTTGCCCATAGAAGTAAGCTCATTTTAGTTGTAAGATTTGAAGGCATGTTGGCTTGTGGAGGCTTCTGCGCTTGTGACGATGAAGGAGCTTGCGGAGGGACCATGACATTGCGAGTCATATCCTTTATCTTCTCTCTTAGCTTGGTAAGGTCGCTAACTGCAGAGGCTATGGTCTCTACGGCCAATTTTCCTGCCTCATCCATAACGATTTTCCTAAGAATTTTGACAGCATCGGTTTGTTTATCCAAGAATTTTGACAACATCGGTTTGTTTATCCACTACTGCGATGATTGCAGTTGAGTTGTCATTAGTGGCATGTGTGGCAGATGCTTCAAGTAATTTTTTGATGTCTGCAGAGTTTTGATCTGAGACCCTTTTGAGCTCGAGAAGAGCCTCTGTATTAGCCTGTAGAGCATCTGCGATAGATTTTAGTTCAGTAGTTGAAGTGGAAGGAGCTGAGGGGATAGATCTTTTCAACTCCTCCATCTTCTTGAACATGTTGTCCTCGAAGGTTTTTAGCTCATCCTTCATGACATACATGTTTGGGTAACCTCTGGACCAACACATGGTCCAGATTTAGCCATTGAGCCTATGGCACCTACAGAGCCTGTTTGGACGATGAACCCAGTAGGATTTCCCTCTAATCCTCGAAGTTCCTTAGAGGAATCATCTATAGAGGTTCTGTCATCAAGTTTTTAGGAGAAGATTCAGAGCCTTTCCTTAGATTCTCGATGAGTGGAGTCTGTGGGGGATCTAGACCCACAGAGTCAATGTTTGTTCTCACCAACACCTCTGAAGTGTTCTGGATATCGCTCATGTGCGGAGCAGAGGCAACAAATGCCTCTGCAGAGGGTAGTGGCATGTTCTGGGTCAAAAGAACATTTATTACTACCCCACCATCCTTTTGAGAGGATGGGGCTGTTTGGGCTTCCCCGGCTATAAATGGTACAGAGGAGGAATGAAGTTCCTCTGTCCGGATTGCTTAGGTTAGGTTCGGAGTGTGCACTCTGTCGGGTTTGAAATGTGCTAAGTCTAGTTAGTACTGCTATGTGTTGAAGATTACTACTGCTGAAGACTTTAGTACTGCTACTTGAATATTACTACTGATAGAAGTATTACTACTGCTTGAAGAATTACTACTGCTAGTAGTTAGTACTGCTTGAAGAGTTAATACTGCAAGTTGGAAGTTACTACTGCAAGCATAATTAGTACTGCTGACGATGAAGATGCTGCTGAAGATTAATGCTGCTTATGATGATAAAGATGGATTGGTTGCTTAAAGCGAAAGACAAGGAGATTGAAGATAATTATTGTTAGATCACATATCTATTGGATTCAAGATCATTCAATCTGAAGATCCAATCTGAAGCTAAAGCAGAAAGTCGACTCTCGATATTAAAGTCTAATGTTACTTTGTAATAAATGTCAAAGTTGTTTGTTATTGTTATTAGTTAGTTTAGTTTAGTTTGTTAGTTATTAGTTAGATATAATATCTAAATGTTAGATGTTATTAAGTTTATTATTGTTTAATATTGCAAGTGGTTGTTTAGGTAGTGTGTTAGACACACAAGATCTCTTATCAGATCTAATACTCAAAAAGATCAGATCATACAAAAACACACACAAAAGGTGTAAAACAGAGAGAACACACAAGAGCTTAAAAGATCAAACCTTGTAACCATTGTTATTAATCAATACAGGTTGGTAATCGTTAACGTGTTGTTTTATAAGAACTTGATAAACATCGTGGACCGACAATTGGTATCAAAGCCTGATAATAGATCAAATTCAAGTTTTTTGAAAAACGACTCTGTGTTCTTATTTGAATTTCGAATTCGAGATTTTGAGTGTTTTAGGTGTTAAAATCGATCAGGTTGTGATCGATATACATGCTAGATCGAGTTGTAGTGGTTTGATTTCAGTATAAAGCTTTAATCGAGTTCCTTTTTGGTGATTTAGTGGTCTGAAAGTCGAGTTTTAAAAGTTACTGTGCCATCAATTTAATTTTCAAAAAGTGATTTTTATCGAGATCAAGTAGTCACAATCAGTTCTAGAAGTGTTTTTAGACATATTGGTAGAGTTTGGGTCTGTTAATCTTGGCAAAACAGGTTTTTTAGTCGATTTATCGAAGTACAGACAAACTTGCGCAAACACAGGGAAGAACTCATGCAAACTTCACTGTGCGTGACACACTTTGCGCAATCAACTGAACACGCAAAGTCTACTTTGCGCAACCAACGTAATACACAAATCCCACTTTGCGCAACCAACGTATCACGCAAACTCTACTTTGCGCAACACACTGATCACGAAAAGCGTACTTCTCGCGACCAACGGCTCACACAAACTTCATCTTGCGCGACCAACGGCTCACGCAAAACTTCATCTTGCGCGACCAAAGGCTAACACAAAGCTCAATTCTCGCGACCAGCACATCACGCAAAGCTCAGTTCATGCGATCAACTCTTCACGAAAAGCTCAAGTCACGTTTGCGCCAACCTCTTTAAACACAAAGCTTCACATCGCGCGATCAACTTGAAACGCAAACTTTAGTTTGCGCTACTCACTCCTCACGCAAATCTCAGTTTGCGCAACCCACTCTTCATGCAATTCTCATTTGCGCCACCTTCTAAAAACGCAAAGTTTTCAAGACTTCAATCTTTTTATTCAGAATGACATCTAGAGAAGCCCTTGCAATCGGAACTGACACCAAGCCACCAGTTCTCTTTAAGGGAGAATATGAATAGTGGAAAGATCGGTTCCTGAACTTTGTTGACAGACATGAGTTGGGTGATTTCATCACACAATCGATAGAAGAAGGGGTTATGAAACCGATTATGACGACTCCTTTGGTTGGAACTGTGCCAACACAAATTGAACTTAAGTATCATGAGCTTGAAGATGATAACTTAAAGAGAGCAAAAGGTGATAAATTAGCAAAGTCATACATTCTACAAGGAATTCCAAACGAAATCTATGTAAAGATTGACAGCTACAAGGCCTCGGGCAAGGAAATGTGGGATCAGCTAGAGAAGATGATGTTGGGTTCAAAGGTTGGGAATCAACTCAAACTTTCCAACTGCATCAACAGTTATGAAGAATTTAAAGGCAGAAGTGGAGAGTCTCTAGAAGGAAATTATGACAGATTCGTGACCTTGCTAAACGAACTAAGCAAGAACAAGGTCACCAAATCTTAAATCGAGTTGAACGTCAAATTCCTGAGTATTCTACAGCCGGAATGGAAGAGATTTGCCAGACAGATGAAGCAAATCAAGGATATGAATGAGATTCCACTTCATGAGGTGTATGAAACCCTCAAACAAAATGAGGAAGAGGTGGATGAAATTCTAGATGAAAAGAGGCAGAAAGTGAAGACAGTTGAAGACATAGATGCTCTTGTTGTCAAGAAGAAGAAGAACAAGACAATTGTGTATGAATCAGAAGAAAATGAAGCTTATGCAAACTCTGACACAGATGAAAATGAACAACTGAAGCAGGCTATCCTCTTGCTAACAAATGCTTTTCAGAAGAAGTTCTACACGAAGCCAAGTTCAAACAGTCAGAGGTATTCTTCTGCTCCTAACAACTATGCTCATAAGGAAAGGGTTGAAGGAAGTAGATATGAAGGAAAGAAGTTTGAAGGGAAGAGAATAGAGGAGAAGAAGCCGGAAGAGAGAAGGTATCATGCTGAAGGGAAGAGAATAAAGGAGAGGAAACCGGAAGAGAGAAGATTTTAAGCTGAAGGATCCAGTCAGTCAGAACCACCAACGTGCTACAACTGTGGAAAAACAGGTCACTATGCCAGAGACTGCCGCAGACCCAAAGTCAGAAACTCCGATTACTACAAGAACAAGATGCTTCTTGCAAAGCAACAGGAGGCGGGTAAGGCACTGATGGCAGAGGATGAATACTGGCTTGATCATTCAGACGAGGAAGAGGAGGACGAAGAAAGAGATGAAGCAGTCAACATGTGCTTGATGGGAAAGCAGGAATCAAACGATGAAGCAGATTCAGAAGAGGATGCAACAGATGAGGTATGTGATTTATCGTATTCAGATTTCATAAATAAAATGCATGCCATGAATTTAAAACAACAAGAGTTAGAGTCTAAACTTAAGCGAGAAAAAGGTGTTATTACTGACAAAAACCAATCGATACAGAAACTTAGCGACGAAATAGCTGAGAAGAAAGTATTGGTTGAGGTTTTACATAGAAATAATGACACCAGCGCAAAGGAAAAGACAATAATTCTTAAAGAGAATTCTGAACTCAAGTCTAAACTGAGAAAAAGTGAGATTGATTTATATGAGCTTACAAAAATGCATTCTTCATGTACTGAAGAAAACAAAACTTTAATTGCAAAATTAAAAAGTTTGGAAGAAAAGTTATACAAGTTGGGTCAAACTGAACAAACTATTCATCTGAACAAATCCAAAGAGGAAATAGAAAAATGGGGAATCGGTTATAAGAATCCTCATTGTCTTCAAAAAGGAATATCTGAAGTGCCTGCACTTTATGATCTTCTTTCTTTGAAATTAGCTCGAAGAATCCCTGAGCTTAAAGTTTTCTGGACTAAACTATCTGAAAAGGATGAAGCCAACGAAACTGAAAAACGTTTGAAATCATCTAAAGTTCACCTTCCATTTTATTATGCGAAAATGAATAATAGTTATAATGAAAATCCAATATATCAAAAGAAGAAATCTCTTTCAAATGACTTCTTTCAAAGTTATTCTGAAAAAGAAATGGAGGCGAAGCCTATTCAAGGTAAACTACATGTCCCTCCTCTCGTTTTAGAAAGTAAAACTTCTGAACTCGAGAATTCTTTAACAGATGAAAGACTTTTGATGAATATTGAACAAAAAGTTTTTTCAACTGTTGTTGGGTCTGAATGTGCTAAGGATGGATACTGCTGCTTATTGAAAGATTACTACTGCTAGTAGAATTAATACTGCTTGAAGAGTTAGTGCTGCTACTTGAATAGTTAGTACTGCTTGGAGAGTTAGTACTGCTAGTAGTTAGTACTGCTGAAAATTACTACTGCCAGAGACAAAGTTGATACTGCTATTGAGTTAATGCTGCTTGTGAAGATAAAGATAGATTGATGCGAAATCATAGGAGATGAAGATAATTATGGACTGGATTCTAAAGAATAATATTTTTTTTTGTAATTATCTTGTAATCTGTTTTGTATATATAGTCTAGATAATTGTAGATTATAGATATGAGTTGTTTTAGAGAATTAACCTCAAGACTAGTATTGATCCTTTCTATAGAGAAGTATAGAACATCTGTTGAGTCTTGTTCAACAGATTGAGGTTGTGTTTGTAATCATTAAGTTTTATGTAATATAAACTTATGATTTGAGTTCATATTCTGTGTTTTTTTATAATTGTTAAAGTGTTATTCCGCGACTTCTTTAACATTGTTTCTGAATTTGTATTAAATTCTTGTCTAGAATTTTCGATCTTGACAAGTGGTATCAGAGCTAGAAAATTCAGAAACCTTTAATCATGGACAGTTCAAGCGACAACGTTTTGGTATCAATGGTTCCCATGCTCAAACCCAATGAGTTTGACATGTGGAAGATCAGAATCAAGCAATACATTCTTCTCACAGACTTATCAATGTGGGACATCATTGAGAATGGTCCCTCTGATGGAGGAAAGATGGATGCAGATGGCAAGAGAACTCTACCAAAGACTGATGGAGAGAGGAAGATGAGGCAGACAGAGATGAAAGCCTTGAGCACTCTGATCTTGGCAATTCCTAATGAGTATCAACATCAATTCTGCAACTGTTCTGATGCACAAATTCTATGGAATGCACTGGAGAAAAGATTTTATGGTACCAAATGTACCAAGAGAAATCAGAAGGCCATCCTGAAGCAGCAATATGAAAACTTCATGTCTACAAAGAATGAGTCCATGGCTCAAACTTTTGATAGATTTAATAAGTTAATTCGTGAATTGGCTACTGTTGGTGTCTAGATAGATCAAGATGATGTCAACAGAAAATTTGTAAGATCTCTTGGTGATGAATGGACTATGTACACTGTCTGCTTCAGACAGAATGACCAACTAGAGGACAAGGAACTGGATGACCTCTATAATGACCTTAGGGTGTTTGAAGCAGAGGTAGAAGCAAAGAAAAGACCCTCTGGATACTCATACAATGCTGCTCTTTTATCATCTTCTACTGATTCTGCTGCTAATATAGAATCAGTTAGTGCTGCCCATGGATCAAAGCAAGATGAATCTAATGACTCAGTTTTAGAAGCTTTTCTAGCCAGTCATGCTAATTCCACTCTAATTAATGATGACTTAGAACAAATAAATGCTGATGATTTGGAAGAGATGGATATCAAGTGGCAGATGGCTATGCTCAAAATGAGGGTAAAAAGATTCATCAAAAGGACTGGAAGGAACAACTTTGCTCAGAAAAGAGAAGATGGGGTTGGATTTGATAAATCCAAGGTTGAATGTTACAAGTGTCACAAGCTGGGGCACTTTGCAAGAGAATGCAGAAGTGGAATGCCTCAACAGCATACTAGCAACTATCAACCATCACAGTCCACTAGCTTCAACAACAGGAACTCTTCTCAAGCTCTTGTTTCCCAAGAAGGAATGGGATTTGATTGGAGTGACCAAGCAGAAGAAGCAGTTTAGAATCACGCTTTAATGGCTAAAGTTTCAGAGTCAGCAAGCACTGATATTCCCACAGAGGTAACATCTAACCTTTGCTCTAAAACCTGTATTGAAACTGTTAAAAAGTACTGGGATCACAATCAGAGCATGTGTGATGACCTTAAAAGATTAGAGAAAGATAGAAGAGAGTATGTTTTGATTGTTGAGAGGTTCGAAGAACAAATTAAGTCATACCAGGGTAATGAACTTCAACACTCTTATGATACCAACTACTGGAAGTGGGAAAAGAATCAGTTAGAAATTAAGCTTAAAAAGTCTGAAGAGGAATGTGAGAAGATAAGGAGTAATTTTGAGAAAGCCAAGCTAGACATTGAGAAGTTTTCCAATGCCTCTAAAGTAATGGACTCACTTCTAAAATCTCAAGTTCATGACAACCTAAAAAGAGGTTTAGGATACAATAGTACCCCTCCACCCTATAACAATAACTATATCCCTCCCACCTCAGATCTCTTAGAAAGACAGGACAAGAAGGAATTACCTGAAGGAGCCACTGAAGTAGATCCTTTAGACAAAGTAGTGGTTGAAGCAGATTTTGAAGAAGAGGACTCTGAGAGTAAGAATGAGGAAGACCACAAAGATATTCCCTTAGAAAACCACATACTGACAAATGAAAAGGGGGGTAAACCTTTTGTCAAGAGTGAGAAAGTGAAGTCTGGGGAAGAGACTGTTAAGAATGAAAAAGATGAGACCTCTAAGAGAGGGAAGGGAAAGGTACACGGAGTCCATTACATGAAAACCACTGTTGTTAATCCCTGTACTTGTAAACAGAATCAGCCCCAACAACATGATAAAACAAGGGGAAATCAAAGAAACAGGAATAATCAGTGGGCTTTAAAACAAGGAATTGATCTGAGAATAATTAACAGACCAAAGCCTTGTTTTATTTGTGGCAAGTTAAATCATCTAGCCAAACATTGTTATTCTAATGGCTGAGAATGTGAGGAGGGCACCTATACAATCTCATGCTTAGAATAAGTTTGCTAATTCAATGAAAAATACTTTAAATAAGCCAAGGAGTAACTTAAAGAAAAAGAAAGCAAACAACTTTGTCTAGGTTTGGGTTCCAAAAGTAAAGAAATCAAATAGTACTGCTGACAGAAATAGTGCTGCTGCAAGCAATACTACTGCTAAACCAGTTAATACTGCTAACAAAGTTAGTACTACTAATCCAATTAGTACTGTTAATCAAGTTAGTACTGCTTCCAGTGACAGGCCAATTATTCTGACAAAGTATTCAAGCAATAAGATTCCTCAGTTTGATAATCTCATCAAGTCTGAATATGAATATGTTGATGAGAATGGGAAACCCAATACCACTTTGGCTTGAGTTCCTATTAAAAACTAACTGCTTTATTTTATGTGCAGGGCAACCAACAACTCAAGGGAAGGAGCATTTGGCTTGTTGATAGTGGTTGTTCCAAGCACATTACAGGTAACATGGCCTGCCTTCAAAACTTCAAAATAATTGATGGAGACATGTTGCTTTTGGTGATAATCCAGCAGGTGGAAAGATAAGTGGAAAAGGTAATGTGTCAAAAGGTAAGATGATCTTTAAGGATGTATACTATGTTGAGCAATTGAGATACAACCTGTTAAGTGTATCACAGGTTTGTGACAAGAAACATAGCATATTATTCAATGATACTGAATGTATTATCCTTGCTCCAGGGTTCAAGGTAGTTGATGAAAGTATGATACTACTTAGAACTCCTATAAAGGACAATGTTTACTGCTTAGACTTGGAGAGTGTAGTTTCTTATTCATCTTTAAATTGTTTATTTTCAAAAGCTTCATTGGATGAATCATCTCTTTGGCACAGAAGGATATGTCACATGAACTTTAAAACAATGAACAAACTTATGAAAAACAACCTTGTAAGAGGTCTGGCACAAAAGGTATTTTCATGTGATGATCACTGTGTTGCATGTCTTAAAGGCAAACAACACAAAACTTTTCATAAGTCCAAAGAGATAAATACAATTTCTTCACCTCTTAATTTACTGCATATGGATCTGTTTGGTCCTACAAATGTGATGAGTATTGACAAGAAAGCTTATTACTTGGTTATTGTTGATGATTTCTCTAGATTCACTTGGGTCTATTTTCTAAGAACTAAGGATGAGACAAGTGGACTGATCAAATCCTTTGTTCTTAGAGTTGAAAACCAAACAAATCTAAGAGTTAAAGTCATCAGGTCTGATAATGGAACTGAATTTAAAAACAATGACCTAAACAACTTCTGTGAGGAAAAAGGCATTGAGAGATAATACAGTGCTCCTAGGACTCCTCAATAGAATGGTGTTGTTGAAAGGAGAAATAGGACTCTGATAGAAGCCGCTAGATCTATGTTGGCAGATTCAAAACTTCCTATCACTTTTTGGGCTGAAGCAGTTAATACTGCCTGCTATGTTCAAAACAGAGTTCTAGTAGTGAAATCTCAAGACAAGACACCTTATGAGCTTTTTAAAAAGAAGAAACCTTTTATTGGATTTTTCAGACCATTTGGGTGTCCTTGCACAATTCTCAATACCAAAACTCACCTAGGCAAGTTTGATAGCAAAGCTGAGGATGGGTTTCTTGTTGGATATTCATCTCAAAGTAAGGCCTACAGGGTTTTCAATACCTCTTCTAGGATTATTGAGGAAAGTGACAATGTCAAATGCAATGAGAACACACCAAATCAACTTGGTTCAGGTCCTGCTTGGCTATTTGACATTGATTCACTGACTAGTTCTTCGGGTTTCAGTAATGAGCATAATGCAGGAACAGGGACAGAAAATGTACAAGTACAAAGACAAGAGTTTGTGCTGTTCCCAACACCTACTACTGATCCTGTTAAATTCTGTGACCAAGATAAGAAAGATACATCAGAATCAAAGGACACTGAACCAACTCAGAATGAAGAGGACAGAGGTGAAAAGGAAGATCAACCCTCATCAAAAGTCTTGAGATGCCATGTTTGGAAGAAGATGACACAGATGATGACAACTCTTCAGTTTTTGGTGGCAACACTCCTAAAAAGAATGACTCTAATCTGGAAACAGATATTAATGAAAAGGTTGTTCATCAAACAAGAGTTCAGAAAAATCATCCTCCTTAATTGGTGATTGGTGACATCAATTCACCTATAATCACAAGGAATCAAAGTAAGGTGGGAGGATTGAAAGATATACAATCAGGTTTACTTTCTTGCTTTCTATCTCAGGTTGAACCCAAAAAGGCATATGATGCAATGAAGGATCCAAGCTGGATAGAAGCAATGCAAGAGGAGCTACTGCAGTTTGTGCTGCAGGATGTATGGGATTTGGTTGACCTTCCTAAAGGACACAGAGCTATAGGCACTAAATGGATCTTCAGGAACAAGAAAGATGAGAGAGGAATAGTAATAAAGAACAAGGCCAGATTAGTGGCACAAGGGTATACTTAAGAAGAGGGAATTGATTATGAAGAGGTATTTGCACCAGTGGCCGGGATTGAGGCAATCAGGCTATTATTAGCCTATGCTTATTTCATGAAGTTCAGGGTCTACCAGATGGATGTAAAGAGTGCTTTCCTGTATGGGAGAATTGAAGAAGAAGTGTATGTCTGTCAGCCTCCAGGGTTTGAGAATCCAAATTATCCTGACAGAGTATACAAATTGAAGAAGGCACTCTATGGGCTACATCAAGCACCAAGGGCATGGTATGACACTTTGTCTATCTATCTCTTGGAAAATGGTTTTCAAAGAGGAATCATAGACAAGACTCTGTTCATTCAGAGGAAGAAGAAGGACATCATTATAGTGCAAATCTATGTGGATGATATTATCTTTGGATCCACAAAAGATCAAATGTGCAGAGATTTTGAAGAATTGATGCACAAGAGATTCAAGATGAGTTCTATGGGTGAACTTACCTTCTTCCTTGGGATACAAGTTAGGCAGAAGAAATATGGGATATTTATAAGCCAATCCAAGTATGTACAAGACATTCTTACTAAGTTTGGATTCTCAGATTCAAAGCCTGCAAGCACACCCATGGAGACACACAAACAGATCACTGCATATCTTGAGGGGGAGGATGTGGATGTTCATCACTATAGATCCATGATTGGCTCCCTCATGTATCTCACTGCTTCAAGACCAGATATCATGTTTCCTGTTTGTGTGTGTGCAAGATTTCAAGTAAGGCCTAAGCAGTCACACTTTCAAGCAGTCAAGAGGATATTCAGATATCTCAAAGGCCAACCTAGATTAGGTCTTTGGTATCCTCATGACTCACCATTTGACCTACTTGCTTATTCAGACAGTGACTTGGGTGGTGAAAATTTGGATAGAAAGTCAACTTTAGGGGGATGTCTGTTTTTGGGTGCAAGACTAGTGTCATGGCAGTGCAAGAAAGAAACCACAATGTCCACCTCTACAACAGAAGCAGAGTATATAGCTGCTGCAAGATGCTGTTCACAAGTACTCTGGATTCAGAATCAAATGCTGGACTATGGTATGACTTTTCTTCACACTCTAATCTTCATAGACAATACCAATGCTGTTAGCATTGTTAGTAATCCAGTCAAGCACTCCAAAACAAAGCATTTAGAAATCAGGTACCACTTTATCAAAGACTGTAATGAAAAGAAGCTAATTCAGGTTGTGAAGGTCCATACAAGTAACCAATTTGCTGATCTATTCACCAAAGCTTTTGATGTGGGTAGATTCACATTCTTGGTCATAAGTGTGGGCATGATAAACACTGAATAAGCCTCCTTTGATCTACTTCATGTACCATTTCTGCATAAATTCCTTTCTGTCTACTTTCTCATATTGTTTTGTGCATGATGCTGCTAACCTTGTGTGTTTAAGTGTTTCAAATTGCTTAAATCGGATACTTGGTACTTCTAGTTACGTTAATACTGCTCTCTATATTACTCATGTTGACAGTTCAAATATGGTTAAGTATGGTTACTACTGCCACAGAGTTTATACTGCCAGTGCAAAGTTACTACTGCTTACCTTGTTTCTACTGCTAATCAGTGTTACTACTGCTGGCATGTGTTAATACTGCTAGTCTGAGTTAATACTGCTAGTCTGTGTTAGTACTGCCAGTATGTGTTACTACTGCTAATATGAGTTAGTACTGCGAGTTGGTTACTACTGCTAGGGTACTTAGTACTGCTTCTAACTGAAACCCTCCACCTATAAATACCCTCTATGACCGCAAAAAAACAAATGGCTCTTTGAACTTCCATTGCTTCTCTTTCTCTCTCGATTTCTTGCTCACCAGTGTAAACCACTAGTTGCGATTCGAACCCTAGAATCAATCAGAACGATGGCAGGACTAGAATTCTTTGATGAACACAATGAGATTGCTATGCTGCAAAAACCCAAACAGGCTGAAGGTTTCCATCAGATTGTGGATTTCCTCAAATCGTCACACATTGCTTATGCCCTCACTGTCAATCCCACAATCTCTGTGGAACATCTACGACAATTCTGGGCAAATGCTTCAATTCAGCCTGTGGAAGGAGCACAGATCATCCAATCAAGGGTTTGTGATAAACCCATTACCATATCAGAGGACAACATACGTGCACATCTACGCTTAGATGATGCCTCAGGTATTACCTCTCTTCCTAAGGATGATCTCTTCCATGCTCTTAGTCAAATTGGGTATGAAGGTCCCACTGATGTCTAAAAGTTTTTCCAGAACAGATTTTCACCTCAGTGGAGATTTTTTGTTCATACCCTACAACATTGCATTTCACGAAAACAACAGGATGGAGTGAGTTTAGCAGTACCTTAGCTTATGCTCTAGTCTGCTTAGCCACCTCCAGAAAGTTTAATTTTGCTCAAATTTTTTTCAATGATTTAATGTCAAACCTGTATACCAAATCAAAAAGTTTTTTTTATGTATCTGAGGTTTGTACAAGAAGTACTTGATAAGGAATTGACGGATTTACCTCCCTTCAAGGAGGTATATGTACCAAAACTCCGAAAGGGGAAGGTGTTCTCAAATATGAAGAGACCCAGTAAGGACTTCTCAGGTAGAGACACTCCATTGTTCTCTACAATGATGGGTGTGTCTCATTCCCATGGTGAGGCATCAGGGTCACAATCCACATCTGACCACCCAACTGATGACCTACCCATACCACTCATTTCTATCAATATCCCTCAGATTCCTATTGACAAGCCACAATCCCCCATCACCAAAACTTATACTAGGAAAAAGGTACGGAAGGTTCCTTCCCTTCTAGTATCTTCACCCCCAAAGCCTTCAAGCCCTCTAATGGAGCATTCTTCATTAGAGAATATCGATAGGGAAACCACAGGGGTGTCTCCCAACCCCAAGAAGATGCTCACTAAGGAGTAGGTTGAGCATGTGGGCAATGAGGCTCACACTACTTACTTTGCACAAAGTGCAGGGCAGGACAGTGTGAACATCTTTAAGACCTTCCCCACGGAAACTTTGGGTGAGAAATCATCCAAAGGTCCCAAGTGCCAAGAAACCAATGGGTTAGCAGGTGCTTATGCTAGGCATAAGATCTCTACTAAAAAATCCAAGGATCCTTCAAAGGTGGTAAAAACACCTAAACGAGGTGAGGACAGATATACGTACAATGAATTGATGGAAACCATTGCAAATGTCAACCTGGATGTCATCAAGCAGGGCTCAGAAATAGAGGAGATGAAGAAGGTTATTATATCTCAACAAACTCAGATAGTAAATCTCAAGAAATTGGTGTTGAAACTTGTGCACCAAAAGAGAAGGAAGCAATTCATTCTAAAGAAAAGGAGAAATGTCCATGCTGCTTTCAAAAAGGGAGAGAGTCAGGAAAAACAGGATGAATAGGAGAGTACAAGTGAGATGGAATTCCAGTTTGAGGGGGAGACTGGTGCTGATAAAGAAGAGAAAGTTGGTTCAGAAGCAGAAACTTTTGAGAATGTAGCAGATATTGCAAAAGCAGCAGTAACTGAGGCTGCAGTAGTAACAAATGAACCTGAAATAGAAACAGAATTGTCCAGAGAGAAAATTGAAATTGCAGAAACCCTTGTGAAAGCTAAGAATGACACTCCCAAAGCCACTCAAAAGGCTAAGGGAGTAATGATCAAAGAAGGAGGATTAGAGAAGAAAACAAAAGAGGTCAGTGTCGAGGATGCAAAGAAGAAGGGAAAGGAGAAGATGGTCAGTGTGGAGGATGCAAAGAAGAAGGGAAAGGAGAATATGGTTGAGTCTGAGAAACCATTGAAGATGAAGAAACAAATTGAGTTGGATGAAGAAGTGGCCAAAAAGCTTCAAGAAGAGTTGGAAAAGGAGGAAGAAATTCAATCTGCCAAAGACAGAGAGCTTGCATTGGATATGGCTAAGAAGATAAATGAAGAATATCAAAAGAGTCTGAAGTCTGCAGCTGCTGCTAAGAAAGTCACAAAGAAGGCTTCAATGCAAAGGCTACCACTGAAGACTTGACAAAGACAACCTTCCAAGACATACTTAGCTAACCAAGAAAGAAGGAAGATGATAAACTTCCTGAAAGGAGCTATTGGAGTTCCTGAGGGAATGTTTACAGGTATGTCATTTGGAAAGCTTGAAGAACTTTACAAGAAGGAAATAGAAAAGCTGCAAGGAGACTTCATTCAAAGGGTTGAGGTTGAAAGAAAAATGAAAGAAAGGCATGATCTGCATATTCAACAACCTTTTCCTGAGAATGAAGAAACCACTCCTACAAAAGAAGTGGAAGAAGAACAGAAAGAAGAAACACTTGCTCAAACAGTCAAAGCTGTCAAAAGAATAAAAACCGTAGCTTCAAAGAAACAGACCAAAAGGCCAAGGATTGAAGAAGTTCAAAAAGAAGCTGAACCTGTTGTTGCAACCCCTGAAGACCAATCAAGTCAACAAGGTGCAGAACAATCTGAACAATCTGAGGTACATGTTGGTTTGTATATGACAGTGACTGACAGTGAATCTGTAGAAGCTGACCCAATATCAGTCCAAGCTCCTGAAGTTATCCATTGGGATATCCTGGAAGATCAAAGGAAGAAATACTTTAGGATTAAAAGGATGGGAGACAAGTATGAGGTCTACTCTACTTGGGGCAAAAATTATCAGAAGCTGTTCCAGATCAGACTTAGAAGAAATGTTCAAGGTTGGAATGAGGTTGTATGAAAAGGACTTGACAGGAGCAGGAATAAGCTTAATAAAACTAGCCATGGAGTACTTATGCATGATGTTTGATCCTAGCAAAGTTCAACATTTTGTCAGAGATCTGCATCTGGAGAATAAATTCCAAAGAATAGACAATTGGATGCTATTTGAAAGATGTGGAGTCTATGTCATCACTATTAACAAAAGCTACCATGAGTACTACTTGGTTGATAAGATCTATGACCACAACAAAGCTAAACTGCAAGCAATGTTGAAAGCAAAGTTGGTATGTCCAAAGAACTCAGAAATGGCAAAGATAGTAGTCAGAAGAACCATCAATCAATGTCTAGGTCTGAATCCTGATTTGGGAAACTAAGCTGAAGTTTTGAAAGCATCATGAAGACTCTATGTTGAAGAACTTAACTTTTGGTTTTCAAAAGTTAAGTTAGGGGGAAATTGTTGGGTCTGAATGTGCTAAGGATAGATACTACTGCTTATTGAAAGATTACTACTGCTAGTAGAGTAAATACTCTTGAAGAGTTAGTGATGCTACTTGAATAGTTAGTACTGCTTGGAGAGTTAGTACTACTAGTAGTTAGTACTGCTGAAAATTACTACTGCCAGAGACAAAGTTAATGCTGCTATTGAGTTAATACTGCTTGTGAAGATAAAGATGGATTGATGCGAAAGCATAGGAGATGAAGATAATTATGGACTGGATTCTAAAGAATAATATTTTTTTTAATTATCTTGTAATCTGTTTTGTATATATAGTCTAGATAATTGTAGATTATAGATATGAGTTGTTTTAGAGTATTAACCTCAAGACTAGTATTGATCCTTTCTATAGAGAAGTATAGAACGTCTGTTGAGTCTTGTTCAATAGATTGATGTTGTGTTTGTAATCATTAAGTTTTATGTAATATAAACTTATGATTTGAGTTCATATTCTATGTTTTTGATTAATTGTTAAAGTGTTATTCCGCGACTTCTTTAACATTGTTTATGAATTTGTATTAAATTTTTGTTTAGAATTTTCGATCTTGACAACTGTGTTCAAAAATTCTGTTCTTTCTAAGGCTTCAAACTCTGAGGATATGTTTGGTTCATCAAATAAAGGGTTTGATTTTCTGAACTCTGACGGTGGTTTAGATGATTGTTCTAATCAATTTGACTTTAATGCAAAACTTCCTAACCATTCATCTTTTGTTAAGAAATCTTTGGGAAAAACCAGTATGCCTGTTAACAGTGCAAAATCAACGAAAGTTGATAACTCAGTGTCTGTGAAAGCTAAAAATGCTAAAGGTAAGAATACATCTAAGCATTCACAGCAACCGAACACTACTAGTAATCCGAAAAAGAAGCATTCGTTTGTTGCTCCGAAGTCTAACTCACGAGTTTCACATGTTTCAGATCTAAGCAAGCAAAGGCCAAAAGTTAAATCTCAGTGGCAACCGAAACAGAAGCTTGACAAGACCGTTAAATTGTTTTGTAGTGTTAATTGTAGTAAGACTTCGCCTAGTAAAGATGTCTTAATTGCTGATGTTGCTATTTTGAACTCAAAACTTGTTGTTTCTCGTAAACAATATACAATGAAGCAATTATTTCAGTTATATTTATCTGCTAGAAAGTCTTCTATTTATGATAAACATGTTTCTACTTCTTGTCAAGATTCTGAAGATTGGTTTGGAAATTATCATGTGCATTCATCTAATTATAATGCTTCAAATGACTTTCAAATGAAAAAAGGACAAATTTCAAATGGGTACCAAAATCTTGTGCTAACACAGTAGGACCCAAATTCCAGTGGGTACCTAAGGCTAAATCTGTGTTGCAGGCACCCAAAGTTTAAAAAGGGAGCTTACAGATATGACTTCTAGACAAAACAGTCTAGGACTCGTTCCTCAAAGAACATAGGTTCTTGAATACAACAGTTCAAGACCCGTACTTCAAAGATAAAATAATGGTTTCTGAACACGTCTGTTCAGAACCCGTGCTTAAGAGAAAGATGGCTTTTGAAAAAATCAGTTCAAGACCCACACCACCATTGTCAAAAAGTCTTAACTCAATCTTTAATTTAAGACTATCTAAATCAATTGTTTCGTTATTTCTCTTGTGCAGATCCATCATATGTGGTACTTGGATAGCGGATGTTCCAAACATATGACTGGACAAAAAGAGATGTTGTCCAACTTCAAAGGTAAATATTGCAAAACAGTTAAATTCGGCAACGACCAACATTCACCAATAATGGGTTATGGTGATATGGTACACAACAATGTCATGATAAATAAGGTGAGCTATGTTGAAGGCTTGAGACACAACTTGTTCAGTATCGTCCAGTTCTGTGACAAAAGCTTAGAGGTCAATTTCAAAGCCAAGACGTGTTCAGTTCGCACTAAAGAAGGCGAGGAACTCTTGGTCGGCACAAGAAAGTCAGACCTCTACACAATTAACTTGTCAAAAGTCCAGACTGACAAGCAGGTTTGTCTATTGACGAAAGCCTCGATGCAACAAAGTTGGCTATGGCATCGAAGGCTCTCTCACCTCAACTTCAGGTACATCAACAATCTGGTAAGTGGAAAGCTCGTCAAAGGACTTCCAGAGCTCAAGTATGAAAGAGAACATCTTTGTGCAGCATGTGAAAAGGGAAAAATGAAGAGGGCTCCACATAAACCAAAGCCTGAACCAAGTACAAGCGCTCCGTTAGAGTTATTGCATATGGACTTATGCGGTCCGATGAGAACTCAGAGTCTAGGTGGAAAGAAGTACATACTCGTTATCGTGGACGATTACTCACGATACACATGGGTCAAGTTTCTACGGTCAAAGGATGAGACACCAGATGTTCTCATCACATTCCTGAAGACGACCCAGGTGAATCTGCAGAAACCGGTCAAACTTCTAAGAACAGACAACGACACAGAGTTCAAGAACAAGAAGGTTGAAGAATATCTCGAATCTGTCGGAATTTCACATCAATACTCTGTTGCTCGAATGCCTCAACAAAATGGAGTGGTCGAAAGAAGAAATCGTATGCTAGTCGAGGCTGCTCGTACTATGCTAAGTCAATCAGACTTACCTCTATTTTTGTGGGCAGAAGCTGTATCGACTGCGTGTTATACACATAATCGTTCCATGATACATCGCAGATTCAAGAAGACTCCTTATGCGTTAATCAACAACCGAACATCGACAATCAAATATTTCCATATATTTGGGTGTAAGTGTTTTGTACTAAACGATAGGGAGAGTCTCAACAAGTTCAGTGCAAAGGCGGACGAAGGCATCTTCATTGGTTATTCCTCAACATCAACTGCATACCGTATCTATCTGAAGAAGTCGAAGACGGTGATTGAAAGCTTCAACGTCATGTTTGATGAAGAGATGGCTTCCGAACAACACAGTTCAGAACCCGTTATAACCGGAGTACTAGCTTCTGGGCAAATCAGTCCAGAACCTGCGTCTGAACAGAATAAATCAGATGAAGCATCAACGTCAACTAATCATTTATCTGATTTAGACTTATTATTTGAATTGTTTTATGATGAATTTCTTGGATCTAAAGTAAAGAAATCTGTTGTGGTTGACAGGAAGGAAGACATAACGACTACTCATCTAACCAGTTCAGATATTCCTATTCAATCCAACACCCCGATTCAACAAGAAGTTCCAATTCAAATGCCAACTCCAACAGTTGAAGAAGTGACAAATGATGAAGAGACAGAAGTAGCTGAAACAGTAGGATGTTCTGTACAGATCCATCTACAGCCGAACCAAGCTGTACCTACTGAGCCCTCTGCATCTATCACTTCAACTGCGATCATCATTCCTCCTGAACAAGCTGAAGAAGGTACAAGGGGATTTATAGATGATAAAATTGACATTCATTCATATAATCCACTACGTCATGAACATAAATGGACCAAAGAGCATCCGATAAGCCAGATCATTGGCGATCCATCAAAACCAATGCAAACTAGGTCAGCATCAATAAACTTGTGCATGCATGACTCCTTTCTGAGCAAGTTCGAGCCAACTCGCGTATCAGAGGCACTTGCTGATCCAGAATGGGTGATCTCAATGCAAGAAGAGTTGAATTAGTTCGATGCACTTCAAGTCTGGAGACTCGTACCAAAACCTCAAGGTAAAACAATTATAGGTACGAAGTGGGTTTTCAAGATAAAGAAAGACGAATGTGGTACCGTTATCCGAAACAAGGCAAGACTAGTAGCCAAAGGATACAAACAAGAGGAAGGAATCGACTATGACGAGACATATGCTCCTGTGGCGCGATTAGAGGCAATTAGAATGTTTCTAGCCTACGCAGCCCACAAGAACTTCACGGTCTTTCAAATAGACGTGTAGACTGCCTTTCTGAATGGCATTCTGAAGGAGGAAGTCTACGTCTCTCAGCCAGAAGGTTTTGTCAATCAAGAGAAGCCAAATCACGTATACATTCTCGACAAAGCACTCTATGGACTTAAACAAGCTCCTCGCGCTTGGTATGATGTCCTTTCACAATTTCTAGTCAAGTCTGGTTTTTCAAAAGGTACGGTGGATACCACTTTGTTTATCAAAAAGGAAAAAGCTGATATCATTTTAATTCAAATCTATGTAGATGATATTATTTTTGGCTCTACAAATCCTAAGTACTGTAAGAATTTTTCAAACCTTATGGTGTCTAGATTTCAGATGAATTTGATGGGAGAGATGAATTTCTTTCTTGGATTACAAGTCAATCAATCAAAATACATTATGGATATTCTTCGGAAGTTCAAAATGGAAAATTCAAAACCGATTGGTACCCCAATGGCACCAGGTACTAAGATTGGTACCGATCCTTCGGGAAAGGCTGTTGATGTTAGGACTTATCGAGGGATGATAGGTTCTTTAATGTATCTTACTTCTAGTGGACCAGATATAATGTTCTCAACATGCTTATATGCAATATATCAGGCCAATCCAAAAGAAATCCATATGTCTGCTGTGAAGCACATATTTAGGTATCTGAAGGGCAATGCAGATCTTGGTCTATGGTATCCTAAAGATAGTTTTGAACTAACAGCGTATATAGATGCAGATCATGCAGGTTGTATGTTAGACAAGAAGAGCACGTCAGGACATGTACAGTTCCTCGGTGATATGCTTGTAAGTTGGGCATCGAAGAAGCAACTTTGTGTTTCAACTTCCACGATCGAAACAGAATATGTAGCTACTGCTAGCTGCTGTTCTCAGGTCTTATGGATGAGAAATCAATTGCGTGACTACGGTTTCCACTTCAACAAAATCCCGATATACTGTGACTCCAAGAGCGCCATCGCAATAACAGCGAATCCTGTTCAGCTAACCAAGACCAAACACATAGACGTCAGGTATCATTTTATTAAAGATCATGTTGAAAAAGGAACAATTGAACTTTTCTTTGTAAAAACTGATTATCAGCTTGCCGATTTGTTTACCAAACCTTTAGACGAAAAGAGGCTTAACTTTCTTGTCTCTAAGCTTGGTATGCTAAATCTAAAGATTTAATCAATAGTTACCTATCAAAGTTTTCTAATTGTATACATTTTCATCATTTCTTCATTTCCGCAAGATATCTGCACTTCTATATATATTGTTCATGATCCAAGGGGAAGTATGAGAAGAAATTGACAAGTGGTAAATCTTATTTTGAGGGGGGGCTCATAATATTTCTGCATTTACCTTTTATGTCAAATTTTTGTAATGCAAGATTTTAGGGGGAGCTCTTCAAGTCAAAGGAGTTTGGATATGACTTCTGATTATTTCTTATCAGAACTCGTACTTTAACATTTTTTACTGCTTTTTGTCTTTTCAATTTAAGTGAATAAATTTTACTTTGACTTGACATAAGACATTTGCAGAATTTTTGAGAGATGCTTACAAGTTCATATGTTTATGACTTTAAGCTTAGCTTCATGAGATGTAAGATCGCACGTAAAGGTACAATCCTTTATCTTAATCTCATAAATGGTTGAAAGAAGGATAACTTTCAATAATTTGAAAACATTGTTATTTAATGTTCAAACCACTTCCCGATTCTCAACAAGAATTCATGAATTGGAAGTGTGACTTTAAATGTTTTCAAAGATCATATTTGTGCTTTAACTGAAATAGTTAAACCAATCTGAGCATCATATGCATAATAGGAAAACAAGGATTTTAGTGTGCTAGGAATTAACACAACTTCTATGGAATCACCTTAACCAGTGATTTCTACCCACAAAGTTAATCCATAGTGATTGAGTGTGAGAAGTCAAAAGAAATGAGTGTGTCAAACAGAGAAAGAAAGTTTGATTAGAGTGAGCTATATGTTTAAAAGAAAGAGGGTGTGAGAACAGAGTTAAAAGAATATCACAACTCTGCACCAACTTTTTCTGAGTCGGGCAGCCACATTACTAGTGTTTCACAATTCTTTGGTGAACATTATTGAAACAGGCAACTAGCCCATGCCAACTCTTGATCAAACCTCACCATCTACTCATTTTCTTCTCAATTAGAAAGTGTTTCACATTTTCAAAGGGGAAGCAACACATTTGCTATCTGATTTTCATTTGGAAAATCTAGATATTGAAAAGAAGGAAGTCTGCCCCACCTTCGCACTTCAATCACGCACATTGAGTCCGTGTTTAACTTACTGTTGTCTTAGTGGTTTACAGAATTTTGAGCCTATAAGCAATCATCAAGTGCTTAATTCTTTCTATCACAAGCACGAACACACAAGGAATTTGTTTCTTTGTCATAACGTTTATAGAAATTACCTTTGTGGTGTTTCGATGATTAAATGGAAGCCCTGGGGGAGTCAACATCAAACAGCTCCTTTCCATTGTGTATTCGTTACACACAGTGACTTAGTGTTACTGACAAGCATTTTAACAGATTCATTAGTTGATTCAGGTGTTACTTTACTATTTTGTCTGGATTTGTAAAGATCTGGATGAATATATTTTGAATTGATGGATCAGGGGCCCCAACTGGCAGACATTTCTATCTCAAAGTTTTGATAAAGTCGTTGCACTTTCCATCAAAAAGGGGGAGAATCTAAAGCTTGAAGAAATGTCCAGTCCATTACATTACAAGACATTGGAGAAGAGAAAAGCTATCCAAGAACTGCAAGATCAAAGTATTCTGAAGACATGTTGATTTCAGATAAATTTTCTTTGAAGATACTTTGCTAAAGCATTCTGAGCTAGAGAAAGAGATTGCATCTTCTGAGCTGAAAGAGAAGACCAAATTGCTAAATCTTTTTAGTAATGATCTTGATCTAAAGGGGGAGATTGTTAGATCAAATATCTATTGGATTCAAGATCATTCAATCTGAAGATCCAATCTGAAGCTAAAGCAGAAAGTCGACTCTCGATATTAAAGTCTAATGTTACTTTGTAATAAATGTCAAAGTTGTTTGTTATTGTGATTAGTTAGTTTAGTTTAGTTTGTTAGTTATTAGTTAGATATAATATCTAAATGTTAGATATTATTAAGTTTATTATTGTTTAATATTGCAAGTGGTTGTTTAGGTAGTGTGTTAGACACACAAGATCTCTTATCAGATCTAATACTCAAAAACATTAGATCATACAAAAGCACACACAAAAGAAGTAAAACAGAGAGAACACACAAGAGCTTCAAAGATCAAACCTTGTAACCATTGTTATTAATCAATACAGGTTGGTAATCGTTAACGTGTTGTTTTATAAGAACTTGATAAACATTGTGGACCGACAATTATGGACTGAATGCTGAAGATCAACTTTAATTTAATAATTATCTTGAAATTTGTTTTGTATATATAGTCTAGAAGTCTTTTGTTTATGATACATAGATACACATAGAATACACAGAGAATACATTTTTGTTCTAGAGAGAATTAGCCTCAAGATTCTTAGAAATCCTTTCTTTAGAGAAGTATTGAACGTCTGTTGAGCCTGTTCAACAAATTGAGGCTGTGGTTGTAATCATTAAGTTAATTCAATATAACTTGTGATTTGATCTCATATACTGTTTCATTGATTTACTGTTAAAGTGTTTTTATGCAACTTCTTTAACATAGTTTCTGAGTGTTTAAGTTTAAATTCTTGTTTAGAATTTCGATCCTGACAAGTGGTATCAGAGCTAAAGGAACTCAGAAATCAATAATCATCATGGACGGATCACATGACAGTGTTCTTGTTTCAAAGGTTCCCATGCTCAAACCCAATGAGTTTGACATGTGGAAAATCAGGATCAGGCAGTATATCCTTCTTACAAATTACTCAATGTGGGATATCATTGAGAATGGTCCCTCCAATGTAGGAGAGATTGGATCAGATGGCAAGAGACCTCCACCAAAGACTGATGGAGAAAGAAAGATGAGGCAGATTGAGATGAAAGCCTTGAGCACTCTGCTCTTGGCAATTCCCAATGAATATCAACATCAGTTTTGCAACTGTGCTGATGCCAAAATCCTGTGGAATGCTTTGGAGAAGAGATTTTCAGGCACCAAAAGCACTAAGAGAAATCAGAAAGCAATTCTCAAGCAACAATATGAAAATTTTATGTGTACAAAGAATGAGTCTATGACTCAAACCTTTGATAGTTCAACAAGTTGTTTGGAGAATTGGCCACTATTGGTGTCAAGATGGACCAGGATGATGTCAACAGAAAGTTTCTAAGATCTCTTGGTGAAGAATGGGTAATGTATACTGTATCATTCAGACATAATGATAATCTGGAGGATAAGGAACTTCATGATCTTTACAATGATCTCAGTGTGTTTGAAGCAGAAGTTGAATCTAAGAAGAAGCCATCTGGATACTCTCACAATGCTGCTCTCTTATCATCTACTACTGATTCTTCTGCTAATACTGAATCAGTTAGTGCTGCTCATGGCTCAAAACAGGATGGATCCAATGATTCTGTTTTGGAAGCTTTCCTTGCTAGCGATGCTAAATCTACTCTTATTAATGATGATCTGGAGCAGATCAATGTTGATGATCTTGAAGATATGACATCAAGTGGCAAATGGCAATGCTCACCATGAGAATCAAAAGATTCATTAAAAGAACTGGAAGAAACAACTTTGCCATGAGAAGAGAAGATGGTGCTAGATTTGACAAATCCAAGGTGGAATGCTACAAGTGTCATAATCTGGGGCACTTTGCAAGAGAATGCAGAGGAGGAATTTCTCAAAGAAATAATCAACAATCAAAGTCCACTAGCTATAACAGGAACCCAACTCAAGAACTTGTTTCACAAGATGGAATGGGATTTGATTGGAGTGATCAAGCAGATGAGGCAATCCAGAATCAAGCATTGATGGCTGAGGTTTCAGAGTCTTCAAGCACTGCAATCCCCACAGAGGTAAAATCTAAGTTATGCTCTAAAGCATGTCTTGAAACTGTTAAAAAGTACAGGGATCACAATCAGAGCATGTATGATGATCTCAAAAGGTTGGATCAACACAGGAGAGAGTCTAATTTGATCATTGTGAATTTTGAAGAACAAATTAAGGCATATCAGGATAATGAACTTCAACATTCATATGATCAAAACTATTGGAAGTGGGAGAAGAAGAAGTTAGAGATTAAGCTAGAGAAGGCTAGAGAAGAATGTGAGAAAGTCAGAAGTGAATTTGAGAAGGCCAAATTAGACATTGAGAAATTTTCCAATGCCTCTAAAGCAATGGACACTTTACTCAAATCTCAAGTTCATGACAAACTGAAAAGAGGTATAGGATATAATAACACCCCTCCACCATACAACAACAATTATATTCCACCCACTTCAGACCTCTTAGAAAGGCAAGATAAGAATGACTTACCTGCAGGAGCCACAGATGTAGATCCACTAGACACTGTAGTGGTTGAGGCAAAATCTGAAGAAGAGAACAATGAGGATAAGAATAAGGAAGACCAGAAAGAAATTCCCTTAGAAAATCATATTCTTACAAATGAAAGGGGAGGTAAATCATTTGTCAAGAGTGAAAAAGTGGAGAAGTATAAGATTGGGGAAGAGACTGTTAAGAGTGAGAAAGCTGAGACTTCTAGGAAAGAGAAGGATAAGGTACAGGGAGATCACTATATGCAAACTACTGTTGTAAATCCCTGTACTTGACATCAGAAAAAGTCCCATCAACATGATAAAATAGGGGGAAATCAGAGAAACAGAAAAAACTAGTGGGCTCAAAAATAGGGAATTGATCTAAGCAAAATCAATAGACCAAAGCCTTGTTTTATTTGTGGCAAGTTGAATCATTTAGCCTAACACTGTTATTTCAATCCTGTTAACCAAAGAATTACTTTTCAAAGACAAACACAAAATTCAGTTGGTTATAGGAAGCAATCAAGAAATCACATGGCTACTAATATGAGAACAGTACCAACGAAAACTGGGACTGCAAAATCTTATATTCAGAATATGTTTGCTAAAACAAAAGAAGATATTCCAAGCAAATCAAGGAGTAACACAAAGAATAGAAAAGCAAACAAATGTGTCTTAATTTGGGTCCCAAAAGAAACTAAATCTGTTAGTACTGCTACCTCAGATAGTACTGCTAACAGAAATAGTGCTGCTGATAGCAATACTACTGCTGATCAAGTTAGTACTGTTAATAAAGCTTGTACTGCTGACCAAGTTAGTACTGCTAATGAGAATAGTACTGCTAACAAAGTTAGTGTTGCTGACCAAGTTAATACTGCTAACAAGGATAGTACTGCTATCAATGTTAATACTGACAAGCCTATAATTAAGACAAAGTATTCCAACCATGAGGTTCCTGACTCTGATCATCTCATCAAGACTAAGCTTAATGAATATGAGTGTGTTGATGAGAAAGGGAAACCCAAGACCACCTTGGCTTGGGTTCCCTCAAGAAACTAACAATTTTATCTTATGTGCAGGGTAATCAACAGCTCAAGGGGAAGAGCATTTGGCATGTAGATAGTGGTTGCTCTAGGCACATGACAGGTAACATGTTCTGCCTTCAAAATTTGAAAAGGTTTGATGGAGGACGTGTTGCTTTTGGTGACAATCCAGCAGGAGGTAAGATAAGTGGAAAGGGTATGGTTTCAAAAGGTAAGATGACTTTTGAAGATGTTTACTATGTTGAGCAGTTGAGATACAACCTGTTAAGTGTATCACAGATTTGTGACAAGAAACATAGTATATTATTTAGTGACACTAAATGTATTATCCTTGCTCCAGGATTCAAGGTAGTTGATGAACATATGATACTACTTAGAACTCCTAGAAAGGATAATGTTTATTGTTTGGACTTAGAGAGTGTTTCATCTGATTCATCACTTAATTGTCTGTTTTCAAAAGCTTCCTTAGATGAATCATCTCTTTAGCACAGAAGGATGTGTCACATGAATTTTAAAACTATGAACAATCTAGTGATAAATAACCTTGTGAGAGGTTTGCCTCAAAAAGTGTTTTCATGTGATGATCATCATGTTGCATGTCTTAAAGGCAAGCAACACAAAACTTCTCATAAGTCCAAAGAAATAAACACAATCTCTTCACCCCTTCAGTTATTGCATATGGATCTCTTTGGTCCTACAAATGTGATGAGTATTGGTAAGAAATCCTATTGCTTGGTCATTGTTGATGATTTCTCTAGATTTACTTGGGTATATTTTCTGAGGACTAAGGATGAGACAAGTGGAGTGATCAAATCCTTTGTTCTTAGGATTGAAAACCAAACAAATCTAAGAGTAAAAGTCATCAGATCTGATAATGGAACTGAGTTTAAAAACAGTAACTTAAACAACTTTTGTGAGACTAATGGTATTGAGATACAATTCCGTGCTCCTAGGACTCCTCAACAGAATGGTGTTGCTGAGAGGAGAAATAGGACATTGATTGAGGCTGCTAGATCTCTATTGGCAGATTGAAAATTACCAATTACTTTTTGGGTAGAAGCAGTTAATACTGCTTGTTATGTCCAAAACAGAGTTCCAGTTGTCAAATCTCAAGGTAAGACACCTTATGAACTTTTCAAAAAGAAGAAACCTTCTATTGGTTTTTTAAACCTTTTGGGTGTCCTTGCCCAGTCCTCAATACCAAATCTCATTTAGGCAAGTTTGAAACCAAAGCTGAGGATGAATTCCTTGTTGGATACTCCTCTCAGAGTAAGGCATATAGAGTATTCAACAGTTCTTCCAGGATTATAGAGGAAAGTGACAATGTCAAATGCAATGAGAACAAACCAAATCCAATTGGTGCAGGTCCTGATTGGCTGTTTGACATTGATTCACTAACTAACACTTTGGGTTTTAGTGATGAGAAAATTGCAGGAACAAGCTCAGAAAAGTTACCAGAACAAAGACCAGAGTTTGTGATGTTCCCTAATCCTACAGTTGATCTTGCTGAATTTTGTCAACAAGAAAAGAAGGATGATTCAGAAACAGAGGATTCTGAATCAGAACAGGATGAAGATGATAAAGGTGATGAAGAGGACAAAAGTGATGAAGAGGATAAAGGTGATAAAGAGGATTCTCATCCTTCAGGTTTAGGAAACACAGGTCCTGAAATGCCCAAATTGTCAGAAGATGATACTGATGAAGAAAACACTTCAGTATTTGGTGGGAACACTCCTGAAAAGAATGACTCTAATCTTGATGTGAATCTTAATGAGGAGGCTGCCCATCAAACAAGAACTCAGAAGAATCATCCTCCTCAGTTGGTGATTGGTGATATCAATTCTCCCAGGATCACAAGGCATCAAAGTAAGTTAGGAGGATTGAAAGACTTGCAGTCAGGTTTGTTATCTTGTTTTCTATCTCAGATTGAACCCAAGAAGGCCTATGATGCAATGAAAGAAGCAAGATGGATAGAAGCAATGCAAGAGGAGCTGCTGTAGTTTGAGCTGCAAAATGTGTGGGATCTAGTTGACATTCCACAAGGACAAAGGGCAATTGGAACTAAATGGGTTTTCAGGAATAAGAAAGATGAGAGACGTATAGTGATAAAGAATAAGGCCAGGATTGTGGCACAAGGGTATACACAAGAAAAGGGGATAGATTATGAAGAAGTGTTTGCACCAGTAGCTAGAATTGAGGCAATTAGGTTGTTTCTAGCCTATGCTTCTTTCATGCAGTTTAGAGTATTTCAGATGGATGTTAAGAGTGCATTTCTATATGGGAAAATCGATGAAGAAGTGTATGTTAGTCAGCCTCCAGGGTTTGAGAATCCTAATTTTCCTGACAAAGTATACAAATTAAAGAAGGCACTCTATGGGCTACATCAAGCACCAAGAGCATGGTATGACACTCTGTCTACCTATCTCTTGGAAAATGCATTTGAAAGGGGAATCATTGACAAAACCCTTTTCATAAAAAGGAAGAAGAAGGACATCCTGCTTGTTCAAATCTATGTGGATGATAACATTTTTGGATCCACAAAAGATTATATGTACAAGGAGTTTGAGGAGCTGATGCACAAAAGATTCAAGATGAGATCTATGGGTGAACTCACATTCTTCCTTGGGCTACAGGTTAAACAGAGGAAAAATGGAATTTTCATAAGTCAATCCAAGTATGTGCAGGATATCCTTACAAAGTTTGGATTTTCAGATTCAAAGCCTACAAGCACACCTATGGAAACACATAAACAGATCACTGCAGATCTTGAGGGGGAGGATGTAGATGTTCATCGTTATAGATCTATGATAGGCTCCCTCATGTATCTAATAACTTCAAGGCCAGACATTATGTTTCATGTATGTGTGTATGCCAGATTTCAAGTGAGACCTAAGCAATCTCATTTTTAAGCAGTCAAAAGGATCTTTAGATATCTAAAAGGACAACCTAGGTTGGGTCTTTGGTATCCTCATGACTCACCATTTGATCTAATTGCATATTCAGATAGTGATTTGGGTGGTGCAAACTTGGATAGAAAATCTACATCAGGAGGATGTCAGTTTTTGGGTGCAAGACTAGTGTCATGGCAGTGTAAAAAGCAAACCACAGTGTCCACCTCTACAAATGAAGCAGAGTATATAGCTGCTGCAAGCTGCTGCTAACAGGTACTATGGATTCAGAATCAGATGTTGGACTATGGTATTACTTTTCTTCACACTCCCATCTTCATTGATAACAACAGTGCTATAAGCATTGTTAATAATCCAGTGAAGCATTCAAAAACCAAGCATATAGAAATCAGGTACCATTTTATTAGAGATTGCAATGAAAATAATTCAGGTTTTGAAATTACACACAAGTAACCAATTTGCTGACCTATTCACTAAAGCTTTTGAAGTGGGTAGATTCACATTCTTGGTCACAAGTGTAGGCATGATAAACACTGAATAAGCCTATTTTGATTTTCTTTATGTACCATTTATGTATAGCTTCTTTCATGTTTACTTTCTCATATTGTATTGTGCATGGTGCTGCTAACTATTTGTGTCTAAGTGTTTTAGATTACCTTGCTGATTAGAAACTTGATACTTCTGGTTAAGTTAATACTGCTCTCACTATTAATCCTGCTGACAGTTCAAATATGGTTAAGTATGGTTACTACTTCTAGGTAGTTTATACTGCCATTGCAAAGTTACTACTGCTTTACTTATTTCTACTACCAGACAGTGTTAATGCTGCTGGTATGTGTTAATACTGCTAGTCTGTGTTAATGCTGCTGGTATGTGTTACTACTGCTTATATGGGTTAGTACTGCGGGCTTGTTAATCCTGCTAGGGTACTTACTACTGCTTTTAACTGAAACCATCCGCCTATAAATACCCTCTCTGACCGCCAAAATCCAAACGGCTCTTTGAATTTCCAGCGAGTGTTCATCCTCTCTCTCTCTCTCTCTCTCTCTCTCGAATTCTTGCTTCCCAGTGTGTAAACCCTAGTGTTGATTCGGACCCAAGAACGATGGCAGGATTGAATTTTTTTGACGATCACAATGAGCTAGCAATGCTGCAAAATACCAAACAAGCTGAGGGTTTTCATGAGATTGTAGATTTCCTAAAATCCTCACACATCGCCTATGCGTTAACTATCAATCCCACCGTCTATGTGGAACATCTACGACAATTCTGGACCAATGCCTCCATTCAGATTGTTAATGGCAATCAGGCCATCCAATCTAGGGTCTGTGATAAATCTATCACAATCACAGAAGGATGCATTCACACTCATCTACGCCTAGATGATGCCTCAGGTATATCTTCTCTCCCAAAGGAAGACCTATTCCAAGAAATTGGTAGAATGGGTTATGAAGGTCCTACTGAGGTTTATAAGTTCTTAAAGAGCAAATTTTAACCTCAGTGGAGATTCTTTGTTCATACTCTTCAGCATTGTATTTCTCACAAAACAACTGGATGGAGTGAGGTCAGCAGTACCATAGCTTATGCTCTTGTCTGCTTATCTACCTGCAGAAAGTTTAATTTTTCACAAATGATTTTAAATGATTTACTTTCAAACCTGTATACCAAAACCAAAACCAAAAGATTTTATATGTATCCAAGGTTTATACAAGAAGTACTAAACCAGGAATTGACGGATTTACCCTCTTTTGAAGAGGTGTATGTACCTAAACCTCCCAAAGGAAAGGTGTTCTCCAACATGAAAAGGCCTAGTAAGGACTTTTCTGGAAAAGACACACCATTGTTCTCTACAATGATGAGTCTGTCTCATTCCCATGGTGAGGCATCAAGGTCACAGCCCACATCTGACCAACCCACTGATGACCTACCAACACCATTCATTTAAAATGATCCTCCTCAGATCCCTGTTGTGAAGCCAATTTCCCCCATCACTCAAACGTATGTAAGGAAAAAGGTACAGAAGGTTCCTTCCCTTCCTGTATCTTCACCCCAAAAGGCTGCAAGCCCTCTGATGGAGCATTCTCCATTAGAGAATATCCAAAGGGAATCCACAGGGGTGTCTCCCAACCCCAAGAAGGTGCTCTCTAAAGAGAAGGATGAGCATGTGGGCAGTAAGTCTCACACTACTGATTCTGCACAAGATGTGGATCAGGACAGTGTGAACATCTCTAAGACCTTCTCCACAGCAACTTTGGATGAGAAATCGTCTAAGGGACCTAGGTGCCAAGAAACCAAGGGGGTAGTAGGTGCTTATGCTAGGCAGAAGGCCTCTACTAAAATATCCAAGGATCCTTCAAGGGTGGTCAACACACCTAAAGGAGGTGAGGACAGATATAACTATGATGAATTGATGGAAACCATTGGAAATGTAAATCTGCATGTCATCAATCAGGGTAAGGAGATAAAGGAGATGAAACAAGTGATTATTTCTCAACAGGAGCAGATAGCCAAACTAAAGAAGATGGTGCTTAACTTGGTGCATAAAAAGAGGAGAAAGCAATTCATTTTAAAGAAAAGGAGAAGTACACATGATGCTTCCAAAAAAGGGGAGAATCCAGATGCTGAATTTGAGAAGGAAAGCCCTGTTGGCATGGAATTTCAGTTTGAGGGGGAGGAAGCAGAAACAGTGAAGGCAGCAGAAACTGAGAAAGCAGCAGAAACAGTTAAAGCAGAATTAACTCAGTCAGCAGCAGAAACTGTAGAAGCAGCAGTAACTACTAAGCCAGAAGTAGAAACTGCAAAAGAAGTAGAAACTGCCAAAGTAGTAGAAACAGAAAAGGCAGCAGCAGAAACTGAAATGACTATAGAAGAAATAGAGATTGCAAAAACTTTGTGAAGGCAAAAAATGACACTCCTAAGGCCACTCAAAAGGCTAAGGGAGTGGTGATCAAGGAAGGAGAAACAGAGAAGAAAAAGACAAAGGTCAGTGTGTCAGATGCAAAGAAGAAAGGGAAAGAGAAGATGGTTGAGCCTGAGAAACCAGTGAAGAAGCAGAAGCAAATTGACTTGGATGCAGAGTTGGCAAAGGAGCTAAATGTACAATTTGAAAAGGAACTTGAAAAGGAAAAAGAAATCCAAAAAGCCAAAGACAGAAAGATTGCATTAGAGTTGGCAAAAAGGCTCAATGAAGAATATTAGAAGAGCTTGAAAACTGCTGTGAAAAGGGTTACTATGAAAGCTTCAAAGAAAAGACAACCTTGAAAGACCTTTCTGGCTACTCAAGAAAGAAGAAAGATGATCAACTTCTTGAAAGGATCTATTAGAGTTCCTGAAGGAATGTTTACAAAAATGTCCTTCAGCAGAATAGAAGAATTATACAAGAAGGAGATGGCCAAGCTTCAAGGTGACTTTAGTCAAAGGGTTGAATTTGAAAGGAAAATGAAAGAAAGACATGATCTGAACATTCAACAACCATTCCCAGACAGTAGCCACCAAGACAAAGGCAAAAAGGCCTAGATATGATGAAGGTGAGACAGAGCAGAAACAAGCTGAGCAGGTTGAAAATCAAGAGAAAGGTTAAGAGCAAACAAGTCAACAATCTTCAGAATAACCAAGACAATCTGATGAGAAGCTTGAGTTGTATATGACAATGACAGATGAAGAACCAATTAAAGTTGATCCTATATCAGTGGAAGCTCCAGAAATCATCCACTGGGATACTTTGTTGGATAAAATAACAGAGTACATCAGAATCAAGAGAATGGGTGACAAATATGAGGTTTACTCAACTTGGGGAAAGATCATCAGAAGCTGTACAAGGGTTGATTTGGAGGAGATGTATAAGGTTGGTCTGAACTTATATGGTGACTTACAGAAAGGAGCAGGGATGAGCATAACAAAGATGGCCATGGAGTATTCATGCATGATGTTTGACCCTGATAGAGTGAAGTATCTTATCAAAGATGTGCATCATCAAAATGGATTTAAAAGTATTGATAACTGGATGCTCTTTGAAAGATCTAGAGTCAATGTCATAACCATTGACAAAAGCTTCCATGAATACCACTTGGTTGATAAGGTGTATGACCATAGCACAGTAAAGTTGCAGAGGATGCTGAAAGCAAAGTTGGTCTGCCCTAAAGGTTAAGAAATGGCAAGAATTGTGATCAGAAGAACCATCAATCAAAGTTTAGGTCTGGATCCTAATCTGGGAAATTGAGTAGTTATTTTGAAAGCATCATGAAGACCATATTCTGAAGAACTTAACTTCTTGAATTGAAAAGTTAAGTTAGGGGGAGATTGTTGGGTCTGAAATGTGCTAAGTCCAGTTAGTACTTCTAGGTGTTGAAGATTACAACTGCTGAAGACTTTAGTACTGCTACTTGAATATTACTACTGATAGAAGTATTACTAATTCTTGAAGAATTACTACTGCTAGTAGTTAGTACTGCTTGAAGAGTTAATACTGGAAATTGGAAGTTAATACTGCAAGCATGATTAGTACTGCTGATGATGAAGATGCTGCTGAAGATTAATGCTGCAAATTGGAAGTTAATCTGTTTTGTATATATAGTCTAGAAGTCTTTTGTTTATGATACATAGATACACATAGAATACACAAAGAATACGTTTTTATTCTAGAGAGAATTAGCCTCAAGATTCTTAGAAATCCTTTCTTTAGAGAAGTATTGAACGTCTGTTGAGCCTGTTCAACAGATTGAGGCTGTGGTTGTAATCATTAAGTTAATTCAATATAACTTGTGATTTGATCTCATATACTGTTTCATTGATTTACTATTAAAGTGTTTTTCCGCAACTTCTTTAACATAGTTTCTGAGTGTTTAAGTTTAAATTATTGTTTAGAATTTCGATCCTGACACACTCCTTCTTCAACATCCCTCTGCACTAGATCTGCAGGGATGGACATGTGGCTTGCACTTGGGGTTGGTTTAGGTTGTGTCCCCCTGGCATCTTTTATTCCCTTTTTCTCCTCCTTCTTTTTTTCTCTCTCTCCTTCCCCTCTGTCTTCCTCATGTGGCTTGCACTTGGGGTTGGTTTAGGATGAACCGTTAGGTCTTCAACTTCCATTGTAGTGCCAATAGCTCATAGACCCTCTGTGGTTATCTTCTGAATTTCATCTTCTATGGGTAGGGAACTTAGTTGTTCTACCAATTCTTTAGCTATTTTCGCAGCCACCTTATGTGGTCTCTGAGGCCTGATGATTTCATCTTCTATGGCCTTAGCAGCGATGGGAAAGTCTTCTAGGATGACTTTTCTCTTCTTCTTCTTCTTCTTCTGTAGAGGAGTCTCCTTCGCCTCTGCAGGTTCCTTCAATGGAACTGCAGATTCATCTTCAGCATAGGCCATCTTGGCTTTGTTGGCCATCTTGATGAGTTTCTTCTTTTGGTCTTCTTTGAAGGCTCTTCAGAGGCTTGCACCTCTAGAGCCTTATCGACCACAAACTCTGTAGCCATGACTTTGGGCTTCTTCTCCTTTTTCTTCTTTAGAGGTTTGTTAACCTCTGCGACAACAATTTTAGCTTTTGGGTTCTCTTCAAACACTATTTTGGCCTTCTTGGCCTTCTTCTTCTTCTTAGGCTTTTCATCCTCTGCGACCGCTTTTTCATCTTTTGGGACCTCTTCTTCTTCGATTCTCTTTTGGGTTTTCTTTTCTTTTCCTTCTTGGATGTCTCTCCCTTTCCCCCACTCTCTGGCTTTATTCTCTCTTCTACTCTCTCTACCTGTGCCTCTGCGGCCACATCACCTTGTACTCCCTCAGCTACCTCATCCCTAAGATATATTGCAATCTCACCCACTAGGAAACCTATGCGTGGGGGTTGCAGGACTCGGTTCAGGATTCCTATGCCCACGAACATACTCTAACCTATCCTCTTTACTACCCAAGTAGGACAGAAGCTTCGCCGACAGACGTCTGGCATTCGGGTATCCAGTTGGCAGAGTTGTTGGCTTATGAGACTTCATCTCATAAATCTTAGTCATTTTACCCTTTGAGGGTAACTTGCCTTTCGATCATTTCATCACCAAGCAGAACGACGATGAATGTGTTGAACACCAGAGTCTTTGGCTGTGTGTCTCTCCTCTGATCATCCTCTTTTGCAATCACGATGTTCATGATCTCCCTGAATATCACTTTGGCATAGTCCAAGGGAAGATCATAATAGATCCCATACATAATCTCCATAATGTTGTGGCTTGATGGATCAGGGCTTCCCACCTTACAAGTCAGAGCCCTGTTGAGGATCGAAAACAGGACGTTCCACAGAGGTGGAAGGTTCTGACGTCTGAACTCTATCCTCTTTGTAATGGGTTTGGCATACCCAATGAATCTTAGGAATTCTAAGATCTCTTCATCAAATGGTTCCTATAAGAACTTGACCAAATTGAGTTGGTAGGGAGGTCAAAAGTCTCAGAAACCTTCCTTCTGTTGATGCCTAGGTCTATAACCTTTTCACTTACAGGGCTTGTGGCATATACCATTACACAGTGTCCATAGTTTGGGATCTTCTCATGTCTACGTCCTTGCCAAAATTGTTGGACATAGGATTAAGGTATGTCATTTCTTATCATTGTTAGGGCTTTGGTTAGAGTGTGATTTTAAAGGAGGTTGATCAAAGGTCCAACTTCAGTAGGGTATCCTTTAGGGTCAAGAACCACATAATGGTTGTTTAGTTTCAGATTCAGGGTAGTGGTGTGGTATTGGTGTCAAGTGAATGAAAGCATTGGACTAGTGGGTTGATTCTATTGTCCTACTAAGCCGGAATCGTACTTTTGTGCTATGGAATGTTGGGAGTTGTTTGGGTTTTGGGAACCTTGGGAGTTCTTAGCAGAAGCAGAATGTGAAGCCATGGATGAAGAATGGAGTAGAAAACAAAAAGTTGCAGGTTCTTGCCTTTGAATGCTTGAGAGTTTTAATTGCAGGTAAAAAATGAAAGAAAGGGAAGGGTTGGGTATTTATAATGTGAGAAGGGTAAGAAAAATAAGCGGTAAAAGATAAAATTTCGAATCCATAATTAGTACCTACGAAGTAGTCATCCGTTTTAAAAAACGACAGTACAGATTATGTCCCAATCATATTTTGCCACGTCATTTGGGGCGGTGCACGATCGAGTATGTGCGCCTCCGTTTATTCTCACGCAAGTGGCATTTGATATACCTAAATGACTGTTACGTTCAAAAATAACCCGCACCCCATAACTTTTGAGAATGACAGAAGCTTTGTGGGTTTTGAGCTTCTGAAGTTAGGGGTTGGCTCTTTCGCATAAAATTACACTTTCCTTGCCCAAAAACATTGAGATTCGATGAAATGATCAAGTTAGATAGAAGAATGAGAGATGAGAGGTCAAAAAGGCTTTGTGTGACTCAAAGGCTCTAATGTGTCTCACAGAGGCTCTGTGAGAGACCTCAGTAGCTCTTTGACCAAAAACTTGCATTAAAGAAATTTATTTGTGATTTTTGATCACCTAAAGTTTGGAAATGTTTTGATTGGAAATAAAAGACATATTTGGAAATTTGGTGTCTGAGAAAAGTGTATTTGTCCTTGTGAAATTCCGAAGAAGATACGTGATTCTGCATACTTCTCTCGAATGTTGGCTTCTCTCTCCTGTCCTTGAACAGTCAAGGTATTCTTTGTTTAACTCCTTCTGCTCCTCCTTGACCTATGCTTGGATGATACAAGATAAGCGTTGCACAAGAAATAGAACAGGGAATTTCATCGTATTGACCAACAAAAAGTGAATTAAAAGACAATTGTACATGACAATAAAGCAAACTAAACATACAGAAGCAAAGATAAGAGACTAAAATGTAATATGTACAACAGAAGCTCTGTGCCAAGGTACAGACGCTCTGTGAATAAACTCATGTTTAACATACCAAAATTGCCAACAAGCAAAGAGAATCTCTTCTCATCTAGTGCCTTTATGAATAGGTCAGCAAGTTGATAATCTGTGGACACAAAGTACATTTCCATGGTCCCCTACTCCACATGGTGTTTAAGAAAGTGATACCTGATATCGATATGCTTGGTTTTAGAGTGCTGAACAAGATTGGCAGAGATCGCAATGGCACTTTTGGAATCACAGAGGATGGGTATTTTGTCAATGTCAAGACCATAGTTCCTTCGTTGGGTTCTCATCCACGGAACTTGTGAACAACAACTAGCAGCAGCCACATATTCAGCTTATGTTGTAGTGGTTGACACACAATTCTGCTTCTTAGAAGTCCAACTGACTAAGCCACAAGATCAAAGCCAGGGTTCTTTGGATACCAAAGGCTGAGATTCTTGTTGCACTTTAGGTATCTAAAGATCCTCTTCACAGCTAAAATATTGGATTCTTTGGGGTTAGCTTGAAATCTTGCACAGAGGCATGTAGAAAACATTATATCTAGTCTAATAGCAGTTAAGTATAACAGAGACCCAATCATACCTCTATAGAGCTTGCATTCTACAGACTTGCCCTCAGGATCAACATAGAGCTTGGATCAAGTGGACATTGGATTCTTCATTGGTGAAGACTCAGAGAGCTTGTACTTTTCAAGTATGTCAGAGACATACTTTGATTGATTTATGAAAATACCCTCTGTAGTTTGTTTGACTTGTAATCCTAGGAAGAATGTAAGTTTCAAACTTTTTACAATAAGATTCATTAGTAGACCCAAATATAATATCATCTACATAAATTTTCACAAGTAAAATCTCACCTTTTCTCTTCTTGAAAAATAATGTAGTATCAGTTGTACCTCTTTCGAAACCATTTGCTAGCAAGAAGTTTGAAAGACTGTTATACCAGGCTTTGGGGGCTTGTATTAATCCATATAGAGCCTTGTCTAAGAAGTAAACATGATTAGGGTACTTAGAGCTTTCAAACCCTGGCGGTTGTTGGACATACACTTCTTCTTGAATTTTCACATTTAGAAAGGCCGACTTGATATCCATTTGATAAACTTTGAAACCTCTGCGGGCTGCGAAGGCAAGGAAGATCCTTATTGCTTCGAGCCTTGCCACAAGGGCAAAAGTTTCTTCATAGTCAATCCCTTCTTCTTGGTAATATCCCTTGGCCACCAGTCTTTCCCTGTTCCTAATCACCACCCCATCTTCATCCTTCTTGTTCCTAAAGACCCATTTAGTCCTTATTGTAGTTTTGCCTTTCGGAAGAGGAACTAGGGTCCATACTTCATTTCTTTCAAACTGCAGGAGTTCCTCTTGCATAGCTTCTACCCAGGTTGGGTCTTCTAGGGCTTCAGAGATTTTCTTTGGCTCGATGATACTAACAAAGTTTGTAATGAAACAAAAATTGGTAGTAGCAGAGCGAGTCTTTACTCTGTCAGACGGATCACCTATTATTTGGATTTGTGGGTGACTTTTCGTCCACTTGGTCATTTCCGGAAATTGATTGTTGGAACCTTCTAGTTGAACATCTGGAGCAATTTATTGTTCTTGATCCGCTTTTGTCGCAGAAGGTTGATCATTTGTGCTTACCACATGACTTGATTGAGCTTCTTGAGTTGATGTGGAGAGCTCTGTGGTTCCTCAGTTTGAGTTCTATGATTGCTCTGGTGTTGACCCCTCAGAAATTGTGGGAAGATGATCTTCATCTTGATTGAGCATGATGCCTTGATTATTGGTCTCTGTGTTCTCCCCGTCGACATTTTTCCCTACAAGAGTAATAGAAGAGGGTGAAGTATCACTAGGACCAGTCAGGGATGTACCTGTTTGGTCCTCTAAGACCTTGGCTTCAGAGGAGCTGCGATAATCTCCAAAGGGTCCATCATCATTGAACATCTCTTCAAATAAGTGATGAAGTTCATTAGCTCTTGATGATTTACCAGAGTCTATCTCTTGAACCTTGAGTCCTGAGTTGATTCGCTCATAAATCACCTGAAAAGAGTCATCGAAAGAAACATTAATACTTTCCAGTATGTGTTTTGAATTCAACATATACACTTTGTATGCCTTGGAGGTAGATGAATAGCCAATGAATTTGGCTTCTTCCGATTTTGGGTTAAACTTTCCAATGTTCTCTCTGTCGTTGAGGACGAAACATCTGCAGCAAAATACTTGGAAGTACTTGGTGTTTGGCTTCCTCTAGTTAATTAGATGGTTGGGGGTCTTGGAGTGCCTCTTCACAATTAGTGATCTATTTTGGGTGAAGCACGTCGTGGAAATAGCTTCTGCCCTAAAAGAAATCGACAACCCTGAAACAGTGAGCATGGTTCTTGCGGCCTCCAATAGTGTTCTATTCTTTCATTTAACAACACCATTCTGTTGTGAAGTCCTTGTAGCCGAGAAGTTATGTGATATGCCTACTTCAGTTAGATAGGCTTCAATGGTTGAATTTTTGAACTCAGTACCATTGTCACTTCGAATCCTCTTCACTCTGCAATCATAAAGAACATGTATTATCTTCAAAAGATTGATTAGTACTACAAGGACGTCTGACTTCTTACGGACAAACTCTACCCAAGTGTATCTAGAGAACTTATCTACTAGGACAAGAATGTACTTCTTGCCACCTAGGCTCTGCACAAAAATAGGACCACAGAGGTCAACATGCATTATCTGCAGATGCCTAGTGCAATATATGTCTGACTTGCTCTTATGGGCAGCTCTTTTGAGTTTGCCTATCTCACAAGCAGAGCATAGATGATCTCTGTCAAACTTAATACTTGGAAGACCACTTACCAAATTCAGTTTTATAATAAGTGACACAACCTGTTATGCCAGAGCCAAGCCTCCTCATTCTTACTAGATACCAACCAGAGCTTTTCTTCTCTGTTGGTGGCCTTGAAGTTCATGAGGTAAATATCACCCCTTCTGTTAGCTCGCAGAAGCTCTGTTCTAGTATCTTCTCTTAGCAGAGAGCAGTATTGGCGTTTGAACATTACATCGAATCAATTGTCACAAAGTTGGCTGACACTTAGTAAGTTTTGCTTAAGGCCATCCACGTAAGCCACTTTGCACACATCGATGTCCTTCTTGGCAATGACTCCATAGCCTTTAATATACCCTTTCTTGTTGTATCCAAAGGTCACAGAGCCACCTCTAGATTTTATTTGGTATGAGGTGAGTAACCCTCTGTCGCCAGTCATATGCCTTGAGCACCCGGAGTCTAGGTAGCATATTGGCACATGCTGCTTCTTCTGCTATCAAATTATGGAGATTTAGGTACCCATTTCCAAATGGGTCAATTTTTTTAGGGGCCTTAAGAGTAGCCTTAGTACTCTTTGGTTTGGCATTACCCTATTTCACAGAGGTACCATTTTCCCCTTTCTCACCCTTTAATTTGGCATTCTTGGGTTTGGTGTTTGAAATAAAGTAGTGTGGGCTAGAGAAATGTTGATTAACAGCATGCATGAGATCAAAACATTTACAATATGAGACTCTAGAAGCAAACTTCTTGAACTTTTCATTAAAAGCAGTAAAGGAGTGTACAGATCATTTTTCATTACAATCCTTCCTAGCATTAGGTTTCATTTTACAAAAAGTCCTATCTAGTCTAGATTGTTTTTTCACAAAATTCCCTCACGGATTGCTCTTGGGTTGTACTCTCTTTCTGTGGTTTTCCTCCTTTGAAGTCACTGCCACAGAAACATAAGATTTGTCATTTTAAAGCCATTTTTCCTTCTCTTGCCATGTGTATTTCTCTTGAAAATGTTTTATAGATTTTGGAGCTTTGGCCTTCTAAGATGATGAAGCCTTTTCCTTGTTCAATTTTTCTAGCTCAAGAGAAGTCTTGGCTTGCAAACACATGTCAATGAAATCAGGGCAAATGGGTATCCCTGCAGATCTCCTTTTAGGAGCAATCATTCGGTTAGGAATGCTAGTGGATAGTTTATTTTCCTCTAGAGTGCAGGGAACTATTTCTTGCTCCACAGGGTTAGTCTAGACATCGACAGAGGATGACAGACTCTGATTCAGAGTCCGAATCAAGAAAGTCTCTGTGGATGGAGGCATGGTTTTCTGTATTTTGGATTTGTAATTTTTTGTGAATTTTTGATTTGTAATTTTTAGTTTTATAAATGTTAAATGTGTTAAAAGGGTTAGGCGGGTCGTGTCGGGTTAGGCGGGTAGGGTTAGGGTTGGGCTTTTCTGACCCGTTTATTAAAGGGGTCGGGTAAGGGTTAGGCATTCTCAACTCGTTTAACTTTGAACCCGACATGACACGACACGTTTGTCAGGTCTACTTTTCTCGACATGTATTGCTCTTTCCATCATTAGTGTCCTCTGAAATATTTAAATTTTTGAGAATACAAGGGACCACTTCAGGAACACTTAAACTTTCCATCACGTTTTGCTCAAAGATTCAATGCAAGACAGAGGTCATATAAGGATTATTGAAAAAGTGGTTTTCATCAGTTTTCTTCAAATCATTTTCCAATAATATTTTAAATAATTTTCCTTGTATAGAGGCTGGCACAAACTCTGGTGCCTCAGGGTACAACTCCTTTTCATGAATCATCATGCACAAAAAGGCGATTTGAGTTTGAGTCTCTGGATGACCAAATTTGAAGAGACCTATCAGTTTTTGAGACAAATATTTCCTTGGAATGGATTTCCTCTTTACAGAGGATGATGATGAAAAGTCACCATTTTCATACCAAACACGGGTCTTCAGCAGAGGATCCCTCACAGGTGGTCCTTCAGAGGTTCTACGCCTCTTAAATGTAAAAGTTAGATTTGGAAGACTTGGTTTTAAAAACTTCCCAGGACAAAAGATGTTTGGTAAAAATTTGTTTCTTTTATTTACAGTATAGGGGTCAATATTAGTGAACCCGATACCTCTTCTGCCGACTTGGGTATTTACTTTTTCATGCACCTTCTGTGCTTCTTGATATTTCCTTATTAGGAGGTCCCTGTCGATCAAGTCTTAATGAAGTACTTCTCTTTCCTTTTGAAAAAAGTTCTTTAATGAAATAACATTTAATTGATCACTCTCATTGTCCCTTAGCTTCTTTATCTTTTCTTTTAAAGCTTTATCAAGTGAAGAAACATTTTCTTTTATTGATTTCTTTTCAGAAATATGCTCAGAAACAAGTGAATTTTTTTCAAGAAAAATCATATCCTTCTCTTGAGTGAGAAGTCTAGCCTCTCGATCATAGACGGCAAGCTTCTTCTCGAGCTTTGAGCATGTATTTTTACTGGCAAGGAATTCCTCTTTAAGTTCAAGAAAATTGTTTTCAGAGTCTTGAGATAGAGAGTCAGATGTGGATACCTCACTAGCAGCCTTAGAGGAGTTGACTTATGCCACTCCACATAAGAGTGCATTTGTATCCCCTTCATCAGAGGACCTCTGCGTGTAGTACTCTGCCTTTTTCTTGAAAAAGGCAACATCTCTGACTGGTTTGCCTCTTTTGGCATTAGTTCTGCACTCGGCTAAGAAGTAACCAGGTTTTCTACACTTGAAGAACCCCTCGTTCTGCTGGCCATTCGTTTCAGTCTTCTCACCTCCTCTGTCGTCCATCCTCTGAGCACCCCTCAGTGGGTACTTAACTGTCTTTTGGTGCTCCACATACCTTCTGTCATCTCCTCTCTTCTCCTACTATTTTTGATCATCATACTCTTTTCTGCCAAACTTTCTTTGATCATATCCACCATACCCTCTTCTAATTCCTCTTTCATCTCTTCCTCTGCTGAACATGGGCTTTTTCTTCAACCCTCTATTGTACTCTTTGGTCATAAGAGCTAGGGTCTTTGCCATTGAGGCCATGTCCATTTCTTCCTCCGAAGTGTCGTCTTCCTCACTCGCAGCCACCAACACCTTCTTCTTCTTTTTCTTCAGAGTTTCCTCCACAGTCTTCTCCTGCTTTCCCTTTTCTTGAACCTCTGCGGTTTTACCGACTAACGCAAGAGGTACTCCAACTTAGTTTTTGACCTTAGAGATGTGATTTTCTTGGCTCATCAGTGTCCTAAAGAGGTCAGATAGGGACCAAACATCAAGATCCAAAGTTACTTGGGGTGACATGGTCAAGTAGAACCATTCATCATTGAGGCTCTGAAGAAACATGACATTATTTTCTTAAGTGGTTATGTGGATGCCATATCTCTTGCATTTGTTGATTAAGGAGTTAAAACTACCATATGTGCTCTGAATGGTTTCATTTAGCAGAGCTTTGAAAGCATAGTACCCATTAATGCACAAAGCTCTGTTGTTTTTCTGTGTCTTTGCACCACCTTCGAGCTGTTTTTCAAGCTCCAGCCACAGATTCCTTGATGTCTCACATGAGTCTAATGATTGGAAAATGTCATTAGGAATGGCCATTATGAGCAGTCTTTTGGCCTTTTTAGCAAGATCATGGAACTCCCTCTCTTGCTCAGTCTACTCAGCAATGGGCTTGGGTTTTTGGTATTCAAGAACCTCTGGAGTAGTAGCAGTAGCTGGTACTCTAGGTACAATGGTCATGGGGATGTATAAAGGATTGTGAAGAAATTCGACCAAACCTGGATCCACACCTTAAAGAAAGTAGACCATCCTAATTTTCCACTGGCGATATTCATTCCTGAGTAGAGTAGGAGGCTTAGATTAGGATCCGACACTGGAAAATATTACTGCATTTATCATTTTTAAAGTAATGAAAATGGTGCCTGAAACAGAGTATGAGGATAATGGATCAACTATGATGAAATAGAGATTGATATGGTGTGAATACGATGAAAGAAAGTGTATTAACCCAACCCAAAAGCTTTGAACTGTTCTAAGACGATAAATAGACCTATTACTGAATCCAAATCAAATTTGTTGATGGAAACTCAGAAAAACAGGGACTGTTCTTTTTGAATGAAACACGAAACTAAGAACAAGTTCAAAATAATACCAAACATAAAGGAATCATTGATAGAACATGATCCTTTGATATTAATGATCAAAGTTAGCTCTGATACCAATTGTTGATCCCAATAATGGTGTTCTAACAAATGATTAACAAAAACAAACTACACAAAACAGAATATAATGATTGCGGAAGAGATTTAAATGTAGTAAGATGGTTTGGTTTGGTAGTAGACGCACAATCAAGCAATGAAGAAACTAGTACGCAAATATGAATAAGTCACAGGAAAATCAACATCATTAAACTTGAATAATACACCAAGAACATGCACTACTGTGTGCTAAAACGCTCTCAAAGATAACACTACTTAAAATAGGGTATAATGATTTGTATGTGCTCACATGCTAATTCTACAGGAGGTGCTCCCTTCATATACAATGGGGGGAGCACACAATAGTACAAGACAAAGGCTGACATTCCATATAAGGAATGCCACCTGGAAAGTAAAACCATCGTGGTGTGTACGAATGATCTTGAGAATCTTCGTACTGCAGGGTCATATGATTTGCATGTGATGTTGTCTTGTCCATTGTGTCCTACAATCTTCAAGTCTTCCAATCTCCAGAGGTCAGCCACACAGAGGCTCTGTGAGTGATCACATAGGCTCTGTGGTCTGAAAGTAATCTTTAGGTTAAGAACTTCTCGGGTATATGGTTGATAGAGCTTCTGAGCTCGACATTTCTGTGGTGTTTCTTGGTGTATGCAACAATGTTCTTAGGTTCCTAAACTTAGCCTATTTTTCAATACTTTCTATACAATGAGTTGGAGCTAACAATGAAAAATACTGAACCGATGTGCGTAAGAATACTTTACAGTATCAAGATAAGACAATACGCAAGTATTAGCCTTTGGAAACACACGGTCAGTTAAACATGAAAGCACTGATATGAAAAGCATTCAAAATCTCACATTGAAATTCGTAAAATCTTTTTGTGAAAACGAAGTGGTTTGAACATCGAAGAAAGTGATTTTCACATCCGAAAGTCATTCATCTTTCAAATGTACAAATCATGTCTAGCTCAGTTGGTTTCCCCAAGGGCGGTAACATCCTGGGGGGATTGTGGATGGTATCCCAATCTACCCGGGTTCGAATCCAAGGGGAGTCAATTTGAGGGCATGAGGAGTACCCGGTCTTAGACTGTGGTTGGGCTCTAGGTTCACCGTAAGCTGGGCCGGGACAGCGGCGAATTAGTGGGCTGCCCGTGGATGCCCGATACCGCCGGGGAGGTGTGCGTGCATGTGTGCGTGTGTTCGTGGTAGTCGTTCGTTGGTTCGATGCCGCTATGCCTTCCAAAAAAAATCATCTTTCAAATGTGATAGAGATTAAGATGTAGAATGATATACCTTCAGTGTAGAAATCTTAACTCCACCTAAAATGAATATTTATCTTTTAAACTCCCTTTGACAAAAGCATCAGATACTCCCTCTCTGTATCTGTAAAAAGTAAAAAGTTAGAAAAGATATTAGTGTATAAATTGTATCCAAGATTTAATGTGAAAAGTCAAGGTCTTGTAAAGTCAAAATAGTCAACGTTAGTGGTATAAGAGTTTTATACTTTGTGAGTGTTTCTAGTTTTGTAAGTGTTTCTTATCACATATAAATAGCTTTATGTTGTAAATGTTGTAAGAAACCAAGTGAGATACGTGTAATACTTGTGATTTGATGATATATACGACCACACTTTCTCTCTCTATATAATCTCTCTCTCTCTCTCTAGAAATTCAATGTCAAATCTGGAATCTTGATTGCTTGAATTGGGAATTTACATTTTCAATTGGTATCAGAGCCTACCCTTACAAATTCAGATTGATTGGATTACTACAGTTGATCGATTTCTTGATTTCATTCAAGAACATGCAGAACGACAACTCAGGATATTGTTTGGATCAAATTCACATTGATTAGTTGTGTTTAGATTGTAAAAATGGTGTAATTGTGTTCGTTTAATATTCTAAATCACTTTGCATTCATATTATTTCACGAATTACTCACTCAATCTGTTTCAATTTTGGATTTTATTCAAATTTTCTTGAAAATCATACGAACACTGTAAATTCGAGAATGGCACTGTGATTTCTAGTTTCTAGTTGTTGTATTGTATTAGAAAAGTGTTCATTTTGTGTTTTCGAGTACTGTGGATTTGATGGAAAATCGATTTGCAGGTCTATTAATATTTTTGGAATGAATCTGTGAAAAAAAGTGTCAAACGCGCTAGATCTGAAGAACACGCTAAGGAAGAACACTCAAACTGTGAAAAACGTGCAAGATGAATGTTTTGGTGTTTTCTGCGAGTTTGAGATTAGTTCGCGCATAGAGCGTCTCGCGAGAAGAGAGCCCGCGCAAAGCTCATTCTGCGAGTTCTTGGATTATGGAAAAAATTGTAAGTGTAGTTCGCGCATAAAGTGTTTGCGAGAAGTGACAAAACGCACACAAGCCATCTTGCGAGAATGAAGTGAACAGTGGCTTGCGAGTTTATTAGCCGTGCGAGTTCCATTTAGCGAGTTTTTACATTCACAAATTTTGTCTAACTATGGAATGCGCAAGGGATATTTGATCTGCGAGTTTGTATTCATTTGCGAGAAGTTCAAGTAATCAAAATTTTCTAAATCCAAAACATGCACGTTGAAGTTTGCGAGTTTCAAGAAACGCGCACATAATACTCTGTGAGAGAAGCCACTTCGCGCACATCGAGTTTTTCGAGTTCTTTAAAACGCACAAGTAATAGCGTGCGAGTTCTACAAACGTACACATAACGTCTAGCGAGAAGCTCATTGAACAGTGCTTTGCGAATCTTTCGGTCTACGAGTTCTTGTGGTTTGCGAGTTCTGAAGATAGAATTTTTCTGAGATTGTTTTTCAAGTGGTGATTTGAGTTTGACTTTTCTGAATTGCTTGGGAACGATAATTTCAAGCTCATTTTCTATTCAAGAAGTCTATAATTTTATCAGGGAGTGACTATGCTATCATGTACATGCCTGAGATACCGACAATAGAAGCTGAACGAGATAAACTGAAAAATCATAATTCAGTTCTTCTTAAACAAATTCAGGAGTTGAAATCTATGTTGTCAAATTCTGATAAAATTTCTGATTGTGTAAAATGTGCTAATAATTCCAAATCTGATTTTGCAGGTATCATCAAGGAAAGAGAGAGAGAGAGAGAGAGAGAGAGAGAGAGAGAGAGAAATTAAAGAAAAGGAGAAAAATATTGCAATAAAAGAGAATATCATTGAGAGATGTGAGAAAGAAATAAAGCTGAAAGAGAAAAAATAATAAATCTTCAAAGCCAACTGAAGACAACTGAACAAAAATCATTGGAACTACAAGATGAATCAGTTGAGCTTCAACAAAAGTTTAGGGCTTTTGAAGAAAATATAACTGCTTTGGAGACAAAGAATGTTGATCTGATAAAAAGCCTCCAAATAGATAATGAAAAAGCAAATATGAAGAAAGATTCTACTCAAAAGCTGTCTGACTTTTTAAAGAAAGTTATCTAAGAGAAAAAGGATCTTGAGCTAAGATGTATTAAACTCTCGAAGTAAGTGTTAGAATTTGAGAAAATCTTAATTACAAAAAGAGATACGTTTGCTAAACAGAGAAAAGGTCTTGAAGATAAAACGATTGAACTTCCCAAACAAATCTCAGTTCTGCAAGACTTACTTGATAAAGAAAGAAAAACTTTTCAATAAAAGAAAGTCTTTTGAAACTGAAAAGAAAAATGTTGAAAAGAGAAATGTTGGGATTTTCAAAGATATTTCTAAACAAAACAAGAACTTAGAAAAAGATTTTGAGCAGGAACATTTAAATTTTGAATCTGAAATATCTAAGCTCACATCCAAGATAACTGTTCTATCCTCAGAAATTCTTAAAGAACAGATGGCTAGAACAGATTTGAAAAAAAAGTTTGACACACTTACTACTGAAAGAAATATTTTACCCAAAAAGATAAAGGACTTGGAAGTTGCAAATAGTAATTTGTCAGAAAAGATTTCAGCTGATTTGATTTATCAATCACCTGTTGATAATTCAACATAATCAATCTGTTCTTTCAAAATAGCTTCAAGTTTCATTCATGAGAAAAATGTTTTCAAAAAGAAAAGTGTCAAACCAAACATTATCATATCAAATCAGATTCGTCCATCTAATCTATTTTATGACAAATCTGTTGATAGTCCAACGAGCTTCTATGTCAAATCTCTTGGAATGTATTCAAAGAAAGAACAGATGGTCTGGAGAGTGAAGAGTTCTACTGATTATGAAAAGAAGAATGAAAAAGCATCTGCATCCACATCCAATGGGAAAAAGAACAGAGCTCACAAAGGCAGATCTTTTGGTAAATCTGATACAATTTACTCTGCCAATCATCTTATCAGGTTGGCTCAAAAGAAGATTTGTTTTTCTTACTGTGGAGCAAATGACTTTGTAAGTAATAATTTTGTTGATTACTGGTATGGTTCTTATTATGTTACCCCCAAAAGAACCGCAACTAACACATCAGGACCCAAATACCAGTGGGTACCAAAAGATAAATCTGTGTTGTAGGCACCCAAGGTTTAAGGGGGAGAAAGAACATAGACTTCTGGGAAAATCAACTCAGAACTCGGACTTCAAAGTCAAGATATTGGTTCTTGAATAATTCAGTTCAAGACCCGAACATTAATTTTAAAGGACAATGACTTCTAAGTAAAACAACTTAGGACTCGGTATTTAATGTTTAAGGACAAGGATATTATGCAAATATCCAGGGGGAGCTTATCAGAATATAAATCATTCTATCATAATTTGAGGGGGGGGGGGCAAAAATGTAAGTATCTTCTGATCTAAATCTCTGATTGTTTGAAAGAAGAACAACTTTCAAGCATGAAAAACATATTCGTAAATGTTCAAACCACTTCTCGTTCTTAAAAGATTTCATGAATTTAGAAGTGTGATTTTAAATGTTTTTCATTGTTAAGCGTTAAAGTTTAACTAACCGTGTGTTTCTGAAGATCAATACTTGTTTATTATCTTGTCTATATACTGGCAAGTATATTCATATACACCGGTTCAGTACTTCATATTGATTTTGTTATTACCATGTATCAAAAGTTTAATCTTTCTATAGTAATACTACAGTTTGTTATTTATTGTTGTTTGAATTAGACATCATTTCATTATTACATGTGCTTTCATTGATATAAGTTTATATTTTGTTCATATAAACATCTTACGTCTTTGATTTCCCAAAATATTATTCTTCATGAATTTTGATCTGATCTTAATCTTTGTCAGATTCTCAAAACATTTTTATTCTTTCATGATTATTCATTCATACAAAGTTTTGAGAAATCTAAAATGCTTAAAATGCTCAAATTTCATTCTGATTTTTGATGAGCATACATATATTGGCAAATGATTTCTTGTGCTTAAATGTCAAGATAATCATTGAACATCATATTCTTTTAAGAAAAATACATGGGATTCAATGTGTGAGCTTAAATGACTTCCATGGATTCACATATGTTGATCCCAATAACGATGTTCTTTACTTGAAAGACTTTTAACTACACATTGATTTAATAATATGAGTGCGGAAGCGTTTATAGTATGTAGAAAAGGAGTGCATGCAAGGTAGTAGACATACAAGCAATCAACAAACAGAATCGTAAAATATATAAGAATTTCACTCAAGAAACTGTTTCATTCATTTTATGAAAAACACCAAGAACATGCACTGGTGTGTGCAAATATTCTCAGGGAAATACAATCTCTATTCAGACTAGTGTGTGTGCTCGCATGCAAAACTCTAAGGTGATGCTCCGATAATATACAAGGAGGATGCACCCCGTACAAGACAAAAGCTGACATTCCATAAACAGAATGCCACCTGGAATGTAAAACCATCGTGCGCCGCTCCAAGGTGATCTGGAAATCTTCGTACAGCAGGCATCACGTGATCTGCGTGTGACCTTGTCTTGAACTGAGTTTGCTAAAAACGTCGAAGTCTCTAGAGGATAGCCATCACAGAGGCTCTGTGAGTGATCATAGGGGCTCTGTGATCTGAAGAGCATTATCAGGTTTCATGTCCTCTGGCAGAGTGTCGACAGATGTCTTCTGAAATTGCATCTTTTGTGGTACACTTTGATTTTCTGAGCGAACTTCTGCAATTCCTATACTTAGCCTATTTTTCAATACTTCTATACATTATGATTGGAGCCAACAATCTCCCCCTAAGTATTGAAAAATCAAGAAGTGAAAATTTGAGAGCTTAGCTAAGTTAGAAACAAAAAGAAGTGAAAGGAACTCAACCTTTGTCTACTTACTTTAAAAAAAATGCCAGAAGGCATTTACATTTAAGTACAATAAATGAAATTAAATAAAATACATATCTTCAGAGCCTATACTTTGGCGTCTGGAAAATCATCTATTTTTCTTCAGCTCTCTGTTGTAAAACACGCACAAGTCTATGAAGTTTATGGTTGCACTTATCTTTTCCAGAAGAACATTTTCAGCTTCTGTACGTACAAGTGGTGTGCCTCTGTGTTTGATGATTAGGTCTTGGATGAACAACAGAGACTGAGTTGAGTACTTGTGACTTTCAATCCCCATAAAAATCTTCTTTTCGCCTTTGGGGTTTATGTACACGAAGCCAAAGGAAGGTGAATTGATTATTGAGTTATGAAGATATGTGGCATAGGGTAGTGGACTATCCTCTGGTGGTGGAAAGTTCACTTTCTTGACCCCCAGATCAAGTGCCACTTGAAAATCCACTACACTGTAGAAGAATAGCGTTTCCCTCATTGTTCTCTTGATTGTAAGGTGGGCTTCTTGGTACTCTTTCTTCCATCTGAACTTGGCTTCTGTCCATTTGAATAGCTCTGGGAGATCGTGGGTATGGAGATTTGTCAGATCTGCATCGGTGAACCTCCATATTTCCCCATCATTTCTCTTCACTGCATACTCGCTGAACAAGAAGTTTTTGCACTTTGTATGGCCAAGCTTGATTGTCAAAAACCTCTGCGATTTTGGCCATGGAGAAGACTTTCAGTCTTGGCTTGGATTTGTCTTTATAGAATCTTCTCCTCTCCTCTGAAACGATTTGCTCTGAGAGTTTGACAGAAGGATGATCGTGGACCCCTCGACTGTATAGGTACTTGTAGATATCTTCTTCTGTGTTCTTCTTCTGAGGAATAGGGAAGGGTCTTCTCAAGCTCTCAAAGCCTTAGATTACTTCTGCAACTCTGTCCTTTGAAGGTTTTTCAATTAGGTCAAGGACAGGGAGTTCAGAGAGGGGTTGTAGATTGAACGCCCAGTCTTCCTCTTCGGGTTTTATACCTCTCAGAGCTTCACTTTTGTGGGCATCAAAGGAGCTTTTTAGGAGCTTCTCTATGTTAGGAGGAGGTGACTTCTTCTTCAGAGGCTCTGTGGCAATAGCCTTGCATTTGTCTTTGGCGGTTGGTGGTGCCTTGATTTGGATTGTCGGGATTTAGACTGTGGGAGATAAAGCTGCAGAGGCCTGTGGTTGATTTGACTTCTGAGGTCTAGGATCTGAGCTTGTAGGGACTTGGTTCAGGGGTTCTGCTTGAATTTAGCTTGTAGTCTCTTTCTGCAAAGTCTCCCCCTCAAGAGGACCAGAGGCATCAGGATCCTGGTTCTCATGTCGTGCCCTCTTCTGCGATGCCTCGGCTTGGCAGGTCGCAGGTGTCTTCCTCTTTCGCCTCTTGCAGAGGTGATCTTCAACATGCTTGGTGATCTTCTTTAAAACGTCCTCTGTATCTAACGACAGTCTGTTGACTTCAAGATCAAACTTAAATTTTATCGTGGCTATAGTCTTCTTCAGATCCTCTGCCACCTTTTTGCCTTGATGAGAGATATCAGCTTCACAAATGTACCCATTTCCTCCATGCAGATATCCCTAGGGCCTGAACTACATCTGTCTGAACGTTGATCGATCTACCGCATTCTTGAATATCTTGCCTTTTCACAGAGTTCTCTGCCAGCTTATTTATCTCTGCAGTATGTTGTTCGGATGTTCGGCGGAGAGCATTCAGAGCTTCTATGTTGGCTTTCAAAGCCTCTGCAAGGACGTTGGATCTCTGTTGGGAGTCAGAAAGGACAGAGCTTTTCAACTCTTCAAGTTGTTGGAACACCATGTCAGCAAAGGCTTTAAACTCGCCCTTTGTGACTAAGGTGTCCGTGGTGACCTCTGGAACAACACATGTTCCAGATTGAGCCAACGAGTGTTTGGCACCTCCAGAGCCTGAGATGATGTTGATCTCTGGAGGATTTCTTTCCAATCCTCGATGTTCCACAAAGGAATCATCTATGGAAGTTTTGTTAGTAGGTCTCTTGAGGAAGGGTTCAGATGCTTCCCCAAGAGTCCTAGTGATAAAGTTATGTGGTTGTTCTAGAACCACATAACTGGTGTGTTCTCTCTCTACCAACTCTGAAGCAGTTTGGATTTCACTCAAGTGTGTTACAGAGGCAACAAATCCCTCTGTGTATGGGGGTGTCGTGTCCTGGGGCAAATGGGCACTTATAACAACACTTTCACCCTTTTGAGAGAGTGAAGTGGATTTGGCCTCCCTGGATGGTGGTACAGAGGATGAAGGAATATCCTCTGTCCGGTCGGCTTGGGTTAGGATCGGACTGTGCAGTCCTGCTTCAATACCTTTCTGCACTAGAACTGCAGAGGTAGTAGTGTGGGTTGCACCAGGAGTTGGTTCAGGTTGTGTGCTCAAGGCATCTTTTATTCCACTCTCCTCCTTCGATTTTTTGTTCTCTTCTTCCTCTTCACTTTGTGACTTTTCTGTCACATCTTCAATCTCTATAGCCACGGTTTCGCCCAAATCCCCTGAGTACCTAAGAATGACCTCTTTAGCTATTTCATAGGCCAATTTCAAAGGGATCTGAGGTCTTTCCTCAGGGGTTTCTTCAAAGATCAAGGCTCTCTTTCTTGTCTTCTGCATAGGTTTTTCGCCACCCTCTGCTGGTTCAGTTCTCTCACTTAGAGCCTCAACCTTGGCTTCAGCAAATTGCTCTTTCTCTACGAGCGTACTCAATTTCCTCTTTTTCTTTTTCTCAGAGGATTTAACAACCTCTGTCGTTTCTTCTGCAGTCTTCTCCTTGGATTGTGGAACCTCTACTTCTGCGGTTCTCTTTTTCTTTTGATTCTTTTTCTCATTTTTTGCACTGCCTTCGCCTCTAGCAAACTCTCCTTTACTCTCACTCACTACTTGTGTCTCTGTGGCCACAACTTTAGTCTCCCTCACACCCTCATCTCTCAAGTACACAACTATATCTCCTACATGGAAACCTACACGAGGGGAGGTTTTAGGACTCGGTGCGGGAGTCCTGTGCCCTCGTAATTAAGCCCTAGTTCCCTCTTCACTACCCAGATAAGTTAACATGCGTGCTGACAGAGGTCTGGTGTTTGGGTAACCAGTTTTGAGAGTGGTTGGTTTGTGGGACTTCATCTCATGTAGCTTGATCGTCTTGCCCTCTACTGGTAATTTATCCTCCCCAATCAAATCGTCTCCTAGCAGCAATCCTAGGAAACACCCAAAAGCAATGTTCTTGGGCTCTGTGCCCCTATCTTGGTCCTGTTGCTTAGTTATTACAGCATTCTTTATCTCTCTGAAGATTAGTCCTGCGTAGTCAAGCAATAGGTCATAGTATATCCCATACATGATAGCCAGAATTGTATGGCTCGACTGATCTGGGCACCCAACCTTTGACGTTAGGCATCTGTTCAGAATTGAGAAGAGCACGTTCCATAGAGGGGGTAGATTTTGTCTTCTGAAGTTTGTTCTTTTGGAGATTGGAACTGCGTATCCAATGAACCTCAGAAACTCCAAGAGTTCTTCCTCTGTGGGTTCTTCTGAGAATTTACGAAGGTTGAGGTCTTCCTTGGTGGGGAGTTCGAAGACATCTGACAATTTCCTTTGATTGATGCCCAAATCCAGTATTTTTGTTGTCGAGGAATGGGTTGCATACCCAATGATACAGTGTCCATATCCATCCATCTTGGCATGTCGAGCACTTAGCCAAAACTGTTGAATGTATGATTCAGGGATGTCATTCCTCTTCATATTTAGGGCTTTGTCAAGAAAATGGTTTTTGAGGATCTTGATTAGGGGTTCGACTTCAGCAGGGAATCCAGAGTTATTCAGGGTGACAGAGTGATTGTTTGGCTTGTTGTTCATCTGAGTCAAGTGATAGTCGTGCCTAGTAAAGGAAAGCATTATGCTTGTGAGAACTTGTTCTTGACCAACAGAGTTGGAATCAGCTTTTTGTGCTTCAGAGTGAAGAGATTTGGTGGAGTGTTTAGAGCCATTGGAGTTCTTCGAAGATCTGGAGTGGGAAGCCATTGTTGATACAGTGAAAGATTCTTGCAAAGGATTCCTTGAGAGCAAAAATTGAAGGTAAAAAAGAAAAGAAGAGGTATAGAAGGGTTTATATACTAAGAGGGGTGAAAAGAATTAGCGGTAAAAAAAAATATTTGAAATCCGTAATGAGTGCTAAGGGATAGGGAGTTGTTTTCAAAAACAACGGTACAGATACGAACCAATAGAAATGTGCCACGTCAGGATAGGCGGTGCACGATCGACTACGTACGCCTCCCTCTTTTCTCACGCGAGTGGCAGTTACAATTCCCACATGACAGTGATTTTGAAAAAAAAATAACCCGCACATAATGACCGAATGGTAAAAAATGTTGAAGTTAAAATTGGCAGAAGCTCTGTTGGTCAAGAGCTTCTGAGGTCATTATGAGGTTCCAAAATACTAAGAAGACCAATACTTTCGAAAGAACGTATGAGTTGATCGAATACAGACCCGATCATGTGAGTAATGGACCAGAGACTCCTTTTATGAGGTACAGAGGCTCTATGAAGGACCTTAGAGGCTCTGAGAACAAAAACTTCTAATTTAGGAAATAATTTGGGTTGGTGATCACTCAATAGTTGTGAAAGCACCTTTGAGGGGCAGAGAGACATACTTGGTAAAAGATGTCGAGCTCCCCTTTGAGATGTCAAGGTCTCCTATTTCAACTCCCCCTTGATCTGTGGTTGGTTCCTTTTAGAAATCAACATTGAGCAAGATACAGAGCAAGAGAGCCATCTAACAAAAGGTTTTTCCAAAAAGACTACAAAGAAAAGAAAATATGTACGGTTATACAGTATGTACTGCAGAGGCTCTGTGCAAGGGTACAGAGGCTCTGTGAGTCAACTCATGTTTAGCATGTCAATCTTTCCAACAAGAAAAGTGAACCTTTTCTCATCTAATGCCTTTGTAAAAAGGTCAGCAAGATGGTAATCTGTGGGGACAAAGTACATTTCTATTGTCCCATGCTCTACACGATGTTTCAAAAAGTAATACCGTCGATATGATTTGTCTTAGAGTGCTGAACATAATTGGAAGAGATCGCGATGGCGCTTTTGGAGTCATAGAGGATGGGGATTTTCTCGATGTCAAATCCATAATCTCTGAGTTGGGTTCTCATCCACAGAACCTGTGAGCAACAACTGGCAGCAGCAACATATTCCGCTTCTATCGTAGAGGTCGAGACACAATTCTGCTTCTTAGAAGTCCAACTCACCAATTTCCCTCAAAGGAATTGTCAACTCCCAGAGGTACTCTTTCTATCAAGATTGCATCCTCCGTAATCTGAATATGTACAAGCCATAAGATCAAAGCCAGAGTTTTCCGGATACCAGAGGCCAAGATTCTTGGTCCCTTTCAGGTATCTGAAGATCCTCTTGACAGCATGAAGATGAGATTCGTTGGGGTTTGCTTGATATCTTGCACAGAGGCATGTGGCGAACATTATATCGGGTCGACTTGCGGTTAAGTACAACAGAGACCCTATCATGCCTATGTAGAGTTTACACTGGTGAAGAGTCAGAGAGCTTGTATTTTTCAAGTATGTGAGAGACATATTTAGATTGGTTTATGAAAATGCCCTCTTTGGTTTGTTTGACTTGCAATCCTAGGAAGAAGTTAAGTTCTCCCATCATGTTAATCTCAAACTCACTCTTCATCAATGACTCAAACTTTTTGCAATAAGATTCATTTGTGGACCCAAAAATAATGTCATCAACATAAATCTGTACAAGTAGAATCTCACCTTTTCTCTTTTTATAAAATAAGGTGGTATCAGTTGTACCTATTTCGAAACCATTTGCCAGTTGGAAGTTTGAAAGTCTGTCGTACCAGGCTCTGGGGCTTGCTTGAGTCCGTACAGAGCCTTGTCCAAGAAATACATGTTAACCCAGTATAATCTAGTTGATAATTAACACAGAACACAATATATATCAAGAGATAATAAGATCAGAATAACATACCAATCCCTTGAATAATCAATGAAAACCTTGTGTGTTGTTGATACCTTGAATGTAGGATTACAGAGAAAACGACTACCTCTCTATAATATGATTATGAATAATAATGAGGATTAACCCTAAACTCTAAATAACTAAAACTATTTATACTCAGGCCTAATGCCTAATGGGCTTGGGCCCAATAATAATAAAACTATTAACTAAATACTAATTAGACCCTCTAATTAACTTTAATACAATTGCAATTTAAACCCTTAACTTTAATTTTAATCTTGAATACAATTTATGATCCAACACTCTCCCCCTTTGGATTCAAGATTAAAAAAAATTTGGCAATAGTCTTCGGGTCTTCACTTTTCTTGAAAACTATAGTAGATATGACTTTGACAACTTCAAATCTCGTAGCTTTACACAGTCTTCAACTTTCTCTTACTTGAAGTGTCCTTCAGACGATTATCTTCAGTCAGGCTTTTAATAGATCAAATAAGTTCTGACACTTTGACATCTTTGAAAACTTCAGCAATCTTTACATCAAGACTTCAAAATTTCTTGTATTCTCCCTTGTTGATTATTCTCCCTCTTTTTATATTCTCCCCCTTTTTGATGAGTGGTGGGAATCAGCATCATCAAAACATATTAGAACAATCTCCCCCTTATATTTATAGACTCCAATGTAGCACTGTCTTCATGTACGGATCCATTGTGGAAATAAGAGCAGTCTCTCCAAATGGAGAAAGTAATTATTTCAATCTATGAAGATTCAAATAAAAAGTAGTAACCATTCGAATCTTTTCAAATTCAAACAGTTTAATAGGCGTAACCCTGAATCAACAAATGACTCAGTTAGAATGCCTGTCAGTGACACAGAGTCACTGAGTAACACAAAGTTACTATATAAGGAGTTGGTTTTGATGTTGGCTCCCCAGGACTTCCATTCAATCATCGAATAACACATGGTTATCTATGAACATTCTGACATAAAACAAATTTCTGTGTGCTTGTGCATGTGTATGAAAGAATTAAGCATAGATGATTGCTTTTCAATGTAGGCTCAAAGTATGTAAACTTGTTGAGACAACAACAAATTATATAAAGACTCAATGTGCATGAGAAAGGGTTCGAAGGTGGGCAACCTTCCTTCTTTTTCAATATTAGTATCTTCCAAATGAAGAACCAATAGCTTATGTACTGCGTCCCCAGAAAATGTGAAACATTTTCTTTTTGAGAAAAGAATGAGTAGCTGGTGGGGTTGTATGCAAGAGATGGCATAGGCTAGGTGCCTTTTTCAATGTCATTCACGAAGAAATGTGAAACAACAGATCATGTGGCTGCCCGTCTCAGAAAGAATTTGGTGCAGAGTTTGATATTCTTTTACTCTGTTCTCTCACCCTCTTTCTTTTAATGCTCACTTCTAACCAATCTCTCTTTTTCATTTTACCTCTTCACACACCAACACTCAATCTTTTAACCCCTCTCCCCTGGGTAGGAAACACTGGTTATCATGAATCCATGGAAGTTCTGTTAAGCTCACACACTGAATCCCATGTATTTTCCTAAAAGAACATATTGTTCAACAAGCTTTTGTACATGAAAACACAAAGGAATACAGTTACATGAAGAATAAAATTTGGAGAAGTCAAAACATTAGGTGTTTGACAATACGATTCTCCCCCTTAAACTAAAAGAGTTTGACAAATAAGCGCATAGAAGTTTGAAAAAACTTAAATGAAAACATTTCATGTCTTCATAGACGATTAAGCTCTTTTTTTTAACATAGAACAGAAAAAAATAAATAGAAAGAAAAAGATAAAGCACTGAAGTGCGGGTTCTAATCCAAAGTGATTAGAAGCCATTGTCACTTGAACACACCTGCAAATAGAAGAAATAATGGTAATCATTTGTGAAAATGATTCCTCTCTCGTTAGCAACAGTTGAAGATTAAATATAGAAAACACAAGGCTAAGATTCTGAATACTCCCCCTTTAATCATGAGTAAGGTTAAGAAGACATGTTCAACATACCTAGTTTGCTGATTAAAAACTGAAATCTCTTTTCATCCAACGGCTTGGTGAAAAGATCAGCTAACTGGAAGGCAGTTTGAAAAAAGTGAATTTCAATATCACCTTTTTCTACATGATCCTTGATGAAGTGATAGCGTACATCGATATGCTTGGTCTTCGAATGCTGAACCGGGTTAGCAGTTATGGAGATTGCGCTCTTGGGATCACAATAAATAGGAACACGCTTGTAGTTGTATCCAAAGTCCCTTAACTATGTCTTCATCCGGAGAACTTGAGAACAACAACTTGCAGCAGCTATATATTCAGCCTCGGCAGTGGATGTTGAAACACAATTTTGTTTCTTTGAAGTCCAATTTACAAGTTTGTCACCTATAAATTGACATGATCCAGAGGTGCTCTTCCGGTCTAGCTTACATCCTGCATGATCAGCATCTGTAAAGGCAGTTAGATCAAAACGAGAATCCTTTGGATACCAAAGGCCTACATTAGGAGTGCCTTTGAGATATCTAAGTATTCGCTTAACAACATTATAGTGCGACTCTTTAGGATTAGACTGATACCTCGCATAAAAACATGTGGCAAACATTATATCTAGGCGACTGGAAGTCAGATAAAGTAAAGAACCAATCATGCTACGATACACCTTTCGATCAACAGGTTTTTCGGAGAGATCTGCGTCTAAGAGTGTACCAGTAGCCATTGGTGTTTTCATGACTGAACTATCTGATATATTGAACTTTTTCAAAACATCTTTTATGTATTTAGCTTGATTAATAAATATGCCTTTGGGTAATTGCTTTACTTGTAAACCAAGAAAGAAATTCAATTCACCCATCATCGACATTTCAAACTTTGTTTCCATTATCTTTGAAAAGTTCTTACAAAATTTCTGATTTGTCGACCCAAATATTATGTCGTCAACATAAATCTGAATGAGAATCAAGTCCTCACCTTGCCTTTTAAGAAATAAGGTAGTATCAACTGTACCTTTATTGAAACTAGAAGCAAGTAGAAATTTAGTGAGAGTTTCATACCAGGCTCGTGGTGCTTGTTTAAGACCATAAAGCGCTTTATCTAAAACATAGACATGATCAGGGTGATGAGGATCAATTAAACCTTCAGGTTGTGCCATGTAGACCTCCTCATGCAGAACACCGTTCAGGAAAGCTGACTTTACGTCCATTTGATAGACTGTAAAGTTTTTGTACGCTGCATAGGCTAAGAAGATTCTGATGGCTTCAATCCTTGCAACAGGGGCAAATGTTTCGTCATTGTCAATACCCTACTGTTGACAGTACCCTTTTGCGACCAATCGAGCTTTGTTTCTCACAACTACTCCAGCTTCGTATTTCTTGTTTCTGAAAACCCACTTTGTTCTAATAACAGATTTACCTTTAGGTAGTGGGATCAAGCGCCATACGTTGTTCCTTTCGAATTGCAGAAGCTCGTCTTGCATAGTAGAAATCCAGAAGGGATCACGTAGAGCTTTAGACGCTTTCTTCGGCTCTAAGGAACTAAGGAAGCTTGAAAACATGCAGAAGTTGGCTGATGCAGATCTTGTTGTGACACCAGATTGTACGTCACCAATCACGTTATGCAGGGGATGATCCTTAGTCCAACGATGTATGCTTGGTAAGGATGCAACTGTTTGTTGCGTATTTGAGTCATCGTTATCATCATGCACGACAGGTAGCGCCATAGATGTACTCGGGACATCTTGTACTGATGTTTCTGATACTGAAGCTTCTGGACTAGCAGTTGAAGTACTCATGACTTCATTTCCAGAAGAACTATCTGCAGAGACAGATTCAACATTAGTAGAGTCAGAAAATAACGGTTTAGTTGTACCTGATGGAGATGAAGTTTCAGTGACTTCTTCGGACGGTCCAGACATGTCTTCAGAAATAGTAGGGACCTCCGAGCTTGTTATTGATGTAGATATGCCTTTATCAAAATCTGCACAAATATCATCGAAGGCATCAATAAATAATAAATCTAACTCAGATGAAGTAAAGTTAGAGTTAGAAAAAGTGGATCCTTTAGAAGCTAGTTCTATTATGGATTGAATAGAAGCTTTGTCCTTAAGACCGAGTTCTGAATTGTTGTGTCCAAAAGTCCTTGTAGAATTCTCATCAAAGGAGACATTCATGCTCTTAACAACCGTCTTGGTTCGAATAATGTAAATTTGATAAGCTTTGGATGTCAGAGAGTATCCAACGAGATATCCTTCATCCGCTTTGTTATCAAATTTTGATAATCCTTGACGTTCTCGCAGAATGTAACACCTGCAACCAAAAACACGAAGGAATTTGATGTTAGGTTTACAATTGTTGATTAACTCATATGCTGTTTTATTAAAGCGCTTGACCACAATGGTACGATTCTGAGTAAAACATGCTGTAGCGACTACCTCAGCCCAAAGGTACATGGGTAGTTCAAAATATACTAGCATCGTACGAGCTGCTTCAACAAGAGTGCGGTTCTTTCGTTCAACAATTCCGTTTTGTTGTGGAGTGTAGGCTGCGTAGAAGTTATGTGAAATGCCCACAGAGATGAGATAGATCTGCAAGGTGTTATTCTTGAACTCCGTGCCGTTATCACTGTGAATGGTTCGGACTGGCAATTGAAGACGTACTTGGATGCGCTTGATAAAAGCGATAATCAACTCTGGCGCATCTGACTTGTTGCGAAGAAACCCGAGCCATGTATACCTTGAATAGTCATCTATCATTACTAAAACACACTTCTTGCCGTTGATAGATGTTGTTCGCATTGGGCTACAAAGGTCCATATGAAGAAGTTCTAGTGCAGATAAGGTCGATGATTCTGATTTGGACTTGAATGAGCTACGCTTCATTTTTCCCAACTCACATGCAGAGCATAGTGACTCTTTTTCGAACCTCCTTTCTGGTAGACCTTTGACCAGACCTTGTCTCTGTAGCTTCGCTATAGAGCGGAAATTCTGATGAGACAAACGGCGATGCCACATCCACGATTGTGCTTTAGAAGCTTTGGCTAGTAGACATACTGGACGTGTGGCAGACAGTGTTGGAAAATCTACATAATATAGATTTCCATGGCGTTCAGCTTTGAAAACTTCATAACCATCGCGATCCTCTAGATAGCAATGAGTGGTTGTGAAGTGGACTTGATATTTCATGTCACAGAAGTGACTGGTACTAAACAAGTTGTGATCAAGTCCTTCAACATATAAACACTCTTTGAATCTTCACAACACCATTATCGAGCATTCCATATCCTCTGACGTGTCCTTCTACTTAAGAATTGGCAAATCTAACTGCTCCGGCAGGCTACTCCACATAGTTATGCAAGAGGTGCTTGAATCCTGTCATGTGGCGTGAACATCCGTAATCTATCACCCACAGTCTACAGGCCTGGAAAAGAGAGAATTAGTTTTGCTTAGGTACCCATATCAAAATGGGTCCTTCCCGGTTAGCACCAAGCAATTCAGGAATATCAGCAGGTTTAACTTTCACTCGCCTTTTATAACGGGGTTTTGGAACCCATTTCCAAACCATCTTAACATTTAATTCCTGAAAATGATTCTTAGATCTAGGATTGACAACCTTAGCTCGAAACACTTTGGGTTGTGTGGAAGAATCAGAATTAGAATTAGACTTAAGGTTCAGTTTAGCTTTTCTCTTACTCTGTTTGGACTTTGGAGGGGAGTAGTATTTGAATGAATTATCCCAGCAGTGTTTGCAATATAGATTCTTTCGAGCAAAATTCAGAAACTTAGATTTATCGGAACAAATCTTACATTCATGTTCATCAAAAGAATTACTTTTCAAAATAACAATGTCTGAAGTACAACTATTTGAAGTAAAAGTTTCACTAGATAACCTATCATTCTTACTAAAACTATTATCTTTATTCTACTTACTCCTCTCAACTCCATTTCCTTTCATATTTGAAACAGAAACAGGAACCTTGTTAGTCTCTATCTTAGAGGGTGGTTCTTTTCTAGTGCTATTTGAAGTCTCACCCTTCTAAAAAATACTTGGTGGATATTCAGGACAATCAGAGTAAATAACTGAAGGTTTTGCAGGAGCATCAAATTATGGATTAGTTCTTACTTTCCAACTTGGATCATTGAACATCTGTTTATCATTTGAAGCATTTTTAAACAAAGTAATTTTCAAATCATTGATCTCTGTGCAAAGCTCTTGATTTTCTTTCAAAGAATTTTCAAGTTTAAACTTAGGATCAAAGTTTTCATCTTCAATCTCATCAAGAGACTGTTGCAACATATCAATTTGCTTCATCAATTCAGATGTATGATCATTCACATAATTTGACTCCTTTAAATCAGAAATAGGATCAGAGTCTGAAGCATTCATCATTTCAGAAAATATCTCTTCAGTCATGGACTCAATAAACTCCGTTTTATCATTTTTAACACAAGATTCATTCGTGATGACAGTTTCTTCTTCAACCTCTTCAACAAGTAAATGTTTAGAAATAATGGGATTTGAGGCTGATGGTATAGTAGAAGGATCAACATCCGATTTATACTCATCATTTTTGCATTCAGTCTCAGGTGGAACTGTGTTTGTGCTGACTGATTCTTTGGAAGGTGTGGTAAACAGTGAATCAAAATTAGTTAATTCGATCTTTCGAGTTTCATAGCTTTTGTTCAAATCACTGTATTTAAAACCAATTGTTTTAAAAGTATTTTGAGAATCAGTTTCACAAGACTTGTCCTTCCCTATTTCTTCTCGACCTTTGGTCTCTGTAAAAGGTTTAGAAGTACTTGCTTCAACAAAGGTTGCACGAATGTTTGGAATGGGTCTGATTGCGGAGCCAAATTTATCATAATTATATAAGTGCTCCGGTGCCTTTTTCATAATTTCATTAGTTGGCACACCCAAACCTGGTTTAAATTTATAAAACCTTTCGTCTTGGAGTTTATTGGTCAACAGATTTAATGTCTGCTCAGTCTGACCTCGTTTCATATTAATATCCTCCAATTGCTTGATTTTGGTGAAAGATTCATTTCTTTCTTGATAACAAACTTCAAATTTGATTTTAAACTCACCATTTTCAGCATTAAGATTCACAAGATCCTTTTCTAAACCAGATATTATTCTTTTTAAAGAATCTTTTTCAGCTTTTAAAACATCCTTTTCTTTTTCTTTTTCTTCCACAACAACTTTTAGCAAATCATTTTCATCACGAAAACTTAAGACTGATTGCTGTGCGGAGCTAAGTTTACCTTTCAATAAAGCAAATTCATCTTTCATATCATGTATTTGAGCCATTAAAGATTCAATAAGTTCAGAATTATCACTTACCTCAGAGTTTGCATCTTCGGATTGTGCCTCAGAATCTTCATCGTCACCATCCAGCTTTGCCATATAAGATACTTGAGTGAAGTGCGCTTGCTCCTCGTCATCGGAACTTTGGAACAACCAGTTTTCTTCTTCAACCATCAACACTTTTCCTTCTTCAGCTTTCTTGGCAATGAGTGACTTTCTTGCATAATACTATGAGTTCTTTACCTTCTTGAACTTGCAGTCTCTTGAGAAATGCCCAAATTTGCCACAGTTGTAGCATCTTCCTGGTTCATCCTTTCTTTCTTCACGCTTTTCCTCTCTCTTTCCTTCTCTTCTATCTTCCTTCCTGTCTTCTCGACCTTCCTCTCTCCTTCCATGCCTTGACTTGTATCGCATCTCAGACTTCTCTTTCTTGTATCCGTCATACTTTGGCTTTGAGTAGAATTTCTTCTTGCCAAAGCTCTTCTTGAATCGTCGAGTAATTAGAGCTAAGTCCTTAGAAAACTTTTGAATATCTGGATCAGAATGAACCTCCAGTTCTTCATCACTTGAATCAGATTCGGACTCAGTAACCTCAGTAACCAGAGCTTTAGACATCTTTTTCTTTGACCTTGCAGAGGATATCGGAACTAAACTCTTTTCTTTGCCAGCAATGAGAGCCACGAACTCCTTCAGATTATTTGACTCATTATTAATCGTTCTCACCTCATCCTCATGCTGAGAAAGAGTAGAGAAGATATCGGTGACGTTTTCCTGAGCCATGTTCTTTGACATCTGAAGGTTAATGGCAAAATTCTTCCATTCAGGATTCAGGTTCTTGATGAACTTGTAATTTATCTCTGAAGCTTATTTAGAGATATTGTTCCTCCGCAAGTCATTGAGAATGATGTTGTATTAGTTGTAGGTCTCTAGCAACGTCTCTCCTTCTTTTGCGTGAAATCCCTCGTATGCATTTATGCATAGATTCTGCTTAGCTTGGATGGAGGCTTCACTTCCTTCAAACTGTCTTCATAGTTCATCCCAGACTTCTTTTTGCAGAGTTCCGACTGTCTACTCGGTTGTAGATGTCATTCGAAATTGCCATGGTCAGATAAATAAGAGGCTCTTCATCTGTCTTGTACTGTTCTTTTTGATTTTCAGTAAAGTACGAATAAGGTTTAGGGACGAATCTATCAGGAATTTCTGGAGATGTTTTAGTTTCAGCTTGACCCTGTACTCTGATCATTGGATTTACCGGACCATTGATGATTGATTCCATATAGTCTCTGTTTTTGTGATTCAGAAACTGGATCATTCTCTTCTTCCATTGCCGATATTCATCAGCCATGAGGACAGGAGGTTTGGACTGAGAGCCCATTGAGAGAAGCTGATTCGACATCCTAGTTGTATGGTTAGTAATCAAACTAATCTGTATCAAGACAACCAACTAGATAAGATCGTTAGAATCAAGTATAAGATAAAAAAACTACACTAAAAAATTTTCAGAAAAATAAATTTCCAAAAATAATTAAATGCAGTCCTCTCACACAGTATAAAGCACAAATAGATTAAACACAGTTAAATCTGGTGCAAAAATCGGATATATGCCAAGGACAGTGGCGCAAAGGACGGTTTGCGCGAGAAGAAGGTCACGCAAAGTGAGGTTTACGCTAGACACGGGTGGCGCAAAGTAGAGGTTCTCGCGAGCAGTGGATGGTGCAAAGAAGGAATTCGCGTGAGCCGCGGGTGGCGCAAACAGAGGTTTGCGTGAGATGTGGGTCGCGCAAAGTGGAGTTTGTGCGAGCCTCGAGTGGCGCAAAGTGTGATTTTCGCGAGAAGGCACTGGTGCAAAGTGAGAGACCGGGAACTTGTTCGACCGGTAAGTTGTACGACCGGTAGGGTCGACCGGTAAAGTCTTCGACCGGTGAGGTGCTATGACCAGTAATGTGTATGGAACGATAAGATGTGGACCGATACAGTGACCCACCGGGGTGGTGTGTTTGTAAGGAGACCGGTATGGACTGTGAGTGGGCTGACCGGTACAATGTATGTGACCGATAAGATGTATGTGACCGGTAAGTATATTGACCGGTAAGCGACTGAGACCGGAACCGAATAGACCGGTATTGGGTATTCGACCGGGAATGAGTTTAGACCGGTATTCCTTGCGACCGATATGGAATGTGTGTTAACCGGTCGACCGAACTATTGTAGTGACCGGTATTAATATAAGGACCGGTATCGACCGATATTTACTTGATCGGTGAATTGACCGGAACACTGGACTCGATGAATATCGACCGATGTTCTTGAAGGTCGACCCAGAATTCAATTAACAACCCAGAAAACACACCAAAACTTCAAATTGAAAGCAAAGATCAGACTTTTGTACCCAAGAACATATATCGATCACAATTTAATCAAAATCAAATATCAATTTCAACTTTCATGTATCAATTTTATGAACACAGTGTCGACACATATATGAACCAAGATAACAACTAAAATAAAAAATTCAATCATTTGATGAGTTTAAATGCAATTAACCAATCAGATAATGTTCAATAGCATAAAACACATCTAATCAAATCAATCTTATGCATAAAAACACACTAAATCAAGAAATCGATTTTCACTTGATGAACACAGTATAAGTCGATGAACACATAATATAATCCAATTAACTTGATTCTTTAGGCTCTGATACCACTTGTTAACCCAGTATAATCTAGTTGATAATTAACACAGAACACAATATATATCAAGAGATAATAAGATCAGAATAACATACCAATCCCTTGAATTGTCAATTAAAACCTTGTGTGTTCTTGATATCTTGAATGTAGGATTACAGAGAAAACGGCTACCTCTCTATAATATGATTATGAATAATAATGAGGATTAACCCTAAACTCTAAATAACTAAAACTATTTATACTCAGGCCTAATGCCTAATGGGCTTGGGCCCAATAATAATAAAAATATTAACTAAATACTAATTAGACCCTCTAATTAACTTTAATATAATTGCAATTTAAACCCTTAACTTTAACTTTAATCTTGAATACAATTTATGATCCAACAATACACGTGATTTGGGTACTTGGAACTTTCAAACCCTGGTGGCTGCTGGACGTATACTTCTTCTTGAATTTGTCCATTTAGAAAGGCTGACTTTACATCCATTTGAATTACTTTAAAACCTCTGTGGGCTGCGAAGGCAAGATATATTCTTATTGCTTCGAGCCTAGCCACAGGGGCAAAAGTTTTCTTCGTAGTCAATCCCTTCTTCTTGGCAATATCCCTTGGCCACCAGCCTTGGTTTGTTTCTGATCACCACACCATCCTCGTCCTTTTTGTTCTTGAAAACCCATTTGGTCCCTATTTTTTTTTGCCTTTCGACAGAGGCACTAAGGTCCATACTTTGTTTCTTTCAAACTGCAAAAGCTCTTCTTGCATAGCCTCTACCCAGTTTGGGTCTTCAAGAGCTTTAGAGACCTTTTTAGGCTCGATGATACTCACAAAATTTGTATAGTAACAAAAATTTGCAGTATTGGATCGAGTTTGGACTCTGTCATAGGGGTCACCTATTATTTGGCTCTATGGGTGACTTCTTGTCCACTTTGTCATACATGGTAGGTGATCATTGGAATCTTCTGGAATTTCTGGAGCATGTTTATTTACTTGGATTTGATCACCCTCTGTAGAAGGGAAATCATTTGTACTCGTCACGAGACTTTGATCATTTTGAGTTGATATTATAAGCTCTGTGGTGCCTTGTTCAGAGTTCTATGATTGTTCTGGTGTTGACCTTTCAAAGATATCTTATAGATGACCAAGTTCTTGATTTAGCATGGAGCCTTGGTCAGTATTAGCCTCTGGGTGCTCCCCCTCGACATTTGCACCTGCAAAAGTCTTGGAAGAGGGTGAAGTATTGGTAGGACCTGATAGAGACGTACCTGATTGGTCTACAGAGGCTTCAGCTCCAGATGCTCTGTGTTCATCCTCTAAGGGTCCATCATCGAACATCTCTTAAAAAAGATGATGAAGTTCATTTGTTCTTGATGAGTCACCAATTTCCTTATCTTGGATCTTGAGTCCTGAGTTGATTTGCTCAGAAGTCACCTGAAACGAGTCATTAAATGAAACATTAATACTTTGAAGTATATGTTTTGATTTGAGCACATAGACTCGGTAAGCCTTGGAGTTTGATGAGTAGCCAACAAATTTGGGACTGAATTTCCCTATTTGCTCTCTGTCGTTCAACATAAAGCATCTACAGTCGAAGACATGGAAGTACTTGATATTTGGCTTTCTTTGATTGAGTAGGTGGTAAGGGGTCTTTGCATGTCTTTTTACCACCAATGATCGATTTTTGGTGAAACATGTCGTAGAGAAGGCTTCTGCCTAAAAGCAAATTGGAAGTCATGAGGCAGTGAGCATGGTTCTCGTGGCTTCCACAAGTGTTCGGTTTTTGCGTTCAACAACACCGTTTTGTTGTGGAGTCCTTGCAGTAGAGAAGTTATTTGAGATGCCTTCTGTGGTGACATAGGCTTGTATTGTTGAGTTTTTGAACTCTGTCCCGTTGTCACTTCGAACTCTCTAAACCCTCCAATCATGAAGAACTTGTATCCTCTTAAGAAGATTGATTAGTACCTCAGGAACATCTGATTTCTTTCGAACGAATTCCACCCAAGTATATCTAGAGAATTCATCTATGAGTACAAGAATGTACTTCTTGCCACCTAGACTCTGCACAGATATAGGACCGCAGAGGTCTATGTGAAGCATCTGCAGAGGTCTAGTGCAAGATATGTGTGTTGTGGTTTTATGGGCAACTCTTTTGAGTTTTCCCATTTCACATGCAGATCATAGATGATCTCTGTCGAATTTGATACTTGGTAGCCCCTTTACCAGATCTAGTTTCACAAGTTTGTCCAAAGAATGAAAGTTTAAGTGACAGAACCTGTTGTGCCAGAGCCAAGCTTCTTCGTTCTTACTTGAGACCAGACAAAGCTTTTCGTCTCTGTTGATGGACTTGAAGTCCATGAGGTATAGATCACCTCGTCTCTTGGCCCGCAGAAGCTCTGTAGTTGTGACTTCTTTGAACAAGGAGCAGTATTTCTTCTTGAACATTACATCGAGTCCATTATCACAGAGTTGGCTAATACTTAGCAGGTTGTGCTTAAGGCCATCCACATATGCAACTCTGTTGACATCGATGTCTCCATTGGCAATGACTCTTGTTGTTGTCTCCTTAGGTCACAAAACCAACTCCAAGTTTATCTTTGTAAGTGGAGAGCAACCCTCTGTCGCCAGCCATGTGCCTTGAACACCCGAAGTCTAGGTACCAAATAGGCACATTTCCAAATGGGTCCGGGCTTGTTAGGAGTCTTTAAAGATGCCTTAACACCTTTGATTTTCGCTTTATCCTTCTTGATAGAGGTACCATTTTGTCCTTTCTCACCCTTGAATTTGGCATTCATTGGCTTCGGGTGAGATATAAGACAGGAGGTCCTAGAGAAGTGTTGATTTAATGCATGCACAAGATCAAAACATTTGCAATGAGGAACCGTGGAAGCAAACTTCTTAAATATTTCATTGCAATTGTCAAAGGAGGGTACAGAGCAACTTTTACAACAACCCATTTTAGATTTGGGTTTCTTTTTATAGGAAACTTTTCTAATCTAGGTTGTCTTTTGTCAAAAACTCCACTTAGATGGCTCTCCAAGTGTACTCTTCCTCGACGATCTTCCTTTCGTGCATTAACTACCACAAAAGCATTTCTTTTGTCAATTTTGGGCCATTTTGCCTTCTGTTTCCAGATGAGCTTTTCTTGAAAAGGTTTTGTTGGATTAACAGGTTGTGGAACTTTGGAAGTTTGAGTGATCTTGATCTTTTCATTTTTCAATTTTTCATGCTCAAGAGAAGTCTTTGCTTGAAGACACATGTCCAAAAAGTCAGGGCATATAGGTATTCCTGTGGTTCTCCTTTTGGGAGTGACTATCCTGTTAAGGATGCCAGAGGGTAACTTATTCTCCTCTGGGCCACAGGTGACTATTTCAAGTTCTACAGAACTTGTCTCATCTTCGACAGAGGACTCAGATTCATATTCAGAATCTGTATCAAGAAAGTCCTTGTGAATGAGAGCATGGCTTTCTGGAAATGCGTCGCTTTGTCCATATGTAGTGTCATTGGGAATGTTTAGATCTTTTGAAATACAGCGAATAACCATAGGAACACTAAGACAATTTAGAAGATCTTGCTCAAAAATTTCTTCTATTTCAGAGGTTAAATCAGGATGGTTGAGAAAATGATTTTCATAGGTCCTTCTCAAGTCACTTTCCAAAAACCTTTTATAGAGTTTTTCTTCCACATAGTCTGGAACGAACTCTGGCGCATCAGAGGATAGTTACTTTTCAGGAACCATCATGCACATAAAAGCCATTTGAGTTTGTGTTTCTGGGTGACCAAATCTGAAGACCCCTATCTGTTTTTGAGACAAATATTTCTTTGGAATATATTTTCTCTTCGATGAGAGTGCAGATGGTAAATCATTGTTTTCATATCATACATTCGCCATCTGCAGAGGTTTCCTCAGATGTGGTCCTTCAGAGGTTCTGCACCTCTTAAATGTGGATAATAGGTTTGGAAGACTTGGTTTTAAAAATTGTCCAGGGCAGAAGATATTTGCTAAAGATTTGTTCCTTTTATTTCCAGTGTAGGGTCAATATCATCGAACCCTATTCCTCTTCTGCCGATCTGAGTGTTGACTTTTTCATGGACCTTTTGAGCATCCTGATACCTCTTAATTAGGATATCTCTGTCAAACAGATCTTGATGAAGAACTTCTCTTTCTTTTTGAATTTTTTTTTTCAAGGAAATGGCATTTAATCGATCACTCTCACTGTTCTTTAGCTCTTTCACCTTGTCTTTCAGGGCTTTATCAAGTTTGGAAATTTTTTCTTTTAACCCTTTCTTTTCACCAATATGCTCAGAGACGAGAGATTTTCTTTCAAGATAGAGCTTGTCCTTTTCTTGAGTGAGAAGCCTTGTTTCTCTCTCATAGAAGGCCAATTTTTTTCTAGCTCTAAGCACATGTTTTTATAAGCAAGAAGATCATTTTTTACTTCAAGAAATTTGATTTCAGAGTCAGAGTTATAAGAGCTAGAAGTAGATACCTCACTCTTGTCGGCAGAAGAGTGGATTTCTGCCATTCCACAGAAGAGTGCATTGTTGTCCCCTTCATCAGAGGATTCATCGGTCTCAAGATTCTGTTGTTCTGCCATTAGGGATCTCTGAGTATAGTACTCTGCTTTCTTTTTGTAGAAAGCAACGTCTCTTGTGGGTTTCCCTTTAATGGCAGAGGACCTGCATTCTATGGCGAAGTGGCCTAGTTTCCCACATTTGAAGCAGGCTTCAGTTTGCTTGGGGATTTCATCACCACATCTACCATCTGACCTATGTCCACTCCTTCTTTCTTCTTGCCTCTGCTCCTCAAACTCTTCTCTCCCATACTTTCTCACCTCACCATACCCTCTGCTTCTGTCGTCTCTTTCCTCTCTTCCTCTGTACTCTGGCTTCTTTTTGAGACCACGATTGAATTGTCGGGTCATAAGTGCAAGTGTTTTGGCCAGAGCAGCCATATCAATCTCCTCCTTAGATCCTTCCTCACTCTCACTCTCTGCCACGAGAACTTTCTTCCTCTTCTTCTTCTTTTGAGCATCCTCAGTCACTTTCTCCTTCCCTTTGTCCTGGCCCTCTGTGGTACTTCCAACCAGCGCCAGAGGGCTACCGACAGGGGTCATCAACTTCGTTATCCTGTTCTCTTGGCTTATCAATGTCCTGAAAATGTCAGAGATAGACCAAACATCAAGATCCATTGTAGCTTGCATGGACATGGTTAGATGAAGCCATTCGTCATTCAGGCTCTGAAGGAATCTGACAATGTTTTCTTCAGAGGTTCTGTGGATGCCATACCTCTTGCACTTGTTTATCAAGCAATTGTATCTGTTGTATGTGCTTTGGATGGATTCACCCGGCAGAGCCTTAAATGCAAAGTATTCATTTATGCATAGAGCCCTGTTGTTCTTGAGGGTTTTAGCACCACCCACAAGATGTTTTTCTAGCTCCAACCATAAGTCCTTTGATGTTTCACAGGAATCAACGGACTGAAAGATGTCGTTTGGTATAGCCATGATGGGAGTCTTTTGGCTTTCTTTGCAAGTTCATGTAATGCACTTTCTTCATCAGTCCATTCATCGATGGGCTTGGGATGCTGATATTCAGGAACTTCAGGGGTGTTTGCAGTGGCAGGGACACGAGGAACTGTACACATTGGAATGAAGGGAGGATTGTGAAGGAACTCAACCAAACCAGCATCCACACCATTGAGAAAGTGCACCATCCTGATTTTTCACTGAGGATATTCATCCCTCAGTAGAGTGGGAGGTTTTAATTGAGATCCTGCACTAAATTAGTTAACAGGGTTTGCCATTTTTAGAAAAAGAGAAAAACAGAGTATGAAGAGTTCTTTTGAAAAAACAACGAATGTGCCTAACAGGGATGAGTATTTGGTATGAGAGAGATGACAATCAATCAACTAAGCTTTGAATCTGTCTTTAGCGGTTTAAACACACTTGCTTTTGAATCTACGTCAAACAGGTTGAAGTAGCTCTAGAAAGAGGAGTATGTTTATGAGTGGGGATCAAGGTAAAGAAACAGACTTCAAACTACTACCTAGAACGTGGGAATCAAGTATAGAACATGATTCTTTGATATTAAGAATCAAAGTCTGCTCTGATACCAATTGTTGATCCCAATAACGATCTTCTTTACTTGAAAGACTTTTAACTACACATTGATTTAATAATATTAGTGCGGAAGCGTTTATAGTATGTAGAAAAGTAGTGCATGCAAGGTAGTAGACACACAAGCAACCAACAAACAGAACCGTAAAATATAATAAGAATTTCACTCAAGAAACTGTTTCATTGATTTTCTGAAAAACACCAAAAACACGCACTGGTGTGTGAAAATATTCTCAGGGAAATACAATCTCTATTCAGACTAGTGTGTGTGCTCGCAAGCAAATCTCTAAGGTGGTGCTCCTATAATATACAAGGAGGATGCACCCCGTAGTACAAAACAAAGGTTGACATTCCATAAACGGAATGCCACCTGGAAAGTAAAACCATCATTCGCCGCTCCAAGGTGATCTAGAAATCTTCGTACAACAGGCATCACGTGATCTGCATGTCACCTTGTCTTGACGTGAGTTTTCTAAAAACGTCGAAGTCTCCAGAGGATAGCCATCACAAAGGCTCTGTGAGTGATCACAGAGGTTCTGTGATCTGAAGAGCATTATCAGGTTTCGTGTCCTTTGGCAGAGTGTCGACAGATGTCTTCTGAGATTACATCTTCTGTGGTGCACTTGGATGTTCTGAGCGAACTTCTGCAGTTCCTATACTTAGCCTATTTTTCAATACTTCTATACATTATGATTGGAGCCAACAACGTAAACCAGTGTTTCCTACCCCGGAAGTAATCCTTTGAGTGATTGAGGGGAGAGGGGTCAAAAGAATAGAGTGTTGGTGTGTGAAGAGGTAAAATGGAAAAGAGAGATTGGTTACAAGTGAGCTTTAATTTTTAAAAGAAAAAGAGTGAGAGAACAGAGTAAAAGAATATCAAACTCTGCACCAAATCTTTCTGAGTCAGGCAGCCACATCTTCTGATTGGTTCACATCCTTTGGTGACCATCATTGAAAAAGGCAGTAAGCCCATGCCATCTCTTGCAAACACCCCACCAGCTACTCATTCTTTTCTCAAAAAGAGAACGTTTCACATTTTCTGGGGAAGCAACACATACTCTATTGGTTCTTCACTTGGAAGATACTGATATTGAAAAATAAGGAAAGTTGCCCCACCTTCGAGCCTTTTTCATACACATTGAGTCTATATATAACATCTATTGTCTCATTGGTTTACATAATTTTGAGCCTAAACAACAATCATTTTGCTAATTCTTTCATAACACAAGCATGAGCAAACAAAAAATCTGTGTTTATGTTAGAACATTCATAGAAAATACCTTGTGTTTTTCAATGATTGAATGGAAGTCCTGAGGAGTGAACGTCATCTCAAGATCCTTCCATTGTACATTCTTTGTACACAGTAACTTTGTGTTACTAACAGACATTCTTAACTGTTTCATCTGTTGATTCAGGGTTACAACTCATAATTTGTCTGAATTTGAAAAGATTCGGATAAATACATTCATGAATTGACAGCTCATTATCAAGATCAGTTGGGGGAGAATGTTCATATTTTATCAAAAGAGATCATGAAGACTGTTCTACATTGATTAATTGGGGGAGAAGTTTCAAAGACCGAGCTGACTTTGAAATAAGTTTTGATGATTTTGATTCTCACAATCATCAAAAGGGGGAGATATTCTAAAAGTTCAATTTCAAAGTCATAATTTCAAAGCCATAAAGAGATGTCAAAGTGGAAAAGACTTGTGGAGAAATTTAGAAAGTTCTATTCAATCAAGTCTGATGAAAAGAAATTATTCAGAGATGATTCAAAGACAAATCAAGATGATTCAAGAAAGTTTGTTTTCCCAAGACAGTACAGAGATTACAGAGATGAAGATACAAGTATTAAAAGACTTCTCAAAAGTTCAAAGATTCCTGAAGTTTCAAAGATCAAAGAAGTTTCAAGGTTTCAAATTTGTTGATCAAGACTTGATGACTGCTCAAATACATTGTGAAAGACTTTTCAAGATTCTTCAAAGCATCAAAGATTGAAGATTGCCAAAGCATCAACGTTTAAAGATTCAGAGTCAAAGTTTGAAGAATCAAGCGTTGAAGACGGTTGTCAAATTTTTTGTTAAATCTTGAATACAAAGGGGGAGAATGTTAGTGTATAAATTGTATCCTAGATTTATGTGAAAAGTCAAGGTCTTGTAAAGTCAAAATAGTCAACCTTAGTGGTGTAAGAGTTTTATACTTTGTGAGTCTTTCTAGTTTTGTAAGTGTTTCTTATCACATATAAATAGCTTTATGTTTTAAGTGTTGTAAGAAACCAAGTGAGATACGTGTAATACTTATGAATTAATGATATATACGACCACACTTTCTCTCTCAAAGCATCAACGTTTAAAGATGTCAGAGTCAAAGTTTGAAGAATCAAGCGCTGAAGACGATTGTCAAATTTTTTGTTACATCTTGAATACAAAGGGGGAGAATGTTTGTGTATAAATTGTATCCAAGATTTAATGTGAAAAGTCAAGGTCTTGTAAAGTCAAAATAGTCAACCTTAGTGGTATAAGAGTTTTATACTTTGTGAGTGCTTCTAGTTTTGTAAGTGTTTCTTATCACATATAAATAGTTTTATGTTGTAAGTGTGGTAAGAAACCAAGTGAGATACGTGTAATAGTTTTGAATTGATGATATATACGACCACACTTTCTCTCTCAAAGCATCAACGTTTAAAGATGTCAGAGTCAAAGTTTGAAGAATCAAGTGTTGAAGATGATTGTCAAATTTTTTCATACATCTTGAATAGAAAGGGGGAGAATGTTAGTGTATAAATTGTATCCAAGATTTAATGTGAAAAGTCAAGGTCTTGTAAAGTCAAAATAATCAACCTTAGTGGTATAAGAGTTTTATACTTTGTGAATGCTTCTAGTTTTGTAAGTGTTTCTTATCACATATAAATAGCTTTATGTTGTAAGTGTTGTAAGAAACCAAGTGAGATACGTGTAATACTTGTGATTTGATGATATATACGACCACACTTTCTCTCTCTATACAATCTCTCTCTCTAGAAATTCAATGTCAAATCTTGAATCTTGATTGCATGAATTAGGAAATTACATTTTCAAAAGAATAAAATGAATATAACAATGAAATTTAGTTGTCCTCTTCTCCTTCTTTAAAATATGACAGTGAATGTTTTAACAGACTCCCCCTCAAACAAATAATAAAAAAACTTCTTGAATAAGATGTATCTGTTCAGCTTCAGTAAGAATGAAAACATTTGATGTACGGGTTCTGAACGGAACTTTCCAAAAGCCATCGTCACGTATTCTCCGGTGAGAATAGTATCTCCCTCTGAAAGTAACAATAAATTTATCTTTTAATTTCCTCCTGAAAAATCAGAAAATGTATCAGTGAAAATATAAAACATATAAGCTCCCCTTTAACATTTTCATAATCCTTAATCAATAAGCCGAGTTCTGAATTACTAAGATTGAAGTAAATTCAGAAGTCAAACTCCCTTGAAAAATTGCATTCACAAGTTTATCAGAAGAAATAATATGTACTCCCCCTTGAAGATTGATCATCTTATATGATTCGGAGTACAAAAAATTCTTTTGTTCTTTGAAGTGTGAGTCCTAAAAAAATGTGTTTAGAAGTCTATATACTTTATCATTGAAGACTGGATCTTGAACTGCTTTGTTCAAAAGCCAGTGCTCTTACTCCCCCTTTACTTGTGGTACATGTGAAACAAATTTGACAGGTTTTGGTACCCATCTGTATTTAGGTCCAGAGTGGTTAGTGTTTGGAATCCACTTCTCATTAGATTCAAATCTTTTAAATTCATTTTGTTGAGAAGTGATTCAATAAGTTCCATACCAATTATAAGCATAATTCTTTTTAACAAAATCGTCAGTTCCATAGTAAGAACAACAAAGTTTCTTTTGTGCAAGTCTGATTAAATGATTTACATAATATGAAGAATCAAACTTACCAAAAGATTTACCTTTCGAAGCATTGTTCTTTTTGTTCACTTGAGATGTAGAAACAAATGACTTTGAATTATCTTTCTCATCTTTCCTTCTCCAAACCATTTTCTATTGAGACTTCTTCTTTTTGATGTTACCTGAACCATCAAGAGATATGACATAGAAAATATTAGAAGGACGAATAAAGGATTGTTAAAAACATTTGCAAAAAGTGAACTTGTAGCTGATTCAAATGAACACTCTGAAGCATATGAATCATTTGTTATCCCAGATAACAATGTAAACAAGATGAAAATTACAAATTTACTCAATTTCCATTTCTATTAAAAACAAGAAAGCAATACAGTGAATGCTCTATCAACTTTCTCTCTTTAACACTGATACGCTCATGACACACTTACTCTGATACTTCAAGAACTACACGCACATAAGAAGCTATATCTCTATTTAAACACAGGGACAAAACACTCACACCACTATACACGCACAACACATGACATTAACAATGCTTGACTTTGACTTTATTACAAAGAGACTTTGACTTTCTGCTTGAGAGTTGACTTGAGCTTTGATTTGTCTTCACTTTCAGGTTCTATTTTAATGATCTTGTATCCAACAAATATATGCAATAATAATCTCCCCATTTGGATTCAAGATCATCGCTAAATATATTTTGCAATTCAATCTCCTCCTTTAAGCACAAAATTACAATCTCCTCCTTGTAGAACTCTTTCAACAAGAATTATCTTCACAAAAATAATCATTTGAGCAATCTCCCCTTTTGTCAGATTATTGTCAGATTAAATCTCCCCTTTTACTTAGACAATCTTCAAACATTCTATAATCTTCCCAAAGTCTCAGAATATGATCTTCAAGAATAGTATAACAATCTCCCCAGGGTTGTATAAACCTCTTTCAGACAACGGAAAGAAATTATCTTCAAATTCAGCTCAGTTTGCTTCAGCAAATTGTCTTCAAAGAAAATTTCAGTGAAGTTCACCTCGTCTTCAGAGTTATTTGAATTTGCTCTTTCAATCTTGCACACTCTTCAGCAATACTTGCAATATTTTCTTTAACAACTTTCTTTCACAACCATTTCTTGACAATCATCTTTACCATTTCTTGAATCTCTCCCCCTTTTTGATGATTGAGGTATTGAAATCATCAAAACTTTCACAAGAAATGTCCTTTAGGGTGCGTTTGGTTTGCAGACTAGATGGGATGGGACGGGACAGAAACTTACTGTCCCACATTTGGCGTGACATGGGATAGAACAAATATTCACTGTCCCACGTTTGGCGCGACATGGGCCAGGGACAAGGACTAGATAGAGCGGGACAAGATGGAACAAAAAAGGGTATTTTGTTGTTCCACCAAAATAGGAGGAACAACATGGGACAAAAGTGAGACAAAAACTAAAAATCACTGATCTAACGTCATTTGATATATAATCCTAATATGATATTAGCCTTAAGGCTCACCACTACCCATAGCCGCCACTATCACCATCGATGGCCATCAATAGCCACCGCCAACCACCGTTAACCACCTCTACCTATTTTTACGCCATAACAACATCCTCCACCACCTCCACAACCATCGGCCATCACCACCTCCACTACCATCGTCGACCACCTCTACTAACACCGATCACCACCACCTATGGCTGCCACCACCATCGACGACCACCGGTAGCCAACACAAACAATCGTCGACCGCCTCTTCATCCACAACAATAACCTCTATTACCACTGTCCACCGCCACCACCACTATCATCGTCGACTACCTATACCTTCACCACATCAACAACAAGTATAACAACCTCTTGCACCACCACTATCCACTATCTTTCACGTTCTTCAAAACTACTGTCTTTCACCAACCACCCATCGCCTTTATCTTTACGTGTCGCTTCAACTGTGCATCCACCAATTCATTAAAATCTTCCAAATTGAACCAAATATTATATTTTCTTTATATAAATCGGATTTGTTCGAACTACTATCAATTATTTCATATTCTTCATTCAAATTTTCTACCTTTGTGTAAAAAATGTTTTTTAATTAAATTATTTAAAGATATACTTTATTTGTGTTATTTATAACTATTATATGACATATAAAATCATCAAACAACTTTTAGGGAAACTTGTCCAGTTCTGTCTTATCCAGTCCTAGTCTAACCAAAGACAAGACAGTCAATGTTCTTGTCCAGTCCTGTCCTGTCCAGTCCAGTCCTCGCCTCTTGTCCTGTCCTGTCCAGTCCTGTCCAGTTCTGTCTAGTCTAGTCCCGTCCAATCATGTCTGCGTACGAAACGCTACCTTACAATTCTGACCATTGATCTTTCACCAAAGCCTCTGATTATTTACCGATCCGAAATATATTCATCCGAATCTTTTCAAATTCAGACAAACTATGAGTGTAACACCTGAATCAACAAATGAATTAGTTAGAAATGCCTGTCAGCAACACGAAGTCACTGTGTGTAATGAATACACATTGGAAATGAGCTTTTCGATGTTCACCCCCTATGTCTTCCATTCAATCATCGAATAACACAAGGATAAACTATGAACGTTTTGACAAAAAAACGAATTTCCTGTATGTTCGTGCTTGTGATTGAAAGAATTAAGCACAAATGATCGCTTTTGTTGGGCTCAAAATTGTGTAAACCATTGAGACAACAACAGTTAAACACAAACTCAATTGTGCATGATCGAAGTGCAAATGTGGGGAAAACTTCCTTCTTTTTCAATATCCAGATTTTCCAAATGAAAATCAGATAAATTAGGTGTTTTGTCCGCTTTTAAAAGTGAAACATCTTCTTTTTGAGAAGAAAATGAGTAGCTGGTGGGTTTTTTATCAAGATTTGGCATGGGCTAGTTGCCTATTATAATGATGTTCACAAAGAATTGTGAAACACCAGCAATGTGGCTGCCCGACTCAAAAAAAGTTGATGCAGAGTTTGATATTCTTTTACTCTGTTCTCACACCCACTTTCTTTTTAATCATTAAGCTCGCTTCTAACCAAACTCTATTTTACATTTTACTTCATCACACCTTTTGATCCCAATAAATAATGTTCTTAACTTGATAGACCTTTTACTACACACTGATTTAAATGTTGTGAGTGCATGCAAGGTAGTAAACACACCAGTAATCAATAAACAGAATAGTAAAGTATTTCAAGAAATTACTCAAAGCACTGTTTCATTGATTACTGAAGAACACCAAGAACACGCACTGGTATGTGCAAAAATGCTCAGGGAAAATATAATCTCTATTCAGACAATTTGTGTGTGCTAACTTTCTGAAAAATTCTAAGGTGGTGCTCCTATAATATACAAGGAGGATGCACCCCGTAGTACAAGACAAAGGCTGACATTCCATAAACGGAATGCCACCTGGAAAGTAAAACCATCGTGCGCCGCACCAAGGTGAATTGGAAATCTTCGTACACCAGGCATCACGTGATCTGCATGTGACCTTGTCTTGAACTGAGTTTCCTAAGAACGTCGAAGTCTCTAAAGGAATAGCCATCACAGAGGCTTTGTGAGTGATCACAGAAGCTCTGTGATCTGAAGAGCATAATCAGGTTTCGTGTCCTCTGGCAGAAGGTCGACAGATGTCTTCTGAGATTGTATCTTCTGTGGTGCACTTGGAAGTTCTGGACCAGACTTCTGCAGTTCCTATACTTAGCCTATTTTTCAATACTTCTATAGAATGTGATTGGAGCTAACAATCTCGCCCTAAGTATTGAAAAATAAAGAAATGAGAAATGAGAGTTTGGCTAAGTTAGAAGCACAAAGAGGTGAAAGGAACTCAACCTCTGTCTACTTACTTTCATTTAAGAAAAGAAATGCCAGAAGGCAATTACATTTGATTACAATAACAATGAAAGGAAAATTACATTTCTTCAAAGCCTATACTTTGGCGTCTGGGAAATCTTCTATTTATCTTCCAAACCCTCCTTCCTTCTTCAGCTCTCTATAATAGAACACTCACAAGTCTCTGAAGTTGATGGTTGCACCTATATTCTCCAGAAAAACGTTTGCAGGTTCTGTGGATACAAGTGGTGTGCCTCTGTGTTTGATGATTAGTTCTTGGATGAATAGCAGAGAGTAAGTCGAGTACTTGTGACTTCTAATCCCCATAAATATCTTCTTTTCACCCATGGGATTTATGTACACGAAGCCAAAGGAAGGTGAGTTGACTATGGAATTTGGAAGAATCGTGGCAGAGGTTGGTAGACTATCCTTTTGTGGAGGAAAGTTCACCTTCTTGACCCCTAGGTCAAGTGCCACCTGAAAGTTCACCACGTTGTAGAAGAGTAGCTTTTCCCTCATTGTTCTCTTGATTGTAAGGTGGGCTTCTTGATACTCCTTGTTCCACCCGAACTTGTCTTCTGTCCATTTGAATAGCTCTAGGAGATTGTGGGGATGGAGAGTTGTCAGACCTGCATCAGTGAACGTCCATATATCCCCATCATCTCTCTTCATGACATACTGATTGAACCAGAAGTTCTTGCATTTGGTATGGCTCAGCTTTATTGACAAAACCTATGTGATTTTAGCCATGGAGAAGACTTGAACTCTTGGCTTGGATTTGTCCTTGTAGAATCTCCTCCTCTCCTCTAAAATAATTTCCTCTGAGAGCTTTATAGAGGGCTGATCGTGGACCCCTCGGCTGTAGAGATACTTGTAGACGTCTTCTTCTAGGTTTTTCTTGTAAGGAACGGGGAAGGGTCTTCTCAATCTCTCCAAGCCTTGTATTACCTCTGTAACTATGTCCTTTGATGATTTTTCAATAGGGTCAAGGAAGGGGAGTTCAGAGAGGTACTGCAGATCAATTGCCCAGTCTTCTTCTTCATGTTTTATGCTTCTCAGAGTCTCACTTATGATGGCATCCATGGAGCTTTGGAGGAGCTTCTCTATGCTAGGAGGTGCCTTCTGCTTCAGAGGTTCTGTGGCAATAGCCTTGCCTTTGTCTTTCATGGTGGGTGGTGCTTTAATTTGGATTTTGGGGATTTGGACTGTGGGAGATGATAAAGCAGCAGAGGCCTGTTTTTGATCTGGCTTATGAGGTCCAGGCTCTGTGTTTGTAGGGACTTGGTTAAGAGGTTCTGCTGAAATGCGAACTGTTGGCATGATCTCCCCCTCATGAGGACCACAGGCATCAGGATCCTGGTCCTCATGTCGTGCCCTCTTCTGCGACGCCTCTGCTTAGCAGGTAGCAGGTGCCTTCCTCTTTCTCCTCTTGCAGAGATGATCGTCGACGTGCCTAGAGATCTTCTTCAATACATCCTCTATAGCCAACGATAGTGTCAGGATCGAATTCTCAACAAGAATTAATTCTCAGAAACAATATCAAAGAAGTTTGCGGAATAACACTTTGATATTTAATAAAAACAGTAAATCAACACAGTAGATATGAAGAACAAACTGTAAACTTGTATTGAATGCTTTGAAGTTACAAGATTACACACTCAACCTCAATATTGATGAACAGGCTCACCAATACGAATTCTACTTCACTAGAATTAGGATCTATGCCTTGAGGTTGATTTTCTCTCTAATAGAATGAAGAAAAACAAAAGTTAACTCACTAATCTAAACTATACAATATATATACTGAATACAAAGATAATTACAATAAATAAAATATCTTCAATATATCTTCCATGTATATCTCTAAGCTTCCATGTATATCCTTTCATACGAATCTTCATCATATAAGCAGTATTAATCTTCAGCAGCATTAAATTCCTTCTAGCAGCATTAACTACTAAGCAGCACTAACCACTAGCAGTACTAACTAGCTAAGCAGTACTAACTTTGTTTAAGCAGTACTAACTTTGTTCAAGCAGCACTAACTTTGACTAGCAGTATTAATAGTACTAGCAGTAGTAACACTCAGCAGTATTAACCTTTAAGTCTTCTAGCAGTAGTAACTTTGAACCAGCAGCATTAACCATACTTGATGAATTCTTCAGTTCCCAACAATCTCCCCCTAACTTGACTTTTAGGAAAAGAAGTCAAGTTCTTCAAATTTTCTTCAAGATGCTCCCAAAACTCTATCATGGCCTAAATTACAGTGTTTGCATCCAATCCCAAACTCTGATTGATGGTTCTTTGAATCAAGTATTTAGCCATTTCTGAATCTGGAACACACCTTAACTTTTTCTTCACCATGGCATGTAGCTTCAATCTGCTATGATTATACACTCTATCCACTAGGAAGTATTCAGTGTGATTTAAATCCAAAGTCACCGTATATACTCCACTAATTTCATATAGAGTCCAACTGTTTACTGATTTGAAGACATCCTTGATCAAATGCTCTACTTCTTCAGGTTTGAACATCATACACAGATACTCCATTACCAGTTTTGTAATTGAAATACCTGGAGCCTTTAGAATATCTGCATACAACTTCATTCCTATCTCAAACATCTCTTCAATATCTGATCTAGAGCATGTTCTGACAATTTTTTGCCCATGTGTTGAACACTTCATACTTTTCATCCTTTCTTTTCAGCCTTATATATTCCTTTCCATCCACTGTCAATGTATCCCAGAGGATGACCTCAGGGGGCTTAACTCCTACAGGTTCTGCTGAAATTGGTTCAGGCACTTTGTCCATCACTACCATATACAAATTTACATCATCAGTGTTTGATGGCTCTTTCTGTTTAGATGACTCAGGTGCCCCTTCTTCTTCAGCAACCTTCTCAGCCTCTTCTTCAGATACTCTAGGCTTCTTGATTGGCTTTCTTCTTGCCATCATCTTTGTTCTCTTTAAAGTCCTTAGACTTTCTCCCAGAGTGGACTCTTTCTTAGGAGGTGTTTCTTGCTCATCTGGAAATGGCTTTTGACAATCAAAGTCATTACTTTCTTTTATCCTCTTCTCCATCTCCACCCTAGCAGTTTCATTTCCCTGAAGCTTCAACATCTCTGAATCATACAGCTCTTTGATCTTCTCAAAAGACATTTTGGAGAACATCTCCTTTTTGACTCCTACAGCACCTTTGAGAAATATAATCATCTTGTTTCTCTCTTGGGTACCTAGGAATGTCTTTGAGGGTTTTCTCTTCTTTGCAACTGTTTTCACCACTGATTTCTTCATACTTGCAGCTTTCTTCTGTGCAATTTCAGTTGCCATACTCAGTTGATAAGCTTCATTCAGTTCAGCAGCTAGAGCTTTTGCCATTTCCCTGTCCTTTTCCATCTGAACTCTTTCTTCCTTTTCAATGTCATCTTGCATCTTTCTAGCTAGGGCTTCATCTGATTCAACCAACCTTTGCTTTTTGATTGGTTGATCAGATTCCACCATCTTTGCTTTTCCTTTGTCTTTGCTCATTGCCTTCTTACTGTTATCTTTCTTGATCACTTCACCTTGTTCTTTGATGATTACTCCTTTGGTCTTTGAAGTGACCTTGGGAGTATCATTCTTGGCTTTAAGTAAGGTTTCTGCAATCTCAAGATCTGTTAAAACTTCTTTCACAGTTTCTGCTGCTTTATTAATGTCTGCAGTAGTAACTGTTTCCGCTTGCTGCTCCCCCTCAACATCAAGTTTCTCTCCATCAAGCTCCCCCTTTCTTGTGGCTTCTTCCATGTTGATCTCCCCCTTTTTGGGAGCATCATTCTCAGTGGTCCTTCTCCTTAGTTGGAATTGCTTTCTCTTCTTCCTCTGTACCAGACTTAGCACCATCTTCTTTAGCTTAGCAATCTGTACTTGTTGGGACAGACTGACCAGCTTCATCTCCTCTATTTCTTTTCCTTGTTTCATAACATCTAGGTTGATGTTTCCCATGGTTTCCATCAATTCCTGGTAACCATATCTGTCCTCACCTTCTCTAGAAGTGTTACCCTCCTTTGAAGGATCATTGGATCTTTTAGTAGTGGAAGTCTTCTGCCTAGCAGAAGCACTATCCACCCCTGTGGTTTCTTGGCACCAGGGACCTTCAAATGATTGCTCATTCAAAGTTGCCATGGGGGAGGTCTTATTGATGTTACCACTTTCCTCCTCTGTGCTAGCAGTAGTAGTGGCAGCCTCATCACCCATATGCTCTACCTCCTCCTCAGAGAGCACCTCCTTTGGGATGGGAGACACCCTTGTGGATTCCCTTTGAATATTCTCTACTGGAGAATGCTCCAATAGAGGGCTTAAAGGCTTGGGGGATGATGGTACAAGAAGGGAAGGAGCCTTCTTTACCTGTTTCCTCTTGTAAGTTTGGGTGATAGGAGAGGTTGGTTTTTCAAGAAGGGACTGGGGAATAGATTTTGAGAGGGAAGGTTGGGATTGGCTAGCAGTGGGTTGAACTAATGGGGGCCTTGACCCTGCTGCCATACCTTCATTGGTTTGGGACACCACCATCATTGTAGAGAACAATGGGGTGTCAACTCCTTCAGAGTCCCCAGCAGATCTTCTCATATTTGAGAAAACCTTGCCTTTGGGGGGTTTAGGTACATATACCCCAACAGGTTGAGGTATATCTGTCAATTCATGAGTAATAACTTCTTGAACAAACCTGGGATACATAAAGAAGCTCTTTTTGTTTCCCATGTTTGAGACAAGATCACTTAAAATCATTTTAGAAAAATTATACTTTATGGCAGTGGCCAAGCACACCAAAGCATAAGCAATAGTGCTGCTGAACTCACTCCATCCAGTAGTCTTTTTGGAGATACAATGCATAAGAGTATGGACAAAGAAACGCCATTGGGGTGAAAATTTGGCTTTAGAGAATTTGAAAACACCCAATGGGCCTCCATACCCCATTCTTGTAAGATTGGAAAACAGTTCATCGTTTGGGATAGAAGTTATACCAGAGGCATCGTCTAGACGTAGACTGATGCGAATAACCTCTTCAGTAACTGTTAGTGATTGATCACAGATTCTTGTCTTGATCATTTGCACACCATTCTCAACAACAATGGTGGCATTAGCCCAGAACTGCCTTTGATGCTCGATATAGATTGTAGGGGATACAATAAGAGCATGAGCAATATGGCTTGACTTGAGGAAATCCACAATCTGATGAAATCCTGCAGCTTGCTTTGGCTTTTGTAGCATCGCAATCTCATTGTGCTCGCCGATGAATGTCATGGATGCCATTGATCTTAGTGAAAAGCTTGCCTGAAAACTTCGAACTTGAGAGAGAAAAGGTTTAGAGCGCAAGAGAACAGGATGCAAAGAGTCGTTATGAACTTTTAGGCGGGCAAAGAGTATTTATAGTATTCGGAACATAAGCAGTATTAACTACTAGCAATATTAACTAACTAGCAGTATTAACTACTAGCAGTATTAACTGAAAGCAGTATTAACTACTAGCAGTATTAACTAACTAGCAGTATTAACTACTAGCAGTATTAACTGAAAGCAGTATTAACTACTAGCAGTATTAACTGAAAGCAGTATTAACCACTAGCAGTATTAACTAACTTACTCCTTTAAACTTGCTAAACACTGAGTACTGCTATGCATATCCTGAAAAAGAAGATTAGTAACTCCAAGAATAAATAATATACAGGTATAAGACCACTTTTTGAGAAGGGGATTATTCAGAGTTGATCATTCCCACACTTGTTACCAAGAAAGTGAATCTACCCACATCAAAAGCTTTAGTGAATAGATCAGCAAACTGATTATCAGTGTGAACTTTGACAACTTGAATAAGTTTCTTTTCATTACAATGTCTTATAAAGTGATACTTGATCTCAATGTGCTTTGTCTTTGAGTGCTTGACTGGATTATTCACAATGCTAATAGCACTGCTGTTGTCAATAAAAATTGGAGTGTGTAGAAAGGTTACCCCATAATCCAACATTTGATTCTGAATCCATAAGACTTGAGAACAGCAACTTGCAGCTGCTATGTACTCTGCCTCTGTTGTAGATGTGGATACTGTGGTTTGTTTCTTGCACTGCCATGAGACTAGTCTAGCACCCAAAAACTGACATCCTCCAGAAGTAGATTTTCTGTCCAAGTTTGCCCCACCTAGATCACTGTCTGAGTATGCTATTAGGTCAAAGGGTGAGTCATGAGGATACCAAAGTCCCAATCTTGGTTGCCCTTTGAGATATCTGAATATCCTCTTAACAGCTTGAAAGTGAGATTGCTTTGGCCTAACTTGGAATCTTGCACATACACAGACTGGAAACATTACATCTGGCCTTGATGCTGTGAGATACATGAGAGAGCCAATCATGGATCTGTAATGATGCACATCTATATCCTCCCCCTCAAGATCTGCTGTTATTTGCTTGTGTGTTTCCATAGGTGTGCTGGCAGGTTTTGACTCTGAGAAACCAAACTTGGTTAGAATGTCCTGCACATACTTGGATTGACAGATGAAGATTCCATCTGACTTCTGTTGAACTTGGAGTCCAAGGAAGAAAGTAAGTTCCCCCATGGAACTCATTTTGAACCTTTGATGCATTAAATCCTCAAACTCCTTGCACATGTTGTTTCTTGTAGATCCAAAGATAATGTCATCAACATAGATTTGGACCAGCAAGATATCCTTCTTCTTTCTCTTGATAAATAGAGTCTTATCAATGACTCCTCTTTCAAAGTCATTTTCCAAGAGATAGGATGACAGAGTGTCATACCGTGCTCTTGGAGCTTGATGTAGTCCATAAAGTGCTTTCTTTAATTTGTATACCCTGTCTGGATAGCTTGGGTTTTCAAACCCTGGTGGTTGACAGACATATACTTCTTCTTCAATTGAGCCATAGAGAAAAGCACTTTTTACATCCATTTGATAGACTTTGAAATTCATGTAAGAAGCATAGGCTAGGAATAGTTTGATTGCTTCTATCCTAGCCACAGGTGCAAAAACTTCTTCATAATCTATACCCTCTTCTTGAGTATATCCTTGAGCCACCAGCCTTGCTTTGTTTCTTATGACAATACCTCTTTCATCTCTCTTGTTTCTGAAAATCCATTTTGTGCCAATTGCTCTGTGACCTTTAGGAAGGTCTACTAGATCCCATACATCTTGTAGCTTGAACTGTAACAGTTCTTCTTGCATTGCTTCTATCCAGCTAGATTCTTTCATAGCATCATGTGCCTTTTTAGGCTCAAGCTGAGATAGAAAACAAGAAAGCACTGTATGCTGTTGATCTTGCATTTCCTGAAGCCTGCTTTGATGTCTAGTCATCATAGGAGAAGAGATATCTCCTATTACCAGCTGTGGAGGATGATTCTTTTGAACTCTGGTGTTATGACTAGGTTCTTCATTCAGTCCAGCCTCTAGATTAGAGTCATGCAACTCAACTGAAGTGTTTTCAGAGGCCACTTCATTATTTTCTTGAGTTTCCTCATCTCTAGTTTCTTCTTCACTCTGACTTGGTCCAGTAAATGATTCCTTTTCACAGTCTTCAACAGAATTTACTGTGGGTATGGGAAAAATCACAGATTTAGATATACTTTCTTGAACTTTTGTGATCTCTGATCCTCCACTTCCTGAACCTGCATTCTCATTACTGAAACCAAAAGAGTTAGTTAGTGAATCAATGTCAAATAGCCACTGAGGTCCAGACCCAACAGGATTTGGTGTGTTCTCATTGCATTTGACATTGTCACTTTCTTCAATTATTCTAGAAGATGAGTTAAAAACTCTGTAGGCCTTACTCTGAGATGAATATCCAACAAGAAATTCATCATCTGCTTTGCTATCAAACTTACCTAAGTGAGATTTGGTATTTAGAATTGTACAAGGACACCCAAAAGGTTTGAAGAAACCAATGAAAGGTTTTCTTTTATTTAAAATCTCATATGGGGTCTTGTTCTTTTGCTTGACCACTAGAACTCTGTTTTGGACATAACAAGCAGTATTAACTGCTTCAGCCCAGAAGGTAATTGGCAATTTTGAATCAGCCAACAGAGATCTAGCAGCCTCTATTAGTGTTCTATTTCTCCTTTCAACAACACCATTCTGTTGAGGAGTCCTAGGAGCACTATATTGCCTCTCAATACCTTTTTCTTCACAAAAGGTGTTTAGATCATTATTTTTAAACTCAGTTCCATTATCTGATCTAATGACTTTTACTCTTTGATTAGTTTGGTTTTCAATTCTTAGAATAAAGGATTTGATAAGTCCACTTGTCTCATCCTTAGTCCTTAGAAAATATACCCAAGTAAATCTGGAGTAATCATCAACAATAACCAAGCAGTAAGATTTCTTGCCTATACTCATAACATTTGTAGGACCAAACAGATCCATATGCAGTAACTGGAGACAAGAAGAAACAGAATTTAACTCTTTGGTCTTATGAGAAGTTTTGTGTTGTTTGCCTTTAAGACAAGCAACACAATGATCATCACATGAAAAGACTTTTGAAGGTAAACCTCTTACAAGGTTGTTTTTAACAAGATTGTTCATAGTCTTGAAATTCATGTGACACATCCTTCTGTGCCATAGAGAGGATTCATCTACAGAAGCTTTTGAAACAAGACAATTTAGAGATGAATCACTATCAACATTGTCCATATCCAGACAGTAAACATTGTCCTTTCTTGGAGTTCTAAGTAGTATCATGCTTTCATCAACTACCTTGAACCCTGGAGCAAGGATCATACACTCATTATTAGTAAAATAATATACTATGTTGTTTGTCACAAACCTGTGATACACTTAACAGGTTGTACTTTAATTGATCAACATAGTAGACATACTCAAATGTCATCTTACCTTTGGTGACATTACCTTTTCCACTTATCTTACCACCAGTAAGATTATCTCCAAATGCAACATGTCCTCCATTGATATGCTTGAAATCCTGAAGGCATTACATGTTGCCTGTCATGTGCCTAGAGCAACCACTATCAACATGCCAAATGCTCTTTCCCTTGAGCTGTTGGTTGCCCTGCACATTAGATAAATCAATTAGTATGAATTAGGAACCCAAGCCAAAGTGGTCTTGGGTACCCCTTTCTCATCAAAATACTTGCATTCTTTCTTGACAAGATTTTTGAACTTTAACTCCTCATTCTTGGAGTACTTTGTTACAATAATAGGCTTGGAAATATTTTTGCTAGAATCAGTACTGGTTTTAGAAGTACTAACTGCCTTGGCAGCACTTGCATGCTTAGCAGTACTAACCTTGTTAGCAGTAGTAACTGTGTTAGCAGCAGTAACTGTGTTGGCAGTATTAACCTTTGAAGAGGTATTAACAGTATTAGCAGCATTAATATTTTCAGCAGTACTAACACTGTTAGCAGTAGTAACTGTGTTAGCAGTACTAATATTGTTAGCAGTACTAACACTGTTAGTACTTCTAGGTACCCACATTTTGACACTTTCTTTTAAAATCTTTTTCTTTAAAGTGCCTTTACTTTCAACAGATTTCTTTATCACATGTTTCTTTCCAGCCTTCCTATAACCAACAGGTTTTTGCACAAATCTTTGAAAGTTCATCTGTTGGTTAATAGGGTTAAAGTAACAATACTTAGCCAAATGATTCAACTTGCCACATATAAAACAAGGTTTTGGTCTATTGATTTTATTCAGATCAACTCCTTGTTTCTGAGCCCATTGATTATTCCAGTTTCTTTGATTTCCTCTTTTTAAACCAGAATTTAGGCTCTTGGCTTTATTGCAATCACACTGTTTACAAGATCCAGGATTCACAACTGTGGTTTGTTTGTAATGGACCTTGTTATCCTTTCCTTTAGTCTTCTCTATCTCCTTGGACTTGACCCAGATTTTCCCACATCCCTCATTGGTGATAATATTGTTTTCTAATGGTATCTTTTTACTCACAGTATTATCCCTGTTCTCACTGGCTTCTTTCTCAGTCAAATTCTTAACTACTACCTCATCCAAAGGATCTATCTTAAAAGCTTCTTCAGACAAGTCCTTTTTCTCCTTAGTTTCTAACAAGTCTGATGTAGGAGAAATATAGTTGTTATTGTAAGGAGGGGGTGTATTGTTGTATCCAATACCAGGCTTCATCTTATCATGTATCTGAGCCTTTAGAAGAGAATCCATTGCTTTTGAAGCATAAGAAAACTTTTCTATGTCAAGCTTAACTTTTGACAGTTCCTCTTTCAGCCTATCATTCTCTTCTAATGACTTAGACAGTTTGGTTTCTAACTCATTCTTTTCCCACTTCCAATAGTTTGTGTCGTAAGAGTGTTGAAGTTCATTAGCTTGAAAGCCTTTGATTTGCTCTTCAAATCTCTCTACTATCAACACATAATCTCTTCTGTCCTTTTCTAATCTTTTGAGGTCATCACACATACTTTGATTGTGATCCCTGTATCTTGTAACAGTGTCAATGCAAGATTTAGTGCAAAGATTAGAACTTACCTCAGTGGGGAGATCAGACACTTCTGCCATAAGAGCTTGGTTCTGAATGGCTTCCTCAGCTTGATCACTCCAGTCAAATCCCATTCCTTGTTGAGAAACAAGGGCTTGAGCAGGATTCTTGTTCAGATTGTATCCTCCATTCTGAGCTTGTTGATGGTTGTTGTTTGGAACAGCACTCCTGCATTATCTAGCAAAGTGTCCTTTCTTGTGACACTTATAACATTCCACCTTGGTTTTGTCAAAACCAGCTCCATCTTCTCTTCTTTGAGAGAAGTTATTTCTTCCAGTTCTTTTAATGAACTTCTTCACCCTCATGGATAACATGGCCATCTGCCATTTAATATCCATCTCCTCTAGATCATCAGGGTGAATTTGATCCAGATCATCATTAATCAAAGAATTGCTGCTATGACTGGACAAAAAGGCTTCAAAGATAGTTTCAGTGCCTTTTTCTGAACTTACTCCACTGGCAGTACTAACTGCTTCAGGGTTGGCAGTAGTATCAGTGGATGCTGAAAGAAGTGCAGCATTGTGAATATAACCAGAGGGCTTCTTCTTGGTTTCTACCTCAGTTTCAAAAACTCTTAGATCATTGTATAGATCATCAAGTTCTTTCTCTTCCAGATTGTCACCCTGTCTATATGAGACAGTGTACATAGTCCATTCATCCCCAAGAGATCTGAGGAACTTTCTGTTGATATCATCTTGTTCCATCTTCACCCCTACAGTAGCCAGTTCACCTATGAGTTTGTTGAACCTATCAAAAGTTTGAGTCATAGACTCATTCTTTGTGGAAGTGAAGTTCTCATACTGCTGCTTTAGAACATCTCTTTGATTTCTTTTGATGCTCTTAGTTCCAGCAAATATTTTCTCTAGAGCATTCCAGAGAATCTGAGCATCAGTGCAGTTGCAAAATTGATGCTGGTATTCATTGGGAATGGCCAAGAGTAGAGTGCTCAAGGCCTTCATCTTTGTTTGTCTGATCTTCCTCTCACCATCTGTCTTTGGTGGAGGTCTTTTTCCATCTGGTCCTATCCTTCCAGCTTCAGAAGGACCATTCTCAATGATATCCCACATTGAGTAGTCAGTGAGAAGAATATATTGTCTGATTCTTATCTTCCACATGTCAAACTCACTTGGTTTGAGCATTGGAACCTTAGAAACCAAAGTACTGCTTGATTCTGTAAGATTTTCCATGATGAATAACTGTTTCTGAGAGAGTTTGGCTCTGATACCACTTGTCAGGATCGAATTCTCAACAAGAATTAATTCTCAGAAACAATATCAAAGAAGTTTGCGGAATAACACTTTGATATTTAATCAAAACAGTAAATCAACACAGTAGATATGAAGAACAAACTGTAAACTTGTATTGAATGCTTTGAAGTTACAAGATTACACACTCAACCTCAATATTGATGAACAGGCTCACCAATACGAATTCTACTTCACTAGAATTAGGATCTATGCCTTGAGGTTGATTTTCTCTCTAATAGAATGAAGAAAAACAAAAGTTAACTCACTATTCTAAACTATACAATATATATACTGAATACAAAGATAATTACAATAAATAAAATATCTTCAGTATATCTTCCATGTATATCTCTAAGCTTCCATGTATATCCTTTCATACGAATCTTCATCATATAAGCAGTATTAATCTTCAGCAGCATTAAATTCCTTCTAGCAGCATTAACTACTAAGCAACACTAACCACTAGCAGTACTAACTAGCTAAGCAGTACTAACTTTGTTTAAGCAGTACTAACTTTGTTCAAGCAGCACTAACTTTGACTAGCAGTATTAATAGTACTGGCAGTAGTAACACTCAGCAGTATTAACCTTTAAGTCTTCTAGCAGTAGTAACTTTGAACCAGCAGCATTAACCATACTTGATGAATTCTTCAGTTCCCAACAGATAGTTTGTTTACTTCCAGATTAGACTTGAACCTGATCGTGGCTACAGTCTTCTTCAGATCTTCTGCCACCTTCTTGCCTTGTTGAGAGATGTCAGATCCAATAAGGTTGAGGTTGCTTAGGACCATTCTCCCCATAGTTTCTAATTCCTTCTTTGTTTCTAAGGCAGAGAGGTCAGTGGCAGAGGTTGATGATGGGGGTGCAGAAGTGGACGCCTATGGTTGGAAAGGGAGTATAACACTGCGAGTTATATCCTTGATTTCATATCGAAGCTTGGCCAGGTCATCCACCCCTGATTGAACAACCTTAGCTGCAAAAGTACCCATTTCCTCCATGAAAATATCTCCCAGGGTCTTAACTGCATCAGTCTGAATGTTGATCGATCGTCCACATTCCTGAATGTCGGCTCTAGTTACAGAGTTCTCTGTCAGCTTCTTGATCTCTATAGTATTGTTGGATCATAAATTGTATTCAAGATTAAAAGTTAAAGTTAAGGGTTTAAATTGCAATTGTGTTAAAGTTAATTAGAGGGTCTAATTTGTATTTAATTGATAGTTAGTTGTTATTGGGCCCAAGACCATTAGGCATTAGGCCTAAGTATAAATAGGTTTTATTATTTAGTTTTTGGAGAAGATACCTTATAATCATAATTAGTCGTACGTATTTTCTCTGTACTCAAGGTATCAAGAACACACAAGCTTTTCATTGATTATTCAAGGGATTGGTATGTTATTCTAATCTTATTATCTCTTGATCTATATTGTGTTTTGTGTTAGTTTATCAACTAGAGTATCTGGGTTTAATAAGTGGTATCAGAGCCTAAGAATCAAGGTTTTGGATTAAAACTGTTTATCGATTTATCTGTGGTATCTGTATTCATCGACTTCTGATTACTACAGATCAGGACTCTTGCTTTAAGTTTCAAAGAATGCGGACTTCTGGACACAACAGTTCAGAACTCGGACTTAAGAACAAAGCTTCTATTCACCCCGGAATAGAACTTGTGTCTAAAGGATCTACTACTTCTAACTCTAACTCTATTTCATCTGAGTTAGATTTACTGTTTATTGATGCCTTCGATGATATTTGTGCAGATTTTGACGAAGGCATATCTACAACAACAACAAGCTCGGAGGTCCCTGCTATTTCTGAAGATATGTCTGGACCTTCCGAAGAAGTCACTGAAACTGCATCTCCATCAGGTAAAACTAAACCATTAGTTTTTGACTCTACTAATGTTGAATCTGTCTCTGCAGATAGTCCTTCTAGACATGAAGTCACGAGTACTTCAACCGCTATTCCAGAAGCCTCAGTATCAGAAACACCAGTAAAAGATGTCCCGAGTACATCTTTGGATCTACCTGCCGTGCATGATGAAAGCAATGCATCAAATATGCAACAAACAGTTGAATCCTTACCAAGCACACATCGTTGGACTAAGGATCATCCCCTGCATAATGTGATAGGTGACGTACAATCTGGTGTCACGACACGGTCCGCATCAGCAAATTTCTGCATGTTTTCAAGCTTCCTTAGTTCTTTAGAACCAAAGAAAGCATCAGAAGCTCTACGTAATCCATTTTGGATTTCTGCTATGCAAGACGAGCTTCTGTAATTCGAAAGGAACAAGGTTTGGTGCTTAATCCCACTACCTAAAGGTAAAACTGTTATTGGAACGAAGTGGGTATGCAGAAACAAGAAAGACGAAGCTGGAGTAGTTATGAAAAACAAAGCTCGATTGGTTGCGAAAGGGTACTGCCAACAGGAGGGTATTGACTACGATGAAACATTCGCCCCTGTTGCAAGGATCGAAGCCATCAGAATCTTTTTAGCATATGCAGCGCACACGAACTTTACAGTCTATCAAATGGACGTAAAGTCGGCTTTCCTAAACGGCGTTCTGCATGAGGAGGTCTACGTGGCACAACATGAAGGTTTCATTGATCCTCATTACCCTGATCATGTCTACGTTCTAGACAAAGCATGGTACGGTCTTAAACAAGCACCATGAGCCTGGTATGAAACTCTAACTAAATTTCTCCTAGCTTCTGGTATCAAGAAAGGTACAGTTGATACTACCTTATTTCTTAAAAGGCAAGGTGAGGACTTGATTCTCATTCAGATTTATGTTGACGACATAATATTTGGGTCGACAAACCAGAAATTTTGCAAGAACTTTTCTAAAATCATGAAAACAAAGTTTGAAATGTCGATGATGGGTGAATTAAATTTCTTTCTTGGTTTACAAGTAAAGCAACTACCCGAAGGCATTTTCATTAATCTAGCTAAATATATAAAAGACATGTTAAGTAAGTTCAATATGTCAGATAGTTCAATCATGAAAACACCAATGGCTACTGGTACACTCCTAGATACAGATCCTTCTGTGAAACCTGTTGATCAAAAGGTGTATCGTAGCATGATTGGTTCTTTACTTTATCTGAATGCCAGTCGCCCAGATATAATGTTTGCCACATGTTTTTGTGCGAGGTATCAGTCTAATCCTAAAGAGTCGCACTATAATGCTGTTAAGCGAATCCTTAGATATCTCAAAGGCTCTCCTAATTTAGGCCTTTGGTATCCAAAAGATTATCGTTTTGAACTAACTGCCTTTACAGATGCCGATCATGCAGGATGTAAGCTAGACCGGAAAAGCACCTCTGGATCACGTCAATTTATAGGTGATAAATTTGTGAGTTGGACCTCAAAGAAAGAAAACTGTGTTTCAACATCCACTACCGAGGCTGAATATGTAGCTGCTGCTAGCTGTTGTTCACAAGTTCTCTGGATGAAGACACAGTTACGGGACATGGGGTACAACTACAAGCGCATCCCTATTTATTGTGATTCCAAGAGCACAATCTCCATAACAGCTAATATGGTTCAACATGTTTCTTCCACTCGGGCTGAAGGATGCTAAGGAATTTGACATTATTTTCTATCTACTTCTTCTTCACCTTGTTCTTCGCAAGCTCATTCAGCAACAGAACAAATCTTTCATAAGTATCTTCTAAGCTCTCATTTTTCTTAGCCTTGAACTCCTCATAATTGTTAATGCAGTTGGCTACCTTCATCTGGTTACCAAACTTGGATCCCATCATCATCTTTTGTAGATGATCCCACAACTTCTTTGCAGTTGCTTTGTAGTTATCTATTTTGATGTAGATCTCGTTAGGTATGCTTTTCAAGAGTAGAGATCTAGCTCGCTTGTCAGCTTTATATATGTTCTTTTGCTTTTCAGTGTACTGAGAAATATCCTTTGGTACTATCTTTGTTTTCTGCTCTCTGTCCATATTCCCGTCTTCATTATCTGAGGATTCGTCATCAGGGATTTCCATGGTTATAGGAATCATTGGATCTTTTTTAATGGATAACAGAATGTTTTCTCCGTTGGCATGTCTATCTACAAAATCTAGGAACCAGTCTTTCCATTGTTCATATTCTCCTTTGAAGAGTACCGGTGGTTTGACATATGTGCCTATAGCAAGTATGTCTTTGGAAGTCATCTTTAGCTTTACACTGTCTAAATGATCGTCAAAAATTCATAAATGAACTTGATCTGTAAAAGTCAAACTTGGTCAACCTTGAAAATCACAGAAAAATTTCTAAGTAAATTTTTTTTTTCACACAAGTCACAAAGAGTTCGCACACACACAAACACTTTAAGAATTCGCACAAATAAGAGAATTCGCATGAAACTTTTCGCACAATAGAGATACAAATTCTATACTTGGAAAATATTTGAACCTCAAGGAATTCGTATCGATGCGAATCAACACTCAGAAAAAAAATTTCAACTTTTGATGCGAAATCTGAGCAATTCGTATGCAACTCTTATGCGAATTCTGAGCAATTCGCATGAAACACAATGTAAATTCTAGGAATTCGTATGTTACTATTTGTGAGTTCCTCACTTTTCGCATACAAGAATATGCGAATTTTTGTCGTTAGAAAAAATTTTCAACACACTTATCGTATAAGAGAGTTATGCGAAATCTACACTTAAACTTTTTTTTCAGAAATCAATTTCCTTGCGAATTCCACTATGTGAGTTCCTCGTTTTATGCGAGTTCTTCAGTTTCTATGCGAGTTCTTCAGATCTCAATTTAAAAACTTCAATTTCAGCCCAAATCGATCCAAATCTTCGACTTAGATCCTGAAAACTTACCAATTTGACCACAAACACTGTCTGAACATATTACAATCAATAAATTACAAACGATAACACCAAAATTACAATCTTGATATAGATACAGTGCGTAAACAAACCCGAAAAAAAATTCAAGAAAACTCAAAATTCGCACTAATCTCTTATGAAATGGACTATGCTATACAAAACAAATGCGTTCTAAATGATAAAAGGGACACTATAGTACCAAAATCAGATCTAAAACAACACTGGATTTCAAAATTCGAATTCTCATAGTCTGACTTGTAAGTTCTTTAAAATATCGATCAAAACTTCAAGTCAATCCTTGTTTCTGAATTCTTTCACTGCTATGATACCAATTGTGTATCCCACAATCAGTGTAAAACAATTAGATGACAACAATTTTATCAATTGAACAATTTGTATTCTACTTGGAAATCGATTACACATAATCTCTCAATATTTCTCTCTCTAACAATGAACGTGTATAATTCTATAATCTAACTATATCCATATTTGACAAAACACTTATATACCTATAACACTCACACCACTAAACTAAACATTATGGCTTTGACTTTTATTGCAATTGACTTTGACTATGCTTGAGAGTTTGACTTGAACTTTGACTTGTCTTGACTTCAGTCTTCAGTCTTCTATGATCTTGTATCCAACATATTTATGCACTAACATTCATGTTTAGATCAATTACACTATAGCACTGTATTCTTGATTCATTTTGAAGTTTTTGTGTTTTTCGAGTTTTGGAGTTCTACGCACTGTAATCTGTCAAATCCTGATAATCATGTTGATTTTTGGTGGAATTGATGATCAAGGGTTATTTATGATCATATTCTGAATAAATTCACAAAGTTTCTTGATTTAATTCAAAGGATTTGGTGGAAATCAGTGGAAATTGAAGTTGATAAAATTAAGATCTGAAGAACTCGCATCTCACAGAAGTGTGAAAGTTTCCATGTCAAGAATTCGCATAGCATTAGATACGAAAAGAATGGAATTCACATCTGCCTTCGTACGAATTTGAGGAATTCGCACTGTGTGTCATACTAAAAGTTGACCTCTGAAATTCTAAGTACAAAATTCGCATCGTGAAGGATACAAGAAGTGAGGTTTTTGCATCACAAAGCATAAGATTTTGAGGAATTCGCATCGCACTGTATACGAATTCTAAGAAATTCGCATAAGGAAGTTGATTTTTTTTTCTAAGTACAAAATTCGTATCGATACAAAAAGTTTGAGATCGAGTTTTTGGCTAAGTATGGAATTCGCATAAGGATATCGTGCGAAAAGTTTGAGAACTCGCATCTCGAAGCGTGCGAATAGTTGGAATTCGCATACAGTTCCATGCGAAAAGTATCTATTCGCATATAGAGGCATGAGAATTATGTTGATGTTCGAATTTTGAAGTACTTGGTGTGCGAGAATATTTCTTTTGGGTGTGCGAGAATATTTCTTTTGGTGTGTGAATTGTTAGGGTTTACAGTAGTGTGTGAATTTCTAACTTAGAAAATTTTTGGAATTTTTTTTCTGGATATTTTTCCGAGTGGTTGATTGTTGACTTTTTCGAACTAACGATCATTCCAAGTTCTTATTTTACAGATATCTAAGAGGTCTCAAGGTCACAGTTAGGATTTTGCACAGATTAATATTTTTGAATCTAAAGCAAATGTTAATCATCTTGCTTGACAGTTGTCTATTTACACCAGAATGGCTAATGACTGCTCAAGGGAAAATACAAAGCTTAAATCTGAGAAAGCTAAGTTGGAAGATAAAGTCTCTGCTCTTGAATCAGAAGTAAAAGATCTGAAAAGCAAATCTGAAAGCACAGATCTTAAAGCTGAAAGAGACAGACTGAAGGAAAAAGTCTTTAGTCTTGAGGTGGAGATTAATGTGCTAAAAGAGGAAGCTTCTCAAGTGAAAGAGAACTTCCGTATGCAAAATGAGCTGAAGAAAGTTGAAGAGAATAGAAAAACTCTAGAAAGACAGAATGTTGAGCTGAAAAAGAAAATTTTGTAATTGGAAGCTAAGAGTGTGAAATTCAAAAATGAAGATTTTGTATTTGAAAAGTGAGGAGTTGCTTGAGGTTTAGAAACTACCAGTATTAAGATAGAAAAGAAGATATATGTGTGAGTCCAAGATCAATGAATCCTAAAGAGAGAAAGTAGAGAGAGAGAGAGCAATAAGGCGCAAAGTAAGATGTATATTGAATATGCGTGAAGGTTCTTACAAACAAACAAGACCAAAGGTACTTAAATACCCTTGGTCAATACTACACAGTATACGACATTAGACACAGTATTTGACCAAACCTATAAATACAATGATTACTATAAAATCAGACTTAACAATCTCCTCCGTAGTAATCATTGGCGCTTTGGTCTTCAAAATTTATCTTCTAAAACAGCACGGACCATAAAAGCGACTTTATGAAGCAATCTGACTTTTAAAAGAAAAATTATTCTCAGCATCTTTCAGTTTGATTTGTCTTTGCTGCCTTTGACAAGTCTGGACCAGTAGCTTGTGCTCTAAACGACACACCTCTTTTGAATAACCATGAATGAACTGTGGTAGTCGGAGCAGGAACAGCAAAAGAATTAGTTGAATCTGATAGAATAGAATCTTTGAGCGAATCTTGATCAGTAGATAAACATTTGAGCTCTTTGTCTCTTAATCATCTCCTTTAACTTCTCTTAATTCTCCCCCTCATGACCTTGATGATCTGGATCAACTTGGTCATGAAAATGTTGGAGACGAGACAACTTAAGATCTGCAAAATCAAAGAAACGGAGAAAAACAGGAGAAGTTTGCGCTACACGCAGGTTGCGCAAAGCGAGGTTTGCGTTACACGCAAGTTGCGCAAAGCGAGGTTTTTGCGACCTACTGATGGCGCAAAGCTGACTTAAACTCAAAAAATTTGAAACTTTTTAAGCTCTTTGACTCCCCTACACAAATGCACTAGATATGACAATTCAAGTTAGCATTCATATAAAGAAAATCAGATACTCCCCCTTGAAAACAGATATGATCATTTAGAAAAATCTCCTTTTTCATTCCCCCTTGAATAATGCTCAAACCTATTTGTAAAGACATATGAGAACACAATGAATGTAAACATCAATGTATAAAGAAAAATATACTGAATATGTATTTTGAAACGATAAATATATAAAAATTTAAACAGAAACAAATGAAATTCTACTTAGTAAAATATCACAATAAAATCCATCAAATGAAATAAAATGTATGTATTTGGATACAGAAACAAGTTTTATTGCATATCAAGGTAAGACATGTTCAGTTTCAAAAACTTTCATCAATCTATTCAGTGTGCTCGCATGTGAATTCGATTAGCTTCAAGAAAATGCAATTCTAAAAATATAATAGAGAACCTTGCATGTAATCACACTAAGCCATAAAAAATTCAGATTTTCACAAATTTACAGGTTTATTGCAACTCAGAAATTTATAACCAAGTATCATGAGATGTGTGCTCATTGGCATCTTTTAGCATTGTGCACTATGGCATCTTTACATGAGTGTGCTCTTTGGCATCTTTTAAGCTTGTGCACTTTGGCATCTTTTAATCAAAAAGTTTATTAAGTAAAGAACATGTCGTAAGCGTAACTTTCTATCTGATCCTATTGCAGGATTTCAGTCAGCCGCTCCCAGACCAGTTGGCCTTAGGGGACTATGTGTCAAGCACCCCTTGGAACTTATTTTCCCAGATCAGAAAGGCTACATAGACACATCCTAAACCCATTCATACCAGTAGAACATGACTTTCTATCTGATTCTATAGAAGGATTTGGGTTCGATCACTCCCAGATCAAATGACCTTAGGGGACCAGATGACAAGCATCCCACAGAACTTACTATCCCAAACCAGAAAGGTCACAGGTACTAACTTTTAAACTTAGAGATTTATGATTTATAAGAATTTAATAATCATCTCAAACACAAGGTTTTACGTCTAAAAGCTTAGCCCATATTTTCATTACAATCCAAAATTTTGACTTTTTAGGTTTTCTAAGAATTGAAAACTATAAATATTCCGAATCATACAACTTGAAAGCAAAATCAAAAGTTACAAACATGTTGCTGACTTTTCGACTTTTGTTAGAACTGAAATTCGAACATATAAAAACTTCAATATAAACAAATCAACTTGAAAATTTATCCTAGACACACATTTTGTTCGAAAGAAAGAAAATTGTAAAACTTTTACTTTATAGAATAAAATTTGTAAAGGTTTAAACTTTTAAAACAACATGCCGAAATTTTAAAATAGAAATATTTGATCGACAAGTTTATATTCAGTTGAAACAAAATATAATTCAATAATATCATCTTTCACCCAATGTAGAAAAATTTTGTGTTTTATTTGTAAAAATTGGGTTGAACAAATTCAGGGGTTTAATTGAAAAACTCGGATTCTTTTAAAACATTTAAGAAAACTGGAACAACATCATTATCAGATATAAATGCAGAAGAAATTAAGTAGATGTACTCACAGTTTCTCATTAGTCAGAAGCTTAAAGCATTGAATAACGAGTCCTAGACTGATATATCTAGAAGTCATTGTCGTTGAAGCACGGGTTCTGAGCTGAAATACTCAGAAGCCAAAGTCTTGACATTTAAGACCGGGTTTTGAACTGTTGTGTTCAAAAGCCATTCTTTCTCTTTCTCCCCCTTAACATGAGGTGACTGCAACTTAGAATCAGGTTTAGACTTGGGTACCCACTTGTATTTAGGCCCGTGAAAGTTAGTTGCAGTTCGTATGGGGAAATATTTATAATATTTGACATGAGAAGCACGAGAAAGATGATCACAAGAATAGTAAGCACAGTTATCAGATGAATACAAAGTATAATCATCTGAACTAGAATTAGAAGAAGAATGTGAGACATTTTTGGAAATTTGAAACATTTACTTTATAGAGTATGTTGAAACTTTATTACATGAAGCAAATGAATCACTATTATAAAGTCTGTCTACATATCTATCTCCATCAAACATAGAATCAGTAGATGTCCGCTTTGCTTTCCAGATTTGCCTTGATCGAGCTCTCAAAGTCCTATCTGTAAGAATTGAATCGGAAGAATTAGAACTGTCAGAAAGAACTTTATCTTGTTTCTTTGACTTCTTTGACCATTTTCTTTTACACTTAGGTTTATAATATTGATCATTGAGCGTAGAAGAATCATCAAGAATTTTAGACGAAATATTTAAATCAGAAGAAATAATTTTATCTAAGCAACCAATCTGATCAACTAATAAATCTGAATTTACTTCGGAGTTTGAAGAATTTTGAGAAAAGATTTTAAAATTTGAAACTTCCTTTTTATTTTCCTTAGAATCAGAAGAAAGGTCAGAAATAGAATCTGGTTTTGGAGAAAATAATTTTTCTTCAAGACTAGAAGTCATGAAAGAAAGAATGATATCAAATTCAATTGCCTTTAAAATATTTTGATCTTCTATCTTATCTTTAAGATTGATGATTTTGCTTTCTAATACTAACGGAGGAGTATATTTCTTAGAATCATAAATGATTGGAGAAATATTTTCCTTATCAGAATTAGGAGCATAAGGATCAAAAAAATCATCAGACATTGAAGATTTGATAGGAGATATATCATTTAAAACTCTTCTTCCTCTTCTAGATTTTTCAGGGAAATATTTTGCATTTTCGCTTGTATAAACAAAAGGAATTTCATTTTTCTTGTTATTCATCCTTTTCTCATTTTCCAGTTCTAACACTTGCTTTTCACTAGTCCAATGAAATTTGAACTGAGGAGCATAGTGTGCAAGAGTTAGATAATCATATTTATATAAAGTAGGAACTTCGTTTATCACTTTGTTTAAACAACGAGGATTGTCAAAACCAAGTCCCCACCTTTGTTTTAAAGCTTCTTCACTCCTCGGTTTGTTCATAAAAATTGTTTGTTCAGATTGATTTCTTCGATAAAGCTTTTCTTCTAACTTATTTATTTTATCTGAAAATTCATCTTTTAAAGTAGTCATTTTAGTCAAAGACTCAAGATAAGTCTTATTTGAATTTCCCAAATCATCCAATTTCTTTTGAAAGATTTCTTTATTATTTTCTAAAATAGATTTTTCATCTTTCAAAGAAATTTTCAGTTTGTCAATCAAATCTGACTTTTCAGAATTTAAATTCTTTTCAGATATTAACTTAGAACGCAAATAAGATAAAACAGAAATTATAATATTCATCTGAGAGGTTATGATATTGTGATCAAAATCAGTATATACCTCATCTTCATCAGTATCAGAATCATCTGACTGATCATCTCCAACCAAGCACATCTGAGCGATCTCTACGTTTGTAGCTTCTTCGTCGGAATGATCCAGCCAGAATTCTTTTCAGCCAGTTCTAGTTTCTTCCGGTAGTAAGCTGAGTCCCTAACCTTCTTTGCTCGACACTCCTTTGAAATGTGTCCCGGATATCCACAGTTGTAGCAGGAAGCAGTCTTTGGCTCGGGAACTTTGACTGTTGAACCAGAAGTGAAGCGAGAAGTGTTGAAACCTGACCGTGGTTGGAACTTTTTCTGGTAATACTGAGAGAGAAGGATCATAGCTTTCTGCAATGCCTCGCCATCATCATCAGTTGACCCGTCATAAGCATTATCAGACAATACTTATTCTGTCAGTTGTTTCATGATAAGAGCAATCGGGTCCACTGACTTCTTGTTCTTCTTCTCCAGTTTGGCTTTCTTCTCTAGCACCAAGCTCTCATAAGTCATCAGAATTTCATATAATTCCTGAATCTGCATTATGGAAATCCGAACATCGTTCCTCAGTCTGTGACATGATTTGTTCCATTCAGGCTGAAGAGCATTAAGAAATTTTAGATTCGTCTCAAGCTCTGTCTTGTTCACATTTATCTTTCGCAGATCATTCAGCACTGCACATAATCTGTCGAAAACACTCTTTATAGACTCACTTTCTTTGGCCTTGAACTCCTCAAAGTTGTTCATGAACCGAGTATGTCTGAGTTGAGTTGCGACCGAAGAACCAAGCAAGATCTTTTCCAATTGTGCCCACAACAGATTTGGATAATCCTTGCAATGATCAACCCGGTTGTAGACAGAGTTTGGTAAAGCTAGCATCAGATTAACTTTCAGCTCTCGATCAGCTTTCATTCGTGAAGCTTCTTCAGATGTTGGAGGAGTCTCTTTATTAGGCTTTACGAAAAGTCCTTCAGTTAGAGACTTCATCATGTTCTCTCCATTAGCTTGACGCTCGATGAAGTTCAGAAATCGATCTTGCCATTGAGTGAATTCATTTTCATCGACAAGAACTAGAGGACGTGTTTCAGATCCCAAGGACATCATTAGATCACTTGTGTAGAACTTAGCTTGAAAGACAAACTTTGCAGAATCCATAGCAGATATTTAGAAAAATTCTAAGTCTGAGACTAGCGTAAAGTAGAGCTTTGCGTGAGAAGCAGAGAACGCAAACTGAGTTTTTCGCAAGCAACGGGAAACGCAAACTTGACTTTGCGTAGTCCAAGTGATAAGTGAACAGAACATTGCGTGAGTAGAAGGTTACGCAAACTAAACTTTGTGTGATGAACTTGTAACGCAAACTGAACTTTGCGTAAGTCAAGTGATGCGCGAACTAAGCTTTGCGTAATCCAAGTGATGCGAGAACCGAACTTTTCGAGACAAGAAGGTTGCGCAAACTGAGCTTTTTGCAAGACAAGTAATACGCAATACGAACTTTGCGTCAGTTACGTGATACGCAAAATGAACTTTGCGTAATCCAAGTGATACGCAAACTGAACTTTGCGTAAATCGCTGATAACGAAGACTGGACTTTGCGTAAGCTGGATGATACGAAAACTGAGCTTTGCGGGAGCTTGATGATACAAGAACTAAACTTCTCGTAACTCACTGGATACGCAAAATTTGCTTTGCGTGAATAGACCAATGCGCAAACCTGAAATACACTAATACAAGGATTAGAACTATATGAACTTGCGCAAACCTATATGAACTTGCGCAAAACGAAGAAAATCAAGAAAAATTCGCAAGAACGATTAAAACCAAGAATTTAAAGCAAGAGTTTCACACACTGATGATCGAAAACAACTTTCTTACAACTTTCAACTAACAAATTCGATTAAAAAACACGAAATCTCAGATTCGTAAATGGAACAGTAGGTGAAAACAGATTTTCCAGAAACTCTTTAAATCTCAAAATCAACACTCTAAAACTGTTTTTCTTGCAAAATTGTATGAATCAAATATGATCAATAACCAAAAACGAGTCTAATGAATCAAATAGCAAACAAATTCGATCACAAACACATCCGAATTTGATGAAAAATCAAGAAAACGAGATTTTCTTGAAAAATTCAAAATAATCGATCGAATTTTCGACTAATTCAACAAATTCAGGAACGAAAAAATAATCTCTCAATTCTCTCAAGATTCAGATGGCTCTGATACCAATTGTGAGTCCAAGATCAATGAATCCTAGAGAGAGAAAGTAGAGAGAGAGAGCAATAAGGCGCAAAGTAAGATGTATATTGAATATGCGTGAAGGTTCTTACAAACAAACAAGACCAAGGGGACTTAAATACCCTTGGTCAATACTACACAGTATACGACATGAGACACAATATTTGACCAAGCCTATAAATACAATGATTACTATAAAATCAGACTTAACAATATGTTTTGGAGAAGCAGGTTGCTAAAGAAAGAGAAGAGATTGAGAAAAAAAGAAAAGGGTTTGCTCAAAAGGTTTCTGATTTCTCAAAGGTATCATTTGAAGAAAAGAAGGCTATTGAACTCAAATGTGCCAAGCTTTCTCAACAAGTGTCAGACTTTGAAAAAATGACTATCATGGAAAGAGACAAATTTGAGAAAGAGAAGACGAAAGTTGAACAAAAGAATGTTGGTGTGTTTAAGGAGATCTCTGAACAGAGGAAGACTGTAGAGAAAGATTTTGAGGAGGGAAGAAAAGTTTTTGAGGCAGTGATAAAGAAGATAACAAGAAAATTATCTCAGCTATCAACAACTATTATGAAGGAAAATAATGTGAAGTCTGAATTACACAAGAAGTTTGAGGAGATAAAAGAACTTGAGGAGGTCATGTTCAAGGTGAAATTGATTGAACAAAAGACGCCAGAATCAATTGTTCAATCACCGGGAGATGATCTAACTGATTCAGAATGCTCTTTTAAAACAACTTCAAGTTCACATTTTGAAAATGTTTCTAATAATCCTTTGTTTGTTAAACTTAAAGATCAGATTCTTCCTTCTAACCTTTTCTATGATAAACTTGCTGATGGTTCAGGTAAACTAAAACGGTCAAATGACAAAGAAAAATGGGTTTGGAGAGTGAAAGGATCCTCAGATGAGAAGAAGAAGGACCAGAAATCATTTGTGCCTACAGCAAATGCAAAGAAGAACAATGTTCCGAAAGGTAAAACTTTTGGCAAACTTGATCTTGTTTACACTGTCAATCAATTGATTAGGTTAGCATAAAAGAAAATTAATTATTCTTACTGTGGTGCAAATGATTTCGTTAGTAAAAATTATGTCAATTTCTGGTATGGTTCTTATTATATTTCTCCTAAAACAACTGCAACTAACAAATCTGTACCCAAATACTAGTGGGTACCAAAAGTTCCATCTGTGTTGTAGGCACCTAAAGTCTAGGGGAAGTAAGAACTTTGGATTTTGAACCAAGCAGTTCAAGATCCGGTCTTCAATGATAAAGATGGGGAGTTTGACTTCTGAACTTACTTCAATCCTAGTAATTCAGAACTCGATTTAATGATTAAGGATTATGCAAATGATAAGGGGGAGGCTTATATGTTATATATTTTTACTGATACAATTTTTGTTTTTTTAGGAGGAGATTAAAATATAATTTGACTGTTACTTTTAGGGGGAGTTACTATTCTCACCGGAGAATTTGTAACGATGGCTTCTGGATAATTATGTTCAGAATCCATACTTAAGAGTTTTCATTCTTAAGGAAGCTAAAAAGATACATATTTTTCAGGAAGTTTTATTGATTGTTTGAGGGGGAGATAGTAGAAAAGAGAAATGAGATTAATTGTTATATTCATATTGTTCTCTACTAATGATTTGACTTTTTACAGATACAGAGGGGGAGTATCTGAGGTTTTTGTCAAATGGACCTTCAAAGATAAATATTAAATTAAGGGGGAGTTAAGATTTTTACATTGAAGGTATATCATTCTGAATCTTAATCTCTACCACATTTTGAAAGAAGAACGACTTTCGGATGTGAAAAATGTTTTCTTAAATGTTCAAACCACTTCGCGTTCTCAAACGTTTTATGAATTTCGAAGTGTGATTTTAAATGTTTTTCATATCGGTACTTTCATGATTAACTGACCGTGTGTGTCCAAAAAGATTAATACTTCTGTATTGTCTTGTCTTTATACTGTCAAGTATTCTTACACACATCGGCTCAGTACTTTTATTGACTTTGTTATTACCGTGTCTCAAAAGATACATCTTTTGATGCTAATACTCTCGGTTGAATTCTACATTCTTTGAAATCATACGTCATTTCTTTATTATGTGTTTTCATTGATAATGCGTTTATATCTTGTTCATATAAACAAATATTCGTTCTTTGATATCCCAATATTTTTCTTCATGATATTTGATCTGATCGAATCTTTGTCAGATTCTCAAAGCACTTTACATAAATTCATTTCATTCATTCAATTTCATTCTTTTGACAGACCTTAAATGTTCAAAATGCTCATATTTCATTCTAATTTTTTATGAGCATTCATATTCTAATAATGACATCTTATACTTATTTGTCAAGATAAACTGTTGAGCAACATCACATTTTAGGACAAAATACATGGGATTCAATGTGTGAGCTTATCAGAACTTCTATAGATTCACGTTAACCAGTGTTTCCTTCCCCGGAAGTTTCCTGAGTGATTGAGGGGAGAGGGGTCAAAAGAATAGAGTCCGGGTGTGTTCTGAGATAAAATGTGAAAGAGAGACTAGTTATAAGTGAGCTCAAATGTTTAAAAGAAAGAGGGTGAGAGATCAGAGTAAAAGAATATCAAACTTTGCACCAACTTTTTCTGAGTCGGGCAGCCACATTACTGTTGTTTCACAATTTTTTCGTGAACTTCATTGAACAAGGCACTAGCCCATTCCAACTTTTTGCAAAAACACCACCAGCTACTCATTCTTTTATCAAAAAAAGAATGTTTCATATTTTAAAGGGGAAGCAACACATCATCTATCAGATCTTCATTTGGAAGATGTTGATACTAAAAAAGAAGGAGAGTTGCCCCACCTTCGACCCTTTATCATGCACATTGAGTCTATTTATTATCCCAGATTATCAGTTTAAACAATCTAAGATAACATGATTTACCAATTTAAAATGATTTCTATTAATTTCAGAAATGATTACAGAGAAGCTCTTTTTTCTCTCTCTCTAAACAAAGAACGCGTACAATACCAATCTGACCCAACTACTCATATACCTATTTCAAGAAACCTTTATATACTAAGGACATAAACACTTACACCATACAAACTCGCACACTACAAACCTCACAACACATGACATTTACAATGCTTGACTTTGACTTTTATTACAAAGAGACTTTGACTTTAATGCTTAAGAGTTCACTTGAGCTTTGACTTGCTTGACTTTCAGTCTTTAGTCTTCATGATCTAGTATCCAACAAATATATGCACTAACATTATTTATTACCGTTGTTGTCTCAATGATTTACATATTTTGAGCCTGTTCAAGCTTTAAATGCTTCAATCATTCTACCCATGCACGAGCACACAAGGAATAAGTTTTCTTGTCTTAACATTCATTGAAAATTCCTTTGTGGTTTTTCAATCATTGAATGGAAGCCCTGGTAATTGATTCATATGTTCATTTGTTCATTTGTTGTACACAGTAGCTCCGTACTATTGACAGGCATGATAATTGATTCATATGTTGATTCAGGGTTACCACTCCTAATTTGTCTAAAATCAAAAAGATTCAGATGAATACGTTTATGAATTGACGAAAGAATGTTCATATCAGATCAGACAAAGATCATATTCTTTTTGGCAGAGATTGTTACTCATGAAGACTGTGCTTATTTTGATAAAAGGGGGAGATATTATCAAAGACAGAGCTGACGTTGAAATGTTTTTGTTGATCCCAAGATATGATGTTCTCAACTTTAAAGACTTTTCACTACACACAGATAATAGATAAGAGTGTGGAAGCGTTATAGTATGTAGAGAAAGTAGAACATGCAAGGTAGTAGACACACTAACAAACAATGAACAGAAACGTAAAATGCAACAAGATAATTACTGAAGAAACTGTTTCATTGAATTGCTCAAGAACACCAAGAACACGCACTGGTATGTGTAAATATGCTCATGGAAAATACAATATTTTTCTCAGAATAGTGTGTGATCGCATGCTAAAACCAAAGGTGGTGCTCCTATAATATACAAGGAGGAAGCACCCTGTAGTACAAGACAAAGGCTGACATTCCATACACGGAATGCCACCTGGAAAGGTAAACATTCATGCGTCACGGAAATGATCTGGAGAATCTTCGTACAACAGGCTTCACGTGTTCTGCACGTGACCTTGTCTTGAACTGTAGCCCTGAAATCTTCGAACTTTAGTCTCCAGAGGTTAGCCATCACAGAGGCTCTGTGAGTTATCACAGAGGCTCTGTGATCTGAAAGTCCTTCAGGTTACGAGTCCTCTGCAAAAAGTCGACTGAGTCTTCTTAGCTTGTGGCTTCTGTGGTTGAGCTTGGTCATTCTGAGCAATCTTCAGCAGTTCCTATACTTAGCTTATTTTTCAATACTTCTATACAAGTGAGTTAGAGCAAACAATATCCCCCTAAGTATTGAAAAATAAAGATTTAGAATGTTGAGTGTTTGGCTAAGTTAGAAACTAAGAGGTGAAAGGAACTCAACCTCTGAAAACAATATTTTCATTCAAAAAGAAATGACAGAAGGCAGTTACATTGAAGTACATGTACAGGAATGAAAAGCTATTCTATTACATGGATTATTTGGGGAAATTATCTATCGCATTGGTGAAGCTTTCAGCTAGGGTCTTCTTCATAGACAGAATGAGATCCCTGTACTTGATCTGAGCATTTATGTCTTGGATCATCCTCTCTGCAGGCCCCTCTTGCACTGTCTCTGGTCCTCTTTTCCTCAGAATCGTGTACTTGATTTTCAGCAGAGTGTTGTTCGAATACTTGTGACTCTGATTTGTCTTGAACATCTTTTTGAGCCCATCATCGTCTCTGTGTGTCCCTAATTCAAGATTCTAATTGCAAATACACAAACAAACAAGATTGAATTAACTACCTGTTTGATTTCAATTTCAATTCGAAAACGATTACAAACTCTTTCTCTCTCTAAAATTTTGTTTCTCTCTCTAAAAATCTCTCTACGTATATAAAAAACTCCTTCTCTTAGTCATCTATCTATTAAAAAAAAAAACTATTTAAACCCACTACTAAAACAACAAGGAAACAAAAACAAATACAACATGTTGACTTTGACTTTTATTACAATTGGACTTTGGCTTTTAATGAGAGTTAACTTTCTCTGCTTTGACTTCTTGAATCTTTGACCTCTAGTCTTCATGATAATGTATCCAACATATTTCTGCTCTAACAATCTCCCCATTTGGATTCAAGATCATCACAAAAAGATTTAGCAAAACAATCTCCCTTTTGGTTACATTGAAGAACTTCAAATCTTCCCTTAAAGCTTAATCTGAGTACAATCTTCCCCTTTTGGTTGATCTTTATCTTTAATCTCCCCAAAGTCTATATTCAAGAAATACCAATCAATCTCTCCCAAAGATGATATAAATGATCTTCAATAATCTCTTCAGATTCATCACAAGACTCTTTCAGACTTTCGAAAGAAATTATTTTCAGATTTAGCTCAACTTGCTTCAAAGAAAATTTCTGAAAATCAGCACATCTTCAAACATCTTTGACTTTTCTTGAACAATCTTCCAAACTTTCAAATCTTTGAAATTTTTGATCCAAACATTTATGTAATTCATGTCCCCCTTTTTGATGAATAGAGCATCTGGTTCATCAAAACTTTCTCATCAAGAAATGTCTCTGAAATTCTTTTCTGACCACTGATTTTTCATACTAAGCCTCTGATTCGTTGTACCATTCGAACAATATATTCATCCAGATCTTTACAAATCTAGACAAAATAGGAATGTAACACCTGAATCAACATATGAATCAGTTAATATGCCTGTTAGTAACACAAAGTCACTGTGTGTAACAAATACACATAGGAAAGGAGCTTTTTGATGTTCACTCCCCTAGGGCTTCCATCCAATCATCGAAACACCACAAAGGAAATTTCTATGAATGTTATGACAAGAAAACAAATTCCTTGTGTGTTCGTGCTAGTGTAGAAAGAATTAAGAACGAATGATTTCTTTTAATAGGGCTCAACATTGTGTAAACCACTGAGACAACAGTAGATAAACACAGACTCAATGTGTATGATTGAATTGCGAAGGTGGGGACTTCCTTCTTTTTCTATATCTAGATTTTCGAAATAAAAACCAAATAGATTATATGTTGCGTCCCCTAAAAATATGAAACACTTTCTTTTTAGGAAGAAAATGAGTGGTTGGTGGGGTTTTAACAAGAGTTGGCATGGGCTAGTTGCCTGTTTCAATAATATTCACCAAAAAATTGTGAAACATTAGTAATGTGGCTGCCCGACTCAGAAAGTAGTTGGTGCAGAGTTTGATATTCTTTTACTCTATTCTCTCACCCTCTTTCTTTTAATCATTAAACGCACATCTAACCAAACTCTCATTTCCATTTTACCTCGTCACACATCCCACACTCATTTCATTTTGACTCCTCACACTCAATCAATATGGAGTAACTTCTTGGATAGGAGACACTGTTAATCGTGAATTTATAGAAGTTCATTTAAATCCTAGCACAAAGAACCCATATTCCTATGAAGCAAATGTTGCTCAGATGATTTAACTTTATCAGTTAAAACTCATATACAAGTCAGATAAATTGTATGCTCAGATGATATAATCATGAAGATATAAGCATTTTACACATTTAAGATATTTCAAACAAGTAAATTGAATGAATAGATATGAAAGCAAAAGACTTGTTTGAAAATCTAACATTGTATGAAAAATGATCAGTAATGAATGATATAGCAATTAAGGCTTATGGTCAAGAATAATGGATAGTATCTATATGAACCAAAATATAGACATTCGTGAAATATGCTTCGAAATGAATTAACGCTAAAAAATTCATTGAAGTACAAGCGGGGTGTCTTACCATCGAAAAATATGTTTCCAATTCGGGAAGTGTTTTGAAAATTTAAGAATATGTTTTCTATGATCGAAAGTCGTCCTTCTTTCAACCATATATGAGTTTAAGATAAGAAATTAACCTTTTCGCTTCGTCTTAAAATCTCATGAAGTCAGCTGAAGTCATAAAGATATGATCTTGATAGCTTCTCTCATTCTGCACAAGTCTCAAAGTCTAGTCAACGCAACTTTATTCACAAAAAATTATTCAAAACAATAAAAGACATAAAGCAGTAAAACAATTATAGTACAAGTTCTGATCAGAAGTAATCAGAAATCATAATCTTTTACTCCCCCTGAAAATATGCATCTAAAAATTGGCAGTAAAAGGCACATGATAAAGATCTACAACTCCTCCTGAAGTGTAGTTCATCATATCTTCCGAATACATATTTCCAGAAAAACTTATGTACTCCCCCTTGAAGGTTGATTTCCTCATTTGAGTATCTGAGTACAATCTCTTATCAGCCCGGGAGTAGCATCTCTTTTTCATCATTGAAGTACGAGTCCTAAACTGTTATGTTTAGAAGTCAAACTTCGTTGAAGTACGGGTTCTAAGCTGATTTACTTAGAAGCCTTGGTTCTCTTACTCCCCCTTGACAGTAGGTGCCTGCAACACAAAATCAGTCTTTGGTTTTGGTACCCACTGGTATTTGGGTCGATGTGTTTTAGTTGCAGTTCGAATGGGAGTAACGGAATAAGAACCATACCAGAAATGATCACTTGTCTTGTGAACATGATCATGTGTACGACAATAAGAACAAAAGTATTTCTTACCTGATAACCTGATTAATTGATCTTTCGTGTATATATGATCAAGTTTACCTTTACGATCTTTGTTCTTCTTTACTTTTGTCTCATGTACACATGATTTCTTTCCTTTCAGCTCATTATTCTTCTCATCTTTCTTTTCATCTTCAACTGGTTTCTTCTTCCAGACTAGCTTTTATTCTCCATTTCTCCTGCTTCTTCTTCTTTGTGTACCCGAACCATCTACATTTCGATCATAGAAAAGATTAGTACTACGAATTTGATTAGAAGATTTAACTGACCTCTTTGAAGAAACAAGTTTCTGATCTGAGCTTGCAGCTGTCTTGAATGAGCATTCAGAGTCAGCTGAATCATCTCGGCATGTATGGATTTGTGACTCTGGAGTCGTGTGCTCAGTCACCACCACTTTTGAAATAATGTCTTCAAGCTCTTTTATCTTTGATGATAAACTGTCTCTTTCTTCAATGAGCAGGTTAATCTTCTTCTGGAATTCAGACTTCGTTTTCTGCTCTTTAAGCACACTCTCAGATAGTTCAGATAGCTTGGCAGTAAGATTATTTATGTAACACCTCAAAAATCAGAGTAAAATTAAACCTGGAAACCTGACAATATGACGAAAGTAAATCCATTAACTTCCCATAAATGGGATCAGTCCTTAAGACTATACAATCCTATAAAAGGATTTCATCAAAAGAATGGGACTTAACAATGCCCAGCAACAATACTAAAACATCTCCAAAAACCTCGAGACTCAAAACTCGTCTCTCAAAAACCCCGGCACCCACCGCTAATGGAAACCTGCTACACATACCATTTGAGAAAAAGTGTCAGACTTAAAGCCTGGTGAGAACATACAATTTATAAAGCTCAAAAGATATAACATCAGTATCATAAGGAAATCTTTTCATAAAAGTTTAGTTCATAAGGATAACATTTCGCCACAACCGGGCCTTTTCGGTCCAAAACCTCATTATATGTTGACAAAAGGACCATTTTACCAAGGATTGTGGTGTAACACAAAGTAGACCACAAATCCGAGTTATGAGCTAACCACTTGGAGTCCTCAGCAATGAACCCTAAGTCCGTGCTACGATGTGAGATCGCGCTCCCAAGGAAAACCAATGTATACTCCTTCACTAGGATCACCATGAACCATGGCTAGTATCCGGCCTCACATAACCGTACCAAGTTGCCCCCGAGGAACATGTGATCCATAGCTACAAATTTGGGGAATATAACCTCCCAATAATACAGTCTACTCAAAACCTAGGGATCCACTAGTAATGGTAAGGACTCGTCACAACAACATATGTGACCAACCATAAATAAACATATGGTATAAATACATTTTATAAATAAAATGTTATTTCCAGTTCAACTTCTGGTAAGAATGAAAATCATTAAAAGAAGCTCTTTAATATTCTTTTCGTATAATCGCATAACGTGCAAGTAAAACATCATTTTACTTTAACAAGATAAGATCCAAAAGGTAACTTTTGATATGTGTAAAGTTTAAAATGATAGTAGGAACTCACCTCTGTTTCCTTCTTCTTAACGAGCGCTACCTATGACAACACCGAAAGAATCGGTAAGTCGAAATACAGATAACCCTCTCGCTACCTGACTAGAACTCAAAGACAACAGAAGCTAACAACTAACAAAACCTAATCCGGTCAAAAGGCAAATACCGGTCGAAAGGCAACACTCCGGTCGAAAGTCAATTACCGGTCAAATGGATTCCGGTCGAAGGATACCGGTCGAACATAACCCCCGGTCGAAGGACTACACCGGTCGTATACAACACTCCGGTCGAAGGGTACCGGTCGAAGGGCCACCGGTCGGAGACAACACTCCGGTCGAAGGGTACCGGTCGAACGCTCATCCGACCCTTGTTCATCCGGTCGCCTTGTTCATCAAGAACAGTTCGACGCAGACCCAGATCCAAAAATGAGAAATACTCAGATCTCAAAATTGAACGGTTTAAAACCTTCACAACGAGATTCTACACGGCTAAAAGCATTTAGATCAAAGCATTAAGCTAGATTCGTACCTCGATTTGTCCGAACTGATCAACCCTTTACAATGCTCTTCTCCTGTCTTTCTCTCTTCTCCCTGACTTCTCAAACACAAAACAGATCAAATGAGATATTTAGAAAATATCTCAGATTTGATTTGTATTTATATAACCCAAGTTACATTTTGCCCCCTTGAACTTTGGGTAAAGGTCAACTTTTCACCCAACCCCAAAATTCAGGGTGTTACAATCCTCCCCAACTTGGGAATGATTTTGTCCCCGAAATCCAACTATACAAAGAGATGAGGATATCTATGCTTCATATCCTCTTCAAGTTCCCAAGTCACATTTGCTCCTCGGTGATGCTTCCATTGCACCTTGACCAAAGTGACTTCTCTGTGACACAACTTCTTAGACTTTCTCTCTAAGATGGCGTCGAGTTCTTCCACACAACGGTTACCTTAGTCGACCCTTAACTCCGAAAGGGGAATGACGCTGTCTTCTACCGCCAAACATTTCCGGAGGTAGCAAACATGAAACGTGTTGTGTATTCTGCTCAACTCCGGTGGCAGTTCCAACTGGTAGGCTTGCAAACCCACTCGCTTAAGTACTTTGAAAGGTCCGAGGAAACGGGGACTCAGCTTCCCACGTTTTCCGAACCGAATAATGCCCTTCCATGGCGATACCTTAAGCATAACGCGGTCGCCTACTTGGAATTCCATCGGTCGCCTCTTCTTATCGGCATAGCTATTCTGACGATCCTGAGCCGCTTTCATTCTTTCACGAATGCACTTGACCTTATCGGCAATCTCTTGCACGATTTCAGGTCCGGCGAACAGCTTCTCTCCCGCTTCAAGCCAACACACGGGAGTCCGACACTTTCGCCCATACAACGCTTCAAAAGGTGCCATCCCGATACTCGAATGGTAGCTATTGTTGTAACCAAATTCCACCAAAGGCAGGTGAGAGTCCCAACTACCCCCGAAATCGATGACACAAGACGTCAACATGTCTTCCAAGGTTTGGATCGTTCGTTCGCTCTGCCCGTCGGTCTGTGGATGGTAAGCCGTACTCAACTTAACCCGGGTACCAAGCTCTTTCTGAAATACATCCCAGAAGTTCGAAGTGAACCGACTGTCGCGATCCGACACGATCGACAAAGGTATCCCATGCCTCGAGACCACCTCATCGATATAAAGCTTCGCCAACTTATCCATCGGTAAAGTCTCGTGCATAGGCAAAAGGTGAGCGCTCTTTGTCAATCTATCGACTATCACCCAAATGGTATCATGACCTCGAAGAGTTTTAGGCAACTTCGTCACGAAGTCCATGGTGATATGCTCCCACTTCCACTCGGGAATCTCTAAGGACTGAAGACTCCCATACGGTCGCTGATGTTCGGCTTTAACTTGTGAACACGTCACACAACGCTCGACGTAACGCGCCACATCAAGCTTCATTACCGGCCACCAATAGTGCAACTTCAAGTCCCTGTACATCTTTGTACCGTTAAACAGTTTCATTCCACGGCTATCTTCCGTCAAAAGCAAACGCTGTTTTGTCATGACTTCCTCTTTGAGATTCTCTTCCAACAATGCTTCCATCTGTGATGTCCTGATCTTCTCAACGAGACTAGACACTAGCTCCATTCTTGAATGGGTAGCCCGAATACTCCCGCTATAGTCCTTCCGACTTAGCGCTTCGGCCACCACGTTCGCTTTACCGGGATGGTAAAGCAATACACAATCATAATCTTTAAGTAACTCGAGCCACCGCCTTTGCCTCATATTCAGCTCTTTCTGATTAAAGACATACTTCAGGCTCTTGTGATCCGTGTAAACAGTACATTTCGTGCCGTACAGGTAATGTCGCCAAAGCTTCAAAGCGAACACCACCACCGCTAACTCCAAATCATGAGTTGGGTAATTCTACTCGTGTATTTTAAGCTGCCTTGAGGCATAAGCGATTACCTTGCCTCGTTGCATCAACACACAACCCAGTCCCATTTTTGAAGCGTCGCTGTAAACCACGAAATCTTCCAACCCTTCAGGTAAAGTCAAGATCGGAGCTTCACACAACTTCTTTTGAAGAATCCGAAACACCTTCTCTTGGGTTTCGGTCCATTCAAACTTCAAATTCTTCCGAGTCAGAACTGTCAAGGAAGAAGCGATCTTCGAAAAGTCTTGGATGAATCTCCTGTAGTATCCCGCCAGACCCAAGAAACTTCGGATCTCTGACGGACTCTTAGGAGGCTCCCAGTTCATCATAGCTTCAATCATGGAGGGGTCTACTTTCACTCCGTCCCGGGTGACTACGTGACCCAGAAAATGTACTTCTTTAAGCCAAAAGTCGCACTTAGAAAACTTGGCGTACAACCTCTCTTTTCTCAACACTTCCAGAACTTCACGTAGATGTCGCTCGTGCTCTGACTCACTTCTGGAGTACACTAGTATGTCATCAATGAATACAATGACCGACTTGTCGAGGAATGGTTGTCACACTCTATTCATCAAGTCCATAAACACTGCTGGTGTGTTCGTCAGGCCAAATGGCATTACAAGGAACTCATAATGGCCATAACGCGTTCTGAAAGCCGTCTTCGGAATGTCTTCTTCTCTTACCTTCACTTGGTGATAACCTGAACGTAAGTCGATCTTGGAAAAACAACCCGCTCCTTGAAGTTGATCGAACAAGTCGTCTATTCTCGGAAGCGGATATCTGTTCTTCACTGTAGCTTTGTTCAACTCACGATAGTCAATGAACATTCTCATTGTGCCATCCTTCTTCTTGACAAATAAGACCGGAGCTCCCCAAGGTGACGAACTCGGTCTTATAAAGCCCTTCTCCAATAGCTCTTGGAGTTGTGCTACCATCTCTTGCATCTCCGATGGCGCTAAACGGTAAGGTGCTTTAGCGATCGGTGCTGCGCCAGGCACAAGATCAATCCGAAACTCTACCTGACGATCGGGTGGTAACCCGGGCAAGTCGTCCGGAAAGACATCTGGGAACTAACGCACGATCTTCACATCTTCCAGCTTTGATTTCTCTAACTTGGCATTGATCACATAGGCTAGGAAAGACGAACATCCTTTTACTAAACAATTGCGTGTCCTTGCCATTGTGATTATTGCCACTTCACCCTTTCTCTTTTCACCATAGATGACAAAAACTTCGCCAGAGGGGTTGGGAAGTCGAATCAACTTCTTGGAACACACGATCTCAGCCTGATTGTTTGACAACCAATCCATACCGACCACAACATCAAAACCCCCGATTGACATCGGTAGAAGATCGATCGGTAATTCTCTCCCTTCGATACTAAGAGTACACTTCTTCAGAATTTCGTGGATCAGAACTTGTCTACCATCAGCTATTTCTACTACTAACGCATCCTCAAGACTAGTAGTGGGCATAGCAATTTTCTGACGGAACAATTCAGATACGAAAGAGAAACTAGCACCCGTATCGAATAAAGTACGAGCAGGTACAGAGTTTATAAGAAAAGTACCCGATACCACATCAGCGGATGCCCTGGCCTCATCGGTCGTCATCTGAAAAGCTCGACCCTGAACCTTAGGAGGGTTCTCCTTCTTTACTGGTGTGCTACCCGACACAAGCTTCGGGCAATCTCTTCTCACGTGCCCCGGTGCCTTGCACTCATAACAGACGAGTCCTCTGACCGGGAAATCTCTGACAGTGTGACCAGGCTTCCCACACTTATAACAAGTTTGAGAATTGGTGTAACAGTTACCGTGATGCTTGGTTCGACACTTCGGGCACCACTTTGCTTCCTGATAACTGCTGAAGTTGCGGTTTCCAACAAAAGGTCGGGCCCGCTTGGGAGGTACTGAGCTGCTCTCCCACTTTCTCTTATCAGCTACTACCACCAATTTCTCATATTTGCTTTTTGCGAACATCTCCTCCATGAACTGAGCTTCCTCCACCATCTCTCGGAGGTTAGAAGCTTTGAAATTATGGACCATAGATTGCATGTCCGCTGACAAGCCATTGAGATACGGTTTCATCTTGTCTTTCTCTGTTGGGGCAGCGTGCCCCACCAGACCAAGCTTCTCCATAAACTGACGGGTGTACTCTCTCACCGTCAGGCTTCCTTTCTCCAGAGACCGGAATTCTTTCTCAATTCGGTCCATTGTTCTCTCGTTACAGAATTCTTCTAGCAACTTCTTCTTGAACTCGGCCCACGACAACTGAGCCAACACTTCAGGAGAAAGAGTGGATTGGATGATATTCCACCAGATGAGTGCAGTGTCCCTCAGTAGTTGGGTACCGAACCGCACCCTCTGATCATCTCCGCATTCGATCTGCGCGTTTCTAGAACTCACAGATAACCCTCTGCGCGTTTTGTCCAAAAACCAATTTCCTTCGACTTGCGCGTTCTTCCAGACGAATCATGCGCGTTTGATGGATCTTGCATGTTCTGTAGTATATCGACCAAAAACCTATCTTTTCTCACAAATTTCGATCCAAACCTTGTCCAATTGACTTGAAACTTTGTAGGGATGCTCAATTTCAATATTAGAACAAATTACAATGCAAGAATTTCAAAGACAAAGGTTCAAAATACAAATCGATCGATGTTACAGTGCTTTTGAACTCGTGACTCAAAACTTGACAAAAAATCAGAAATTCGTGAAAATTACAGTGCAACTCTTGAAATTACCAATACAGACTCATTCTAATACACTTATCGATCACTAACAAATCAATTACAACTTGAAAAACAAATTAAAAATCAAAAATCAATCTCCAAACTCGATGAACAGTGCCGAACTCATTTTCTTGAATTGATTTCACTTTGGATCTGCTCTGATACCAATTGTGTGTCCCTTATTCAAGATTCTAATTGCAAATTCACAAACAAACAAGATTGAATTAACTACCTATTTGATTTCAATTTCAATTCGCAAACGATGACAAACTCTTTCTCTCTCTAAAATTCTGTTTCTCTCTCTAAAACTCTCTCTACGTATATAAAAAACTCCTTCTATTAGTCATCTATCTATTAAAAAGAAAAACTATTTATACCCACTACTAAAACACAAGGAAACAAAAACAAATACAACATGTTGACTTTGACTTTTATTACAATTGGACTTTGACTTTTAATGAGAGTTGACTTTCTCAGCTATGACTTCTTGAATCTTTGACCTCTGGTCTTAATGATCTTGTATCCAACATATTTCTGCTCTAACAGTCTCTGTAAATAAACCCGAACTTAGGCTCTGTGATTGGAGAATTTGAAGGTACATCTTCGATTCCGGGGAATAGGTCATTTGGCTTAGTAATCGATAGCTTTTCAACTCCGAGCTGTAGAGCCACCTAAAATTTCATTTTAGTATGATACTTCACGTATTCGTGCATGACCTCTTTGATCCTGCCATTTGCTATCATATACTCCTTCCTCTTTTCAAGTCTTTGTTCAGTCAAGGCATGTAGTTGAGGAAGATCATAGGCGCAGAGGTTCTTCAGATCAGCATATGTGAAGGTGTACTGCCGCCCATTCTTTCTCTCGACTAAGTACTTTGCGTACATTATGGACTTGTTAGCGAAGAAGTGCAGAGAGATCCTTATAACAGTTTTTATGTCATCTGTAGAAAACACCTCATCCTTTTCTTGGGTAGTTTGTTCGAAACGTCTTCTGATGTCTTCTTTGATTAAAGGATGTACATTGGGTGCTATAAAGACGGCCTCGGGCTCTGCACTGTAGAGGTAGGTGTAAATGTTCTCGTGGAATTTGAGTTCTTTCGGTGGAGGTATTGAGATGGGAATCCTCATGGCATCCATCGATTGAACAATTTTCTTCACCCTGTCCTCTTTTTCTTTATACTCTGAGGGTTTCTTCATCTTTGGCTCAAAGGATTTCTTTATCTTTGGCTTAGAGGGTTTCTTTATCGAGCTCTATGGATGGGTCTCTACTATCTCTAAGGCATTCACTGGATCGAGAGACTGATATTGAACTTTGGGGATCGGTGAAGTGGCCATCAACTCAGGACTAGATGGTTCTACGAATTTTGCAAGTTCTTCTTCAACTTCTTCATAGCCAAGACTCACCTTTCCTTTCTGAGGTTCTGCAGAGATGGTACCTTGAACATGTGTAGCTCCTTTGTGTATTTCCTTAGAGGCACATGACTTAAGACTCTGATTGTTGTGTATATCTGAGATTTTCTGTTGTGGTAGGGCCTGTAGAGGAGTGGCAGCTATAGGAGCAAAGCCTACCATAGTTGAAGATTTGGCCTTATCCTCCTCATGATGGCTAGGGCTAGATGCATCTGGATCCTGATCATCATGGTACGCCCCCTTCTGCGTCGCCTCTGCTTGGCAAGACACAGGTGCCTTCCTTTTCCTTCTGCAGAGGTATGTGTCATTATGCTTCATGATTTTGGTCATCACATCCTCTGCAGCAAGGCCAAGTTTGTTTACTTCATATTCGGACTTGAACTTGATTGTCGCGACCTTTTTCTTTAGATCCTCTACCATGGTTCTCCCTTCTTTAGAGATATCAGAACCAATTCGCAGAAGCATCCGGCCCATGGCTTGTAATTCTTCCTTTGTTGTCAGGGTGGATGTGTTTGTGGCAGAGGGGGGGTGGTAAAGTTGCAGTGGTTGATGCTTGTGGATGAACAGGGACCATGACACTATGAGTCAAATCCTTTATTTCCTCTTTTAACTTATTCAGGTCGTCCACCCCTGATTCAGTGACTTTGGCTGCAAACTTGCCCATCTCTTCCATGCAGATATCCCTAAGAACCTTGATGGCGTTTGTTTGGATGTTGATGGATTGTTTGCAATTGTTGAAGTCAGTTTTGGTGGCATTTGAAGATGAACCTTCCAAAAACCTCTTTATGTCGGCAGAGTTCTGAGTGGAGATTTGTTGAAGATCCTTCAGAGCTTCTGTTTGAGCTTCGACTGCTTTGATCAGTTTATTGAAGTCATCCTTGGCCACAGAGGATTCCTTTAACTTTGAAACTTCCAGAGCGGTCGCCAAGGATACGTTGCATGAGGTTTTTCTGTCGTCACTAATCCCAAGAATAGTCTTGAAATGAATATCAGGGATTTGATTAGCCAAGTCATCAATTTTTGCACACACTTGGTCGACAAAGGCTTTAAACTCCTCCTTTGTGACGAAAGTGCCCGGGGTAACCTCTGGATCAACACATTATCCAGATTTAGCCAAGGAGTCTTTGGCACCTTCAGAGCCTCTAGGTATGATGAGCTCTGGATGATTTCCTTCTAATCCTCGATGTTCCACATAGGAATCATCTATAAAAGTTATGTCGACAGACTTCTTGGGAGAGGGTTCAGAGACTCTCACAAGGGTTATGTCGATTGAAGTCTGTGGATGTTCTAGATCCACAGAAGTATCATGTACTCTCACTGCCAGCTCTGAGGCAGTTTTGTGGTCACTCGTGTGTGTGACAGAGGCAACAAATGCCTCTGCGTGTGGTGGTGTCGTTTCCTGGGGCAATAGAACACTTATGTTTGCACCTTCATCCTTTTGTGAGGATGGGGTGGATTTGGGTTCCCCAGCTAGGTGTGGTACAGAGTATGAAGTAATATCCTCTGTTCGGTTAGTAGGGGTAGGTTCGGACAGTGCCGTTCTATTTCAATACCCTGCTGCATTAGAACTGCAGAGGTAGAGATATGGGTTGCACTGGAAGTTGGGTTGGGTTGTGTGCCAAAGGCATCTTTTTCTCCCGTCTCCTCCTTCGAATTTTTCTTTTTCCCATCAACTTGTTCATCACCAGAGCTTGAGAGCCTCGTTATGTCCTTCATTTCGACCTCCACTCTATCCCCTAGGCCCTCAGAGTATAGTGATGCCACTTCTTTTGCTATCTCTATGGCCACTTGAAGAGGACTAGAGGGTTTTTCCTCAGAGCTCTCTACGATTTGGGCTTTTCTCCTCCTCCTCTGCAAAGGTTCTTCTGTAACCTTTGCAGATTCTTTCATTTCCTCATGCACTTGAGGTTCAGAAGATGTCTTCTTAATTAGCCTTTTCAGCCTTTTCTTGGTAGGCTTCTGAGAAACTTCGGTAGATGTTGCCTCTATGGCTTTAGTAGTGAGTTCCTCAGAGCCCGTTTTGGCTTTCTTCTTCTTGGGCTTGGAAGCCTCTGTAGGTGATTTTGGAGCCTCTTCCATTTCGACTCTCTTTTTGGATTTTCTTTTCTTTTTCTCCGGTTTGACACTCTCAACCCCCACCCCACTCTCGGTTCCTAAAAGCTTTGTCCTTATTTAGGCTTCTTCAGTGACCTCCACTTCTGCCCCCTCAACTATCTCAGGTCTAAGGTAAACTACAATCTCTCCCACTTGGAATGCTACATGTGGGGGGGGGGGGGTGCAAGACTCGGTGCAGGAGTCTTGTTCCCACGAATGTAAGTCCTAATCCTTTCTTCACAACCCAGATATGCTAGAATACGGGCCGACAGAGGTCTTGCCGCAGGACAACAAGTCTTCAATACTGTGGGTTTGTGCGACTTCATGTCGTATATTTTGATTGTACTTACCCCTGTTGGTAGTTTTCCTTCCCCTAGCAGAGCATCCCCTAGTAGAATAGCAAATAATCTGTTGAACACCAAATTCTTGGGCTCTGTGCCTCTGGCCTGGTCTTCCTGTTTGGCAATAACAGCATTTCGGATTTCCGTGAAGATTAGTCCAGCATAGTCCAGGGGCAAATCATAGTACATACCATACATGATTGCGAGTATGGTTTGGCTAGATTGATCTAGGTTTCCAACTTTGCAAGTCAGGCAACAGTTAAGGATCGAAAAAATAACATTCCATAGAGGTGCAAGGTTCTGGCGTCTGAATTCAGTCCTCTTGGTAATTGGTGTTTCATACCTAATGAATTTGAGAAATTCTGCAACTTCATCATCAGTTGGTTCGTTTGAGAATTTCACCATGTTAAGTTGGGTCTTAGTTGGGAGTTCAAAATCCTCTGAGACTTTCCTTCTGTTTATGCCTAGATCCAGTATCTTGGTACTTGAAGGATGGGTGGCATAACCCTTGACATAGTACCCGTATTTGTCTAGATTTTCATGCCTAGCACTCAACCAAAATTGTTGAATGTAGGTTTCAGGTATGTCAGTCCTTTTCAGGGTTAGGGCCTTGGTTAAGAAGTGGTTTTTCAGAATCTGGATTTAGGGAGCCGCTTCTTCAGGGTAACCCTTAGGATCTAAGACCACGTAATGATTGTTTGGCTTTAGGGTGAGTTACGTGGAGTGGTAGTCTCGGTGGGTGAATGAAAGTATCTTGCTAGTTTGGAGTTGTTCTTGTTCCACAGACATAGAATCATCCTTCTTAGCAGCTGAATGCATGGACTTTTTTGAAGCAGATGATCCCTTGGAGTTCTTAGAAGATGTAGAGTGAGACGCCATTGAAATAGAAGGGAAAAGAACAGGGAGTTTCTGCTTGAGAGTTCTTAAGAGAGTGTGTAGGTAAAGAAAATGGTAATTTAGAGAAAAAGGTTTATATAAAGAGAGGGAGAGGTAAAAGTTTAGGCGGTAATAAATAAAAATTTGAAATCCGTAATCAGTACAAACGGATAAGGAGCCGTTTTAAAAAACGACGGTACAGATACCGACCAATGAGATTTTGCTACGTCAGGATGGGCGGTGCACGATCGAGTACGTGCGCCTCCCCCTATTGTCACGTGCATGGCATTTACTATACCCACATGACAGTGACATTCAAAAATATCCCGTATTGAATGACCATATGATAAAAATGTTTAAGAGATGAAAATGGTAGAAGCTTTGTGGGTTTAGAGCTTCTGAGGTCATGAGCAGGGTTCTGAACACAAAGATGACCTAGACAATTTCGAAAGAACTATGAGATGATCGATCACAAACCAAATTACATGCTTAATGGACGAGAGACCCCTTTTGTGAGCTGCAGAGGCTTTGTGATAGGTCACAGAGGCTTTGTGGAGGACCTCAGAGGCTCTGACACCCACAATATCTAATTTAGGAAATATTTGGAGGTATTGATCACTCAAGAGTTTTCAAAGAATTTGAAAGGCAGAGAGAGACATATTTGTTGTATAATGTCGAGCTCCCCCTTGAATTGTGAAGGTCTCCTATTTTAGCTCCCCCTTGATCTATGCTTGGATCTTTAGAAAAAGGCATTGGACAAGACACGGAGTAAGAGAGCTTTGAGAAAGAATTTACAGGAAAGGAACTGTACAAACTGAAGAAAGAGAGAAAAACAGTGAAAGTAAAGACAGCGAATATGTACAACAGAAGCTCTATGCAAGGGTACTGAGGCTCTGTGATTCAACTCATGTTAAGCATACCGATCTTGCCAACAAGAAAAGTGAATATTTTCTCATCCAAAGCCTTCGTGAAATGGTCAGTAAGTTGGTAATCTGTGGGACCAAAATACATTTCTATGGTCCCATGCTCCACATGATGTTTCAGAAAATGGTAACTGATATCGATGTGCTTTGTTTTGGAGTATTGAACAGGGATGGCAGAGATCGCGATTGCACTGTTGGAATCACAGAGGATGGGGATTTTCTCAATGCCAATTCCATAGTCTCTAAGTTGGGTTCTCATCCACAGAACCTATGAACAACAACTAGCGGCATCAACGTATTTTGCTTCTGCAGTAAAGTTCGACACACAGCTCTGTTTCTTAGAAGTCCAACTTACTAGTTTGCCTCCAAGGAATTGACAACTCCCATAGGTACTCTTTATGTCTAGCTTGCATCCTCCATAATCTGAATCTGTATAAGCCACAAGATCAAAGCCATAGTTCTCTGGATACCAGAGCCCAAGATTCTTGGTCCCTTTTAAGTATCTAAAGATCCTCTTGAGATCATGAAGATGAGATTCTCTAGGGTTAGCTTGAAATCTTTTATAGAGGCATATGGTAAACATTATATCGGGTCTACTTGCAGTTAAGTACAACAGAGATCCTACCATACCTCTGTAGAGTTTACACTCCACAGATTTGCCCTCTAGGTCTGCATAAAGCTTAGATCCAGTGGCCATAGGGGTTTTCATTGGTGAATAGTCAAAGAGATTGTATTTTTCAAGTATGTTAGACACATATTTTGATTGGTTTTAGAAAATTCCCTCTTTGGTTTGTTTGACTTGAAATCCTAGGAAGAGGTGAGTTCTCCCATCATGCTCATCTCAAACTCACTGTTCATCAATGACTGAAACTTTTTACAATATGATTCATTTGTGGACCCAAAAATAATGTCGTCAATATAAATCTGTACAATTAGAATCTCACCTTTTCTCTTCTTATAAAATAAGGTAGTATCAGTTGTACCTCTTTCGAAACCATTAGCAAGAAGGAAGTTTGAAAGTCTGTCGTACCAGGCTCTAGGGGCTTGCTTGAGTCCGTACAGAGCCTTGTCCAAGAAATACACATAATTAGGGTACTTAGAGCTTTCAAACCCTGGTGGCTGCAGGACGTATACTTTTTCTTGAATCTGCCCATTAAGGAAAGATGACTTCACATCCATTTGGAACACCTTAAAACCTCTGTGAGCTGTGAAGGCAAGAAATATTCTTATTTCCTCGAGCCATGCCACAAGGGCAAAGGTTTCTTCATAGCCGATTCCTTCTTCTTGGCAGTATCCCTTGGCTACCAGTCTTGCTTTGTTCCAGATCACCTCAGCGTCCTCGTCCTTGTTGTTCCTAAAGACCCATTTGGTCCCTATTGCAGTTTTGCCTTTCAGCAGAGGCACTAGGGTCCATACTTCATTTCTTTCAAACTGAAGAAGCTCCTCTTACATGGATTCTACCCAGTTTGGGTATTCAAGAGCTTCAGATATCTTTTTAGGCTCGATAATACTCACAAATTTTGTATAGTAACAAAAGTTTGCAGTACTGGATCGAGTCTGCACTTTGTTAGAGGGGTCACCTATGATTTGGCTCTGTGGGTGACTTCTGGTCCATTTTGTCATGCGAGGTAGGTGATCATTGGAACCTTCTGAGATCATTTCTAGAGCATGTTCTATCTCTTGATGTTGATCACCCTCTGTTGGAGAGTAATAATCATTTGTACTTGCCACAGTGCTTGATTGATCATGGTGAGTTGATGGGATGAGCTCTGTGATGCCATGTTCAGAGTTCTCTGATTGTTCAGGTGCTGACCTTTCAGAGATATCTTGAAGATGATCATGATCTTGATTGAGCTTGGATCCTTGTTTAGTGTTGGCCTCTGAGTGCCCCCCCCCCTCGACGTTTACACCTACAAAAGTAGTAGAAGAGGGTGAAGTATTACTTGGACCAGTCAAGGAAGTACCTGTTTGGTCTTCAGAGGCTTAAGATCCAGAGGCTCTGTGGTCATCCTCAGAGGGTCCATCATCATTGAACATCTCTTCAAATAGATGATGAAGGTCATTTGCTCTAGATGAATCACCAGATTTTTCATCCTGTAATTTGAGTCCTGAGTTGATTTGCTCAGAAGTCATCTAAAAAGAGTCATCAAAAGAAACATTAATACTTTCAAGTATATGTTTTGATTTGAGCACATAGACTCTGTATGCCTTGGAGTTTGATGAGTAGCCAACGAATTTGGCTTCATCAACTTTAGGGCTGAATTTCTCTATTTGCTCTCTATCGCTCAACACGAAGCATCTGCAGCTGAAGACGTTAAAGTAATTTATATTTGTCTACCTCTGGTTGATCAGGTGGTAAGGGGTCTTTGCATGCCTCTTCACAATCAAAGATCGATTTTTGGTGAAACATGCAGTTGAAATGGCTTCTGCCCAAAAGGAAATCGGGAGTCCTCAGGCAGTGAGCATAGTTCTGGTGGCTTCCACTAGTGTTCTGTTCTTGCGTTCAACAACACCGTCTTGTTGTGGATTCCTTGCAGCAGAGAAGTTCTTTGAGATTCCCTCTGTCGTGAGATAGGCTTTGATGATTAAGTTCTTGAACTCTGTGCCATTGTCACTTCGAACTCTCTGAACCCTGTAATCATAAAGAACTTGTATTATCTTAAGGAGATTGATTAGTACCTCAGGAACATCTGATTTCTTTCGAACAAATTCCACCCATGTGTATCTAGAAAATTCATCTTTAAGTACAAGGATGTACTTCTTGCCACCTAGACTCTGCACAGATATAGGACCACGGAGGTCTACATGAAGCATTTACAAAGGTCTGGTGCAAGATATATCTGATTTGGTCTTATGGGCAGCCCTTTTGAGTTTACCCATTTCACATGCAGAGCATAGATGATCTCTGTCAAACTTAATACTTGGTAACCCTCTTACCAGGTCCAAATTCACAAGTTTGTCTAGAGAGTGAAAATTTAAGTGACAAAACCTGTTATGTCAGAGCCAAGCTTCCTCAGTCTTACTTGAGACCAGACAAAGCTTTTCATCTTTGTTGATCGACTTGAAATCCATGAGGTACAAGTCGCCTTGTCTTTTGGCTCGCAGAAGTTCTGTGGTTGTATCTTCTTTCAACAGAGAACAATATTGCTTTTTAAACATTACATCTAGTCCATTATCACAGAGTTGGCTAACACTTAGTAGGTTGTGCTTCAGGCCATCCACATAAGCCACTCTGTTGACATCGATGTCTCCATTGGCAATGAATCCATAGCCTTTGATTTGACCCTTCTTGTTGTCTCCGAAGGTCACATAACCACCTCCTTATTTTTCTTTGTAATCGGAGAGCAACCCTCTGTCGCCAGTTATGTGCCTTGAACACCCGAAGTCTAGGTACCAAATGGGCATATGCTGTTTCTTCTACGGACAGATCAAGAGGATTTAGGTACCCATTTCCAAATGGGTCCAGGTTTGTTAGGAGTCTTTAAAGATGCTTTAGCACCTTTGGTGTTTGTTTTATCCTCTTTAGCGGAGGTACCAGTTTGTCCTTTCTCACCCTTGAATTTGGCCTTCTTGGGCTTCGGGTGAGATATAAGACAGGAAGATCTTGAGAAATGTTGATTTAAAGCATGCATAAGATCAAAACATTTACAATGAGAGATTGCAGAAGCAAACTTCTTAAACATTTCATTAAATTTGTCAAAGGATGGTACATAACATTTTTTACAACCACCCATTTTAGATTTGGGTTTCTTTTCACAGAAAACTTTGTTTAATCTAGGTTGAGTTTTGTCAAAAACTCCTCTTGGATGGCTCTTTGATTGTTCTTTCCCTTGATGACCTCCCTTTCGAGCATTCACTGCCACAAAAGCATTAATTTTATCAAATTTGGTCCATTTTCCTTTCTGTTGCCAAGTGAGCTTTTATTGAAATGGTTTTATAGGTTTTGGAGCTTTGGAAACTTGAGAGGTCTTGCTCTTTTCACTATTTAATTTTTCGAGCTCAAGAGAAGTCTTTGCTTGCAGACACATGTCCAAAAAGTCAGGACAGATATTTTTGCCTGTAGTTCTCCTTTTAAGAGCGACTATTCTGTTAAGAATACCAAAGGGAAGCTCATTTTCCTCTGGACCACAGGGGACTATCTCAAGTTCCACAGAACTTGTCTCAATATTGACAAAGGAGGACTCAGACTCTGACTCGGAATCTGAGTCGAGAAAATCTCTTCGAATGAGAGTTTGACCTTCTCGAAGTTCTTTGATCTGTCCATTGGTAGTGTCCTTGGGAATATTTAGATCTTTTGAAATGCATGGGATCAACAAAGGAACATTTAGACAATTGAGAAGATCTTGCTCAAAGATTTCCCCTACTTTCAGAGACTACATCAGGATGACTAAGAAAGTGATTTTCATAGGTTTTTCTCAAGTTACTTTCCAAAAATCTTTTGAACAACTTTTCTTCCACAGAGGCCGGAACAAACTCTGGTGCATTAGAGGACAGTTCTTTTTCAGGAATCATCATGCATATAAAATCCATTTGAGTTTGTTTTATGGATGACCAAATTTAAAGACCCCAATCTGCTTTTGAGACAAATATTTCTTTGGAATAGATTTTCTCTTTGATGAGAGAGCAGATGGTAAATCATTGTTTTCTTACCATACATTTGCCATCTGCAAAGGTTTACTGAGATGTGGTCCTTTAGAGGTTATGCGCCTCTTGAATATGGATAATAGGTTTGGAAGACTTGGTTTTAGAAATTGTCCAGGGCAGAAGATGTTTTCTAAAGATTTGTTTCTTTTATTCCCAGTATAGGGGTCTATGTCATCGAACCCTATACCTCTTCTGCCAATCTGGGTATTAACTTTCTCATGAACTATCTAAGCATCCTGATATCTCTTAATCAGAAGATCTCTGTCGAGCAGATCTTCATGAAGTACTTCTCTTTCTTTTTGAAAAAGTTTTTAAAAGATATGGCATTTAGGCGATCACTCTCACTGTTCTTTAGCTCCTTAACCTTTTCTTTTAAAGCTTGATCAAGTTTGGAAACCTTCTCTTTTAAACCCTTATTTTCGATAATATGCTCAGAGACAAGAGATTTTCTTTCAAGATAAAGTTTGTCCTTCTCTTGAGTGAGAAGTTTTGTTTCTCTCTCAAAGAAGGTTAATTTCATTTCCAGCTATGAGCACGTGTTTTAGTAAGCAAGAAACTCGTTTTGTAATTTAAGAAGTTTGTTTTCAGAGTATGTATTAGATGAATCAGAAGTTGATACATCACTATCGCCGTCAGAGGTATGGACTTCAGCCATTTCACAGAAGAGCGCATTGTTGTCCCCTTCGTCAGAGGATTCATCGGTCACAAGGTTCACTTGTTCTGCCATCAGGGATTTTTTAGTGTAGTACTCTGCTTTCTTTTTATAGAAAGCAGCATCTCTGACAGGTTTCCCTTCGATGGCAGTTGACCTGCACACAGCTGCAAAGTGGCCTGGCTTCTCTCATTTGAAGCATCCTTCATTCTGTTGAGGGGCTTTGTCTGCACCTCTGTCATCCATCTTCTGTCCACTTCCTCTTTCGTCATGCCTCTGATCACCAAACTCTTCTCTCCCAAAATTTCTCACTATATCCTCTCCCTCTGTCGTCTCTCTCCTCTCTTCCTCTGTAGTCTGGCTTTTTCTTAAGACCCCTGTTGAATTGTCGGGTCATAAGAGCAAGCGTTTTGGCCAGAGCAGCCATATCGATTTTCGACTCTAAGCTTTCTTCACTTTCACTCTCTGCCACCAATACCTTCTTCTTCTTCTTCTTCTGAGCATCCTCTGTCACCTTCTCCTTTCCTTTGTCCTTTCCTTCTGTGGCACTTCCCACCAGTGCCAGAGCTCCACCGACAGGGGTTGCCAACTTTGAAATTCGGTTCTCTTGGCTAATTAATGTCCCAAAAAGTTCGGAGATAGACCAGACATCAAGATCTAGGGTTGCTTGCATGGACATAATCAGATGGATCCATTCATCATTGAGGCTCTGAAGAAATCTAACCTTGTTCTCCTCATAGGTTCTGTGGATGTCATACCTCTTGCATTTGTTGATTAACGAGTTGTATCTGTTGTAAGTGCTCTGAATGGATTCTTTTGGTAGAGTTTTAAAAGCAAAATATTCGTTAAAGCTATGTTGTTCTTTAGGGTTTTGGCACCACCCTCGAGCTATTTTTCAAACTCCAACCACAGATCCTTTGATGTTTCACAGGAGTCAAGGGACTGAAAGATGTCATTTGGAATGGTGATTGTGAGTAGCCTTTTGGATTTCTTTGCAATTTCATGCAGAGCACTCTCTTGCTCAGTCCACTCATTGATAGGTTTAGGATGCTGGTATTCAGGTATTTCTGGAGTGTTTGCATTAGCAGGAACACGAGGGACAGTGGTCATTGGAATGTAAGGAGGATTATGAAGAAACTCGACCTGTCCAGGATCCACACTTTCAAGAAAGTGCACCATCCTGATTTTCCACTGAGGATATTCATCCCTCAGTAGAGTAGGAGGTTTTGATTGAGATCCTGCACTGAAATAATTGATTGTGTTCGCCATTTTCAGATGGAGAGAGTAGAACAGAAAAACAGTGTATGAGATGAACTTTAGAAAGGAACAAGAATGTGCTCAACGTTGATGAATATTTGTGTTAGAACATATTTTATGTTCTATTTAGAAGTTTTATAAAGTAATCTACAATGTGTATTGGGCCTTGTATTGTGTTTGGGCTTATAGTGTTTACAAGGGACTTGGGGTATAAATAGGGATCATGTAGTATTGTTTTAGGTTAACTTGTAACCCTTTCATTTGTGTAATTCCAATCCTTCACAGTGTAGCCACACACAGTGTTCTTGCTCTCTTAGTGTAGATTTTATTGCTTTCAATAATCTACTGATTTCTACCTTTAATCTCTTGTTCATATCTAAATCAAACCAATCATTATCTCAATTGCACTAACAATTGGTATCAGAGCTTAACATAAATCATTTTTTCTCCACGATCTGAGATCTGATTGTGTTTGAATGGAACAGTCCTGTGAAAATCGATTTCTGTGATTTTTTGTGAAATTGATTGTTCTTTGTTGTTTAATTGATTCAATAGATATTTTTTATCATTATCGAATCAATAGCTAGTATCAAGTTCATTCCAGAAATCAGATCTGTCGATTTCTGAGTTATATTGTTCGAAAACAGATGTTACTGTGGTTGAATCGTTTTGGTGCTTAGATTCAAAATTAGTCAAAAAGATCAACTACAAATGTGCTTATTCGTTGTTTTCGAACCTGTGGATAAAATATCAGCTCAGAAATCGAAGTATTGAAGGATTGATTGAAGATTTTCAGAAAATAAGTTTGAGATTCATATTTTTGCAAGATTCGTGAAGAACTCGCAGAAAGTGAAGGATTCGCAGAAAGGAGGATTCGTAAAACATTTTGACACAACAAATTTTCACAAGGGAGGAATTCGCAAGTGGCTATATTGCGAAAGTCGAAATATTCGCAGGTCACTATGCTTATGTTGTGTGTGGATTCTTAAGAATTCACAGGCCATTAATGGTTTCCATGTTTGAAAAATGTTCTAAGTATAAGTTTCGCAAATGAGAGAGTTGCGAGAAGTGAAGAATTCGCAGGATAGTGTGTTGCGAATTCTGAAGGTTTCGTGAATATAAGGACTGCGAAATGCGAGGATTCGCGAATATGAGGCTTGCGAAAGTTGAGGTTTCACAATGCAAGCCTCTGCGTATTGTGCTTTAATCTTAATGCATCTTGCGAATTGTACTTACATGTCTATAAGGATCTGCGAATTTTGATGGTTTGCGAAAGTTTTGATGATTTTTGAGAATTCTGACTGTTCTGAACCCTATTTCATACAAGTTTGCCCTGTTCCTGTGCTTTTTACGCTGAATGCATATGTGACACCTGGTTGATCACATATCCTTAGCAACTGATCTATATTTCACGAGTGCTCATGATCTGCAAAGATTTTTAGATTCAGTATTTGATCATATGGACTCTGCTTGGATTGAGTTAGCTGCCTGAGCATCTGCAATCATCAGTCTGGAATGCTTCTTCAGTTGTTAGACCGTTGAGAGTACTTTATCATTCTTCTGACTTGATCACTCAGTAGTGTGAGCGACTGCAATCACTGTTCTACACTTTGATTGTGCTTCAGAATCCTGAGAGTTGATAATCATCCAACTGATTTGTGAAGAAAGGAGTTCCGGGTTTGATGACTCAGTATTCTGGAAACCAGTCAAAAAATGAGTACTTTTCATCAGTTGTTGAACATTGCTTGCCTTCTAACCCTTGCCTTGTAGTGTTGCTACCAAATGCTACCCCCCGTATGCTTATCAGATGAAGTTCTTAAGCTGAATTCTTACATCAACTCATGCTTAACAAACAGATCAGATGTTATATACTGAAGATGCACTTGGGTGTCACTCCATAATCCACACATATCATTCTTGTGGGCGTTAAGGAATGTGCACTCAGTCGAGGTTATTGTCTACATTAGATCTGATATTTCAGTTGATACTTCGAGGGTAAGAGCTACATTCTAGGGGGAGCTTAAGGATGCCTTGAAGTTTATGCAGCACTATGTGTTATAAAGAAATCAAGGTGGAGAGGAGCTGAAGCTGGAGTTGATTAGAAAAATGATTACTTTACAAAACTTAGGGGGAGAATGTTAGAACATATTTTATGTTCTTATTAGAAGTTTTATAATGTAATCTACAATGTGTATTGGGCCTTGTATTGGGTTTGGGCTTATAGTATTTACAAGGTACTTGGGGTATAAATAGGGATCAAGTAGTATTGTTTTAGGTTAACTTGTAACCCTTTCATTTGTGTAATTCCAATCCTTCACAATGTAGCCGCACACAGTGTTGTTGCTCTCTTAGTGTCGATTTTATTGCTTTCAATAGTCTACTGATTTCTACCCTTAATCTCTTGTTCATCTCTAAATCAAACCAATCATGATCTCAATTGGACTAACAATTTGGTAGTAGAAAGTTAACAACCAACAAATAAGCTTTGAATATGTCTTTAGCGGTTCAAACACACTTGCCTTTGAATCTATGTCAAACAAGTTGAAATAGTTTCAGAAAACAGAGTATGTTTATGAATGAAGTTCAAAGTAAAGAAAAGACTCAAACTACTACCTAGAACACAGGAATCAAGTATAGAACATGATCCTTTGATATTAAGAATCAAAGTCCGCTCTGATACCAATTGTTGATCCCAATATATGATGTTCTCAACTTGATAGACTTTTCACTACACATAGATAATAAATAAGAGTGTGGAAGCGTTATAGTATGTAGAGAAAGTAGAACATGCAAGGTAGTAGACAGACTAATAAACAATGAACAGAAACGTAAAATGAAACAAGATAATTACTGAAGAAACTGTTTCATTGAATTGCTCCAGAACACCAAGAACATGCACTGGTATGTGTAAATATGCTCAGGGAAAATACAATCTTTTTCTCAGAATAGTGTGTGCTCACATGCTAAAACCAAAGGTGGTGCAACTATAATATACAAGGAGGAAGCACCCCGTAGTACAAGACAAAGGCTGACATTCCATAAATGGAATGCCACCTGGAAAGGTAAACAATCGTGCGCCGCGGAAATGATCTGGAGAATTCTCGTACAGCAGGTTTCACGTGTTCTGCACGTGACCTTGTCTTGAACTGTAGCCATGAAATCTTTGAACTTTAGTCTCCAGGGGATAGCCATGACAGAGGCTCTGTGAGTGATCATAGAGGCTCTGTGAGTGATCATAGAGGCTCTGTGATCTGAAAGTCCTTCAGGTTACGAGTCCTCTGGCAGAAAGTCGACTGAGTCTTCTTAGCTTGTGGATTCTGTGGTTGAGCTTGGTCGTTCTGAGTAATCTTCAGCAGTTCCTATACTTAGCCTATTTTTCAATACTTCTATACAAGTGAGTTGGAGCTAACAGTTTTGATGATTCTGATTTCTCATAAATCATCAAAAAGGGGGAGATATTTCAAAATTTTCAAAGTCAGATTTATGATTGATCTTATCAAAAAGAAGGAAAAATTTTCGAAGATCAATTTCAGAAGATTTCAAAGTCAAATTGTCAAAGAAAGTTGTTTGTTGAAGAAAGTTCAAGTTCAAAGCAAGTGTGAAGAGAATTTCAAAGAGAGAGATTCTCAAAGATTTGAAGTTGTCAGAGATTCTGTTCTGAATATTTTTCTACTTGAAGAAGACCTGAAGATTCGTGTCAAAAAATATTTAATCTTGAATCCAAAGGGGGAGATTGTTGAGTCTAATATTGTATTCAAGATTAAAAGGTCAAAGTTGTAATTTGTACAAAGTTGTAATTGATTGTCAAAGTCAATGTAAGTGTCAAAAGTGCAAAAGTCAACAAAAGTCAAAGTTGATAAAAGTCTTGTATAAGTCAAGGTAGTTTACTTACTTGTAATTAGAAGTATATTAGGTAACTTTATTGTTAAGCATTAGGTGATGAAACTTTGATATTGTCATATATCTTTGAGAGAGTTTCTAGAGAGAGAAACATGTTGTAGAGAGATAAACATTCAAGATCTATGAAATAAAGTCGGATTTCTGATTGAAATCTTGTTTGTATGGACAATTCAAAAGTTATAAAGAGCATGTCGTTTTGAAATTGCTTTCTTAAAATAATGTGGGTAGTCATACCCAATACCCTAGTTATCTTTAAAAGACTTAAATTCCTTAGGTTTGTTTAAAGGAATGGTTTGGTTAGTTTGGCCTCTTGCGTAAAGCTTTTCTTCCAAACAATTTATCTTTTTCAGCAAAGTTTTGTTTTCAAATCTCAACTCTTTATATTTAACAACAAACTCTTGCTTCTCAAGTTCACACAAATTGAACTTGGAATTTGCTTCAGATACTTCATTTTCAAGAAAAATCTTTTGTTTTTCAAAATTGTTGACGTCGTTGTTCAAAGAATCAATCAACATTTTCTTTCCAGCAATATCTTTGTTGAGATCAAATATTGTTTAACGCTTTTTCGCAACAACTCCTTTTTTATTTTTAAGTTTAGATTGTAGATCTTGAAGCTCTACCATCATGGGTTCCATTTTCTTAATAATATCAGATTCAGAAAGATCATTTACCCCTTCAGATGTGTCATCATCGGATTCATCATATGTAACTTTTTTTCCCATCATACACATGCTAGCTACCTAATCTCTTTCTCCTTCTGAATATGTGAGATCAAGTCGATGATCATCTTCCGCCATCAGTGCTTTCCTTGCTTCTTTCTGTTTTGCCAACAACACTTTATTCTTGTAGTAATCGGAGTTCTACACATGAGGCTTTTGGAAGTCTTTGGCAAAGTGCCCAATCTTGCCGCAGTTATAGCATTTCACCGGCTCTTCAATATTTTTCTGCTCATAGTTGTTCACATACCTCTTCTCTTCAGATTTTCTTTCCTCATACTTCTTTCCATCATATCTCTTTCCTTCAACCCTTTCCTTGTGCTCATAATTCCTTGATCTAGACGAGTATCGTTGACTGTTTGACCCTGGTTTCTTGTAGAACTTTTCTAGTAAGCTCGGGTCAAAAGAATCAAGGCTTGCTTCAAGCTCTCACCATCATCTGAATCTGAATCTGCACTCTCACTGTCATCAGAATCTAAAACTATAACATTCTTCTTCTTTTTGTCATTCTTCTCCTTCTTTTCAACTACCAAGGCTACCGGATTAGCAACCGGTTTCTCAGATTTTTCTTCTCTTCTCTCATTTCCTCAACCTCCTCCTCATTCTGCCTGAGGGTTTCATAAGCTTCATGTAAAGGAATGTCATTCAAATCCTTTAACTGCTTCATCTGACGAGTATGTTTCTTCCATTCTGGTTGCAAGATACTCAAAAACTTGATATTGTTCTCAATTTTCTTTTTCTTAACTTTATTCTTCGCCATCTCATTGAGTAAAGACACAAACTTATCATATGTATCATCCAGGCTTTCTCCATCTTTGGCTTTGAATTCCTCGTAGCTGTTAATACAATTTGCCACTTTCATCTGGTTCCCTATCTGGAATCCCATCATCATCTTTTCCAGTTGATCCCACATCATCTTTGTTGTAGCTTTGTAGCTATCTTAATGTATATCTCATTCATAATATTTCGTAGAAGTAGGGATCGTGCTTGGTTATTAGCCTTTTACCTCTTTTTCTGCTCAGTTGTGTAGTTGGAAATATCAACAATTATCTTCTTAGTCTTGAGTTCTCTTGGTTTAGTACCATCACCACTATCAGAAGAGTCATCATCATCAGGAACTACTGCAGTAACTGGCTTCATTACACCCTCATCAATTGACTGTTTGATGTATTCCCCGTTGTCGTGTCGGTCAATAAAATCTAGGAATCTATCTTTCCACTGCTCATACTCACCTTTATTTGAAGATGGTAATTAGATGCATCATATTGAACTTCTATGGAAGAAGGCTGATCATTCATGCTTTCCACAGGAGTAGATTGTTCTGCTTGAGTTGAAGTGGAAACCTCTGTTGAGCCTTGGTTTGAGTTCTATGATTGCTCTGGTGTTGATTCATCTGATATAATTGGAAGATGATATGCGACTTGATTGATCGTTGGGCCTTGAATGTCATTGACCTCTGCTTGCTCCCCCTCGACGGTTGTCCCTACAATAGTAGTTGAAGAGGGTGAAGTAACATTAGGACCGGTTAGGAATGTACCTGTTTAGTCCGCAGAGGGTTCGGCTTCAGAGGCTCTGTGATCATCTCCTGAGGGATCATCATCATTGAACATTTATTCGAATAAATGATGTAACTCATTTGCTCGAGTAGATGATTCACCAGAGTCTTGCAATTGAAGATTGAGTTATGAGCTGATTTGCTCAAAAGTCACTTGATAAGAGTTATCAATGGAAACATTAATACTTTCAAATATTAGTTTTGATTTTAGCACATAGACTCTGTAGGCCTTAGAGGTCGATGAATAACCAATGAAATTGGCTTCTTCAGCTTTGCGATCAAACTTTCCAATTTGTTCTCTGTCGTTCAGAACAAAGCATCTGCAGCCAAAACATGAAAGTACTTTATGTTAGGCTTCCTCTGGTTTATAAGGTGGTATAGGGTCTTTGAGTGCCTCTTCACAATCAGAGATCTATTTTGAGTGAAGCATACAGTAGACATTGCTTCTGCCGAAAAAGAAGTTGATAACCCTAAAGCAATGAGCATAGTTCTGGCAGCCTTTACAAGTGTTCTGTTCTTGCGTTCAACAACACCATTTTGTTGTGGAGTCCTTGCGGAAGAGAAGTTCTGTGATATTGCTTCTTCTGAAAGTTAGGCCTCTATAGTGTAGTTCTTGAACTCTGCCATTATTACTTCTCAGCTTCTGGATCTTGTTGTCATAAAAAAACTTGTATTCTCTTCGTAAGATTCATTAGTACTAAAGGAACATCAAAATTCTTTCAGACAAATTTAACCCAAGTATATCGAGAGAACTCATCTATAAGCACAAGTATGTAGTTCTTGCCACCTAGATTCTGTTCTGAAATTAGACCGTAGAGGTCTACATGAAGCATATACAGAGGTTTGGTACAAGATACATCTGACTTGGATTTGTAGGAAGCTCTTTTGAGTTTACCCATTTCACAATCAGAGCATAGATGATCTCTGTCAAACTTTAAGTTGGTCAAACCACTTACCAAATTTAATTTAACAAGATTGTCAAGAGTGTGAAAATTTAGATGACAGAACCTGTTATGCTAGAGCCAAGCCTCTTCCTTCTTACTTGATACCAAATAAAGCTTTTCTTCTCTGTTGGTAGCTTTGAAGTTCGTGAGGTATAGATCACCTCTTCTATTGGCACACATAATCTTTGTGCTTGTTCCAGAACTTAGTAGAGAGCAGTATTGTTGTTTGAACATAACATCAAAGCCATTGTCGCAAAGTTGGGTAACACTGAGTAGGTTGTGTTTAAAGCCATCCACATATGCAACTCTGCATACATCGATGTCGTCTTTGGCAATGACTCCATAGCCTTTGATTTGCCCCTTTTTGTTATTTCCAAAGGTCACAGAACCTCCTCCAGAATTTTCTGGATATGAGGAGAGCAAACTTTTGTCTCCAGTCATGTTCCTAGAGCACTCGGAGTCTAGGTACCATATAGGCACATGCTGCTTCTTTTGCAAACAGATCAAGAAGATTTAGGTACCCATTTCCAAATGGGTCCATTTTTTTTATGGGTCTTTAAGGTTGCCTTAGCATCCTTAGGTTTGGTTTTACCTTCTTTGACAAAAGAACCATTTTGGTTCTTCTCACCCTTGAATTTTACATTCTTGGATTTGGGTTGAGAGAGGAAGCAGTGAGGTCTCGAGAAATGTTGATTCAAAGTATACATGAGATGAAAGCATTTACAGTAAGAGACATCAGAAGCAAGTTTCTTGAACTTTTCATTTAAATCATCAAAAGTGGGTACAGAGCACTTGTTTTTACAATCTTTCCTAGCATTGGACTTCTTTTTACAAAAATACCAATCTAGGGTAGAATGATTTTTCTCAAAAGTCCTTCTCGGATGGCTCTTTGGTTGTACCCTTCCTTTGTGGAATCCTTCCTTTGGATTCACTGCAACAGAAGTAAAAGACTTGTCATTTTCAATACATTTATGCTTTTGTTTCCATGTGAATTTCTCTTGAAATGGTTTTGAAGGTCTTGGAGTTTTGGGCTTCTGAGGTGACAACTTCTTTTGTTTATTTAACTTTTCAAGCTTAAGAGAAGTCTTGGCTTGTAGACCCATGTCAAGGAAATTAGGGCAAATAGGAATCCTTTAAGAGCTCCTTTTGGGAGAGATCATTCTGTTAGGAATGCCAGAGGGCAATTTAGGTACCTCTAGAGTGCAAGGAACTATTTCCAGCTCGGTAGAGCTAGTCTCTATATCGACAGAGGATGATTCATTTTTAGACTCGGAGTCAGAATCAAGGAAGTCTCTATGACAAAGGGCCTGATCTTCTGGACATGTACTACACCTTCCATCATCATTTTCCCCTTGGATATTTAGATTTTTCTAGACAGATGACGTTCTCTTTCAGAGATTTATTTTCTTTGACATGATCAGCCATAAGAGTTGTTTTTTCAAGATATAATTTGTCCTTTTCCTGAGTAAGAAGTCTAGATTCTCGCTCATAGAAGGCAAGTTTCTTTTCAATGTTTGAGCATGTATTTTTAAAAGCAAGAAATTCTTCTGTTAGTTTAAGCAATTTACATTCTGAGTCATTAGTGTCAGAGGTAGATGTGGATACCTCACTATTTGCAGTTTGGAGACCCAATGGCAGCTTTCTAAATCAACCAGGTGAAGCCATAATGATCAAATTGTCAGGGTCTTAAATATCAATTGAGAATCATGGAATGTGTGATCATAATTTACATGGAATTTCTGGTTTTCTAGAAGCTCACTTAGCTGTTGATTTTGAATTAATTTTGGTGGACAGATTCAAACAGATATCAAAGTCCATGTGCATAGTTCGGACATATTCGAAATGTAAAGAGTTAGATTAGTGTTGGAAATTCGAAATGCATCATGCAGAAGGTTATATGAAAGATTCGGTTTGTGCAAATTGATCAAGATTTTGAAGTGTGTAGGTCTGTAACATATTGTTATGTACACCTCAATTCAAATGATTTGTTGTTGTTCGACTTTTATATTTAATGCAGATCAAGTGCCAAGAAACAGAAGTTGTTATGGTCGTCTAGATCATTAAAGTGCCAATGGACTGTCTAATGGAAGGCCTACCTCCTGCAATTTCCTCATGAATTTGACTTAAGTCATTTTAAGGAACCCTTTCATTTTGTTTCTATACATGAGGCCATGGAACAATAAACATTATCATTTGCTAAAGCAGTTAGTAGCTGTCCAAACAAAGCTTGTTGTTGTCCAAATAGAAAGTTGTTGCTGTGAATTGGATTAAAGTGAGATGGAAACCAATCAGAAAAAGGAAGGAGGTTACTGTGCCGCTGTCCAGATTTATAAAATTTATAATTTGTGTTCATTCATGAAAATGTATAAACCCAGTTTCAAGACACAAACATTCAAGATTTGACAATTATGAATGATGTCTAGAGAGAGATTAGAGAGAAAAACCACAAGTCGTATGTATATTGATATGAAAGTTACAATGCTTGACTATCTTGGTTGCTTACAACTCTCACAACACAATGACTATTTATATGCGTGACAAACTCTCACAAACTTACAACCTTTACAAACACTCATAAAACTAAACACTTATACTACTAAGGTTGACTTTGATGACTTTACTGACTTTGACTTTTCACATTAAATCTTGGAGACAATAAAATACACTAACAATCTCCCCCTTTGTATTCAAGATTTAATAAAAATTTGACAATCGTCTTTAGCGCTTGATTCTTCAAAATTTTGACTCTGACGGCTTTAAACTTTGAAGCTCTGACAATCTTTAAACTCTGCTGCTTTTGAAGAATCTTGAAAAGTCTTTCACAAAGTCTTTGAACAATCATCAAGTCTTGAACAAAACTTTAAATTCTTGAAACTTTGATCTTTACGGCTTTGAACTTTGAACTATGAGGAATCGTTCAATGCTTGTATCTTCATCTCTTTGGTCAATGAATTGTCTGTCTTTGAACAACGCATCATCTCTAATCATCTCGGAACATCTTTATCAAGTTATCTCGAACTTCTTGACTTTGACCAATCTTCTGTCTTTGGAAATTGAAACTTTCAAAATATCTCCCCCTTTTTGATGATTGTGAGCATCATGGCCATCAAAATTCTTTTCAATTTCATCACCGTCTTGGAATAATAATCTCCCCCTTTGTGAAAAACTAACAATCTCCGCTCTTTGATCTGAGTATCCGTCAATTCATGAGTGTATACCCGAATCTTTTCAAGTTCAGATATAATGAACTTTATAACCCTGATTCAATGGATGAAATAGTTAGAATTTCTTGTAAGTAGCATGGAGCCACTTTGTACAACGTATGTACATTGGAAAGGAGTTTTTGTGATGTTCACTCCCCAGGGCTTCCATTCAATCATCGAAAAACCACAAAGAAATTTTCTATGAATGTTATGACAAGAAAACATATTCCTTGTGTGTACGTGCAAGTGTAAGAAATGATTGAAGCTACTTAAGCTTGAACAGGCTCAAATTGTGTAAACTATTGAGACAACAAAAGTTTTACACGGACTCAATGTGCATGAAAGAGGTGCGAAGGTGGGGAAAACTTCCTTCTTTTTCAATATCTAAATCTTCCGAGTGAAGACCAGATAGTAGATATGTTGTGTCCCCATGAAAATTAAACATTTCTTTTTAGGGAAAGAAACGAGTGGTTGGTGGGGTTAATGTAAGAGTTGGCATGGGCTCACTGCCTTTTCAATGATGGTCACCAAAGAATGTGAACCAATTAGTATATGTGGTTGCCCGGCTCAGAAAGTAGTTGGTACAAAGTTCTGATATTCTTTTGACTCTGTTCTCACACCCTCTTTCTTTTGAACATTTAAGATCACTTATAACCATACTCTCATTTCCATTTTACCGCTCAACACAATGAGAAAAACTCAACCGGATGAGTTATCTCCCCCACTCTTTGATTTTTACCCCTCACCCCTCAATCACTATAGAATAACTTCCGTGGTAGGAAACACTAGCTAACGTGAATCCATGGAAGTTCTGATTAAGCTCTCACACTAATCCCATGTAATTTGTCCTATAAAGAATGGTTGCTCAACAATTTATCTTGAACAGTTAAGAACAAATATGATAACATTGTCAAAATGGATGCTCATTAAAAATATGAATGAATTTTGAGCATTTGAACAATGGAGATCTCTCAAAACAAGGAAATTGAATGAATGAAATGAAATCAAGAGAATTGTTTTGAGAATCTAATAATGTATCAATCAGATCAAATATCATAAGATATGAACGTGAAAAGGTTGGGGTATAAAAGAACTTGATAGTTTGTTTATATGAACGAATATAAACAATTTAGCAATGAACGCTTAAAGATTGAAATGATGATTTATGCTCAACAATCAGTGAATTACAAACCACGGTATTACCATCGATTTTTTTTTCTTTATGAGGCATGGTAATAACAAAATCAATATGAAGTATTGAACTGGTGTGTATGATATACTTGACAGTATATAGACAAGATAATACACAAGTATTGATCTTTGGAAACACACGGTCAGTTAAACATTAACGTTCAATTATGAAAAACATTTAAAATCACACTTCTTAATTCTTGAAATCTTTTGAGAATAGAGAAGTGGTTTGAACATTTAAGAAAACATTTATCATGCTTGAAAGTTGTTCTTCTTTCAAACAATCAGAGATCTAGATCAGAAGATACTTACATTTAAGCTCCCCCTCAAATCATGATAAAATGATTTACATTCTGATAAGCTCCCCCTAGATATTTGCATAATATCCTTATCCTTAAACATTGAAGACTGAGTCCTAAATTGATGTGTTTAGAAGTCATATTCCTTTAACATTTAAGACCGGGTCCTGATCTGTTGTAATCAGAAACCACAATTCTTGACATTGAAGTGCGGGTCTTGAACTGTGTTATTCAAGAGCCTACATCTTGCTCCCCCTTAAACCTTGGGTGCCTGCAACACAGATTTAGCTTTTGGTACCCACTGGTATTTGGGTCCTAATGTGTTAGTTGTAGTTCTTTTGGGGGTTACATAATATGAATCATACCAGTAATGGACACAATTATTACTTACAAAGTCATTTGTTCCACAATAACAACAACTAATCTTCTTTTGACCAATCCTGATCAACTGATTAGTAGAGTAAAACATATTAGGTTTACCAAAAGATTTACCTTTGTGTGCACTGTTCTTTTTGGCATTGGATGTGGATGCAGATGCTTTGTCATTATTCTTCTCTTTAGGATAGACCTTCACTCTCCAGACCATTTGTTCTTTCTTTGAATGCTTTCCAAGAGATTTGACATAGAAACTCGCTGGACTATTAACAGATTTGTCATAGAATAGATTAGATGGACGAATCTGATTTGATTTGACATTGTTTGGTTTGACACTTTTCTTTTTGAAAACATTTTTCTCATGAATAGAACTTGAAGCAGTTTTGAAAAAACAAATTGATTATGTTGAATTGTCAAGAGGTGATTGATTAATCACATCAGCAGATACTTTATCTGAAAATTCAACATTTGCAGCTTCCAAATTCTTTATCTTTTCGGATAAAATGTTTCTTTCAGCAGTAAGTGAGTCAAACTGTTGTTTCAAATCAGATCTTGCCATCTGTTCTTTCTGAATGTCTGAGGATAGAAAAATTATCTTGGATGTAAGCTTAGATATTTCAGATTCAAAGATTGACGTTCTTGCTCAAAATCTTTTTCCAAGTTCTTGTTTTTCTCAGATATTTCTTTGAAAATCCCAGTATTTCTTTTCTCAACATTTTTTTTTCCATCTCAAAAGACTTTTTCATTTCTTGAAATGATTTTCTTTCTTTTTCAAGTAAGTCTTGCAATGTAGAAATATGTTTGGGAAGTTCAATTACTTTATCCTCAAGAACATTTCTCGCATTTGCAAAAGTATCTCTTTCAGTAATAACAATCTTTTCAAACTCTGATACTTTCTTGGAGAGTTTAATACATCTTAGCTCAAGATCCTTTTTCTCTTGGATAGCTTTCTTAGAAAAGTCATAAAGCTTTTGAGTTGAATCTTTCTCCAGACTTGTTTTGTCTTTATCTACTTGAAGACTTTTCATCTGTTTAGCATTATTTGTCTCCAAAGCAGATATCTTTTCTTCAAAAGCCTTAAACTTTTGTTGAAGCTTAACTGATTTAGCTTGCAGTTCTGATGATTTTTGTTCAGATGTCTTCAATTGTCTTTGAAGGTTCATTATCTTTCTCTCTTTCAGCTTTATTTCTTTTTCACATGTCTCAATAATACTTTCTTTTAAAGCAATATTTTTCTCCTTCTCTTTGATTTCTTTCTCTCTTGCTCTGATGATACCTGCAAAATCAAATTTAGCATTATTAGCACATTTTACACAATCAGGAGTTTTATCAGAATTTGACAGTTTAGATTTAAATTCCAGAATCTGTTTAGAAGAAGTGAATTCTGATTTTTCAGTTTATCCCGTTCAGTTTCTATTGCCAGTATCTCAGGCATGTACATGATAGCACAGTCTCTCCCTGATAAAATTGTAGACATCTTGAATAGAAAATGAGCTTGAAATGATCGTTCCCAAACAATTCAGAAAAGTTGACTGAAAGTCAAACTCAGATCACCACTTGAAAAACAATCTCAGAAAAATTCGATCTTCAGAACTGGCAAACCACAAGAACTCGCAGACCAATAGAATTCGCAAAGCACTGTTCACACCACTTCTCGCTAACAGTTATGTGCGCGTTTGTAGAACTCGCACGCTATTACTTACGCGTTTTAAAGAACTCGCATGCCTAGATGTGCACGTTTCTCGAAACTCGCATACATCAACGTGCGTATTTTATCTTCTCGCAAGTTAGGATGTGCGCGTTTTGGTTCCTTTGCGCGTTTGATTCCTTTGCGCGTTCTATACTTAGAAAATTTTCAAAATATTACTTTGCGTGTTTCAAAATTCTTCATTCATAATTTTCAAATCTTAAATGTTTGTGTCTTGAAACTAGGTTTATAAATTTTCAATACAGATTTTGAATGCCAATCTGTTATGTTCAAGAATTTCCAGATTATGAAATTTCGAAGATGTGCAGTCCAGAGATACGTAGAGCTTAACCAGAGATGTTGTCCAGAGGCTTTGGACACATAACCAGAGGCTCTGATAGAGAGAGTTCTGTCTAGAGTTCTCGAATTTTGTAATGGAACCGTACCACATCCCGCTTGATATTGAACGCCCATCTTACACCAATCTAAATCGTTTGGTTTCTCAGATTTTAAAGCATGTTGTTGTGTTCAATGAGTTCAACCAAATTTGTGCAGATAGCGAATGTAAATCTGTTGTGTACAAGTATCTGCCGGAGTTGCAGATTCTTGTTTGTCATGTACAAATCAACTTGAGCAATTGCATTTGAATTGTGCAGAATGATGATAAACTTAATATTGTGGTTGCTGTTGTCGTGTCCATAAGTTATCCAAACATAAAGTGTGATACAGAGCACTGTAGAAACCACAGAGGTTGCATCAAAACCTCTGTTGTCATGCACAGAACCTCTGTGCATACACAGAAGATCAAAGGAGCAGAAAGTTCACATCAGAGGATTTGTGCAGAGACTCTGTAAGGCTGTAGAAATAAAGATCTACAGAGCCTCTGAGGTTGTCCAGATGTACACGTGCAGAAGTAAAATTCAGAGATGCTCTTAAGTTGTCTACAGAGCCTCTATAGACCAAAAGATCTGAAGAGTAGCGACCAGAAGGGAGGACTAGTGGTGGACCTAAACACGAACATCAGTGGTTGATGGTCCAGAGGTCGCAATGAACCAAGAGCCCAAAGCCCGAATTTTTCAAATTTTCTGACAGCATTACGTTGTTTCAGAAACACACGCATAACTTTTTACTCGAAGCTCCAAATGACGTGAGTCCAGTTGCATTGAAATTCTAAAACACAGATGTATGACTTTGATATTTGAGTTTTCTTAAATTCTATGAGCTGATATGCCAGAATCAGCGTCAATGTCTGCGTTAGGGTGTTGGACCGAAACCATTGCATTTCACTCATGCTCTTTCCGCTTTCAAGAACGGTGTTCTCTGGATGGTTCTTCATGGTTTCAAGATAAAAATGTGACACGTTGATTTTCACTCCCTCCAATGTTATTTAAGTTTAAGGCTCAGTAATGAATGCTTACTCAACGGGATCTTAAGGGTCAAATTTTCTATTTTGATGACCGTTCTGCGCAACTAAGGGAAAACTTGCACAACTCATTCATTTTTCATCCAAAATGGATGAATCAAAGCTCGTCGGAAACCTAGGAGGCTGGAGTTCAATGTGTATGCCTTATGTTTTCTCTCAATCAGGCTCCTTGATAGTCAAAAACAATGGTGAAGTTGAGACATGAAAGCTGGACAAAATGAGGAAATTTGTCTAAGTCTTTCAAGAAGATGGGCCTACATTTGAGGGGGAGCTTGTGATGCTTTGAAGACTTGAATAATCGCACACCAAAGCTTCTAAAGAAAGAAAGTGGGAGACTATATGATGATTCTTTCTTTATAAAACATTAGGGGGCGATTGTTAGCTTAAATTAGCCCCCAATATAATTGAATGTTTTATAAATAAAATTGTATTTGGGCTTCGTAATTAGTTGTATGGGCTTGAGCCTTTTCTTTGTAAATGGGCCTTATTTATTGGTACCCATGGCTCACTTTTCTCATTAGGTTTTTGGAGAGAATACACAATTTACACACATAGACTAAATTCTTATGAGAGTCATCTTCATGTTTAGTGTGGTATGTTCTTCCCAATATCCCCTCCATTGTTAATCAATCTAAGCATATAAGATGTGATTTTGATGAATATTGTTCTTCATTTCTATCTTATATCTTCTTTTATAAGTAGTTCTTCTTTTGTTTGCCTAAATGGGATCTAACAGCTATAAAGCTACAGGTAAACAAATATGAGGAGAAGAAAGCTGATGAACAGTCAAATGTTATAACTGTGGAAAGCTGGGTCATTTTGCCAAAGATTGTCGGAAGCCTAAAGTTCGGAATTGAGACTACTACAAGAACAAAATGCTCCTAGCAAAGCAGAAGGGCAAGGCAAAGCTTTGATGGCCGAGGATGACCATTGGCTGGATGTCACTGACTCTGAAAGTGAAAAGGAGGAGTATGCCCATATGTGCTTGATGGGGAAGAAGGTAGCTGAGGTGGATTCTGATGATGAGGCTTCTAATGAGGTAAATGATATGACTGAATCTAATTTTCTTAACCAAATGAAATCCATGATGGTTAAACTTCAGGATCTGCAGTCTAAACTTAAATGTGAAAAAGGTGTCATTGAAAAGAAAATTCAAACAGTACTGAAACTTAACAAAGACATTGTTGAGAAGACCGTATTGATTGAATCATTAAATAAAAACATTGATACCTTTGGTAAACAAAAGACTGCAATTCAAAGTCAATTATCTGAAACATCTTCTAAATCTAAAATGTGTGAACGTAAGATGAAAGAGGTTGTTAAGAAATGTTTATCTTTAAAATCAGAAAATAAAACCTTGGATGAAAAGGTCAATGGTTTGGAGGAAAAGTTGTATACTAGAGGTCAGACCTATCAAAACATTCATCTTAACAAACCAATAGAGTTCAAATTTTTCAATGAATTTTTGGGGTATTGGTTACAATAACCCACATTATTTGAAAAAAATGTATTTCTAAAAGGCTTGCTTTATATGATTTTGATTTTTTTACAGTTGGCCAAGAAACACCCTAAACTCAAAGTCAAATGGACAAAGCCATCAGACGAAGTTGAGGCTAAGGAAGATAAAAACAGGAAAAATAAAGATAAAATGCAACTACCATTCTGCTATAGTAAACTGAATGCTAGTTATAATACTAAACAATCAAAGTTTCTCTCAAATGATTATTTTCAAAGTTATTCTACTTAGGAAATGGAGGCAAGACCTATTGAAGGTAAGATTTACGTTTCTCCACTCATCTTAGAAAGTAAAATTTATGAGCTTGAGAACACTCTAGTAGAACAGAGAATTTTGATTGATTTAGAACAAATGGTGTTTTCTACTGTTTTCGTGAATACTTATTTCAAATATGAAGTTACAAGTGATAAGTCAGAATCAGGAAGGGCTTGTAAAAACAACTCTATTGATTCAGATAAATCATCTTGTAAACTTTTCATGAGCGATATATTTCCAGATCTAAAACCTTCTGATTTTGAACAAACGCCTTACCAAAAGAAGTTTTCAGAAGAATTTAATGATTTTATGTTTCCAAATGCTTCCAAAGCTCCTCTATCTGATGATGATGATGATTTGTTTGATGACTATGTTGATTTTCTAAACTCTGATGGTTGTTTTGATGAGTGTGTTGATCGGTTTGATTTCAATGCAAAAGTTCCAGATCATTCTCAATTTGTTGTTAATTCCGATGAATTACCAAGTATCTTTGAAAAAGTTGAATCATCAACTAAGGTTGATAAATCAATTCCTGTGAGCACCTATTATGCCAAAGGTAAGAAACAAAAGAATAGGCACTCACAGAAATGAACCAACACTGGTAAGTCTAGGAAGAGACAATCTCAGAAATCTCACAGTTCTAACATGAATAATTCATATGTTTTAGATATGAGAAAGAAAAGATCTGAAGGAAAACTAGAATGGAGACCAAAGAAGAAGATTGAACAGTCTACAAAATCATTTTCTGTATTGGATTGTAGTAGGACTACTGTTAGTGATTATGATGTAATTGATCAGTTTGCTTCTCATAAAACAAAACTTGTACATCCTTACAAGTCTTATACAATAATGCAATTGATCTAATTATCTCCATCTACTACTCAGTGTTCCACATATCGTCGAAATGATTTTGTTAGTCGACAATATTCTGATCATTGGTTTGGTTCATATCATATATATCATTCTTATATTTCAAAAGCTTTTAAAAAATATGAGGATCCAAATTCAAATGGATGCCAAAATCTAGCACTAACCTGATAGAACCCATCTATAAATGGTACCTAAACCAATTGTTGCTTGATTTCTCCTGTGCAGACCCGTCATATGTGGTACTTGGATTCAGGATGTTCCAAGCATATGATAGGGGAGAAAGATATTTTATCTAATTATACAGAGAAATTTTGTCGCAATGTGCGCTTCGGGAATGACTAGTTTTCACCAATCTTAGGTTATGGAGACGTAGTTCAAGAGAACATAACGATAAAGAAGGTGAGTTATGTTGAAGACCTAGGACATAATCTTTTCAGCATCGGAAAGTTTTGCGACATGGATTTAGAGTTAACTTCAAAGCCAAGAGATGTTGCGTGAGAACTGAAGATGGAAAAGAACTCTTAGTTGGCACAAGAAACTTAAACCTCTACACTATCAACCTACCCAATGTCAAGTCGGATAATTTTGTGTGTCTACTTTCTAAAGCCTCTATGCAACAGAGTTGGTTATGGCATAGAAGGTTGTCTCACCACAACTTTCGGTACATTAACAAGTTGGTGACTGGTAATTTGGTCAAAGGCTTACCTGAGCTGAATTACGAGAAAGAACATCTGTGTGATGCATGTGAGAAGGGAAAAATGAAAAGAGCTTCACACAAGCCTAAGCCTAAACCGAGTACAAGATCTCTATTAGAGTTGTTGCACATGGATCTCTGCGGTCCAACATGAACACAAAACATCAATGGCAAGAAGTACGTCATAGTGATTGTGGATGACTACTCTAGATACACTTGGGTCAAATTTCTGAGATCAAAGGACGAGACTCCGGAAATTATTATTTCGTTTCTCAAAAGTGTTCAAGTGAACATACAGAAGACAGTAAAGTTGATCATAACAGACAATGGCACCGAATTCAAGAATAAAATTGTTGAAGATTATCTCGAATCGGTCAGGATAACACATCAATTTTTCTGTTGTCAGAACGCCAAAACAGAATGGGGTAGTTGAAAGACGGAACAGAACGTTAGTTGAGGTTGCATGCATGATGCTCAGCCAGTCAGACTTACCTCTATTCTTTTGGGAAGAAGCTGTGTCTACTGCATGTTATACATAAAACAGATATATCATCCATCGTCGCTTCGGTAAAACCCCTTATGCTTTGATAAACAACATAACACCTAACATTAAACACTTTCACATTTTTGGATACAAGTGTTACGTACTGAGTGATAAGGAGAGCTTGAACAAGTCAAGTCCTAAAACTGAAGAAGGGATTTTCATTGGCTACTCTCAGACATCAGCAACATATAGATTCTACCTAAAGAATTCAAAGATCGTAGTGGAGAGCGTAAATCAAATTTGATGAAGCTATGGAGATGGCTTCTTAGCACATCAGTTCAGAACCCATTATAATAGGAGTATTAGCTTCTAGAAAAATCAGTCCAGAACCTGTTTCTGCTGTTTTTAATTCTGAGAAAGCATCTACTTCCACATCACACTTAACAAAATTAGATCTATGATGAGTTTCTTGGATCTAAAGTGACTAAACCTGTTGTGATTGACAGATTGGAATATTCAAGTGATAATCAACCAATCACTTCAAACGTCTCAATAGAACCAACTTCCCCGATTCAGACTGAAACTCAAGTTCAAATACCTACTCAATCAGTTGAAGTTGCACAAGATAGTAAAAATCCAGAAGTATCCCATTCAGTTGGGTATACAACAGTGCCTACTCAACAGACAACAAGTGTCTCACCAACTGAAACTTCGGCACCTACCATTTCAACTGAACCCCAACAAGAAGATATTGGATACTCAGATGATCAACTTGATCAGTTTACATCTAATCCACTCCCTCACGTTAACAAGTACACCAAAGAGAACCCAATACATCAAATAATCGGAGATCCGTCGAAGCCGCTGCAAACTATGTCTGCTACTACAAACGAGTGCATGTTTGATTCCTTTTTTCTGAGTAAAATAGAGCCTACTCGCATAACAGAAGCTCTAGCAGATCCAAATTGGATAACAACCATGCAAGAGGAGCTCAACCAGTTTGAAGCGCTTAAAGTCTAGAGACTCGTGCCTCGTCCAGAAGGAAAAACCATTATAGGCATGAAATGGGTGTTCAAGAACAAGAAAGATGAGGATGGTATTGTGGTAAGAAATAAAGCTCGACTTGTAGCAAAGGGATACCGGCAAGGGGAGGGAATAGACTATGATGAGACTTATGCTCCAGTTGCACGTATAGAGGCAATTAGGATGTATCTAACCTACGTTGCACACAAAAACTTCACCGTCTACCAAATGAATGTGAAGACTACCTTTCTAAATGGCATATTAAAGGATGAGGTATACGTCTCACAGCCAGAAGTGTTTGTCAATGTTTAAAAATTGTATCATGTCTACATCCTTGACGAGGCCCTCTACGACTTAAAGCAAGCTCCTCGAGCCTGATATGATGTTTTATCCAAGTTTTTAGTCTACTCAGGCTTCTCGAAAGGTAAAGTCGATACCACTCTCTTTATCAAAAAGGAAAAAGATGATATCGTTCTCATACAAATATATGTCGATGACCTAATTTTTGGTTCAACAAACCCTAAGTATTGTAAGAACTTTTCTGCTCTAATGGTGTCCAGATTTCAAATGAGTGTGATGGCAGAGATGAATTTCTTTCTAGGATTATAAGTTAGACAATTTTCTACGGGGATTTTTATAAACCAATCGAAGTACATTTATGATATTTTTAAGAAGTTTAAAATAGAAAATTGTACTCCTATTTCAACCCCGATGGCACCTGGAACTAAAATCGGAGTTGATCTTTCTGGAAAAGCCGTTGATCTTAGAACCTATAGAGGAATGATAAGTTATTTAATTTACTTAACGGCTAGTAGATCAGATATTATGTTCTCTACATGTTTGTGCGCTAGATATCAAGTTAAGCCTAAAGAGTCCTATCTCTTGGCTGTAAAGCGTATATTTAGATATCCGAAGGGGACTGCAGACCTTGGTTTGTGGTATCCTAAAGATACTTTTGAGCTCACAGCATATTCAGATGTAGATCATGCAGGCTGTATGCTAGACAGCAAAAGCACATCTGGTCACATTCAATTTCTGGGAGACAAGCTCGTAAGTTGGGCGTCAAAGAAACAATTATGTGTTTCCACTTCAACCGTTGAAGCAGAGTATGTAGTTGTTGCAAGCTGCTGCTCTCAAGTATTGTGGATAAGAACACAACTTCGAGACTATGGATTCTATTTCAATTAAATACCTATATATTGTGATTCAAAGAGCGCCATTGCGATATCTGCTAATCCTGTTCAGCACACGAAAACAAAGCACATTGACGTGCGCTATCACTTTATGAAGGATAATGTTGAAAAAGGTACAATTGAACTTTACTTTGTAAACAAGGATTATCAACTTGTTGATTTATTCACCAAACCTTTGGACGAAAAGAGATTTAATTTTTTTTCATTTCGAAATTAGGTTTGTTGGATCTTCAAACATAATTCATATGTACCTCGTACAGTTTGATTTGTAACTTTTCCTCATTTCTTTATTCTTTTGTCTGAATGATATCTGCACTGAAGGTTTGCTCATGATTTCAGGGGAGTGAGACAAAGATTAGATGATCTACTTTCTAGGAGGAGCTAGAGAATTTTTGCATATATTCTATGCTCACAAATTTTTTATGCATATCTTCAGGGGGAGAAAGAGTAAGAGTAATTGACTTCTAAACATTCAGTTTAGAACTCGTTCTTTAATGTTTTAACTCGCTTTTCAAGTCTTTACTTTCAATAAATGTTGTTATTTTGTTTTCAATAAGACTTTATTACTTTGACGACTTTTTGACTAAATGCAGATTATGAGGGGGAGCTTACATGATCATATCAATCATGACTATGAGGGACTTTATGAGATTAATGTTGAGCGTAAGGATTATTCTAATCTTAATCTCATACATGTTTGAAAGATGGACGTCTTTCAGACATGAAAACATATTTTCTTAAATGTTCAAACCACTTCTCAATTCTTAAAAGTTTTCCTGAATTTTAGAATTGTGTATTAAGTTTTCAGTTATGAGCTTTAATGTTTAACTAATCGTATGTTTCCAAAGATAAATACTTGTGTATTATCTTTTCCATATACTGTCAAGTATTCACACACACCGGTTTAGTATTTCTTTTGAATATGTTCTTACCATGTCTCAAAATTGAAACTATTTTTCGATGGTAAGACACTCCTTTTGTATATTCAATGTCCGTTGAGCGTTATTTCATACAAAACTTCGCAATTCTTTCATGAATTGTCTGTATTTGTTCATATAGACAAATTCCAATTTTTCATGACCTAAGTTTTTTATCTATACTACCTTATAAACTAAATTTCACAAAAGTCTTAAAAACATAATTTTAAGCATAAAGTACAACTTATTAAAGCTAAAAGTCTTAATTACCTTTTCTTATGCATGAGGTACAAACCAGCAATGCACAATCATTTATATTTTGTAACCTTCCACTTTTATGTCTAAGGCTTTATTCCTTTCCCTTTCCGAAAACTTGAATTGGCAAATAGATATTGTGTTTTCAAAAACCGTGGCCACATAATTTTGGTATTCAAATTTCAAAAATGTTGGATCAAATAATTGTATTCAAGATTAAAGTTAAAGTTCAGGGTTTAAACTGCAATTGTATAAAAGTTAAATTAGAGGGTCTAAACTTATTTACTTGATAGTTACAGTTCAGGGTTTAAATTGTAATAGTTTAATAGTTATTAGTTATTGGGCCCAAGCCCATTAAGCATTAGGAAGCCCATATGGCCTAGGTATTTAAAGTTTTGTTTTAGTTTAGTTTAGGTTAACTCTGATAATTTTCTAAATAGTTAGCCGTATTTTCTCTGTATTCAAGGGTATCAAGAACACTCAAGGGTTTCATTGTTTATTCAAGGGATTGGTATGTTACTCTGATTTATATATCTCTTGATTATTATTGTGTTGCTTGATTACTTGTTTCTGTGATTATTTACCAACTAGATTAAACTGGGATAACAATTGGTATCAGAGCCTAAAGAATCAAGTTTTAGGATTAAATCTGTGTTTTGCGATTTCACTATTCATCGAAAATTACTATTCATCGAAATCACTATTCATCGAAGTTACTATTCATCGAAATTTTTTTGTTCATCTGATTTCATGAATTAATGTGTTTATTGGTTCAAGGTTGATCTGATTAGTTGAGGTTCATGCTTCTGAATGCTATCTGATTGATTAATTGAATTAGAAAGTATCAAGTGATTGAATTTGTGATTTTTTGTTTTCTGGGTTTGCATGAATATCGACACTGTGTTCTTTAAATTTGAATGCATGAAAGTTGATTTTAATCTTTGTTATTGATTGAGTTGTGATCGTTACATGTTTCTGAGTGAAATAGTCTGATTTGTGCATCTGTTTTTGAGTTCGTAATTGCTTTCTGGGTTGAGTACTCATCGTGTTCATCGCTTCTGGGCTGGTTAAGAACACACCGGTCGAACAATATATCGGTCTAAGACACTATCGATCCATACCTTATATCGGTCGAAACCAATACCGGTCAAAGCACTCTACCGGTCGAATCTTTACCGGTCGAGCATAAGACCGGTTGTTACATCCTACCGGTCTAAGGAAGTTCCGATCGAAGACCCTTACCGGTCAAAGACCTCTATCGGTCTAAGCATTGTCGGTCTAAGCATACTTTCGGTCGAATCAATTTTACCGGTCAAGCATAGTTCCGGTCTTACATCTTACCGGTCTTTGCACTTCCCCGGTCGAACAAGTTCCCGGTCGAACTCTCTATCGGTCTTTACAAGTTCCCGGTCGAACTCTCTACCGGTCTTTACAAGTCTACGGTCAACTCAATACCGGTCGAAGCAAATCCCCGGTCGATAATAGCGGGACCCCCGTGCTAAGTCTGCGAAGGGGGACAAAGTTCTGTTCGAGATCAACTGTTTCTTTTTGTTCAGTATTATTTGAAGCTTTATACTGATTGAAAGGACTGAACTTAATTATTTTTTTTGGAAATTTATTTTTCTGAAAATTTTTGAGTGTGGTTTTTATCTTGATTCTAACGATCTCATCTAGTTGGTTGTCTTGGTACAGATAAGTTTAATTACTAACAAGTGGTATAGCTAAGATGTCGAATCAGCTAATGATGTCTGAAGGTTACAACCTTGATTTTAACAACATGACTCTTTCTGAAGTAAGAGCAAAGGCTAAACAACTTGCTGGACGATTATCAACATCATCTCGCATGATTGATGAGTATGACAAAGAGGACAAAATGCTCAAAGCTGAGAACAAGGCTTTACAGATTCAGAACTCATCTCTTCTTATTCAGATCAATGCTTTAAAAGAAAATTTAAAAGATTCTGATTCTTTAATTGACTTTGCAGGAATAATTGAGTCTAAAGAAAAAGAGATCTTCGATCTTCAAGTAAAGTTGAAAAGATCTGAGTCAAGCTCTACATGGTCTAAGAAGGATGCAATGCAAAGAGAGCTTGAGGAGCTTAGAAGGAGTACAAGTGTTGCAAAGGATACTAGTACAGGACTAAGACAGATAAATTCTCAACTCTGTGCGGACAGAGATAAGTTTAAAGATAAAGTTCTCAGTCTTGAGGTTGAGATTGAAAAGTTGAAAGAAAAGGCAACCCAAGACAGAGACAATGCAATAGCTCAAGATGAGATGTTGAAGATTGAGAAAGAGAGAAAAGAATTTGCCAAGAAATTCTCTGACTTCTCTAGAAAAGCCTTTGAAGAGAAGAAATCTTTAGAGCTTCGATGTGTTAAATTTTCTCAACAAGTTTCAGACTTTGAGAAGGTTATCATTCTAGAGAGAGAAAAGGCTGAGATTGAGAAGAAGAAAGCTGAGCCGAAGAAAGAAAATATAGACTTTTCTGAAGAAAAGAAAATATTTGAGACCGAGATAGCCAAGCTGACAGGAAAGCTATCTGAATTGTCAAAAAACATCATGAAGGAGAAGAATGCAAAATCTGAGTTGCATAAGAAGTTTGATCTGATTGAAAAGGAAAGAAACAATTTGTCTTCAAAGATAAAGGAACTTGAAGAGATCGTATTCAAGGTGAAGTTGACTGAGCACAAGACGCCAGAGTCAATAGCTCAATCACCAAGAGATGATCTAGTTGATTCAGATAGTTCATTAAAAACAGCTTCAAGTTCACATTTTTCAATTGTTTTCTATAATCCTTTCTATGATTTAGATGATTGTCTTACTTCTAAATCTACTGATCAGATTCATCCTTCTAACCTTTTCTATGACAAAAATGTTGATGGTTCAGGTAACTTCAGGAAGACTAAGTCTCAAAAGAAAAGCTTCTGGAGAAGGCATGATGAGAAAGAAAGAGGAAACTGGATCTGGAGAGTTAAAGGATCCTCGGAGGAGAAGAAGAAAGAAGAATCATTTGTGCATACATCACATGCTAAATGGAACTATGCTACAAAAGGTAAAACTTTTGGCAAACCTGATCTGGTTTACACTATTAATCAACTGATCAGGTTAGCACAAAAGAAAATTAGTTGTTCCTACTGTGGCTCAAATGATTTTGTCAGAAAAGATTACGTTAATAACTGGTATGGTTCTTACTTCATAACTCCCACTAGAACTGCAACTAACCCATTAGGACCCAAATACCAGTGGGTACCAAAAGCTAAATCTGTGTTGCAGGCACCCAAGGTTTAAGGGGGAGAAAGAACAATGGCTTCTAAGTAAATCAGCTTAGAACCCATACCTCAACGAAATATGGTTTCTAATCACATCAGATTAGAACCCGCACTTCAGTGCTTTATTCATTTTTTCTGCCTTATCTTAAAAAAAATAAAAAATAAAAAATTATCAGTTAAGGGGGAGAATATCTGTGATATTAACAGATTTTTGAATACTTAAATGCTTATCTGACCGTGTGTTCTTAAAGATAAATACTTGCGTTTTATCTTGTCAATATACTTTGTCAAGTATTCATACACATAACGGTTCAGAACATTCTATTTTGACTTTGTTATTACCATGTATCAAAAGTTAAATCTTTCTATGGTAATACTCACTTTCTTTGTATTCACTGTTGATTGAATCAAACGTCATTTCATGTGCTTTCATTGAAAATATGTTTATATATTGTTCATATAAACAACATTCGTTTTTGATTCTCCAAAATATTATTCTTCATGACAAATCGTCTATAAGCTTAATTGAAAAACTCCTTAAGAGCTTAAATTGTCAAACTCTTTTAGTTTGAGGGGGAGAATTGCATCGTCAAACATCTTCTGTTTTGACATCTCCGAATATTATATTCTTCATGTAACAAGTGGTATTTGTGCTTACATGTACAAAAATCTTGTTGAACACTATGTTCTTTTAGGAAAATACATGGGATTCAGTGTGAGAACTTAACAGAACTTCCATGGATTCACGATAACCAGTGTTTCTTACCCCGGAAGTATTCCCTGAGTGATTGAGGGAAGAAGGGTCAAAAGAATTGAGTGATGGTGTGTGAAGAGGTAAAATGGAAAAGAGAGATTGGTTAGAAGTGAGCATTAAAAGAAAGAGGGTGAGAGATCAGAGTAAAAGAATATTAAACTCTGTACCAAATTCTTTCTGAGCCAGGCAGCCAAATAATCTGATTAGTTCACATTCTTTGGTGACCATCATTGAAAAAGGCAACTAGCCCATGCCATCTCTTGCATACAACCCCACCAGCTACTCATTCTTTTCTCAAAAAGAGAATGTTTCACATTTTATGGGGACGCAGCACATACGCTATTGGTTCTTCATTTGGAAGATACTAATATTGAAAAAGAAGGAAAGTTGCCCCACCTTCGAACCCTTTTCTCATGCACATTGAGTCTTTGTATAATTTGTTGTTGTCTCAACAAGTTTACGTACTTTGAGCCTATATTGAAAAGCAATCATCTATGCTTAATTCTTACATACACATGCACATGCACACAGAAATTTGTTTTCTGTCAGAACGTTCATAGATAACCATGTGTTATTCGATGGTTGAATGGAAGACCTGGGGAGTCTACATCAAACCAGCTCCTTATATAGTAACTTTTTGTTACTCAGTGACTTTGTGTCATTGACAGGCATTCTAACTGAGTCATTTGTTGATTCAGGGTTACACTTATTAACTGTTTAAATTTGAAAAGATTCGAATGGTTACTACTTTCTATTTTAATCTGAAAAGATTGAAATAATCACTCTTTCCATTTGGGAAGACTGTTCTTATTTCCATACAGGGCTCGTTAATCATGAAGATTGTGCTTACGTGATCATACACAATGGGGGAAATTGTCTTGAAAAGGGGGAGATTGTTTTGGTATGTTTTGATGATGATGCTTCTCACCATTCATCAAAAAGGGGGAGAAGATACAAAAAGGTAGAATACTCAAAGAGGGAGAATATAATCTGAAGACTGCTGAAGATTTTAAAGAAGCTACAAGTTTTGAAGATATCAACGTCATATCTGAAGAAAAGCGAAGAAAAGTGAAGACCCGAAGACAATTGCAAATTTTTTTTAATCTTGAATCCAAAGGGGGAGATTGTTGGATCAAATAATTGTATTCAAGATTAAAGTTAAAGTTCAGGGTTTAAACTGCAATTGTATAAAAGTTAAATTAGAGGGTCTAAACTGTATTTACTTGATAGTTACAGTTCAGGGTTTAAATTGTAATAGTTTAATAGTTATTAGTAATTGGGCCCAAGCCCATTAAGCATTAGGAAGCCCATATGGCCTAGGTATTTAAAGTTTTGTTTTAGTTTAGTTTTAGGTTAACTCTGATAATTTTCTAAATAGTTAGCCGTATTTTCTCTGTATTCAAGGGTATCAAGAACACTCAAGGGTTTCATTGTTTATTCAAGGGATTGGTATGTTACTCTGATTTATATATCTCTTGATTATTATTGTGTTGCTTGATTACTTGTTTCTGTGATTATTTACCAACTAGATTAAACTGGGATAACAAAAAACATTCTCCAAAGGACGATTTGTATATGTCCTATCCAAATTCAAATTTCAAACACCATAAATTTGGGAGGTTCAGAAGTTCATTTCAAGAATCAGGCTTTTCCCCTCTCCAAATTCATGTCTTGTCTCAAACAACACATACATGTCTTGCCAATGTTACTTTTAGCTTTCTCTCCTCAATACCATCCCCTAATCTTTCTTATTTTGAATTCTGAATGCTACGATCCTCAACATCGACCACAGTCAGGTAATCTATTTTAGGTTTTAATGTTTTATGCTTCATCCCTGACATTTCGATCTCTTGTTTTCAATTTTCAGTTCAATTTCTTAGTTTTTATGCTTCAAACGTGATTCTCCTTATAGATTCCAAAGTTTTTTTTTTTTTGAGGAAAAGCACCTGGCAAATTTATAAAGACGGAAAAAAGGCCTAAGACAAGTACAAGACAACCTGGGCAACACGCCCAAAAAAACAAATAAACTTGGTAACGAGCTTGTACCAAGCAACAAGTAACCAAAACACACAAAGACAACAAGACCTCATGTAGCTAGAAAAGAAAATACAAAGCCGAAACAACACTAGCCAAGATCTTCTAAAACCATCATCCTTGAATCCGCCAACAGTGTACTTTCTCATGGTTGATTTCTAGCCAAGCATGTCATCCTCCATGTTGCCCGAAGCTTCACAATTTCTATGATCTCCTTTGTCACCTGAACCACCGATCTCTTCTGATTACGAAAGGTACGATTGTTCCTTTCCTGCCATATAAAGTAAACTGTAGCCGCAAGCAAAAGTTTTTGCAAAACCCCTTGTGGCGCTCTTCTAGTATCCGACATAGCAGTAACAATTTCATCCCACGAGTCCAATCTGGCGGATCGTGTTTCCAAGCCAACATGCGGTCGTGTGTGGGATGACGCTTATGACAAGCAATCCATAAGCAAAAAGCGTGTTTGGGTATATGACCCGCAAACCAAACAGCCGAGTGCCATGGAACAGTAGCATGCTCACCCTCCATCGAACACCAAACGTTTGCAACCGTGAACTCACTCGGGTGATTCCCAATATCCAACCACAACACCTTATCACGGTTTTCAAAGTTCAAAGTTGGAAGGGAGTTTAGGGCTAAAAAATCGTATCTTTGCACCCAATTTGAAGTCCACGCTCCATTCATACCTTCAATAAGTTGTCGAACCATGGAATAGGGGTAGTAGCCTGAAGAATGGATGAACCGGTAAGAAATTGTACCCGAGAGATGGCCATAAGGTAGCCATGCATCCTCCCAAGCCTTTGTATTCTCGCCATTTCCAATCCGAGACACAAAGAATATCCTAACCTGCCCCCGTAACTCCATGATCTTAGTGAAGATTGACAACCACTTTGGAGAGCGGCGAACACTACAAAAGCTTGTTGTTCGATTATGGTTATTCCATACCCATCTCACCATAAAGAGTTTCGATGGCTCAAAATATCCCATATGTGTTTCGCAAGTAACGCACGATTCCAAACAATCAATATCTTTAGTCCAATTCCTCCATTTGCATACGGCCTACAAACCTCACTCCAAGCAATTCTACATCTTCCCTTAGAACTATCCCCATGCACCCATAAGAAGTCTCGGAATAAACTCTCCAAATCATGAACCACGCCAGAAGGGAAAAGAAATACTGACATCCAATACAATTGCCTCAATTGAAGAACCGATTTAACAAACTGAAGCCTCCCTCCATATGACAAGAACTTAGCTTTCCAGTTTTGAATCCTTCCTTTTATCCTTGCCACAATCGGTTCAAAATCCGAATTTTTAAGTCTCTTCGGAGATAGGGTAACACGCAAGTATCGTATCGAAAAAGTTCCCATTCGAAACGGTAAACATGAAACAATAGCTTCCCGTGTTTGAAATGGAACATTCCCAAAGAAAATCTCGCTCTTTTCCATGCTTGGTGAGAGGCCCGACCGAATTTTGAAAAAGTGAATCTCCTTTTTTAAAATCTCCACCGATGGAACGTCTCCCCTAGTGAACACAAATAAATCATCGACAAAACTTAAATGGGTTAGTTCAATATCATGGCATCCTTTATGGTACCCAAAAGCGGTGGCTTCGGCTAGGCATTTTTTGAACACCTTAGAAAACCCTTCCATGACAATCGTGAACAAATAGGGCAATAAAGGGTCCCCTTGGCGGATTCCCCTTCCCCCTTTGAAATAACCATACGTGTCGCCATTTAACACCACCGAATAAGAAGGTGTTGTTATTAGTTCCTCTATCCACTTAATGAACAGCGGATGGAACCCGAAATCCTTTAGCATGTTGAGAATATATTGCCAATCAACCGTATCGTAGGCCTTTCGGATATCAATTTTGAAAGCACAACACGGCGGGCCAGACTCTCTTTGATACCCCACAACTAGCTCATGCGCCATTAGGATGTTATCCGTTATACGTCGACTAGGAATAAACGCCGATTGGGACACCCCAATAATCGCATTCAAATACCCCTTCATCCTTTCCACGATGACTTTGCTAATGCACTTGTACAATACAAAATAACAAGCGATAGGTCGGAAATCAGTAACTCTCGTGGCATTAACAACCTTCGAAATCAAGCACACAAGAGTGTGGTTTAACTCCTTTTCCATGTCGCCCCGGTAGAAGAAGTTATGGATTGCAATAGTAACATCTTGACCCACTACCTCCTACGCCGCCTTGAAAAATTTTGACAAGAAACCATCAGAGTCGGGAGCTTTGTCATTACCAATATTGAACATGGCTTGACGAATCTCCGCATCCCATATGGGTCGAATCATAAAATTAGCATCTCTGAGTGTCAACGTGTTCTCGAAACAACTTGATGGACTATAAGGATCCACGTCCAAGTCTTTTGATCCAAGAAAGGCTTTGAAATAATCTACAAACACCATCGGAACATCATCACCATAAACATAAGATCCATCAGAGTTACATACCGAATGAATATGGTTTGCTTGTCGCCTTTCCTTTACCACTTGATGAAAGAACTTTGTATTCATATCACCCTCATTTAGCCACTTGATCTTGGCCCGTTGTCACGCTGCTGCATCCTCGTCCCAACAAGCTTGCTGATAAGCTAGACGCACATGAACAAGCTCATCCCGCAAGTCTAGGTTAGAGGGATCTCCATCTAGAGCAATTTAGATCGAATCTAGCTCCTTTTTTAGCAACTCAATTCGAGCCGCAAGGTTCCCGTAAGAAGAACGAAGTTTTCGAAGAGAAGCTTTAAGGTTTTTGAGTCGCCTTGTCACCTTGTACATAAAAGTCCCATCCACCGGATTACTGCAAACATCCTTTATAACCTGCAAAAAGGAAGGATGATCCGCCAAAAAATTGTCAAATTTAAACCCAAAGACCTTTTGTCGAACCCCACCCCCAACCAAAAGAACCGCTCGTGCATGGTATGAAATTCCCCTTGGAAGGAAATTAACCGAAGCATCATGGAAGAGGGTCGTAAACTCCACATTTGCTAACACCCGATCAAGCTCCCTTCGAACTCCCCCTCCTCATTCGGCTTTTGACACCAGGTGTGTATTTAACATCAAGAAGATCAATATCCTCCACACACGAACAAAACTCATTCATATCCGAATTATGTTTAGAGTTTCCTCCGTAACCATTATGTGGAAACAACAATGCATTGAAATCACCCATCACTACCCACGAATTTGCTCCAAGTAAAACTCTGGATTTTCTTAATCCCAGACATAATTCCCTACGAAAAAACCCCATTGTTTGCACCATAAGAAATCATGACAAAAAAAGGGGTGTTGTAGGCCCCGAACATGAATCTGAACATGCATGAATTGGTTTTGTGTTTCTAGCACAATAACATCCAACAACCGAACATCCTATGCAATGATAATATGTGTACCATGGTCTGATACATTATGATTAGCAACCTAAGACCAATGACCAAACGAGCGACTACACACATTTCTCAAATTACTATCTTGCACATGTGACTCCAAGACTGCACGAAAATTTAAACTATTACTCTTAATTAAATTGTGTACCTCCCTTCGCTTTAGTGGGGAATTTAAACCCCGAATGTTCCACGCCGCCATATTAATCATGGGTCAAATTTGTCCGCACCATGGTGTTTCAATCCTCCTTTCACGCCCTCCTTGCATGGAGGCGTTTCATCAACCACCTCTATCTCCTCGATTAACCCTTCGTCATCCGAGAGTTGTTGGAAGCGGTTTGTGCATGGCATATCCAAATTCATGGTCCTTATTGGTTTTCGGTGTACCTGGAACGACTTGATGATCTTCTTTGAAAAATATGTCTCTTCCATCTCTTCCCTTGAAAGATCTTCCCCATCCTCCTTACTTCCTATCAGGTTTCCCGTTGACGTGTTTCCCGATTCCTCCATAATTTCTTTTCCTTTTTCATTCGATTATTCCTTTGTAGTCCCCGCCGTACCCTCCTTTACAACAACCTCATTACATGGGTTCAGATCTGAGTTGGCCTATTCCAAACCCTCAAGCTCACCCCATTTCAAACAATTCGAGTTAGCATGCACTTGTGCATGTAAATTCTAATTTTGTGCATGCACTTGTGCATGTAATTTCTGATTTTGTCTCGGCACCCATTTCTTCTTTTCGACCCTAGTGAATCCATCTTGATCCACGTTCTTTCCCTTCTTTTGGTTATTATTTCCCCTCGCTATCACCGCTTTAGGGCTTGTAGCATCTTTGTGACCAAACACATTACAATGTTTACATTGCAATGGTTCCCATAGATATTCTACCTCCACTTTCACCATCGCAACTTTGCCCCCATGGATATTTGGAATCACCACATCTATTTCCCTTTTAATCTCGCCCACGGCCCACACCTCCACAAGGACCTTCGCAAACCCCGGCCTACCCCACTTTTTATCGCACATGGATGTCGTCCACGCATCCATTTGCTTTGGGACTCCCAAGGAACTAGCGATGCGTCTAACTCCCTCACTATTAAATGCCACAAGAGGGACATGATGTAACTTAACCCATAGAGGACAGGTAGTATGCTCCAGACGGTTTAATCCTTTCCTGGGATCCCGCTGGAAAACGAATAATGGAATACCTTGCACCATAAGAACCCCATCCTCCACTACTTGAGATCAACCTCCCATGTTATTGAAACGGAAAAAGTAAATCCCATGTGAATTCATCATAGCATCCTTGAAACCGTATTTACCCCAATTTGATTTAACGAAACGTTCAACTACGGGAAAAGGAACATGAGGGCCTAAAAAGTAACCATATAGAGTAGTGTGGTACGATTTACTAACCTCCTTAGCTAACTCCAAAGGGATTTCCACACACTTATCTTTCTTGTCCGCAAGCGAGTAGAACTTCAAACCATTCACCACCGAACCGCCAACAACTGCCGCAAAGCTTTCCGGCTGTTTGAGAATTTGCACTTCCCCGTATTCTAACTCCTTTTGACCCTCCACTAGCGATAAACGCTCAAAAACAGACATGCGATCATTGCTTCCGTGCGTACTAGGGTTTGCATGCATGGCACTGCTGCCCTCATGCATGAAGTCAGCCCTAGCCGCTTTCGAACTATCCAAGCCAGGAAGAGAACCCAAGATTTCCGCAGCCTGAGGGTCGTCCATGGACCTATTTGCTCCCTACGTCGAACGTGAAGCCCTAGGTGCTGAGAGTCTATCCCCATAACCCTTAGGCAAGCAACGAAGATCCGAAGGGTGCTAAAACTTGCAGGTTCCGTGTGTAGACTAAACAGACCCTACGGAAACACACGGTCTAAGTATGATTCGATGCAGGCCAAACAGCCCCTCTACCCACGATACTAAACTAAAAATGGCAGCAGCAAATGCCACCCAAAAACCCAGCCGCCGATTGGGTTCTTGTCCCACTATCATGGAAACACAAACCTGAACCGACCCACGATGAAAATTAAAGCAGCAGCCACAACCGATCGAATTACTTGTAGATGCAAAGATCTTCCAAAAAATTTGAATTGCTCAATCCAAATTCAGCCCCACCGTCCCACTATCTGCAAACCCACAATGGATGTGATTATCACAAAACTTCCACTGTCCCACTATTAATTTTGATTAGATTCCAAAACCAATAGCACCCTCCCACAACCTTGGAGTTGTAAACAATGGAAATTTAGTAGCCGCCAATATCTCTCTCCCTTGAAAATTAGTTCTAATCCAAAAACCCACCACCATCGTCCCACTAACAAGGAAATCCAATCACAATGCAGCAATAACCAAGTCTTGATTTCCAAGACCATGCAGTTCACGCCAAAACCGTAATCGCCTGTTGTGCATACTTTCCAAACCTAAATTCATCGGCGAAAAACCCTAATTTTCTCTAGTTATTCAAACACACTCCACCACCGACCCAAACACAATTAGATCCAATCACAAACCTTCGGCGCCATTGTTACTGTAATTACTCAGCCACAACCAAACCCTAATGCCGCCGATGAATGAAACCCACGCCAAAACTCCTGTTCACCGATTAAACAACAGATTGAGAACACTCTAGAAAGCACTTATAATCACGAACACACCTGAATCCACGTCCAAACTCAAGCCCCGATCGATAAAGGCATGCCATGAAAAGTAAACCCTAGTCGCCTTCTAGAGAGAGAAAATTCCATAACGGGGTATAAGGGGTTAGATTCCAAAGTTCTAATGTTCGATATTCCAAGATTTTATGTTCCCATGGTTTCAAATATTTATGCTTCCAAATCATTTCTGCCTACTATCATACACTCAGGTAATCTATTGTCTGCTTCCATATGTGTCATGTAGGTTTTACAATTAGCATTTACATTCTTGGAGGAACTTCCATAGTTAATACTTGTTTAAGCTATAATGATTTTTATGCTAACATCATCACAAATTTTTATTTTCTCACAAATTTGTTTGTATGGAGTCCTTAATTTTCAGGATCACATGCTCCAATAGGGAATTTGTGAAAGGTAGAAACCTTTGCTTCATGATAACCATCGTTGGTCATCCCTTGCCTTCTTTAACAAATTTCGAGTTCCTATAATAGAGCTATTATTTTGGATCAAACATATGAAAGGTTAAGATTTCTTTTGAATTAAGCTTTTTATGTGTTTTGGTAGAACATAATGGAAGGAACTTAACAAGGGTTTTTCTAACAGAGATTATGATGTTGAGACAAGAGAGTGAACGACAGAAGAAAGTCGAAGAATTCTACAAGACGAGTAATATTAACCAAACATATGACTTTGTAAGCATCGTGATTTCTTAGTTTTTTTGTTTTTCTTGTGTAGTGTGAAATTATGTTGAGGTTCTTAATTACAGGGTGTATGGAAAATAAGACAAGATCGGATGAAGCTCATGCACGTGGTCTTCATTTGGTTGTTAGCGTTGTTGCTTTAACTGATCATGATCGAGATGAAGCTCAAGGTATTCGTTTATAGTTTCAAGTTATTCTATATTTTACTCGGTCATGATATATAGTTACACGGATTGATAATAGTTATGACTCACCTCTGCCTTTGTATATGGTTTTGATCCTTCTGTTTCATTGTATAACTCTATTTCAGTATTGTATACAACAATCCAATTCTGTAACATCGTTCAACTCAAATTTTCATTATTTTATATAAGAAATCAACGCAGTCAATCAGCTCTCCGGTGGATTCCAATTCCTATTGCTCAGTATGATTTCATAGTTTTGAGTTCCTAATAGATTTTTGAATTCCTTTGTATGTGGTGAGAAAGAGCAGATCGAAGACGTTATGGTAAGATCTTGAATGGTTATTCTTTTTGCAAGGATTAATTACAACTCTTTCATGGTAGTAGTATTGAAGTATCATTAAAGAAGGTTAATTAGTGTTTGGCACAATGTTTCAGGCGATGCAAGGAATGAGGAGCCGAGTTTCATTTTTTACATGGATAGAGATGCATGTCGATGAATTGAGTAGACGGTAAGTTTATTACTTTACGTCTAATTAGACTTTGTCCTAAAGGGTATAGTTTTGTGTGGTCATGTTTTGGTTTCTCCTCGATTTAGACTACTTAGGTGCATCCTTTGGGATCAGATTTTGATGATTTGATCTGTGCTCAACTTATCTTTTCTGTTTCAATCTAGTTTACTTGAACTATAAATGGCTTTGGCTGTTCGTTTTGCTCCTGCTTTCAACAGATACAACCTTTTGGTATCTTTTATTGTTGTTGCTACCATTTTTCTGTCTCTTATGATAAAACAGATTGGTGTTGTGTGTCTATATGGCTTCCAACAGTATGTGGGATCTATTCTTTATTGCCCAGTTGCTGTTTGGATGAGTTTTTTTTGGAATATGGGGTTCTGCATCGACTTTGTTTTCTTGGGGAAATCCCCCTCCTATTTTGTAAGTTTTGCAATAATTTGTTGTTTAAAAATGAAATGTATCTTGACAAAATGTATATGGATGGTTGTCATGAATTTGAGATAAATCGGAGCTTATATGAGTTTTTTGACCATTTGTTTGGTGGATGCAATTGTTTTTCTCTTTTCGTTATGAAGAAAGACTATTTTATTTTTTTTATATTTAACTATTGAGTTGATCCAACGAGTGCACATATTTTTCAAAGTTCTCTTATGTTATAGAAGGGTGTAATGGTCTTCCATACATATTACCAACTTGTTTTTGTTGTTTACTGTATCAAATGTTGTTATGCTTACTGCTGCTCGCAAATGGTGTTGTTGCTTATTACTGCTCCTTGTATCAAAATGTTGTTGTTATTTGATCTCTGTTTATTCGAATGATTAGTAGGTAGGTTTGCACTTACCCTACCTCTTAGCACAAATGTTGTGGATTTAAATGTCGGCAATGCTCTTGAAAATTTTGCACTGATAGAACAGTTGTTGGCGGGTGGCAGGAGACAACAGGTAAATCTTGAACTTATAGAAGAGTTGTTTTCCCACTTTTTTCTTTATGTTTCTTTATTATTTTACGTTTTCGTGTCTAATTATTATTTTTATAGTTCATTTCAATAATGGTTTTTCCAATAGACCGTTGGATTTTTGTTATTCATTGGTTTGAAGATATTCAAAGAATGGCATGAAGAAGTTGATTGGTATATTGTTGTACAAGGAAAGCAATTGTCTAGAAAAATTCCCAAAAATCTGAGAAGCTTTTAGACTTCATGAAATATGTTGGTATTTTTTGTTCATACTTTTTGTATCTCTTTATTTTACCAGATAGTTCCCAATATAACTTTGTTAGTAGTTAGTACTAACTATCTCTTAATCGTAGATTCTGAGCACTAAATATTTTATCAGGAGTTGGGATTCCCAATAGAACTTTGTTAGTACCATTTATATCTTTTCTTTATTAGTCCCAATTTGCTCTCGAGGACACAACACATCATTCACCTTTATATTCTCTTTACTTGATAAATCTTCCATTGCTGAAGTTTCTTGGATTTCTTTGATGTTTGCAGTTAAAAAAGATCCAACCCTAGATTAAATTCATGTTCAAACATGCATTACTATTTGTTTAAGCATGTGGTTATTTGGTTTTGAGGATTGGTAACATCACATGTACATAGAAAGGACACTTGGAAGTTCTTTTAAGTCGCTATATATTTCTGAGGCCTCTGAGATATTGATTATGGTCTTTTATATTGTTTTTACCGGATAACAATTTGGTATAGTACTTTTTTCCTTATAATCCTTCAAGATTTTAGACTCCTTTAGACATTTTCCTTGGATACCAAAATTTTGACAGTGTGTACACTTGTACAGCAAGCTGTAAGGGGAGTAGCAAGATTGGGTGATTAAAAAATCAAGTGGTGCTCAAGAAAGGTAAAAGAGATTATTTTTTTTTTGGGTAATTTAGGGGGTGTTTACTAAACACTTATTGGGTAGAATTTATCGATATCATTTATCTTACCGATTGAGCATGGCAAAGCCCAATAGTCTTACCTGGTGTGAATGACAAGGATCGAGAGTATTATTCGGTGAGGAAAAAAACTCATACCTGGTAAGCACTTACCGGGTTTAAGACGTTTGCCAACAATCTTATTTGATAGCTGATAATATTACACGTTAAGGTATTTGGGGTGATTTCTCTTGCCGCTAAGCACTTACTGGTAGTCATGATCCATGATTAAATCTTTTAGAGCATAGATTTATTGGATTCAAGATCATAAAGATTGAAGACTAAAGTCAAAGTTCAAGAAAGTCAAAGATGAGAAAGTCAACTCTCAAGTGAAAGTCAAAGTCTTTTGTTAATAAATTCAAAGTTTATTGTTTTGTATTTTTAGTTTCCTTGGAAGTGTTGTGGGTATAAATAGCATTTGTCCTTTTAATCTGTAAATAGAATTCATATGTGGAGTAAGTCATGAGCGTATTAGAGAAGAGCTAATTTAGAACATCATTCTAGAGTGAGAAAGTAGTGAGAGAGAGTTTGTAATTGTTTGAGATTTAATCAAAGACTTGTGATTACGATTTTAATCTTGAATGTTGTTTTTACATTGAGAACTTGATAGAATTGGGACTATCAATTGGTATCAGAGCATATTAGAATTCAGAAAATAGATCGAATTTGTAGAATTTTTTTTGAACGAGAAAGTTTCTGTTTGATTTCTATTTTTCTTGTTCTTGCACAATTAAATGAAAATTTTGATTTGATTGTGTGCGGTTTATCAATAGGATCAAGTTTCGTTCAGATCACATCGGAAAATTTCAACTCTAGATTGATCAATTTGATCAAATTGTGTTTTTCGTGAAACTCGAAGTCGAACACTGTAATTGCACTTGAACACTGTATTTTTCGATTGTTTTTGTAAATTCACTATTGTAATTGTGTTTAGTAAGGCTTCGTGAAGATATTGTACAAGTTTTAGATTCAGAAATCAAGATTTACTTGATTTTTGATCGATCAGACCAAGAACACGCAAAGAAAACCCAAGAACGCGCAAGATCTGTGAAACGCGCAAGTTCTTCGCAAGAACACGCAAGTTGAAGAATTTGGTCTCAAACGCGCAAGGCGTTATTAGCGAGTTCATAAAACGTGCAAGGCGTTATCTACGAGTTCTAGAAACGCGCAGATCGAAGCCTGCGAGTTTGAAGATTGGGAAAATTTTTCTATGTATTGAAACGCGCAAGTAGGCATTTGCGAGTTCAGGAAACGCGCACGCCTCTATCTGCGAGTTCCAGCGGAACAGTATTCTGCGAGTTTATTCGATCTGCGAGTTCTCAAAACACGCAACCCTTTGTTTGCGAGTTTCCCACACGCGCATGTCTCATCCTGCGTGTTTCTCAGTGAATAGTGATCTGCAAGTTTAGGCGTCTGCGAGTTTCAAGTCTTCTTTAGTCATCTGCGAGTTTCCATACTTAGAATATTTTCTGAGAAAGTTCTGCGGAAGGGGACCCCCCGTGCTAAGTCTGCGGAAGGGGACAAAGTTCTGATTGTGATCTACGGTTTCTGAATTTCTAACGATCAAATTCAAGTTCTTTTTGTAACAGATAATTCAAGATGGGATATATTTTTGATGATGATGAACAAAAGATTCACAAGCTCAAATTAGAGAACAAAAATCTTCCTTCTTCAGTTGACTACTATTCTAAGCGGTCAAAAAGATATTCTGATGAAAGGAAGATACTGAGAGAAGAAGTCAGTGCATTAAAGACCATTAATGAAGATCTTCTGAAACAGACTTCTGGGAATAGTGAAGATAAGGTAATGCGTTTGGAAACTAAGAACACTGAGCTGAAAAATAAAATATTTGACTTGGAATATCAGATGATCCAAATCCAGCAAACATCTGTTGAAAGTTATAAGGAGAAGATTAAGAGTCTGGAAGATGCTAATGCTGATCTTCGAAAGAAAATATCTGATTTGGAACAAACAATGGTCAAAGATAAAGATGTTTTTGAGAGTGACAAGAAAGAATTTGCAAAGAAATTCTCAGATTTTTCAAGAAAATGTGTTGATGACAAGAAGACATTTGAGCTGAAATGTATAAAGCTTTCTCAACAGATTTCAGACTTTGAGAAAGTAATCATTTTGGAAAGAGAAAAATTTGCCAAGGAAAAGAAAGCCATTGAACAGAAGAATTTTGGATTTTTCAAAGAAATATTTGATGGAAGAAAGAATGCTGAGAATGGATTTGAAGAAGAAAGAAGCATATTTGAAGCAGAGATAACGAAGCATACTGACAAGCTATCTGAACTATCTGAGAGTGTACTGAAAGAGCAGAAAACGAAGTCTGAATTCGAGATGAAGATTGACCTTCTTGTTAAAGAAAGAGACAGTTATTCGTCAAAGGTTAAAGAGCTTGAAAAGATTGTTTCCAAGATGGTGGTGACTGAGCAAACGACTCCAGAGTCAAAAATCCACACATCTGGAAATAGTTCAGTTGGTTCTATCAAGCCAGCCTCAAGCTCACATATGAAAACTGTTTCTTCAAGAAGGTCAGTTAAATCGTTTGATCAGATTCGTACAACAAACATTTTCTATGATCGGAAAATAGATGTTTCAGGTACACACAGGAGAAGAAGGAGATATAATGAAGAGAAGCTGGTATGGAAAGTAAAACCAGTAGATGAAGAAAAGCATGATGAGAAGAAGGAAGAAAAGAAAGGTAAGAAGACATGTGTACATAAGACTAAAGTCAAGAAGAACAATATGCGAAAAGGTAAACCTGATCATGTCTACTTGAGAGATCAGTTAATCAGTTTGTCAGGTAAGAAATACTATTGTTCTTACTCTCGTACACATGATCATGTTCACAATACAAGTGATCATTTATGGTATGGTTCTTACTCAGTTACTCCTATTCGAACTGCATCTAACACATATGGACCCAAATACCAGTGGGTACCAAAACCAAAGACTGATTCTGTGTTGCAGGCACCTACTGTCAAGGGGGAGTAAGAGAACCAAGGCTTCTAAGTAAATCAGCTTAGGACCCGTACTTCAACGAAGTTTGACTTATAAACACAACAGTTTAGGACTCGTACTTCAGTGATCAAAATATGTGATACTCCCAGGCTGATATGAAGATATACTCCGTTACTCAGATGATGAAATCAACCTTCAAGGGGGAGTACATATGTTTCTGGAAATATGTATTCGGAAGATATGACGAACTACCCTTCAGAAGGAGTTGTAGATCTCTATCATATGATTTTAATGACAAGTTTCAGATGCATATTTTCAGGGGGAGTATGAATTATGATTTCTGATTACTTCAGATCAGAACTTGTACTTTAATTGTTTTACTGCTTTATGTCTTTTAATTTTGAATAAATTTTGTGAATAAAGTTGCTTTGACTAGACTTTGAGACTTGTGCAGGATGAGAGATGCTTACAAGATCATATCTTTATGACTTACAGTGTGACTTCATGAGATTTAAGACGAAGTGAAAAAGGTTCATTTCTTATATTAATCTCATATATGGTTGAAAGAAGGACAACTTTCAATCATAGAAAACATGTTCGTAAATGTTCAAACCACTTCCCGATTCTTAAACAAATTTCATAAATTGGAGGTGTGATTTTAAATGTTTTCAAGATTTACTTGTGCTTACATGATTATAAACCGTCTGTTTCTAAAGATAAATACTTGCGTATTGTCTTTTCTTTATACTTTCAAGTATTCACACACATCGGTTTGACTTTTTGTTCAAAAAGTTCTTACCATGTCTCAAATTTGAAACATATTTTTCGATGGTAAGACACCCCGCTTGTACTTTAAATATTTTTTAGTGTCATTTCTTTTCGATGCGTTCATTTCAAGAATGTCTGTATTTTGATTCATATAGACAATATCCATTATTCTTGACCATAAGATTTGATTGTTATATCATTCTTTTCTGATCATTTTCATACAATGTCAGATTTTCAAACAAGTCTTGTGCATTCATGTTCATTCATTCAATATACTTGTTTGAAAATACTTCAATGATTAAAAATGATCATATCTTCATGATTATATTCTGAGCATATACATTTATCTGACTTGTATTTGAGCTTTAATTGTTCAAGATAAACCATTATGAGCAACATATGCTTTATAGCATAATACTAGTTCTTTGTGCTAGGATTTAATTGAACTTCTATGAAATCACGTTAACCAGTGGTTTCTACCCATGAAGTTAATCCTCTAGTGATTGAATGTGAGGAGTCGAAAAGAAATGAGTGTGGGATGTATGATGAGGTAAAATGGAAAATAGAGTTTGGTTAGTAGTGAGCTTAATGATTAAAAGAAAGAGGGTGTGAGAACAGAGTTAAAAGAATATTAGAACACTGCACCAACTTTTTCGAGGCCGGACAACCACAATTCTAATGTTTCACAATTCTTTGGTGAACATTATTGAAACAGACAACTAGCCCATGCCAACTCTTGAAATACCCCACCAGCCACTCATTTTCTTCTTAACAAGAAAATGTTTAATTTTCAAAGGGGACGCATCACATATGCTATCTTATTTTCATTTGGAAAATCTGGATATTGAAAAAGAAGGAAGTTTGCCCCACCTTCGCACTTCAATCATGCACATTGAGTCTGTGTTTATCTACTGTGGTCTCAGTGGTTTACACAATTTTTGAGCCTTAAAACAATCATCAAGTGCTTAATTCTTTCTACACTAGCACGAACACACAATGAATTTGTTTTCTTGTCATAACGTTCATAGAAATTGCCTTTGTGGTGTTTCGATGATTGAATGGAAGCCCTGGAGGAGTGAACATCATAAAAGCTACTTTACAATGTGTATTTGTTACACATAGTGACTTCGTGTTACTGACAGGCATATTAACTGATTCATTTGTTGATTCAGGTGTTACATTCCTATTTTGTCTAGATTTGAAAAGATCTGGATGAATACATTGTTCGAATTGGCAACGAATCAGAGGCTCAGTTTGAAAGATCAGTGGTCAGAAAGATTTCAAAGACATTTCTTGGTGAAAGTTTTGATGATATTGACGCTCTAATCATCAAAAAGGGGGAGAAGATAAACTTTGAAGAAATGTCCATTACAAGTATTTGTTTCAAGAGATGTTTAAAAGGAATGTTTAATTCAAGATATGGGAGAGATGTTCAAGATTTCATTGAAGTGAAAGACTTTGAAGATTTTTTGCTGTAGCAAGTCGTGCTAAATCTGATGATAATTTATTTCTGAAGTTTGAAAGAGTATTGTGATAGTTCTGAAGAGATTATTGAAGATTGTTTCTACCATCTTTGGGAGAGAATTTTTCTAAGACTTATCAAAGAGGAATTTCATAGTGTTAAGGGGCAGATTGTAAATCATGTTTGTATCAAAGGGGAGATTACAAGAGAAGATAAAGGTTGATCAAAGGGGGAGTTATTTCAATCGAGCTTAAAGAGAGAAGATCGAATTGCTAAATCTTTTAGTAATGATCTTGATCCAAAGGGTGAGATTGTTAGAGCACAGATTTATTAGATTCAAGATCATAAAGATTGAAGACAAAGTTCAAGAAAGTCAAATCTGAGAAAGTCAACTCTCAAGTGAAAGTCAAAGTCTTTTGTTATTAAAGTCAAAGTTTATTTTTTTGTATTTTTAGTTTCCTTGTAAGTGTTGTGGGTATAAATAGCATTTGTCCTTGTAATCTGTAAATAGAATTCAGACGTGGAGTAAGTCATGAGCGTATTAGAGAAGAGCTGATTTAGAACATCATTCTAGAGTTAGAAAGTAGTGAGAGAGAGTTTGTAATTGTTTGAGATTTAATCAAAGACTTGTGATTACGATTTTAATCTTGAATTTTGTTTTTACATTGAGAACTTGATAGAATTGGGACTATCAATTAATCAATGTAGAAAGAGTTTCTCTCTCTAGAGTTGGAAATGATTGTATTATTCACAATCTAGAGAGAGAAAGAGTTTCTCTCTCTAGAAACACTTACAAAGCTTTATGTCTACATTGTGAGAATTGAAGTTACAAACAAACTACAAACAAACTACAAACATCTCCTATTTATACCCCAATCACCCATGTTACACATTTTTGCCCAACCCATTATGCTAACGACAAAGCCTTTTTCACTAAGGATGACTTTACAAAACTTTCTAAATACAGTACATTAACATTCTCCCCTAAAGTTTTGTAAAGGAATCATCTCTTATAAGTTTCAGCTCTTCTCCCCCTTGATTTCTTTGAAAAACTTTAGCGTTGCTTAAACTTCAAACAGCGTCGGCTCCCCCTTGAAAGTAGCTCTTATCCTTTGAAATATCAACTGAAATATCAGATCTGATGTGGACAGTAACCTCGACTGAGTGCATATAAAGACAACTTTTAACTTTAGTAAACCCAACACATTCCTTAACGCTCACAAGAATGACATGTGTGGATTATGACATGACATCCAAAATGCATCTTCAGTATATAACATCAAATCTGTCTTTGACCGCGAGTTGAATAGGAATTCAGCTTAAGAACTTAATCTGGTATGCTTGTCGGAGGATACAACTTGTAGCAAACACTACTAGGCAGGGTAGAAGATTTATCTGAGGAAAAATTTGATAGTTTAATCTCATAAGGCAACTTGTTGCAAAAATGGGTGTGAACAGTAATTTGTTGAACAAAACTCAAAACTCGCAGAACAAGAAAACTCGTTGAACGATAAACTCGCAGAGCACTGTTCATGTGCTTCGCGCTAAACGTGATGTGCGCGTTCTTGAAACTTGCAGGCCTTGACGTGCCCGTTTTATGGCTTAGAAAAAAAAATTTACAGTATCAAAACTCGCTAAGCATGGAACTCGCAGACTGAAGAAAGTTAATCGCCCAAACTCGCAAGCTTCGTCTTGCGCTTTTTCCTCAAACTCGCACGCTTGATTTACGCGTTTTAGGACTTAGAAAAATTTGACAATGTTAAAACTCGCAGAACACTGAATGTCTTCATCTTGCGTGTTCTTCCTATCCTTGCGCGTTCTTTAACTTGCGCATTCTTCAGATGAACTTGCGTCTTCTTCAGTTGAAGCTTGCACGTTTTTGAGATCTTGCGAGAGTCGAGTCTGAAATCTTGAAATCAACAAATATTCCACATTTCTTTGAATTTTGAGATGAAACTTTGAGAGCATGTTCGAAATTCACTTCTGAACAACTTTGTAGTTGATGATCTTGTCTAAAAACACCTAGATACACGAATTCGATCACAACACAGTGAAAAAAAAATCGAACCAAAAAATCTCAAAATCGAACAATTCTTCTAAACTAGTTGAAATCACACAAGGTGACTGATTACAGATGATTCGACTCTATACATATAATCAATCTAACATCAAATCTCGATCAATTAAGATCCAAAAAGAATAATTTGAAATTCATGTTACTGTTCATGCGACCAGAACACTGTTCCATTGAAAAAATTACGAATTCGATCGTTTCGATGAAATATCTCTTCGATTAGGCTCTGATACCACATGTTAGGTCATGAATTCACAATTAATCAATGTAGAAAGGTTGAAAAAAAGGTAGATTGGGTTGGAAATGATTCTATTATTCACAATCTACAGAGAGAAAGAGTTTCTCTCTGTAGAAACACTTACAAAGCTTTATGTCTACATTGTGAGAATTGAAGTTACAAACAAACTACAAACATCTCCTATTTATACCCCAATCACCCATGATACATATTTTAGCCTAACCCATTATGCTAACGACAAAGCCTTTTTCACTAAGGATGACTTTACAAAACTTTCTAAATACAGTACATTAACAAAATCCCAAACAAATGTATCTAAAACACCTTCAATGCTTGTAACTTTTTTTTGTATATCTTGCCTTAGAAAGAATTGGTGAGAAGATTTAATGTTCTATTAACTGCACGGTCACCCTAAATCTTATTTCTTTGCACTTATGATTACAATAACAAAAGGGTTTGTTATTATACATATTCCATATTAAGATTTGCTTTATTTTTACGGATGATTGAAGAAACTACCAACACCAACATTTCGGATAGATGGTTATTTATGTCAAACGTAGGTACAAATGTAACAAGCTTTATCATGTCTTGAAAGAATTTTAGATTTCGAAATTTAATAATCTTAACGAACATTTTATATCCCGCCGCATTGTGCGGGTACACAACTAGTTGATAAATCATTCATATTTGATCTTTTCCATACATTGTCAGATTCTCAAAACATATCTATTAATTTCACTTCGTTCATTCAATTTCCTTGTATTGAGAAGATCTTCCATGTTTAAAATGCGCAAATATTCATGATTATCTTATTCAGCATGCATATATCTGACATATGTAATTCATACTACTGTACTCTAATTGTTGAAGTTAAACTCTTGAGCAACATTGTGCTTTTAGGACATATTCACGGGATCAGTGTGAGAACTTCAAAGAACTTCTATTGATCCACGATAACCAATTTTTCCTACCCAATAAGTTATCCTTGAGTGATCAAGAGGTGAGGGGTAAAAATCAAAGAGTGGGTGTGTGATGAGGTAAAATGAAAAGAGAGTTTGGTTAGAAGTGAGCTTACATGTTTAAAAGAAAGAGGGTGTCAGAACAAAGTTAAAAGAATATTAGAACTATGCACCAAATATTTTATGAGCCAGGCAACCACATCTACTATTGGTCCACATTCTTTGGTGACCATCATTGAAACAGGCACTAGCCCATGCCAACTCTTGAATTAAACCCTACTAGCTACTCATCTTTTTCTCAACAAAAAGATGTTTCAAATTTTATTGGGGATGCAACATATAATCTATCTCGTCTTCATTTGGAAGATGTGGATATTGAAAAAGAAGAAAAGATTTCTCACCTTCGCATCTCGTTCATGCACATTGAGTCTATGTAATATTGTTGTCTCAATAGTTTACACACTTTGAGCCTATATGAAAAACCTAAGTAGCTTCAATCATTTTACACTAGCATGAGCACAGAAGGAACTCGTTTTCTTCTCATAACGTTCATAGAAAATTCCTTTGTGGTTTTTCGATGATTGAATGGAAGCCCTGGGGGAGTGACCAATAAAAAGCTCATTTCCAAAGTACATTCGTTGTACAAAGTGGCTCAGTGCTGCTTACAAGCATTTTTAACTGATTCATTTGTTGATTCACGGTTACATTCTTGTTTGTCTGAATTTAAAGAGATTCGGATGAATACATTTGTTGAATTGACGGATGGTTCAAATATTTTGAGGAAAGATCATTGTCAGAAAATGGGTACATGACATTTCTTGAAGAAGTTTTGATGATTTATATGCTCTACATCATCAAAAAGGGGGAGAGATGTTAAAGAAATGTTGGATTTGGAGAAAGTTAAATGTTTGGAATATGGGGGAGAGATACAAGAAATGATATGTTGAATGAATTATGATGGGGATAATTGTACAGAACGAAAGAGAAAGTTCGAAGAATTCTAAAAGGTTGCTGAAGTTTACTGAAAATTTCTTTGAAAATTATTTGCGGAAGCAACAGTGAGTTGAATTTGAAGATATTTTATTTTCTGAAGTCTGAAAGAGGTTATCATAATAGTGGGGGGATTGTTAAAGTTCTTGAAGAAGATATTCACATACTTTGGGGGAGATTGACTTTGAAAGGATTTAAAGGATAAATTATTCTTTGATGCTGAAATTCTTTTTGAATCCGAAGGGGAGATAAAATGTTTATCTTTTTGAAGATGATCTTGAGTCCAAAGGGGGGAGATTGTTAGGGTATAATTGTTGGATCCAAGATCATTGGGATTGAAAGTCAAAGTCCAAGTCAAACTCTCAAGGCAAAGTCAAAGTCAAAGCTCAAAGGAAGAAAAGTCAAAAGTGTTAGTTTAGTTAGTTTTGTTTCCCTTGTATTATGTTGTAGGTATAAATAGTTTTTGTCCTTTGTAGAATCTTGTAACAACTAAGAGAGAGCGTACAATTGAGATTCTAGAGAGAGAAATATTGTGTGAGAGAGAATTCTATATGAATTGTAATCTTGTGATTTGAGATTAATCATATGGCTATTTGTATCGATTTGTTGTTTTTATCTTGATCATATTGTACATTTAGGGACAAACACCAAGTATAGAAGTCGTAAAGCACTGTTGAACACTTGTCACAAATCACTAAGGGGGCGTTTGGTTCGTTTCAAGGAATGAAAATGGGATTGATAATGATAATAAAGTTGAATGGGAATCATTGATTTTTATTACATTATATTATATTACAAATAATTCCTTTATTATAATGTATTAGAAGAAGAAAAAACAAACAAACAAGCCACTCCATCATTTCGTCTTCCCCAAGATATCACCTGCATACCAAAAACAATCTCCAAGAAATCAACAATTATCTCCAACTTCATCTTTCTCATCTTTATTTCATCTCCATTCTTTTTTTTATTTCATCTCCAACCAAGAAATCAGAATCATCTTTATCTTATATTTCATATACAAACATAAAAATCAAATTTGTCAAGAGGGATCAAACCAGATATGTTTGGGTTTAATCAAACGAAATCAGATTTGTGGGTTAGGGTTCATGAGAGAGATGAAATATGAAGAACGAGATGAACAAAAAAATCGAACCAGATGAACAAAATCGAAAACAACAAAGAACGAGATGAAAAATATTGATCCAGAGGAAGATGATAGAACAGAGGTGAACGACCAATTAGACTTCCAGATATGATGTTTTGAAGATGAAGGTGGCATATGAAGGCTTCCAGATTGATGCTTCAAAGATGAAGATGAAGGCCCCATTGGTGTTTATTTAACTTTTGACTTGCCATATTCCCCCCAATTTGGGGAGGAATGGATTTTACCCAAATTTATTATAATGATTGATTATAATTTTTAAACCAAACATCATCAATCATTTTCATTCTCATTCCTTATTTGAACCAAACATCATCAATCATTTTCATTTCCATTCCTTCTCTCCTAATACCCCCAACCAAACGCCCCCTAACATTATACTTGTCGCAAGACACTGTTCACCAACACTAAACTTGTCACAAAGTGTGACAACTGTCAAAATTTTGAGTAATGAGGTCAGCACCCTCCGATTAATTTTATAAGTCTTGTCACTTTTTAAATTTTATTAAAAGCCTTTAAGATAAAAAGTTTCCCCGAAAAATTTAGAAGTTGCGTTAAAGACCCGGAACAGTTCCGCATCTGACCGTCACTGTCCAGAAATGCCAAATAAGTGGATAAAAGTCCAAAATTCTTAAATTATAAAAATTAAAATTTTAATTTCTCTTGCATTGCAAAAGTTTCAAATTTGTCAATTATTTAGAAAAAAAAATTGAGAATCGGGTATTTCGGTTCTCAAATATATCTGACATTGTATAGTTTAAAGCTAATAATTCAATTAATGGTATTAGATTAAATTTTTTTTTATTGTATTAATGAGTCACTAGGACACTTGTCCTAAACCTACTCATTTTAATATTACCTTTATTTGAAAATCAAACTAAAAACCACCCACACTTCTCATTTTTCAAGATTAGCTCCTCACCTCCTCTCCCTCTCCTCCCTCTCATTTTCGGCCGAAAAAGCCACCACCACCACCATTTTCATTTTTTCTTTCTTCACTTTCTCCTTCCATTGCTAAGATTCAAGAATCCAACCAAGCATCTATCCCCATTTTGAAGTTGGAATCCAAGTCTTCATCTCTTTTGTTAAAGGTAATCATTTAACCCTCCATTTTTTCTTTCAAGTTCATAATCAAAAAGCTTCTATTTTCATATCTTTTATGTAAATGATGAACAATCCAAGTTTTAGAAGTGAAATGGGATACATTAGTGCCTATACATTTGCTAATGAATCATTTAATGATCTTCCAATGGAACTAGGGTTTCCATGTGTGTTACCTTGAGATTTTGTCAAAAAGATGATGATTTTATGAAATGTGGTTTTTGGTCCACAAAATTTTATTAAGATTGGATTGAAATTTATGCATTATATCAATTTTGTGTATAAATAAACTCTTAGGATGAGATTGTTCAATCTCATATGATTAAGAGTTCTATATAATGTTAAATCACTAATCTAGTGTTTATGTTGTCTTGCATGTGGGTGAAAACTTGTTAATAAGATGGTTTACCTTTGATATTTATATAATATGAGTTTTGACTCTTGATACATTGAGTGTTAGTATAAAAATGTTCTTATGAAGGAATTTTCTAAGTTCTACATGATTAAGAACATTGTATCAATATTAATGTCTTATCTTCTTTATTTTGTGTCCATGCATGCATTTGGATGAGCATTTAGGTTGCCATGAATCCATGATGCATGTGTTAGTTTTCATGTGTTGGAAGGTGAAGACATGGTTTTAACCAAAAACCATGTCTAATGATCATTAGTTGTGAGTTAAATTAGCATTCACATCATTCTAGAATCTGTCCAGAAAATGGACCCCACTTCTAACTTGCACAACTCACAAACCACATGTCCAAATTTGGGGTTTTTGCTTCTAAACTTCAGTTTAGAGTGTTAGTTTTCTAAAAAGTCCAAAAACATAGAATTTGGAGATGATTTGAGCACTTAAATGGATTTTATAAGAAAATGGTGCAATCTGTCCAGTGAAGACAGATTCATACCCCTATTTTGTAGAGGCCATAACTCTCTCACTACGTATCCAAATTAAGTGAATCTTTTTCCAAATGTTAGGATTTTGAGTTAGGTTTGCATCCATATATGGATCACTAGCTAATTCCAAGAATTGATACCTCAAAAATCTGTTACAAGTGAGGTATGTCACTGATCCGAAAATCAGTGACACTTTATTTTATAAAAATGATTTGATGTACCAAAAGTTATTCAAAAATTATGAAAAAGTGCAGATTTAATCTAAACATACCATAGTTCCATCCTAAAAATTTTGATTAAATAATTCTCTTGAGAAGTTAAGTTTCCGTGTTGAAATTACCGGATAACTTTCTGGACAGCATGTGCTGTATCCAGAAAAGTTGTGTTATCAAGTTTAAGTAATGCCTTATTTTATTTTGGAACTTCGTTTAGGCAAAATAATTAGGGACTAAGAAACTTATTTGATGGCATTTCATGGGACAATTGGATATATTGGTTGGACATCGGAATAGGGTATTAATGTGTTTCTTATGGCAACTCTTATATAGGGAAAGTTAAGGCGTGACAAAACTCATTAAGTTTAAAGTAAAGCTTCTCTCGTTGCTTGCACCAAGGTGAGTATTCACAGCCCCATTTTTATCGTTTTAATTGATTTTGGGGTGAAAAGCATGTTTAAATTGCGTACTTAAGGATTCATGAGAATTGTTTGAAAGAATTGCGAATTGGCAATTTATAAGGCTTTGTTAAAAGCGTTTGAAAAATTAAGCTATATGATGAGTATGCAATTGATGTGTTGAGTTTTTAATGTTAAGACCCCGTGACACTACTATTAACTCGAAGAAAATCGGGCCTATAGTATTAGTGGATAGCGCTATTTGGTGTGACAAGCCCACTTTAATGCTGACGAGCAGGGGTGCACTATACTAGAGAAGATGGCTAAACATGTGGCATGAACCACCGCTGAGTTAGTCCATCGGGGGCGTTGTAATTGGTCAGGGACGGCTTAGTAGTGGCTCAACGTAAAATTCGTCTTTGCTTACACTCATCATAAAGAAATTTAAGTCGTGGTACTCATGAATCAAAGAATTGAAATTGGTTTTTACGTACGCCCTGCGATTGTCAAATCTTGCATATAAAATGATTTGTGCATATTCAAAACCTGTGAACTCACCAACTCTTTGTAGTTGACCTTGGTTTTTATTCATGCTTTTCAGGAATCTAGAAGGTAATCCCATGATGCCTTATCAGCGTACTCGTATTTTCAAGCACAAGAATATTTTCGCGTTAAGCGTATCTTATGTTTAAAGGACTTGGAATTTGTAAACGATAACGATATTATGTTCTCTAAAATGTAATGTATTTTGGTTGTAAATAAATGTTGGTATGTTTATAATCTTGTACTGTGGCATCGGAACTGTTACGCCTCGTGTTTCCGCTTTAGCGGGGTGTGACACAAAGGCTCACACCCGAGAAGTGACAACTCGCAGATCGAAGGGTGCGAGTTCTAGCTTGTCGTAAGCTTCTTTGTGCGAGTTCTGAACTTCTCGTAAACCGAAGGATACGATATCCAGACTTAGAAATTTTCAGGTGAATTACTATCAAGCTTGTCACAAAGCAAAGAACACGAGAAGCATCAACTCATAGACCAAAGGGTGCGAGGTCTTGACTTCTCGCAAATAGAATCACATGAGTTCTGGACTTGGTCAAATTCGAATATCCAAGGAACTTGTCGTAAGGAACATCTTGCGAGTTCTTCAACTTGATGCAGAGTACACAACAATGAAAAGTAGCTTATCGTATGTAGTTGCTCGAGAGTTCTTGACTTGACGTACACAATGCTCTGCGAGTTCAAGACTTGTCGTAGAACATTGTTTATGAATTATGAACTTATCGTAGAAAACGTTCTGTAAAATCCCAACTTGACGTATACAACTGCTTGGAAGTTCTTCCCTTAGACAATTTCACCAACAACAAACAAATAGCTTATGCACCTTGCGAGTTCTTGAGCTGTCTGCGAGTTCTTCAGATGAACTTGCGAGTTCTCTGGATCTTGCGAGTTCTTCAGTCTGTCGAGCTCAAAAACACTGATTTGGCCATTTCCTTTTCAATTATGAGAATTAGGACACCAAACTTTGAAAATCTCTTTTCGATCACAATCTAAACAAAGTTCTAGTACATCACTTCGACTAAAAACAACTTTATAACCAAATTCGATCTAAACACAGTAGTTTTCAAAGTACGAACAAAAATTCACAAAATCTCTCAAATTCATCCAAAATGTTGTGAATTTGACAGTTCAACTCGAATGAAATTTGTTCTATTATAAAATTCGAACACAATGCAACTGAAATCCTATCCAAAAACACCATAATACGTAAAATTCGAATTTGGACAGATTTCTTTGGGAGTTCTTCAAGAAATTGACAAAATCTTCATATCTTGATATGTTTTCTGAAAATTGTCTGCTCTGATTCCAATTGTTATTCCCAGTATGCAAGATTCAATCTAGATGAACAATCAAAATACTATCCAAATGTCATATGTATTGATCTCAAATGATTAGAATAACTTTCTCTCTCAATACAATATTCTCTCTCTAGAATGATATGCAACGTAAAATCCTTATGACATATTACAAAGAACAAGCTATTTATACCTACCACTAATACAAGCAAACAACAACTAACTAAATTCTATTGTTCATGGGAATTCTCCTTGTTCTGCGAATTCTATTATGTACGAATTCCTTACATTGTGCGAATTCTTAAGTGTTTTTGCATTGTGTGCGAATTTCATAGATTGTGAGAATTCTCAATGTGTTTTTCTGTGTGTGCGAATTCTTTGTGACTTGTGTGAAGTTTGTTTATGAATTTCTAAAGATCATTTCAAACAGTGTAAAGATAAAGATGACTTCCAAAGATGCACTTTCCATTGGTACGGATGCCAAACCACCGGTATTCTTCAAAGGAGAATATGAATAATGGAAAGACCGGTTCTTAGATTTTCTGGATAGGCATGCAAACGGAGAAAACATTCTGCTATCCATTAAAGAAGGTCCAATGGTTCCTATAACCATGGAAATCCCTGATGACGAATCCTCAGATAGTGAAGATGGGAATATGGAAAGAGAGCAGAAAACAAAGACAATACCGAAGGATATCTCTCAGTACACAGAAGAGCAAAAGAACAGATATAAAGCTGAGAAGCAAGCTAGATCTTTACTCTTGCAAAGCATACCAAACGAGATCTACATCAAAATAGACAGCTATAAAGCAACTACTAAGAAGATGTGGGATCGACTATAAAAGATGATGATGGGATCCAAGGTTGGTAACCAGATGAAGGTGGCCAACTACATTAACAGTTATGAGGAGTTCAAGGCCAAGGAGAATGAGAGTCATGAAGATACTTATGAGAGATTTGTTCTGTTGCTAAATAAGCTTGCGATGAACAAGGTGATGAAAAAGCAAATAGAAAATAATGTCAAATTCCTTAGAATCCTTCAGCCCGAATGGAAGAAACATACAAGAAGGATGAAACAAATGAAGGATCTCAGCGACATTCCTCTACATGAAGTGTACGTAACACTGAGGCAGAACAAGGAGGAAGTGGAAGAGAAAAGAGGAGAAAAGAAAAAGGCTGAGAAAGATGCAGATCCCATAGCCTTGGTAGTAGCTAAGAAAGAGAAAGAGAAGGAGAAGAAGAAGAAGAAAGTGGTGGTATCTGATTCTGATGATTCTGACTCTGATGACAGGGAAAACCTGAAATAAGCCCTATTATAGTTGACCCGTGCATTCCAGAAGCAATTCTACAAAAAGTCGGGATCAAATAGCCAGAGATATTCGTCAGGGTCGAAAAACTATGATCACAAAGAAAAGATGGAAGAAAGAAGGTATGAGGAGAAGAAGTTTGTAGAAAGAAAGCCAAAGTAGAAGAAAAAGTATGTGAATGATAATGGTGAGAAAAAGTCTGATGAGTTGATTAAGTGTTATAACTGTGGTAAAGTGTGGGTCATTATGCCAAAGACTGCCGGAAGCCTACAGTGAGAAATTCTGACTACTACAAGAACAAGATGCTTCTGGAAAAGCAAAAGGAAACTGAAAAGGCTTTGAAGGCCGAAGATGATATTTGGCTAAACCACTCAGACGATGAAGATAAAGATGAGACCACTCACAAGTGCCTTATGGAAAAGGAAGTGAAGTAAGACGAATCAGACGAGGAGACTTCCGATGAGGTACAATTTAATTTTGAATCTGATTTTCTAAAACAGATGGAAGTTATGGTGGTTGAGCTTCAAGACCTTCAAGCTAGACTCAGAAAGGAGAAAAGCAGGGTTGCAAAGAAACGTCAAACAATTTTTGATCTCAACAAGGAACTTGTTGGGAACAAAAACTTGATTGATTCTTTAAACAAGTCTGCTACCGTTCTTAAACAACAAGAAGATTGTTTTGAAAATAAGATTTCTGAAGCTGTTTCAAAATATACAAAATCTGATCTTGAGAAACAAGAATTAGTACTAAAAGTTCATAAATTGCAGATTGAAAACAAGAATTTGGTGAAAAAGGTCAATGGTTTGGAAGCAAAATTATATAATCGAGATCAAACAGATCAAACCATCTTTCTAAACACACCAAATGAGGATAATGATGTTAAAGAAAAGTGGGTCTCGATTACGATAAACCACACTATTTGAAGAAAGCAATCAGAAAACAACTAGCTTTATATTATTTTGATTTTCTACAAGCGGCTACCAAACATCCTCATTTGAAACCCAAGTTTGTTACCAAATCTTCTGATGAGGTTGAGGCCAAAGAAGACAAGAACAGAAAGAACACAAAAAAAAATGCCACTACCATTCTGCTATAAAAAGTTGAATGATAGTTATCTTTCTGAACAACCAAAGCTTTTATCAAATGATTATTTTGAAAGCTATTATACTAAAAAGTTGGAGGCAAAACCTGTTAAAGCCAAAATTTATGTTCCTCCACTTGTTTTGGAAAGCAAGATTGTTGAGCTTCAAAACACTTTAGATGATGAAAGAACTTTGGTTGACTTAGAGAAAATTATGTTTTCTACAGTAATGAAGAACACTGTTTTTAAATCTGAATCCAAAATGTGTTCAAATTCTTCCGAGGAACCTCAAACTTCTGAAGATGATACTGATGACTTATTTGCGTGTGTAAATGATTTCTTAAATTCTAATGATGGTTGTATTGACGAAAGTATTGATATGTTTGACTTCAATGCAAAACTTCCAGATCATACTGATTTTATTATCAATTCTCATGCTTTACCTAGTTTGTTTGAAATAGGTGAATCATCAACTAAGGTTGATGAGCCAGTTCCTGTGAGTACCGATTATTATGAAAAAGGTAAAAAGCAAAAGAAAAGGCACTCACAGAAACCGATCAACACATGTAAGCAAAAGAAAAGACAAACTCATAAATCTCATTTTCCTAACAAATCTAAATCTTTTGTTTCAGAACTGAGCAAGAAAAGGTCTGAAGTGCGAACTGAATGGCGACCAAAGTAGAAAGTCGATGAGAATACAAAATCATCTTCTGATTCTGATTGTAATAGAAAGACTAATAGTGAAATAGATGTAGTTGGAAATGTTTCTTTTAATAAACCAAAACTTGTAACTTCTTACAAGCGATATTCAATAAAGCAATTATTCCAATTATCTCCGTTTACTAATAGGACTTCTACTTATCGTAGAAATGGTTTTGTGTCTCAGCAATATTCTGATGATTGGTTTGGATCATATCATGTCTATTCTTATAATTCATTTGCTTCAAAAGTTTTTCAAGAGATCAAAGGGTCCATATACAAATGGATGCCAAAATCTTGCGCTAACCTGAAGTGACCCAGATATAAATGGGTACCTAAACCGATTGTTTCCTGATTTCTCTTCTGCAGACCCGTCATATGTGGTACTTGGATTCTGGTTGCTCCAAGCATATGACCGGGCAGAAAGATTTATTGTCTAATTATACAGAGAAATATTGCGGAAATGTTCGATTCGGAAATGACCAGTTTTCACCTATTCTCGGATATGGTGATGTTATTCAAAAGAACGTTGTTAGAGCAGAAATATGTTGGATACAAGTTTATGAAGACTAAAGGTCAAAGTACAAGAAGTCAATGCTGGAAAGTCAACTCTCAGTGAAAGTCAAAGTCAAAATGTAATAAAAGTCAAAGTCATTTTGTATTTGTTTTGTTTTTCTTGTTTTAGATGATAGGTATAAATAGAGTTGTTTTTCTTTAATAGATACATGACTAGTTATTGAGTTTACATCCTGAGAGAGTATTAGAGAGAGAAAGAGAAGTCTAGAGTGAGAAAGTGAAAAACTGAGATTGTAAAAAGTTTGAATTAGAAATTGAATCAAACAGGTAGTTGTGATAATCTTGATTGTTTGATTAGTTTGTAATTAAGAATCTTGAATCAGGGACACACAATTGGTATCAGAGCATATCTAAATTGAAATCATATCAAGAAAGGGTTCGACACTGTTTCATTGAAGTTTAGATTTGAATTTTGAGTTTTTGGTCGAATTTGAGTCTGTAATTGATAGGAATCAGTTTGTTTACTGTATTCGATTGAGTTTATGTAGTTTAATTTCTGTTTTGTACTATATTATACTTTAATTTTCGAAATTTGTCACGTTTTGAGTTTCACGAAGTCAAACACTGTAATAGATTGATTTGTATTTTTTGTGTGTTTGTTATTGAAATTAATTGTCTGTAATCTGTTCGTGGTATGAAATCGAAGTGATCAGCAGAATTTCAGAACAATTGGTGAAGGATTCGTCGAAATCAAGAAAAGACTTGAGTTTTTGTTCGAAAAACAAAAGAACACGCAAGTTCTTCAAAAACATGCAAGATCTACAAAACGCGCAAGCTTCATCGGAAGAACGCGCAAACTGAAAGATTTTTTATTTTGGCTAGAAACACGCAAAGTGCTATTTGCGAGTTCTAGAAACGCGTAAATCGAAGTTTGCATGTTTGATTCTTCAGTCTGCGAGTTTGATCATTTTCGAGTTTTGCGAGTTTAGCTTCCGAGTTTGATAAAACACGCAAGTAGGCATCTGCGAGTTATCCAAACGCGCACAACTCATCTTGCGAGTTTCTCAGTGAACAGTGATCCGCGAGTTTATCTGTCTGTGAGTTTCAAGTTTTTTTTTAGAGATCTGAGAGTTTATGTGTTTGCGAGTTTCAAGTTTTCTTAGTGATCTGCGAGTTTCTCATCATAAACTCCTATTTCAAAATTCCTGAATTCCTATTTCAAGATTTTTGTATCTTTGTGATTTCATTTGGACTAACAGTCAATTTTAAGTTTCTTATTGCTTATATTTCAAAACAGGATGACTTCCAGAGAAGCACTTGCTATTGGAACTGATGTCAAACCACCGGTACTATTCAAGGGAGAATTTAAGCAATGGAAAGACCGTTTCACAGATTTTATAGAGAGACATGAATTGGGTGATCTTATCATGACATCTCTGAGGGAAGGCATCATGGAAATTCCAACAAAGACTCGTATGGTTGGAAATGAAGAGATAGTGTATCCACTTCCACCTGAGGAATATACAGAAGATCAGAAAAGGAGAGCAAAAGCTGATGGATTGGAAAAATCTTTCATTCTTCAAGGCATTTCGAACGAGATTTATGTAAAGATTGACAGCTACAAAGCTACAGATAAAGAATATACAGGTAAAGATTGGAAAGACTTGTTGCCAAAGGTTACCGGCAAGAGGAAGGCATAGATTACGACGAGACTTATGCTCTAGTAGCGCGTATAGAGGCAATCCGTATGTTTTTAGCTTACGCTGCTCATAAAAACTTCACTGTCTATCAAATGGATGTGAAGACTGCCTTTCTGAATGACATTCTTAAGGAGGAAGTCTACGTGTCTTAGCCAGAAGGGTTTATAAATCCAGATAAGCCACATCACGTATAAATCTTGGATAAAGCTCTTTATGGTTTGAAACAAGTCCCTCGCGCCTGGTATGATGTTTTATCTCAATTCTTGGTTAAGTCAGGTTTTTCAAAAGGTAAAGTAGATACCACTTTATTCATTAAAAAGGAAAAATCCGATATCATCCTTATTCAGATATATGTGGATGATATTATATTTGGCTTTACAAATCCTAAATACTGTAAGAATTTTTCAAACCTCATGGTGTCTAGATTTCAAATGAGTATGATGGGAGAGATTAATTTCTTTCTCGGATTACAAGTAAAACAATTTTCAACGGGGATTTTCATTAACCAATCTAAGTACATTTTTGATATTCTTCGGAAGTTCAAAATGGAAAATTGCAAACTAATTGGAACCCCAATGGCACCAGGTACTAAGATTAGCACTAATCCTTTGGAAAAAAGTGTTGATGTTAGGACTTATAGAGGAATGATAGGTTCTTTAATGTATCTTACTTCAAGCAGGCCAGATATAATGTTTTCAACATGCTTGTGTGCATGATATCAGGCTGATCCTAAAGAATCCCATTTGGCTGCTGTCAAACGGATATTTAGATATCTGAAGGGGACTGCAGATCTTGGTCTGTGGTATCCTAAAGATACAGGATTTAAACGGAAAACTTATTCATATGCAGATCATGCTGGATGTATGTTAGACAGGAAGAGTACGTCGGGTCATGTTCAATTTCTTGGAGACAAGCTCGTAAGCTGGGCGTCAAAGAAACAACTTTGCGTATCCACATCGACTACTGAAGCAGAGTATGTAGCTGCTGCCAGTTGCTGCTCTCAAGTATTCTGGATGAGGACATAGTTGCGAGACTATGTATTCAAGTTTGACAAAATACCGATTTATTGTGACTCAAAGAGTGCTATCGCGATATCAGCTAATCCTGTGCAACATACAAAGACAAAGAACATTGATTTCAGGTATCATTTTATCAAAGATAATGTAGAAAAAGGTACAATAAAACTTTACTTTGTAAAAACTGATTATCAGCTTGCAGATTTGTTTACCAAACCTTTAGATGAAAAGAGATTTAATTTTCTTGTATCTAAGCTTGGTATGCTAAATATTAAGACCTAATCAGTAATTACCTATTAAAGTTTCTTTTATTGTAGTTTTTCATCATTTCTTTCTCATTATTTATGAAAGGATATTTGCAGTTTAACATTTTTGTTCATGATCTCAGGGGGAGTGAGACAAGATTTTAAGTTGATCATCATTCTTTTGAGGGGGAGTTTATAAAATTTTTGCATTTAATTACCTAACTATTTTTTTATGATACATGAATTTAGGGGGAGTTTATGAGTAAAACAAAAGGAGTAAGGATATGACTTCTGATTATTTCAAATCAGAACTCGTACTTTAATTGTTTTAATGCTTTATGTCTTTTATTTTTCAATAAATTTGTGAATAAAGTTGCTTTGACATGACTTTGAGACTTGTGCAGAATGAGAGAAGCTATCAAGATCATATCTTTATGACTTCAGCTGACTTCATGAGATTTAAGAATGCACGATAAAGGTTAAATTTCTTATCTTAATCTCATATATGGTTGAAAGAAGGACAACTTTCGATTATAGAAAACATGTTCTTAAATGTTTAAACCACTTCCCGATTCTTCAACAGATTTCATGAATTGGAAGTGTGATGCTTAAATGTTTTTCAATATTTATTTGTGCTTACATGATTACAAACCATGTGTTTCCAAAGATAAATACTTGCGTATTGTCTTTTCTATATACTTTCAAGTATTCACACACACCGGTTTGAATTTTTATTCAATATGTTCTTACCATGTCTCAAATTTGAAAAATATTTTTCGATGGTAAAACACCCCGCTTGTATTTCAAAGAATTTTGAGCGTTATTTCATTTTTGAAACGTTTTTCAAGAATGTCTATATTTTGATTCATATAGACAATATCCATTATTCTTGACCATCAGCTTTAAATGCTATATCATTTCATTTCTGATCATTTTCATACAATGTCAGATTTTCAAACAAGTTTCTTGAATTCTTATCTATTCATCAATATACTTGTTTGAAAATACTTCCATGTTTAAAAATGCTCATATCTTCACGATTATATTTCTGAGCATATACATATCTGACTTGTATTTGCGCTTTAACTGTTCAAGTTAAACCATATTGAGCAACATATGCTTTATAGGAAATATGGGTTCTTTATGCTAGGACTTAAATGAACTTCCATGGATTCACGATAACCAGTGTATCCTACCCAAGAAGTTAATCCATAGTGATTGAGTGTGAGGAGTCGAAAAGAAATGAGTGTGGGTTGTGCGTTGTGCGTTGAGGTAAAAAGGAAAAGAGAGTTTGGTTAGATGTGAGCTTAAATGATTTAAAAGAAAGAGGGTGTGAGATCAGAGTAAAAGAATATCAAACTCTGCACCAACTACTTTCTGAGTCGGGAAACCACATTACTAATGTTTCACACTTCTTCGTGAACGTTATTGAAACAGGCAAATAGCCCATGCCAACTCTTGACAAAACCCCACCAGCCACTCATTTTCTTCTTAAAAAGAAAATGTTTCATATTTTTCTGGGGACGCAGCATATAATCTATCTGGTTTTCATTTGGAAAATCTGGATTTTGAAAAAGAAGGAAGTTTGCCCCCACCTTTGCACTTCAATCATGCACATTGAGTCTGTGTTTATCTACTGTTGTCTTAGTGGTTTACACAATGTTGAGCCTAATATTGTTAGTGTATTATTGTATCCAAGATTTAATAGGAAAAGTCAAGTCAAGATAAGTCAACAAAGTCAAAGTCTGTTTAGTTTAGTCAATATGAGTTTACTTAGTTGTTAAGTATTGTGATAGCATCCTTGGTATAAATACCTTAGGCGCTTTGTTAATCTTGTAACTAGAAGTACTGTACTCAACATTGTTAGATATATGACAATTACGCTTTCTCTCTGTACACTCTCTCTCTCTAGAATCTTGATACTGTTATATTCTTAATAGAGATTGTGTTTGATTGCTTGATTTGGATTGGGAAAAACAATTTCAATTGGTATCAGAGCAAACCAAACAAATTCAGAAAGAACACTGAATTAGTTTTTGGATCAGATTATTGAAAATTCAAGAAAATTGTAATTTCTGAAAAAGTCACTGTTTGATCCGTGGTTTTCTTGTTTTTGTACAATTAAATCAAGAAATTGATTTGATTATGTACGTTTTATCAATTGGATCAATTTTTATTCAGATCACATAGTCAAATTCGAACATTAGATTGATCAATTTGATCAAATTGCTATTTTTGTGAAACCCGAACTTGAGCACTGTTTCTTGAATCAATTTGTTGCTTTTTGATGTTTTTAATGGAAATATAGTGGTAGAATTGTGTTCTAAATAATAAATCGATCATTTCTATGGAATTTCATTTTTTAATTTGCAGGTTTAGAGCAATTTGGATTGATTTCATGAACGTAACTGTCAAAACGCGCAAGATCTGACAAACGCGCAAGTTCATCATCAAACGTGCAAGTATCTGAAGAACGCGCAAGCAAAACGTGCGAGTTTGCTAAAACGCGCTAATAGAGGCAAGCGAGTTTGATAAACGCGCAAGACAAAGCTTGCGAGTTTGATCGAAACGCGCTAAGAGGTTTGCGAGTTTGAAATTTGTGAAAATTTTTCTAAGTGTTGAAACGCGCACCAACAGTGTTCTGCGAGTTTGAGCAAAATGCGCTACTAATGTCCTGCGAGTTCTAGAAACACGCATGTTACCATTTGCGAGTTCATCATTGAATAGTGACTAGCGAGTTTAGTGTTCTGCGAGTTCTAGAAACGCGCATGATATCATTTGCGAGTTTCACAGTGAATAGTTCTTTGCGCGTACAGTGACCTGCGAGTTTCAAGAGATAAATTTTTTTTTGAAATTAATTTTTTTTTTGGTGATCCAAGTTTGACTTTCAGTCAACTTTTCTGAATTGGTTTGGGAACGATCATTTTGTTCAAGCATTTCTTTCTAGAGAAAAATATGTCAGAAAAATTTTCTCTAGGGGCGCTGCCCCCATACCCCCGTACTAAGTCTGCGGAGGGGGACATATTTTGTTAGTGGTCATAATTTCCTGATTTTTGAAAATCATTTTTTTAAAGCTAATATTCTGACAAGATGCCTGTTACAGACGAGAGAGGAAACACTGTTTTATCTGCAAAAGATATGGCTGTTTTGTACATGCTGAGATACCGAAAATAGAAGCAGAAAGAGAAAATCTTAAAAATCAGAATTCAAAGCTTCTTAAACAGATTCAGGAATTGAAATTAAATTTGTCAAGTTCTGCTAAAACTTCTGACTGTAAAAAGTGTGCTAATATGGCTAAATCTGATTGTGCATGTATCATCAGTGCAAGAGAGAAGGAGATTAAAGAGAAAGAGGAAATGCTTGAAATAAAAGGAAATACTATTCAAGCTTGTGAAAAAGAAATCAAGCTGAAAGACAGAAAGATTTCAAATCTTCAAAGCCAACTGATGACGACTGAACATAAGTCATCTGAGCTAAAAAATGAATTAGTCAAGCATCAAAACAAGTTAAAGGCTTTTGAAGATCAAATATCTGCTTTGGAGAAGAAGAATGCTGAACTGAAAACAAGTCTCCAAGCAGAAAAAGACAAATCAAATGTGAAGACATCTTCTACCAAACAGTCATCTGAAATTTTCAAGAAAACTTTACAAGAGAAGAAGAATCTTGAGCTTAGATGCCTTCAACTTTCTAAGCAAGTTTCTGAATTCGAAAAGATAATAATTACAGAAAGAGACACATTTGCTAAGGAAAGAAAAGTTCTTAAAGATAAAAACACTGAATTTCCTAAGAAGATTTCTACTTTACAAGACTTGCTAGAAAAGGAAAGAAATATTTTCAAAGAAAAGAAGCAGTCTTTTGAGCAAGAAAAGAAATTATTTGAAAAGAAATTATTTGAAAAGAAAAATGCTGGGATTTTCAAAGATATTTCTGAGAAAAACAAGAACTTGGAAAAAGATTTTGAACAAGAACGTTCATATTTTGAATCTGAAATATCTAAGCTCACATCCAAATTATCTGTTCTATCATCAGATATTCTTAAAGAACAGATGGCTAGATTTGATTTGAAACAAAAAATTGACACACTAAATTCTACAAGAAACATTTTAGCTGCAAAGATATAAAACTTGGAAGCTGCAAACGTCAATTTATCAGAAAAGATTACAGCTGATATGATTAGCCAATCACCTGTTGATAACTCAACAGAATCAGTCTGTTCTTTCAAAACAGCTTCTAGTTCTATCCATGACAAAAATGTTTTGAAAAAGAAAAATGTTAAACCAATCATTGTCAAATCAAGTCAGATCAGACCATCAAATTTATTTTATGACAAATCTGTTGGATGGTTCAGCGAGCTATTATGTAAAATATCTTGGAAAGAATTTTAAGAAAAATCAGATGGTGTGGAGAGTTAAAGATTCTTCTAAAGAGAAAAAGAACAAGGACAAAGCATTCAACTTCACAACAAATGCCAAAAAGAACAGAATGCATAAAGGTAAATCTTTTGGTAATTCTGATATATATATTACTCGACTAATCATTTGATCAGGATTGCTCAAAGGAAAATCTGTTGTTCTTATTGTGGAGAGAATGACTTCATTCAAAAAGAAACTGCTTACAACTGGTACGGTTCTTATAGAATAACTTCTCAGAATTCTGGTTTTAAAAGATATACATCTAATGAGAAGTGGATTCTTAAATCAAACATACCAGGACCTAAATACCAGTGGGTACCAAAACCTGTTAAATTTGTTTTGCATGTACCACCGGTCTAGGGGGAGCAGGAACGATGGTTTTTGAACACATCAGTTCAAAACCCGTACTTCAAAGTACAAGTTTTTGACTTCTAAGTACTACAACTTAGAACTCGGACTTTAATGTCAAAGACAATGGCTTCTAAACACTCCAGTTTAGAACCCGAACTTTAATGTAAAGGACTGTGGCTTCTGATCACATGACAGATCAGGACCCGTTCTTCAATGTTCAGATAAGGATATTATGCAAATATCAAGGGGGAGCTTATCTGATATAAATAATTCTATAATGATTTGAGGGGGAGCTTAAATGTAAGTATCTTCTAATCCTAGATCTCTGATTGTTTGAAAGAAGAACAACTTTCAAGCATGAAAAACGTTTTCTTAAATGTTCAAACCACTTCTGATTCTCAAAAGATTTCATAAATTTAGAAGTCTGCTTTTAAATGTTTTTCAAAATTGAGCGTTAATGTTTAACTGGCCGTGTGTTTCCAAAGACCAATACTTGTGTATTATCTTTTCTATATACTTTGAAGTATTCACACACACCGGTTCAGTACTTCATTTGAAATCGTTATTACCATGTCTCATAATGAACAAATTTTTCGATGGTAATACTCCCGTTTGCTTTCAAATGTTGTTGAGCATCAATCATCATTTCTAATTTGTGCTTTCATTGTTAATTTGTTTATATTCGTTCATATAAACAAACCATCCAATTCTTTGATACCCTAACCATTTCATTTAATCTGATTGATACATTGTCAGATTCTCAAAACAATTCTCTTGATTTCATTTCATTCATTCAATATTCTTGTTTTAAGAGATATTCATTGTTCAATTGCTCAAATCTCATGAGCATACATTTTGACAATGTCATCATATATTTTTGAGCTTAACTTCTAAAGTTAAATTGTTGAGCAACCATTCTTTTTAGGACTTACATGGGATTCCTGTGTGAGCTTAAACAGAACTTCCATGGATTCACGCAAACCAGTGTTTCTTACCCAGGAAGTTATCCTTGAGTGATTGAGGGGTGAGGGGTCATAAATCAAAGAGTGGGGGAGATAACTCATCCGGTTGAGTTTTTCTCATTGTGTGGAGCGGAAAAATGGAAATGAGAGTTTGGTTAGAAGTGAGCATAAATGTTAAAAAGAAAGAGGGTGTGAGAATAGAGTTAAAAGAATATCAAAACTCTTCACCAAAAACTTTCTGAGTCGGCCAACCACATAATCTGTTGGTTCACATTCTTTGGTGACCATCATTGAAACAGGCAGTGAGCCCATGCCAACTCTTGCATCAACCCCACCAGCCACTCGTTTCTTTCTTAACAAAGAAATGTTTCATTTACTTTGGGGACGCAACATATCTGCTATCTAGTCTTCACTCGGAAGATTTATATATTGAAAAAGAAGGAAAGTTGCCCCGCCTTCGCACCTCTTTCATGCACATTGAGTTCGTGTAATACTTTTTGTTGTCTCAACAGTTTACACAATTTGAGCCTTGTGAAACACAATCATTGTGCTAAATTCTTTCATACACAAGCACGAGCACACAAAAAATTTGTTTTTCTGTCAGAACATTCATAGATAAACCTTGTGTTTTTCAATGATTGAATGGAAGTCCTGGGGAGTCATCATCAAACCAGCTCCTTATATTGTACATTCGTTGTACACAGTAACTCCGTGTTACTGACAGGCACTTCTAACCGTTTCATTTGTTGAATCAGGGTTACAACGTCCATTATATCTGAATTTGAAAAGATTCGGGTATATACAGTTCATGATTCAGCTATTCAGATCAAAAGGGCAGAAAATATCAAATGTATCTTAAAGGGGGAGAATATCTGACAAAGGGGGATGATCAAAGAGAATGTTGAAATTGAAGATGTTTTGATGATTATGGAGCTCACAATCATCAAAAGGGGGGAGACATCTACAAAGATCAATTTCAAATCAATTTCAAAGTCCTGAAGAATGTTCAAAGTCAAGACTTGTGGAGAATTTCTGAAAGTTCAAATCAGATGAAAAGGTTCTCAAAGTTTTCTGAAGACAAGTCCAAATTAAGATGATTCGAGAAAGTTTGTTTTTCCGAAAACGGTCAAGAGATCAATGAGATGAAGATACAAGTTTTCATAGATTCATCGAAGTTCCAGAAGTTTCAAAGAAGTTTCAAAGAAGTTTTCAAAGATTTCAAAGTTTTCAAGACTTGTTGACTTTCCAAAGCTGTAAAGTGTTAAAGACTTTTCAAGATTTTTCAACAACTTCAGAAAGAGCTTCAAAGTTCAAAGTTGTCAGAGACAAAAGATTGAAGAATGAAGTGCTGAAGACTTATGTCAAATTTTTATTAAATCTTGAATACAAAGGGGGAGAATGTTAGTGTATTATTGTATCCAAGATTTAATAGGAAAAGTCAAGTCAAGATAAGTCAACAAAGTCAAAGTCTGTTTAGTTTAGTCAATATGAGTTTACTTAGTTGTTAAGTATTGTGATAGCATCCTTGGTATAAATACCTTAGGTGCTTTGTTAATCTTGTAACTAGAAGTATTGTACTCAACATTGTTAGATATATGACAATTACGCTTTCTCTCTCTACACTCTCTCTCTAGAATCTTGATACTGTTATATTCTTAATAGAGATTGTGTTTGATTGCTTGATTTGGATTGGGAAAAACAATTTCAAATATAAGCAATCATCAAGTGCTTAATTCTTTCTACACTTGCACAAACATAGAAGGAATTTGTTTTCTTGTCATAACATTCATAGAAATTTCCTTTGTGGTGTTTCGATGATTGGATGGAATCCCTGGGGGAGTGAACATCAAAAAGCTCCTTTCCTATGTGTATCCGTTACATACAGTAACTTCGTGTTACTGACAGGCATGTTAACTGATTCATTTGTTGATTCAGGTGTTCCACGCATATTTTGTCTAGATTTCCAAAGATCTGGATGAACATCAAATCAGAGGCTCTTGGATAGATCATAATGGTCAACGACATTTCTTGATGAAAGTTTTGATGTTATAGATGCTCTATTCATCAAAAAGGGGGAGATGAATTGCAGAAATGTCAGTTTCAGAAATTTCAGAGTTAAAGAGTTGAAGAAGATGAAGTTCAAAGATTCAAAGTTTGGAAGTTTGTACAAAGAAATTCTGATGATATGCTGATTTTACAGAAATTTTCTTTGAAGATTATTTTGCTAAGGCAAGTTGAGTTAATTCTGAAGATAATTTCTTTCCGAAGTCGGAAAGAGTTTTGTGATAGTTTTGGGAGATGATTGAAGATCGTTTCTACCATATTTGGGGGAGATTTTTAATTTTGTTCAAAGACAGACATGGGAAGAATAAAGTTAAACAAAAGGAAGAGATTGTCCAGATTGAACCAAAGGGGGAGATTGAACTGCTAAATCTTTCAAAGATGATCTTGAATCCAAAGGGGGAGATTGTTAGAGCAGAAATATGTTGGATACAAGATCATGAAGACTAAAGGTCAAAGTACAAGAAGTCAAAGCTGGAAAATCAACTCTCAATGAAATTCAAAGTCAAAATGTAATAAAAGTCAAAGTCATTTTGTATTTGTTTTGTTTTTCTTGTTTTAGATGATAGATATAAATAGAGTTGTTTTTCTTTAATAGATAGATGACTAGTTATTGAGTTTACATCCTAAGAAAGTATTAGAGAGAGAGAGAGAAGTCTAGAGAGAGAAAGTGAAAAACTGAGATTGTAAAAAGTTTGAATTGGAAATTGAATCAAACAGGTAGTTGCGATAATCTTGTTTGTTTGATTTGTTCGTAATTAATGTTGATCAAAACTCTCTCAGTGATTTGATAACGACCCTTTTCTGTACTTAGTGAAAATTACGTTTAAATATGTATTAGTGTTTCACCATCAGCGATCAGACTGAGTATGTTTAGTTATCGCTGATAGTCTTTCTTATTAACATTTAATATGTATTAGTGTTTCACTATCAGTGATCAAACTGAGTCTGTTCATTTATCGCTGATAGTTCTGATGTAAACAGTAACGTAATCACTGAAGACAAGTCTCGCGTCAACAGATGTTCATAGCTGAATCGAAGACGAAGTTGCTGAACAAAGAGAAGTCTACTAGTGACCTGATGCGGATATCAGTGAAGCAAAGACAACTCTACTTATACGCGAAGGAACATGTGGAAAGATTCAGCGATCGCTGAACTCTTGATGTCTCTGAAGAAAGAGATATCCAGCGATCGAATGATCACAAAGTTTATACCTCAAGTTTCCTTTTGTCTTACCTTGCATAACTCAGCACGATGTGTCAGAACGGACATGCCTCTGCCACAATTCGTACAACAACTCTGTCAACTACACTGTTCATGATCCGACCGAAAGCATGTCTCCCAAAGTCAGACTTACAAAGCCAATCAGTGAATGCCACGTGTAAAGTGCCCTGCCATGCATTTAATGCATAGGGTATAAATAGGAAGATCTCCCTTCCATATGAGGGGGTGCTCAATCCTTGAACTCCAAATAGAAACCTTTGTTTTCTATATTCCTTAATCCCCCATTCTCTGAAATTCTTGTGCAACCATCTTAGTGTTTCTTAAGTTTGTTTAGATTGAGTCTGTTTTAATCTTATTCCACAAAAAACTTGTAAATTGTGTTTGATTTATCAATAAACAATTTATTAAACTTTAAATTTCTGTGTTTGTATTCAACCCCCCCTTCTACAAACTTATTAAGCACATCCGGGACGAACAAGTGGTATCAGAGCAGACTGTTTAATCTGATAAACAAGATCTTGCTTTATTCTCTTCCTTGCTGTTGTAAATGGCACTTAACACAAACACAAACTACTATGATAATGGTTCACTTTCTAAACCTCCTCGATTTAGCAGAGATAACTTTTCTCTATGGAAAAATCGAATGATGCTATTTCTTGAAGGTGCAGATCCTACTATACCTGAGTATATAGAAAATGGACCCTATGAACCTGTTAGAATTATAGCTGCAGTTCCCGCTACTGCCACCACTGAAGCTGTCCATGAACGCTATGTCGTTAAGGAAATAAGACAGTGGAGTGATGAAGACAAAAAGAAGGTAGGCATAGATGCAAGAGCAAAGACCATTATCTCAATGGCTCTGCCTGATGAAGTTTTCCATTCCATCATGCATCTTAAAACTTCTAAAGAAATGTGGGAAACCATATGTGTTCAATATGAGGGCACCACTGAAATCCAAGAGACTCGAAAGATTAACTTGGTAAGACAGTATGAAAGTTTCATCGCTGGTAAGAATGAATCTCTCTCTGATGTTCATCAGCGGTTTAACTGCTTAATCATTGATCTAAGAACCGTTGGTAGGACTTATTCTAATTCTTAGAATGTCTTCCTGAAAGCTGGGACAGTTATTCAATATGTCTTAAGCTGAAAAAAGACTTAAATTCTCTTTCTCTCAGCACTCTGTATGGAATATTGCTCAATTATGAGCAATCAAATCTCTTAAAGAAGAATCTTGTAAAAGATTCTAAAGACTCCAAAAGCACTCCTGTTGCTTTAGTCTCTTTAGAGATAATTCCATCTTAGCGATCTAGTCTCACCATCACTGAGTTAGATTCTGAATCTGAGGATCTATCAGACCCTGATCTTTCAGAGTTTGATGAGTCCTTAGCACTCTTGACAAACTCTTTTAAGAGATTTGCAAGAAAGAGCAATTTCCGAAGAAATAAGCTTCTCTCTCTTACTGAAAAGCCAAAATCAACTCTTGTTGATAAGGCTACTGCCACTTGCTATAACTGTGAAAATATTGGACACTTTGCTAGTGAGTGCAGGTCTAAAAAGGTCTTCAAGCCTTCTACCTCAAGAAGATCCAGTGATGACAAATACCTAAAGCTGAAGAACAAATATCAAAAGCTGAAAAGTTACAAGCGAAAAGGTAAAGGTCTCATCGCTGAAAAACATGACTGGGTTGAATCAGAAGAATCAAGTTCTGATGAAGAAGAAGTCGCTAATCTCTGCCTCATGGATGAGATTAAAGAAGAAGTGGAAGAACCATCTGAACCTTCTATGAGCTACATATCATCTTAGGTATCTATCTCTACTAATCCCTCTCTGCCTGAAGCTGAGAGAAGTCGCGCTGTTGATGTGCTGACGATTGATATTTATAATGCTCTAAACGACAAAACTCAAGCTGAAAATAAAAATGTTCATTTAACTCAAGAGCTAGAGAAATTTCATGAAAAGATCAGAGAACTAACTCTGTTAGAAGAGAAGTTGAAAGATCAAGTCATTATAAATGAAATCATCAGCATTGAACGCGAACAAGCCATCGCTGCTCTAAAAGCAGAAAAGTCTCATGTTGAAAAATGGTGCAAATCATCAACAAAGATCTCTGAGATAATAAATGCTCAAACTCTTGAAAGTGATAAAACTGGTCTTGGCTTTTGGACACCACAGGATGAGCCTAAAGAAGAAAGTTCCATGCTTAAGTTTGGAACGTTTGTCACTCATATCACTTCTTATGATCAATTTTATCCTTCTTCTTCTAATTCTATCCTGAGGAAAAATCCAAAGGCTCTAAGTCTGCGGATAAAGGAAAATCCATTCTTCGTCCTCAGAAGGCTACGAAGAAAGCAAAGTTGAAAGTTCCTTCTAAACCTTCAGTAAATCAATCCTCTAGCTCTGTGATAGAAATCTTCGATCTCTGTCCTCCAAAGCTAAATATTGACCTTAAACCCACGAGATCTGAAGAAATGAAAATTTCTCCCAGATCTCATGAGAAAAGCATTCTTGGACCTGGCCCTGCTCATCTTAAACTTGCAAAACCTTCTACTTCTGGTCCTAAAACCATTTTCAAATATAGAAAATGCTATCACTGTGGTTTTACTAACCATATTGCAAGCAAATGTCCAACTGCCACTAAAGCTGATAAATCAGCTAAAGTGAAGATGAATGCCTCCAGAGCTAAAAAGTTCACTACAGCTGAAAAGTCGACCAAGGTGAAAAATACCACTAAGGTTAAGAAATTAACCAAAGTGAAGATCACCACTGAAGTTGAATCTTCATCTGCTGTGAAGATTACTGAACCTTCCATCTCCACTAACCCAAAAGGACCTATTGAAAAGTGGGTACCAAGCAACGCTTAATCTTCCTTATGTGTGCAGGGATCAAAGGGCATCTGATATCTCGATAGTTGATATTCTCGTCATATGACTGGACAAAAAGACCTGCTCACTGAATACAAGGAAGAGAAAGGTCCCTCTGTAACCTTTGGTGGAAATGGAAAAGGATATACCTGAGGGTTTGGTGTTCTCAGCAATGGAACAACTACCTTTCGAAGAGTCGCTTATGTAGATGGACTGAAGCACAATCTTCTAAGCATCAGTCAGCTATGTGACAAAGACTACGAAGTTCGCTTTTATAAGAAAGCATGTTCAGTGGTGAATGACAAAGTAAAACTTGCTCTTAGTGGTTATCGCCGAGAAAATGTCTATGTAATAGATATGGACTCTACTACCACTGAAAACTTATGTTTTCTCTCTAAAGACTCTTCTGATGTCAACTGGCTATGGAACAAAAGGCTCTTTCATCTAAACTTCAAAACCCTGAATTCTCTCTCATCTAAGGAACTGGTTTCTGGTCTTCCTCAGCACTCATATGCTAAAGAATCTCTCTACTAGCATGTGAAAAAGGAAAACAAACAAAAGCTAGTTTCAAATATAAACAAGTCTCCTCAGTGACAAGTCCTCTTCAGCTCTTACATATGGATCTGTTTGGCCCTTTCAATATCCAATCAATAGCTGGAAAGAAATATACACTTGTCATTGTAGATGAATTCTCTCGCTATACTTGGGTTATCTTTCTTTGCTGCAAGAGTGATACTCCATAAGAACTAATATCTTTTGTTAAAAAGATGGAAGTGCTGAATAATCTTACTGTTCGTTCAATAAGAAGTGATCATGGAACTGAATTCAAAAACAGCTCTCTGAACAATTTCTTTGAAAACAAGGGAATTTCTCATAACTTCTCTTCAGTAAGAACACCTCAGCAAAACGGAGTCGCTGAAATAAGAAACAGAACGATCATTGAAGTTGCTAGATCAATGCTCAGCGATTCTCACCTCCCTACTCAATTTTGGGCAGACGCTGTAAACACTTCATGTTTTACTCAAAACAGATCACTGATAGTAAAGCGATTTGGAAAGACAACTTATGAACTCTTTCATGGAAGAAAACCTTCTATCAACTTTCTTCATATCTTTGGTTGTCAATGCTTTATCTTAAACAACAAAGATCAGCTTGGAAAGTTCGACCCAAAAGCTGATGATGGAATATTTCTAGGATATTCCTCAATTTCCAAAGCCTATAGAGTTTTCAACAAGCGAAGACAATCTGTGGAAGAAACAATTCATGTCACGTTTGATGAAACTCGCTCAGCGAACTCTAAACCAATCGTTGACAATGAAGAGTTAAATGCTTGGATGTTTTCTCATTACAGAGAAACAAAACCCTTCTTTTCAATCCATCAGCACAAAGATCCACCTACTGCTGATGATGATCCAAACATCATACATCCTAACGCTGAATCCAACTCATGGGTTTCAGCTGAACCTCTTAACACACTGCTACCATGAGATCTACCTTCATCTGAAAACCTCTCTAATAACAATAGTTTATCCACTACTCAACAGTTAATTGTTGATGAACCTCAAACGTCCTCATCAGTAAACATCCCAAATGTTGATCCAACCTCTGATTTAAGCGATCTTGCTCCAGCTCAGCGATGGACCAGAGATCACCCAATAGATCAAATTCTTGGTGATCCAGATGCAGGTATTCAGACACGACGAAGCTCAGGTAATATCTGTCTCTTTGTTAGCTTTCTCTCTTTATTAGAACCAAATAAGACTGATGATGCCCTCAGAGATCCAAACTGGGTCAGCGCTATGCAAGAAGAGCTGACTGAGTTTACTTATAACAAAGTTTGGAATCTCGTTCCTAAACCATCTGATAAAACTGTTATAGGCACCAAATGGGTGTTTAGAAACAAGTTAGATGAACATGGAACTGTAACCCGCAACACGGCTTGATTTATTGCTCAGGGATACAGACAAGAGGAAGGCATAGACTATGATGAAACCTTTGCCTCTGTGGCTAGGCTCGAAGCAATTCGACTATTCTTAGCTTATGCAGTCTATAAAGACTTAATCGTTTATCAAATGGATGTAAAATCAGCGTTTCTAAATGGAAAGCTGAATGAAGAAGTCTATGTAGAACAACCACTAGTGTTCTATGACCCTAAGAATCCAAATTATGTTTATAAATTGGATAAGGCTCTCTATGGTCTAAAACAAGCCCCTCGTGCTTGGTATGACACTCTCTCATCTTTTCTTATCTCTGAAAAATTTGAACGTGGCAAAATTGATAATACATTGTTTTTCAGAAAGATAAAAGGTCATATTATTCTTGTACAAATATATGTCGATGACATCGTATTTGGTTCTACTAAACCATCTCTGTGTACTCGCTTCGCTGAAAGAATGAAGAAAGAATACAAAATGAGTATGATGGGGGAGCTGACATATTTTCTTGGTCTTCAGATTAAACAATCTGACAAAGGTACTTTTATCAGCCAAGGTACGTATGTTAAATATATGCTGAAGAAGTTTGTTCTTACACAAACTTTGGCAATGAAAACTCATATGGCACCTCCCCTGACACTTAAAAAAGATCCATCTGGAAAATCTGTTAATGTCACTGCCTATAGAGGAATGATAGGCTCCCTGCTGTATCTCACAGCGAGCCGACCTCACATCATGTACTCTACTTGTTTATGTGCACGCTATCAATCTGAACCCAAGGAATCCCATCTGATCGCTGTCAAGCGAATTTTCAGATACCTGAAAGGAACTCCTAAACTCAGTCTTTAGTATCCCAAAGACTCAGGGTTCGATTTAACTGGTTATTCTGATAGTGATTTTGCAGGTTGTAAACTTGACAGAAAGAGTACCACTGGTGGATGTCAACTCCTCGGAGGAAAGCTGGTAAGCTGGACAAGCAAAAAGCAAAATTCAGTGTCCACTTCCACAACCGAAGCTGAATACGTAGCCGCTGGAAGCTGTTGTTCTCTGATCTTATGGATGAGAAATCAACTATTAGACTATGACCTTCAGCTATCAAAGATTCCAATCTATTGCGACATCACTAGTGCAATCACTATAGCAAATAATCCAGTGCTACATTCAAAGACGAAACACATAGAGATCAGATATCATTTTATCAGAGATCATGTGATGAATGGTGATATTGAACTTCATTTCATCCCTACTGACTATCAGCTTGATGATTTATTCACCAAACCTCTTGATGAGACAAGGTTCAACTTTCTCATCAGTGAGCTTGGAATGCTGAATCTCGAAGAATAATTCTTCAGCGTTAATGCATTGTGTCAGTAATCATAAGTTCCCCTTTTATCACTCTGATAAACATTCTGACTCTCAGGTATGTTCTCTTCATCCCTACAACTGAATCTTCATTCAGTTAAGATTTTTTTCAAAATATAAACTTTAATCACTGAACTTTCTTCAAATGATTAAAAGCTTTTTGAAAAATAAATTTATCACCGATATTTCTAGTCAGTGATCCTTCTTAAAAGAAAATTCATCCCTAACTTTACCATCAGGGTTACTTTCAAAAAAAAAAAAAAAAAAAAAAAATAAACTATCGCTGACTTTTCTTCAGCGATAATTTCAAAACGGACAAGTGAACAGTCTCTCTCTTCTATTACGTCATTTGAACCGATAATCCACGACATGCCTTTTTCTGACACGTTCGTCCGTTGCCCTTCCATCCAATCAACTTCGTGGGACGTGTCCATGTCATGATGAACATTTGTTTTCCCGCCTCTCACACTCTCTCTCCTTCTCTCTTTTAAGGCATGAAAACTCTCTCAAAAGAATTCTAGCATTCTCAAGCATTTGCGTCATCTCCTTCAAGATCGACAGGTTATTCTTGTTCTTCTTCTGATTCTACTTCTAAATCTTTTACATAATACTCCATTTATGGTCTTCCATTATGGGTTTATAAGATTCTTTTTCATAAAATCATCTTTCTTTTTGATGTTATTCATTTAAAACCATTTTCTTTTGATTTTCTTCATTCAAAATCTTTGGTTTTTCTTCTTGTTCTTATATCTTATATTAAGAACACCTTTTTAATCTTCAAATATGTTGATTTTTCTATGTTTATTTCTCAAAATAGAAACTGGACAAATTTTCTTTATTTTTAGACTAAAACCTTTCTTCTATTCTTCTATCTGTTCATATTCAGAATGTCTCCATCTGCACTTGTCGCCTCTAAGAACGTCAAGTTCGCCATCGCTGACTCTAAGCTTCCTAAAAACAATCATCTTGCTCGTCTTGACTTTGATGGTGTCAAATACCCACATTTGGTGGAAGCCGCAAATTTTCTGAAGCACTCCTGCATTACTTATGCTATAACTGTGGATCCCACACCTTCCAAAGCTCTTCTCCAACAATTCTGGTTTACCGCTGAAGAATTCTCTCTCAGCAACAAAAAGGGTGAACTAGTTCCTGCTATTTCCTTCAGCACTGAACTTGGAACAGGGATGATGACGACCTTAGGCCTGAGGAAAGCTCTGCGATTTCCCGACAAACCAGGAATGGATTCGATGCCTTACCCACTGATACTGAACTCATCCAATTCCTGGATGGTATGGAATACTCTTGTGAACCCAAACCAAGGACGACAATACCAAACAAGAAGCTGACTCTGTAAAAAAAAAGGCGCTCATGCCTTCTCAGCTTAACTACATCTTCTGTCACTTCATTCAGTGTATGAGTGGGAAGAGTGGGTCACTGGACCAGGACATCAAGACTCAGGTCCAAATGATTTACTCAGTGACCGCGGGAAGAAATTTCGACTACGCAACAGCTATCTTTGACGATCTAAGGTCAAAGATAGAGAAGACCGAGAGGGATCCAAATATTCCCTATGTACGCTTCATCTGTGCGTACCTGAAGTTCCTCTACCCTGCTACTTACCCCACCAATGCTGATGCATCTTTTCCAAAAGTGGGTCAGCGCTCCCTGGAGGTCAAGCCGCTTCCCAACGAGGTAAGTATCTCTGAACTTCGCTCCCGACTCTCTCTCCTCACTTATTCGTCTTCAGCGGCCACGCAGGAGGTTCCTTCTTTTGCTATCCCTGTTGCTACCCCTTCCGAACGACCATCAACTGGCTCCCTTGGTTCTTCGAAAAAGACCAAGGTGACCAAGGAGAAAGCTACCTCTAGCTCAATACCTAAGGATGTTTATCAACAAACTTCCTTGGATGCATTTGTGGGTCTCTCCTCCACATCCTCAGCGATATTCACTTCAACCGTGCCAACAATCTCGGTCGCTGTCACAACAACAGTGACACAACCTACGATCTCAGTTCAGCAACAAACTGAGGTAACTACCCCTCTCCCTACATCTTCTATCCCCATCTCTAGTCTTTCTATTTCTTTGATCTCTAACCCTCCGTCTACTTTCTCACAACCACAGTTTGGACCCATAGGACCTGAACATCAATCTTTTGAGGAATCTTTGCAATTCTACAAAATGTTTGATAATTCAGGTACCCCTATAACCTTAAACACTTCTCCCAACTCACCATATAAGCCTGTTTCCCAAAAACTAACTTATATTTCAGGTCCTAGTTTGGCGACTGTTGACACCAATGTCAACAGTTTAAGTGCAAAGGTGGAGTCCCTGACTGCCTCTCTCAACAACACCACCAACGCTGTTCATACAGCTGGTGAAGCACTGAAGACGCTGACAGATCAATGCGCCTCTAAATTTGACATTTCTCAAATCGCTACTCTCCAAGAAGCGATTGTCAAAGTCAGGGTGCACTCATAGCAACAGTTTGCAGCCCTGGCTACAAAGGTTGATTCCTGTAATTTCTTCTTCAGCAAATACTGACTCACTTGAAGGCACCAGCTCCGACTCCTACTCCCTCATTAACAGAGAACGATCGTACCTCTCTCAACATTGCCGTGGAGTTCATTCATCAGGCTACGTCAGATATTCCTGCGTTTGAAGGCCGTCTAGACAGTTTGGAGGTTGAAGTTCAGGTGTTGGCCACTGCAAAAGCTTCATCTCCTTCCATAGATCTCACCCTCAATGATAATGACAAAGAGGGGGAGAAGGCAACTAAAGAAAATATGGAGTTAGAAGTTGCTGTTGAGGTCCAACAGAAGGAAACTCCCTCTTAGGTTGAGGGGGAGATAGCTGCTGAAAAAGCCCCTCCTACCATCGATGAGTTAATCGATGAAGAGGAAGAGGAGGACGATGAAGATGAAGCCCTTGATCTTGAAGATCAAGAGGAAAAACCTCATCAAGATGATGATGATGACGATGAAGAAGATCCATCGCTATGGTGTTCTTCAGCCGTCACGTCATCAGTGATAGCTTCGAAAGAAGTTATCAAAGCAGGGGGGAGACATGGAACTTCATCAGGAACCCCTTCCGAAAGCAAAGGTGCTACTGCTGAGGGAATCCTGAAGATGACTTTACTATCTGAGGAGAATCCTTCTCAGGTATGCCTTTCCCTCGTTCCCTTATCCTTCTATAAGCCCCCCTGTTTCTTTCTAAGCCTTTATCTCTCTTCTCTAAAAATAAACTAACCTTTTTCATTTTCTGACAGACAGTTCTCTCCCCTGCTTAAGGGTAAAGAGATCCAAATAATCCCAGCTACGGAAGCTGATGACAAGATAATCCCAATCTCTGTAAGAGAGATTGATGAAGAGGATGAAGAAGATGAGTCCCTGCAACACCCTTGGAGGCCCTCTAGACCACTTCATTGGTCAGAGGAAGAGATGAATAAAAGAACAGAGATGATCTCTCATCTGGAGAGTCAACGGCTAAAGATCCCCTCTCAATCAACAGATCCAGAGTTCCTGACTGAAGCTGAAATTGAAGAATCCGTCAGGGCTGAGAAGCTGATCGCTGACTGTCAAAGAGATGCCACTCTGGCTCACAAAATTCAGTCTTCTCAAGTCAAAGACAAGAAACTGAAGAAGAAACCAGTTGAAGTCCGGGCTTCTCTTTTGAAAGAGATTGAAGAGGAATTCTCAAAAGCTCTATTGGTCAGCGATAGCTCAGTCGATTGGTGCAGACATAAACTCGACTATCGCTCTGACCCAATGAAGATTGTTTCAGTCGCTATCTCTGGAAGAAAGAAGATGGACAAAGTTTCTGTCACTATGGAGATTACCAGAGAGGATGGAAGCTGCAAGGCAATGTTTGTTTCAAAGCTGGAAAGCCTCGGCTATATGGAATGGCTTGAGTTCAAAGACGCACTGAAGAAATCAAAGTCAATATACAGAGGCTATGTTGAAGGGATAAATGATGCTCTCATCAACAGAGTCGCTGAAATATTAAAGGTGTCGTCTGCTCTTCCTTCTAAGTCAAAGCAGATCAGAAGAAATCCTGTCTCCTCCTCCTCTGAAAATGTCGCGGTGATCAGGAATGAAACCTCCATCAAATTTTCAAGATAAACTCTGTTCGGTCCTCCTCCTGATCTTTCAGTGCTGGATCTATCTCTGCCTCCTGGTGGACCATATGTTGCGGGACAAGTACTTGAAGAACCTTTTGGAATCTTCTTCAGAGATGACGAGGAACAGCTCAGATTTCAAAGAATCTCTTAAATCCCTATTTATCCCCTCGACCTTCTCAACGATCTCATGTGCTTATGGTGTGATCTCTCTCCTGCTGCTGAGCAAATCAAAGTGATAATTAGCAAAGAATCTTTAGAGCGAAAGCAAAAAGGAGAAGATATACCAGAGTATTTGATCAATCCTCCTAAACCCTCTTTAGATAGCTGATAGATTAGTTTTCTTCTTGTAATCTATTAGTTTAAACTTACAGTAGTTAGTACATCACTTGTACTTGAAATTTTCATACCTTGTAATTCTTCACTTGAATTAATAAAAATTTCAGTGAAGTACTTAACTCTATCAGTACTGTAAAAGATCCCTCAAAATAGTAATTGGGACATGTATGTTATGAGTCCTGATTATTCCATCATTTTGAATTATAAAGTAATTTTCTCCAGTTACTTTGTCATTATCAAATAGGGGGAGATTGTTGATCCAAACTCTCTCAGTGATTTGCTAACGACCCTTTTCTGTACTTAGTGAAAATTACGTTTAAAGAAGTATTAGTGTTTCACCATCAGCGATCAGACTAAGTCTGTTCAGTTATCGCTGATAGTCTTTCTTATAAACATTTAATATGTATTAGTGTTTCACTATCAGTGATCAAAGTGAGTCTGTTCAGTTATCGCTGATAGTTCTGATGTTAACAGTAACGTAATCCTTGAAGACAAGTCACGCGTCAACAGATGTTCATAGCTGAATCGAAGACAAAGCTGCTGAACAAAGAGAAGTCTACTAGTGACCTGATGCGGATATCAGTGAAGCAAAGACAACTCTACTTATACGCGAAGGAACATGAGGAAAGCTTCAGCGATCGCTGAACTCTTGATGTCTCTGAAGAAAGAGATATCCAGCGATCGAATGATCACAAAGCTTATACCTCAAGTTTCCTTTTGTCTTACCTTGCACAACTCAGTACGATGTGTCAGAACGGACATGCCTCTGCCACAATTCGTACAACAACTCTGTCAACTTCACTGTTCATGATCCGACCGAAAGCATTTCTCCAAAGTCAGACTTACAAAGCCAATCAGTGAGTGCCACATGTAAAGTGCCCTGCCATGCATTTAATGCATAGGGTTTAAATAGGAAGACCTCCCTTCCATCTGAGGGGGTGCTCAATCCTTGAACTCCAAATAGAAACCTTTCTTTTCTATATTCCTTAATCCCCCATTCTCTGAAATTCTTGTGCAACCATCTTAGTGTTTCTTAAGTTTGTTTAGATTGAGCCTGTCTTAATCTTATTCCGCAACAAACTTGTAAATTGTGTTTGATTTATCAATAAACAATTTATTAAACTTTAAATTTCTGTGTTTGTATTCAAACCCCCCCCCCCCCTTCTACAAACTTGTTAAGCACCTCCGGGACCAACCTTAAGGGAGAACCACCTTAGAGTTTAGTAACAGTGAAAAAGATGAGCACACACACAAGCATAGCAGTCTGTATAATCCTTGAGCATATTTGCACATACCAGTGCGTGTTCTTGGTAAATCAAACTCAAATTATGTAGGATGCAGTGGTGATTAACAAGAAACTCCAAATGTGTCTTTTATTTTCTTCTTCATATATCTATTGGATTCAAGATCATCCAATCTGAAGATCCAATCTGAAGCTAAAGCCCGGAAAGTCGACTCTCAACAATAGTCTAATGTCGTTTGTAATAAATGTCAAAGTTAATTATTGTTAAATGTAATTTTAGTATTTAGTTTAAATTAGTTTAAATATCTAATTATGTTAGATATTAGTTAGTTAGTTAAATATCTAAGTTATTGGATATTAGTTACTTTTAGATATTATAGTTTTAATATCTAGATATTAGTTTAGGTTAATATCTAAAGTTAGATATTAGGTGTTTGTGTGTTAGAGAAGCAATCTTCTAAAAAAATCAGATATCATATTCACACACACACAAAAGATGAAAAACAGAGAACACAACGAGAGAGCTTCAATCGATCAATACCGAACCTCGTAATCATTGAATGTTATATAAAATAGGTTGGTAATCGTTAATATGTATGAGTCGATAAAACTTGATATATATTGTGGACCGACAATTGGTATCAGAACCAGATAAGAGATTCAAATCAAGTTTTTCAAAAAAAAAAAAACTCTACTCTGTGTTCATAATTTCAAAATCATTTTCGAGATTTTGAGTGTTTTAGGTGTGGGAATCGATTAGGTTGTGATCGATTAGGCTGCTAGATCGAGTTGTTGTAGTTTGTTTTCAGAATAGAGCTTAAATCGAGTTCAAATTTGTGATTTTTTTGATAAAACAATCGACTTCTTAAAGTCACTGTGCCATCGGTCATACTTTCAAAAAGTGAGTTTTATCGAGATCGAGTGGTAACAATCTGTTCTAGATAGGTTAATGGTCAGTTTATTGCAAATTGGGACTGCTAATCTTGGAAAAACTGGTTTTTTAGTCGATTTATCGAAGTACAGGACGAACTCACCCACTTGAAACCAAACTCCAATTCGCGCCACGTTCGTATCACGCAAAGCTACCTTTTGCGCCATTCACATCTGACGAGAAAAGCATCTCCACTTTGCGCCATAAACGCTTCACGCAAAGTCCACTTTTCATGACCACCTGATCACGCAAACTCCATCTTGCGCCGCTCAAAGCTCACGCAAAGCCCACTTTGCGCGACCAACGTCTAACGCGAACATCAGTATTCGCGACCCTCTCGAAGCGCAAACCTCAGTTCTCGCGATCAACTCTTCACGAAAAGCACAGGTCTCAGTTGCGGTAACTCCTTGAAACGCAAAGCTCACATTGCGCCAAGCACTACTAGCGCAAACCTCATTTGCGCCACCTTCTAAAAACGCAAAGTTTTCCAGCCTTGGATCTTTTTATTCAGAATGACATCCAGAGAAGCCCTTGCAATCGGAACTGACACCAAGCCATCAGTTCTCTTTAGAGGAGAATACGAACAGTGGAAAGATCGGTTCCTGAACTTTATCGAAAGACATGAGTTGGGTGAATTCATCAGAAAATCGACAGAAGAAGGGATTATGAAACCAGTTACGACAACTCGTATGGTTGGAACTGTGCCGACACAGTATGATCTTAAGTATCATGAGCTCGATGATGATAACCTAAAGAGAGCAAAAGGTGATAGATTATCAAAGTCATACATTCTACAAGGGATTCCAAACGAAATCTATGTAAAGATTGACAGTTATAAAGCCTCGGGCAAAGAGATGTGGGATCTGCTAGAGAAGATGATGCTGGGTTCAAAGGTTGGGAACCAGCTCAAAATTTCCAACTGCCTAAACAATTATGAAGAATTTAAAGGCAGAGCTGGAGAGTCTCTAGAAGGAACTTATGACAGATTTGTGACCTTGCTAAACGAACTAAGCAAGAACAAGGTCTTCAAATCTCAAATCGAGCTGAACGTCAAATTTCTAAGTATTCTACAGCCGTAACGGAAGAGATTTGCCAGGCAGATGAAGCAGATCAAGGATCTAAATGAGATTCCACTTCATGAGGTGTATGAAACCCTTAAACAAAATGAAGAGGTGGATGAAATTCTAGATGAAAAGAGGCAGAAAGTGAAGACAGTTGAAGACACAATTGCTCTTGTTGTCAAAAAGAAGAAGAACAAGACAATTGTGTATGAATCAGAAGAAAATGAAGTTGAAGCAAACTCTGACTCTGATGATTGTGAACAACTGAAGCAGGCTATGCTCATGCTGACTAAGGCCTTTCAGAAGAAGTTCTACACGAAGCCAAGTTCAAACAGTCAGAGGTATTCTTCTGGTCCTAACAATTATGCTCATAAGGAAAGGGTTGAAGGAAGTAGATATGAAGGAAAGAAGTTTGAAGGGAAGAGAATAGAGGAGAAGAAGCCGGAAGAGAGAAGGTATCATGCTGAAGGAAAGAGAATAAAGGAGAGGAAACCGAAAGAGAGAAGATTTCAAGCTGAAGGATCCAGTCAGTCAGAACCACCAATGTGCTACAACTGTGGCAAAACAGGTCACTTGGCCAGAGACTGCCGAAGGCCAAAAGTCAGAAACTCCTATTATTACAAGAACAAAATGCTTCTTGCAAAGCAACAGGAGGCTGGTAAGGCACTGATGGCAGAGGATGAGTACTGGCTTGATCATTCAGACGAGGAAGAAGAGGATGAAGAGAAGGATGAAGCAGTCAACATGTGCTTGATGGGAAAGGAAGAATCAGAAGCTGAAGTTGATTCAAATGATGAAGAAGATGAGGTATGTGATTTATCTTATTCAGATTTCATAAATAAAATGCATGCCATGAATTTAAAACAACAAGAGTTAGAGTTGAAGCTTAAGTGAGAAAATGGTGTTGTAACTGACAAAAACCAATCGATACAGAAACATAGCAATGAAATTGCTAAGAGAGAAGTATTGATTGATGTTTTACATAGAAACAATGACACCAACGCCAAAGAAAAGACAATAATTCTTAAAGAGAATTCTGAAGTCAAGTTTAAACTGAGAAAGAGTGAGCTTGATTTAATTGTGCTTACGAAAATGCATTCTTCGTGTACTGAAGAAAACAAAACTTTAATTGCAAAATTAGATGCTTTGGAAAAGAAGTTATACTCATTAGGTCAAAGTGAGCAAATCATTCATCTAAACAAACCGAAAAAGAATAAAGAAAATTAGGGAATCGGTTATGAGAATCCTCATTATCTTAAAAACGGTATATCTGAAGTGCCTTCATTTTATGATTTTACGTTCTTAAGACTCTCTCGTCGATGCCCTGAACTTAAAGTTTTCTGGACTGGACTATCAAAAGTGGATGAAGCCAAAGAAACGGAAAAACGAACGAAAACAACTAATGTTCAACTTCCATTTTATTATGCGAAGCTGAATAATAGTTATGATCAAAAAGATGAAAAGAAATCTCTTTCAAATGACTTCTTTCAAAGTTATTCTGTAATAGAGATGGAGGCGAAGCCTGTTAAAGGTAAAATTTCCGAACTCAAGAACTCTTTAACAGATGAAAGACTTTTGATTGAGATTGAACAAAAAGTTTTTTCTACCGTGCTGAAAAATGTTATTATTTCAAAGGCTTCTAAATCTGATGACATGTTTAGTTCATCAAATGGAGGGTTTGATTTTCTTAACTCTGACAGTGGTTCGGATGGTTGTTTTGAACAAGTTGATTTTAATGCTAAACTTCCTAATCATTCATCTTTTATTGTGAAATTTTTGGGAAAAACCAGTATGCCTGTTAACAGTACAAAATCAACGAAAGTTGATAAATCAGTCTCTGTGAAAGCTAAAAATTCTGAAGGTAAGATAATATCTCAGCATTCACAGAAACCGAATACTACTGGTAATCCGAAGAAGAAGCATTCGTTTGTTGCTCAGAAGTCTAACTCACAAGTTTCAAATGTTTCAGATCTGAGCAAGCGAAAGCTAGAAGTTAAATCTCAATGGAAACCGAAACAGAAGCTTGACAAGGCTGATAAATCGTTTTGTAGTGTTAATTGTAATAAGACTTTACCTAGTAAAGATGTTTTGAAAGAGAAAGTTGCTACTATTTTGAAATACTCTTTTACGCAACTATTCCAATTATCTAAATCTGCTAGAAATCTTCCTTTTATGATAAACATATTTCTAATTCTTGTCAAGTTTCTGAGGTTTGGTTTGGAAATTATCATGTGCATTCATATCATTCATCTAATTCATTTGTTTTTCAAAAGAAAAGAGGACCCAATTTCAAATGGGTACCAAAATCTAGTGCTAACACAGTTGGACCCAATTTCAAATGGGTACCAAAAGCTAAATCTGTGTTGCAGGCACCCAAAGTTTAAGAAGGAGAAATCTGATATGGTTTCTGAACACGTCTGTTCAGAACCCGTGCTTAAGAGAAATTATGGATTTTGAACACATCAGTTCAAGACCCGCTCTTCAATACTCAAAAGTTTTAACTCCAAATGTTATCAAATGAACATCTAAATCTTTTTGTTTTGTTATTTCTCTTACGCAAATCCGTCATTTATGGTACTTGGATAGCAGATGTTCCAAGCATATGACTGGACAAAAAGAGATGTTGTCCAATTTTAAAGATAAATATTGTGGAACAGTTAAATTCGACAACGACCAGCATTCACCAATAATGGGTTATATTCGACAACGACCAGCATTCACCAATAATGGGTTATGGTGATATGGTACACAACAATGTCACGATCAAGAAGGTGAGCTATATTGAAGGCTTAAGACACAACTTGTTCAGTATAGGTCAGTTCTGTGACAAAGACTTAGAGGTCAACTTCAAAGCCAAGAGGTGTTCAGTTCGCACTGAAGAAGGCGAGGAACTCTTGGTCGGTACTCGAGAATCAGACCTCTACACAATCAATTTGTCAAAAGTCCAGACTGACAAGCTGGTTTGTTTACTATCGAAAGCTTCGATGCAACAATGTTGGTTATTGCATCGATGACTTTCTCACCTTAACTTCATATACATCAACAATCTGGTCAGTGGAAAGGTCGTCAAAGGACTTCCAGAGCTAAAGTATGAAAGAGAACATCTTTGTGCATCATGTGAAAAGGGATAGATGAAGAGGGCTCCACATAAACCAAAGCCTGAACCGAGTACAAGCGCTCCGTTAGAGTTATTGCATATGGACTTATGCGGTCCGATGCGAACTCAAAGTCTAGGCGGAAAGAAGTACATACTCGTTATCGTGGACGATTACTCGCAATACACATGGGTCAAGTTTCTACGTTCAAAGGATGAGACACCAGATGTTCTCATTACATTCCTGAAGACGACCCAGGTGAATCTGCAGAAACCGGTCAAGCTTCTACGAACAGACAACAGAACAAAGTTTAAGAACAAAAAGGTTGATGAATATCTCGAATCTGTCGGGATTTCACATCAATACTCTGTTGCTCGAACGCCTCAACAGAATGGAGTGGTTGAAAGAAGAAATCGTACGCTAGTCGAGGCTGCTCGTACTATGTAAGTCAATCTGACTTACCTCTATTTTTGTGGGCTGAAGCTGTATCGAATGCATGCTACACACAGAATCGTTCCATGATACATTGCAGATTCAAGAAGACTCCTTATGCGTTGATCAACAACCGAACACCGACAATCAAATATTTCCATATATTTGGGTGTATGTGTTTCGTTCTAAACGATAGAGAGAGTCTCAACAAGTTCAGTGCCAAGGCGGACGAAGGCATCTTCATTGGTTATTCCTCGACATCAACTTCATACCGTATATATCTGAAGAACTCAAAGACGGTTATTGAAAGCGTCAACGTCTCGTTTGATGAAGATATGGCTTCCGAACAATACAGTTCCGAACCCGTTATAACCGGAGTACTAGCTTCTGGGCAGATCAGTCTAGAACATGCGTCTCAACAGAATAAATCAGATGAAGCATCAACATCAACTAATCATATATCTGATTTAGACTTATTATTTGAATTGTTTTATGATGAATTTCTTGGATCTAATGTAAAGAAATCTGTTGTGGTTGACAGGATAGAAGACTTAACGACTACTCATCCAACCAATTCAGATATTCCTATTGAATCCAACGCCCAGATTTAGCAACAAATTCCAATTCAAATGCCGACTCCAACAGTTGAAGCTGTGACAAATCAAGAAGAAACAAAAGTAGCTGAAATAGTAGGATGTTCTGTACAGATCCATCTACAGCCGGACCAAGCTGTACCTGCTGAGCCTTCTGTAACTCCCACTTCAACTGCAATCATCATTCCTCCTGAACAAACTGAAGAAGGTACAAGTGTGTTGGGTCTCAAATGTGCTACGGATGGTTAATACTTTTAGACATGACTATTACTACTGCCTGACGAAGTTAGTACTGCCAGATCACAATTACTACTGCTTGAAGGAGTTAATACTGCTGAGACAAAGTTAATAGTGCTTTCTGAGATTAATACTGCTAGTTCAGAATTAATACTGCTCATGAAGATAGTGCTGCTTATGAGATGAAGACTCCGTATGGGAATGAAGACAGCTGTATAGATTGAAGCTAAAGTAAAGGAGATAATTATGGATTGAAGATCAATTTTATTTTGATAATTATCTTGTAATCAGTCTTGTATATATAGTATAGAAGTATTTGATAGATTAATTCAATATGTTTTGTTAGAGAGAATTAACCTCAAGATAAATAGAATCCTTTCTATTGAGAAGTATAGAACGTCTGTTGAGCCTGTTCAACAGATTGAGGTTTTGTGTGTAATCATCCAGTTGAATCAATATAAACTTGTCATTTGAGTTTTATATACTGTTCCATTGATTGTTAGTGTTAAAGTGTTTTTCCGCAACTTATTTAGCATTGATTCTGAGTGTGTGTGAATTAAATTCTTGCTTGAGTTACGATCCTGACAAGTGGTATCAGAGCTTTGTTAAACTCAGAAAAACAACAATCATCATGGACGGTTCAAGTGATAGCGCTCTGGTCTCAAAGGTTCCAATGCTCAGATCTAATGAGTTTGACATGTGGAATATTAGGATCAGGCAATACATTCTTCTCACAGATTACTCCATGTGGGACATCATTGAGAATGGCCCATCTAATGAAGGAAAGATTGGTGAATATGGAAAAAGAATCCCACCAAAGACGGATGGAGAGAGGAAGATAAGGCAGACAGAGATGAAAGCCTTGAGCACACTACTGTTGGCAATTCCTAATGAGTATCAACACTAATTCTGCAACTGCACTGATGCCCATATGCTTTGGAATGCTCTAGAGAAGAGATTCTCTGGTACCAAAAGTACCAAGAGAAATCAGAAGGCAATATTGAAGCAACTGTATGAAAACTTCATGTCAACTAAGAATGAGTCCATGACTCAAACTTTTGACAGGTTTAACATGACGATTGGTGAACTAGCTAATGTTGGAGTGCAGATTGATCAAGATGATGTAAACAGAAAGTTCTTAAGGTCCTTTGGAGATGAATGGACCATGTATATTGTCTCCTTCAGACAGAATGACAAGCTGGAAGACAAAGAACTAGACGATCTTTATAATGACTTAAGGGTGTTTGAGGCTGAAGTTGAAGCCAAGAAGAGACCATCTGGATACACTCATAATGCTGCTCTTTTGTCATCTTCTTCTTCTACTGATTCTGCTGTTAATACAGAATCAATTAGTACTGCTTATGTATCTAAGCAGGATGTATCAAATGACTCTGTTTTAGAAGGTTTTCTTGCTAGTCATGCTAATTCTGGTTTAATTAATGATGATCTTGAACAAATTAATGCAGATGACCTTGAGGAGATGGATATAAAGTGGCAGATGGTCATGCTAACTATGAGGGTCAAGAGATTCATAAAGAGGACTGGAAGGAACAACTTTTCTCAGAGGAGAGGAGATGGTGCTGGGTTTGACAAGTCAAAGGTGGAGTGCTACAAGTGTCACAAAATGGGACACTTTGCAAAAGAATGCAGAGGAGGAATTCCTCAACAACATGGCAGCAACCATCAGCAAGCACATTCCTCAAGCTTCCAAAACAACAGAAACTCCAATCAAGCTCTTGTTTCTCAAGAAAGAATGGGATTTGATTGGAGTGATCAAGTAGAAGAAGCTGTTCAAAATCAAGCCCTGATGGCAGAAGTCTCAGAATCTTCAAGCACATATATTCCAACAGAGGTAAAAACTAAACTGTGCACTAAAGAGTGTCTTCAGACTGTACAAAAGTACAGGGATCATAACCAAAGCATGTGTGACGATCTTAAAAGGTTAGAGAGAGATATAAGAGAGTATAGAGTGATTGTTGAGAAGTTTGAAGATCAAATCAAGGCTTACAAAGCCAATGAACTTCAGCACTACTATGACACAAATTACTGGAAGTGGGAGAAAAATCAATTAGAGATTAAAATAGAAAAGTTTAAAGAGGAGTGTGAGAAGATAAAGAGTGAGTATGAGAAAGCTAAGCTTGACATTGAGAAGTTTTCTTATGCTTCCAAAGCAATGGACTCTTTGTGTAAAGCTCAAGTTCATGATACGATCAAGAGTGGTATAGGATAAAATGCAACACCTCCACCTTATAACAATAATTACATCCCTCCCTCTTCAGATCTCTTAGAAAACCAAAATAAGGAGGACTTACCTACAAGAGCAACAGAAGTAGATCGTATAGATAGTGTGGTGGTTGAAGAAGAGAATGAGGAAGAGAATTTTGAGAGTAATAATGCAGAAGAGATTCCTGTAGAAAATCATATTCTTACTAATGAAGGGGGGGGGGGGTAAACCATTCATCAAGAGTGAAAAGGTGGATAGCTCAAAGAGAGAAAAGGGAAAGGTACAGGGAGTCCACTATATGCAGACCACAGTTGTGAATCCCTGTACATGTAAACAACATCAGCCCCAAAAACATGATAAAAGAAGGGGTAATCAAAGAAACTGGAATAATCAGTGGGCACAAAAACAAGGGGTTGATCTGAGTAAAATCAATAGACCAAAACCTTGCTTTATTTGTGGAAAGCTTAATCATATTGCCAAATACTGTTATTTCAATCCTATGAACCAAAGGATAAATTTTCAAAATCTTGTTATACAAAATCCTGTTGGTTATAGGAATCAAAGAAGGAATCATATGACTGAAAATGTAAAAATAGCACCTATAAAATCTCATGCTCAAAACAAGTTTGCAAAATCAAAGAAAAATACTCCAAATAAGTCAAGGAGTAACTTAATGAAGAAGAAAGCAAACAACTTTGTCCAGGTATGGGTTCCAAAAATAAAGAAAGCTGTTAGAACTGCTACTTCAAATAGTACTGCTGACAGAAATAATGCTGCTGTAAGAAATAGTACTGCTAACCCAATTAGTACTGCTAATGATGTTAGTATGTCACACCCCGCTAAAGCGTAAACACGGGGCATAACAACTCGATACGCATAGCACAAGATTAAAGTTCATACCACCATACAATTCCCAAAATCTTTAACATAACGGAATATATTCGTAAAGGTAAGCTTGCTTCAAAACATTTTTCATGTAGCTTAAACATCGATGTCTACCTTCTTGACTTCCTGAAAAGCAAGCATAAAACAAGGTCAAGTTCAAAGAGTTGGTGAGTTCACAGGTTTTAAATATGCACAAATCATTTTTATATGCAAGTTGTCATTTGTAAAACATACGTATAAACCAAACTTCAATTCTTTGATTCATGAGTACCACAATTTAATTTCTTTATGATAAGAGTATGCAAAGATAATATTACGTTGAGCAACTACTAATCCGTCCCTGACCAATTTCAACGCCCCCGTTGACTAACTCAGAGGTGGTCTATACCACATGGATAGTCAACTTCTCTAGTATAGTGCACCCCTGCTCATCAGCATAAGGTGGGCTTGTCACACCAAATAGCGCTATCCACTAATACTATAGGCCCAATTTTCTTTGGGTTAATAGTAGTGCTTACGGGGTCTTAATCTTTAGAAACTCAACACATCAAGAGCATACATATCATATAGCTTATAATTCCAAACGCTTTTAACAAAGCCTTATAAATTGCCAATTCGCAATACTTTAAAACCATTCTCATGAATCTTTAAATACGCAATTTAAACATGCTTTCCACACCAATAATCAATTAAAAGGGTAAAAGTGGGGCTGTGAATACTCACTTGCAGCGTAAAGTATACATACCATAGTGCATAAACAATTTAATTCAAAATTCGACAATTTTAACGAACAATCATTCAGTAATAACAATTTGTAAATTTACATGCTTTTCACCCCAAAACGTATAAAAACGGTAAAAGAGGGGCTGTGAATACTCACAATGTTCAGCAAGATGTCCAGAAGTGGCTTCACGGTTGCACAAGACCCGGTGTTAAGTCCTTCCTATGAAAGTGAAATACACTATCAGTTCGTGTCCTACTCTTAGGGTTTAAGTGTCACTTAGATCGCTATGTCTTATAAAATGCCTTATGTGACCTTTAATTGGTTTTTAAGTAATATTTTACATTGTGAAATACACGGAAATTTTGGATTTTATATGATTTGAGAACCTTACCATTTTAAAAATTGACATTGTGACATACATATAGGAATTAATCCTTGAATTATGTCTTAAGAATGAATAGTGAGTACTTACATTATTTATGTTTATAAACGTGCATCTCTTGGTCACATTATATTTTAACCCAAGATTAAATTTTACATGTATACATTATTATTTGATGTTTTAACAAAAACTATAACTTATAAGCCTATTGTTATTTTTAACAACCCAAAACTTATTTTTCTAGAACTAGAGTTTTACTTTTCTGCTGGCAGAAATTTAGGTTAACTTATTGGCATATTTAAGAATTTTCCCCAATTTATAATTTAACCAAATTTTTATATATTTAAATTTAGTGTCTTAGGGAACTTTTGGTACAAATGTCACTATCTTTTGAGGTGACTAGATAGGGTAATCATTACATTAAAGCTTATTGGTCACAGTAAACAATGCAGTCTTAATCTTCTGTTTGTCACAACCAATTGAAGGGTCAAAACTTATTGTTTTTCGGTGATTCAAATTGGGTTGTAACCCTAACTCAAATATTAAACTTCCAGAAAAAGATTCACCTCATTTGGATAAGTAATGAGTGAGTTACGGACATTTTATGCCAAGTGTTCTAATCTGCCAGATTATGACCTTTTGCACACTCAATTTGTCATGAGTGGTTGAATGCTCAAATCTTCATATTTTTAATTGAAACCAATTTTGTTTTAATTATAACTCATTAAAGTTACTTCCAGAAGAAAATCATTAATTTTTATGGATTTAAATGATGGTTATGGTTGTTTAAATGGAGGTTTTTGTCCAGCCGGATTCATCCTGCGCACATAACTTTATAGGTGAGGATGAGGGGTCAAAACTAAATATTTTTGAGTGAATCCAGTTGGGTTAGATTTGTGACTTACAAAAAAAAGTTCCAGAAGAAGATTCATAATGTTTGGTTGAATATTTTTAATGTTATGGCCGTAACAAGAACATGCATGCAATCTGCCAGATTCTACAATGAACTTTCATGGCAATATGAATGCTTTTTAACTTTTATTATCACCCAAAGGGTGGTCTTTTTGTTTAAAACGTTTTTACAAAGCTTTTTAACATAAGTTTTGTAAAAGAACATCATTTAGATTACAAAGAAGGAGATACACATGCATGAACTCTACCATCTTAGATGATTAGAAAAATAGCCATGCATGTCTTCTAAGCACCATTTTCTTGAGTTTTGATTACATGGATCATGGGTTATCACCATTTCTTGACATTTAACATGTCTTTGGTGTCTAACCTACCATTTGAAGGCCTATGAAAGTCCTTCTTTTCAGAAACCTCAAGAAAGTGAAGAAAAAGGTGAAGAAAATGCAAGTAAAATGAAAGAAAAGGCAAGAAAAGAAGAAGATGAAGTAGAATGCAAGATATAGTACTTACCCACACTAGATATTATTTTTGATCTTCAAAGTTTGATGGATTTGAGAGAGTTTTGGGGCTGATTTTCAGCCAAGAAAATGAGAGAAAGAGAGAGAGAGATTTTGAAATAGAGAGAGAGAAGTGGAGAGGAATTTCTTGAAAATGGGTGGAGCATGGGGGACATAATGAGGAAGAGTGTTAAAAAAAGAATTTGGGAGGGGGAGAGAGAGGTGGACGGTTTCCCTCTCTCTCTAACCTTTTTTTTTTAAAGTTATATATATATAATGTAATTTTTATAAAAAGATAGGTTAAGGGTAGGTAAATTCTCAATTATTTGCTTAAATTTTTGTTTTGATTGCTTAAAATTTAGAATTTAGAATTGGTTAATTAAATTTTATAATTAACCCACTCATTATTATTACTATTAATAAAATAAAATGTTAATTTTATCGGATTGGCATTTTATAAGACAGTGTATCCCGTTACGCACAGTAACCGGATATTCTAAGCGCACTACCGGGAATCTTAGGAAACTAAAGCCCTTGCCTATAAAATTAGGTCGTAAAAGGGTGTTCCTATATATTTAATCGTGATTTACATAGCTCGGGTGCTAACCTGGAGGTTCCGGAAGGCAGATGTCACATAGTACTGCTATCAAAGTTAGTACTGCCAATCAAATTAGTACTGCTTCCAGTAACAGACCCATTATTGTGACAAAGTATTCAAGCCATAAGATTCTCCAGTCTGAAAATCTCATCAAAACTGATTGTGAATATGTTGATGAGAATGGGAAACCCAAGACCACTTTGGCTTGGGTTCCTATTAAAAACTAATTGTTCTACATTATGTGCAGGGCAACCAACAACTAAAAGGGAAGAGCATTTGGCATGTTGATAGTGGTTGCTCTAGGCACATGACAGGCAACAAGTCCTGCCTACAAAACTTCAAAAGAATTGATGGAGGACATGTTGCATTTGGTGATAATCCATCTGGAGGAAAGATTAGTGGAAAAGGTATTGTGTCAAAGGGTAAGATGACATTTGAGGATGTCTACTATGTTGAGCAATTGAGATACAACCTGTTAAGTGTATCACAGGTTAGTGACAAGAAACATAGTATATTGCTTAATGATACTGAATGTATTATCCTTGCTAAAGGGTTCAAGGTAGTTGATGAAAGTATGATACTACTGAGAACACCAAGAAAGGAAAACCTTGTAAGAGAGTGTATCTAATGATTCATCATTTAATTATCTATTTTCAAAAGCTTTTGTTGATGAATCATCTCTTTGGCACAGAAGGATGTGTCACATGAACCTTAAAACAATGAATAAACTTGTGAAAAACAACCTTGTAAGAGGTTTGCCACAAAAGGTATTTTCATGTGATGATCACTGTATTGCTTGTCTTAAAGGCAAACAACACAAATCTTCTCATATGTCCAAAGAGATAAATACAATCTCTACACCTCTCCAATTATTGCATATGGATCTGTTTGGTCCTACTAATGTGATGAGTATTGGCAAGAAATCTTACTGCTTAGTTAATGTTGATGATTTCTCTAGATTCACTTGGGTCTATTTTATGAGGACAAAAGATGAGACAAATGGACTGATCAAATCCTTTATTCTCAGAGTTGAAAACCAAACAAATCAAAGAGTTAAAATCATCAGGTCCGATAATGGAACTGAATTTAAAACCATGATCTAAACAACTTCTGTGAGGAAAAAGGTATTGAGAGACAATACAATGCTCCTAGGACCCCTCAACAGAATGGAGTTGCTGAGGGGAGAAATAGGACACTGATTGAATCTGCAAGATCCATGTTGGCAGATTCAAAACTGCCAGTTACATTTTGGGCAGAAGCAGTTAATACTGCTTGTTATGTTCAAAACAGGGTTCTAATATTTCAATCTCAAGGCAAGACACCATATGAACTTTTTAACAAGAAGAAACCTTTTATTGGATTTTTCAAACCATTTGGGTGTCCTTGCACAATTCTTAATACCAAAACTCACTTAGGCAAGTTTGATAGCAAAGCAGATGATGGATTTCTGGTTGGTTACTCATCCCAATGTAAGGCTTACAGAGTATTTAATACCTCTTCTAGAATAATTGAGGAAAGTGACAATGTCAAATGCAATGAGAGCACACCAAATGAACTTGGTACAGGCCCTGATTGGCTTTTTGACATTGATTCACTAACTAATTCTTTGGGTTTCAGTTATGAGAATAATGCAGGAACAGGGATAGAATCAGTTCAAGACAAAAGACAAGAGTTTGTGTTGTTTCCAATCTCTACAGCATATCCTATTGAACTTTGTGTTCAAGAGAAAAAAGATGCTTCAGATTCAAAGGATACTGAAACTGCTCAGAATGAAGAGGAGAGAGGTGAAAAGGAGGATCAACTTTTGACTTCATAACATCTAGAACCTAAGATGCCTGCATTGGTAGAAGATTATACTGATGATGAGAACTCCTCAGTGTTTGGTGGCAGATCTCCTGAAAAGAATGACTTTAATCTGGATGCAGAGATTAATGAAGAGACTATTCATCAAACAAAAGTGTATAAAGATCATCCTCCTCAGTTGGTGATTGGAGACATCAATTCTCCAATCATCACAAGGAATCAGAGTAAGTTGGGAGGATTAAAAGACATTCAATCAGGCTTACTATCTTGCTTTCTATCTCATGTTGAGCCCAAAAAGGCACATGATTCAATGAAAGATCCAAGCTGGATAGAAGCAATGCAAGAGGAGCTGCTGCAGTTTGTACTGCAAAATGTATGGGATTTGGTAGAACTGCCTAAAGAACACAGATCTATAGGGACAAAATGGATTTTCAGAAACAAGAAGGATGAGAGAGGTATAGTGATCAAGAACAAGGCTATATTGGTAGCACAGGGGTACAGTCAAGAAGAAGGAATTGATTATGAAGAGGTTTTTGCTCCAGTGGCTAGGATTGAGGTAATTAGGCTATTTTTAGCCTATGCTTCTTTCATGAAGTTCAAAGTCTACCAAATGGATGTGAAAAGTTCTTTTCTATATGGCAAAATTGAAGAAGAAGTATATGTTTGTCAGCCTCCAAGGTTTGAAAATCCCAAGTACCCTGACAGAGTATACAAATTGAAAAAAGCACTGTATGGACTACATCAAGCACCAAGAGCTTGGTATGACACATTGTCTACCTATCTCTTGGAAAATGGTTTTGAGAGAGGAATCATTGACAAGACTCTGTTCATTCAAAGGAAGAAGAAGGACATCCTGTTAGTGCAAATCTATGTGGATGACATCATCTTTGTATCCACAAAAGATCAACTATGCAGAGATTTTTAAGGATTAATGTATAAGAGATTCAAGATGAGTTCTATGGGTGAACCTACTTTCTTCCTTGCGCTACAGGTTAAGCAGAAACAAGATGGAATCTTCATAAGCCAATCCAAGTATGTGCAGGATATTCTTAATAAGTTTGGATTCTCAGACTCAAAGCCTGCAAGCACACCCATGGAGACACACAAACAGATCACTGCAGATCTTGAGGGGGAGGATGTGGATGTTCATTATTACAGATCCATGATTGGCTCTCTCATGTATCTCACAACTTCTAGACCAGATATCATGTTCCCTGTTTGTGTGTGTGCAAGATTTCAAGTTAGACCAAAGCAATCACATTTTCAAGCAGTCAAGAGGATATTCAGATATCTCAAAGGTCAACCCATATTAGGCCTTTGGTATCCTCATGACTCACCATTTGACCTACTTGCATATTCAGATAGTGATTTGGGTGGAGCTAACTTGGACAGAAAGTCTACAACTGGAGGATGTCTGTTTTTGGGTGCAAGACTAGTATCATGGCAGTGTAAGAAGCAAACCACAGTGTCCACTTCAACAAAAGAAGAAGAATACATAGTTGCTGCTCACAAGTGCTATGGATTCAGAATCAAATGATGGACTATGGTATGACATTTCTTCACACTCCTATTTTCATAGACAACAGCAGTGCTATTAGCATTGTCAATAATCCTGTCAAGCATTCAAAAACAAAGCATATAGAAATAAGGTACCATTTGCTGATCTATTCACAGAAGTTTTTGATGTGGGTAGATTCACATTCTTGGTCACAAGTGTGGGCATGATGAACAATGAATAAGTATATTCTCATTCTCTTTATGTACCTATATAGATTCCTCCTTATTTACTTTCATTAAATTGGTGCTATTAACCCCCGTGTGTTTAAGTGTTTCAGGTTGTTTTGATTGGATACTTGGTACTTCTAGTTCAGTTAATACTGCTCACTATATTACTCCTGAATTTTTTAAAAAAATGGTTAAGTATGGTTACGACTACTAGGTGGTTTATACTGCTAGTGTAAAGTTACTACTGCTTGACTTATTTAATACTGCTAATCAGGGTTACTACTGTTGGTCTGTATTAATACTGCTAGTCTGTGTTAATACTGCTAGTCTGTGTTAGTACTGCCAGTATGTGTTACAACTGCTAATATAAGTTAATACTGCGAGTTAGTTAATACTGCTAGTGTACTTACTACTGCTTCAAAGAATTACTACTGCGGGGGTCAGTTACTACTGCTAATGTAAATTAGTACTGCTCTTAACTGTTTTATTGGTTGTATAAATACCCCCTTAGTCCGCCAAAAATCAAAACGGCTCTTTGAATTTCTTTCACTTATTTATATTCTTTCTCTCTCGCTCTCGCTAACGTTCTTGCTCTTCAAGCTCTTAACACTAGTTCATAGTCGAATGTCTCTCAAATGGCAGGTCTTGTATTTCTCGATAACCACAATGATTTGGCAATGTTGAATAAGCCCAACCAAGCCGAAGGATTTCATCAGATTGTGGACTTCCTAAAATCCACACATATCGCCCACGCTTTAACGGTCAATCCCACAATCTATGTGGAGCATCAAATACAGTTCTGGGCAAATGCCACCATGCATAATGAAGAAGGTACTCAGGTTATCAAGTCAATGGTGTGTGATAAACCCCTAACCATCTCGGAGGAGACCATTCACATTCATCTACTTTTAGATGATGCCTCAGGTATAACATCTCTACCCAAGGAAGATCTTTTTGAAAATGTAAGCAAAATGGGATATGGAGGTCCCACTGAGGTATATAAGTTCTTCAAGAACAAATTTTCTCCTCAGTGGAGATTTTTTGTTCATACCCTCCAGCACTGCATTTCAATGAAAATAACTGGCTGGAGTGAGTTCAGCAGTACCATTGCTTATGCTATGGTCTGCTTAGCAACCTCTAGGAAGTTCAATTTTTCGCAAATGATCTTAAATGACTTACTGTCAAACCTGGATACCAAAACAAAATCTTTTTATATGTATCCCAGGTTTGTGCAAGCTATACTGAATAAGGAATTGACGGATTTACCTCATTTTAATGAGGTATATGTACCAAAGGTCCCAAAAGGGAAGGTGTTTTTTAATATGAGGAGGACTAGTAAGGACTCCTCACGTATTGACACACCATTGTTCTCTACAATGATGGGTGTGTCTCCTTCCCATGGTGAGGCATCAGTGTCAAAGCCCTCATCTGACAACCAAACTGATGACCTACCAACACCACTCATTTCTATTACCATCCCTCAGTCCCTTCTTAAAAAGGCAACTTCACTCATCACCAAAATATATATAAGGAAAAAGGTAAAGAAGGTTCCTTCCCTTCTTGTTCCTTCACCCCCACAGCCTTCAAACCCTCTAATGGAGCATTCTCCATTAGAGAATATCGATAGGGAAACCACAGGGGTGTCTCCCAACCCCAAGAAGGTGGTCACTAAGGAGCAGGTTGAGCATATGGGCTGTAAGGCTCACACTACTGACTTTGCACAAAGTGCAGGGCAGGATAGTGTGAACATATCTAAGACCTTCCCCATGGAAACTTTGGGTGAGCAATCATCCAGAGGTCCCCGGTGCCAAGAAACCAAGGGGGTAGAAGGTGCCTCTGCTAGGCAGAGGACCCCTACTAAAAGTTCCAGTGATCCTCCAAGGGTGGTAAACACACCTAAAGGTGGTGAGGATAGATATACCTATGATGAATTGATGGAAACGTTGGAAAATATAAATAAGGATGTCCTATCTCAGGGCAAACTCATAGAGGAGATGCAATAGATAATCCTCTCCCAACAGGAACAGATCAGCAACCTCAAGAAATTGGTTCTAAAGCAAGTCCAAAAGAAGAAAAGAACCAAGTTTATACTGAAGAAGAGAAGCATCCCTCATGATGCTTCCAAAAAGGGGGAGAATAAGGGGGAGTCAAGAACTGGATCTGACAAGCAAAGGCCTGATGGGATGAAGTCTACTTTTGAGTGGGAAAAGGGCAAAGAAGCAGAAACTAGTAAAGAAGTAGAAACAGAGCCAGCAGTAGAAACGTTCAAGAAAGCAGCATCAATTGGCTTAGCAGTAGTAACAGAGGCAGCAGCAGTGATAGGGCCTTCTGTTGAAGAAATAGAGATAGCAGAAACCCTTCTAAAGGCCAAAACAGACACTCCCAAAGCCACTTAAAAGGCCAAGGGAATGGAAATCAAAGAGGAGGCCCTGAGGTAAAAAGGAAAGAAATCAGTGAGGCGGAACTGAAGAGGAAAGGAAAGGCAAAGGTGGATGAATCTGCAAAGCCACCAAAGAAGCTAAAACAGATTGAACTAGATGAGGAACTGGCTAAGAAGCTGTAGGCTGAGCTACAACAAGAAGAAGAAACTCAGAAGGCTAAAGATAGGCATATTGCTCTAGATCTGTCCACTAAGCTGAATGAGGAATATCAAAAGAGCTTGAAAGTTGCAGTTGAGGCCAAGAAAAGTACAGTGAAAGCATCAAAGCACAGACTGCCAGCAAAGATTCAGAAAAGACAACCTTCTAAGACCTATTTAGCCAATCAAGAAAGAAGAAAAATGATAAACTTTCTGAAAGGCTCAATTGGTGTAAAAGAAAAGATGTTTGCTAACATGTCATACAGCAGAGTTGAAGAGCTATATAAAAGGGAAATGGCAAAGCTTCAAGGGGACTTCACTCAAAGGGTTGAGTTTGAAAGACAGATGAAAGAGAGACATGATCTCAATATCCAACAACCCTTCCCTGAGAGTGAGGAAACCACTCCTTAAAAGAAAAGGCTGAAGAAAAGAAGGAAGAACATGTTTCTGTGGAAGTCAAATCTGCCAAGAGAGTGAAAACTATAGCTTCCAAGAAACTGTCTAAGAAGCCAAGGGTTGCAGAAGCTGAGAAAGATACAGAACCAACTGTTACAGGTCAAGCTGAGCAATCAAGTCAAAGTGTACAGCAACCAAGTCAATCTAATGTGCATTTTGAACTTTACATGACTGTAACAGATAATGATCCAGTGAAGGCAGATCCCATTTCAGTCCAAGCCCCTGAAATCATGCACTGGGATATTCTTGAAGATCAAGGCAAAGAATATTTCAGAATCATAAGAATGGGTGATCATTTTGAAGTATATTCTACTTGGGGGAAGATAGTCAGATGTTGTTCAAGGTCAGACTTGGAAGAAATGTTTAAAGTGGGAATAAATCTGTATGACGATGTGCTGAAGACTCCAAGGATGAACATCAAGAAACTAGCAATGGAGTATTTATGCATGATGTTCAGTCCAGATCTTGTCAAGCATGTCATCAAAGATGTCTTCAAGTTTGTGGACAACTGGATGCTTATTGAACGGTGTGGGGTGTATATCTTTACCATAAATTAAAGCTTTCATGAATATTATCTGGTGGATAAGGTATATGATCATAGCCTAGCCAAGCTACAGGGGATGCTGAAAGCCAAACTAATCTGTCCTTAAGGCTCAGAAATGGCAAGGATTGTGGTTAGCAGGATCATCAATCAAAGCTTGGGTTTGGATCCTAATCTAGGGGTGTAAACTTAGGTTTTGAAAGCATAATGAAGACTAGTTTTTGAAGAACTTAACTTCTCAATTTGAAAAGTTAAGTTAGGGGGACATTGTTGGGTCTGAAATGTGCTAAGGATGGTTAATACTGCTAAACATGACTATTACTACTGCCTGAGGAAGTTAGTACTGCCAGATCACAATTACAACTGCTTGAAGGAGTTAATACTGCTGAGACAAAATTAATACTGCTTGCTAAGATTAATACTGCTAGTTCAGAATTAATACTGCTCATGAAGATAGTGTTGCTTATGAGATGAAGACTCCGTATGGGAATGAAGACAATTGTATAGATTGAAGCTAAAGTAAAGTAGATAATTATGGATTGAAGATCAATTTTATTTTGATAATTATATTGTAATCAGTCTTGTATATATAGTATAGAAGTATTTGATAGATTAATTCAATATGTTTTGTTAGAGAGAATTAACCTCAAGATAAATAGAATCCTTTCTATAGAGAAGTATAGAACGTCTGTTGAGCCTGTTCAACAGATTGAGGTTTTGTGTGTAATCATCAAGTTGAATCAATATAAACTTGTGATATGAGTTTTATATACTGTTCCATTGATTGTTAGTGTTAAAGTGTTTTTCCGCAACTTTTTTAGCATTGATTCTGAGTTTGTGTGAATTAAATTCTTGTTTGAGTTACGATCCTGACAAAGTGGATTTATAGATAATGCAATTGACATACATTCATATAATCCACTAGCTCATGAACATAAATGGACCAAAGAGCACCCGATAAGCCAGATCATTGGCGATCCAACGAAACCGGTGCAAACTAGGTCAGCGTCAATAAACATGTGTTTGCATGACTCATTTCTGAGCAAGTTCGAGCCAACTCGCGTATCAGAGGAACTTGCTGATCTAGAATGGGTGATTTCAATGCAAGAAGAGCTTAATCAGTTCGACGCACTTCAAGTCTGGAGACTCGTACCAAAACCTCAAGGTAAAACCATTATAGGTACGAAATGGGTTTTCAAGATCAAAAAGGACGAAGATGGTACCGTTATCCGAAACAAGGCGAGACTTTTAGCCAAAGGATACAGACAAGACGAAGGAATCGACTACGACGAAACTTATGCTCCTGTGGTGCGATTAGAGGCAATTAGAATGTTTCTAGCCTACGCAGCCCACAAGAACTTTACGGTCTTTCAAATGGACGTGAAAACAGCCTTTCTGAATGGCATTCTGAAGGAGGAAGTCTACGTCTCTCAGCCAGAGGGTTTTTTCAATCAAGAGAAACCGAATCACGTCTACATTCTCGACAAAGCACTCTACGGTCTGAAACAAGCTCCTCGAGCCTGGTATGATGTCCTTTCCAAATTTCTAGTCAACTCGTGTTTTTCAAAAGGTACGGTAGATACCGCACTGTTTATCAAAAAGGAAAAAGTCGGTATCATTCTAATTCAAATCTATGTAGATTATATTATTTTTGGATTTACAAACCCTAAGTACTGTAAGAATTTTTCAAACCTTATGATGTCCAGATTTCAGATGAATATGATGGGAGAGATGAATTTTTTTCTCGGATTACAAGTCAAACAATTTTCATTGGGTATTTTTATCAATCAATCAAAATACATTATGGATATTCTTCGGAAGTTCAAAATGGAAAATTCAAAACCGATTGGTACCCCAATGGCACCAGGTACTAAGATTGGCATCGATCCTTCGAGAAAGGCTGTTGATGTTAGGACTTACAGAGGGATGATATGTTCTTTAATGTATCTTACTTCTAGTAGGCCAGATATAATGTTCTCAACATACTTATGTGCACGATATCAGGCCAATCCTAAAGAAATTCGTATGTTTGCAGTTAAGTGCATATTTAGGTATCTGAAGGGCACTGCAGATCTTGGTCTGTGGTATCCTAAAGATACTAGCTTTAAACTAACAGCGTATACAAATGCAGATCATGCTGGTTGTATGTTAGACAGGAAGAGCACGTCAACACATGTACAGTTCCTCGGTGATAAACTCGTAAGTTGGGCATCGAAGAAGCAACTTTGTGGTTAACTTCTAGGGCCGAAGCAGAATATGTAGCTGCTGCTAGCTGCTGTTCTCAGGTCTTATGGATGAGAACTCAATTGCGCGACTACGGTTTCCACTTCAAGAAAATCTCGATATACTGTGACTCCAAGAGCACCATCGCAATAACAGCGAATCATGTTCAACACACAAAAACCAAACACATAGACGTCAGGTATCATTTTATTAAAGATCATGTCAAAAGAGGAACAATTGAACTTTTCTTTGTAAAAATTGATTATCAGCTTGCCGATTTGTTTACCAAACCTTTAGACGAAAAGAGGTTTTCCTATCTTGTCTCTAAGCTTAGTATGCTAAATCTTTAGATCTAATCAGTAGTTACCTATCAAAGTTTTCTAATTGTATACTTTTTCCTCATTTCTTAATTCTTATTTCCGATTGATATCTGCACATTCACAATCCGTTCATGATCCAAGGGGGAGTATGAGAAGAAATTAACAAGTGGTTAATATTATTTTGAGGGGGAGCTCATAAGATTTCTGCATTTACCTTTTATGCAAGTTTTTGTAATGCAAGATTTTAGGGGGAGCTCTTCAAGTCAAAGGAGTACGGATATGACTTCTGACTATTTATGATCAGAACTCGTATTTTAAAAGTTTTACTTCTTTTTGTCTTTTCAATTTAAGTGAATAAATTTTACTTTGACTTGACATAAGACTTTTGCAGAATTTTTGAGAGATGCTTACAAGATCATATGTTTATGACTTTAAGCTTAGCTTCATGAGATGTAAGATCGCACGTTAAGGTATAATCCTTTATCTTAATCTCCTATATGGTTGATAAGTGGACAATTTCAATCATAGAAAACATTGTTATCAAATGTTCAAACCACTTCCCGATTCTTAAACCGAATTCATGATTTGGAAGTGTGACTTTAAATGTTTTCAAAGATCATATTTGTGGTTTAACTGAAATAGTTAAACCAATCTGAGCATCATATGCATAACAGGAAAACAAGGATTTCTTTGTGCTAGGAATTAACACAACTTCTATGAAATCACCTTAACTAGTGATTTCTACCGAAGAAGTTAATCCATAGTGATTGAGTGTGAGATGTCGAAAAGAAATGAGTTTGATTAGAGTGAGCTTAATGTTTAAAAGATAGAGCGTGAGAGAACAGAGTTAAAATAATATCAAAACTCTGCACCAACTACTTTCTGAGCCGGGCAACCACAATTCTAGTGTTTCACAATTCTTTGGTGATCATTATTGAAACAGGCAACTAGCCCATGCCAACTCTTGATCAAACCTCACCAACTACTCATCTTCTTCTTAACAAGAAAGCGTTTCACATTTTCAAAGGGGAAGCAACACATTTGCTATCTGATTTTCATTTGGAAAATTTGGATATTGAAAAGAAGGAAGTCTGCCCCACCTTCGCACTTCAGTCATGTACATTGAGTCTGTGTTTAACTTACTGTTGTCTCAGTGGTTTACACAATTTGGGCCTATAAGCAATCATCAAGTGCTTAATTCTTTCTATCATAAGCACGAACACACAAGGAATTTGTTTCTTTGTCATAACGTTTATAGAAATTACCTTTGTGGTGTTTCGATGATTAAATGGAAGCCCTGGAAGCCCTAGTGGTAACATCAATAAGACCTTCCCCATGGCAACTTTGGGTGAGCAATCATCCAAAGGTCCCAGGTGCCAGGAAACCATGGGGGTAGCAGGTGCTTCTGCTAGGCAGAAGACCTCTACTACAAAAAGATCCCATGATCCTTCAAAAGGGGGTCACACTCCTGGAGAAGGTGAGGATAGATATGACTATCTTGAATTGATGGAAACAATGGGTAACATCAATATGGATGTAATCAAGCAGCGAAAAGACATAGAAGAGCTGAAACTGCTAACTCTGTCTCAACAAGTACAGATTACCAACCTGAAGAAAATGGTGAAGAGATTGGTCCAGAAAAAGAAGAAGAAACAGTTTGTGCTCAGAAGAAGGAAACCAGTGACTGATGCTCCCAAAAAGGGAGAGTCAGAAGCTGATGCAAACATGGAAGATGCTAAAGTTGAGGGGGAGTTTGATGGGGTTAGTGGAGATAAAGTACAAGCAGCAGAACACAGAAAGCATAGCAGCAGTAAAAGAGAAAGCAGTAGAAACAGAAAGTGTGTTTGAACAAGCAGCAGAAACTGTTAAAACTGCTGAATTGAATGAAGCAGCAGAAATGGTGCAAGAAGTATTAACAGACCTTGAGATAGCAGAAACTTTAATCAAGGCTAAGCATGATACTCCCAAGGTCACTTCAAAGGCCAAAGGAGTTATCATCAAAGAAAAAGGTGAAGTGATCAAGGACGCAAGTATTGAGAAGGTAGTAAGCAAAGACAAAGGCAAAGCAAAGTTAGTGGAATCTGATCAACCAATTAAAAAGCAAAAGTTGGTTGAGTCAGATGAAGCTTTGGCCAAAAGGATTCAGGCTGAACTTGAGAAAGAAGAAAAGGCTCAAGTGAACAAAGCTAGAGAGATGGCTAAGGCTCTAGCTGCAGAGCTAAATGAAGCTTATCAACAATGTTTGGCAACTGAAATAGCACAGAAGAAAGCTGCAACCCTGAAGAAGTCTGTGTTGGTCAAAATGGATGCAAAGAAGAGACAACCTTCAAAGACCTACCTTGGTACTCAAGAGAGAAAGAAGATGATTACTTTTCTCAAAGGTGCTGTAGGAGTCAGAAAGGAGATGTTCTCAAAGATGACTTTTGAACAGATCAAAGGGTTGTATGATTCAGAGATGACAAATCTTCAAGGGAATGAAACAGCCAGAGTTGAAATGGAAAAGAGGATGAAAGAAAGTAATTATTTTCTGATAGAAAAACCTTTCCCTGATGAGCAAGAAACACCAAAGAAAGAAGCAAGTCTAGGTGAAAGTCTGAGGACTTTAAAAAAAACTAAAATGATGGCAAGAAGAAAATCATCCAAGAAGCCTAGAGTGGATAAGGAAGAAGCTGAGAAGGTTGCTGAAGAAGAAGGGGCACCTAAGTCAGTTGAACAGAAAGAACCATCAAGTACTGATGATGTGAATATGTACATGGTAGTGATGGACAAAGTTCCTGAACCTATAACAGCTGAACCTGTTGGTGTTAAGCCTCCTGAGGTCATTCTATGGGATACAATGAAGGTTGATGGAAAAGAGTATATCAGGCTCAAAAGAAAAGATGAGAAGTATGAAGTGTATAATACTTGGTCCAAGATTGTCAGAACATGTTCCAGGTCTGATTTAGAGGAGATGTTTGAAATAGGAATGAAGTTGTATGTTGATCAATTAAAAGATCCAGAGATTTCAATCACAAAACTTGTGATGGAGTATCTGTGAATGATGTTCAAACCAGAAGAAGTGGAGGAAGTTATCAGAAATGTGTTTCAAACAGTTAACAACTAGACTCTATATGAAACTAGTGGAGTGTATGCACTGACTATGGACATAAATCATATAGAATACTTCCTGGTGGATAGAGTTTACAACCACAGCAGATTGAAGTTGCATGCCATGTTGAAGAAAAAGCTTGGTTGTGCACCAGATTTAGAAATGGCAAAGTATTTGATCCAAAGAACAATTAATCAAAGCTTGGGATTGGATGCTAATACAGGGATATGAAGAATGGTGTTTTGGGAGCATCTGAAGAACTTGACTTCTCTTCCTAAAAGTCAAGTTAGGGGGAGATTGTTGGGAATTCAAAATTATACAAGTATGGTTATTGCTGCTAGCACTAAATGGTTACTACTTCTGAAGTTACTACTGCTGAGAAAGATTAATGCTGCTAGTCAAGATTAATACTTCTTAATGAAGTTACTACTGCTAAGCAATTTTAGTACTGCTAGTAGTTAGTACTGTTGAACTTAATACTGCTCAAAGTATTAATGTTGTTGAAGACTTAATACTGCTTATGAGATGAAGACTTCATATGGCAAGGATGACAGTTGTACTGAATGGAGATATTCATGGAAAGCTTGGAGATAACTTTGGAAGATTATACTGAAGATCTTTTATTCTTTGTAATTATGTTTTATCTTCAGTATATGTATAGAATAGTTTGTATCTTTAGGATAGAGAATTATTCTGAGTTTTCAGTTTTCTTAGAGAGAATCAACCTTAAGGTTTATAATCCTAGTTCTAGAGAAGTAGAATTCGTATTGGTGAGCCTGTTCATCAATATTGAGGTTGTGTGTGAAATCTTGTAGCTTTATAACCATTCAATAAAGTTTACAAGTTGTTATTATGATTCACTGTTTCATTGATCTTTGAATATTAAAGTGTTATTTCGCAAACTCCTTTAATATTGTTTCTGAGTGTTTATTTTTGTTAAGAATTCAGATCCTGACAGGGGGGAGTGTGACACAAGATAAGATAAGATCTACATTTTAGGGGGAGTTAATAAATTTTTTTCATAGATTCTTCACTAAAATATCTTTTAATGCATAATTTTAGGGGGAGTTGAGTAAGGAAATTGATTTCTGATTACATCTGATCAGAACTCGTTCTTAACAGTTTTTATTGCTTTATGTCATTTACTTTTCAATAAAATTTTGTGAATAAAACTTTGTACTTTGACGACTTTGTGACTGAATGCAGATTTGAGAGGAGCTTAAATGATCATATCTAATATGACTTTAGAGCTGACTTCATGAGATTTAAGATTGAACGTAAGGTTCACTCTAAACTTAATCTCATACATGTCTGAGAGAAGGAAGATTTTTAGATATGAAAAACATGTTCTTAAATGTTCAAACCACTTCTCGATTCTTAAAAAGATTTCATGAATTTAAAAGTGTGTTTTTAAATGTTTTCATTTTTCATGAGCTTAATTGTTAAACAAACCGTGTGTTTCCAAAGATAAATACTTGTGTTTTATCTTTCCCATATACTTTCAAGTAGTCAAACACACCGGTTTAATATCTTTTGTTGAATATATTTTACCATGTCTCATATCGAACTAATTTTTTCGATCGTAAGACACCCGTTTGATATTCATTGTTATTTTGAGCGTTGATTGATTCAAAACGTTTCTTTCAAGAATGTCTATATTTTGGTTCGTATAGACAATATCCATTTTTTCATGACCTAAACTTTGTTTGTTACATCATTCATATTTGATCTTTTTATACAATGTCAGATTTTCAAACAAGTTTCTTGTATTCATTTTCATTCATTCAATATACTTGTATTGAAATATCTTCAATGTTTAAAATGCTCAAATCTTCATGATTATCTTTATGAGCATACATACATCTGACATGTATTTTGTGCTTTAACTGCAAAGTTAAACCATTTGAACAATGCTTTGATTTTAGGAAAACATGGGTTCATTGTGTGAGAACTTAAATTGAACTTCTATGGATTCACATTAACCAGTGTTTCCTACCCAAGAAGTTAATCCTTGAGTGATCGAGTGTGAGAAGTCAATTTGAGTGTGGGTGTGTGATGAGTAGAAAAATAGAAAAGAGTGTTTGGTTAGAAGCAAGCTCAATGATAAAAAGAAAGATGGTGTGAGATCAGAGTTAAAGAATATCAAACTCTGCACCAAATTCTTTCTGAGTCAGGCAACCATATTACTGATTGTTTTACATTTCTTTGGTGAACATCATTGAAACAGATAACTAGCCCATGCCAACTCTAGTTTAAACCCCACCTGCTACTCATTTCTTTCTTAACAGAGAAATGTTTCAATTTTTCCTGGGGATGCAACATATAATCTATCTGATTTTCATTTGGAAAATATGGATATTGAAAAAGAAGGAAGTCTGCCCCACCTTCGCACTTCGATCATGCACAATTGAGTCTGTGTTAAACTATTGTTGTCTCAATGGTTTACACAATTTTGAGCCTATTATTAAAAGCAATCATCATGTGCTAAATTCTTTCATACACAAGCACGTACAAACAGGAAATTCGTTTTTCTGTCGGAACATTCATAGTTTAACCTTGTGTTATTCGATGATTGAATGGAATACCTGGGCGAGTGAACATCAAAAAGCTCCTTTCCAATGTGTATTTGTTACACACAGTGACTTCGTGTTACTGACAGACATTATTAACTGATTCATTTGTTGATTCAGGTGTTACACTCATAATTTGTCTGAATTTGAAAAGATTCGGATAAATACTTGGTGAATCGGCGGATGATCAGAGGCTCAGTGATGAAAGATCTTGGTCAGAATTTTAAGGACATTTCTTGTAAAGTTTTGATGATTTCATGCTACATCATCAAAAAGGGGGAGAAGATTTGTTCAAGTAATGTTTGTTGAAGAAAAGTTCGTATCAGTTATGGGAGAGGTGATCAAGACAAGATGATTTGAAGAAAGTTCATTGCAAGTTTGTGTCAAAGATTGCAAGTTTTGTTGAAGTTTGTACAAGTTTGGAGGAGAAAGTTCAGATATTTCAAAATACGAGCATAATTTACTAAAATTTTCTTTGAAGTTTGATTTGCTGAAGAAAAGAGAGCCAAATCTGAAGATAGTTTATTTTTGATGTTTGAAAGAGGTTTTTACAACCTTGGGAGAGATTGTTACTGTTTTTGAAGAAAAAATTTATCCAAGAAAGGGAGATTGTTTTTGAGCTTAAAGAGAAGATTGTGCTTCAATGCTTATTTTTCTGAAGATGATCAGTTGTCTTAAAAAAAAGGGGAAGATTAAACATGTTGAAAGAAATCTACAAAGGGGGAGATTGTATTGAAAAATCTTTTTGAAGATGATCTTGAATCCAAAGTGGGAGATTGTTAGTGCAAATATATGTTGGATACAAGATCATAGAAGCATGAAGAATGAAAGTCAAGAAAAGTCAAATAGCACAAGTCAACTCTCTAGCAAAGTCAAAGTCTTTTGTAATAAAAGTCAAAGTCAAAGTGTATGTAGTGTGAGTGTTTTGTAAATAGGGATATGACTTAGAGTATCAAACATACGCGGACACAAATTCTAGAGAGAGAAAGTCAGAAAGCTTTATGTACAAATTCTTGATTGGGTGGAAAACAAAGTTTGTTTGATTGATTGATTGTTATATTGTCATCTTAATAGTAATTCAGTGATAAGAACTTGATCTTGGAAACTCACAATAACAATACAAAGACTTTGACTTTCAATTAAGCTTCTTTGACTTTGACATTAGCAAATGAGAATTTTACTTGAAGCTTTGACTTTCATTCTCAATGATCTTGAATACAACATTATTTGCTCTAACAGGCTAACATCAATGTCGATGCATTATTCATAAGGATCTAAATTATTCCCTTCACCAAGCATATGAAAATGTCATTTTGGGGATGGATTTAGTAGAACATCATGAACTACCTTTTCAAAAATACTATTTTAATAAAATCTATTTGATTAGCAAAAACTGATAATTTTTATGAGACACTAATGTGATAGATATTGGTGGAAATTAAGCAAAAAGAGATCGAAAGTGGTATCTATTTTTGATCGAAATTAAAAGGAAGTGCTGATAACAGTAGTTGTTGATGGAATTTGAGAGCTAGAGCCTTCCCACTATTGAGAATTCTCACAAAATTGATACCACCTCCAATATTCCTTCTACCCTGGCAAACTAATCTTTTCTCTTTGACTATAGTGCCTTTACTTGTCTAATTAAATTCTCTTTTTGGCCCTTCTAGAATAATGTTGAACAATTGGTGGCTTATCAGTACTTCCTCCCACCCCCAATGAGTCACCGTGTCATCAAAGGTGAAAGTTTGGGAAATATTGACACATTGCAACATAAGATTCTCAAGGGTGACATATAGATAGTAGTGTGTAGTGATAATAGTGGGCTGATGATAGTGACTGGTCAATTAGTCAATAATAAGTGAGGTAAGTTGGTTGTTAGGAGAAGTATAAATCGAAGGAAGGTGAAACAGAGTTACTATCAGTTTTGTAGTCAATTTTGGTGTAACCCTAAGGGGCTGTTTGGTTCATGGAATTCGAAGGAATTGGAATAGAAAATTCCATTGACCAAATTGCAATCCCATGTTTGGTTCACGGAATAAAAGCGATGGAATCCTTCCAATTCCATTGAATTCCACAATTTAAGGAATTCATCATTCCTTGTCTTAAGTGAAGGAATTGAATTCCTACCAACCAAACTCGTGGTCAAATTCCATCAAATTCCATTCCAATTTCTTCAAAGTAAAATTCCTTCCATGGATTCCAATTCCATTAAATTCCATTCTGTGAACCAAACGCCCATTGAAAGCTATAGTGTTCCATAACCATTCGGTTGTGCGTGAATAATCAAATCTTGTCCTAGGATTTGACCAACCCACTTTTGTCCCTACTATCTATATGTATAACATGGTCTTCAAATGATAGCAGCCGCTTCCAACCAATGTTTTAAAACCCGATTTTTTGGTTGACCCGTTGTGGTGACCGGGTCATTGTTTAACCGGTTCAACCACCGGGTCAACCCGGTTTCATTAATTTCTATGTATTTTTCATTTTCCTGCATACATATATATATATATATATAACCAAGAATTTGATGTCTACAAGTTAAAACATTAAAAATACACATAAAACATTAAAAAACCACCGGGTCAACCCGGTTCCTTACGACCGGTACCGTTTTTGTTGGTCCCGAAGGTGCTTAACAAGTTTGTAGAAGGGGGGTTGAATACAAACACAAAATTTTAAAGTTTAATAAATTGTTTATTGATAAATCAAATCACAATTTACATGTTTGTTGCAGAATAAGATTAAGTAAAACTTAATCTAAACAAACTTAAGAATCACTAAGATTGTTACACTAGAAACAGAGAATAGGGGATTGGGAGAGTATAGAAAACAAGGGTTTCTATATAATTAGAAAGATGAAGGCCACCCTCAGATGGAGTGTTGATCTTTCTATTTATACCTTATGCATTAAATACATGGCAGAGTACTTTACATGTGTCCTTCATTGGTTGGTTGCATGAGTCTGACTTTAGGAGACATGCTTTCGGCCGTATGATGAATAGTGTAGTTGACAGAGTTGTTGAACGAATTGCTGCAGAGGTATGTATTTTCTGACAATCATACTATGTGTGCAAGGATTAAGACAAAAGAGACTTGAGGCATAAGCTAAGTTGTTAATCATAAAATCCTAATCAATCAAGTAATTCTCATAAAAGATGAACAATATGAATTAGAGAGAGAAAGTAGATCTTGAATTCAAATCACAAGTCTTACGTATCTGATTTTTCAATGAAAGTTCTTACCACTAACTTACAAGACACACCCTATTTATACCACCTATCTATAAACAAAACTTAACAACTAAGTAAACAAAACAAAGACTAATACAACTTTGACAATTTTGACTTTGACAATGTTGACTTCTAACTTTGACTTTCCTACTTAAATCTTGGATACAATATTTGGACTTAACAATCTCCCCCTTTGTATTCAAAATTTAATAAAAATTTGACACTAGTCTTCAACACTTGATTCTTCAACTTTTGTCTTTGGCAACTTTGAACTTTGAAGCTTTAACAATCTTCAGTCTTTCACCCTTTGAAGAATCTTGAAAAGTCTTTTTAACTTTGAAGCTTTGAAAGTCAACATGTCTCGAACAGGAAACTTAGTTCTTGAAACTTCTTTGAACTTGAAACTTCATCTTTGAAACACTTTCGAACGTTGAGGGATCTTTGACAAACATGTATCTTCATCTCTTGTGATCTCTGAACTGTCTTCAGAAAACAAACTTTCACACATCATCTTGATTTATCTTTGAATAATCTTTCTTCAGAATCTTTTAACAATGCAATAGCGGAAGCATTTGAATTTCTTTGAACTCTCAAAATTTCTTCACAAGACTTTTCACTTTGACAACTCTTCATAACTTTGAAATTGATCTTTGTAAAATTACCCCCCTTTTTGATGATTGAGAGCATCATTATCATCAAAATTTCATCAATTTCAGCGCAGACTTTGATTTCCCCCTTTTTTTTAATCAACTAAGAATATCCCCTGTGACAGTTTCCGCACTTTGATCTGAAGAGCCGAATCATGAACTGTATATATCTAAATCTTTTCAAATTCATATATATATATAAAGAAAGTGGTAACCCTGATTCAACAAATGAAACAGTTAGGAATGCCTGTCAGTAACACAAAGTTATTGTGTACAACGAATGTACAATTTAAGGAGCTGGTTTGATGATGACTCCCCAGGACTTCCATTCAATCATTGAAAAACACAAGGTTTATCTATGAATGTTCTGACAGAAAAACAAATTTTCTATGTGCTCGTGCTTGTGTATGAAAGAATTTTAGCACAATGATTGTGTTTCATTAAGGCTCAAATTGTGTAAACTGTCTTTCTTTTCTTTCTTCTTCTCTCCGGCTACCAATGCTATAGAATCAGGAACTTTCTCTGCCTTCTTTTTCTCAACTCTTTTCTCTTCCACCTCCTCTTCATTCTGACGCAGAGTATCATAAACTTCATGTAATGGAATGTCATTGAGATTCTTCATCTGTTTCATCCTATGCACATGCTTCTTCCATTCAGGTTGTAGGATGTTTAGGAATTTGACTTTGTTCTCAAGCTGCTTCTTTTTCACTTTGTTCTTTGACAGTTCATTCAGAAGCAAGAAAAACCGTTCATAGGTGTCTTCCAAGTTTTCATTCTCTTTGGCTTTAAACTCTTCATAACTGTTAATACAGTTAGTCACTTTCATTTGATTCCCGACCTTGGATCCCATCATCATCTTTTGCAACTGATCCCACATCTTTTTACCATTTTCCTTGTAGCTGTCTATTTTGACGTAGATGTCATTCGGGATACTTTGAAGAAGAAGTGATCTTGCTTGCTTATCAGCTTTAAAACGGCTTTTCTGTTCGTCCGAATATTGACCATACTCTACTGGAACTGTTCTCATCTTCTGATCTCTTTCCTCAGTACCATCTTCACTATCAGATGAATCATCATCAGGTATTTGAACTGTGATTGGTACCATAGGACCTTCTGTAATTGACAGTAGAATGTTTTCCCCGTTTGCATGTCTGTCTACAAAATCTAGAAATATATCTTTCCACTGTTCGTATTCTCCTTTGAACAAAACAGGAGGCTTGAGATCAGTGCCAATAGAAAGAGCATCTTTGGAAGTCATCTTGTTTAAACCTGTTTGAGAAATTTATGTAATAAGAAACTAGAACTGATCGTTAGTCCAAATGAAACAATAAGAAAAATATAGAATTTTAAAACAAATGAAAACATAGATATTCACTAAGGACCGAAATGCGAAAATCACAAAAATAATCCAAGAATTCAAGCATTCAAAAATCACAAAAATCACAAACAAGAATTCAAGTGAAGCTAGCGCAAACTCCTATTTGCGCTAAGAGTTGGTGGCGCAAACCAAACTTTGCGCGACCCAAGGCTGACGCAAACTACACTTTGTGTGACACAAGGCTGACGCAAAGCGTACTTTTCGTGACACAAGGCTGACGCAAAGCACACTTTGCGTGTCGAGAATAAGGTGCAAACGATGAACTTCGCATTTCAATTTACTGACGCAAGATATGTTAGTGTATAAAAGTGTTGGAAAGTAAATAACATTTAATTGTATTTGATTTGTATTTGTAAAAAGGCCTTGGGCCTATTGGGCTTTTGTGATTTAATGGGTTTGGGCTTAAATGTTGTAACAAGGGTAGTGGTAGTTGTGGACTATAAATAGGAGTATTGAGTTGTAATAATTCATATTATCATTTTACAATTCAAGATGTAGTACTCTAATCTCATGTGCTCTCTCTAGATTAGATTTAGTTTCTCTCCCTAAATAAATAGTTCTTTCCTTTCCTAACTTGTTATACAAACATGAAATGATCCAGATCAAGGACCTAACAAGTGGTATCAGATCCAAACGCTGAAATTTTTATCGAAACGATTATCGGATCTCGACATTTTGTGTTTTTTAGCCCGATCTACATGTAAATGCCTTCATATATCATTTTCTCTTGAAGATTTGCTCCTTATACGATCACAGATCTATTCCAATCTTTGGATTCAAATTTTATTGAGTTCTGAGATTTTTCGAAGTTTTCGTTCGAAATTTTCGGTATTCTTCGCGTCAAATTCTTCGATCCGAATTTTTCTTGCATGAGGCGATTTGATTTACATAGATCTGTTCGTTGTTGAAAATCGAGCATCCTACATTTTTTAGATCTGAATTTCGATGAAAAATGAGTGAGATATGAAGTTTTAAAGGTTGTTCGCTGGAAAAACGCACATGACCGGAATCTCGCCGGAAAATCGAGGTTTGAGCTGAAAAACTGTCAAATTTTTGTAGAGATCTGCTGCTAATGTTTATCTCGATTGTTTGTGACTTATTTGGTGTATTTTGAGCATAAAATCGAGAAGATATGATCTGTTGAACATCACCTCGCCGAAAAAACGTTTTCGCCGGAATTGGTACTGTTCATCGCCGAAAAATCGAGATTACACTGTGATATTGTCAAATCTCGTTCCAGATATATTCTATAATGTCTATCTATCGACTATTCGTTGTTTTATGGAGTTAGAACAACAAAATAGAGGAAACACATATCTGATTACAAAATCTCGCCGGAAAAACGCAAGTCGCCGGAAAACCTTCTATTTGGCCGGAATTTCACTGTCATTTCGATCCAGATCTGTGTGTTTGTTATTTTCGATCATATTGCAAGTAAATTGCAAAGGATTCAGCAAGAAATCTATAGTTTTGAGTTGTTGGAAAAAGCTCGCCGGAAAAGTTTGTTGAATCGCCGGAAATTCAGTTACATCGCCGGAATTCTTCATTTCACGATGCATGGGATATATTACTTGCTGAAAACGTTTAATTGATGTGTAATGAAGTTATTGGATGCAATTAGAAGCTAGTGTGATCGTGGTTTGGTAAAAAAAATGAAACAAATCGTATGATTTCATGTGAAAGTGAAGATGAATAGTGACTTAACGATTTCGTTACGCACCATTTAGTTTTCTAACATTTTTGGTCCAAAGTCAGTTAAATTGGCCAAAATTGTTCCTCAACTGCTACTTTATAGTGTGTGAATTATTGTTCCCTTTTCAAGCATACCGTTTACGACTCTCAAGCCGAATTCCTACTTGACTCGCGGTTAACGAGGGTTCCTTTGTTAAAAACAAAGAATGCACTCGGTTTGTCACGTCAAACTCGCTCGTTATCATTCTTGTGGGCTTATTGGAACGACTTGGGTTTCTACATTTCGAGATGTTTTATCGTGCACTTAGTCGAGCTTACGGTGTACATCGGATCCAATTTTAAAGTCAAAAACGAAGAATGAGAGCAACTTTCAAGGGGGAGCCGAGCTTATAATTGTTAATGCATGCACTAAAGTTTTTTTCAAGCAAATCAAGGGGGAGAGGAGATTAGAGCTTGAAGATGATTTACTTTCCAAAACTTTAGGGGGAGAATGTTAGTGTATAAAAGTGTGGAAAAGTAAATAACATTTAATTGTATTTGATTTGTATTTGTAAAAAGGCCTTGGGCCTATTGGGCTTTAGTGATTAAATGGGTTTGGGATTAAATGTTGTAACAAGGGTAGTGGTAGTTGTGGACTATAAATAGGAGTATTGAGTTGTAATAATTCATATTATCATTTTATAATTCAAGATGTAGTCCTCTAATCTCATGTGCTCTCTCTAGATTAGATTTAGTTTCTCTCTCTAAATAAATAGTTATTTCCTATTCTATTCTTGTTACACAAACACTTGAGATGTGAGAGATCATGGAACTTACAAGATACACTTTGCGTTACAAGTTACTGGCGCAAGATACACTTCGCGTGACACCAAGCTAAAGCAAGACTAACGTTGCATTACAACAATCTGACGCAAATCACAACTTCTCGTTAACCACTAATAACGCAAACACCAACTTCGTGTGACAAGTTGTTGGCGCAAACTTCAATTTTGCGTTAGGAATGCACGACGCAAACTTCATTTTAAACCAATAGTCACTTCTTGTTTATGACGCAAAGTACACTTTGCTTTTCTGGTTGATGACGCAAAGATCAACTTGTGTTTCCTGTTGAAGACGCAAACCTTAGAACAAACTTGATAATTCTCTCGATGAACTCACACCAAGTATGACGAAATCGCGCAAATCATGACGAACTAGCGCAAACTTTAGATCTCGCGTAAACCTCAAAAACTCGATCAATTCAGTACCGAAAACCACTTTAGACCTCGAATTTAAACTCTGAACTTTGTCAATTCAATCGTCTAAACATCTAGAACACAATTCTAGCAATAAATTTCGATCTAAAACATAAAAATATACAAATTGACTCGATTACAGTGTATAGAACTCGTGAACTCGAACTTCTTCAAAATCAAAAATTACAAATCAATTACAGTCCTTTTCACGAATCAAACTATACAGAGTCGATCGATTATGCTTTTCTAACAAAACCTAACCGATTTCAACTAGAATTACACCCTAAAATTCATAAATTGAATCGAAAACGATGAACACAGAGTCGAACTTCTATATTTTCTTGATTTCGATCTGGATCTGCTCTGATACCAATTGTTATTCCCATATTCTAGTTTCTAAAACACAATTAATCAAACAAACACAAACAAGAATTCAATTACCTGTTTGATTTCACTTTCAAATTCCAAGATTACAAACTTTCTCTCTCTAGAACTCTCTCTCTACAATACTCTCTCAATCTGAATCGTATGTTCTCTGTTAGTTCTCCTACTCATACTAAAAACAGAAAAATAAGGCTATTTATACCTACAACTAATAACAAGGAAATTAAGCAAAATACAAATACAATACACTTTGACTTTTATTACAAAAGACTTTGACTTTGATAAGAGTTGACTTTCTCAGCTTTGAACTTCGTACACTTTGACCTTCAGTCTTCTTGATCTTGTATCCAACAGATTTAAGCTCTAACAGAAAGGCAGCAGCTTCCACCAGATGTGGGTATTTTTCAGCTTCAAAATCCAAGCGAGCCAGGTGCTTGTTCTTAGGAATTTCATAGTCAGTAAGTGCGAACTTCACATTCTTCGAAGCAATAAGTGTAGCTTGGGCCATTTTTGAATAGAGAAGTAGAGTCGAATAAAGGGTTTAGAGTAAAACAATGTTCTTTACGAAAATAAAGAACAATCTAAAAAACCAAATGTTTTTGAACAAGTTAAAATCAAAAGAAATGATTTTAATGTAAGAAACGCTTTTAAATCCAAAATAAGAGGATATTTAAGATTCAAGAGTGTTTATAACAGGAAAGAATGTGAATAAACAAAAACCTGATGATCTTGAAGATTTGAAGATTGAGGTGTTGTGTTTTTGTTTGCTTGAATGTAACACCCCGAATTTCGTTTGGCCGTTTTGCAAAGATGTTTAGAGGAAAAAGGATGTTTCTGCGTCTGTCTACAGGGCGCACGGGTTGTGCGCCCTCCTTCAGAGAAAACGTACGGGTCATGCGTATGCAACTGTGGCGAGGCAGTGGGCTTGCGCACGGGTCGTGCGCATTTCCTTCTTTGAGGGCGCACGACTGTCAGTTTGCTTTTTGAGTTTGCCTTAAATATCTTTTTTTGAGAGATATTTCTTAAAAAATCTCATTATCTCAGATTCTCTCTCTCTTCTCTGGTTTTTCTTCTCTCTTCTCTTCTTGGTTCATAAGAGCTCGTTTGGTTACTAGTTTTCGGTGTTTCTAGAAAGGGGTCGGTGTTTTAAGCTTCACCTCTACGTCGTGATCGTTATCTGGTTTTTCGGGTTTTATTCTAAAACCTACTGGTGAGTTCCTACTACCATTTTACAAACTTTATACATGTCAAAACTATTATTTGCGAAATCCGAAGTATTTCTACGGTATGATTTCATGTTCTCTACATTTTGACATAAATGAAGTTTTTGGTGATTTTCGGGGTTCCCGATCAGTTTTGACTAAAATGACTGTTTCCGCCTTATTGAAGTAAAATGATGTTTTACTTGCACATTATGTGAATATGTGAAAAGAATGTTGAAGAACTCATTTTTAATGATTTTCATTCTTACCAGAAGTTGAACTGGAAATGACATTTTGTTTATAAAATGTGTTTATACCATATGTTTATTTATGGTTGGTCACATATGTTGTTGTGACGAGTCTGTACCATTACTAGCGGATCCCTAGGTTTTGAGTCGACTGTATTGTTGGGATGTCATATTCCCCATTTTGTAGCTACGGTTATGTGAGGTCGGGTACTAGCCATGGTTCATAGTGATCCTAGTGAAGGAGTATACATTGGATTTGCTTGGGGGCTCGATCTCACGTTGTAGCACGGACCTATGTGTTCGTATCCTTGGATTCCAATTGTTTAGCTCATAACTAGGATTTTGGCCTACTTTGTGTTACGCCTCAATCCTTGGTAAAATGTTTTATCGTTGATCTTTTGATGACATGTTTATAACGGAAAAGCCCGGTTGTGGCAAAGGTTTCAATTGTAAGATTTAACCTCTTTGGAAATATTATCTTATGATACAAATGTTTATATCTTTTGAGCTTTATAAATTGTATGTTCTCACCAGGCTTTAAGCCTGACACTTTTCTCAAATGATATGTATAACAGGTTTTCCTTAGCTGTGGGATGCACTGGGTTTTGAGAGAGGAGTTGGGTCTCTAGGCATTTTGAGATGACTAAAGTGTTGATAGTTGGGCATTGTTAAGTCCCATTATTTTGATGAATTTTGGATTGTCAACTGATGTAATCTAACTGGTTATGTTTAGATTAGTTTGTTGATGAATTCTAAATCCGCACAGGTTTTTGTAAAGTCTTAAGGACTGATACACTTTTTGAGAAGTTTATATCAATTCAAATGTCGTATTTCCAAATTTATGAAGTTTTAAGTTACTCTGAATTTTAAGACGTTACAGGTTGGTGTCAGAGCTCTAGTTTAAGTGAACTAGGCATGAATGTAAGATGTCTAGACTTAGACCGAGTATGATAAGAATTTATCCGCGAGATTAGGTAGAGTTTCTAAGATGGGTTAGTCTTAGAGTCGACGGAAAGTATGTTTATCAGGCGTTGTGGCGATGGTGACAAAAACCTTTATGTGTTATATGTTCATAATCTCACTTAGCTAATGTTATTATGAGGATATCGTACGTAAATGTGCTTGAATTTCTGTTACTGTGACAATTGGTAATGTGGTAGTACGTTTCCTTTGTGTTTATTCAATCTCTTATCTCTTTTCCTGTTCTGTGAAGCAGTTTGGCATGGTGAATACGCGTGGTAGACCGCGTACGCGTGTTGATGGTCTGGAAGCGACAGCCTCCACCGCTGGTCAGCCGGAGGGAGTTAAGGTTGTTGTGCGACCACCTGTTCAGCAAGGGCTAGGTGGGGGGCCAGATGTCATTCTGCGAGTAGACCTGGCTTCGTCTCACCCAATCATCAGGGATGCTAGTTCCCCGTCTGAGTTAATGGCCAGCATGATGTTGGCAATGAGGGAAGAAATGGCAAAGCAACAAGAGTTTCTGTTGAAAGTGATTGAGGACCGCGATGTGAACAATCGGAGGAGTGAGACGGTTGTGGAAAACATTATAGCGGGTCCTGGAGGCGCTGGTCCGGGGGTCAGGGCTGAGGAGCACGGGATTGTTGGTGCTCCGGGAAATAGGAAAAGTTGTTCCTACAAGTCCTTTCTGGGTTGCGGACCACTAGAGTTCTCTGGTTCCGACGACCCAATCTTGTGTGTGAAGTGGATTCGAGCGGTCGAGCAAGCTTTTGGCTCTTCCGAATGCGGAGATAATCAGAGAGAGCGGTTCGGTACCCAACTGCTGAGGGATACTGCGCTCATTTGGTGGAATGTCATTCAATCCACCCTATCTCCTGCTGTGTTGGCTCAGTTGTCTTGGGCCGAGTTCAAGAAAAAAGTTGTTAGAAGAGTTCTGCAATGAAAGAACAATGGACCGAATCGAGAAAGAATTCCGGTCTCTGGTAAAGGGAAGCCTGACGGTGAGGGAGTACACTCGTCAGTTCATGGAAAAGCTTGATCTGGTGGGGCACGCTGCCCCAACAGAGAAGGATAAGATGAAGGCCTATCTGAATGGTCTACCCGTGGACATGCAATCTATGGTCCACAATTCTAAAGCTTCTAACCTCCGTGAGATGGTTGAGGAAGCTCAGTACATGGAAGAGATGTTCACGAGGAACAAAGATGAGAAAGTTGTGGTTGTGACTGATAAGAGAAAGTGGGAGAGCAGTCCTGCTCATCCCAAGAGATCACGACCTTCTGGCGGAAACCGAAACTTCAACAATCAGCAGGAAGCTAGGTGGTGCCACAAGTGTCAAACTAAACACCACGGTGACTGTAACGCCACTTCTCAAACTTGTTATATGTGTGGGAAGCCTGATCACACTGTCAGAGATTGCCCGGTCAGAGGACTTGTCTGTTATGAGTGCAAGGCACCGGGGCACGTGAAACGAGATTGCCTGAAGCTTGTATCGGGTAGCACGCCAGCAAGGAAGGAGAACCCTCCTAGGGTTCCGGGTCGAGCAATTCAGATGACGGCCGATGAGGCCAAGGCATCCGCTGATGTGGTATCGGGTACTTTTCTTATAAACCTTGTACCTGCTCGTATTTTATTCGATACAGGTGCTAGTTTCTCTTTCGTATCTGATTTGTTCTGTCATAAGATTTCTATGCCCACTACTAGTCTTGAGGATGCATTAGTAGTAGAGATAGCCGATGGTAGTCAAGTTCTGATCCACGATGTTCTGAAGCAGTGTACTCTTAGTATCGAAGGGAGAGAATTCTCGATAGATCTACTGCCGATGTTAATCTGAGTTTTTGATGTTGTGGTCGGCATGGATTGGTTGTCAAACAATCACGCCGAGATCGTATGTTCCAAGAAGTTGATTCGACTTCCCAACCCCTTTGGCGAAGTCATTGTCATCTATGGTGAAAAGAGAAAAGGTGAAGTGGCAATAATCACAATGGCAAAGGCACGCAAGTGCTTAGTAAAAGGATGTTCGTCTTTCCTAGCCTATGTGATCGATGCCAAGTTAGAGAAATCAAAGCTGGAAGATGTGAAGATTGTGCGTGAGTTTCCAGACGTCTTTCCTGACAACTTTCCTGGGTTATCACCTGATCTTCAAGTAGAGTTCCGGATTGATCTCGTGCTAGGAGCAACTCTTATCGCTAGAGCTCCTTACCGATTAGTGCCATCAGAGATGCAAGAGATGATGGCACAACTCCAAGAGCTTTTGGAGAAGGGTTTCATCAGACCGAGATCGTCACCTTGGGGAGCTCCGGTCCTGTTCGTCAAGAAGAAAGATGGAACGATGAGATTGTGCATCGACTATCGTGAGTTGAACAAAGCTACAGTAAAGAACAGATATCCGCTTCCGAGAATAGACGACTTATTCGATCAACTTCAAGGAGCGGGTTTTTTTCCAAAATCGACTTACGTTCGGGTTATCACCAAGTGAAGGTGAGAGAAGAAGATGTTCCGAAGACAGCTTTCAGAACACGTTACGGCCATTACGAATTTCTTGTAATGCCTTTTGGTCTAACGAACGCACCGGCGATATTTATGGACTTGATGAATAGAGTGTGCTGACCATTCCTCGACTAGTCGGTCATTTTATTCATTGATGACCTACTCGTGTACTCCAAGAGCGAGTCAGAACACGAACCACATCTGCGGGAAGTCCTTGAAGTGTTGAGAAAGGAAAGATTGTACGCCAAGTTTTCCAAGATTGAACCATATCCACAGCTTTTTGTATAGCTGGATTTCGGGGACGAAATCATTCCCAAGTTGGGGAGGATTGTAACACCCCGAATTTCGTTTGGCCGTTTTGCGAAGATGTTTAGAGGAAAAAGGAAGTTTCTGCGTCTGTCTACAAGGTGCACGGGTCGTGCGCCCTCCTTCATAGAAAACGCACGGGTCGTGCGTATGAAACTGTGGCGAGGCAGTGGGCTTGCGCACGGGTCGTGCGCATTTCCTTCTTTGAGGGCGCACGACTGTCAGTTTGCTTTTTGAGTTTGCCTTAAATATCTTTTTTTGAGAGATATTTCTTAAAAGATCCCATTATCTCATATTCTCTCTCTCTTCTCTGGTTTTTCTTCTCTCTTCTCTTCTTGGATCATAAGAGCTCGTTTGGTTACTAGTTTTCGGTGTTTCTAGCAAGGGGTCGGTGTTTTAAGCTTCACCTCTACGTCGTGATCGTTATCTGGTTTTCCGGGTTTTATTCTAAAACCTACTAGTGAGTTCCTACTACCATTTTACAAACTTTATACATGTCAAAACTCTTATTTGCGAAATCCGAAGTATTTCTACGGTATGATTTCATGTTCTCTACATTTTGACATAAATGAAGTTTTTGGTGATTTTCAGGGTTCCCGATCAGTTTTGACTAAAATGACTGTTTCCGCCTTATTGAAGTAAAATGATGTTTTACTTGCACATTATGTGAATATGTGAAAAGAATGTTTAAGAACTCATTTTTAATGATTTTCATTCTTACCAGAAGTTGAACTGGAAATGACATTTTGTTTATAAAATGTTTTTATACCATATGTTTATTTATGGTTGGTCACTTATGTTGTTGTGACGAGTCTGTACCATTACTAGCGGATCCCTAGGTTTTGAGTCGACTGTATTGTTGGGATGTCATATTCCCCATTTTGTAGCTATGGATGCATATGATGATGGGATTTTATGTTCAAAAGAGGGTTTCAAAACCACAAAATAAATTTTGAGCAACAGAAGCAAATTAAAATTTTGAACATAAACATAAAAACAAGTTTTAACTCCCACAATAGGATCTTGTTACATGCATGTAAAGATTTAACTAGGAAATAAAAGTTTCGAACTACAACCTTTGAAGCCTTTGGATCCTCATGGGAGGTTGATCGTTGATGATGAATGTAGAACCCAAAATAGAGTTCCTCTATTGGTATCCACCAACAAGCTCCAACACTATAGAATGCTAGTTCCTTCTTGAAGATGCAAAAATATTCTTAACCAAAACTACAATAGTTTTGTAGAAGAAAAACAACCACCACTTGTTGGTGGTGTTTGGCCGAAACCACTAAGAGAATGGAAGGAGAAAAGAAAATCCACTACCCCAAAATGGTGGTGGTGGCCGAAAGTGTAGAAAGGGGAGGAAGAGAGTAAAAAAGGTTCACTCAAGAACCAAAAATACACACACTATTTTTGAAAGCTAAAAAAAACTTTTAATTACCAATGGTATAGATTTGATGGTTTCCAAGAACCACCAAATCCACCAATGACCTTTCATCCTTCCATGCATATTTTCCTTTTTAACCTTCTAGTTTAGGACTTGACCATGCAAGACTTTCTTTCTTGGTCCTTCTAGTTTGAATTTGTTAAAATCCATATTTTAACAATTCAAACTTTATAATTATAAGTCCCTCTTTTAATTCTAGTTATATATAAGTTTATAAGTTAACTATAATCCTTTTATTGCATCAATTATTGTTAATCATATTCAACAATAATTTTCAAGAAATTATTAATATTTATCAAGAATCAAACTCTTATAAATATTAATTTAGTGTCTACTTGTTTTTTGGTGTGACCCTATAGGATCATAAATTACCGGCAATATTATTTTATAATCATTCTTGAACACTTAGAACCAACAATCTCCCACTTGTTCAAGGGTGCATTATAGAATAACATAGACAGTGGAGGACATCTAGCAACATCTCACTGCCCCCAGCAACGTATGACTATATGTTCCATTCATCAACATTCAATTCCCGTAAGCTCCAACCTTCAATTGATGTACAAGGTGTGGTATCATTTATCTCTTTGTTCGAACATCATGTTGAACATGAAACATGGATCGTAATCATTATCATATGTCGTTCAACTTTTGGTAAGGCGCCTTAGATGTCTCACTCTAAACCATTTAGAGGAACAAATCCCATCTTGACTACATACGCCTCTTATACAGTTCATACTGTACCCAATGATGGCCTTTATAGCTGCCTACTATTTCAAGATCAACGGTTAACCATATCAAAGCATAGTACTCCCTACACTCAAGTCCCTGATATGCAACTCAGGTCAAAGGATACAAAGATATTACCTTTATTCAAGTGTCACTCATGACGACGATCCATGAAGTGATCTTGAAGTGGGTCCTGTCTAGTACTTGTTCCCTAGCAAGTACCTATGAACCTGGTTGCAACACTTTGCCACTTTTACTCTTAAAAGTCAACCAATCCAAATCATATTAGTCTTACTTCATAGTTGTTCCCACAACTATGACCGACTATGGACATTTAGAATAACTAATTTATTCATGGATTAAACATGCTAATATAGAACACAACAAGTATGAATAAGATCATATCCTATATATCTATTCAAATATTATACTCGTTGCTTAACTTGTCCTAATATCCAAATACTAAATCCAAATCAAATCCCATCACTAGAATAATGAAGTCCTATGGCTCAAACATGACCCTTCAAGCTTAGCATATAAAAGGAGTTTCGTGAATGGGTATACTAAGGTTTGATTTGTGTGAACTATGAGAATACGAATGTCTCCCTTCAAACTTTATTCCAAATATAGTTTTGGAGTAGATGCTTGGTATTCTGTTGTGACATAGTGTCCTTTAGCTCTCGTAATGGCACGCTTATCGTCATAAAAGATTTCTAGGTGATCCTGAATGGAAGGTATCATGCTAGCTTTTCAATGAACTCTTTCATTCAAGACATCTTTCCTTTTCCAGCTTTTAAAGCAGCAATGTATTCTAATTTTGTATTATGAACTTTGCTTTCGCTTGGAACTCTTTCCAACGAACTTATCCTTCATTCATAATGAAGACATACCGGTTTTATGGTCTAGAACTTTCTCAAGATCTACGAAAGCTATCATCATATGTAACCTTTTACTATGATTTTTTTCCAACCCATAATTAATGAACACTTCTTTGGCTATGTAAGTACCTTAGAATGTTCTTTATGGTCATCTAATGACCTTCCCCTGAAATTTGTTGGTTAACATCATCTAATACTCTAAAGCATTATGACACATCCGCATTGGCATATCAATCTTGTCGTACTATTTGGAATGCCAATCATTTTAACTAGCTCAACCTTTGTGCTAGAAATATTTAGCCCAACTTAGAATGATGTCACATCATACTTGCAAGAACCTACCATTAGAGCCTTGCATCTTGAACCTTTTCAAGATCATATCAATATACGTACTTAATTTATGACTGTAGACTCCTTTGATCTAACTCTTTAGATCTCTATTTCAAGAACATAATCATGTTCTTAAGTCTTTCGTTTAGATATATTGCTCTGCCAAGACACGATGCCTTTCGTTTAGATATATTCCGAGCGTTGGAATGTTTTTTTTACATACAATACTAGGAATTATACTGCGCTCCCACTAGCCTTTTAGTAAATGTGTAAGTCTTCTTTTATCAAAAGAAGATTCCAGCTTTAAAATGCTTATAGTTATCCATGAATGGATTGCACCTTGGTGTTCATGACTCTAAGCCACTCATCAGATTCAGAATTTGACTCAGCATTTTAGTAGCTGATGGGTTTACAGAAATCCCATTATACATCATCCTTCATTAGTCGTGGGAAAATAACATTTATCGGACTTCTGAATGATTCTACTAGATTTGTGAACACTTTGTGATTTACTAAGTTTCTGATCAATCAAATTGTTCAGACTCAACAACCTTTGTTTGATAACTAGTGTCAACCAAGAAGTGCATTAGGTTATGAGGTTCATGATTTTCTTCAATTCCTTAAACCTCCCATTTGCCTTGCCCATTTGAAACTTGTTTTCTAAGAACTTGGCATTCAAATAATAAACAACTTTATTATTTATGGGATTGTAGAATCCGTATTCAAAACGTTTTAGAATATTCTACAATATATGCATTCAGTAGATATTTAGTCGAGTTTTGTATGTGCTTCATAAAACCACATCTTTAACTAAGATTATGGATGAGATCTTTCATACAAAATCTTGTAAGGTGTTTTATCTACGTCTCGGTTGGTAAAACATAGTTTACAATAATTAAAGGCAAAATTCTTAATTTGAATAGGAATAGTAATTTCTTTCATCATAGAGTGAACCATGTCTGATAAGGTTCGGTTCATCAAAAAACTTTTAATTTGAAAATGGTGTTTGTGATGAACCAAGTTTGTGAGACTATCCCACAACTTCTAAGATGATTCATGAATTCCTATTCGAGATATTATTCTTTTATATCATAAAAGACTTCATTTTTCTTTGTGACCTTTTCTCCAATCTTCATTTTGAAGCGACTGAATTATATCAAATGCTTCATGTTTAACACTTCAACACTTGAATCGTTAAGTAGCGAAGATATTGTGTCATCTATCATCAAGACTAGACAAGGAATTGAGAAGACATATGCATCCAAATGTTTTCTTCTCAATTTTTCTTTCGTTACAATAACCAGAGGAAAAAGCTTTATTCAACTTGTCATTTGCCTTGCCATAGATTTGATTTAAATCTCATTTGAGTCCTTGGTATCATAGTGAACTGTGTTTTAGAAAGCTAATGAGATTCACTTTATTATTCGATTAAGAGATCTGGTTCTCGAAATAGAATAATTCATTTTGAATATGAAAATGATCGTTTCCAAAACGCTTGAGTGAATTTCATCCAATCATTAAACATGCAACTGAAATAATAATTTAGTCAAACTAAATTCAAAATATCATTCAAAAACAACCATTGTTTTAACATTATAAGCCATATGGTTTTCAAAATAAATCTTCTATAAGCTTGGTGTTCAAAGTTGCTTCCTTGCTTATATTGATCACCATCACGCTTGTCTTTCAGTTGTTTGCCTTTCAAGAATATCTGTAACAATTACAAGATAGAGTTTTACACTTAGTATCATATACAAGTGTATAAGAGAAAGGTAAAAGTTCTTTCTATCTCATAGATACCTAAAGGATTTTATTTCACAAAGGAAAATCTTCTCCTTAGAGATCAACACTTGAAGTCACTAAATTCGGAAAGATTTCTCTCATATGTTTCCAGTAACATACACAATTCCGAGATTGGAAACTCCTCAAGATTCACTTCAAAACCATTGAATCTTTTGTTCAACGACCCAAGAATCGCACTCTTGGCTAGTGTATCATGATACGGATAACCAAGTTTCTCCAAGTAGTGCAAATGCATTCTCATGGTTTCAAGATGAGAGCTCACAGATTGGTCTTTTTTCATCTTGGTATGATGAAGTTCCCAACGTATTTTAAGCATTTCAGTTATCATAAACTCTTTGTGACAATGCCGTAGTCGCTCCATAAGGTCATATGTTGTGTCTGGAAACCTCTCCACCTTTTCTCGTAAAAGTGGATCCATGGTTTCTAGCATGAGGCGTGAAACATCATATGAATCTTTACAATGCCTTAACCATGCATTGTGGGCCTTTGTGGAGGTTAGAGGAGGTTCTTCCGGAAGGGGAACAAAAAGTACGTGTGATATCCTTTTATGTCTGAGACCAAGTCTCAACCTTGAAAACAAAAAAGGGAAATTTTGTTCTGTTAGCCTTTCTTGCATAAGAAAAGCTCTTAAGAATGGGTCAATCGCGGTATTTTGATTCATCTACAAAAAATAACAAAATTCATTTAGTATTTTCAATTTTTAATATTTGACTCAAATAATACCCTCTTGTGTTTCTTAAACATTATTTAGTCAAATCTAGAATCCAAGTTGCGAAACGAACAAATGGTTAGGTGACCTTTATCCCGTATATTCAATCCAACAAGGTAGGCAACGCTTACCAATTACATCAAGATGTAACTTCTAGTGGTATGGGATCCTTAACAACTTTTGTCAATTTGGCATGTTTGATCCCATCTTTGCCTCGGGTCTCTTTTGCTTAGCTGACCTTTATCACAAAAGATTCCCGATCAAGTCATCCTACTTGAGACAACGTGTGAAAATCATATCAATGTGGTTAGGTGACCTTTATCCCACAAGGATACAAGAATCACCTCATTCATCACAAGACAATCCAAGCGGTTAGGTGACCTTTATCCCACAAGGGTGCCATAGTGATGAAATGAGTGTCTCTCAAAAGGACGGCATAGACTTGCCTTGTAAGAGAGATTCATATGTTCTATAATTATTGTTTTGAAAACATTTTTAGGTTAAGAGTTATTGCATGCATCGAATAATACATGGTACTATAAAAACTTTATTTTTAAGATATGGTTCATTTTAGATAAAATAAAATTCCTTTTTATCAATCCAAAATTGATCAATTTAGTAATATCACATATTAAGACTTATGATTGATCACTAAAGAACCATTTATAGTCTTATAATAAACATTTTATTATTTAGACTATGAGTTTGAATGAGTCTTAAAACTCCATTTTAATCCCTTTTCACTAATTTCAAAAAAAAAAATTGACGTTTGGAATTTTATAACAAAAAAAACTTATAAAAACATTTAGCATCTTATGATAAAAAACGTCAAAACTTGATTTCCAAACTCTTAGTACCATGTAACTACACGCGTCAAAGAACTCTTAATTTTTTTTTTTTTGAAAAAAAAAATTCTTCAAAAAATATTTAAAATCTCCATTTTAAATTGTTTGGTTCATTTAAAATCCAATTTTAAAGTTAGAGCGTTTTTAATAAACCTTTTTATTCAAAAACACAATTGAACCAATTTACATGTTATGGATTTAAAATCTCCATTTTAAACTTTTGCTTAACCTAAATTCTCCATTTTAAGGTTTGGTCCATTTCACTTATAAAACATATTTTAAAAGTTCTTACTATAATTTTAAATCATTTTAAATGTCATAGGACCAATTATATGTTCTTTTAAATGCAAAAATATTCTATATATTAAGGCAATATAATAAAAGAACATAAACAACCACAACATGCATAAGAATGTGCATAAAAATCAAGTCAATTCTAATGGCATTTCTTGTGAGCCAAACAAGAATGCCTAGTCCTTTCTTAAGGGACAAAAATGAAAATTAAAAGTCTTGAATCTCCCACTTGCTCCAACATCTCCATGCATGCAAATGTTCAAGTCCTTCTCCATGTGTTGAAAAAGTCCACCTAGCCCATATGGGCTTGCAAAGCCCAAAATTAGTGATGACACCAATATGGCCCAAAAAACTTCCATCTTGGACCTTATGTTGGCCTTCCTCTCTTGGTACATTTTTCAAAAAAAAAAAACTATCTTATACTTACAAGAGAGAAAAAAATAATAAACCTATTTACTATTACATGCCAACATAAAAGAAAAGGTTTTTTACAACCATATCGAATATTAACACATGGGTCCATGGCTTATTTATGCACAAAAAACATGCAACATAAAATAGAAAAAAAACAACACTTTGTTTTTCTAATGGCAATCTTTTATGTAACAAAAATAAACCATGGATTCAAAAATCCATCTAAATTTTGATACATAAAATATAAAAAAAACTAGCAAAAATTGCCAAAAGAAGCCATGCATGGATCATTTCATATAAAATGAAATTTTTTACCCATGGCTTCTAAAAACCAAGTATTTTTTTTAAAACTAAACATGCATATAACATTGGCTCTGATACCACTTGATGGGATTTTATGTTCAAAAGAGGGTTTCAAAACCACAAAATAAATTTTGAGCAACGGAAGCAAATTAAAATTTTGAACATAAACATAAAAACAAGTTTTAACTCCCACAATAGGATCTTGTTACATGCATGTAAAGATTTAACTAGGAAATAAAAGTTTGGAACTACAACCTTTGAAGCCTTTGGATCCTCACGGGAGGTTGATCGTTGATGATGAATGTAGAACCCAAAATAGAGTTCCTCTATTGGTATCCACCAACAAACTCCAACACTATAGAATGTTAGTTCCTTCTTGAAGATGCAAAAAGATTCTTCACCAAAACTACAATAGTTTTGTAGAAGAAAAACAACCACCACTTGTTGGTGGTGTTTGGCCGAAACCACCAAGAGAATGGAAGGAGAAAAGAAAATCCACTACCCCAAAATGGTGGTGGTGGCCGAAAGTGTAGAAAGGGGAGGAAGAGAGGAAAAAAGGTTCACTCAAGAACCAAAAATACACACACTATTTTTGAAAGCTAAAAAAAACTTTTAATTACCAATGGTATAGATTTGATGGTTTCCAAGAACCACCAAATCCACCAATGACCTTTCATCCTTCCATGCATATTTTCCTTTTTAACCTTCTAGTTTAGGACTTGACCATGCAAGACTTTCTTTCTTGGTCCTTCTAGTTTGAATTTGTTAAAATCCATATTTTAACAATTCAAACTTTATAATTATAAGTCCCTCTTTTAATTCTAGTTATATATAAGTTTATAAGTTAACTATAATCCTTTTATTGCATCAATTATTGTTAATCATATTCAACAATAATTTTCAAAAAATTATTAATATTTATCAAGAATCAAACTCTTATAAATATTAATTTAGTGTCTACTTGTTTTTTGGTGTGACCCTATAGGATCATAAATTACCGGCAATATTATTTTATAATCATTCTTGAACACTTAGAACCAACATATGATCCTCGGGGGCAACTTGGTACGGTTATGTGAGGTCGGATACTAGCCATGGTTCATAGTGATCCTAGTGAAGGAGTATACATTGGTTTTGCTTGGGGGCTCGATCTCACGTTGTAGCACGGACCTATGTGTTCGTATCCTTGGATTCCAATTGTTTAGCTCATAACTCGGATTTTGGCCTACTTTGTGTTACGCCTCAATCCTTGGTAAAATGTTTTATCGTTGATCTTTTGATGACATGTTTATAACGGAAAAGCCCGGTTGTGGCAAAGGTTTCAATTGTAAGATTTAACCTCTTTGGAAATATTATCTTATGATACAAATGTTTATATCTTTTGGGCTTTATAAACTGTATGTTCTCACCAGGCTTTAAGCCTGACACTTTTCTTAAATGATATGTATAACAGGTTTTCCTTAGCGGTGGGATGCACTGGGTTTTGAGAGAGGAGTTGGGTCTCGAGGCATTTTGAGATGACTAAAGTGTTGATAGTTGGGCATTGTTAAGTCCCATTCTTTTGATGAATTTTGGATTGTCAACTGATGTAATCTAGCTGGTTATGTTTGATTAGTCTGTTGATGAATTCTAAATCCGCACAGGTTTTTGTAAAGTCTTAAGGACTGATACACTTTTTGAGAAGTTTATATCAATTTAGATGTCGTATTGCCTAATTTATGAAGTTTTAAGTTACTCTAAATTTTAGAACGTTACATTGAATGCCGAGAATGCTTTTTCTTGCCTTAGAAGTTTTTGAGAGCGTAAAAGGCAAAAATGTAAATGACATTCCTTTTATTTGAGGAGAGAGAAGGAATTTAGAGCGGGAAAAGGAGGTCATCATGACACGGACATGTCCCACGAAATTGATTGGACATGAAGTGCAACAGACGAACGTGTCAGAAAAAGGCGTGCCATGGATTATCGTTTAGAATGACGTCATAGGAGAGAGAAAACGTTTCGTTTTTAGAAAGTATCACTAATAGAAATTCAGAGATAATTTTTTTTTTCAAAGGATCACTGACGAGAAATATCAGTGATAGGATTTGTATATCAAAAAGCTTTTAACCACTTGAAGAAATTCAGTGATTGAAGATTTGATTTTTGAAAAACGTCTTACTGAATGAGATATTCAGTGAGAGAGAATGAGAAAACATACCTGAGAGATAGAATATTTAGTCATAGATTACATGATGAAGTGTAACATATTATCACTTACATAATGCATGAAAGTTGAAGATTTAATCCTCAAGATTCAGCATTCCAAGCTCACTGATGAGAAAGTTAAATCTTGTCCCATCAAAAAGTTCGGTAAAAAGAACAGCGAGCTGATAGTCAGTAGAGATAAAATGAAGTTCAATATCACTATTCATCACATGATCTCTGATAAAGTGATATCTGGTCTCGATGTGTTTTGTCTTTGAGTGTAGTACCGGATTGTTTGCTATAGCGATGGCACTAGTGCTATCGCAATAGATTGGAATCTTTGATAGCTGAAGGTCATAGTCTAATAGTTGATTTCTCATCCATAAGACTTGAGCACAACAACTTCCAACGTCTACGTACTCAGATTCAGCTGTGGAAGTGGACACTAAATTTTGCTTTTTACTTGTCCAACTTACCAACTTTCCTCCTAGAAGTTGACATCCACCAGTGGTGCTTTTTCTATCAAGTTTGCATCCTGTAAAATCACTATCTGAATATCAAGTTAGATCGAACTCTGAATCATTGGTATACCATAGACCGAGGTTAGGAGTTCGTTTTAGATATCTGAATATTCGCTTTACAGTGATCAGATGGGATTCCTTGGGTTCAAATTGATAGTGTGCACAAAGACATTGTAGAGTACATGATGTCAGGTCGGCTCGTTGTAAGATACAGCAGGGAGCCTATCATTCCTCTATAGGCAGAGACATTAACAGTTTTCCTGTTGGATCCTTGTTTAATGTCAGAGGAGGTGCCATAGGAGTTTTCATCACTGAAGTTTGAGTGAGATCAAACTTTTTCAGCATATCTTTAACGTACTTACCTTGGTTAATAAATGTACCTTTATCAGTTTGCTTGATCTGAAGTCCAAGGAAGTAAGTTAGTTTACCCATCATACTCATTTTATATTATTTCTTCATTCTTTTAGTGAAGCGAGTACACAGAGATGGGTTAGTAGAACCAAATATAATGTCATCAACATATATTTGCACAAGAATAATGTGACCTTTTATCTTTCTGAAAAACAAGGTATTATCAATTTTACCGCGTTCAAAATTTTCAGAGATAAGAAATGAGGAGAGAGTGTCATACCAAGCACGAGGGGCTTATTTTAGACCATAGAGAGCCTTATCCAATTTATATACATAATTTGGATGCTTAGGGTCTGAGAACCCTGGGGGTTGTTTAACATAGACTTCCTCATTCCGCTTTCCATTTAGGAATGCTGATTTTACAACCATTTGAAATACTTTGAAGTATTTGTAAACTACATAAGCTAAGAAGATTCGAATTGCTTTGAGCCTAGACATAGGGGCAAAGGTTTCCTCATAGTCTATGCCTTCCTCTTCCTTGTATCCTTGAGCAACAAGTCTAGCCTTGTTGCGGGTTACAGTCCCATGTTCATCTAATTTGTTTCTAAACACCCATTTAGTGCCTATAACAGTCTTATCAGATGGTCTAGGAATGAGATTCCAAACTTTGTTTCTAGCAAACTCAGTCAACTCTTCTTCCATAGCGCTGACCCAGTTTGGATCTCTAAGGGCTTCGTCAGTCTTCTTTGGCTCTAAAAAAGAAAGGTAGTTGACAATGAGACAAATATTACCTGAACTTCGTCGAGTCTGTATACTTGCATCGGGATCACCAAGGATTTCATCTATGGGGTGATCTTCGGTCCATCGCTGAGCAGGAGCATGATCGCTCACTTCAGGAGTTGGATCAACAATGGGGATGTTCACTGATAAAGAAGCTTGAGGTTCATTAGCTATTAATTGTTGAGTGTCAGACAGACCATTATTCACTGAGAGGTTTTCAGACGAGGGAAGATCTGATGGTGGGAGTGTGTTTAGACTCTCAGCTGAAACCCATGAGGTGGATTCAACATTAGGTGGTATGATGTTTGGATCTTCATCAGCGACTGAATGATCTGTGTGTTGATGGTTTGTGAATAAGGGTCATGTTTCTCTATAATGAGAGAACATCCAAGCATTTAGTTCTTCATTATCAGCGATAGGTTTAGAATTCGCTGAACGGGATTCATCAATGGTTACATGAATTGTTTTTTCTACAGTTTGTCTTCTCTTATTGAAGACTCTGTAGGACTTAGAGATAGAGGAATATCCAAGAAATATTACATCATCATCTTTTGGGTCGAACTTTCCAAGAGCATCTTTGTTGTTTAAAATGTAACACTGACAACCAAAGATATGAAGAAAACTGATAGAGGGTTTCCTTCCATCAAATAGTTCATAAGTTGTCTTTCCAAATCGCTTTACTATCAGAGATATGTTTTGAGTAAAGCATGCAGTGTTGACAGCTTCAGCCCAGAACTGATTAGGGAGATGAGAATCACTGAGCATTGATCTGGAAGCTTCAATGATTGTTCTATTTCTTCTTTCAGCGACACCGTTCTTCTGAGGCGTTCTTACAGAGGAGAAATTGTGAGAGATTCCCTTACTCTCAAAGAAGTTGTTCAGGGAATTATTTTTGAATTCAGTTCCATGATCACTTCTTATTGAGGGAACAGTAAGATTATTCAGCACTTCCATCTTTCTAACAAAAGATATCAGTTCTTCTGGAGTGTCATTTTTGCAGCGAAGAAAGATAACCCAGGTGTAGCGAGAGTATTCATCTACGATGACAAGTGTATATTTCTTTCCAACTATGGATTGGATATTGACAAGCCAAATAAATCCATATGTAAGAGTTGAAGAGGACTTGTCCCTGAGGAAACTTGTTTAGATTTGAAACTTGATTTAGTCTGTTTTTCTTTCTCACATGTTGAACATAGAGATTCGTTGGCATATGAGTGCTGAGGAAGACCATAGACCAGTTCCTTATGTTAAGTCAGATTTTATAGTAATCATTGTATTTATAGACTTGGTCTAATTTTGGATCTTAGAGCTTGTAATATCTTGTTTTAGCCCTGGGTATTTAAGTCCCTTGTGGCTTTGTTCCTTGTAACTTTTGATTGCATATTTTGAATAGAAAAGACTTTGGCGCATAACTCTCTCTCTACTTTCTCTCTCTAAGATTTAGAGTGATCTTGGATTATCAATTGGTATCAGAGCCTAATCTAAATCTGAGAGAATTGAGAGAATCGTTTTTTTTGAATTTGAATTCGTAAACAATTTAGAAATTTTGATCGATTTTCTTGATTTTTATCAAGAAAATCTCAATTTCTGAATTTTTCACAATTTTTTGGTGAAATTTGATCGAATTGTCTTGTTTTCTGGTTTGTTGGATTCGATTTTAATAGAAGAACATTTTTGATTCACATCAGATTGCAAGAAAATCGATTTTTGATCTTTAATTTCAATTTTTTTCTAAATCAAGGCTTCTAATCATATAATAGAGAACAATTTGAATCCATACTTTGATGGACTTTGACTTCTAAACATATCAGTTTAGGACTCGTTTTTCAATGCATTTAGCTTCTGGACAAATGAGAAACTGTGAGTGCATCTTCTTTATTCCGCTGCATTTATCTCTGACTGTGATGTTGTTCCAGTTATCTCAAAAAAAAATCAAGAATCTGAGCAAGATCGACCAGATGCAAAACATTGATATGAAGTACCACTTAATAAAGCATCATGTGAAAGAAGGTTTTATTGAATTATATTTTGTTCCAACTAAATATCAATTTGCCGATATTTTTACAAAAACCTAAGATGAAAGTCGATTTAATTTTTCTGCTTTCAAAAATCGACATGTTAAATTTAAAAGTTTAAATTTACACAGATTTTATTCTATAAATTAAAAGTTTCACAGGTTTTCTTTCTTTTGAATAAAATGTGTATCTAGGATAAAATTTCAAGTTGCTTTGTTTATATCTTAGTTTTATATGTTCAAATTTCAAGTCTAAAAAAAATTGAAAGGTCAGCAACATGTTTGAAACTTTTGATACTGCTTTACAGTTGTGTCATTCGGAATATTTATAGTTTACAATGCTTAGAAAACCTAAAAAGACAGAATTATGGATCGTAATGAAAATATGGGCTAAGCACTTTGATGTAAAACTGAGTGATTGAGATGCATTACATATATAAAATACAAAAATCTTAAGTTTAAAAGTTTGTACCTGTGACCTTCCTGGTTTGGGAAAATAAGTTCCGTGGGATGCTTGTGATCTGGTCCCCTAAGGTCAATTGGTCTGGGAGTGATCGAACCCAAATCCTTCTATAGAATCAGATCGAAAGTCATGTTCTACTGGTATGAATGGGTTTAGGATGTGTCGATGTAGCCTTTCTGGTCTGGGAGTGTAAGTTCCAAGGGGTGCTTGATACCTAGTCCCCTAAGGCCAACTGGTCTGGGAGTGGCTGACCCAAATCCTGTAATAGGATCAGATAGAAGTTACGTTTACGATATGTTCTTTACTTACCAAACTTTTTGATTAAAAGATGTCAATGTGCACAAGCTTAAAAGAAGCCAAAGAGCACACTCATGTGAAAATGCCAATGTGCACAATGCTAAAAGATGCCAATGAGCACACATCTCAAGATACTTGGTGATATGTTTGAGTTGCGATAAACCTATAAATTTGTGAAAGTCTTAATTCTTGGCAGCTTAGTGTGAGTAAAGGCAAAGTTCTCTATTATATTTTTAGAATTGAATTTTTTTGAAGCTAATCGAAATTCGCATGCTAGCATACTGAATAGATTGATGAAAGTTTTTGAATCTGAACATGTCTTAACTTGATATGCAATGAAACTTGTATCTGTCTCCAACAACATACACTTGACTTCAACTGATGGATTAATATGTGATATTTTACTGAGTAGAATTTCATTTGTATAGTGTTTAAATTTTTATATGTTTAGTTGTTTCAAAATTTATATTCAGTATTTTTTTTGTTTACACTGATGTTGTTATGTTTGTGTATCCATATCTCTGTAAATTGGTCTGTGCATTTTTCGAGGGGGAGTAAATAAGGAGAATATTTTGAAAGATCATATCTCTTTTCAAGGGGGAGTATCTGATTTTCTATACGAATGCTAACTTGAATTGTCATATTTAGTGCATTTGTGTAAGTGGAGTAAAAGTGCTTATCAAGTGATTCTTTCAGATTTCAAGTCAGATTTGCGCCAACAGTTGGTAGCGTAAAACTCAACTTTGGCCTCCTTCAGCTAGCGCAAAACTAAGTTTGTGCCACCAACATGTAGTGCAAACCTTCCCTTTTCTCTTTTATTCTGAATTTTGCAGATCTGAAGATGTCTCGTCTCCAACGTATGCATGACCAAGTTGATCCAGACTATCAAGGTCATGAGGGGGAGAAGTTAAGGAGAAGTTAAAGAGACAAAGAGTTCAAAGTTTATCTGCTCAAGATTCGAGAAGTTAAAGAGACAAAGAGTTGTCTGCTCAAGATTCTATTTTCTCAGCTATTCTAGTCTTTCTGCTATTCCAGCTCCGACCACCACAACTTCTTCGAGTAAATTTGAAAGAGGTGCGTCGTTTAGAGCACAAGCTGATGAACCAATTGTTCCTCCAAGCTTATTTCAAACGGGTCCAGTCTTGCCAAGGCAGCAAAGGCAACATAGACTGAAAGATGCTGAGAATAATTTTTTTTAGTCAAGAAGCTTCGCTAAGACGCTTAGCAGGTCTATTTAGAGTTCGAAGATGGATATATCAACTTACATTGAAGACCGGAGCGCCAATGATTACTAAGGGGGATATTGTTAAGTCAGATTGTATAGTAATCATTGTATTTATAAACTTGGTCTAATTCTGGTTCTTAGAGCTTGTAATATCTTGTTTTAGCCCTCGGTATTTAAGTCCCTTGTGGCTGTGTTCCTTGTAACTTTTGACTGCATATTTTGAATAGAAAAGACTTTGGCGCATAACTCTCTCTCTCTACTTTCTCTTTCTAAGATTTAGAGTGATCTTGGATTATCACCTTAGTAGATAGAGAATTCAGGGTTTTGAAATTGAGATGAGAAAGCCTTTTATGCCATAGCCAGTTGACATCAGAGGAGGCTTTAAAGAGAAAAAAAACATTTTCAGTGGTAGTAGAGTCCATATCTATTACATAGACATTTTCCATACGGTAAACACTGAGAGCAAGTTTGTCATTTTCACTCATCACTGAACATGCTTTATTATTGAAGTGAACTTCGTAGTCTTTGTCACATAGTTGACTGATGCTTAGAAGATTGTGCTTCAGTACATCTACGTAAGCGACTCTTCTGAAGGTAGTTGTCCCATTGCTGAGAACACCAAACCCTCGGGTATATCCTTTTCCATTTCCAACAAAGGTCACTGAGGGACCTTTCTCTTCCTTGTATTCAGTAAGCAGGTCTTTTTGTCCATTCATGTGTCGAGAGCATCCGCTATCTAGATACCAGATACCCTTCGATCCCTACAAACATAAGGAAGATTAATTTTTGATTGGTACCCACTTTTCAATGGGTCCAGCAGTGTTAGTGGAGATGGAAGGTTCAACAATCTTCACGGCAGTTGAAGATTCAACTTTAGTGGTACCCTTCACTTTGGTTAATTTCTCAGCTTTGGTGACCTTCTTAGACTTGGGGGCATTCATCTTCACTTTAGTTATCTTGTCAGCTATTGTGGCAGTAGGACATTTATTGGCAATATGCTCAGTGAGTCCACAATGATAGCATTTTCTATATTTAATGGTGGCTTTAGGACCATGAGCAGTAAGATTAGAAAACTTGAGTTGAAAAGGGCGAGCTCCAAGAATACCTTTAGCATAAGATCTGGGAGGAACTTTCAGTTCTTCAGATTTCTTAGGCTTAAGATCAATTTCACCTTTGGAGATGATCTCTGAGAAATATCAGTGATTATAGTTCCAGAGTTGGAAGATTGACTTACTGAAGGTTTAGAAGGAACTTTCAGTTTCGCTTTCTTGGTTGCCTTCTGAGGATGGGAAATGGATTTCCCTTTATCAGCGAGCTTAGAGCCTTTTGATAAGTCCTCAGGAATAGGATTAGAGAAAGAAGAGCACTGAGTAGAAGAGATGTTAGGGATAGAAGAAACAAACATTCCAAACTTAAGCATGGAACTGTCTTCTTTAGGTTCATCCTGTTCTTTCCAAAAACCAAGACCGGTCTTATCACTGGCAGGGATTTGAGTCCTGATGATTTCAGTGATTTTGGTAGAAGAGTTACACCATCCCTTAACAGTTTCCTTTTCTGCTTTTAAAGCAGCAAAGGATTGTCCGCGTTCAATGCTGATAATTTCATTGACAATTACTTGATGTTTTAAACTTTCCTCTAAAAGAGTCAGTTCTCTGATTTTTTTCATGACATTTTTCTAACTGTTCGGTTAAATCAATATTTTTTTTTCAGCTAGAGTTTTATCATTCAGTGCATTGTACAGATCAATTGTCAGCACATCTACAACGCGACTTCTCTCGGCTTCAGAAAGAGAGGGATTAGTAGAGATAGATACCTGAGAGAAGATGTGACTCATGGAAGTTCCGTTTTATTCTTCCACTACTTCTTTTATCTCAGGCATAAGACAGAGATTAGCAGTTTCTTCTTCATCAGAACTAGATTCTTCTGATTCAGCCCAGTCATGCTCTTTAGCGATAAGACCTTTACCTTTTCTTTTAAAACTTTTCAGTTTTTGGTATTTGTTATCGCTGGACTTTTTGGAAGTAGAGGGTTTGAACAATTTCTTTGATTTGCATTCACTAGCAAACTGTCCAATATTTTCACAGTTATAGCATATAGTAGTTGCCTTATCAACAAGGTTTGATTTTGGCTTGTCAAATATAGATAGAGGCTTATTTCTTCTGAAATTGATCTTTCTTGCAAATCTCTTAAAAGAGTTTGTCAAGAGTGCTAAGGATTCATCAAATTCTGAAATATCAGCATCTGATGATTCCTCAGAGTCAGAATCTAACTCAGTGATAGTAAGAGTAGATCGCTGAGTTGGAATGATCTCTGAAGAGACTAAAGCAACAGGAGTGCTTTTGGAGTTTTTAGAATCTTCTACAAGATCTTCTTCAGTAGATTTGATTGCTTATAGTTGAGCAATATTCCATATAAGGTGCTAAGAGAGATAGAATTTAAGTCTTTTGTCAGCTTAAGACACATTGAGTAACTGTCCCAGCTTTCAGAAAGAAATTCCAAGAATTTAGTTAAGACCTCAGAGTTAGAATAGGTCCTACCAGCAGTCCTTAGATCAATGATTAGACAGTTAAATCTCTGGTGAACATCAGATAAGGATTCATTCTTACCAGCAATAAAAAATTCATATTGTCTTACCAAATTAATCTTTCGGGTTTCTTGGACTTCAGTGGTACCTTCATATTGAACACATATAGTGTCCCACATTTCTTTGGCAGTTTTAAGATACATGATGGAATGGAAGGCATAATCAGGCAGAGCACTAGAGATAATGGTTCTTACCTTAGCATCTAAACCGACTTTCTTTTTATCTTCATCACTCCATTGTCTTATTTATTTAATAGCATATCTTTCAGGGACAACAGGAGTGGTGGTGGTACCTGGAACTGCAGCTATAATAGTGAAGGGTTCATAAGGGCCATTTGCTACATATTCAGGTATAGTGGGATCTACACCTTCTAGAAATATCATCATTCGATTTTTCCAGAGAGCAAAGTTATCTCTGCTAAATCGAGGAGGTTTTGAGAGAGAACCATTATCATAGTAGTTTGTGTTTGTGTTGAGTGCCATATTAAGAATAACAAGGAAGAGAAAAAAACAAGATCTTGTTTATGAGATTAAACAATCTGCTCTGATACCACTTGACACAGAATTTTAAAGTTTAATAAATTGTTTATTGATAAATCAAATCACAATTTACAAGTTTGTTGCGGAATAAGATTAAGTAAAACCTAATCTAAACAAACTTAAGAATCACTAAGAAGGTTGCACTAGAAACAAAGAATAGGGTATTGGGATAGTATAGAAAACAAGGGTTTCTATATAATTAGAAAGATGAAGGCCACCCTCAGATGGAGTGTTGATCTTTCTATTTATACCCTATGCATTAATGGCAAAGTACTTTACACGTGTCCTTCATTGGTTGGTTGCATGAGTCTGACTTTAGGAGACATGCTTTCGGCCGTATGATGAACAGTGTAGTTGATAGAGTTTGTTAGATCCCAATACAGATAACAAATGAAGAACTCCATATAATAGAAGACACAAGAGAGAAATGAAGAACAATATTCATCAAAATCACATCTCATATGCTTAGATTGATTAACAATCGAAGAGAAAATGGAAGAACACCATATTAAACATTTAAACAACTCTCATGAAATTCACCTAGTCTATGTGTGTAATGTGTATTCTCTCCAAAACCTAAATGACCAAATGAGCCATGTGCAACTATTAATAGGGCCCATTTACAATAAAAAGGCTTAATCCCATACAACTAATTAAAAATCCCAAAATACAATTCTTTATTAAACATTCAATTAAATTGGGGGCTAATTTAATCTAACAATCTCCCCCTAATGTTTTATAAATAAAGCATCATCATATAGTCTCCCCCTTTATTTTTTTAGAATCTTTGGTGTGCCATTCATCGAGTCTTCAAAGTATCATAAGCCCCCCCTCAAATGTAGGCTCATATTCTTGAAAGACTTAGACGAATTATCCCAATTTGTCCAACTTTCATGTCTCAAATTCACCGCTATTTTTGACCATCAAGGAGTCTGATTGAGAGAAAACATAAAACATGCACATTGAACTTCAACCTCTTAGATTTCCAACGAGCTTTGATTCATCCATTTTGGATGAAAAATGAGTGAGTTGTGCAAGTTTTCCTACAGCTGCGCATAACGGTCGTCAAAACAAAAAATTTGACTCTTAAGATCCTGTTGATTAAACTTTCAACACCGAGCCTTAAATTTGAATAACGGAGGAGGGAGTGACAAAAAATGGGTCACTTATGTATCTTGAAACCATGAAGAACCGACGAGAGAACACCGTTCTTGAAAGCGGAAAGAGCATGAGTGAAATGCAATGCTTTCGGTCCAGCACCCTAACCCAGACTTTGACACTGATTATTGAATATCAGCTCACGGAATTTGAGAAAACTCAAAACATGAAAGTCGTATGTCTGTGTTTTAGAAATCCAATGCAATTGGACTCATGTCATTTGGAGCTTCGAGTAAAAAGTTGTGCACGTGTTTCTGAAACAGCGCAATGTTGTCAGAAAATTCGAAAATTTCGGGATTCGGGCTCTTGGCTCATTACGACCTCTAGACCATCGACCTCTGATGTGTGTTCTTGGGTCTACCTCTGTCCCTCCTCTCTGTTCTCTGCTCTTCAAAGGATTTGGTCCACAGAGGCTCTGTGGACAACTTAAGAGCTTCTGTGTCTCTTAAGGGCATCTCTGAATTTCACTTCTGATGAAATTTCTGGACAGCTTTCAGAGGTTCTGGACAATCTTCAGAGGATCTATGATCTGCCCTCTGCGATCTGCCTCTGATTAAGCTCTGTGTTTCAGAACTATGCTAATTTCACAGGGCTTCTCTGCATTTCAGCCTCTGCGTATAACAACAAACAATTCCAAAAGAACTTTTGTGATCTGCATCTGATTATAGACAGCTTCTGCAGAGGTTCTGAACAAGCTTACAAAGGCTCTGCACAAGCCTCTGCACATTTTATTAATCTATTGCAGCCTCTGCACAGATTGGATAAAGCTCTGTGTGGCTTCTTGACAGGTTGCAAAGGCTCTACACGTCCTCTGATGTGCATTTTTTGCCTCTGAACTTCTGCACGTGCTTGAACTGTCTTTGCAGAGCATAAGCAACTTTGGACAGCTTCTGCAGAGGTTCTGGACAATCAACAGAGGCTCTGTATAGTTTCTAGACAACAACCTCTGCACATCCCTTTTGTCAACCTCTGTATAAATACTATGGATCTGGACAACATACAGAGGTTTTGTGCATTAGACTCTGTATCATATATATTCTGAGATACGACAGAACCATCTTCTGGACAACAACCTCTGCGGTTAACCTCTACAATGAATGGCAGAAAATAGCTCTCTGATTAAGAGCTCAATGTCCATAACTTCTGATTATGTATAACATGAACCTCTGCACCAGTAAAGTCGAGCTCTGTACTCTTCTGAATCTGGACAGCAGCTTCTGTTCACACAGCAGCTATATACTGACTTTAACATAGATTCTAGCCAATCATCACACTGATTTAGAACAAACTCAAAACATGAAAAATGTTCATCTATGTCTTAGGAATCTAGCGAATCTGAACTCGTCAAATATGGAGCTTCAAGGAGGGAGATCTGAGCAAATTTCGACAGATGCGCAAAGTTGTCAAGTATTTCTGAAAAATCGACTTTGCTATGAAATAGGCTAAGTGTAAACTCTGATTAGCTTTAATGTCTGAACATTCATGATCAAACTCTTAATACACTTCAAAACAGAAGCCTTTCTGTCATTGGATCCGGCTAGTGCTGCACATAATAAACTGAACAACAATAAGTTTGTGCATGACAGCAATAAACAACAGCAAACAACAGCAAATAGCCTTCTGTCCAGCAACTATCACTCGACTTCAACACAGTTTTTGACATATAAGAATCTTTATTTTGAGAAAACTCAAAACATGAAAGTTATAAAACTGTGTCTTAGGTTTCCAAATAATCTGGAATCATGAAAACTGGAGCGATAATGAGAGATATATGATCAAAATGCTACAGCTGTGCAAATCTGACAACAACTTTTTGTTTTGGTATCAACTATGGACAAATTCAGATTTGAAACATTGAATACATTGATGCAACTTTGTACTGTTTCAGCTTTTAGGTTTTAAAAAAAAAATCATCAACAGATGAACATAATCCTTGGAAACCAACATGTATGAAATTAGCATACCATAATTGAAACCAACAATAAGAAAACCAAACAATGTGAATCCTAATGACCAAAATTCATAGCACCAAATTCCAACCTTATCTCTCCGAATTTGGATAAAGCAACATTTTCCAAGACCCAAATGAATTAGTTTTTCATTTAATCGATTATGAGCAGCGGAAAATAAACAAAATCTGAATAAATCAAAAGAGAGTCCAATCTCGAATGATATCAAGGTCAGATCTGAGATCAACAACCTATCTATCGAGATGCTAAAATAGCAATGGACTAAAGCACACACAAGGATGGGATCATAGATAACCATCTACTTAGTGCTTATCAAATGTTAGACCAATAAATGAGAAAGGATCAAAAACACACACATGTAATAAATCTGATCAGATTTAATCCAAATAGAATCAAATCATCACATAGACATTTCATCAAACATGTGGTTTGCAGAATTCAGATTTTGTGAGAAATCAATCAAATGTTCTATCAAAGATCATCCAAATCTCATTTAAATGAAGAAATAGATTTGCAATAAGCACAAAACAGTGAATAAATCACAGAAATGATATTTGTGTCAAGGCTCATGTGATTGAATCAATCTAAGAACCAAAACAACAAAATAATCATCCAATCTTCAATTGTTGCCATAGATGACCGAACTAAAGAAAAGATTTTTCAGTTGTCTATGATACCAATTGTTAGATCCCAATACAGATAACAAATGAAGAACTCCATATAATAGAAGATACAAGAGAGAAATGAAGAACAATATTCATCAAAATCACATCTCATATGCTTAGATTGATTAACCATGGTGGAGAAAATGGAAGAACACCACACTAAACATTTAAACGACTCTCATGAAATTCACCTAGTCTATGTGTGTAAAGTGTATTCTCTCCAAAACCTAAATGACCAAATGAGCCACGTGCAACTTTAAATAGGACCCATTTACAATAAAAAGGCTCAAGCCCATACAACTAATTAAAAAGCCCAAAATACAATTCTTTATAAAAACATTCAATTAAATTGGGGGCTAATTTAATCTAACAGAGTTGTTGTACGAATTGTTGTAGAGGTATGTCTTTTCTGACAATCATACTATGTGTGCAAGGATTAAGACACAAGAGACTTGAGGCATAAGCTAAGTGATCATCAATCGCTGAATATCTCTTCCTTTAGAGATATAAAGAAGTTCAGCTATCACTGAATTTTTTTCTCAGGTTTCTTCGCGTGTATAGACTTGTCTTGGCTTCACTGATGTCCGCATCAGGTCATGAGTAGACTTATCTTTGTTCAGCAGCTTTGTCTTCGATTAAGCAGTGAACATCTTTTATCGCGAAACTTGTCTTCAGGGATTACGTCTAATTGTTAACATTCGAAATCATTAGCAATACTAAACATACTCAGTATTAGATCGCTGATGGTGAAACACTAATACATATGAATGTTTATAAGAGAGATCATCAGCGATAGCTGAACAGACTCAGTAAGATCGCTGATGATGAAACACTTATACATAATGTTTAAATGTAATTTTCACTAAGTATAGAAAATGATCATTATCAAATCACTGAGAGAGTATGGATCAACAGTTTTTTTGATCGACCGCATGTAGTGATTGTAGACTCGTACAAGGATATTGAGTAGAGGAGTGATAGCAACTCACTAGAAAGCAGCTAGCTGTCCTTTTGGGCACAGGGACGCGAGAACCTAAGAAACAACTTTTTTTCGTAATCTGGTTAATTCCGGGACATAAATTTCCATAAACTCGGTCGTAATTGACCCGCCCTCTTCCCTGGGCCCCAGTTCAACCGGTATAACCGGCCGAGTTGACCCGTTTTTTAAAACATTTCTTCCAACCAATCAACACTTCTAGCTCCTTATTATGTCGAAATCAAATGCCTTTTATTAATATGTCAGGTTCTGGAATAGTTTCCGGTTCTCCTGTAGCCACTTCTTACGTAATAAAGAAAGAAATATTTGTATTTGTGTTCTTGATATTGAGATTGAGATTGAAGGAAAAAAATAATTTTTTATGTTCTCGAGTAGGAGAGAAAGGAAAGGAAAGATGTCACTTTTACCAATATACCCTTATTTATTTAACAATTGAATGTAACTAATGGGTATATATGTAATTTGACAAATATTTTTAATTTTTTCTAAATTTTTTTCTTTCCTTTCCTTCCGTTTCCTCCCACATTTGTGAGGAAAGTAAGCAATATTTTCCTTCCCTTTCCTTTCTTAATTTCCTAAAAAAAACTCGAGAACACGTAACATTTTTTCTTTCCCTCCATCTTTCCTCCTCTTTCCCCCCTCCCCTTTCCCTTTTCTTTCCTTCGTAAAAAAAAACTCGAGAACACAGCTTTAATGGCCAACACCGATTGAAATTGCACACAGACGGGCAAGGCATGGCTAAAGAATCTGCTATCGGTCTTTGTTGCTGCATAAGGATTGCCCCTATCTCCGTTCTTGAAGCATCAATTTCGACCACAAACACTTGTTGAAAGTTGGACAAAGCCAAGACGTGGATCTTAGTCATCGTCTCCATTAACCGGTTGAAGGAATTTTCAACCACCTTACTCCAAGCAAACCTATCTTTCTTTAATAACTTGGTTAAAGGGGAAGCAATGATTTTGTACCCTTTTACTCTTAATTCTTTAACATTTTAAGTCGTTCCAGCATATTTTTTAAATTTTATGATAATATGCCTCTACTAAATTTTATGAGATTACATGATCTAGATACCCAATCTTTTGAGTGTGCATTTCTTTTGGAAACCAACTGGTTCTCCGTAAAATCTGCAACACTTGGGTCAAGTGGTGCTTGCGTTTCTCCAAACTCTTGCTATAATATATCAGAAGAATGTCGTCGAAAATAGACTAGTATGTAACGATGAAGCAATGTCGGAAATAATTTATTCATCAAAGCCTGAAAGGTCGCAGGAGCGTTAGTATGGCCAAATGGCATTACCAAGAATTCGTAATGTGTCTGGAAGTTTGTCTTGGCTACATCCATATTTGGTGGTACCCCGACTTTAGATCCAATTTGGAAAAAATTCGTGCCCCATGAATTCATACAGAAGCTCATCAACGAGGGGTATGGGAAATTTATCGGCTATAGTGGCTTGATTGAAGGATCTACTATCAACGCAAAATCTCAATCTCCCGTCTTTTTAACGAGTAAAACCGCGCATTGATTTAGCGAATAGCTCTTCTGAAAAGTGAGGGCATCAATTTTGTTGCTAGAATTTGGCGAGAGCCGCTAGGAGAGTATCCGATCTCTCGAATGCTGGAAATACAATTACATTGAAATCATTTGAAAAATTCAATCATCGGACTTTGTGGTGTAACAGGTTCACATAATGGACTTGTGAACTCCTAAAGATTGGTGCGAAATAGCATTGCTGCACTTTTTGAGGTGCTGAAGAGTCTGATTTTATAAGAAATGCCAACAGGTTATGCAAAGAGGAGTATGTACCTAATATTGAAAATCAATGCTTATGCCCCAAAAGTCCTTGCCATTTTCAAGCTATGATGTTAATATCGGATATCGGTGCTATATCCGTCAGGGACCAATATTTGAGATATCGGAAATATCGGTCATATATCGGTTCATATAATATTTCCTAGAATTATATTATATATATATATGTATATATATGTATGCATCCATAAACATATCATATGCATTAATTAAAAACATAGTTTCAACATCAAAACCTCAACTTAAACAAGTTTCACAAAACAAAATTGGAAAAGTGTTCATAAACGAGCTAATTAGAATGCATCTAAGTATCTAACATAGTTGGTAACTAAAGAAATTAAGAAAGATCAAAGATGTTGGTTGAAAAGAGAAATTGTTGGTTGAAATTAAGAAAGATCAAAAACAGAAGGCAGTAAGTTTGAAGCTGTTGGTTGAAAGTTGAAACATGAATGTAGAAGAAACAGAAGAAGTCACTTACTGAGGTAGTCGTCGTGCAAGCAACATGAAGAGGAGAAGAGAAGAAAAGAAGTCGTCGATGTAGAACAGTGAGTTACTTACTGAGGTCTGAGTAGAAGTTGTCTAGAAGAACTGAAGAACAAAGAAGTCATCGATGTAGAAGTAGAACAGTAAAGAAGTCGACTCAATTTAGAAATTAGAAAAACCTAACTTAGAAAAAAAAGGCAAAAAGCCCAACTATAGCTCTAAGTCTCTAACAAAAAAAAAGCTTAAAAAACAAAGCCCAACCCGGTGATACAAGGAGAATTCGAGAGTTAATAAGGATTTTCGGGAATAGAATGGAAGTAGGATTGATATATGTCACGTGGATGTGTCACGTGGAAGATGGATGAGAATTGTGGTGGAAAAACACAGTGGATAATGCGGCTTACATATGGGTGTAAATCGCTTAACAAGTCGCCTGGTACACTGTCATGCGGGTGTCATGCGGCTCAAGTCGCTTAGCACTCACATTCGTTTCTGTTTACGATTCTTGACTCGTTCTTCAATCTCTATGGCAATCTTCTTTATATTTGGTGCTTTATGTTTGCCTCTTTTTTGATGTCAAATCCCAAGCATCTTTCGAGCTTGTTTTTCTCTTCGTGCTCGTTTCTCTTTTTCCCAATTATTCCTGAAAACCGTTATTAACTCTCGAATCCTCCTTGTATCACCCGGTAAGTCATTAAATCAGGCCCACAAAATCATTTCCAAAAAACGGGTATATCATACCGATATTTTGAGCAAAATATCGTCGATATTCTCGGACCGATATAAATAGAGATATTTTGTCACCGATATTTTGTCTAGGGGCGATATCCGATATATCTGCGATATATGGCGATATTAACAACATAGTTTTCAAGATATGTGCCTCAATTTATGAAATTTCCTAGATGTACATCTTGCATATCTTGGTCAGGGATTGATCGTCGTATGTATGTTTTTTCTTCCTCTGTGATGGTTGATGACGTATTTGCATTATCATGTAGTTTTGGTCAATATTAACACATCAAATACGAATAATTGTCAATCAATCATGTACATGTTCTATTCGCGAAGATTTGTCTTTAGATGAGCTCATGAAAGATGTTTATGTATATGTGTAGAGGGCCCAAGCCCATGTTAGTATAGGGCCCAAGCCCATTTAGTCTATGTATAAATATGTTGTATCTTGTAGTCTAGGTTAGATAACTCATTATTTACTTTTCGTATTGTACGTTTTCTCTCTAACAATATATCGAGGTTTCAAACCTTCAGCATATTCATCGTCTCCTTCAACCATATTCATCTTCTAACATGGTATCAGAGTTGTAGGTTTATTCTTCGATTTTATTGTTCATCATCACTGTTCATCCGAATTGATTTTACTGTTCATCACTGTTCATCCGAATCGATTTTGTTTTGAATCGATCGCTTGCCTTCGCCCTTGAATTGATTCTGTTTTTGAATCGAACGCCTAAATTGTGACATCTGCCTTCCGGAACCTCTGGGTTAGCACCCGAGCTGTGTAAATCACGATTAAATATATAGGAACACCCTTTTACGACCTAATTTTATAGGCAAGGGTTTAGTTTCCTAAGGTTCCCGACAGTGCGCTTAGAATATCCGGTCACTGCGCGTAACGGGATACACAGTCTTATAAAATGCCAATCCGATAAAATTAACATTTTATTTTATTAATAGTAATAATAATGAGTGGGTTAATTATAAAATTTAATTAATCAAATATAAATTCTAAATTTTAAGCAATCAAAACAAAAATTTAAGCAAATAATTGAGAATTCACCTACCCATAACCTATCTTTTTATAAAAATTACATTATATATATATATAACTTAAATTAAAAAATATATATATATCTTTTTAAAGAATTGGCCATGTGGCCGGTTCCCCCCCCCCCCCCCCTATTCCACATTTTTATTTTCAAATCCTTCACAAATCTACTCACTTTTCACCACTCACTTTCTCACTCTAACTTCTCACTACAATTCACTCTACTTTATATCCTTCATTTTCTCTCAAGAACATCATCAAACCATCATCATCTTCATCAAGATTCAAGTTTTCCAAGAGTCTTGAGGTAAAACCTACATCTTTTCTTTTATACATACACTTTTAAAAGTGTTATTGTTCTCCTTAAAATATTTTTTTTATCATCTTTGAATCTTAGTGTTTGTAGATTGTTCCCAACAACGTGTTATATGTCAAAATGGGAATAAAATCCATGATCAAACCAAAGTTAAGATCAAAGGAAGAACTTTTGAAAAATCTAGTGTACATGCATGTGTTTGATACAAACATTTTCTTACTTAGATTCTCCAAAAGATGCATAAAACCATCATATGTATATATATATATACATATAGACTAAAATACCTACTCTAAACGTTATGCATGTATATATATCCTTCTTTATAATCTAATAAATGATGTCTTACAAAATTTATGATAAAAAGCTTTGTAAAGACGTTTTCAACCAAGAAACCCCAACATATGGGTCAAAAGGTGTTAAAATGTTCATAAAATTTAGTTATTTCAATTTTTATTTTCTGTCAGATTCATTGCATGTTAGTATTTTGGGCATAACTTGAAAAATATGGACTCAAATTCTATGGATCTTCTTCTGGAATTTAATATAATGAAATACCAATCAAACCCCACTGGAATCACTCAAAAATATTGAGTTTGGCCCCTCAACCTTACCTCTAAAGTTTATGGTGCAATCAGAATCCGACTGGACAAAATCTTGCAATCAATCAACCATAACCATCATGCAAAACCATAAAAATTAATGATTCTTTTTCTGGAAGTAACTTTAATGATCTGGGAACCAAACAAAATTTGATTCACTTGAAAATATAAAGATTTGAGTACTCAACCATCATTAACAAGTTGAGTGTGCAAAAAGCAACTTTCTGTCAGATTGGGACACTTATCGTAAAACGGATGTAACTCACTCATTATTGGTCCAAATAAGATGAATCTTTTTCTGGAAGTTTCTTCTTTGAATAAGGAACAAAACCCAACTTGAATCATCAGAAAAGAGTAAGTTTTGACCCTTCAAGTGATCGAGACAAGCAGAAGGTGTACTCTGCATGGATCCCTGTGACCAATGAACTTTAAGAACATCATTGCCCTATCTAATCAACTCCAAAAAGGGTGTTACCTGTGCCAAAAGTTCACCAAGGCAGTGAATTAAACACTATAAAATTTTGGTAAAATAATAACATATGGAAAATGGTTATAATATCATTAAAAGTAGGCATAAAATTCTGACAGCTTAAGTCAAGGGTCAGATTTGTTAAAAAGAGGATTTTTGGACTTTATAACTTTATAATTTATTCAAAGATTTATATATTTGTACTTGAAATCACATTATAGTATATAATTTAGTAAATAGACTAAAACAACTAATTGAATGATTTTGGACTAAAATATACACTTATTGGCATTTCAAAAATCACTCGGAAGGATTATTTGGACTTAGGGACGAGTAATGACGTATTTTCCTTGTGGCATCTTTCGTTATAGGAAATATAGGGAGTAACAACCTTCGGTGATCACTATCTCAAAATCTTCGCACTTTCTCCAAAAGGTGAGTATTCACAGCCCCACTTTTATCGTTTTAATTGATTTTGGGGTGGAAAGCATGTTTAAATTGCGTATATTAAAGATTCATGAGAATGGTTTTAAAGTATTGCGAATTGGAAATTTATAAGGCTTTGTTAAAAGTGTTTGGAATTATAAGCTATATGATATGTATGCTCTTGATGTGTTGAGTTTCTAAAGATTAAGACCCCGTAAGCACTACTATTAACCCAAAGAAAATTGGGCCTATAGTATTAGTGGATAGCGCTATTTGGTGTGACAAGCCCACCTTATGCTGACGAGCAGGGGTGCACTATACTAGAGAAGATGACTAAACATGTGGCTCGAACCACCGCTGAGTTAGTTCATCGAGGGCGTTGAAATTGGTCAGGGAAGGATTAGTAGTGGCTCAACGTAATTTTTATCATTGCATACCTCTTGTCATATAAACTAAGTTATAATACTCATGAATCAAAGAATTGAAGTTTGGTTTATACGTATGTTTTACAAATGACAACTTGCATATAAAAATGATTTGTGCATATTTAAAACCTGTGAACTCACCAACTCTTTGTAGTTGACCTTGTTTTATACATGCTTTTCAGGAAGTCAAGAAGGTAGACAACGATGTTTAAGCTACTTGAATAATGTTTTGAAGCAAGCTTACCTTTACGAATATATTCCGTTATGTTTAAGATTTTGGGAATTGTAAACGATGATAAATATATTAATTTTTTTTTATGTTTTAAATAATTAAATTGTATAGTGGTATGAACTTTAATCTTGTGCTATGCGTATTGAGCTGTTATGCCCCGTGTTTCCGCTTTAGCGGGGTGTGACATAAATCGATTCTGTGTTGAATCGATCTTTCTTTTGAATTGTCAACATCGATCGATCTGAAACCGATCGATCTGTGTGTTTTGAATTGCCGCCGCCGCTGTTGTTTTCTGAAACCTTTATCGGTCGAACGCCTATCGGTCAAACTCCTTTCATCGGTTGAATCCTTTACTGATCGAACTCCTATCGGTCGAAGCATTCTACCGGTCGAAACCCTATCAGTTGAACATCACCCTACCGGTCGAACATCTACCGGTCCAATCCCTCTACCGGTCGACACCTTACCGGTCGAATCACTACCGGTCGAATCTCTCTACCGGTCTGAACTGTTTCTCACTCCCATGGCTGCCAATATCAGTCACTCAAATCCCATCTTAGTTGTTTTCAATGGCAGCAACTACATTATTTGGCATCATCATATGACAATTCTGCTAAAATCCCATGGCCTTTACACCTATGTTAGTGGTGCATCCAAAGTTCCAGTTCAATAACCAACTAAGAATGCTGTTGACTTTGTAAAATGCATGAATGAGTGGGACATCAATAATGCTCGTATTCTGGGCTTCATGAATGCCTCCACTACTCCTGAGATCAACCAACAGTTTCTTGGTTACCTTACCGCCAAAAGTCTCTGGGATTTTCTCACCAAGCGGTACACGTCATCGGGCCTATCTCATCAGTATCAACTGTGGACCACTTTTCAGAGCAAACGTCAGCTTGCTAATCAATCCATAAACTCTTATATCTCTGAAATGCAGTCTCTCAGAGATCATATAAGTCTTGGAGCACCACAGATTTTTGATGACACAACTCAACAAAACACTGCCTACTTCAACCAGCTACATTTGATTACTATTCTGATGGGTCTTACTTACAAGTTTGAGAATGTCCGTGCTTCTCTTCTTCATAGGCAGGCATTACCTACTCTTGAAAAAGCAATATTAGAATTGATAAGTGAAGAAACCCATCTTCACATGCGATCACCGATGCCCGCTACTGATAGCGTTCTCTACACGTCTCATCCCAAGTCCAAAGGCAAATAGACCAACAACAATCATTCCAAATCTGTGGGAAAGACGAACACATCCGAGTGTGCCTTTTGCCATTCTCCTGCTCATCTTCTTCTTGATTGTCCTATCCGTAAGTGCCGTAGGTGTGGTATCACTCATCCGCGTCATTATGAGTCTGACTGCCCGAAGAACTTAAAGCACACTTGTTCTCAGAATCGGGCTCATGCTGTTGCTGGGTCTACTATTGCTGATACCGAGGTTTCTTCAGCCTCCTCACCTGACCTAATGGAACTGGTGCGTCGCAATCAGGAACTCATGGAGCAGATCATGTCTGGTGCTATGGGTATGAATTCTCCACACTCAGCTGCAACAGGTAACATATGGCTTTTTGACTCCGGGTGTTGCAATCATATGACACCTTGCCCTGATGGTTTCGTTTCTAAGAAACCAACTCAGCAATTTACGTCAGTAAGAACTGCTGACAACACTGGCCTACCGATATCCTTTAGTGGAAACGTTTCCACTCCTCATATACAATTACCGGATGTTCTAAATGTTCCGAAACTATCTGTGAGGTTAGTTTGGATTGCGCAGCTTCTTGAATCAAATTTGATCATTTTATTTCATTCTCCTGGTTGTGTTGTGCAGGATCCAAAGACCAAGCAGATCCTTGGACTCGGCCGTAAAGTTGGACGGATGATTGAAGTGGTCTACTTTCGTCTTCCATTACCCTATTGAAGTATTGTTGCCTCAGTTTCCAGCACTTCCTCTTTTGAGTTGTGGCATGCTCGGCTAGATCACTTATCTCTAGCCAGAATAAAATCATTAGCTCATTTAGGAGTGTTAGGGAATTGTGTATCCAATGATAATATTTCTTGTTTATCATGCAAACTTGGCAAACATCATGCTTTACCTTTTGAAATGAATGAGTTTAGTTCTACTTCTTCTTTTGATCTTATTCATTCTGATGTATGGGGACCAGCACCTCATCCATCCATGGGGGGTGCTCGATATTTTGTTATTTTTGTTGATTACCATACACGTTTCACATGGATATATCTCATGAAACATCGTTCGGAACTACCCAAAACTTATATTATGTCTGCCCGGATGATTCACACCCAATTCTCAAAATCTATAAAGATTCTTAGAGCTGACAATACTATGGAATACAAAGAGTCATCTCTTCTCTCCTTTCTTCAGTCTCAGGGGACTCTCTCTTAGTACTTCTGTCCCGGCACATATCCTCAAAATGGTCGTGCCAAACGCAAACACCGTCATATTCTTGTTACGGTTCGCACTCTTCTCATCTCTGCTAAATGTCCAGAACGTTTTTGGGGTGAAGTTGCTTTCACTGCAGTTTATACTATCAATCGTCACCCTACTCCCGTCCTTAATAATAAGTCTCCTTATGAGGCTCTTTATGAGGTCACTCCTGCCTATGAACTTCTAAAAGTTTGGGGTAGTGCTTGTTTTGTTCAACTACAATCTCATGAACATACCAAACTTGAACCTCACTCCAGACTGTGCTGGTTCCTTGGATATGGTATTGAGCACAAAGTTTATCGCTGCTGGGATCCTATCTCTGTTAGAGCATAAATATGTTGGATACAAGATCAAGAAGACTGAAGGTCAAAGTTCAAGAAAGTCAAAGCTGAAGAAAGTCAACTTTCATCAAAGTCAAAGTCTTTTGTAATAAAAGTCAACATTTTTGTATTGTATTTTAGTTTCCTTGTTTTAGTTGTTGGTATAAATAGTTTCCTTTCCTTTGGTAATTAGTAGAGAACTTAATTGAATCATTATTCAGTTGTATTTTTACAGAGAGAAGTATCAAAGAGAAAGAGAGTTCATTAGAGAGAGATTGTAGAGAGAGAAAGTGTAATCTTGGAATTGAATTGAAATCAAACAGGTTTTAAACAAGATGACTTCTAAAGATGCTCTTTCAATTGGCACTGATGTCAAGCCACCTGTACTGTTCAAAGGAGAGTATGAACAGTGGAAAGACAGATTCCTTGATTTTATAGACAGATATGCAAATGGAGAGAATATTATGCTGTCAATCACAGAAGGTCCTATGGCACCAATCATGGTTCAAATACCAGATGATGATTCGTCTGATAGTGAAGATGGTACTGAGGAAAAAGATCAAAAGATGAAAACAGTGGCAGTGGATATCTCTCAGTATTCTGAAGAACAGAAAAGCCGATACAAAGGAGATAAACAAGCAAGATCCTTACTTATTCAGAGCATTCCAAATGACATCTACATCAAGATAGACAGCTACAAGGGAAATGCTAAGAAGATGTGGGATCAGTTGCAAAAGATGATGATGGGTTCCAAAGTTGGCAATCAAATGAAAGTGGCTAACTGCATAAATAGCTACGAGGAATTCAAAGCAAAAGAAAATGAGTGCCTAGAGGAAGTCTATGAGAGGTTTGTGCTTCTTCTGAACGAACTCTCAAAGAACAAAGTGAAGAAGAAGCAAATTGAAAACAATGTTAAATTTCTGAGCATTCTACAACCAGAGTGGAAGAAGCATACACGTAGGATGAAGCAGATGAAGAATCTGAATGACATACCATTACATGAGGTATATGAGACTTTGAGGCAGAATGAAGAAGAAGTGGAAGAGAAAAGAGTTGAGAAAAAGAAGGCTGAAAAGGTTCCTGATCCGATTGCATTGGTAGCTGGAGAGAAAAAGAAAGAAAAGAAAGAGAAGAAGAAAAAGAAGAAAGTGATTACCAGTTCTGAGTCTGAATCTGAATCAAATGGTGATGATGGAGAAAGCCTCAAACTGGCTATGTTGTTATTGACCCATGCATTCCAGAAAAAGTTTTACAAGAAGCCGGGATCTAACTCACAGAGGTACTCTTCATCAAGTTCCAAGAATCATGAGCACCGAGAAAGGGTGGAAGGAAGGAGATATGAAGAGAACAAATATGTTGAGAAGAAACCTGATGACAGGAAGAAGTATGTGAATGACTACACTGTTGTAGAAAAGCCAGCAAGTGATTCAGTCAAATGCTACAACTGTGGCAAGATTGGTCATTTTGCAAAAGATTGTAGAAAGCCAAAAGTTCGCAATTCTCAATATTATCAGAACAAGTTGTTATTAGCCAAACAACAAGAAGCAGGCATCGCTTTAATGGCTGAAGACGAATTTTGGCTGGATCATTCAGAAGGAAAAGAGGAAGAGAAGGAAGAAACTGCTCATCTCTGTCTCATGGGAAAAGAAGTGAAGTATGATGAGTCAGATGACGAGACAGCTGATGAGGTATTAAACTTAACTGAAAAAGATTTTGTAACCAAAATGGAAGCTATGATGGTTGAGCTTAATGATCATCAATTAAAACTGAAGAAAGAAAAAGACAGAGTTGCTAAAAGAAACAATAAGATATTTGAACTCAATAAGTCGGTTATTGGGAACAAAGATCTGATTGATTCTTTACGCAAGTCTGCTTCTGATTCTAAATCTCAAGTAGATTGTTTTGAAAAGAAGATTTCTGATTTTGAAGTTAAAGTTTCTAAATATGAGTTTGAGAAAAAAGAATCTGCACTAATTGTTCATAAACTGCAGGTTGAAAACAAGCTTTTGAATAAGAAGGTAAATGGTCTGGAAGCCAAACTTTCCACAAGAGGCCAAACAGATCAAACCATTTTTCTTAATGCACCTGATGAAGAGGCTGATGTTAAGGAAAAATGGGGACTTGGTTTAAAAAACCCCCATTACTTAAAGAAAGCCATCAGAAAACAACCAGCATTATATAATTTTGATTTTCTTGCATGTGCTGGTAAACACACTCATTCTTGAAAGCAAACTAATTGAGATTGAAAATGTTTTATGTGATGAAAAACTTTTGGTAGATATTGAACAAAGTGTGTTTTCTACAGTTTTAAAGAACACTGTTTTACAATTTAAATCTACAAAGTGTTCTACAGTTTCCAAGGCACCTCAAACTTCAACTGATAACTTTGATGACTTATTTGAGTCTACAAATGATTTTTTAAACTCTGATGGTGGGTGCATAGAAGAAATTGATATGTTTGACTTCAATGCTTCTCTTCCTGATCATTCTACTTGTCTTATAAATCAAAAGGTGTTACCAAGTGTTCTTAAAACTGCTAAATCATCAACTAAAGTTGGTGAATCAATTTCTGTAACTGCTGATTATTATTCTCAAGGTAAGAAACATAAGAAACTGCGATTACAGAAACAGAAACACACTGGTACACAAAAGAAAACTCAGTCTCAGAAATCTGCTTTTCCTAATAAATCTAAATCTTTTGTTTTAGATGTAAGCAAGAAAAGGTCGAAAGCTCGAACTGAATGGAGACCAAAAAGGAAGGGTGATGAGAAAGCTGAATCAGTTTCTGATAATTCTTGTAATAGATCAGTTAGTAGTGATACTGATGTAGTTGATCAATTTGCTTTAAATAAACAAAACCTTGTAACTTCTTACAAGCGATATTCAATAAAGCAATTGATTCAATTATCTCCTATTTCTACTATATCTTATCATTATCGGAGAAATGATTTTGCTTACTCTTATGATTCTTCTGATTGGTTCGAATCTTATCATGTTAATTCTTTCAAGATCAAATATTTTTAAAGGTTTTCAAAAGAACAGAGGGTCCATTTTCAAATGGATACCAAAATCTTGTGCTAATCTGTTAGGACCCGTTTTTCAATGGGTACCTAAAGTTATTGTTTCCTGATTTCTCTTGCAGACCCGGCATATGTGGTACTTGGACAGTGGATGTTCCAAGCATATGACTGGGCAAAAAGCTTTATTGTCTAACAATACAGAGAAATTCAGTGGAAATGTCAGATTTGGAAACGATCAACTTTCACCTATCTTAGGATATGGTGACATTATTCAAGACAACTTAACGATCAGTAAAGTGAGTTATGTCGAAGGCTTGGGGCACAACTTATTCAACATTGGTCAATTCTGTGATAAAGGGTTAGAGGTCAACTTCAAAGCTAAGAGATGTTCGGTTCGTACGGAAGATGGCAATGAACTCTTAGTCGGAAATCGAAAGACGAACCTTTATACCATCAATCTTTCAAAGGTACAAAATGACAATCAAGTTTGATTAATGACAAAAGCTTCATTGCAGCAAAGTTGGCTCTGGCACAGACGTTTATCTCACTTGAACTTTCGTTATATCAACAAGCTGGTTAGTGGGAAATTGGTAAAAGGACTTCCTGAGCTGAAATACGAGAAAGAACACTTATGTGTTGCATGTGAGAAGGGTAAGATGAAGAGAGCCGCACATAAACCGAAGCCTGAACCAAGCACTAGTTCTCCGTTAGAATTGTTACATATGGATTTGTGTGGTCCAATGAGAACTCAGAGTTTGGGTGGAAAGAAATACGTGTTGGTTATTGTGGACGATTACTCAAGATACACATGGGTCAAATTTCTTCGATCAAAAGATGAGACACCCGAAGTTCTCATTACTTTCTTAAAGACGACCCAGGTGAAAATGCAGCGACAAGTCAAGTTTTTTCGAACGGACAACAACACAGAGTTCAAAAACAAGATAGTTGAAGAATATCTCGAATTGGTCGGGATATCACATCAGTACTCTACTGCTCGAACGCCTGAACAAAATGGAGTAGTCGAAAGGCGAAATCGGACGCTAGTCGAGGCCGCTCGGACTATGCTTAGCCAATCCGATCTACCTCTATTCTTGTGGACAGAAGCTGTGTCGACTGCATGCCATACTCAAAATCGATCCATGATACACCGCCGTTTTCAAAAGACTCCATATGAGCTGATCAACAACAGAACACCAACAATCAAGTATTTTCACATATTTGGGTGTAAATGTTTTGTGCTTAACGACAAAGAGAGTCTGAATAAATTCAGTGCTAAGGCGGACGAGGGTATCTTCATTGGTCATTCTTCAACATCGGCAGCATATCGTGTTTATCTGAATAAGTCAAAGACAGTTGTCGAGAGCGTTAATGTAACATTCGATGAAGATATTGCTTTTGAACAACTCAGTTCAGAACCCGTGATCACTGGACTATTAGCTTCTGGGCAGATCAGTCCAGAACCTGTTTCTATAGAGAAAAATTCGGATAACGCTTCTACTTCAGTTTCACATTTATCTGATTTAGATTTGTTATTTGAATTATTTTATGATGGGTTTCTAGGATCTAATTTGCCTAAATCTGTTGTGACTGACAGGTCTGAAAACACAAGTTGCAATCATCCAGTCACTTCAGAAGTTTTAACTGAACTTGTATCCCCCGTTCAGTCAGAAACTCACATTTCATCAACTACTCCTACTGTTGAAGATGTACAAGTAACTGCTGAGCCAGAAGTAACGGTTTCAGTTGGGTGTCATACTTTATCTACTCAACAGCCAGATTCTGCTGTTCCAACTGATGCTTCTGCACCTGAAACTTCAACTGCAAACCCCCCTCCTGTTATTCAAACTAAAGATTCTGATAGTGGATTTCTAGATGATGATCATGTTCAATCAGTATCTACTACACTCCCTCATGAGCATCGTTGGACCAAAGAGCATCCTTTACATCAAGTAATTGGAGATCTCAACAAGCCTGTACAAACTAGGTTAGCGACTCTTAATCAATGTATGCATGACTCATTTCTCAGTAAGATTGAGCCAACGCGAGTATCTGAGGCTCTTGCTGATTCGGAGTGGGTATCTGCTATGCAAGAAGAAATCAATCAGTTTGAAGCCCTAAAGGTTTGGAGATTAGTTCCAAAACCAGAAGGTAAAATAGTGATAGGAACTAAATGGGTATTCAAGAATAAAAAGGATGAAGATGGTATCGTCATTAGGAACAAAGCTAGACTTGTTGCCAAAGGTTACCGACAAGAGGAAGGCATAGACTACGATAAGACGTATGCTCCAGTAGCGCGTATAGAAGCAATCCGCATGTTTCTAGCCTACGCAGCTCATAAGAATTTCACAGTCTTTCATATGGATGTGAAAACAGCCTTTCTGAATGGCATTCTTAAAGAGGAAGTGTACGTATCTCAACCAGAAGGGTTCGTCAATCTAGAGAAGCCAGATCATGTTTATATCTTGGACAAAGCCTTCTATGGTTTAAAACAAGCCCCTCGAGCATGGTATGACGCTTTATCTAAATTCTTAGTCAAGTCCGGTTTTTCTATATCATTTCATTTCTGATCATTTTCATATAATGTTAGATTTTCAAACAAGTCTTTTGCATTCATATTCATTCATTCAGTATACTTGTTTGAAAATACTTCAATGTCTAAAAATGCTCAAATATTCATGATTATATTTTATGAGCTTACATTCATCTGACATTTGTATATGAGCTTTAACTGATAAAGCTAAATCATCTGAGCAACACATGCTTTTTAGGACTACATGAGTTCTTTGTGCTAGGAATTAACTGAACTTCTATGAAATCACGTTAACCAGTGACTTCTACCCAAGAAGTTAATCCATAGAGATTGAGTGTGAGGTGTCTAAAAGAAATGAGTGTGGGAGTGATGAGGTAAAATGGAAAAGAGAGTTTGGTTAGTAGTGAGCTTAATGATTAAAAGAAAGAGGGTGTGAGAACAGAGTAAAAGAATATCAAACTCTGCACCAACTACTTTCTGAGCCGGGCAGCCACATTACTAGTGTTTCACAACTTTTTGGTGAACGTTATTGAAACAGGTAACTAGCCCATGCCAACTCTTGCTAAAACCCCACCAACCACTAATTTTCTTCTCAAAAAGAAAATGTTTCATAATTTCTGGGGACGCAGCACATAATCTATCTGATTTTCATTTGGAAAATCTGGATATTGAAAAAGAAGGAAGTTTGCCCCACCTTCGCACTTCAATCATGCACATTGAGTCTGTGTTTATCTACTGTTGTCTCAGTGGTTTACATAATGTTGAGCCTTATTTAAAAAGCAATCATGGTGCTTAATTCTTTCTTCACATGCACGAACACACAAGGAATTTGTTTCTTTGTCATAACATTCATAGAAATTGCCTTTGTGGTATTTCGATGATTGGATGGAAGCCCTAGGGGAGTGAACATCAAAAAGCTCCTTTATATTGTGTATTCGTTACACACAGTGACTTTGTGTTACTGACAAGCATTTTTAACTGATTCATTTGTTGAGTCTTTGGCTCCTGGAACTTCTCAATCTCAGAATGTTAGACGATCAGATCGGGTAAGACAAGTTTCTTCTCATCTTCGTGATTATCATGTTTATGCTACTCTGCTGTCAAATCACGAACCTACTTCCTACAAGGAAGCCTCCTCTAACCCTGATTGGCAGAAAGCTATGGATGAGGAACATCAGGCACTTGACAAAGCTCAGACATGGGAATCTGTCCCTCTTCCACCAGGCAAGTCACCCATTGGCTCCAAATGGGTGTTCAAAATCAAAACCAAATCTGATGGCTCTATTGATCGGTACAAAGCTTGTCTTGTGGCCAAGGGCTTCAATCAAGAGTACAGTATTGATTATGAGGAGACTTTTGCACCTGTTGCTCAAGTCACTTCTGTTCGCAGTCTTCTCGCCATCACAGCTATCAAACAATGGACTCTCTTTCAGATGGATGTTAAGAATGCCTTTTTGAATGGTGACTTATATGAGGAAGTCTACATGACACCTCCTCCAGGCGTTCGACTTACACAAGGTCATGTTTGTCTTCTTCGGAAGGCTCTTTATGGACTCAAGCAAGCTCCGCGAGCTTGGTTTGAGAAATTCAGTTCCACAGTCACCTCTCTGGGCTTCTCACCCAGCAACTATGATTAAGGATTGTATACTCCGACCACTGAGGCTGGTACAATCTTACTTCTTCTGTATGTGGATGATATGATTATTACTGGCAGTGAATCTACATGCATAGCTAATATCAAGACATCTCTCAGCTCCTGTTTTGAGATGAAGGATCTTGGCTCTTTACACTATTTTCTTGGTCTTGAGGTGCTCTCCAATGCATCGGGAATTTATCTTTGTCAAGCCAAATACACCTCAAAAATTTTGTCAAAAGATGGGATTACTAACAACAAAACTGCATCCACTCCTCTGGAGCACAACCTTCACTTGGCTCCGAATGCTGGACCTCTTCTACATGATCCTACTTTATATTGCCAGTTAGTGGGGTCACTTGTCTACCTGACAGTAACTCGACCTGACATTGCCTAGGTTGTTCATACTGTTAGTCAGTTCATGTCTGCACCCTGTTCTGATCACTACGCTGTTGTCCTGCGCATTCTTCGATATTTAAAAGGGACAATGTTTCATGGTCTTCATTTTCCGTCCACCTCATCATTGACTTTGCGAGGTTTTTCTGATGTTGATTGGGACAGTGACATGACTGATCGTCGCTCCACTACCGTCTACTGTTTCTTTCTTGGAGACTCTCTTATATCTTGGCGGAGCAAGAAACAATCTCTCACAGCTCGATCCAGTACTGAAGCTGAGTATCGAGCACTAGCTGACACGACTCAAGAACTTGTGTGGTTACGCTGGCTACTCTCTGACATGGGGGCTCCTCAACAGTTTCCAACTCTATTGTGGTGTGACAACAACAGTGCGATTCAAATTGCTCACAATGATGTCTTTCACGAGCGCACAAAGCATATTGAAATTGACTGTCACTTTGTTCGTCAACATGTGACTCGTAAGACGATCCAGCTTCTTCCTATTTTGACTCTTGATCAACCGGCTGATATTTTCACTAAAGCTCATATACCCGGACGGTTTCGTGATCTAGTTTCCAAACTCCATTTGGCTCATTCTTCTCCCGATTGAGTTTGAGGGGGGATGTTAATGTATATGTGTAGAGGGCCCAAGCCCATGTTAGTATAGGGCCCAAGCCCATTTAGTCTATGTATAAATATATTGTATCTTGTAGTCTAGGTTAGATAACTCATTATTTACTTTTCGTATTGTACGTTTTCTCTCTATCAATATATCGAGGTTTCAAACCTTCAGCATATTCATCGTCTCCTTCAACCATATTCATCTTCTAACAAAAGACATTCCATTTCCCATCTCGTACTATACTCTGACAGCAAAGGAATTATAAGATAATTGATGATCAATCAGGTGACCAGACTACTACTGTTGTATTTATTTATTTACTTGCTTTTGCTCGAGTGGTGAGTTGTGACAAATGCTATACTCTTCAGCTAATTTTTTGACTAAAGAATATACTTCAGGTTTCTTTCAACTCTTCCTGCCCCATCAAGAAAGCCCATGCATGAAATGGTGTCCGTTGATTGTGAAATGGTAAGGATGTGGTTCTAATTAAAGATGTTCTTCCTATTAGAGAGTGATTTAACCACAAATGCTAAAGATGTTCCCGAGAAATGTCTTGTTGTGATTTGGATAAATACATGATTGTTGCACAACCTATGGGAATTGTTTTCATCGGGAATAGAGTTATGTGAAGAGCTCATGACAATGACAAATGCGTGGTGCCAAGTTATATATCACATTGCCAACCATGCCCAGGTTCTGAAACATCATCTTGTATTCACATGTAATTGTATGTGGATCTCTTCTGAGTAGTAAATAAATTTCAAACACTTGTTAAGAATAATTTCTTTGGTTTTAATTTGTTATCTAATGAGGTCAACTGCAATGCAACTTGATGTTCAATCATTCTAGTGGCTCGTGGTTTTTAATTATGATGCATGGGTGCAACAATTATGACCATGATTGTGCACAACTGCATCTGGGTTCTGAGCTCCATCCTTCCCTGTGATTTTGTGGCTGCCAAATTAGGGATTAGATTTTGTTCCCACTTGTATGTGTATATTATAGCCAATTAGATCATCTTTTGAGTTGTTATAATTAATCAAGAAACCTGGGTCTGTAAGTGAATTTATAGGCAGCACAACCAACATATGTGATGTTCAAGATTTACTGAATACTTGGGTGCAATAACTTCTGAATTTATTGTTTTTTTTTTGTATTCAGTGTATCACAAAAGGGTATTAATTAGTGTGACTGTACAAGTCTGGATTCATATTCCTCGTCTATCTATGTAATACAATTATTTGATGGTTTCTGACTAATATATCCTAACCTAATAATGTATATAATTAAATTTTCTCGTAGTTTACAACTATTAAAACTTTTAACCAATCATTTATTTCTTATGCACATGGGCCTAATTGGTGTATTTTGCAGGCGTCTCTGTTGGATAAATTGGTCAAACCATCAAATGCGATAACTGATTACAACATTAGGTACTTTGTTCTCAATCAATGTCCACATGAGCAACCCATTCAATTTCTTTTTTGCTGTTCCCCATAATATTTAATATCACTATTTAATTGTTGTATCTTCATTCGATCAAAATATAAATTCAATTTAGGCATGGCTTGGTTGAGAGGCTCATTCTAGATTATCTAATTTTTATCCTTGAAGCAGCAAACTAGAAAAAAGTGTCTTCTCGTATAGGAAGACCTCAAGGCACTCTTCTAGAAAAATACAAGTACAAGTGTACAACAAGGCCCCTTTATTTCACTTCCTCTATACCAATTGGGCCTTTGTCCCAAACTGGATGATCGCGTAGGCTTTTCAAACATCGTTTACATCTATTTATTATGGTTCTCTTTTAACGTTTAATAGAAACCAATGATAGTTCACTTTTTATTGAATAAATATCTACTAAAACGGTCTTTTTTAGCTAGTGAAGCCGGCATCATTTAAATATGTTTTTCATCAAATTTCGCACATTATAAGTCAGTTGCTTTAAAATTTATTTAAACATGAACTCTTGAGACACTTGCTGACCAAATGAATATCCATCACATAATCTTGTATCAATTGTCTTATGATTCATGTATAATGCTATACTTCTTTTTGAGGTTGTTGCATTTTGGACAAAAAGGTCTTTTAGTGTTAGACCCTATCTTAGAAAACCAATAGCAGAATATCAATATTCTTGCATTCATATACATGTGCAAATATATATATATATATATATATATATATAGGTGGAGGTTCAGACGAGAACACCGTCATTTTAACAAAAATGTGAGAACATCTACATTTTAACAAAAATGCGAGAACACTCTTTTACTATAGTCAATCATACACGTATGTGTGTACCTACATACAACCAAACATATACATATATGTGCGTACATGTATATGTATATATACATAAATATATGTTGATAAATAGATATATTGCATGTGTTATATATGCATGTACACATACATATATGGATATGCATGTACACATACATATATGGATATGCATGCTTATATACATAGATGGAAGATCATGCAAGAAGTTGGTCAATTTGCAAGAAGGGCAAGATCACATGTGATTATAGAGTAAAATCATATGTGATACAACTCGTCCAAAAGGACAAATGTGACTTGGTCAACGCGACCAAGGTCGCAGGAGAAGTCCCCCACACATAGTCGCAGAACCACCTTGAAGTTTATGGGTCAACTGCCCCGGTAAATCTCTTTAAAATATCATTTTTACCTTTCTAAATTTTTTGCTACCCTAATTCCCCATAGATTTTTACTCTTGCGACCCCATTGGAAATTCCTCTGACCCCGTTTCTAATTGTTCTTGTTATATAATTTTTTATTTCTTAAAAAAATTATTGTTGCTAATTGTTGTTCCATCTCAATTTCATGGTTTTGTTTATTGATTGTTTTGTTACTGTTAGTTCTTTTGTAATGTTTGTTAAATCCATCTCAATTTCATGTTATTTTAGCTTAAAATAAACCAGTTCCTCATATATTAATTGCAATTGATCCTAATTGACTTATGGAGTGCTATTGGTTCTGCTTTGCTTTTAGGCGTGTTAGTGTGCGGTTTGTTGCTTTTAGAGGCTGCTTTATTTTGTTCTCGATGTGTATTACCTCGATGCTGATATTTTCCCAAAACGACCGTCTCCTTTCCCAAGGGATTGTCTCTAATCCATTTCATCCTTGAGCTAAAATTCGGTGACTTCCTGACGCAATTTCCATACTGAATTTTTTTTTCTTCGTGAAGGCTCTCACATGCCATATCCGCCTTCATACGTTACATTCATACTAGATTGAATATTGAACGTTACTAGAGCAATTTCTAACCATATGATCCCGGTTACCTCCCAACCTTTGGGAACACGTACTACCTCAAGGGCGGCTTGTGACCACAGCTCCACTTTGACTGATTTTTTCCAACTCAACACGATTCTGAATCCGTATTCCAATGACCAACATCAATCCAAAGAATTCCCAAAATTGCTTAATAATTCACCCTAGATATTGGTAGAGCCTTCTTTCCAAGGACGAACCAATATGCTTTACGGGGAGTTGGTTAATCCAGATTAGGCTATCATACAACTCCGATCTATTCTCAAACTTCAAACATTCCACCAATAAAATCCTTACCACATCAAAGGAATTATACACATAAATACTTAATTACCAACATCTAGCTTCCTTTAAGTTCTGACACTTAGAGGCTAACATTCCTTATTGTCCAACGAGAGTACTTCAACACTCCAAACATTCATTGACCTCGAAAGAACAAGTCGGCTTGCACTGAACCGATCCCCAAACAGATTAATTAAAGTTTACACCTAATATGGAATTAAAACCCCAAATCATACAACTTTATGAACAAAACATAACATCATCATTATTCACGAATACCCATCCCGATGGTACACCACCAAAACACAACCTGTTGTCGAACAATAATCCATCAATTCATATATGGTCGTAAGCAAGCAACTACACAAGGATTAAACCCGAAGATTTACCGAAGCGCAAGGATCATCCCTTAATTAATTGGGAGAAGGCATAAATCTAGTACCTCAATTGTCTATGAAAATGTATGATTCCCGATTCAAGCACAATTCAAACAAGATTATGATTTGACAGTTATAGTTCTAGAGATAGAGTAGAGAGAGAAATCACTAGTCATATGTATATTGATATGTGACAATTACAATACACCCATTTCTCCCAAAAATTACTTTGAACACCCACAAGACTAAGGCTATTTATACTCAAGACTACTTCTCTCAAGACACAAAACTCTCAAGACATAAGAACTCTCAAAGACTTTTACATTGTTGACTTTACAGACTTTGACTTTTCACATTAACTCTTTGATACAATAAAATACACTAACAATCTACCCCTTTGTATTCAAGATTTAATAAAAATTTGACAATCGTCTTCAGCGCTTGATTCTTCAAAACGTTAACTTTGACAACTTTAAACGATGAAGCTTTGGCAATCTTCAATCTCTGATACTTTGAAGAATCTTGAAAAGTCTTTCACAAAGTATTTAAACAAACATCAAGTCTTGAACAAACCATTTGAAACTGTTGAAACTTTTGAAACTTGAAACATCTTTCAACTCTTGTATCTTCATCTCTGTTATCTCTGAACTGTCTTTGGAATCGAATCATCTTGATTTGTCTTTGAAACAAAATCTTCAGAAGTTATTGACTTTCATCTGTCTTGAATTTGAAATTCCAGAAAGCATCTCTCCTTTTTCTTCAGAAAATCTCTTCCTTATAATCTTTGAAATTGAAATCTTTAAAATTTAAGTCTTTAAAATTATCTCCCCCTTTTTGATGATTGTGAGTATCATGATCATCAAAACTTCTTTAATTTCATCACTGTCTTTGAACAATAGTCTTCCCCTTTCTGAAAAACTAACAATCTCCGCCCTTTATAATAAATTGACAATCTACGCTCTTGATCTAAGTATCCGTCAATTCATGAGTGTATACCCAAATCTTTTCAAATTCAGATGTAATAGACGTGGTAACCCTAAATCAACATAATGATACACTTAGTATGCCTATAAGTAGCACGGAGCCACTTTGTACAACAGATGTACTGTTAGAGCTTAAATATATTGGATACAAGATCATAGAAGACTAAAGACTGAAGGTCAAAGCTAAAGTCAACTCTCAGCATCAAAGTCAAAGTCTAGTGTAATAAAAGTCAAAGTCAAACATTGTATTTTCTGTTTTAATGTTGTTTGCGCATTTTAGTATTATGTGTGAATAGTGTCTTGCACGTTTTAAGCTTTTGTTTAAATAGCTTGTTGTGCGTGTTAGAGTTGTAGCTAGTGTTCATATATCATCGTGAGTGTTCCAGAGTTAGAGAGAGAAAGTGTTGTGAGTGAATGTTGTAAATCAGATCTGTGATTAATAAAAAGTGTTTCGATTGGAAATTAATTGTCATCTTGATCTTAGAATTGTTATCTGGGAATAAAAATTGGTATCAAAGCAACCAAAATTTAGATTTATTGGATCATATTCGAAGTTTTTAGACGAACTCGCAAATCGTATTTGTGTTATGGGATTTTTGAGTTTCAAAGTTGTTTTGGGCTTGAAATTTTATGTTCTAGATTCGTTTTGATACCTGAAACATTTGTTGTTTGTAATTCGTAGTTCAATTCATGGTAAATCAGTACGAATTTTGTATTTGTATTGATTTTTGTTCGAAGTTCTAAACGTACTGGATTAGATCAAAATTGTAGTTTTTTTTGTTTGGAAGTAAAATTCATTGGTTGTAATTTGTTCAAGATTTGAAATCGACATGAACTGCAGAGTTTCAGGCTAATTGGTTGAAGTTTTAATCAAAATCAGAGATAAAATCGAGTTTTGAACTATACAAGGCAAGAACTCGCTAGATCTGCAGTTCGCGCTAGTGAAGAACTCGCAAGTCCAAGAACACGCTAAGTGTAAAATTCGCAAGTGAAGAACTCGCAGAAGGAAGAACTCGCAGAAGACTGGTTTTGGATTTGAAGAGAAGAACTCGCAAACAGAGACGTGTGAGAAGTTAGAACTCGCACGACCCTAGATCCAGCTTTATTTTCTGAATTTTGACGATCATAAAAGCAATGTAGATCAAAGATGACTTCCAGAGAAGCACTTGCTATCGATGTTAAACCTCCAGTACTCTTCAAGGGAGAGTATGAACAATGGAAAGATCGAGTCTTGGATTTCATTGACAGAAATGCAGTGGGTGATCTTATCAGAAAGTCATTGGAGGAAGGTGTTATGGAAATTCCAACAAAGACTCGTACTGTTGGAAATGAGCAAAGAGAGTATCCACTTCCACTTGATGATTACACTTAAGAGCAGAAAGATAGAACAAAAGCTGATAGATTGGCAAGATCATTCATTCTTCAAGGCATCCCAAACGAGATATATGTCAAGATTGATATCTACAATGCTACCGGAAAGCAAATGTGGGATCAACTGGAGAAAATGATGCTCGGATCGAAGATTGGGAACCAGCTAAAGATCTCTAACTGCCTCAACAACTATGAGGAGTTCAAAACCAAAGATGGAGACACTCTGGAGACAACATATGACAGATTTGTGACCTTGCTGAATGAGTTAAGCTAGAACAAGGTCAGGAAATCACAAATAGATCTGAATGTCAAGTTTCTCAGTATTTTACAGCCTGAGTGGAAGAGATTTACCAGACAGATGAAGCAGTTGAAAGATTTGAATGAGATTCCTCTCCACGAAGTTTATGAAACTCTTAGACAAAATGAAGAGGAGGTAGATGAGATCAAAGAGGAGAAGAAAAAGGCTGATAAAGTATTTGCTGATCTGATTGCTCTTGTTGTGAAGAAGAAAAGTATGAGCCTCAAGAAGAAAAAGAAAGTGATAGTTTCTGAGTCTGAAGAAGCAGAAAGTGATGAGAATTCAGATTCTGATGATTGTGAAAATTTGAAGCAGGCAATGCTTATGTTGACCAAGGCATTTCAGAAGAAATTTTACAAAAAGCCTGGCTCAAATAGTCAAAGATATTCTTCAAGGTCTAAGAACTATGAGGACAAAGAGAGGGTAGAAGGAAAGAGAATAGAAGAAAAGAAGCCTGAGGAAAGGAAGTACAGAGCTGAACATACTAAGCAGCCAGAACCGACAAAATGCTACAACTGTGGCAAAATCGGACATTTTGCAAAAGATTGCTGAAAGCCGAAAGTCAAGAACTCCGAGTATTACAAGAACAAAATGCTCTTGGCAAAGCAACAAGAGGCTGGCAAGGCATTAATGGCGGAGGACGAGTTCTGGCTCGACCATTCAGATGAAGAAGGTGAGAAAGAAGAGACAACTCATATTTTTCTCATGGGAAAGATAGTGGATGAAGGTGAAGATGAAGTTGAGTCAGATGATGAAGACAACGAAGAGGTATGTGATATGTCTCAATCTGATTTTCTTAATGCCATGCAAGCCATGATGGTTGAACTCCAAGAAGTAAAGTCTAAACATGAACGCAAGAATAGTATCATGAAAGAAAATAAACAGTCAATACTAAAACTTAGCAAGGATCTTGCTGAGAAGAACGTATTGATTGAAGCTTTACATAAAAATATTGATACTAGCGCAAAAGAGAATACTATACTTTAAAATGAGTTATCTGAAACATTAAAAATATAAACTATGTGAGTTTGAATCTAAAGAGATTACTAAAATGTATTCTTCTCTTTAAGAAGAAAACAAATCTTCACTTGAAAAAGTGAATGTTTTGGAAGGGAAATTATACACATTGGGTCAAGCTGAACAAACCATTCATCTAAACAAACCCAAAGAGAACAAAGAGTGTTGGGGACTCGGTTATGAGAATCCACACTATCTTAAAAAGGGTATATCAGAAGTGCCTGCGCTTTATGATTTTGGATTATTGTTAGACTGAAATTGTATTCAAGATTAAATGAGGGTCATTATTGTATTTGTTGTTTGTGTGTGTGTTGTAATTGTGCTTAGAAGGTTTGACCTTGCTTGGTCATGTTAACCTATATATAAGCAAGTCTTTGTGTTAGTAGTGGTAGGAGAAGTTAATAGATTGAAGTCATTGTAGTAGTTGTGGTAGTGATTGAGAGAGAAGATAGAACACATAGTTGCACACCGTGAGAACACACACAAACACTCTGTATTGAAAAGATTATCACAAATAGGTATATGACTTGATGTAATATGTGTGATTAAATAAACAAAAGTGTTTTGTGTAAATCTGGATGTGTTTATGCTAGTAATTCTTGGGCCACAATTTGTATCAAAGCCAAATCCATTTTAAAATCAAGAAAATTTTGAGTCGGCACTGTTCATCGTCACTGTTCACGAAGTCAGAATCATTTTTTGAATTTTAGTGAAAGTTTTGAGTTGTAATTGATCAGGTTATGATCATATAGTGAAATCGATCGAGATTGTATCATTTAATTTTTGAATTGCATTTGAATTGATCATCGATTTTGAAGTTTTGTTGTTTTTCATGTTCACGAGTTCATCGTACTGTTCTTGTATCAAATTGTCAATTTTTGTGTTTTTGATTGAAATTCATTGTTAGATTTGAGTTCTAGATGTGTAATTGAGTGAATTGTCAAGTATTCAGATTGATATTCGAGGTCTAAAGTGATTTTTGGTGAAGATTTGTTCGTTTTAGAAGGTTTGCGTGAGATCCAAAGTTTGCGCAAGTTCATTTCGGTTTGCGCTAGTTCTTCAAGAAATTCATCGTGGTTCTTCTGAACTTTGCGTATTCAATGAGAAACACAAAGTGATCTTTGCGTCTTCAACAACAAATGCAAGTTGAGCTTTGCGTCTTCAATGTGTAGCGAAAACCTTGGTTTGCGCAAGTGATAGTTAGCTTTGGTTTGCGCAAGTGATAGTTAGCTTTGGTTTGCCTCATACACGGGTTACGCAAAGTCAGGTTTGCGTAACACACTAGACACGCAAAGTCAGGTTTGCGTAACACATTAGACACGCAAAGTCAGGTTTGCGTAACACACTGGTCACGCAAATTAAGGTTTGCGCAATGCTCTTCTTACGAAAAGTGTAGTTTGTGCTACAACATGTTCACGCAATCTTCTATCTTGCGCTACATACAGTGTTATCTTGAATTTTATTTTCAAGTTTTCTTGATTTGTTGGATTTAAAGATCTTTACTAGCTAATATTTTTCATCTTGTGTAGGTTTACATATCTTTCAATCATGGTGAATGAATTACTCTCTATGGGATCTCATCTGAAGCCTCCGGTCTTGTCTATCGGAGAATACTCACAATGGAAGAAAAGGATGACTCATTTCTTGAATCTAAAGAACAGAGATTATATGGAGTCTATCTTAAATGGTCCGATTGAGCCACAAATGCATGTACCTGGACAAGCAACTTCAGCTACATCTCCATAAATTCCGGACAGATATGTGCCAAAGCCATATGAATACTTCAGTGAAACTGAAAAGGCAAGACTTAAGATAGATGAAGAGGCACTTATCTATCTAACCATGGCAATTCCCAATGACATCTACAATCGTGTGGACAGTAGGGAATCTGCAAAATCATTATGGGATGAACTAGAGAGACAGTTTCAGGGAACAAAGAAGTCAATTCAGACAAAGTTGAATCTAAGTATAAATGCGTATGAAGGCTTCCATGCAAAAGGAGAGACTTTGTTGGAGACATACACACGTTTCAATGTGATTCTGAATGATCTAAGGAGAAATGGAATGAACAAGTCTGTATCAGAGATCAATTATAAGTTGAATAAGAACTTGAACCCAGAGTGGAAAAGCTATCTATTAACATTCAGATGACTAAGGATATGGCTCAAGAAGAAGTAAATGATATCTTCACAACTTTGTCTCAGCATGAGGATGAAGCAAAGCAGCTGAGTGCTGAAAAGAAGATGGTCAAGGATTCTCTAGCCTTAATGTCTGAACGAAACAAAGGGTCAAGTTTCAAGTCCAGTTCTTCTTATAAGACAAAGTCAAGGAAATCCAAATCTCTTCTCACTGAAGTCACTGATTCAAGTACTGATGAATCTTCTACTGAAGTTGAAGAAAATTCAGATGAGGATATTCAACGATTTGCTGAAATTTTGGCTCTCCTAACAAAGCAGTTTCAGAAAAGCTTTGGTAAAAACAGATTTTCAAAGCCGAAATATGAGAGTTACAAGAAAGACAAGTACAAACCAAGGTCTGAAAAGAAGTTTGAGAAAAGAGGAGAGAAAAGAGATGAAAAGAGAGAAGAGAAAAGAGAAGATGAGAGAGAAGGAAAGAAAGAAGAGTCTGATCCGAAATATGGATGATGCTATAATTGTGGAAAACCAGGTCATTTTTCAAAAGACTGCAAGTTCAAGCGAACAAAGAATTCAGAATACTATGCTCGGAAATCACTGATTGCAAAGAAGGTGGAAGGTGGAAGGTGGAAGATGGTCAAAACTTAATGGCAGAAGAGGAAAATTGGTTCTACAAGAGTTCTGATGATGAAAGCGCACACTTTACTCAGGTGTGTATGATGGCCAAAGTGAATAAGGACACAGAATCATCTTCTGATCATTCCGACTGTGGTTCTGAGGTACGTACTTTGTTTAAAAATGAACTTGTTCAATCTTTAAAAGCTCAGATTCAATTCATGAAAGAAGAGTTTGATAATTTGAAAGTCAAACTTAGTCATGAAAGACAAACAATGTTGAATTTTCGTGATGAAAATGCAATGTTGAAAGATGTTGTTAAGGAGAAAGAATCTGAGAAAGAGATTTTGAAAAAGGACAAAGATGTTTTAAAATCAAAAATATTTGAGCTTCAAAGAGATCTTGTAAATTTAAATGCTGAAAAAGGTGAATTTAAAATCAAGTTTGAAGCATGTTTTCAAGAAAGAAATGAGGCAAATTGTAAAATCAAACAACTGGAGGATTTAAATCTGAAAAGAGGACAGACTTAGCAAACATTAAATCTTTTAACTAACAAACTCAAAGATGTCCGATTTTATGATGTCAAAAAAGGTTTGGGTTTTGAAGCAAATAATGTTTTGAAAAGAGCACCAGAAAATTTGTATAATTTTGATAAGATGGGCTCTACTCCTACAAAACCTGATTCGTGATACTTTTGTTACTTTTCTTAAAGGTAATGTCGTGAATGATGATGACACTTCATCTTGTGCTGATTCAATTTCAAGTTTTAAATCTGTTGGTTTTTCTTATAAAGATTTGAACGAAAGTTACAAAACAAGAAAGCCGGAATTTAGTGAATTTTCTTCACTATTTTCTCCTTGTTTACCAACAGAGTCAGCCAAGGTTGAAGCAAATAGTATTGAATCTCAGTGTCAGTTTGATGAATCTGATTCAGAAATTGATGTTGAGAATCAAATTTCTTTATCTGATTCAATATCATGAATCAAAACCTTAATTATGATTTTTCAATAATTATGACTGAGGAGATCTTTACAGAAATGATGAATGTTTCAGATCCTGTTCCTATAATATAAAAGATGGAATCAAACTCTGAGGTGAATCAAGCATCTATCTTTGAGAAACAAATCACAGATCTTCAAAAGACAATTGAAGAGTTAGAAGATGAGAACATTGATCTAAAATTCAAACTTGACAAGTCTTCTGAAGAAAACAAAGAACTCTCTAGAGAGTTAACTATTTTAAAAGATGATTTGTTTAAAAAAAATCTAAAAGAGAAAAAGATGTTTGAGTCTCCAAACTGGAATGTTCATTCTAATCCAGAGTTTGAAACTATTAATTCTAAAACTTCAGTTGTTTATACTACTACTCCTGAATATCCTCCGAGTATTTTTGAAAAGGGAGAAGCTTCTTGTACTTCAAAGTCAAAATCATCTTCTACAAAGAACGCTAACAAGATTCTATTTCCTGTTTCAGATATAAAAAGGCAGAATGATAAAGGAGAATGGATGAAGAATGTGGAAGAAAATAAATTTGCTAAAAATAAATGTAGTATCAGTGATAGTGATAGTAATAGTTTGATTTGTAAAAATTCAAACGTTTCCAAATGTCAAAGTTGTATGAATGCTTGTACTTCATTGGATAAATCTAAGCTTTTGACATTTGCACGTAAGAATTTTATCTGCAAACACTGTCATGATAATGCATTTATCATTCCTTCCATTTATTCTAAATCTAAAGTTGCCAGAAAAACATCTCTTGTCAAATCAGTTTCCAAATCCTTGACACATCAGGTTAAAGTTTTTCATGCTAAGATTGATCATTTTTCTAAAAAGAAAAGATTTCACGAGCTTAATGTGAAAATGACATGGAAATGGGTACCTAAGCCTCGCTATGAATGGGGAATTAAGGCTAAGGTAGTTAACGTTGATAAATTGAAAAAAGCTAACAAGGAAGGACCCATCTGGATATGGGTACCTAAGCAGAAATAATTTGTTGTTTTTGCAGGCCTCACATACATGGTATATAGATTCAGGATGCTCGCTCCATATGACAGGATTTAAGCATCTACTTCACAATTATGTTTAGGAACCTGCCGGTACTGTAAGTTATGCAAATTCTGAGCTTACTGGACATATTCGAGGACACGGATCTTTAACAAATGGCATCATGACGATCAAGAGAGTACTATACGTAGAAGGACTTGATCATAATCTTTTTAGCACAAGTCAGTTATGCGATAGTAAATTCCAAGTTTGGTTTACTGATATATGCTGTTATACTGAAGATAAAGATGGTCGTGCAGTTTTTAAAGCTAAGCGGAATGCAAATCTTTATTCCTTGAATTTTCCAACTCTTTCTGCATCAAGACCTGTTTGTCTGATTGCAAAAGCTTCACGAGCTGAAAGTTGGATATGGCATCGGCGCCTGTCTCATCAAAATTTTGATGCGATAAATCAGTTGGCGAGACATGGTATTGTCAAAGGTCTACCTGAACTAAGGTTTGAGAAGAATTCTCTTTGTCCCGCTTGTGAAATGAGAAAGATGAAGCGAAGCTGTCATAAAGCAAAGACAGAATTCTCATCCTCAACACCTCTTGAATTAATACATATAGATCTTTGCGGCCCGATGAGGACTTAGTCTATCAACGGCAAGAGATATATTTTGGTCATGATAGATGAGTACTCTAGATATACTTGGCTGGAATTTCTAAGGAACAAATCAGATGCAACAGAGCTAATCATTGCGTTCATAAGGAAAATCCAGGTTCGACTACAATTGTCGGTTAAATCTTTGAGAAGTGACAATGACACGGAATTCAAGAATGAAAAGCTTCAGAGTTATCTCGTATCTGTTGGGATCTCTCATAACTTTTCTGCTGCCTACACTCCTCAGCAAAACGGCGTAGTTGAAAGGAAGAATCGAACACTGGTGGAAGTTGCGAGGATAATGTTAGCTTATTCTGAGTTGCCAATGTTTTTGTGGGCTGAAGCCGTAGCCACTGCGTGTTTCACACAAAACTGCACGATTATCATCAAAAGACATAGAAAGACAGCGTATGAACTAATTAATCATCGAAAACCGATTATTAAATTTTTTCGTACTTTTGGTTGCAAGTGTTATATTCTCAATGATCGCGACAATATTGGAAAATTTGACAAGAAGGCTGACGAAGGATATTTCATTGGTTATTCGTTATTGTCTAAAGCCTATCGGGTCTACAATAGACGAACCAAGACGATCATGGAGAGAATTAATGTGTCTTTCGATGAATCATCACAGTTAACTTCTGAACACAACAGTTCAGAACTCAAGCTCAAGCAGAAAGTTTCTATTCAAGACAGAATAGAATCCGCAATCAAACAGACTAAGTCTTTTGATCCAAATAAAGTTACATCTGAATTAGACTTATTATTTTTTGATGCTTTTATGGATATCTGTGCAGATTTCGAAAAATCAAGCATATCCGCATCAACTTCAGAGGTTCTAGTTATAATAGAAGACATTTAAGGACCTTCTGACAATGTCACAATACCAACCTCATCAGGTACATCTACACATATATCTTCTGAAGGTACTAATGTTGATTCTGTGCATACAGATCCAAATTCTGGAACAGAAGTCCCGAGCACTTCTTCTATTGCTCCGGAAATCTTTACATCAGAAGAGGATGTACAAGATGTCCCGAGCACATCTGGGGTTGATCAAGACTTACCTGCAGTCTATGATGATTATGAGGAAGATAATACTCAAGCTGAGGTTCATCCACTTCCAAGTACTATGAGATGGACACGAGCTCACCCACTTCATAATATTATTGGTAATGCACAGTCTGGTGTACAAACGCGGGCAGCATCTGCTAATTTTTGTCTATATTCAAGCTTTTTAAGTTCCCTCGAGCCGAAGAAAGCTTCAGAAGCCTTGCGTGATCCAGATTGGATACTGGCGATGCAAGATGAACTTCTGCAATTTGAGAGGAACAAAGTTTGGCGACTCATACCACTTCTAGAAGGAAAATCTGTTATTGGAACAATGTGGGTTTTCAGAAATAAGAGAGATGAATCTGGAGTTGTAGTTCGAAACAAAGCTCGTCTTGTTGCAAAGGGTTATTGTCAACAGGAGGGGATTGATTATGAAGAAACTTTTGCTCATGTGGCACGACTGGAAGCTATACGAATCTTCTTATCTTATGCAGCTCATAAAAATTTTACGGTCTTTCAAATGGACGTAAAATCTGCATTTTTGAATGGGATATTGCATGAAGAAGTATACGCTGCTCATCCAGAAGGATTCGTTGATCCAAAAAACTCTGATCATGTCTATGTCTTAGACAAAGCCTTATATGGACTCAAACAGGCACCAAGAGCTTGGTACGATACTCTAACACAATTCTTACTCGCTTCAGGATTCAAGAAAGGTACAATTGATACTACTCTCTTTCTGAAATATCAAGGTGATGATAAGATTCTAATACAGATTTATGTAGATGACATAATTTTTGGTTCTCCAAATCCAAAGTTTTGTAAAAACTTTTCAAGAATAATGGAATCTCTCTTTGAAATGTCAATGATGGGCGAACTGAATTTTTTTCCTTGGTCTTCAAGTGAAACAGTTACCCGAAGGCATTTTCATTAATCAATCAAAATATATTCGAGATATTTTAAAGAAATTTAACATGACTGACAGTTCAGTAATGAAAACACCGATGGCAACGGGCACACTTTTGGATGCAGATCTTTCTGGCAAATCAGTAGATCAAAAAGTGTACCGTAACATGATTGGTTCACTGTTGTACTTAACTTCAAGTAGATCGGATATTATGTTTGCTACATGTTTCTGTTCTAGATATCAGGCCAACCCGAAGGAATCACACCTCGTCGCTGTTAAACGGATTCTTAGGTATCTTAAAGGTACTACCGAGTTAGGCCTTTGGTATCCTAAGGGTTCGTCTTTTGATCTAACCACCTATACAGATGTTGATCACGCAGGATGTAAGCTGGATAGAAAGAGCACCTCTGGTTCATGTTAGTTCTTAGGTGATAAGTTGGTTAGCTGGACGTCTAAGAAACAAAATTGTGTTTCTACATCCACTGCAGAGGCTGAATATGTAGTTGTCGCAAGCTGCTGTTCACAAGTCCTCTGGATGAGAACACAGTTAAAATATTTTGGATATACTTACCAACGAGTCCCTATCTACTACGACTCCAAGAGTGCCATTGCGATAACAGCTAATCCAGTGCAATATTCTAAGACAAAACACATCGACATGCGTTATCATTTTATAAAGGATCATGTCGAGAAGGGCGATATCGAGATGCACTTCGTTACTACAGACTACCAGTTGGCTGACCTTTTCACCAAGCCGTTGGATGAGAAGAGGTTTAACTTTTTATTTAGCAAACTTGGTATGTTAAACGCCACTTCATGATTCTAGGGGGAGTTTTCTAGTCTTATGCTTTATTTGAAGATATCTTGGATATTTTATCACATGTTGACTGACTAAAGCGGAATCATTTTTATAATGATTACCAAAATCTTTTTCTTGCAGGATATTTTATGTGACAATGGCTTTTGGACAATTCAGTTCAAAACCCGTATTCAAATGTTTTCTTCTGAAGGATGCTTTCATGATTATATCTTTTCAGGAAGTCTTTCGTTTGAAAGAGTGTTTAGAAATTATATTGTTATATTTTTTTTCTGATAAGTTATTTGTTTCAGATATCAAGGGGGAGGATATCTATTGTTTGTCAAGGATGCTTTAACTGCTATATTCAGTCTAGAGAGAGTTAAGGATTCTGATCTACAGGTATATCATTCTAATCCTTATACTCTAACACTTGAGAAATAAGAACAACTTTTACTTGTGAAAAATGTTTTTAAAATGTTCAAACTACTTCACATTCTTAAATTGTTTTTATGATTTGAGAAGTGCGAATTTTAAATGTTTTTTTTGGATACTTAAATGACTATCTGACCGTGTGTTCTTTAAAGAATAATACTTGTGTATTTTCTTTTCTATATACTTTGTCAAAGTATTCTTACACACACTGGTTCAGTACATTCTTTTGACTTTGTTATTACCATGTATCAAATGTTTAATCTTTCTATGGTAATACTCCCGTTTGATATTCACAGTTGTTTGAATCAAACGTCATTTCATTTTTAATGTGCTTTCATTGATAATTTGTTTATATATTGTTCATATAAACAACATACGTCTTTGAATTCCCATATTTTTTCTTCTTCATGATAATTTGATCTGATCTTAATCATTGTCAGATTCTCAAAATATTTCTATTCTTTCTTGATTATTCATTCATATAAAGTTTTAAGAAATCTTAAATGTTTAAAAATGCTCAAATTTCATTTCTGATTTTTGATGAGCATACATACACTAACATATGATTTCTTGTGCTTTACATATCAAGAAAATCATTGACCAGCATGTACTTTTAGGAACATGGGATTCAGTGTGAGTGCTTAATAGATCTTCCATGGATTCACAATAACCAATGTTTCCTACCCCGGAAGAAATCCTTTGATTGATTGAGGGGAGAGGGATCTAAAAGAATTAAGTGTGGGAGTGAGCAGAGGTAAAATGGAAATGAGAGATTGATTAGACGTGAGCTTATATGTTTAAAAGAAAGGGGTGTGAGAACAGAGTTAAAAGAATATCAGAACTCTGCACCAAACATCTTTCTGAGCCGGGCAACCACATTACTGATTGGTTCACAATTCTTTGGTGACCATCATTGAAATAGGCAAATAGCCTATGCCATCTCTTGCATACAACCCTACCAGCTACTCATTCTTTTCTTAAAAATAGAATGTTTCACATTTTCTGGGGAAGCAACACATAATCTATTGGATCTTCTCTTGGAAGATACTGATATTGAAAAAGAAGGAAAGTTGCCCCACCTTCGACCCTTTCTCATGCACATTGAGTCCATGTACAATCATTGCTGTCTTAGTGATTTACATACTTTGAGCCTTATGAAACACAATCATTGTGCTAATTCTTTCAAACACAAGCACAAGCACACAGAGAATTTGTTTTTCTGTCAGAACATTCATAGAATTACCTTGTGTTTTTCAATGATTGAATGGAAGTCCTGGGGAGTCAACATCAAACCAGCTCCTTAAATTGTACATTCGTTGTACACAGTAACTTCGTGTTACTGATAGGCATTTCTAACTGTTTCATTTGTTGATTCAGGGTTACAACTCATATTCGTTTGAATTTGAAAAGATTCCGATGAATACATTTGTGAATCAAAGGCCAATTCAGATCAGATGTCAGATTGTCTATTTCTTCACACTGGGGGAATTTGTTCTCATATTATCATAAGGGGGAGATGAAAGATCATGAAGATTGTACTCATTGGTTATATGGGGGAGATCATTCAATGACAGATCTGACCTTGAAGTGTTTTAATGATTTTGATTCTTACAAATCATTAAAAAGGGGGAGATTAATCAAAGTTCAAGATCAGATTGAAGTTTTAAAGATTTCAGGGGAGATAAATATTTTTCAGATGATCAAAGTCAAAGGTTAAAGAAAGCTTGTCAAAGAGAAAGTGAAAGAAAGTCAGAGTTTGAAAGTAAAGTTGTATATTCAGAATATTCAAAAGCTAATCCAAAGAGAAAGACAAGTTTGAAGAATTGTCAAAGATTCTACAAAAATGTAAAAAGACTTGAAGATGTCAAAGTTATGGAAGAGCAAAAGCTGAAAGCTGAAGACAATCCTGAAGATAAGAAGAGCTGAAGATTATTGCTAAATTTTTTTTAATCTTGAATCCAAAGGGGGAGATTGTTAGACTGAAATTGTATTCAAGATTAAATGAGGGTCATTATTGTATTTGTTGTTTGTGTGTGTATTGTAATTGTGCTTAGAAGGTTTGACCTTGCTTGCTCATGTTGACCTATATATAAGCAAGTCTTTGTGTTAGTAGTGGTAGGAGAAGTTAATAGATTGAATTCATTGTAGTAGTTGTGGTAGTGATTGAGAGAGAAGATAGAACACATAGTTGCACACCGTGAGAACACACACAAACACTCTGTACTGAAAAGATGATCACAAATAGGTATATGACTTGATGTAATATGTGTGATTAAATAAACAAAAGTGTTTTGTGTAAATCTGGATGTGTTTATGCTAGTAATTCTTTAAAGTTGGCACCACAATACCCTGAACTTCAAGTTGAGTGGACTAAACTATCTGAAGAGGATGAAGCCAAGGAAAATGAGAAAAGAAAGAACACAACTAAAGTTCAACTTCCATTTCGATATGAGAGGTTGAAAGATAGTTATAGTTCTGATAAATCAAAATTTCATTCAAATGACTATTTTTAGAGTTATTCTTTAAAGGAAATGGAGGTTAGGCCTATCAAGGTAAGCTTTACGTCCCTCCTCTCATTTTGGAAAGTAAAATTTATGAACTTGTGAAAACTCTAGCAGAAGAAAGAATTTTGATTGGTCTTGAACAAACTATTTTTTCTACTGTGTTCAAATATACTGATTTTTCTAAATCATCCAAGGCTTCAAAATCTGATGATATGTCTAGTCTATTTGATGATGAATTTGATTTCTTAAACTCTGATGGTGGTTTAGATGACTGTGTTGTTCAATTTGATTTTAATGCTAAACTTCCTGATCATTCAAACTTTGTCATTAACTCTTTCGGATTACCAAGTGTGTACGAAAAAGGTGAAACATCAACGAAAGTTGATAAATCAATTCCTGTGAAAACCAAAGTTGCCAAAGGTAAGAAGAAGAAATCTGGGCATTCACAAAAACCGAACACCATTGGTAAGCCAAAGAAGAAGCATTCTCTTGATTCTCACAGTTCTAACTTTGAAATGTCAAATGTTTCAGATATGAGGAAGAAAAAGAATGGAGTTAAATCAGCATGGTTACCAAAGAAGAAGGTTGACGAGAAGGCGAAATCATTATCTGATTCTTCTTGTAATAGAAATAATGATAGTACTTCTGAAATAATTGTGAATGTTGCTTCTAATAAACAAAAACTTGTAACTCATTACAATAAATATTCAATAAAACAATTATTCCAGTTATCTCCGTATGCTAGAAAGTTTTCTAATATTCGTAGGAATGATTTTGCTTCTCGACAACATTCTAATGATTGGTTTGGCACGTATCATGTATTTTCTTCTCATTCATATGGTTCAAATGTTTTTCAAAAAGCAAAAGGGTCCATTTTTAAATGGATGCCAAAATCTACTTGTGCTAACATTGTAGGGCCCATATATAAATGGGTACCTAAATCAATTGTTTCGTGATTTTCTCATGTGTAGACCTGTCATATGTGGTACTTGGATAGCGGGTGTTCCAAGCATATGACTGGGCAAAAAGCTTTATTGTCTAATTATACAGAGAAATACTGCGGGACAGTTAGATTTGGAAATGACCAATTTTCACCAATTTTGGGATATGGTGACATCATTCAAGACAAAGTAACGATAACGAAGGTGAGTTATGTTGAAGGTTTAAGGCACAACCTGTTTAACATTGGCCAGTTCTGTGACAAAGGATTAGAGGTGAACTTTAAAGCCAAAAGTTGCTCTATGCGTACTGAAGATGGCAAGGAACTTTTGGTCGGAATTAGAAGATCCAACCTCTATATAATCAATCTTTCAAAGGTCCAGACTGACAGTAAGGTTTGCTTAAAGACAAAAACCTCGATGCAGCAAAGTTGGCTTTGGCATCGAAGGCTGTCACACCTGAATTTTCGTTACATTAACAAATTGGTCATTGGAAAGTTAATCAAAGGACTTCCTGAGCTGAAATATGTGAAAGAATACTTGTGTGCAACATGTGAAAAGGGAAAGATGAAGAGAGCTCCACATAAGCCGAAACCTGAACAAAGTACCAGTTCTCCACTCCAGTTGTTGCATATGGATCTTTGTGGTCTCATGCGAACACAAAGCATAGGCGGCAAGAAGTATGTTTTAGTTATCGTGGACGACTATTCACGGTACACATGGGTCAAATTTCTAATATCAAAAGATGAGACGCCTGAAGTATTCATTACCTTTCTGAAGACTACCCAAGTGAACTTGCAAAACCAGTCAAGCTTCTAAGAACAGACAACGACATAGAGTTTAAGAACAAAATCGTTAAAGATTGTCTTGAATCAGTTGGGATAACACATCAATTTTCTGCTGCTCGTACGCCAGAACATAATGGAGTAGTAGAAAGGCGCAACCGAACGCTAGTCGAGGCCGCTCGGACTATGCTCAGCCAATCTAATCTACCTCTGTTTTTGTGGGCAGAAGTTGTTTCGACTGCGTGCTATACTCAGAATCGTTCCATGATACATCGCCGTTTTGGAAAGACTCCTTATTCTTTGATCAACAACCGGACACCAACAATCAAATACTTTCATATTTTTGGTTGTAATTGTTTTGTGCTTAACGACAGAGAGAGTCTGAACAAGTTCAGTGCTAAGGTAGATGAAGGAATCTTCATTGGTTATTCTCAATCATCGGCTGCATATCGGTTGTATTTGACGAAGTCAAAGACAGTAGTTGAGATTGTTAATGTCACATTCGACGAGGATATGGTTTCTGTACAAAACGGTTCAGAACCCGTACTTACCGGAGTGCTAGCTTGTGGGCAGATCAGTCCAGAACCTGTACCTACAAAGAAGAAATCAGATGAAGCATCAACTTCTAATGCTCATTTATCTGATTTAGATTTATTATTTGAACTGTTTTATGATGAATTCCTTGGTTCTAAAGTGACTAAATCTGTTGTGGTTGACAGGATGGATGACACAATTAATAGTAATCCAACCGCTTCAGAGTTATCTACTGAATCCAACTCCCCGATTCAGCAAGGAATTCCAGTTCAAATATCTGCTCCGATAGTTGAAGATGTGAACAATAACGAAGAAATAGAAGTTGTTGAATCAGTTGGGTGCATAATAGAGACAAATCAACAATCTGAACAAACTGTACCAACTGAAGCTTCTGTACAAGCTACTTCAACTGAATCACTCCCTCCTACTATACAACCTGATGAAGTTGAAAGTGGATTCCTAGATGATAATCATGATCAATCAACATCTAATCCACTCCCTTATGAACATCGCTGGACCAAAGAGCACCCTATTCACCAAATCATTGGAGATCCAACTAAGCCAGTGCGAATTAGGTCAGCAACTTTAAATCAATGTCTGCATGACTCATTCCTGAGTAAGATAGAGCCAACTCAAGTATCAGAAGCTCTAGCTGACTCGGATTGGGTATCTGCTATGCAAGAAGAGTTAAACCAGTTCGAATCCCTAAAGGTCTGGAGACTTGTGCCAAAACCGAAAGGAAAATCTATCATCGGCACTAAATGGTTATTCAAGAATAAAAAGGATGAAGATGGTATTGTAATTCAAAACAAAGCAAGGCTTGTTACCAAAGGCTACCAGCAAGAGTAAGGCATAGATTACGACGAGACTTATGCTCCAGTAGCACGTATAGAAGCAATCCGCATGTTTCTAGTGTACGCTGCTCATAAAAACTTCACAGTCTACCAGATGGACGTGAAGACTGCCTTTCTAAATGGCATACTTAAGGAGGAAGTCTACGTTACACAACCAGAAGGCTTTGTGAATCCAGATAAACCAGATCATGTCTACATTCTGGATAAAGCATTTTATGGGTTAAAACAAGCGTCTCGAGCCTGGTACGATATTTTATCAAAGTTTTTGGTCAAGTCGGGCTTCACTAAAGGTAAAATCGATACCACTTTATTCATTAAGAAAGAAAAAGCCGATATCATTCTTATTCAAATATATATGGATGATATAATATTTGCTTCTACAAATCCTAAATACGGTAAGAACTTTTCTAATCTAATGGTGTCAAGACTTCAAATGAGTATGATGGGAGAGATGAACTTCTTTCTCGGATTACAAGTTAAGCAATTTTCAACGGGGATTTTTATAAACCAAGCTAAGTACATTTTTTATATTCTTCGAAAATTCAAAATGGAAATTTATAAACCAATTGGAACCCCGATGGCATCAGGAACTAAGATCAGCATGGATCCTTCAGGAAAACCTGTTGATGTTAGAACCTATAGAGGCATGATTGGTTCTTTAATGTATTTGACGCCTAGTAGGCCAGATATTATGTTTTCTACACGTTTATGTGCAAGATATCAGTCTAACCCCAAAGAATCTCATTTGTCTGCGGTCAAAAGGATTTTTAGATATCTGAAAGGGGACTCCATATCTTGGTCTGTGGTATCCTAAAGATATTGGTTTTGAACTGACTGCTTATTCAGATGCAGATCATGCTGGATGTATGTTAGACAGGAAGAGCACATCGGGTCATATTCAATTTCTTGGAGACAAGCTCGTAAGTTGGGCATCAAAGAAACAACTTTGTGTTTCCACCTCGACTGCTGAAGCAGAGTATGTAGCTGCTGCCAGTTGTTGCTCTCAAGTCTTGTGGATGAGAACATAACTTCGAGACTATGGATTTAAATTTGACAAAATACGGATTTATTGTGACTCGAAGAGTGCCATTGCCATATCTACAAATCCTGTACAACATACAAAGATAAAACACATCGATGTTAGATATCATTTTATCAATGACAATGTTGAAAAAGGTACAATAAAACTTTATTTTGTAAACATTGATTATCAACTTGCAGATTTATTCACCAAGACTTTAGACGAAAAGAGATTTAATTTTCTTATCTCTAAACTTGCTATGTTAAATCTTAAGACATAATCCGAGATTACCTATTAAAGTTTTTCTTATTGTTATTTTTCTTCATTTCTTTATTTTTAATGTGAAATATATTTGCACTTTAAGGTGTGTTCATGTTTTCAGGGGGAGTAAGAGAAGATAAAGATGACCTATATTAATTTGAGGGGGAGTTAATAAATTTTTGCATATGTTTAACTAACATATTTTTCTAACGCATACATACAGGGGGAGTAAGACTAAAAGCAAGGAGTAAGAATTATGATTTTTGATTATTTCAGATTAGAACTCGTACATTCATTGTTTTACTGCTTTATGTGATTTACATTTCAATAAAGTTTTGTTAATAAAGTTGTTTTGACAGGCCTTATGATTGATGTCGTTTGAGAAGATGCTTACAAGATCATATATCTTTATGACTTTAAGCTTGACTTGATGAGATTTAAGACTGAACGGAAAGGTTTATTTCTTATCTTAATCACATATATGGTTGAAAGAAGGACGACTTTCAATCATAGTAAACATGTTCTTAAAATGTTCAAACCACTTCCCGATTCTTCAACAGATTTCATGAATTGGAAGTGCGATTTTAAATGTTTTCATTTTATTTGTGCTTAAACGTTAAAAAACCGTGTGTTTCCAAAGATTAATACTTGTGTATTATCTTTTCTATATACTTTCAAGTATTCACATACACCGGTTTAATTTTTGTTGGATATGTTATCACCATGTCTCATATTTGAACAAATTTTTCGATGGTGATACACCCCGATTGAACTTCAAAGAATTTTGAGCGTGATTTCATTTTGAAACGTTCTTTCAAGAATGTCTATATTTTTTATTCGTATAGACAATTTCAATTTTTGATGACCCAAATCTTAATCGATAAATCATTCGATATTGATCTTTATAATACAATGTCAGATTTTGAAACAAGTTTCTTGTTTTTATTTCATTCATTCAATTATCTTGTTTGAAAAGTCTTCAATGTTTAAAATGTTCAAATCTTCATGATTACATCCATGAGCATATATATATCTGACAGTTATATTTTGTGCTTTAACTGTTATAGTTAAATCATATCGAGCAACATGCTTCTTATAGGAAAACATAGGTTCTTTGTGTGAGCTTACATGAAACTTCTATCGATTCACGTTAATCAGTGTTTCCTACCCAAGAAGTTTATCCTTGAGTGATCTATTGTGTGAGAAGTAAAAGATATGAGTGTGGGTTGTGTGACAAGGTAAAATGTGAATGAGAGTTTGGTTATAAGCGAGCTCAATGATTAAAAAGAAAGATGGTGAGAGAACAGAGTAAAAGAATATCAAATTCTGCACCAACTACTTTCTGAGTCGGGCAGCCACATTACTAGTGTTTCACAATTCTTGGTGAACATTATTGAAACAGGCAACTAGCCCATGCCAACTCTTGATAAAAACCCCACCAGCCACTCATTTTCTTCTTAACAAGAAAATGTTTCATATTTTTAAGGGACACAACACATAATCTATCTGGTTTTCATTTGGAAAATCTGGATATTGAAAAAGAAGGAAGTCTGCCCCACCTTCGCACTTCGATCATGCACAATTGAGTCTGTGTATAATTACTGTTGTCTCAGTGGTTTACACTATGTTGAGCCTTATAAAAAGCAATTATCATGTGCTTAAATCTTTCGAACACTTGCACGAACACACAAGGAAATTTGTTTTTCTTGTCATAACGTTCATAGAAATTTCCTTTGTGGTGTTTCGATGATTGAATGGAAGCCCTGGGGGAGTGAACATCAAAAAGCTCCTTTCCAATGTGCATTCGTTACACACAGTGACTTAGTGTTACTGACAGGCATCTTAACTGGTTCATTTGTTGATTCAGGTGTTGCATTCATAATTTGTTTGAATTTGCAAAGATTCGGATGAATATATTTGTTGAATCGTCAGATAATCAGAGGATTAGTTTTTCAAAAGATCAGTGGTCAGCTAAAGTCATGTCTTGGAGAAAGTTTTGATGATTTCATGTTGCAATTATCAAAAAGGGGGAGATGGCAAACTTCAAAGAAATGTTGTCTGAAGAACAAATTGAAACAAATTATGGTGTTGATAAAGAAAAGTTGGAGAATAAAGATTGATTTGAAGAGTGTTTGTTTTCAAAGATTGCAAGACTAAACAAGGAAAGCAAATTGAAAAGATTTCTGAAGACATGCTGAATTTTACAGAAAATTTTCTTTGAAGATAATTTGCTGATGCAATCTGAGCTGAAACTGAAGATGATTTCTTTCAACTGTCTGAAAGAGGTTTGAGATAATTTTGAGAAGATTGTTGAAGAGAATTTATATCATTATTGGGGGATATTGTTATTTTATTTGAATAAAGTTTTTGCTGAAGATTCTGAAGATTGCTAAAGATTATTAAAAGGGGAGATTGAAATTTGTGTATTCAAAGAGAGAAGATTGAATTGCTAAATCTTTTGAAGATGATCTTGATCCAAAGGGGAGATTGTTAGAGCCTAAATATATTGGATACAATATCATAGAAGACTGAAGACTTAAGGTCAAATCTAAAGTCAACTCTCAGCATCAAAGTCAAAGTCTAGTGTAATAAAAGTCAAACATTGTATTTTCTGTTTTAATGTTGTTTGCGCGTTTTAGTATTATGCGTGAACAGTGTCTTGCGCGTTTTAAACTTTTGTTTAAATAGCTTTTTGTGCATGTTAGACTTGTAGCTACAGTTCATATAGCATCGTGAGTGTTCTAGAGTTAGAGAGATAAAGAGTTGTGAGTGAATGTTGTAAATCAGATCTGTGATTAATAAAAAGTGTTTCAATTGGAAATTAATTGTCATCTTGATCTTAACATTGTTATATGGGAATAACATGTTCATTAGAAAGGAGCTTTTTTATGTTCACTCCCCCAGGGCTTCCATTCAATCATCGAAAAACTACAAAGGAATTTTCTATGAATGTTATGACAAGAAAACTCATTCCTCGTGTGTACGTGAAAGTGTAAGAAATGATTGAAGCTACTTAAGCTTGAACATACTCAAATTGTGTAAACTGTTGGGACAACAACAAGTTTTACACGGACTCAATGTGCATGAAAGAGGTGCGAAGGTGGGGCAAACTTCCTTCATTTTTCAATATCTTAATCTTCCGAGTGAAGATCAGATAGCAGATATGCTGCATCCCCAATTAAAATGAAATATTTCTTTGTTAAGAAAGAAACGACTGGTTGGTGGGGTAATTGCAAGAGTTGGCATGGGCTCACTGCCTTTTTCAATGATGGTCACCAAAGAATATGAACCAATCAGTAGATGTGGTTGCCCGGCTAAGAAAGTGGATGGTGCAGAGTTTTGATATTCTTTTAACTCTGATCTCACACCCTCTTTCTTTTTAACATTTAAGCTCACTTCTAACCAAACTCTCATTTACATTTTTCCGCTCCACACACTGAGAAAAACTCAATCGAATGAGTTATCTCCCCCACTCTTTGATTTAAAAACCCCTCACCCCTCAATCACTCTAGGATTACTTCCTGGGTAGGAAACACTGGTTAACGTGAATCCATGGAAGTTCTGTTTAAGCTCACACATGAATCCCATCTAATTTTTCCTAAAAGATATGTTGCTCAACAATTTAGATTGAACAATTACGCATCCGAAAATAGAATGACTCTGTAATGTATGAATGCTTCACATTGTCACTGTGAGAGCTCTGAAAATTTCTCAAAACAAGAATAATGAATGAATAAAATGAAATCAACATAATTGTTTTGAGAAACTGACACTATATCAAACAAATCAAATGTCATGATTATGGACATTTAAGGTTGGGTTATCAAAGAAGTTGATAGTTTGTTTATATGTACGAATATAAACAATTTAGCAATAAACGAACAAAGATAGAAATGATGTTTGAAGCTCAACAACTTGAAATCAAACGGGGGTATTACCATCGAAAAAATTGTTTCGTTTAGAGACATGGTAATAACAAATTCAAATGAAGTACTGAACCGGTGTGTATGAATACTTGACAGTATATAGACAAGATAATACACAAGTATTGATTCTTTGGAAACACACGCTCAGTTAAACATTAACGCTTTATTATGAAAAATATTTGAAAATCAAACTTCTAAATTATAGAAATCTTTTGAGAAACAGAAGTGGTTTGAACATTTAAGAAAATATTTTTCATGCTTGAAATTTGTTCTTCTTTCAAACAATCAGAGATTTAGATCAGAAGACACTTACATTTTAGATCCCCCTCAAATCATGATAAAATGATTTATAGTCTGATAAGCTCCCCATGGATATTTTCAAAATATCCTTATCTTTAAACATTGAATACTGAGTCCTAAACTGATGTGTTTAGAAGTCTTAGTCCTTTAACATTTAAGACTGGGTCCTGATCTGTTGTAATCAGAAACCACAATTCTTGACATTGAAGTACAGGTCTAGAACTGTGTTATTGAAGAGCCTTCATCTTGCTTCCCCTTAAACCTTGTGTGCCTGCAGTACATATTTAGCTTTTGGTACCCACTAGTATTTGGGTTCTGATGTGTTAGTTGCAGTTCTTTTGGGGGTTACATAATATGACCAATACAAGTAATTGACAAGATAATTACTTACAAACTCATTTCTTCCACAGTAAGAACAACAAATCTTCTTTTGAGCAATCCTGGTCAAATGATTAGTAGAGTAAAACATATCAGGTTTACCAAAAGATTTACCTTTGTGCGCACTGTTCTTTTTGGCATTGGATTTGAATGCAGATGCTTTGTCATCCTTCTTTTCATCTGAGGAATCTTTAACTCTCCAGACCATCTATCCTTTCTTTGAATGCTTTCCAAGACATTTGACATAGAAGCTCGTTGGACTATCAACAGACTTGTCATAGAAAAGATTAGATGGACGAATCTGATTTGATTTGACAATGTTTGGTTTGACACTGTTCTTTTTGAAAACATTTTTGTCATGAATGGAACTTGAAGTTGTTTTGAAAGAACAAACTGATTCCGTTGAATTGTCAAGAGGTGATTGATTAATCACATCAGCAGAAACTTTATCTAACAATTCAACATTTGCAGCTTCCAAGTCCTTTATCTTTTAGGATAAAATGTTTCTTTCATCAGAAAGTGTGTCAAACTTATTCTTCAAATCAGTTCTAGCCATCTGTTCTTTTTGAATGTCTGAGGATAGAACATATATTTTGGATATGAGCTTAGATATTTCAGATTCAAAGATTTGACGTTCTTGCTCAAACTCTTTTTCTAAGTTCTTATTTTGTTCAGAAATATTTTTGAAAATCCCAACATTCCTCTTTTCAGTATTTTTTCTTTTCAGTTTCAAAAGACTTTTTCTTTTCTTTAAAAGTTTTTCTTTCTTTATCAAGTAAGTCTTACAGAACTGAGATTTGTTTGGGAAGTTCAATCGTTTTGTCTTCAAGAACTTTTCTCTCTTTAGCAAAAGTGTCTCTTTTTGTAATTAAGATTTTCTCAAATTCTGACACTTGCTTCGAGAGTTTCAAACATTTTAGCTCCAAATATTTCTTCTCTTGGATAACTTTCTTAGAAAAATCAAACGGCTTTTGAGTATATATTTTCTCTAGATCAGCTTTAATTGTATACGCATTGAGATTTTTTATCAGATCAACATTTTTTGCTTCCATTGCAGATATCTTTTCTTGAAAAACCTTAAACTTTTGTTGAAGATCAACTGATTCAGCTTGCAGTTCTGATGATTTTTGTTCAGTTGTCTTCAATTGACTTTGAATTCTGTTTTTGAATAACTGAATTTTGATTCTTCAATTTTTGAAGAACTGATCAACTGAATCTGTTTTTGATGAACTGAATTCTGATTCTTCAGTTTATCTCGTTCATGCCGGTATCTCAGGCATGTAGATTATAGCACAGTCTCTCCCTGATAAAATTGTAGACATCTTGAATGTAATATTAGCTTGAAATGAATGATCGTTCCCCAAACAATTCAGAAAAGTTGACTTAAAGTCAAACTCAGATCACCACTTAAAAAAAACTCAGAAAAATTCTATCTCCAGAACTTGCAGACAACAGAAACTCGCAGATCACAGAACTAGAAAACCACTGTACACTGAAGTTCGCGTTAAACGTGTTGTGCGCGTTTGAAGAATTCGCAAACCGCTGTTTGCGTGTTTTGAGAAACTTGCACGTAAGATTGTGCGTGAAGTTACTTCTCGCAAGGAACTTCGTGCGCGTTTAAGACTTAGAAAAAATTTCGATCAAGAGCACTTCTCGCAAATGAATGTAAACTCGCAAACCAGGTACTTAGAGTGTTCTATACTTAGAAAAAAATAAGAAAAATTCAAACTCGCTAAATGCAAACTCGCACGATCAGAAACTCGCAAGTCACTGTTCACTTCACTTCTCGCAAGATGGCTTGTGCGCGTTTTGTCACTTCACACAAACACTTTATACACGAACTACACTTAGAATATTTTCCACAATCCAAGAACTCGCAGATTGATCTTTGCGCGAACCCTCTTATCGCAAGACGCTCTATGCACGAACTAATCGAAACTCGCAGAAAACACTATATTCATCATCATGCACGTTCTTCAATGTGTGTGTGTTCTTGCTTAGCGCATTTTATGGATCTTGCGTGTTTCACTCTTATACTTCACGGATTCGATCCAAAAATCCAAATAACCTTCAATTCGATTCACAATCTGAACTAATATGATCGAAATGCAATTCTAAACACTTTTCTATCAAACTAAAAAGGCTAGAAACCAAAAATTACAATGTAATCCATATGATACAGTGTTCGATGTGTTTTAAAGAAAGTTCAAATAAAACCAAAATTCAATTTGTTCTTGTGAGAATTTCGTGAACTATGTGAACAAGAAAGACTTAATTACATCAAACGAGATCTATAAAACCATTTTAACAGACTAAAAACAACAATTTAAATGCGAATTCGATTAAACAGTGCTACTGATAATACGTTCGGCGTGTTCTTGAAAATTTCAAGAAATCAATCTAATTCAAGTAATGTGATCTTTCTGAATATGATTGGGTTCAACTCTGATACCAATTGAAAATGTATGATTACCGATTCAAGCACAATTCAAACAAGATTTTGAATTGGCAGTTATAGTTCTAGAGAGAGAGTAGAGAGAGAAATCACTAGTCGTATGTATATTCATATGTGACAATTACAATACACGCATTTCTCCCAAAAATTACATTGAACACTCACAAGACTAAGGCTATTTATACTCAAGACTACTTCTCTCAAGACACAAAACTCTCAAGACATAAGAACTCTCAAAGATTTTTACATTGTTGACTTTACAGGCTTTGACTTTTCACATTAAATATTGGATACAATAAAATACACTAACAGTTATGCGTGCATCGATTCGTAAACAGAAACCCAAAATTCAAAATTGACCACAACTGGGATCATTCGCCCATTTCCATTCCTAAGGGCATCTCTAGACATTGATTACAACTCCTTTCACGGTAGGGGTTTAAATTTGTATCTCTAATGGGTTAAAGATTTTCAGAATGATAAGCCAATTTGAAATTTTATAAGACTTTCAAATACAAAAGCTTTATAACAATTAATCGTACGTATAAAAACTCACTACCACTTACTCGGTAGGTGTGAAAAGTTGTCACGAACGCCACATATATGAAACCGTTTCGAAAACCATTTGATCATTACTCACACTAACAATGTGTTAGGATTGAAAGTACTAGTGCGTTGAAAGTTGTATAACGCATTTATAGAATTTAAATGTTTTATTTAATGCGTTGTAAAAAGCCTTTAATTGTAATTGGGCTTTGTGTGTTTATTGGGCCTTGGACCTTAGGGTTTAGGGTTGGAGTATAAATAGTTTGAAAAACCTATTTTGAGGAAAAGAAGAATGGTCATTCATAGGTTTACTAATCCTTATCAGAAATTCTCTCAGTAATCCTTAAACCCTTTATTGATAAATCTAATCATATGACCGGCAGTTGTGATTCAATTCATATTGTTTATTGATTATTATCTGTGATTGCACTGTTTCTGGGATCTACAATTGGTATGAGAGCCGCTTGACTGATGCTTAATCGACTTCTTTTGGCCGCTTGACTGTGTTCTTCAATTTCTTGAAAATTTTCGTGCAATTTCTTGAGTTTTGATCCATTTAATTGCAAAAGATTGATTGTTTTATGGTTGGAAACATATTTCATTCATTTTTTTCTAAATTCGATCAATTTGGAGTGTTTGAGATTTATGGGATCCACAATCCTTTTTTTTATCTTTTGGTTTGATACGGCGCATCATTGGGCTCTTCAAAATAGAAGTCTCTTGGGTTGAGTTTTAGTTGATTTTTCTGTTAAATTAAATCTAGGTTTGTGATTATAAGCAAAATCATTGACTAATATCTTGTTTTTAAAAGGTTGTTTGTGTTCTATTTTTTCAGTTAGCGCCGTTTTTAACGAAGAACACAAAACCTAGTTCTTCGATTTCCCAGATCTTCTAGTCCCGGTTTCTTGAGACTCACGGTATCCCGCGTTTGTTGTTTGTTTACCAGGACTCCACCCCTCCCGGTATCAACCGGTTCCCGGACTTTAAGTGTTCCTGATCCCCAACCAAAGTCTCCCTGTACGAGCCTTCCCATTTGCACCATTTCCCGGTACCCAAACCAACTCCCGGGTCTTGGAAGTCCCGACTCTGTGTGATTCTCGGGACCATTCCAGGACCGTATATACTCCCGGGTCCGTTGAAGAATTTAGTTTCAATTGTGATAGATTTCCATAATGGGTCGGTGATTGATAAAAGTTGTTGTTAGCCCCAATTCTGAAAATGTAAAAGTATTGAAAATATTATAAGTCCTGTTTTAGAGGACTTACAAAGATAGACTTCAGAGGACATGCCTGACTCTGAAGTTCATTTCAGAGATAGAGATTCAGTAGAACATCATAGATGGTTTCATCAGAGCTTCCTACATCAAAGCTCTGAAGACCTCCTCTCTAATGAATGCGCTGATGATTTCTACAAGTATTGATAGAAGAACAGATGACACGTCACAGAGTGATAAGATTTACTTTTTAGAGTTGGTTACTGTTCAAGCATGTCTTGAGTTTACCTTTTAGGTAAAACACTGTTCAAGCATGCTTCTCATGTCAGGATAGTACACTATTCACTTTATGGTCCTATAAATAGGACCATCACCCCATTGCTTGAAGTGTGTTTTTCTATATATCTTGTAATTGAATTATCTTTAATATACTGAAAAGTATTCCAAGAAGATCTTGTACGATTTATCCACCTTTTTGGTGTTCTTATTAATCTACTTGATTTATCCAGTAAATATTAAGCTTGTTCTTATATTTACCTTATTGGATATCTTCTTATTAACTACGATTTGAATCTTCTTTGATATTAAACTGTATTGATTCCGCTGTCATTATTATTATTGTTTATATCATCGTAAAAGACTAAATTTGGGATCTAACAATTGGTATCAGAGCATTCTTTGTTTTTAAACAAACAAGATCATATCTGCATACTCGGATAGATTTATGTCTTCATGATTCAAGATCTATATAAATCCGTGCATGTTCATATAAACTCTTGTTTAAGAACTTTATATGCTCCAGGTTTGATAGACACTCAAAATACTGCGCATTTTGTTGAAAGCTACTCAAACTTCATCTCTTTCAAAATCTTCATCCTTTCTTTCGAAATGGCAAGTTCAAGTATAAGTGTCATTTATACAGCTGGTTCATTAACAAAACTTCCTACACTTCTAAGGGATGAATATCCACAATGGAAAATAAGGATAGTAAATTGTTTTGGAAGGTATGGACAAGGATCTTTTAAGATCAGTAACTGATGGATTTCACCAACCAATGGTGTTGGTACCAAGAGTTCCTGCAACAGCAGATACTGCTGAAATACCTGCATATTATGAAAAGAAAACATCAAACTTCACTGAAGAAGAAACCAAAATGATGGAAAATGACTCCAAAGCTGTTAGATTATTGATAATGGCCATTCCCAATGATATCTTCCAAGAAGTTGATTCTTGTGTAACTGCTAAAGAGATATGGGATCAACTATTAAACCAACTTGAAGGTGGCCTATAAACTCAGAAAAATAGAAGAACTCAATGCATTAATGAGTACCATGACTTTCATGCACTACCTGAAGAAACCATGCACCAAACTTATTCCAGACTCAACATTCTCATTAATAAATGCAAAAAGTTTGGAGTAATGAGGACAAGAGAAGAATATAATGTTCTTTTCCTTAAAATCTTAAATGAAGATTGGTCACAACTGTCCATGTCTATTCAAGCCAATTAAAATCTTGATTCTTGGTCATTAACTGACATTTATGGCACCCTAGTTACCCAAGAAAAACAAGTTATTAAACAAAAGTCAAAAACCTCTTTAGGTGGACCACTTGCCCTCATTTCAAAACAAAAAGATGGTTCAAAAGAAAATCATGATGAAGAATCAAAGAACTCAAGAGAAAAGTCATTAAGAAAAGTGTCAAAAAGAAAATCCAAAAAAGGCCATGATAGCTGAAGAAAATGATCATTCAGACTCAGACTCAGATGAAGACATTAATGCTTTTGCCAAATCTCTTGCCTTGATTACCCATCAATTCAACATGAAATTTAGTAATAAAGTTTTTGAAGGAAGAAGAGATGATAAAGAAAGGAGAGGAAATCCAGAAAGAAGACTTCAGAAAGCTGAATATCAACAAGAACCCAGATCTACTCTGCATAGTGATGAAAAGGGTAATCATTTCAACAATCATGAAGTTGTTCAACAATCAAGAACTCATCAACCATTTCAACCAAAGTATCCTCAACGTCAGAGGTACTTCCAACCCCGTCCTCAAGATCGGAAGACTGAAACAGTTGTTGCTCTTCCACCAAATCAAAATGATTGGAGATGTTTTAGATGTGGAAAACCAGACCATTTTTCTGCAAACTGCAGAGCTAGACTGATCAAGGATCAAGAAGTACAAATACAATATCAGAGAAAGAGTACTTATTGCAGAAATGGAAGACTGGATGTCAGACTCAACAAGTGATGGAGAATAAGAGCCTACCAACCTCTATGGTATGACTATTGCATATGGTGATCATACTGATAGATCATTAGAGGACTGCTCTAAAAAGGTAATTTCTTCATCCACCTCTGAAAGTGAACTTGAAATGGATGTTCTTAAATTAACAGATGAGTTTCAGAGTTTAAAGCAAAAACTCATTGAAGAAAAAGTAAAGAGAAAACAAATGACAAAGGACCTAAATTTTTATAAAAGAGAAAAATACCTTCTTGAGTCAGAAAAGAAAGAATTTTTTTTTGAAAAATCTGAACTTGAAAAATCTCAGAGACAAAAGGAAAATTCTTTTTCTGAGAAATTCAAAGAACTTGAAAAGGTCTTAAAGGCAAAAGAAGATGAAGTAAGAAAATCTGATTATGAAAGGCTCAATTATGTTGCCTTAACTAATTTCTTTCAAAAAGAAAGAGAAATATTACATCAATCTCTGAAAAGAAAGGAACTTCAGATCAAGAGTTATCAAGATGCTCAAGATGTGCACAATAAAATAAATTCTCATATGGACACTCAAGGGTTGGGATTCATTCACTAGATTGAAGAAAACTTCACTTTCTTCCATTTTCTGTGTTGGAAAGGTCCATAGTCCTGACTTTCCATCTCTGGATAACTCTAACATTTTCAAAAGAACAAGAACTCTAGAGAGATCAAAAGTAAGAACTCTAAATTTCAAAAATATCTCATACTCTGAAGTAAAAACTGTTTCAGAACCTGTCTTGAAGATAGAAAAAGAAACTTCAGACGTTCATTTTCAAAACCTCAGAGTAATGATCCTAAAGAGATTTTTAAATTTGATTCATTCATCACTAAAGAACCAGAGGTTTCTGAAGCATGTACCTCTGAAATAAAACCTTAGAGCTTACTGAATCCAGAAGCACCTCTGTATTCTCCTGGAACAGATGAATGCATCAGAACCTCTTTTGAAGATGACATTAGAAGAATTTATAAAGAAAATGTCACATCTGATTTTATCAAAGAATCATGCAAGAAAAAGATAATCAAAGTCTCCAGACCTAAAAAAATTGTGAAAACTTCAGAGGTAGTCATCTCTGACAAGGTTAAAAGAGACTTTCTTGATTCTGATTCTGAATCTGACACATAGATAGATGAACAAATTTTCTATACACCAGAGAAGGTAACTCATAAAACAAAACATACTGTTGCTTCTGGAATTCGGTTTCTATCTCAAAAGATTAATCCAGAATTCCAATATGTCCTGATTTTGTAGACATGTGCCTACAAGCAAAAACCTCTCTAGAGTTGGAGAAATAGTTAAAGGAAAAGGCTAAGAATAAAACCAACACTTCTCAGTTCTACACCTATAAACCTATCAAATTCACTCCTGAAAAAAAAAGGCAAATGGCAAGAAATTAACCGATTTGATCATGTTTGTGTAGTGAGCAAGAAAGAGAAGAAGATGTTTTGGGCCAATTAAAAGCAAATTGAAAGGAAGGCCAAAATCCAAGCAAAAAAGTCAGAAGTAGTTAGGAATACTTGTAATATTCCTAGTGCTAGTTTTAAGAAGTTTCAAAAGAAACATGTACCAAATGTTTTAAATGAAATGAAAAACTTTGCTCCTTCTTCATCTTGCTCTGTTAATTGCAATTGCTTTCAACTCATGATTAAACTGAAAAATCATTTCAGAGGTTCTCATTTCTTTCTAAATCAACCTCTGACCAAGACTTCAGGGACAAAGCCTCAAAAGCAAGAGAAAAAACATTCTGGCAAAGCATCAAAAGATGGAATGCCAAATGTTAATAAAAACTCTTCAAAGCCTAACAAGAAAGGACCTATAATGAGATGAGTACCTAAAACTCTCTAATCTGTCTTGCAGAAACAATATATGCGCATCTGGTACTTAGATTCTGGATGCTCAAGGCGTATGACTGGAGACAAAAAGTTGTTATCTTCTTTCAAAGCAAAATCTGGAGGAGCAGTAACTTTTAGGGATAATATGCATGGTCAAATTAAAGGTTATAGTGAGTTAACAAGAGGTAATGTATCTGTTTCAAACGTTGCTTATGTTGATGGACTAAAGCACAACTTAATAAGAATAAGTCAACTGTGTGACCATGGTTTTGATGTGAAATTTCAAGAAAAACATTGTTCACTTCTTCACTCAAAATAGGTCAATAAATGCTGAGAGCAGACAGAAAAGGTAACTTATATAAGTGAAGATGTCTGGCTATGGCATAAGAAGTTCTCTCATTTGAACTTTTCATCACTTGATAAGTTAGTCAAACTTAATCTGGTTAAGGGATTACCATCTCTAAAGTTCAACAAAGATCATCTTTGTTCTGCTTGTGATATGGGAAAAATGAAAAGATCTTCCCACAAAACCAAAAGTAATAATAATTGTCCCAGACTTCTGCATATGCTTCATGATGACCTCTGTGGTCCTATTTCTGTGCAGAGTCTGTCAAGTAAAAAGTATATTCTTTCTTAATTGATGAATACTGAAGATATACTTGTCTAGAATTCATCAGAGTCAAGTCTGATGTACCCGAAATATTGATAAAGTTGTTAAGAAGATTGCAGGTTCTGTTCAACAGCAAAATCTAGAAACTAAGAAGTGATAATGGAACAGAGTTTAGAAATGCCAGAATCAACTCCTATCTATCAGAGGAAGGCATAAATCCCAACTCCTCTGCAACAAGAACACCTCAACAAAATGGTGTTGTTGAAAGGAAAAACAGAACTCTAGTTGAAACTGCAAGAACAATGCTTGCAGGATCTGATCTTCCAACCAACTTTTGGGCAGAAGCAGTGGCAACAACATGTTTTACCCAAAATAGAGCCACAATTGTCAAAAGATTCAAGAAGACACCATATGAACTCATTAACAAGAGAAAGCCAAATGTCGAATACTTTTATGTTTTTGGGTGCAGGTGTTACATATTGAATGACAGAGAATCTCTTGGAAAATTTGACAATAAGGCAGATGAAGGCAAATTTATTGGTTATTCTTTAGCTTCAAAAGCCTTCAGAGCGTTCAACCTGAGAACAAGAACCATCCAAGAGAGTATCAATGCTTTTTTTATAATACCAGAAGCTCTGACAAACAAACTGTCAAAGCCACAACTAAAAATGCCTCTGAATCATCAAAATTAAGGGAATGTGAGCTATAAAGAATATTTGAAGATTTTTTTGATGATGATGATAACTTTGAATCATCTTCAAAGATGTCCATAGAACCACTTCAGAGGAACCACAAACCATAGGTACAACACTTTCTGGTCCCTCTGATACTGCACCTTCTACTTCTTTCAATACAGGTCCAAGTAATGAATCAAGACAAGATGAAGAACAGGAATCTTCAGAACCATAAGGTGAACAAGAGACATCTGAAGAAGATTCAGAAACATCAATTGAAGAGACTCCAGAACCTGCTTCATCATCTCTGGAACCCACTTTAGAGCCTCTGAATAGCACAACAGAGATGTCACCACCTGTTATCTCTGAAGCTCAAACTCCACCCCAAATTCATGCTCCCATGACAAGATGGACAAAAGACCACCCCCATGATCAAATCATAGGATGTTCTTCAGAAGGAATCAAGACAAGATCGGTTATTGTCAATTAATACCTTTTTGTAAATATCTTAATCAAATTTGAACCCAAAAAGGTAAATGAAGCTCTTGAATATCCTAATTGGATCAATGCCATGCAGGATGAGAAATAAAGTCTGGACCCTAGTTCCCCTTCCTGAAGAAAAATTTGTTGTTGGAACTAAATGGGTTTTCAGAAAAAAAAAAGGATGAAAACGACATTATAATCAGAAACAAAGCTAGATTGGTTGCTAAGGGATATTGCCAAGAAGAAAGCATTGATTATGATGAAACCTTGGCACCTGTGGCAAGGCTAGAAGCAATCAGAATCTTCTTAGCCTATGTTGCACACAAAGGGTTCAAAGTATATCAAATGGATGTTAAATCTGCATTTCTTAATGGAAAAATTAATAAAGAAGTATATGTCCAGCAACCACCTGGATTTGAAAGTGCATAGTTTCCAAACCATGTTTATCACCTTGATAAAGCTCTGTATGGCCTTAAACAAGCTCCCAGAGCATGGTATGCAACTCTGTCCTCATTTCTGATTGAAAATGGATTTGACAAAGGAACAATTGATACCATACTATTCATCAAGAGACATAAGAATGAAATGCTTCTAGTACAGATATATGTTGATGACATTATTTTTGGCTCTACAAATCAAAAGTATTGTGATAAGTTTTCAGAGTTGATGAAGAGTGAATTTGAGATGAGTCTTAAGGGAGAATTAACATTCTTTCTAGGACTACAAGTAAAACAAACATGAGAGGGCACTTTTATAAATCAATCCAAGTATGTCTCTGATATTTTGAAAAAGTACAAACTCAATGATTCAACTTCCATGAAAACACCTACTACCACAAGAGTCAAACTTGACTCTGATCCTTTAGGAAAATATGTAGATGTTAAAACCTACAGAGGCATGATAGGTTCACTTTTGTACTTAACTGCCAGTAGGCATGACATAATGTTTGCAACATGTCTCTATGCTAGATATCAAGCAAATCCAAAGGAATCTCACTTATATGCAGTAAAAAGAGTGTTTAGATACCTCAGAGGCACACCTTCATTAGCTCTTTGGTATCTAAAAATCTCTGGTTTTGAGCTAACATCATACACTGATGCAGATCATGCAAGATAAAAATTAGACAGAAAGAGCTAGTGAAAAAAGTTAGTTAGTTGGTCATCAAAGAAGCAAAATTGTGTATCAACTTCTACTTTAGAAGCGGAATATCTTGCTGCTGCTAGTTGTTGTTCACAAGTCATTTGGATGAGAACTCAACTCAGAGACTATGGCTTACAATTCAATAGAATTCCCATTCTATGTGACTCCAGAAGTGCCATTGCCATCTTTGTAAATCAAGTGCAGCATTCCAAGACAAAGCATATTGATGTCAGGTATCATTTCCTTAAGGACCATGTTGAAAAAGGCACAATTGAGATGTATTTTGTACCAACAGATCTCCAACTTTTTGATATTTTCACAAAATCCATAGATGAACGAAGGTTCAATTTCTTGATTAGCAAGTTGAGAATGCTAAATATGTCTACATAACTCAAAAGAACTTCAGAGTCTCTGATCCTTACATTAGAGCCTCTAAGACCTGTTTCAGAGACTTTGGACTTCTAAAACAAGTCTGATCAAAATCATCTAATTTTGTACGTCTAAGCATCAATCAAGGGGGATCAAAGAAAAGTATCCATCATTTGTCAAAGGGGGAGCTAGAAAATATTGGAAGTTTTAGAGTCTCTGATCTTCATATAAGAGCCTCTTATCTTATCTCTGATACTCATATCAGAGTATCTGATCATTTCAGATAGAAAGGTATGCTTCTCATTCTCCAAATCTACCTTATCTTTTTCTGAAAATCAAACTTGATTCTTTTCAAAATTCAAATATCCAAGAGATTATCATTTAGTCTCTGATATTGTTTTCAGAACCTCTGATATATTATACTCTGAAGCAATATCCGAACACTTAATCTCAGTATTCTTGGATATTCTTTCAGTCAAGTTTAAATTCTTTGGTAAATAAAATTCTTTTGATAAATTGAGATATATTTAGAAATAAATTAAAAAGGGGGGGGGGAGGGAATCTTCTTAAATCGTGTGTGTGGGGGTTATTTTTTTATAACTATCAAATTTAAAGTAAAACCTAACTGACGGTTATCTGACATCAAGAGTCCTTTCACCCTTCCTCTGCTGCTAGTTGTTGTTCACAAGTCATTTGGATGAGAACTCAACTCAGAGACTATGATTTACAATTCAATTGAATTCCCATTCTATGTGACTCCAGAAGTGCTATTGCCATCTTTGTAAATCCAGTGCAGCATTCCAAGACAAAACATATTGATGTCAGGTATCATTTCCTTAAAGACCATGTTGAAAAAGGCACAATTGAGATGTATTTTGTACCAACAGATCTGCAACTTTTTGATATTTTCACAAAATTCATAGATGAACGTGTTGATCCCAGTTATGATGTTCTTTAACTTGATTTAACCTTTCACTACACATAGGTTAATTAAACAGAGTGCGGAAGCGTTTAAGATGTGTAAGAAAGATAGAATATGCAAGGTAGTAAACACACAAGTAAATCAATAAACAGGAAGTAAAATATTACGAGATAATCACTCAAACAACTGTTTCATTGATTACTGTAGAACACCAAGAACACGCACTGGTATGTGCAAATATTCTCTTGAAAGATACAAACTCTATTTTCTGTTGTGTGTGCTCGTGTACAGTAGACAAAGAACGAGGTGCTCATATATAATACAGGGAGTGTGCACCTCGTAGTACAAGACAATGGCTGACATTCCATATAAGGAATGCCACCTGTAAAGTAAAACATCGTGGGACGCCCATTAATTTGATCTTGAGGATCTTCGTACAGCAGGCCTCATGTGTTCTGCACGTGGTCTTGTCTTGAACTATCTTTGTGAAAAGCTTCAACATTTATCTCCAGAGGTTAGCTTTCACAGAGGCTCTGTGAGTGACCACAGAGGCTCTGTGATCTGAGAATCATCAACAGGTTTGACCTCGGGTACATCTTCTGCGGAGTAACCTCTGAGCTTTGCATCTTCTGTGGTGACTTAGCAGACAACAGAAGTTTCTATACTTAGCCTATTTTTTCAAAACTTCTAATCTTGGTAGATGGAGCTAACAATCTCCCCCTAAGTGATGAAAAATAAAATTTTGAATTTTGAGGTGTTGGATAAGCTAGAAACAAAAAGAGGTGAAAGGAACTCAGCCTCTGAAAATCGATATTCGTTCATAAAAGAAAATGCCAAAAGGCAATTACATTAAGAATCAAAATACATGAATTAACAACAAAAGATTACAGAAGTCATTGGGGAAAATCATTTATCGGGTTGGTGAAGCTTTTTGCTAGAGTTCTCTTCATCGATTGAATGAGTTCCCTGTACTTCAATTGAGCATCAATCTGTCTGATCATTGTCTCTGCAGGTCCCGCTTGTACAGTCTCTGTGCCCTTCTTCCTCAGAATCGTGTTTTTTATCTTCAGCAGAGTGTTGTTCGAGTAGTTATGACTTTGATTTGGCCTGTATATCTTTTTGAGCCCATCATCGTCTTTGAAAATGAATCCGAACTCAAGCTCTGTGATTAAAGAGTTTGATGGAACATTTTCGATTCTGAGGAATTGGTCATTTGGTTTGGTGATCGACAGCTTCTCGACTCCGAGTTGTAGAGCTACCTCGAAATCCATTTTGCTATGATATCTGACATGTTCGCGCATCACCTCCTTGATCCTTCCATTTGCTATCATGTACTCCTTTCGCTTTTCAAGTCTTTGCTCTGTGAAGGCATGTAGTTGAGGAAGGTCGTAGGCGCAGAGGTTATTTAAGTCTGCATCTGTGAACTTGTACTGCTTCCCATCTTTTCTCTCAACTAAGTACTTATCATACATGATTGAATTGTTGGTGAAGGAGTGCAGAGAGATCCTCATTACAGTCTTTATATCTTCTGTAGAGAACACTTCATTCCTTTCTTGTGCAGTTTGCTCAAAACATCTTCTGATGTCCTCTTTGATTAGGGGATGCAAGTTCGGTGCTAAGAAGACAGCCTCGGGCCCTGCTGTGTAAAGATAGGTGTGAATGTTCTCTTGGAACTTGAACTCTTTTGGTGGAGGCCTTGGGATTGGAATTCTCATGGCGTCCATCGATTGAACGATCTCTTTCACCCTGTCCTCTTGTTGTTTCTGTTCTGAAGGCTTCTTTCTGTCGGGTTCAGAGGCTTTCTGTTCTTTGTTCAGTAAAGGGTTCTCTGATATATCTTTTGTGTTTACGGGATCAAGGATCTGAAACTATACAACAGGTGTTGGTGCAGTGGGCATAAGTTCAGGGCTTGAGGGTTCTACGAACTTTGTGAGCCCTTCTGCAATATGTTCAGAGCCAACACTCACCTTTCCTTTCTGTGACACTGCAGAGGTTTTGTCTTGGACAAATGGAGGAATCAGTTTTGGGTCCTCAGAGGCACATGACTTGAGGTTTAGCGTTTTGTGTACCTCTGAGGATGTCTTCTGCAGAGGTAGGGCTTGAAGAGGAGTGGCGGCGATTACAACTGCAGAACTTTTTGTTGCTGAAGCCTTCTCCCCCTCATGATGGTCAGGGCCAGAGGCATCTGGATCCTGATCATCATGGTGAGCCCTCTTCTGCGATGCCTCCCCTTGGCAAGTCGCAGGTGCCTTCCTCTTCCTTCTCTTGCAGAGGTGCTCGTCGACATGCTTCATAATCTTCCTGAGAACATCCTCTGTAGCCAACGATAGTTTGTTGACTTCCAGATCAGACTTGAACCTGATCGTGGCTACAGTTTTCTTCAGATCCTATGTGAGTTTCTTGCCCTCTTGAGAGATGTTAGATCCAATGAGGTTGAGATTGCTTAGAACCATTCTCCCCATTGTTTCTAATTCAGTCTTTGTTGCAAAGGCAGAGAGGTCAGGTGCAGAGGTTGATGGTGGGGGTGCAGAGGTGGACGCCTGAGGTTGGAAAGGGACTATAACACTGCGAGTTATATCCTTGATTTCTTCTCGAAGTTTGGTCAGGTCATCCACATGTGACTCAACTATTTGAGCAGAAAATTTTGGAATTTCTTCTGTGCAGAGATCCACCAGAGTCTGAATTTGATTGGAATGGGCGATGATTGTTTGACCAAATGCCTTTAGATCATCTCGAGTCGCATAGTTCGTTGTTAGCTTAGTGATCACTACTGATTGTTGAATGGACGATTGGCGAAGGTCGTTCAGAGCTTCTGTATTTGCTTTGAGAGCCTCGGCAAGGATTTGAGAATGGGCTTGTGATTCCCTTGTGACAGAGCTTTTCAACTCGTCAAATTTTTGGGATACCATGTCAACAAAGGCTTTAAACTCGCCCTTCGTGACAAAGGTGTCCGAGGTAACCTCTGGAACAACACATGTTCCAAATTTGTCCAACGAGTCTTTGCACCTTCAGAGCCTGTGAATATGTTAAGCTCTAGAGCATTTCCTTCCAATCCTCGATGTTCCACAGAGGACGCATCTATGGAAGTTCTGTCAAGAAGTTTCTTGGAGGAGGGTTCAGAGACTCCTTCAAGATCCTTTTTGAAAGAATCCTGTGATTGTTCTAGAATCACAGAATCAACGTGTTCTCGCACCACCAACTCTGAGGTGGTTTGGGGGTCACTCTTGTGTGTGGCAAAGGCAATGAATGCTTCTGCGTGTGGTTGAGTTGTGTCCTGGGGCGAATGGACACGAAAAACAACACTCTCACCCTTTTGAGAAGGTGAGGTGGCTTTGGTTTCCCCGCATGATGGTACAGAGGATGAAGGAATATCCTCTGTCTAGATGGCAAGGGTAGGGATCGGACTGTGCGGTCCTTTTTCAATACCCCTCTGTACTAGAACTGCAGGGGTAGTAGCATGGGTTGATCGGGGAATTGGTTCATTTTGTGTGCCTATGGAATCTTTTCCTCCTATCTCCTTTTCCGAGATTTTTACCCCCTCATCATCAGAGCTTGAAAGCCCCGTAACGTCTTGCACTTTAATGGATGCAGTTTCACCTAAGTTCACAAAGTGTTGCTTCTGTATCTCCTTAGCTATGTCCATTGCTACGTGGAGAAGACTAGGTGGGTTTTCTTCGAAGCTTGTCAGGATCTGAATTCTTAACAAGAATAAACACTCAGAAACAATATTAAAGGAGTTTGCGAAATAACACTTTAATATTCAAAGATCAATGAAACAGTGAATCAGAAATCACAAATTGTAAACTTTATTGAATGATTTAAAGCTACAAGATTTCACACACAACCTCAATATTGATGAACAGGCTCACCAATACGAATTCTACTTCTCTAGAACTAGGGTTCTAAACCTTGAGGTTGATTCTCTCTATGAAAACAAAAACTCAGAATGTTGTTATCCTTGATGTTACAAAACTATTCTATACATATACTGAAGATAAAAGATAATAAAAAAATAAAAGATCTTCAACATAATCTTCCATAGTTATCTCCAAGACTTTCCATGATTATCTTCAGTCAATACATCTGTCATCCTTGCCATACGAAGCCTTCATCTCATAAGCAGCACTAACTTCATGAGCAGTATTAATATCATTCAGCAAAATTAACTTTGATCTGGCAGTACTAACTCCAGCAGTACTAACTACTAGCAGTAGTAATCATATTGTACTGGCAGTAGTAACCAGTTGTGCTAGCAGCAGTAACCATACTTAAGCAATTCTTTCAGTTCCCAACAATCTCCCCCTAACTTGACTTTTAGGAAGAGAAGTCAAGTTCTTCAGATGCTCCCAAAACTCCATTATTCATATCCCTGTATCAGCATTCAACCCCAAACTTTGATTAATTGTTCTTTGGATCAAATACCTTGCCATCTCTGAATCTGGTGCACAACCAAGCTTTTTCTTTAACATAGCATGCAGCTTTAATCTGCTGTGGTTGTAAACTCTATCCACTAGGAAGTATTCTATGTGATTTGTATCCATAGTCAGTGCATATACTCCACTAGTTTCATATAGAGTCCAGTTGTTAACTTTTTGAAACACATTTCTGATAATATCCTTCACTTCTTCTGGCTTGAACAACATACATAGATACTCCATCACAAGTTTTGTGATTGGTATTCCTGGAGCTTTTAGTTGATCAGCATACAATTTCATTCCTACTTCAAACATCTCCTCTAGATCAGATCTGGAACATGTTCTGACAATCTTGGCCCAAGTCTAATATACTTCATACTTCTCATCTTTCCTCTTGAGCCTGATATACTCTGTTCCATCAACTTTCAGTGTATCCCAATGAATGATCTCTGGAGGCTTAACACCAACAGGTTCAGCTGATATAGGCTCAGGCACTTTGTCCATCACTACCATGTACAGATTCACATCAGCAGTACTTGATGTTCTTCCTGTTCAACAGACTTAGGTGCCCCTTCTTCTTCAGCTCCCCTCTGTTCTTTCTCAGCTTCTTCTACTCTAGGTTTCTTCGCTGGTGTTCTTCTTGCAATCATTTTAGTTCTTTTCAACTTCCTCAAACTGTCACCTAGAGTAGCTTCCTTCCTTGATGATTCTTGCTCATCAGGGAAAGGTTTTTGAATTTGAAGATCATGTCTTTCTTTCATCTTCTTTTCTGCTTCAACTCTTGCTCTGTCATTTCCTTGTAACTTGGTCATCTCAGCTTCATACCAACCTTTGATTTGTTCAAAAGACATCTTTGTGAACATTTCCTTTTTAACTCCCACAGCACCTTTGAGAAAAGTAATCATCTTCTTTCTCTCTTGAGTGCCAAGGAAGGTCTGTGAAGGTTGTCTCTTCTTTGCCCCCATTCTGATCATTCCATGCTTCTTTAGAGTTGTAGCTTTCTTCTTTGCTATTTCTGTTGCAATACTCTTTTGATAAGCTTCATTAAGTTCTGCATCCAGAGCTTTTGCCATCTCCCTGTCTTTTTCCACTTGAACCTTTTCTTCTTGCTCAAGTTCAGCCTGAATCTTCTTGGCCAATGCTTCATCTGACTCAACTAACTTTTGCTTTTTAATTGGTTGATCAGATTCCACCATCTTAGCTTTGCCTTTGTCCTTGCTGTTTACTTTATCAGCACTAACTTTCTTCATAACTTCAACATTGTCTTTGATGACAACTCCTTTGGTCTTTGAAGTGACCTTAGGAGTATCATGTTTAGCTTTGATTAATGCTTCAGCTGTCTCAAGTTCTTGCACATTGCTGCTAAGAAGGTCTGTTAATACCTCTTGAACCATTTCTGCTGCTTCATTCAATTCAGCAGTATTAACAGTTTCTGCTGCTTTGCTTGTTTCAGCAGCATTAACTGTTATTGTTGCTTGTACAAATTCAGTTGCTTGTACAAATTCTGATTCTGTTTCTACTGCTTGCTCCCCCTCAAAATCAAATTTCTCCCCCTTATCTTTAGCATCTTTCATGTTTACATCAGCTTCTGACTCCCCCTTTTTGGGAGAATCATCCACTGGTTTCCTTCTCCTGAGCACAAATTGTTTCCTTTTCATTTTCTGTACCAATCTCTTCACAATTTTCTTTAGTTTGGTAATCTGTACTTGTTGAGACAGAATTACCAGTTTCATCTCTTCTATGTCTTTGTCTTGCTTGATTACATCCAGATTGATGTTGCCCATAGTTTCCATCAATTCATTATAGTCATAACTGTCCTCACCTCCTTTGGGTGTTTTTACCACCTTTGGAGGATCATTAGATCTTTTTGTAGTAGAGGTCTTCTGCCTAGCAGAAGCACCTGCTACCCCCTTGGTTTCTTGGCACCTGGGACCTTTGGATGATTGCTCACCCAAAGTTGCCATGGGGAAGGTCTTATTGATGTTACCACTGGCCTCCTCTGTGCTAGCAGGAGTAGTGGCAGCCTTTGCACCCATATGCTCATTCATCTCCTCAGTGAGCACCTCCTTGAGGTTGGGAGACACCCCTGTGGTTTCCCTATAGATATTTGTTATTCCCTAGATATCAAGTTCTAATTCAATAACAAATACTCAAGATGATAATTCCAAACTCATATGAATTAATCTCAATCACAAAATTACAAATCTATAACTTTCTCTCTCTACTTTCTTTCACTAGAATGATATACCAATATGCTCTTCTCTAATAAGCGTTTGTACTTCTGATTACAAAGACAAGAGCAAAGGTATTTATACCCTTGACAATTACAAAGAAACAAATTACAAATACATTGACTTTGACTTTATTAACAAAAGACTTTAACTTTCAGTAAGAGTTGACTTTCTCAGCTTTGATTTCTTGATCTTTTGTCTTCAATCTTTATGATCTTGAATCCAACATATTTATGCTCTAACAATCTCCCCCTTTGGATCAAGATCATTACTAAAAGATTTAGCAATGCGATCTTCTCTTTGTTTAAGCTCGATTGAATAAACTCCCCCTTTGATCAACCTTTATCTTCGCTTGTAATCTCCCCTTTTGTACAAACATGATATACAAACTCCTCTTTAACACGATGAAATTCTTCTTTAGCTTTGTATTCAAAAACTTTCAACAATCTTCCCAACGTCTGATCTTCAAAAATAATAACAATCTCCCCCAAGGTTGTACACAAACCTTTTTCAGACATGAAAAGAAAATATCTTCAGATTTAGCACACTTTGCTTCACCAAATAATCTTCAGCAATTCTGTTGCTTTCATCTTTCAATAATCTTGAGAATTTTCTCCCAGCTTTAACTCAAACTCTTCATTCGGACAATTCTTTTTCATTCAAACTCTTTCAAACATTTCTTGAACTCTTCTCCCCCTTTTTGATGATTAGAGCATCGATATCATCAAAACTTTCACCAAGAAATGTCATTTGACCGTACTGATCTTTCCAACTGAGCCTCTGATTCTGTGATCCATAACCAAGTATTCATCTAGATCTTTGCAAATCCAGACAAAATAAGAATATGTAACTCCTGAATCAACAGATGAATCAGTTAAAATGCCTGTCAGTAACACAAAGTCACTGTGTGTAACGAATACACAATATAAAGGAGCTTTTTGATGTTCACTCCCCCAGGGCTTCCATCCAATCATCGAAATACCACAAAGGCAATTTCTATGAATGTTATGACAAAGAAACAAATTCTTTGTGTGCTCGTGCATGTGTTGAAAGAATTAAGCACAAATAATTGTTTTTCAATAAGGCTCAAAGTTGTGTAAACCACTGAGACAACAGTAGATAAACACAGACTCAATGTGCATGATTGAAGTGCGAAGGTGGGGCAGACTTCCTTCTTTTTCAATATCCAGATTTTCCAAATGAAAATCAGATAGATTATGTGATGTGTCCCCTTTAAAATATGAAACATTTTCTTTTTAAGAAGAAAATGAGTGGTTGGTGGGATTTAAACAAGAGTTGGCATGGGCTATTTGCCTATTTCAATAACATTCACCAAAGAATTGTGAAATGCTAGTAATGTGGCTGCCCGACTCAGAAAGTATTGGTTCAGAGTTTGATATTCTTTTACTCTGATCTCACACCCTCTTTCTTTTAATCATTAAGCGCACTACTAACCAAACTCTCTTTTCCATTTTACCTCATCACACAACCCACATTCATTTCTTTTTGACTCCTCACACTCAATCTCTATGGATTAACTTCTTGGGTAGAAATCACTGGTTAACGTGATTCCATATAAGTTCAGATAATTCCTAGCACAAAGAACCCATAGTTCCTATAAAGCATGTGTTGCTCAAATGGTTTAACTATATCAGTTAAATTTCAAATACAAATGTCAGATAAATGGATGCTCAGATGATATAATCATGAAGATTTGAGCATTTTTAAACATTGAAGTATTTTCAAACAAGTATATTGAATGAATGAAAATGAATGCAAAAGACTTGTTTGAAAATATGACATTGTATTAAAATGATCAGAAATGAATGATATATCAATTAAAGCTTATGGTCAAGAATAACAGATATTTGTCTATACGAAACAAAATATAGACATTCTTGAAATGACGTTTCGAAATGAAATATCGCTCAAAATTCTTGAAAATACAAGTGGAGTGTCTTACCATCGAATAAAAATTGTTTCAATTTAGAGACATGGTAAGAACAATTTGAACAAAAATTCAAACCGGTGTGTGTGAATACTTGAAAGTATATAGAAAAGACAATACGCAAGTATTTATCTTTGGATACACACAGTTTGGTTATCGATTAAGCACAAAAATAAAATGAAAACATTTAAAATCACACTTCCAAATTATAAAATCTGTTTAAGAATCGGGAAGTGGTTTGAACATTTAAGAAAATGTTTTCTATATCTGAAAGTTGTCCTTCTTTCATATATATTTGAGATTAAGATAAGAAATTTACCTTTTCGCTCAATCTTAATTCTCATAAAATCAAGTTGTAGTCATCAAGATATGATCATTTCAGCTTCTCTCATCCTGCATAAGTCTCAAAGTCTAGTCAAAATCAAATTTATTCACAAAAATTAAAAGACATAAAGCAGTAAAACGATTAAAGTACGAGTTCTGATCTGAAATAATCAGAAATCATAATCTTTTACTCCCCCTGAAATATGCATCTAAAATATGTTAGTTATAAAGCACATGATAGAGATCTACAACTCCTTTTGGAATGTAGTTCGTCATATCTATCTGATGCAAAAATTTCAGAAAAAATATGTACTCCCCCTTAAAGGTTGATATCCTCATTGAATTCTCGGAGTACAATCCTCATATCAGCTCGGGAGTATCTTTCTTTAAGCATTAAAGTACGGGTCGTGAACTGTACTATTCAGAAGCCACACTTCGTTAAAGTACGGGTTCTAAGCTGATATACTTGGAAGCCTTTGTTCTTGACATTGAGGTGCGGGTCTTGAACTGTGTTATTCAAGAGCCATTGTTCTCTTACTCCCCCTTGACTTGTGGTGCCTGCAACATAGAATCAATCTACGGTTTTGGTACCCACTGGTATTTGGGTCCATGTGTGTTAGTTGCAGTTCGTATGGGAATAATTGAATAAGAACCATACCAGTAATGATCACTAGCTTTATGAACAAAATCATATGTATTACAGTAAGAACAATACCATTTCTTAGATAACCTGAACATTTGATCTCTCGAATAAGCAAGATCAGGTTTACCTTTCAGAACTTTGTTCTTCTTGGCTGTTGATGCATGTACAAATGATTTGTTTTCTTTCTTCTTTCCTTTCTTTTCTTCCTTCTTCTCATCATTCTTCTCATCCACTGGTTTGACTTTCCATATCAGCTTCTCTTCATTATATCTTCTTCGTCTTCTTTGTGTACCCGAACCATCTACATTTTGATCATAGAAAATATTAGAAGTACGAATCTGATTGAATGAATTGACTAACCTTCTTGAAGAAACAGGTTTCATGTGTGAGCTTGAGGCTATCTTTTTAAAGTCGGCTGAATTATTTTTAAGTGTGTGGATTTTTGACTCTGGAGTCGTTTGCTCAGTCACCACCACCTTTGAAACAATCTTTTCAAGCTCTTTAATCTTTGAAGATAGACTGTTATTTTCTTTGATATGCAGGTCAATCTCTTTCTTGAACTCAGACTTCGCTTTCTGATCTTTCAATGCAGTTGTAGATAACTCAGATAGCTTTGCAGTAAGCTTTCTAATCTCAGCTTCAAACAAACTACTTTCTTCCTCAAAGCCTATTTTAGCATTTGTCCTCTGACCAGATATCTCTTTGAATATCCCAACATTCTTCTGCTCTATTAACTTCTTTTCTTTGACAAAATTCTCCCTTTCCAGTATGATTACTTTCTCAAAATCAGAGATTTGTTGAGAAAGCTTAATGCATTTCAGCTCAACCGTCTTCTTCTCGTCAGCACTTTTTCTGGAAAAGTCTAAGAATTTCTTTGCAAACGATTTCTTTTTAGTCTCAAAATCAGATCTTTCTTTAATCATCTTTTTCTCCAGATCAGATATTTTCTTTTGAAACTCAGCATTAACATCCTCTAGATTCTTAATCTTCATCTCATAACTACCAACAGAATCTGCTTGCTGAATCTAGATTATTTGAGATTCCAAATCAGAGATCTTTTGCAATAATTCAGAATTGTCAGTCTTTAATTTCTCAGCTTCCAACCATTTATCATCTTTCAAGACTTGAATAACTTCCTTTTCAATTTGTTGAAAATGTTCCTTGTATTTGGCAAAAAATTCTGAATATTGACCTGAACCTGTTGTCTTCTTCAGGTAATCTATATGTGGATGCATCCACTTATTAAGCTTATTATAACTGTCAACTTGATCATCATGTTTCTTCTTATAATATTCCAAATGACTTTTACATACAGCAACGTCCATATGTAAATCTTTCAACTTTTTACATCTTTGTGCAAATTGGTCTTCAATATGAAGAAGCTCTGCTTTAACTTTAGAAATCTCTTCTTTTGATGACATTTTTCTTTGAGAAGACATCCTGTTTCAATTAAAAAGAACTTGAAATGATCGTTAGTCCAAATATGAAATCACAAGAAAAATCTTAAAAAGAAATTCAGAGATTTTGATCACAGAAAGAACTTTTGTCCCCCTCCGCAGACTTAGCACGGGGGTCCCGCTATATTCTAAGTATAGAAACTCGCAAGTCACTATTCAAGCTTAAAACTCGCAGACTGAGAAACACGCAGATAGAGATTTGCGCGTTTGATAAACTCTCAAGCAAACTCGCAGACAAACTCGCAGGCAAACTCGCAGATCAAACCCGCAGATGATGAAACTCGCAAGTGCCTAAACTCGCTAAAGACTGTTCACGCTGAAACTCGCTAACAGAGATGTGCGTGTTTCCCAAACTCGCACGTCGAAGCTTGCGCGTTTAAACAAAACTCGCTAGCTTCAATTGCGCGTTTCTACTATTCCTCTTCAAACTCGCACGTCGAAGAACTCGCAAACAACTGTTCCTTTCAAACTCGCTAGCTTCGATTAGCGAGTTTCTAGAACTCGCAGATAGCCTTGCGCGTTTGAGACCAAAAATAACCCTTCGACTTGCGCGTTCTAGCTGATGAACCTTGCGCGTTTGACGAAGAACTTGCGCGTTTGGACGAAGAACTTGCGCGTTTGGGAGATCTAGCGCGTTCTTCCGAAAAACGACCCAAATACTGAGTTTTCCATCTGAATTCGATCTAAACTTGTCCAACTGGTCTGAAACTTTGAACGAACCTTTGTAATCAACCCAAGAACATATTCTAATACACAATTTTTACAAACAAACACTTACAATCCAACAAAATCGATGAAACAGTAAAAACCAACTCGTGTACAAAACTTAACAAAAATCACAAAATGTGTGATTTACAGTGCAAAACAGAAATTGAATTACAAAGACTCGATCTATTACACTTTGCGATCAAAACCTAACCAAAATCTGCTCCAAAAACACTCTGAAACTAAGAATTCGATTTTCTCTTTCAAGAACAGTAACGAACCAAAGAAATCTTGAATTCTTGATTTGATTTCACCTTTTGGATCTGCTCTGATACCAATTGTTATTCCCTAGATATCAAGTTCTAATTCAATAACAAATACTCAAGATGATAATTCCAAACTCATATGAATTAATCTCAATCTCAATCACAAAATTACAAATTTATAACTTTCTCTCTCTACTTTCTTTCACTAGAATGATATACCAATATGCTCTTCTCTAATAAGCTTGTGTACTTCTGATTACAAAGACAAGAGTAAAGGTATTTATACCCTTGACAATTACAAAGAAACAAATTACAAATACATTGACTTTGACTTTATTAACAAAAGACTTTGACTTTCAGTAAGAGTTGACTTTCTCAGCTTTGACTTCTTGATCTTTTGTCTTCAATCTTTATGATCTTGAATCCAACATATTTATGCTCTAACAATATTCTCTAATGGAGAATTCTCCATTAGAGGGCTTAAAGGCTCTGTGAGTGAAGGTACAAGAAGGGAAGGAGCCTTCTTTACCTTTTTCCTGATGTAGGTATTGGTGATTGAAGATGTTGGTTTTTGAATAAGGGACTGTGGGATTGATATGGTGATTGAAGGTTGGGATTGGCTTTCAGTGAGATGGTCTAATAAGGGCCTTGACCCTGAAGCCATACCTTCTGGATTGTGGGACACCACCATCATTGTAGAGAACAATGGGGTATCAACTCCTTCCGAGTCCAATTGAGATCTCTTCATATTTGAAAAGACATTGCCTTTGGGGATTTTAGGTACATATACCTCATCAAATTGAGGCATATCCGTCAATTCATTGGTTATAACTGCCTGGACAAATATTGGGTACATATAGAAACTCTTTTTATTTCCCAAGTTTGACACAAGGTCATTGAAAATCATTTTTGAAAAATTGTACTTTCTGACAGTGGCCAAGCAAACCAAAGCATAAGCAATGGTACTACTGAACTCACTCCAGCCAGTAGTCTTTTTGGAAATACAATGCATAAGGGTATGAACCAGAAAACGCCATTGGGTATAAAATTTAGCTTTTGAGAATTTGAAAACACCCAATTGGCCTCCATACCCCATTCTTGAAAGATTGGAGAACAAGTCCTCATTAGGAATAGAGGTAATACCTGCAGCATCGTCTAGTCGTAGATAGATGCGAATCACCTCTTCAGAAACTTACAAGGGTTTGTCACACACCCTTGTCTGGATTAACTGCACACCATTTTCTGTAACAGCAGTGGCATTCGCCCAAAATTATCTCTGGTGCTCTATGTAGATTGTTGGAGACACTGTAAGAGCATAAGCGATATGGCTGGACTTGAGAAAATCTACTATCTGGTGAAATCCATCAGCCTGCTTTGGCTTTTGAAGCATTGCGATTTCGTTGTGCTCATCAATGAACGCCATGGATGCCATTGAGCTTGAGTGTTCTTGCCTGAAACTTACTAGGTGCTTGAGAGAAAAAGGGTTAGAGAGAAGATGAATAGGATTCAAAGAGTCGTTATGAGCTTTAGGCGGGCAAAAGGGTATTTATAGTATTCGGGACAGAAGCAGTATTAACTGAGAGCAGTATTAACTAACTAGCAGCATTAACTGAGAGCAGTATTAACTACTAGCAGTATTAACTAACTAGCAGTATTAACTGAGAGCAGTATTAACCACTAGCAGTATTAACTTTGCACTGGCAGTATTAAAACTGCACTGGCAGTATTAACTGCACTTACACTGTTGAAGCTTGTGATAATCTGAGCAAGGTAATAACTTCCTGAGAAAGATGATTAGTAACACCAAAGAATAACAAATAACAGGTATGTAAACACTTTTTAAATCATGAGCTTATTCAGAGTTGATCATGCCCACACTTGTGACCAAGAAAGTGAATCTACCAATATCAAAAGCTTTAGTGAATAGATCAGCAAACTGGTTGTCAGAATGAACTTTAGCAACTTGAATAAGCTTCTTTTCATTACAGTCTCTAATAAAGTGATACCTGATCTCGATGTGCTTTGTTTTGGAGTGCTTGACTGGATTGTTAGCAATGCTTATAACACTGCTATTGTAAATGAAGATTGGAGTATGAAGGAAGGTTACCCCATAGTCCAGCATCTGATTCTGAATCCATAGAACCTGAGAGCAGCAACTTGTAGCAGCAATGTACTCAGCTTCTGTTGTAGATAAGGACACTGTGGTTTGCTTCTTACACTGCCAAGATACTAGTCTTGCACCCAAAAGCAGAAATCCACCTGAAGTAGACTTTCTATCCATATTAGCACCACCCAAGTCACTGTCTGAATATGCAATCAAGTCAAAGTTGGATTCATAAGGATACCAAAGACCTAATCTAGGTTGCCCTCTTAAGTATCTGAAAATCCTCTAAACAGCTTGAAGATGTGATTGCTTTGGCTTGACTTGGAATCTGGCACACAGACACACTGGAAACATGATGTCTGGTCTTGAGGCTGTGAGATACATGAGAGATCCAATCATTGATCTATATAGATGAACATCAACATCCTCCCCCTCAAGATCAGCAGTGATCTGTTTATGAGTCTCCATAGGTGTGCTTGCTGGCTTTGAGTCTGTTAAACCATACTTATCCAGGATGTCTTTCACATACTTTGATTGAATTATAAAGATCCCATCTTTCTGCTGTTTCACTTGAAGCCCAAGGAAGAAGGTAAGTTCACCCATTGAACTCATTTTAAAGCTCTTGTGCATCAACTTTTCAAAGTCTCTACACATATGATCTTGTGTGCATCCAAAGATGATGTCATTCACATAGATCTGAACAAGTAGGATGTCCTTCTTACTCTTTTTAATGAAGAGGGTCTTGTCAATTATTCCCCTTTCAAACCCATTTTCTAAGAGATAGGTAGACAGAGTATCATACCATGCTCTTGGGGCTTGATGTAGACCATAAAGTGCTTTCTTCAGTTTGTATACTCTGTCAGGATATAATGGATTTTCAAATCCAGGGGGCTGACAGACATATACTTCTTCATCAATTGTACCATATAGAAAGGCACTCTTCACATCCATTTGATATACCTTGAACTTCATGTATGAGGCATAGGCTAGAAATAGCCTAATTGCCTCTACCCTTGCAACTGGGGCAAACACTTCTTCATAATCTATGCCTTCTTCCTGAGTGTACCCTTGTGCCACAAGCCTTGCTTTGTTCCTGATCACAATTCCTCTCTCATCCTTTTTATTCCTGAAAATCCATTTGGTGCCAATAGCTCTATGACCTTTTGGAAGGTCTACCAAGTCCTAAACTTCTTGCAATTTGAACTGCATTAACTCTTCTTGCATAGCTTCTATCCAACTGGAGTCTTTCATTGCATCAAAAACCTTCTTAGGCTCAATCTGAGATAGAAAGTAAGAGAGTATTGTGTGTTGCTGATCCTGCAGCTCTTGAAGTCTGCTTTGATTCCTTGTTATCATAGGAGAATATATGTCTCCTATGACCAGCTCTGGAGGATGGTTCTTTTGAGTTCTAGTTTGATGACTAGGTTCTTCATTGATTCCCACTTCTAAATTGGACTCATTTAAGTCAGCTGAGGTGATCTCATCAACTGCTTCTGGCTCTTCATGCACTTGATTCTCCTCATCTCTTCTTTCTTCTTCACTCTGAATTGGTTCAGTCATAGTCTCTTTTTCACAGAAATCAACAGGTTCCATTGTAGGTATGGGAAAGATCACAGACTGAGGAATAATGCCTTGTACTTGTACTTGTTCATCCCCTGATCCTCCACTTCTTGAACCTGCATGATCATCACTACTGACACCCAAAGAGTTAGTTAGTGAATCAATGTCAAACAACCACTGAGGACCTGAACCAATAGGATTTGGTGTGTTCTCATTGCATTTGACATTGTCACTTTCCTCAATTATTCTAGAAGAAGAATTAAATATTCTGTAAGCCTTACTCTGAGATGAGTAACCAACAAAAAAACCATCATCTTCCTTGCTATCAAACTTTCCTAAGAGAGTTTTGGTATTGAGAATGGTACAAGGACACCCAAAATGGTTTTCTTTTATTTAAAAGCTCATATGGTGTCTTGTTTTTAGGCTTGACTACTAGAACTCTGTTCTGGACATAACAAGCAGTATTAACTGCTTAAGGCCAGAAAGTAATTTGAAGTTTTGAATCAGCTAACAGAGATCTAGCAGCCTTAATCAGTATCCTATTCCTTCTCTCAGCAACACCATTTTGTTGTGGAGTCCTAGGAGCACTGTATTGCCTCTCAATTCCTTCTCATGAATTTTAAATTCAGTACCATTGTCTGACCTAATGACTTTTACTTTTTGATTTGTTTGGTTTTCAATTCTTAGAATAAAGTATTTGATCAGTCCACTTGTCTCATCCTTAGTCCTTAGAAAATATACCCAGGTAAATCTAGAGTAATCATCAACAATAACTAAGCAGTATGATTTATTACCTATACTCGTAACATTTGTAGGCCCAAACAGATCCATATGCAACAACTGAAGAGAATTAGAGATAGTGTTCAACTCTTTGGACTTATGAGAAGTTTTGTGTTGTTTGCCTTTGAGACAGGCAACACAATGATCATCACATGAAAAGACTTTTGAAGGTAAACCTCTTACAAGGTTGTTTTTAACAAGTTTATTCATAGTTTTAAAGTTCATGTGACACATCCTTCTGTGCCAAAGTGATGATTCATCCAAAGATGCTTTTGAAACAAGACAGTTTAGAGATGAATCAGTTGAAACATTTTCCATATCTAAGTAATAGACATTATCCTTTCTGGGAGTTCTTAGTAGTATCATCTTTTCATCAACTACCTTGAATCCAGGAGCAAGGATAATGCATTCAGAATCAGTAAATAATATACTATGCTTTTTGTCACTAACCTGTGATACACTTAACAGGTTGTACCTTAATTGCTCAACATAGAATACATCTTCAAAGGTCATTTTACCTTTGGTTACAACACCTTTACCACTGATCTTACCTCCATCTGTAGTATTTCCAAAGGCAACATGTCCACTATCAATTTTCTTGAAATTCTTGAGGCAAGACATGTTCCCTGTCATGTGCCTAGAGCAACCACTATCAACATGCCAGATGATCTTCCCTTTGAGCTGCTGGTTGCCCTGCACATAAGATAAAAACAATTAGTATTGATTGGGAACCCAAGCCAAAGTGGTCTTGGGTCTCCCTTTCTCATCAAAGTATTTACATTCCTTTTTGATGAGATTTTTAAACTCAGAGCACTCTTTACTAGAGTACTTTGTCAAGATGATTGGCTTAGCAGCACAAACATTAGAAGCAGTACTAACCTTATAAGTACTAACAGAGTTAGCAACACTAACAGGTTTAGCAGTACTAACCTTAGAAGTACTAACAGAGTTAGCAGCACTAACAGGTTTAGCAGTACTAACCTTGTTAGAAGTACTAACAGAGTTAGCAGTATTAACATTAGAAGAAGTACTAACAATGTTAGTTTTAGCAGTACTAATACTCTTAGCAGCACTAACATTGGTAGCAGTAGTATTGCTTCTAGCAGCACTAGTATTGCTTCTAGCAGCACTATCATTGTCAGCAGTACTATTTGTGGTAGCAGTACTAACAGTTTTAGTGCTTTTAGGAATCCACATCTTGACACTCTCCTCAACAGTCTTTTTCTTCATGTGGCTTTTAGATTTAACAGATTTCTTAGCCACATGGTTCCTTTCATTCTTCCTATAACCAAAGGGTTTTTGCACAGATCTTTGAAAATTCATCCTTTGGTTCATAGGATTGAAATAACAGTATTTAGCAATATGATTGAGCTTTCCACAAATAAAACAAGGTTTTGGTCTATTGATTTTACTCAGATCAATCCCTTGTTTTTGTGCCCACTGATTATTCCAGTTTCTTTGATTACCCCTCCTTTTATCATGATTTAGGGGCTCAGATTTAGTACAAGCACACTGTTTGCAAGGAACAGGATTCACAACTGTGGTCTGCTTGTAATGGACCTTACTAGACTTTCCCTCAGTCTTCTCTATATCCTTAGATTTTACCCAAATCTTTCCACAACCCTCATTGGTAATAATGTGATTCTCTAGAGGAATCTCATCACTCACAGTGTTCTCCTTACCCTTACCAGCTTCTTTCTCAGTTTTGTCCTCAACAACTACTTCATCTAAGGGATCTATCTCAGTGGCTCCCTCAGGCAAGTCCTTCCTATCTTTGGTTTCTAGCAAGTCTGATGTAGGAGGGATGTAGTTGTTGTTGTATGGTGGTGGTGTGGTATTGTACCCAATTCCTCTTCTCAGATTGTCATGAATCTGAGTTTGTAGTAAAGAGTCCATTGCTTTAGAAGCATTGGAAAACTTTTCTACATCTAGCCTAACTTTGGCTAGCTCCCCTCTCAACTTTTCACTCTCCTCTTTAGACTTTGTCAGTTGCAGTTCTAGATCCTTTTACTCCCACTTCCAGTAGTTTGTGTCATATGAGTGTTGAAGTTCATTGGCTTGGAACCCTTTAATTTGTTCCTCAAACCTGTCAACAATTCTCACATAGTTTTTTATATCTTTTGCTAACCTCTTAAGGTCATCACTCATATTCTGGTTGTGATCCCTGTACCTTTTAACAGTGTCTATGCAAGTTTTAGAACAGAGATTAGAACTTATCTCAGTTGGGAGATCAGATACCTCTGCCATGATAGCTTGATTTTGAATAGCCTCTTCTGCTTGATCACTCCAGTCAAACCCCATTCCTTGTTGAGAAACAAGGGATTGAGCAGAGTTTCTGTCTGGTTGAAGCTACCAGTCTGAGCTTGTTGGTGGTTATTATGAGACACTCCACTTTTGCATTCCCTGGCAAAGTGTCCCTTCATATGACATTTATAGCATTCTACCTTTGACTTGTCAAAACCTGCTCCATCTTCTCTTCTTTGGGATAAGTTATTCCTCCCAGTCCTCTTGATGAACTTCTTTACCCTCATGCAAAGCATGGCCATCTGCCATTTAATATCCATCTCTTCAAGATCATCAGGATGAAGTTGTTCCAAGTCATCATTGATTAAAGAAGAGTTTTCATGGCTGCACAGAAAGGCTTCAAAAACAGATTCAGTGCCTTTTTCTTGATTTGCTCCATTAGCAACATTAACCGATTCAGGGTTAGCAGTAGAATCAATTGATGCTGATAGGAGTGCAGCATTATGAACATATCCGGAAGGCTTCTTCTTTACCTCCACCTCAGATTCAAACACTCTAAGGTCATTGTACAGATCATCAAGTTCTTTTTCTTCTAGTTGTTCATTCTGTCTGAATGAAACAGTATACATGGTCCATTCATCTCCAAGGGACCTTAAGAACTTTCAGTTTACATCATCTTGATCAATATTTACTCCCATAGTAGCTAGTTCACCAATCAGCTTGTTAAACCTGTCAAAAGTTTGAGTCATGGACTAATTCTTAGTTGACATAAAATTTTCATACAATTGCTTCAGTATTGCCTTCTCATTTCTCTTGGTACTTTTGGTACTAGAGAATCTTTTCTCTAGAGCATTCCAAATCATCTGTGCATCACTGCAATTGCAGAATTGGTGTTGATATTCATTGGGAATAGCCAAGAGCAGTGTGCTCAAGGCTTTCATGTCTGTCTGCCTTATCTTCTTTTCTGCATCTGTCTTTGGTATTGTTATTTTTCCATCTACACCAATTTTTCCTTCATCAGATGGTCCATTCTCAATGATGTCCCACATAGAGTAATCTGTGAGGAGAATGTATTGCTTGATCCTTATCTTCGACATGTCAAACCTATTAGATCTAAGCATTGGAACCTTTTAGACAAGAGTACTGTTTGATTCAACTGTGTTTTCCATGATGAATGAAGGTTTCTGAGAATACTTGCTCTGATACCACTTGTCAGGATCTGAATTCCTAACAAGAATAAACACTCAGAAACAATATTAAAGGAGTTTGCGGAATAACACTTTAATATTCAAAGATCGATGAAACAGTGAATCAGAAATCACAAATTGTAAACTTTATTGAATGATTTAAAGCTACAAGATTTCACACACATCCTCAATATTGATGAACATGCTCACCAATACGAATTCTACTTCTCTAGAACTAGGGTTCTAAACCTTGAGGTTGATTCTCTCTATGAAAGCAAAAACTCAGAATGTTGTTATCCTTGATGTTACAAAACTATTCTATACATATACTGAAGATAAAAGATAATAAAAAAAATAAAAGATCTTCAACATAATCTTCCATAGTTATCTCCAAGACTTTCCATGATTATCTTCAGTCAATACATCTGTCATCCTTGCCATACGAAGCCTTCATCTCATAAGCAGCACTAACTTCATGAGCAGTATTAATATCATTCAGCAGTACTAACTTTGATCTGGCAGTACTAACTCCAGCAGTACTAACTCCAGCAGTACTAACTCCAGCAGTACTGACTACTAGCAGTAGTAATCATATTATACTGGCAGTAGTAACCAGTTGTGCTAGCAGCAGTAACCATACTTAAGCAATTCTTTCAGTTCCCAACAGAGCTCTCAATGATGCGAGTTTTTCTCCTTCTCCTCTACAGAGGTTGTTCTGAATCTGCTGGTTCATTCACTTCTGGTGGGGTGACATGTTCAGAGGTTGCTACTTTGGTTAGCCTCTTAGCTTTCCTTTTCGGCTTGGAAACCTCTGAGGGTGATTATGGAGTCTCTTCTTCTGCGACTCTCTTCTTGGGTTGCCTTTTCTTTTTCTGCTTCTTTTCCCCCACCCCAACTACAACCTCTGTCCTAACTTGGGTTTCCTCTACTATCTCAACTCCAGCTCCCTCACCTACCTCAGTTTTAAGGTACACATCTATTTCTCCCACTTGGAATCCTACACGTGGGGGGGGTTGCAGGACTCGGTGCAGGAGTCATGTGCCCACGAATGTAAGTCCTAACCCCTTCTTCACTACCCAGGTAGGCCAAAATACGGGCTGGCAGAGGTCTTGCTCCAGTATACCCAGTTTTTAGAACAGTGGGATTGTGCGACTTCATGTCGTAGACTTTGATCATCTTACCCTCTGCAGGTAACTTCCCTTCTCCTATCAGGGCGTCTCCTAGCAGAACTGCAAAGAACCTGTTGAAGACAAGATTTTTGGACTCTGTGCCTCGGGCTTGGTCCTCTTGTTTGGCTATGACTGCATTTCTGATCTCTCTGAATATTAGTACTGCATAGTCCAAAGGCAAATCGTAGTACATATCATACCTTATTGCGAGTATGGTATGGATATATTGGTTAGGACTGTCTACTTTGCAAGTCAAGCAGCGGTTTAGAATGGAGAAGAGAATGTTCCATAGAGGTGGAAGGTTCTGGTGTCTGAAGTCAGTTCTTCTGTAGATTGGTGCAGCGTACCCTATGAACCTGAGAAACTCTAGGATTTCATCGTCAAAAGGTTCGTCAGAGTATTTTAACAGGTTCAGTTGGGTCTTGGTAGGAAGCTCGAATACCTCTACGACCCTTCTGCGGTTTATGCCAAGGTCCAGTATTTGAGTAGTGGAGGGATGAGTGGAATAACCCATGACACACTAGTCGTAATGGTCCAGTTTTTCATGCTTAGCACTCAACCATAATTGTTGAATGTAAGTTTCAGGAATATCGGTTCTTTTTAGGGTTAGGGCTTTTGTAAGGATGTGGTTTTTCAGGATTTGAAGTAAAGGAGCAGCTTCCTTAGGGTATCCCTTGGGTTCCAAGACAACATAGTGATTGTTAGGCTTGAGGTTCAATTGTCTGGAGTGGTAATCATGGTGTGTGAAGGAGAGCATTCTGCTTGTGAAGACATGTTCTTGTTCAACATAATGGGAATCAGCCTTTTTGGCTTCAGAATGCATCGAGTTGTTTGATGCAGAAGAACCCTTGGATTTCTTGGAAGAAACGGAGTGAGATGCCATGGAAATAGAAAAACAATCGAGCCTTTGTAAAAGAGTTCTTGAGAGAAAGAGGATAGCAGGTAAAAAGAGGATGTATGGAATAGAAGGGGTTAATATATACACAGAGAGGGTAAAAATATTAGGCGGTAAAAAATAAAATTTGAAATCCGAAATGAGTGGTAACGTATAAGAGGCCGTTTCAAAGAAAAAACCACGGTACAGGTTACGAACCAATACAATATTCCCACGTCAGATGATGGCGGTGCACGATCTAGGACGTGCGCCACCCTATTCTCACGCGCGTGGCATTCACTATTTTCACATGACGGTGATGTTTAAGAAATAACCCACAACAAATGACCTGAATTTCTCAAGTGATGGGAATTACAGAAGCTCTGTGGATAAGAGGCTTCTGAGGTCATAGGCAAGGTTGTGATCAAAAGAGCATCTTAAGAGGGATGAAAGTTCGATGAAATGATCGAGTTCCTTTTAGAGAAGTGCATTCGCTCAAATAACCAGTTTTGATGCGCAGAGTCTCTATGGTCGAAGTACAAGGGCTTTATGGTCGACCTCAGAGGTTCTGAGACCAAAAATTTCTTTTTAAGGAAGGATTTTCAAAGATTTGATCATTTCAAAGTTTTGACAGAAAATTTGGTACAAAGTGGGATCTTTCTGAGGGCATAGTGCTCGAGAAAGAGTTTTAACCCTTGGTTCAGATGAACTAACCTTACTCTGTAGTCGATGTTGCACAGAACTGTCTTGCTCCCCCTGGATATTAGAACTGACTTTCTCCCCCTTCAACTATGCGTGGATCATATAAAGATGAGATATGTATAAGAAAAAAAAACTTAAGAAACTATTTACAAACAAGGAATATGTTGCATAAAGGAAATATGTACAACAGAGGCTCTGTGCAAGGGTACAGAGGCTCTGTGGTCAACTCATGTTAAGCATACCAATCTTGCCAACTAGAAAAGTGAATCTTTTCTCATCCAATGCCTTCATGAAAAGGTCGGCAAGCTGGTAATCTGTGGGCACAAAGTACATCTCTATTGTCCCATGCTCTACATGATGTTTCAGAAAGTGATACCTGATATCGATATGCTTTGTTTTAGATTGTTGAACTGGATTGGCAGAGATCGCAATGGCACTTTTGGAGTCACAGAGGATGGGGATTTTTTCAATGTCAAAGCCATAGTCTCTGAGTTGGCTTCTCATCCACAGAACTTGTGAGCAACAACTAGCAGCGGCAACGTATTCAGCTTCTGCCATAAAGGTCGAGACAAAATTCTGTTTCTTGGAAGTCCAACTCATTAGTTTCCCTCCAAGCAATTGACAACTCCCAGAGGTACTCTTTCTGTTGAGCTTGCATCCTCCGTAAACTGAATCAGTATAATCCACAAGATCAAAGCCAGAGTTCTCCGGATACCAGAGACCAAGATTCTTGGTCCCTTTTAGGTACCTGAAGATTCTCTTGACATCATAAAGATGAGATTCTTTGGGGTTAGCTTGAAATCTTACACAAAGACATGTGGCAAACATTATATCGGGTCGACTTGTGGTTAAGTATAACAGAGACCCTATCATGCCTCTGTATAGTTTACACTCCACAAACTTGCCTTCTAGATCTGCATGAAGTTTGGAACCAGTGGCCATATGAGTCTTCATTGGTGAAGAGTCAGAGAGCTTATATTTTTCAAGTATGTTAGAGACATATTTTGATTGATTTATGAAAATTCCCTCTGTAGTTTGTTTGACTTGCAATCCTAGGAAGAATGTAAGTTCTCCCATCATGCTCATCTCAAACTCACTTTTCATCAATGATTCAAACTTTTTGCAGTATAGATCATTTGTGGACCCAAAAATAATGTCATCAACATAGATCTGTACAATTACAATCTCACCTTTTCTCTTTTTATAAAATAATGTAGTATCAGTTGTACCTCTTTCGAAACCATTGGCAAGGAGGAAGTTTGAAAGTCTGTCGTACCAGGCTCTGGGAGCTTGTTTCAGTCCATACAGAGCCTTATCCAAAAAGTAGACATGATTTGGGTACTTGGAGCTCTCAAACCCTAGTGGTTGTTGGACATATACTTCTTATTAAATCTGCCCATTTAGAAAGGCTGACTTGACATCCATTTGATATACTCTGAAACCTCTGTGGGCTGCGAAGGCAAGAAAGATTCTTATAGCTTCTAGTCGTGCCACAGGGGCAAAGGTTTCTTCATAGTCAATGCCTTCTTCTTGAGAGTATCTCTTGGCCACCAGTCTTGCTTTGTTCCTGACCACCACACCATCTTCATCCTTTTTGTTCCTGAAGACCCATTTGGTTCCTATAGTCGTTTTGCGTTTTGGCAGAGGCACTAGGGTCCATACTTCGTTTCTCTCAAACTGCAGAAGCTCCTCTTGCATAACTGCTACCCAGTTTGGGTCTTCAAGAGCTTCAGATATCTTTTTGGGTTCGATTATACTCACAAAATTTGTATAGTAACAAAAATTTGCAGTACTTGATCGAATTTGAACCTTGTTAGATGGGTCCCCAATAATTTGGCTCTGTGGGTGACTCTTGGTCCACTTTGTCATGCGGGGCAGGTGATCATTGGAAACTTCTGTGGCTATCTCAGGAGCACGTTCATTTTGATGTAGATCATTTTCTGTTGAGAGAAATTGATCATTCGTACTTGCCACAGGACTTGGTTGTTCATCATGAGTTGAAGTAGAGAGCTCTGCGGAGCATTGATCTGGTGTTGACCCTTCAGAGGTATTTTGAAGATGATCATGTTCTTGATTTAGCGTGGGGCCTTGATTTTTATTGTCCTCTGAGTGCTCCCCCTCGATGGTTGCACCTACAACAGTAGTGGAAGAGGGTGAAGCATTACTAGGACCAGTCAGAGAAGTACCTGTTTGGTCCTTAGAGGGTTCGGCTTCAGAGGCTCTGCGATCACCTTCAGAGGGTCCATCATCATTGAACATCTCTTCAAACAGATGATGAAGGTCATTTGTTCGTGATGAGCCACCAGAATCTTTATCTTGAAGTTTGAGTCCTGAGCTGATTTGCTCAGAAGTCACCTGAAAAGAGTCATCAAATGAAACATTAATACTTTCTAGTATATGTTTGGATTTAAGTACATAGACTCCGTATGCCTTGGAGTTTGATGAATAGCCAACAAATTCGGCTTCATCGGCTTTGGGACTGAATTTCCCTATATGTTCTCTGTCATTCAACACAAAACATCTGCAACCGAAGACATGGAAGTACTTGATGTTCGGCTTCCTCTGATGTAGTAAGTGGTATGGTGTTTTAGCATGCCTATTCACTATTAAAGATCGATTTTGAGTGAAGCATGCGGTTGAAATGGATTCTGCCCAGAAATAAATAGAGAGCCCTGAAGCAGTGGGCATAGTTCTTGCGGCTTCCACGAGTGTTCTGTTCTTTCGTTCAACAACACCGTTTTGTTGTGGAGTCCTTGCAGCAGAGAAGTTATGTGATATACCTTATGTCGAAAGATAGTCTTCAATGGTTGAATTCTTAAACTCTGTGCCATTGTCACTTCGGATTCTTTGTACCCTGCAATCATAAAGAACTTGTATTCTCTTGATAAGATTGATTAGTATTTCAGGAACATCTGATTTCTTTCGAACGAATTCAACCCAAATATATCTAGAGAATTCATCTATGAGTACAAGGATGTACTTCTTGCCACCAAGACTCTGCATAGATATAGGACCGCAGAGGTCAACATGAAGCATCTACAGATGTATGGTGCAAGATATGTCAGACTTAGTTTTGTGGGCAACCCTTTTAAGTTTGCCCATCTCACAAGCAGAGCATAGATGATCCTTGTCGAATCTAATACTTGGTAGTCCACTTACCAGGTCTAGTTTCACAAGTTTGTCAAGTGTGTGAAAGTTTAGATGACATAACCTGTTGTGCCAGAGCCAAGTTTAGATTCGGGTTTCTTTTTACAGAAAACTTTGTCTAATCTAGGCTGTCTTTTGTCAAAAACTCCACTTGAATGGATCTCTTTGTGTACTCTCCCTCTACGTTCATTTCTTTGACCATTCACTGCCACAGGAGCACCAGTTTTGTCAATTTTTGGCCATTTAGCTTTCTGTTGCCAGGTGAGCTTTTCTTGAAAAGCTCATGATACAGGATTGTTAGGCTTGATGTTCTTTTTAGGGTTAGGGCTTTTGTGAGGATGTGGTTTTTCAGGATTTGAAGTAAAGGAGCAGCTTTCTTAAGGTATCCCTTGGGTTCCAAGACAACATAGTGATTGTTAGGCGTGAGGTTCAGTTGTCTGTAGTGGTAATCATGGTGTGTGAAGGAGAGCATTCTGCTTGTGAAGACATGTTCTTGTTCAACATAATGGGAATCAGCCTTTTTGGCTTCAGAATGCATCGAGTTGTTTGATGCAGAAGAACCCTTGGATTTCTTGGAAGAAACGGAGTGAGATGCCATGGAAATAGAAAAACAATCGAGCCTTTGTAAAAGAGTTCTTGAGAGAAAGAGGATAGCAGGTAAAAAGAGGATGTATGGAATAGAAGGGGTTAATATATACACAGAGAGGGTAAAAATATTAGGCGGTAAAAAATAAAATTTGAAATCCGAAATGAGTGGTAACGTATAAGAGGCCGTTTCAAAGAAAAAACCACGGTACAGGTTACGAACCAATACAATATTCCCACGTCAGATGATGGCGGTGCACGATCTAGGACGTGCGCCACCCTATTCTCACGCGCGTGGCATTCACTATTTTCACATGACAGTGATGTTTAAGAAATAACCCACAACAAATGACCTGAATTTCTCAAGTGATGGGAATTACAGAAGCTCTGTGGATAAGAGGCTTCTGAGGTCATAGGCAAGGTTGTGATCAAAAGAGCATCTTAAGAGGGATGAAAGTTCGATGAAATGATCGAGTTCCTTTTAGAGAAGTGCATTCGGTCAAAAATCCAGTTTTGATGCGCAGAGTCTCTGTGGTCGAAGTACAGAGGCTTTGTGGTCGACCTCAGAGGTTCTGAGACCAAAAATTTCTTTTTAAGGAAGTATTTTCAAAGATTTGATCATTTCAAAGTTTTGACAGAAAATTTGGTACATAGTGGGATCTTTCTGAGGGCATAGTGCTCGAGAAAGAGTTTTGACCCTTGGTTCAGATGAACTAACCTTACTCTGTAGTCAATGTTGCACAGAACTGTCTTGCTCCCCCTGGATATTAGAACTGACTTGCTCCCCCTTCATTTATGCATCGATCATATAAAGATGAGATATGTACAAGAAAAAAAACTTAAGAAACTATTTACAAACAAGGAATATGTTGCAGAAAGTAAATATGTACAATAGAGGCTCTGTGCAAGGGTACAGAGACTCTGTGGTCAACTCATGTTAAGCATACCAATCTTGCTAACTAGAAAAGTGAATCTTTTCTCATCCAATGCCTTCCTGAAAAGGTCCGCAAGCTGGTAATCTTTGGGCACAAAGTATATCTCTATTGTCCCATGCTCCACATGATGTTTCAGAAAGTGATACCTGATATCGATATGCTTTGTTTTAGATTGCTGAACTGGATTGGCAGAGATCGCAATGGCACTTTTGGAGTCACAGAGGATGGGGATTTTTTCAATGTCAAAGACATAGTCTCTGAGTTGGCTTCTCATCCACAGAACTTGTGAGCAACAACTAGCAGCGGCAACGTATTCAGCTTCTGCCGTAGAGGTCGAGACACAATTCTGTTTCTTCAAAGTCCAACTCACTAGTTTCCCTCCAAGGAATTGACAACCCCCAGAGGTACTCTTTTTGTCGAGCTTGCATCCTCCGTACTCTGAATCTATATAAACCACAAGATCAAAGACAGAGTTCTCCGGATACCAGAGACCAAGATTCTTGGTCCTTTTTAGGTACCTGAAGATTCTCTTGAAAACATAAAGATGAGATTCTTTGGGGTTAGCTTGAAATCATGCACAAAGACATGTGGCAAACATTAATGGATAATCTTGACTTATGCGCCTCCTTCAAGATAATCTCTCGTAAGCCTCCAAGTCTCGGTACCCAGATTCGGGTCTTGAAGACTTTAATTCCGCGGTTATCGACAGTTAGAGAATCTAAATAACCCACCATGCGTTCAGACTTGACATGTTCCGGCTTCAAAGCCTCAGTCTGCCATCTCTGTAAGTCATTGATAAGAGTAGACTCTACCTTGTGGGTGAGAGAAGTGAGGGGTACGGCGATTTTCGAGAAATCCCTTATGAATCGTCGATAGTAACCCGCCAAGCCGAGAAAACTACGTACTTCTGAGGCATTCTTAGGTTGTTCCCATTTCTGTATTGCCTCAATTTTCGATGGATCCACGGAAACACCATCGCAAGATATCGTATGCCCCAAGAATTGTACCTGACGGAGCCAGAAATCACATTTCGAGAACTTGGCATATAATCGTTCATTTCTCAGCAACTCCAACATCTCTCTAAGGTGCACGGCATGATCGGCCTCGGTCTTAGAATATACCAAGATATCATCAATAAAGACAATAACGGACTTATCGAGCATCGGGCGACACACTCGATTCATTAAATCCATGAATGCTGCAGGTGCATTCGTAAGTCCAAATGGCATGACAAGGAATTCATAATGTCCATATCGTGTGCGGAAAGCTGTCTTAGGCACATCCTCCTCACGTACCTTAAGTTGATGATATCCTGATCTCAAATCGATCTTGGAGAAATAACTTGCACCATGTAGTTGATCAAATAGATCATCAATTCGTGGCAAAGGGTATTTATTCTTGATGGTTACCTTGTTCAGTTCCCGGTAATCTATGCACATCCGGAAGGAACCATCTTTTTTCTTCACGAATAATACTGGGGCACCCCAGGGTGAAGTGCTCGGTCGGATGAAACCCTTATCCAACAATTCTTGTAACTGGCTCATCATTTCGTTCATTTCCGCCGGTGCGAGACGATAGGGCGTCTTAGCGATAGGAGCGGCACCAGGTACTAAATCGATCCGGAACTCTACTTGCCTGTCCGGTGGTAGCCCAGGAAAATCATCGGGGAAAACATCTAGATACTCGCATACGATCGGTACATCTTTCACTGTCTTTTTCACTTCCTTTGATGCATCTAGAACATATGCCAGAAAAGCAGAACATCCCTTAGATAAATAACGTCGTGCCTTTAACATAGAAATTACTTTTATGTCACCAATTCGTCGTTCACCGTAAACGTATAAATATCCGCAAAGAGCAAATAATATCAGCACGGTTCCTTGCTAGCCAATCCATCCCAATCACAACATCGAAGCCGCGAATATCAATCGGTATCAAATCAACTGAGAACTCGTGATCGTCTAATACTAAAATACAATCCCTATACACTTTGTCAGCTATAAGAGTGATACCATTAGCCGTGTCAACAGTTAATGGTTTATGAAGTCTTGTAGGCACAGATTCCAAATAACGAGTGTACATATGTGAAACAAACGAGTTTGTAGCACCAGAATCAAAGAGATTACGTGCTGGTCTAGAATTTAACAAGAGAATACCAGTAACAACGTCGGGTTCTTCGCGAGCTTCTTCTGCAGTAATCTGAAATGCACGGGCTCTGGCTTTGGGTACCTCCTCCTTTTGAACAGAAGTACCGATAGTCACGGGTCGTTGTACAGATGCTTTACTTTCGTCCCGTTTCATACGGGGGCAATCCCGCTGTCGATGACCTAAAACGCCACAAGAATAACATGCTCTTTCCCTTTGAGGACAATTTGTACGAACGTGGCCCATCTCACCACAACAGAAACATTTGACCACAGACCGGTCAATATCACACCGACCGTGGTGTGTCTTGCCACATCTCCGACAATCTCGTGGCATGTTGGGCTGTAAAAGATCACATTTAGTTCACAATTCATAATCAATAAATATTTAATTTACAAATATACCTGTAGACTAAAAGCCTGTGACGGTTCTCGTGAAGTAGTCTGAGAATGAGTTCTCCTCAGGTTGGGGAAACGAGATTGTCGGTGAGCGGGTACTGAAGATGCTCTCTCAATACGTTGCCTTTTTGATGAAGGGAACGGATCATCATCACGTCTCGTCAAGTCATACTCGCGACGTCGAGCATATTCCACGGCTCTGTTAAAGTCAAGGATATCACGGTTTGCAACAAAGTCTCTGATCTCCCTTCGCAATCCGTCTATGAAATGATCAATTCGATCACGTTCCGATGTCAAGAATCGTAAGGCAAATTGTGCCTTCTGATTGAACTGTGTTTCATACTCGATCACCGACAAATTTCCCTGTTTCAACTCCAAGAACTCCTTCTCTAACCTTCTCTGTAAATCTTCCGGGCAATATTGAGCATGAAATTGTGTCTTAAACGACTCCCACGTCATATTATCCCTCACATCCTCGCTCAGAGATTCATATGTAGCATTCCACCAAATTAAAGCCCGATCGATGAACATAGCAGTCGCATAGTTCACTTTATCTTCGTTCCAGACCCGTGTGATCCGAAACACCTTTTCGGTATTTTGCAACCATTGAATTGCCACAACAGGATTAGCGAATCCGGTGAATTCTGTGGCACCACTGCTACGGAACACTTTGAACGATACACGATCGGTTTTGGGCTTTGACGTGTCGCATGTGACCTTTTCTTTTCCTTTAACGGTTACTTGTTTCTCAACATCGTACTTCTGTTGTTCCATAGTTTGTTGTATGAATGTAGTGAGCCTTCTCATCAATCGCTCACCTCGAGGAGACAATGGCATCTCATCGTCATTCAAGGGAAGATTTGGAGCATTCTCTCCAACTTCGGGATTTGGTGGGGTGTGACTGGCGGCGTCACCATCGGCCATCGTACTGAAAAGAAAGAAAAAAAAATATATATATATATATATAAATAATATTAATAATAATATGCAGAGTATAAAAGATTATTCTATTCCTGGTCCCCTACCCAACCTCGGTCCTTCCTAGTGGTCCATATCCCGTATAATCATTACCTATTTACTATACAACATCAATGCCTAGTTTAAGTCTAAGTACCACTTATTGATACCTAGTTCACTTAAACTACTGCTCTGATACCATATTTGTAACATCACGGTTTTCAAAACTTTCAAATCTCTATTTTAATCTCCAAAAGTGATCATTTTAAAACCACCAAAAATACGGGATGTTAATTTTTAATCGAGACTTCGAAATGTCCGCTTTAAATTGTTACGTTTTATCCATTTTTCCAAAACATAAGCCAACCCAAAAGTTAAGATTTACAATCCTAAAGTTTACTTACAAACAACCGGGGACATATCTACCCGATAGAAAATTTACATATTTATATATAACACACCAAAAGCAAGTACTAATATACCCAAAAGATCTTAATCAACGCTTGAAACAACACCCGAACTAAGATTCCTTATCTTTACCTTTGTCTACAATCCTCTTTCCTGAAAAAAAATAATCAACAACGGGTAAGCTATAAAGCTTAGTGAATTCTATATGAAAATACATGGTTATAATGCCTTATATAGTTATATTCATTGAAGAATGAAACGAAATCTCGAAACGAAAAGCTATTATAACATCGAAGACCAACAACTCGGAGAATTCCATAATTCCATTCCAAAAGACTTACCAGACTCATAAACATAACATAACAATATCAAGAAAATCAATACATCATAAGTTCAACAACAACATACGTTCTTATCGACAAGATCGACAACGAAATGTCAATCGTGCCATACGAACACCTATCACATGGATCAAGTACCGTATCATGTAAACATATCATGAATCAATTATAAAATATCAAGAATAGTGCACCACTCCCACCTTCATCTACTGGGTACGTGCAGAATAGTACTCACACTCGTCTCCTAACACACGAGATACGTGAGTACAACGGACCGGTATGCCACACCCAACCTCCGTCTCCCTGGGATACGTGGACATACACCGCTTTCCAGCGTACTACACGAAGTAGTACCCGTATTCACGGTTCACCAAGAGATCAACAAAACAGTCGCGGATCCGGACTCGACCGACATCGCAAAAAGATCATACAAATACCAACCGGAATCATAGGGACTTACACTTGTTAAACATTACGAATACATGAAACACAACTAATGCAAACGAAAGTGCATATACATATAAGTACTCATAAACATGTATTTCATATAAACTCACAGTGCACAAAATGGTCCAACCGAATGTGTCGTTCCAACTCTGTAGTCCGAGTATGTATGGCACTCCAAAAGCTTCCAATTATACTCTTATACTCCCTGGAGTATACATATTCAATTCCATAAGTATATAATTACACTATCTCATTATATTCCAATTTTACTGTATAACCCTCTGTTCTAACACATTTTTAACCATCTTAAACTCAAAATTACATTCTGACTTCTATACAAGAAATAAAATAGACTCTTTTATCGTTCATATGCCACTGACCTCATGTCCATTGGATTTTTCTTTGATTTTATATAAATTTTACAACACAGCAGCTACAAGCTGTCAAAGTTCAGCTTGACAGCCCTGTACTAAATGCATTTTTAGCACATCTTAAACCTGTAATTAGGTTATAATGTCTTCATATAAAATAAACTAGACATTTATACCTTTCTAATGCCACTGGAATCACCCTTTTACGATTTTTCTGTGATTTTATACAATTTTTCAAAGTCTGCGTATTTACATTGTCATTCCACTCAAAAATCTTCATTTTTACATGTTCCAAAAGCCAATTCAACTCTAAATGCCCCTAATTTCATATTTTCATCATAAACTATCATATTTTAACTATTTCTAGCAAAACTTCATGAAATCTTGCATAATTTCTCATTCCATAACCTTTACCTATGAGTTGTACCTTATGCTTTAAGACTTGTACATTTTGTTCATAAGCTTGTAAAATTACTTGAATGCATTCATCATTACCATCATAATCATGATACACTACCATATTCTAACAAGAAATATACTTAATCACTAAAATTCATACCCATCATAAACCCCAATTTCATGATAATATCAAAAAACATAAACTAATCATCATCTAGCATCAATATCATGTTATACAACCATTTTTTTTTTTTAACATGAAAATACCAAAAATCCTAACCATATGAAACCCTAGATTCCTTAAATCACCATCAACACCAAAAATCATGAAATGGGTTCAAGATAGTGTTTATACCTTTGTTTAATCTTTCAATTTCATCAAAATCTTGTTGAATCTTCTTGATTTTGAGCTTGGATGAGTACACTATGTGAGAATCGCACCTTGAGTGTGTGTGACTGATTTGGGGCTGGAATTTATCAAACAAGAGTGAAAATCCCGTTTTTGAACTATTTTGGTCAAAACGTCAACATATTTTTCCATTGTTGGCAGATTTAGTCCCTCATGCGTATCTGGGTCGTTTCAACTCCGATTGGCACGAAACTTTCCAGATCCCTTAATTAATGTATAAGAAGCTTAAGTATAAAATTTCAGCCTCTAATTCAACCCAGAAGTCCATTTTCCAATCTTACGTTGATATATATCACTTATAACATCGTACTTCTATAACTCCCAAACGGTTGGCTTTATTTAAGTTCCGTCACTTATAGCACTTCTTAATATATTGATCTAGGGTGTTCCAACTTGTTTCACTCAATTTGGATCATCCGTTCAAGTTTTGGGTAGAATTTTCCCATTTAGGCACTCTAGTGACCTACCCGATTTCCATTTAAACAATGCACTTTGTATTTTGAACTCTCTCATCATCTAATTATGTCATTTGTGATGTGTTAGCACCAATCTTACCTCCTACATATCAATCCAACTATGGGCTCTACTTATATCTCACTATAACACTTAACATTTTAGCAAATTCTCCTTTTTACATAATTAACACATAAAACATGTTTTAACATATAATACAAATTCTTCATCACCATTTAAGCATATTTAGGAGGGTGGATGTTACAAATACCTCCTCCTTTTGAAGATTACGTCCTCGGAATCAACATTGCTCGAACAGGGTCGGGTACTTCACCATCATTTCTGCTTTATTTTCCCAAGTCCGATTTGGCCCACGATGATGCTTCCACTTAACCAACACCAATTCCACAACCTTGTTGCGCAGATTCACCTTTCGTTCATTTATGATAGCCTCGGGTTCTTCAACATATCTCAGTTTCTCGTCTACTTTGACTTCTGTTAATGGCACCACCTCCTCGTGTTTACCGAGACATTTCCTTAGATAACCAACATGAAAAACATCATGGATACCTGTGAGTTCTTCTGGCAGCTCAAGCCGATATGCTTGCTTTCCAACACGCTCCAATATCTTGAATGGTCCGATGAAACGAGGACTGAGTTTACCGTGCTTTTTAAATCGTAAAACACCTTTCCATGGGGAGACTTTAAGCATAACCATATCACCAACAGAGAATTCAATTGGTCTCCGGCGTCGGTCAACATAGGATTTTTGTCGGTCTTGTGCTGCTTTCATCCTTTCTCGTATAATCAGAATTTTGTCATGAGTGATTTGTACTAATTCTGGACCAGCTAGAGTTTTCTCTCCCATTTCCCGCCAACAAAGAGGCGTACGACACTTACGTCCATACAGAGCCTCGAAAGGAGCCATTCGGATTGTCGAGTGATAGCTGTTATTGTATGAGAATTCAACCAAGGGCAAGTGAGTATCCCAACTTCCACCAAACTCAAGTACGCAAGCTCGTAACATATCTTCGAGTGTTTGGATCGTACGCTCTGACTGTCCGTCGGTCTGTGGATGATACGCGGTACTGAATGCAACTCGCGTTCCCAATTCCCTCTGTAGACCGGACCAAAATTTAGATGTGAAACGTGAATCACGATCTGAGATTACCTTTAATGGTACGCCATGACGAGCAATAATCTCGTTAATATAAAGTTGTGCCCATCGATCCATTGTATATGATTCCCGAACAGGAAGGAAATGTGCGCTCTTTGTCAGTCGGTCCACAATGACCCAAATGCTATCGTGCTGTCGTGGGGTTTTTGGTAGTTTTGTTACCAAATCCATAGTCAATTCTTCCCATTTCCATACAGGTATATCGAGTGGCTGTAAACTTCCGTATGGCTTCTGATGTTCGGCCTTTACCTGCAAACATGTGACACACTTTTCAACATAACGACAGATATCAACTTTCATTCCCGGCCACCAATAGTCGATACGTAAATCGTGGTACATCTTTGTACTTCCTGGATGAATGGATAATCTTGACTTATGCGCCTCCTTCAAGATAATCTCTCGTAAGCCTCCAAGTCTCGGTACCCAGATTCGGGTCTTGAAGACTTTAATTCCACGGTTATCGACAGTTAGAGAATCTAAATAACCCACCATGCGTTCAGACTTGACATGTTCCGGCTTCAAAGCCTCAGTCTGCCATCTCTGTAAGTCATTGATAAGAGTAGACTCTACCGACGTATGAGTGATAGCGTAACACATAGATCCGATATACGCCTTCCTACTTAACGCATCCGCCACTACGTTAGCTTTACCCGGATGGTAGAGTATCTCACAGTCGTAATCTTTAATCAACTCCATGGCCCGTTGCTGACGCATATTCAAGGTTTGTTGATCAAAAAGATATTTCAAACTCTTGTGATCAGTATACAATTGGCATTTCGTGCCATACAGATAATGACGCCAGAGTTTTAAAGCAAAGACAACCGCTGCTAGCTCAAGATCATGGGTTGGATAGTTTTTCTCATATTCTTTTAGCTGTCGTGAGGCATATGCGATTACCTTGCCCTGTTGCATCAATACACAACCCAATCCTAGCTTTGACGCGTCACTGTATACTATGAAATCATCACTGCCTTCAGGTAAGGTAAGTACCGGTGCATGCGTCAAACAGTCTTTTAAAGTCTGGAATGCATTTTCCTGAGCCTCGGTCCAAACAAATTTCACATCCTTGTGGGTGAGAGAAGTGAGGGGTACGGCGATTTTCGAGAAATCCCTTATGAATCGTCGATAGTAACCCGCCAAGCCGAGAAAACTACGTACTTCTGAGGCATTCTTAGGTTGTTCCCATTTTTGTATTGCCTCAATTTTCGATGGATCCACGGAAACACCATCGCAAGATATCGTATGCCCCAAGAATTGTACCTGACGGAGCCAGAAATCACATTTCGAGAACTTGGCATATAATCGTTCATTTCTCAGCAACTCCAACATCTCTCTAAGGTGCACGGCATGATCGGCCTCGGTCTTAGAATATACCAAGATATCATCAATAAAGACAATAACGGACTTATCGAGCATCGGGCGACACACTCGATTCATTAAATCCATGAATGTTGCAGGTGCATTCGTAAGTCCAAATGGCATGACAAGGAATTCATAATGTCCATATCGTGTGCGGAAAGCTGTCTTAGGCACATCCTCCTCACGTACCTTAAGTTGATGATATCCTGATCTCAAATCGATCTTGGAGAAATAACTTGCACCATGTAGTTGATCAAATAGATCATCAATTCGTGGCAAAGGGTATTTATTCTTGATGGTTACCTTGTTCAGTTCCCGGTAATCTATGCACATCCGGAAGGAACCATCTTTTTTCTTCACGAATAATACTGGGGCACCCCAGGGTGAAGTGCTCGGTCGGATGAAACCCTTATCCAACAATTCTTGTAACTGGCTCATCATTTCGTTCATTTCCGCCGGTGCGAGACGATAGGGCGTCTTAGCGATAGGAGCGGCACCAGGTACTAAATCGATCCGGAACTCTACTTGCCTGTCCGGTGGTAGCCCAGGCAAATCATCGGGGAAAACATCTAGATACTCGCATACGATCGGTACATCTTTCACTGTCTTTTTCACTTCCTTTGATGCATCTAGAACATATGCCAGAAAAGCAGAACATCCCTTAGATAAATAACGTCGTGCCTTTAACATAGAAATTACTTTTATGTCACCAATTCGTCGTTCACCGTAAACGTATAAATAACCCCCCTCATCGATTGGTATCCGAATCATCCGCAAAGAGCAAATAATATCAGCACGGTTCCTTGCTAGCCAATCCATCCCAATCACAACATCGAAGCCGCGAATATCAATCGGTATCAAATCAACTGAGAACTCGTGATCGTCTAATACTAAAATACAATCCCTATACACTTTGTCAGCTATAAGAGTGATACCATTAGCCGTGTCAACAGTTAATGGTTTATGAAGTCTTGTAGGCACAGATTCCAAATAACGAGTGTACATATGTGAAACAAACGAGTTTGTAGCACCAGAATCAAAGAGAATACGTGCTGGTCTAGAATTTAACAAGAGAATACCAGTAACAACGTCGGGTTCTTCGCGAGCTTCTTCTGCAGTAATCTGAAATGCACGGGCTCTGGCTTTGGGTACCTCCTCCTTTTGAACAGAAGTACCGATAGTCACGGGTCGTTGTACAGATGCTTTACTTTCGTCCCGTTTCATACGGGGGCAATCCCGCTGTCGATGACCTAAAACGCCACAAGAATAACATGCTCTTTCCCTGTGAGGACAATTTGTACGAACGTGGCCCATCTCACCACAACAGAAACATTTGACCACAGACCGGTCAATATCACACCGACCGTGGTGTGTCTTGCCACATCTCCGACAATCTCGTGGCATGTTGGGCTGTAAAAGATCACATTTAGTTCACAATTCATAATCAATAAATATTTAATTTACAAATATACCTGTAGACTAAAAGCCTGTGACGGTTCTCGTGAAGTAGTCTGAGAATGAGTTCTCCTCAGGTTGGGGAAACGAGATTGTCGGTGAGCGGGTACTGAAGATGCTCTCTCAATACGTTGCCTTTTTGATGAAGGGAACGGATCATCATCACGTCTCGTCAAGTCATACTCGCGACGTCGAGCATATTCCACGGCTCTGTTAAAGTCAAGGATATCACGGTTTGCAACAAAGTCTCTGATCTCCCTTCGCAATCCGTCTATGAAATGATCAATTCGATCACGTTCCGATGTCAAGAATCGTAAGGCAAATTGTGCCTTCTGATTGAACTGTGTTTCATACTCGATCACCGACAAATTTCCCTGTTTCAACTCCAAGAACTCCTTCTCTAACCTTCTCTGTAAATCTGCCGGGCAATATTGAGCATGAAATTGTGTCTTAAACGACTCCCACGTCATATTATCCCTCACATCCTCGCTCAGAGATTCATATGTAGCATTCCACCAAATTAAAGCCCGATCGATGAACATAGCAGTCGCATAGTTCACTTTATCTTCGTTCCAGACCCGTGTGATCCGAAACACCTTTTCGGTATTTTGCAACCATTGAATTGCCACAACAGGATTAGCGAATCCGGTGAATTCTGTGGCACCACTGCTACGGAACACTTTGAACGATACACGATCGGTTTTGGGCTTTGACGTGTCGCATGTGACCTTTTCTTTTCCTTTAACGGTTACTTGTTTCTCAACATCGTACTTCTGTTGTTCCATAGTTTGTTGTATGAATGTAGTGAGCCTTCTCATCAATCGCTCACCTCGAGGAGACAATGGCATCTCATCGTCATTCAAGGGAAGATTTGGAGCATTCTCTCCAACTTCGGGATTTGGTGGGGTGTGACTGGCGGCGTCACCATCGGCCATCGTACTGAAAAGAAAGAAAAAAAATATATATATATATATATATATATATATATATAAATAATATTAATAATAATATGCAGAGTATAAAAGATTATTATATTCCTGGTCCCCTACCCAACCTCGGTCCTTCCTAGTGGTCCATATCCCGTATAATCATTACCTATTTACTATACAACATCAATGCCTAGTTTAAGTCTAAGTACCACTTATTGATACCTAGTTCACTTAAACTACTGCTCTGATACCATATTTGTAACATCACGGTTTTCAAAACTTTCAAATCTCTATTTTAATCTCCAAAAGTGATCATTTTAAAACCACCAAAAATACGGGATGTTAATTTTTAATCGAGACTTCGAAATGTCCGCTTTAAATTGTTACGTTTTATCCATTTTTCCAAAACATAAGCCAACCCAAAAGTTAAGATTTACAATCCTAAAGTTTACTTACAAACAACCGGGGACATATCTACCCGATAGAAAATTTACATATTTATATATAACACACCAAAAGCAAGTACTAATATACCCAAAAGATCTTAATCAACGCTTGAAACAACACCCGAACTAAGATTCCTTATCTTTACCTTTGTCTACAATCCTCTTTCCTGAAAAAAAAATAATCAACAACGGGTAAGCTATAAAGCTTAGTGAGTTCTATATGAAAATACATGGTTATAATGCCTTATATAGTTATATTCATTGAAGAATGAAACGAAATCTCGAAACGAAAAGCTATTATAACATCGAAGACCAACAACTCGGAGAATTCCATAATTCCATTCCAAAAGACTTACCAGACTCATAAACATAACATAAAAATATCAAGAAAATCAATACATCATAAGTTCAACAACAACATACGTTCTTATCGACAAGATCGACAACGAAATGTCAATCGTGCCATACGAACACCTATCACATGGATCAAGTACCGTATCATGTAAACATATCATGAATCAATTATAAAATATCAAGAATAGTGCACCACTCCCACCTTCATCTACTGGGTACGTGCAGAATAGTACTCACACTCGTCTCCTAACACACGAGATACGTGAGTACAACGGACCGGTATGCCACACCCAACCTCCGTCTCCCTGGGATACGTGGACATACACCGCTTTCCAGCGTACTACACGAAGTAGTACCCGTATTAACGGTTCACCAAGAGATCAACAAAACAGTCGCGGATCCGGACTCGACCGACATCGCAAAAAGATCATACAAATACCAACCGGAATCATAGGGACTTACACTTGTTAAACATTACGAATACATGAAACACAACTAATGCAAACGAAAGTGCATATACATATAAGTACTCATAAACATGTATTTCATATAAACTCACAGTGCACAAAATTGTCCAACCGAATGTGTCGTTCCAACTCTGTAGTCCGAGTATGTATGGCACTCCAAAAGCTTCCAATTATACTCTTATACTCCCTGGAGTATACATATTCAATTCCATAAGTATATAATTACACTATCTCATTATATTCCAATTTTACTGTATAACCCTCTGTTCTAACACATTTTTAACCATCTTAAACTCAAAATTACATTCTGACTTCTATACAAGAAATAAAATAGACTCTTTTATCGTTCATATGCCACTGACCTCATGTCCATTGGATTTTTCTTTGATTTTATATAAATTTTACAACACAGCAGCTACAAGCTGTCAAAGTTCAGCTTGACAGCCCTGTACTAAATGCATTTTTAGCACATCTTAAACCTGTAATTAGGTTATAATGTCTTCATATAAAATAAACTAGACATTTATACCTTTCTAATGCCACTGGAATCACCCTTTTACGATTTTTCTGTGATTTTATACAATTTTTCAAAGTCTGCGTATTTACATTGTCATTCCACTCAAAAATCTTCATTTTTACATGTTCCAAAAGCCAATTCAACTCTAAATGCCCCTAATTTCATATTTTCATCATAAACTATCATATTTTAACTATTTCTAGCAAAACTTCATGAAATCTTGCATAATTTCTCATTCCATAACCTTTACCTATGAGTTGTACCTTATGCTTTAAGACTTGTACATTTTGTTCATAAGCTTGTAAAATTACTTGAATGCATTCATCATTACCATCATAATCATGATACACTACCATATTCTAACAAGAAATATACTTAATCACTAAAATTCATACCCATCATAAACCCCAATTTCATGATAATATCAAAAAACATAAACTAATCATCATCTAGCATCAATATCATGTTATACAACCATTTTTTTTTTTAACATGAAAATACCAAAAATCCTAACCATATGAAACCCTAGATTCCTTAAATCACCATCAACACCAAAAATCATGAAATGGGTTCAAGATAGTGTTTATACCTTTGTTTAATCTTTCAATTTCATCAAAATCTTGTTGAATCTTCTTGATTTTGAGCTTGGATGAGTACACTATGTGAGAATCGCACCTTGAGTGTGTGTGACTGATTTGGGGCTGGAATTTATCAAACAAGAGTGAAAATCCCGTTTTTGAACTATTTTGGTCAAAAAGTCAACATATTTTTCCATTGTTGGCAGATTTAGTCCCTCATGCGTATCTGGGTCGTTTCAACTCCGATTGGCACGAAACTTTCCAGATCCCTTAATTAATGTATAAGAAGCTTAAGTATAAAATTTCAGCCTCTAATTCAACCCAGAAGTCCATTTTCCAATCTTACGTTGATATATATCACTTATAACATCGTACTTCTATAACTCCCAAACGGTTGGCTTTATTTAAGTTCCGTCACTTATAGCACTTCTTAATATATTGATCTAGGGTGTTCCAACTTGTTTAACTCAATTTGGATCATCCGTTCAAGTTTTGGGTAGAATTTTCCCATTTAGGCACTCTAGTGACCTACCCAATTTCCATTTAAACAATGCACTTTGTATTTTGAACTCTCTCATCATCTAATTATGTCATTTGTGATGTGTTAGCACCAATCTTACCTCCTACATATCAATCCAACTATGGGCTCTACTTATATCTCACTATAACACTTAACATTTTAGCAAATTCTCCTTTTTACATAATTAACACATAAAACATGTTTTAACATATAATACAAATTCTTCATCACCATTTAAGCATATTTAGGAGGGTGGATGTTACATATTTGATTGATTTATGAAAATTCCCTCTGAAGTTTGTTTGACTTGCAATCCTAGGAAGAATGTAAGTTCTCCCATCATGCTCATGTCAAACTCACTTTTTATCAATGATTCAAACTTTTTGCAGTGTAGATCATTTGTGGACCCAAAAATAATGTCATCAACATAAATTTGTACAAGTAGAATCTCACCTTTTCTCTTTTTATAAAATAATGTAGTATCAGTTGTACCTCTTTCGAAACCATTGGCAAGGAGGAAGTTTGAAAGCCTGTCGTACCAGGCTCTGGGAGCTTGTTTCAGTCCATACAGAGTCGTGTCCAAAAAGTAGACATGATTTGGGTACTTGGAGCTCTCAAACCCTAGTGGTTGTTGGACATATACTTCTTCTTAAATCTGCCCATTTAGAAAGGCTGACTTGACATCCATTTGATATACTCTGAAACCTCTGTGGCTGCGAAGGCAAGAAAGATTCTTATAGCTTCTAGCCATGCCACAACGGCAAAGGTTTCTTCATAGTCAATGCCTTCTTCTTTAGAGTATCCCTTGGCCACCAGTCATGCATTGTTCCTGACCACCACACCATCTTCATCCTTTTTGTTCCTGAAGACCCATTTGTTTCCTATAGTCGTTTTGCCTTTTGGCAGAGGCACTAGGGTCCATACTTCGTTCCTCTCAAACTGCAGAAGCTCCTCTTGCATAGCTGCTACCCAGTTTCGGTCTGCAAGAGCTTCAAATATCTTTTTGGGTTCGATTATACTCACGAAATTTGTATAGTAACAAAAATTTGCAGTACTTTATCGAGTTTGAACCTTGTTAGATGGGTCGCCAATAATTTGGCTCTGTGGGTGACTCTTGGTCCACTTTGTCATGCGGGCCAGGTGATCATTGGAAACTTCTGTGGCTAGCTCAGGGGCACGTTCATTTTGATGTTGATCATTTTATGTTGAGAGAAATTGATCATTCGTACTTGCCACAGGACTTGGTTGTTCATCATGAGTTGAAATAGAGAGCTCTGCGGAGCCTTGATCTGGTGTTGACCCTTCAGAGGTATTTTGAATATGATCATGTTCTTGATTTAGCTTGGGGCTTTGATTTTCATTGTCCTCTGAGTGCTCCCCCTCGATGGTTGCACCTGCAACAGTAGTGGAAGAGGGTGAAGCATTACTAGGACCAGTCAGAGAAGTACCTGTTTGGTCCTCAGAGGGTTCGGCTTTAGAGGCTCTGCGATCACCTTCAGAGGGTTCATCATCATTGAACATCTCTTCAAACAGATGATGAAGTTCATTTGTTCGTGATGAGCCACCAGAATCTTTATCTTGAAGTTTGAGTCCTGAGCTGATTTGCTCAGAAGTCACCTGAAAAGAGTCATCAAATGAAACATTAATACTTTCTAGTATATGTTTGGATTTAAGTACATAGACTCTGTATGCCTTGGAGTTTGATGAATAGCCAACAAATTTGGCTTCATCGGCTTTGGGACTGAATTTCCCTATTTGTTCTCTGTCATTCAACACAAAACATCTGCAACCGAAGACATGGAAGTACTTGATGTTCGGCTTCCTCTGATGTAGAAAGTGGTATGGTGTTTTAGCATGCCTCTTCACTATTAAAGATCGATTTTAAGTGAAGCATGCGGTTGAAATGGCTTCTGCCCAGAAAGAAATAGAGAGCCCTGAAGCAGTGAGCATAGTTCTTGCGGCTTCCACGAGTGTTCTATTCTTTCGTTCAACAACACCGTTTTGTTGTGGATTCCTTGCAACAGAGAAGTTCTATGATATACCTTCTGTCGAAAAATAGTCTTCACTGGTTGAATTCTTAAACTCTGTGCCATTGTCACTTCGGATTCTTTGTTCCCTGCAATCATAAAGAACTTGTATTCTCTTGATAAGATTGATTAGTATTTTAGGAACATCTGATTTCTTTCGAACGAATTCAACCCAAGTATATCTAGAGAATTCATCTATGAGTACAAGGATGTACTTCTTGCCACCAAGTTTGTCAAGTGTGTGAATGTTTAGATGACAGAACCTGTTGTGCCAGAGCCAATCTTCTTCATTCTTACTTGAGACTAAGCAGAGCTTTTCTTCTCTATTAGTTGATTTGAAGTCCATGAGGTATAGGTCACCTCGTCTTTTGGCTCGCAGAAGCTCTGTGGTGGTATCTTCCTTAAACAGAGAACAATGTTTCTTCTTGAACATCACATCGAGTCCATTATCATAGAGTTGACAAACACTTAGCAGATTGTGCTTAAGGCCATCCACATATGCAACTCTGTTGACATCGATGTCTCCGTTGGCAATGACTCTATAGCCTTTGATTTGTCCCTTATTGTTGTCTCTGAAGGTTACTGAACCACCTCCAGATTTTTTTTTGTAGGCGGAGAGTAACCCTCTGTCGCCAGTCATGTGCCTTGAGCACCCAGAGTCTAGGTACCAAATGGGCACATGTTGTTTCTTCTGCGGACAGATCAAGAAGATTTAGGTACCCATTTCCAAATGGGTCCAACTTTGTTAGAAGACTTTGAAGATGCCTTAACATCTTTGATTTTGGCTTTATCCTCTTTAATGGAGGTACCATTTTGTCCTTTCTTACCCTTGAATTTGGCATTCATTGGCTTTGGGTGAGATACAAGACAGGAGGACCTTGAGAAATGTTGATTTAATGCATGAATAAGATCAAAACATTTGCAATGAGGAAGCAAACTTCTTAAATATTTCATTAAAATTGTCAAAGGAGTGTACAAAGCAATTTTTATAACAACCCTTTTTAGATTCGGGTTTCTTTTTACAGAAAACTTTGTCTAATCTAGGATGTCTTTTGTCAAAAACTCCACTTGAATGGATCTCTTTGTGTACTCTCCCTCGACGATCACTTCTTTAAGCATTCACTGCCACAGAAGCACCAATTTTGTCAATTTTTGGCCATTTAGCTTTCTGTTGCCAGGTGTGCTTTTCTTGAAAAGGTCTTGATACAGGATTGTTAGGCTTGAGATTCTTTTTAGGGTTAAGGCTTTTGTGAGGATGTGGTTTTTCAGGATTTGAAGTAAAGGAACAACTTCCTCAGGGTATCCCTTGGGTTCCAAGAAAACATAGTGATTGTTAGGCTTGAGGTTCAGTTGTCTGGAGTAGTACTCATGGTGTGTGAAGGAGAGCATTCTGCTTGTGAGGACATGTTCTTGTTCAACATAATGGGAATCAGCCTTTTTGGCTTTAGAATGCATCGAGTTTTTTGATGCAGAAGAACCCTTGGATTTCTTGGAAGAAACGGAGTGAGATGCCATGGAAATAGAAAAACAATCGAGCCTTTGCAAAAGAGTTCCTGAGAGAAAGAAGATAGCAGGTCAAAAGAGGATGTATGTAATGGAAGGGGTTAATATATATACAGAGGGAGGGTAAAAATATTAGGCGGTAAAAAATAAAATTTGAAATCCGTAATGAGTGGTAACGGATAAGAGGCCGTTTCAAAAAAAACGACGGTACAGGTTACGAAGCAATACAAGGATCCACCTCTTCTAACTCTAACTCTACTTCATCTACGTTAGATCTCTTGTTTATTGATGCCTTTGATGATATTTGTGCAGATTTTGATAAAGGCATATCTATATCAATAACAAGCTTGGAGGTCCCTACCATTTCTGAAGACATCTCTGGACCTACCGAAGAAGTCACTAAAACTTCATCTCCATTAGGTACGACTACACAGTTAGTTTCTGACTCTACTAATGTTGAATTTGTCTCTACAGATAGTTCTTCTGGAAACGAAGTCCCGAACACTTCAACTGCGAGCCCAGAAGCTTCAGTATCAGAAACACCAGTACAAGATGTCTCGAGTACATCTATGGAGCAAACTGTCGTGCATGATGACAACGATGCGTCAAATACGCAACAAACAGTTGAAGCCTTACCAAGCACACATCGTTGGACTAAGGATCATCCCCTGACCAACGTGATAGGTGACGTACAATCTGGTATCTCAACAAGATCTGCAACAGCTAACTTCTGCATGTTTTCAGGCTTCCTTAGTTCCTTAGAGCCAAAAAAAGCGTCTGAAGCTCTACGTGATCCCTTCTGGATTTTTGTTATGCAAGACGAGCTTCTACAATTCGAAAGGAACAAGGTATGGCTCTTGATCCCACTACCTAAAGGTAAATCTGTTATAGGAACAAAGTGGGTTTTCAGAAACAAGAAAGACGAAGCCGGAGTAGTTGTGAGAAACAATGCTCGTTTGGTCGCCAAAGGGTATTGTCAACAAGAGGGCATTGACTATGACGAAACATTCGCCCCGGTTGCAAGGATCGAAGCCATCAGAATCATCCTAGCCTATGCAGTGCACAAAAACTTTACAGTCTATCAAATGGATGTAAAGTCAGCTTTCCTGAACGGCGTTGATCCTCATCACCCTGATCATGTCTATGTTTTAGATAAAGCACTCTATGGTCTTAAACAAGCACCGCGAGCCTGGTATGAAACTCTCACTAAATTCCTATTAGCTTCTGGTTTCAAGAAAGGTACAGTCGATACAACCTTATTTCTTAAAAGGCAAGGTGAGGACTTGATTCTCATTCAGATTTAGGTTGACGACATAATATTTGGGTCGACAAATCAGAAATTTGGTAAGAACTTTTCAAAAATAATGGAGACAAATTTTGAAATGTCGATGATGGGCAAATTGAATTTCTTTCTTGGTTTACAAGTAAAGCAATTACCTGAAGGCATATTTATTAATCAAGCTAAATACATAAAAGATATTTTGAATAAGTTCAATATGTCAGATAGCTCAATCATGAAAACACCAATGGCTACTGGTACACTCTTAGACGCAGATCCCTCCTGGAAACCTGTTGATCAAAAGGTGTATCGTAGCATGATTGGTTGTTTACTTTATCTAACTGCAAGTCGCCCAGATATAATGTATGCCACATGTTTTTGTGCGAGATATCATTCTAATCCTAAAGAGTCGCACTTAACTGCTGTTAAGCGAATCCTTAGATATCTCAAAGGCTCTCCTAATCTGGGCCTTTGGTATCCAAAGGATTCTCGTTTTGATCTAACCGCCTTTACAGATGTTGATCATGTAGGATGTAAGCTAGACCGGAAGAGCACCTCTGGATCATGTCAATTCACATGTGACAAACTTGTGAGTTGGACCTCAAAGAAACAAAATTGTGTTTCAACATCCACTGCCGAGGCTGAATATGTAGCTGCTGCTAGCTGCTGTTCTCAAGTCCTCTGGATGAAAGCACAGTTAAGGGACTTTGGATACAACTACAAGTGTGTTCCTATTTATTGTGATTCCAAGAGCGCAATTGCGATAACTGCTAACCCGGTACAGCATTCGAAGACCAAGCATATCGATGTACGCTATCACTTCATCAAGGATCATGTAGAAAAAGGTGACATTGAAATACACTTTGTTCAAACTGACTTCCAGTTAGTTGATCTTTTCACCAAGCCGTTGGATGAAAAGTGTTTCCAATTTCTAATCGGCAAACTTGGTATGTTGAACATGTCTTAGACCTTACTCATGATTCTAGGGGGAGTATTCTAAATCCTAATCTTGTGTTGTATTCTTCAACTGTTGCTAACGATAGCGGAATCATTTTCACAAATGATTACCATAATTTTTTTTATGCAGGTTTGTTCAAGTGACAATGGCTTCTAATCACATCAGATTAGGACCCGCACTTCAGTGCTTTATTTTTCCTGCTTGATCTTAAAAAAAATATCAGTTAAGGGGGAGAATATCTGTGGTTTTAAAAGATTATCTGACCGTGTCTTCTTAAAGATAAATACTTGCGTTTTATCTTGTCAATATACTTTGTCAAGTATTCATACACATAACGGTTCAGAACATTCTATTTGACTTTGTTATTACCATGTATCAAAAGTTAAATCTTTCTATGGTAATACTCACGTTCTTTGTATTCACTGTTGATTGAATCAAACGTCATTTCATGTGCTTTCATTGAAAATATGTTTATATATTGTTCATATAAACAAAATTCATTTTTGATTCTCCAGCATATTATTCTTCTTGACAAATTGATATGAGCTTATTGCCAACCACTTTAAGGTTGAGGGGGAGAATTGCATCGTCAAACACAACTGTTTTGACTTCTCCAAAAATTTTATGCTTCATGTAACAAGTGGTATTTGTGCTTACATGTACAAAACGCCTGTTAAACAGAATGTTCTTTTAGGAAAATACATGGGATTCAGTGTGAGTACTTAACAGAACTTCCATGGATTCACGATAACCAGTGTTTCCTACCCAGGAAGTATTCCCTAAGTGATTTAGGGGAGAGGGGTCAAAAGAATTGAGTGTTCGTGTGTGAAGAGGTAAAATGGAAAAGAGAGATTGGTTAGAAGTGAGCATTAAAAGAAAGATGGTGAGAGATTAGAGTAAAAGAATACTAGACTCTGCACCAAACCACTTTCTGAGCTGGGCAACCACATAATCTGATTGGTTCACATTCTTTGGTGACCATCATTAAAATAGGCAACTAGCCCATGCCATCTCTTGCATACAACCCCACCAGCTACTCATTCTTTTCTCAAAAAGAGAATGTTTCACATTTTCTGGGGACGCAGCACATACGCTATTGGTTCTTCATTTGGAAGATACTAATATTGAAAAAGAAGGAAAGTTGCCCCACCTTCGAACCCTTTCTCATGCACATTGAGTCTTTGTATAATTTGTTGTTGTCTCAACAAGTTTACATATTTTGAGCCTATATTGAAAAGCAATCATCTATGCTTAAATTTTTTCATACACATGCACGAGCACACAAAAATTTGTTTTCTGTCAGAACGTTCATAGATAACCATGTGTTATTCAATGATTGAATGGAAGACCTGGGGAGTCAACATCAAAACCAGCTCCTTATATAGTAACTTTGTGTTACTGAGTGACTTTGTGTTACTGACAGGCATTCTAACTAAGTCATTTGTTGATTCAGGGTTACACTTATTAAACTGTTTGAATTTGAAAAGATTCGAATGGTTACTACTTTCTATTTTAATCTGAAAATATTGAAATAATCACTTTTTCCATTTGGAGAGACTGCTCTTATTTCTTACAGGGCTCATTACATGAAGAAAGTGCTAAATTGAAGTCTATAAAGACAAAGGGGGAGATTTTTCCATAAAGGGGGAGATTGTTTTGACAAGTTTTGATGATGATGATTCTCACCACTCATCAAAAAGGGGCAGAATATATTAAGGGGGAGAATATAATCTGAAGACTGCTGAAGATTTTCAAATATATACAAAGTTTTGCATTCAAAGAAAGATTTGAAGATTTGAAGACTATTTAAAGATATCAAGTTTTGAAGCTATCAACGTAGTTATCAATGTCATATTTGAAGTTTTTCAAGACAAGTGAAGACCCGAAGACTATTGCCAATTTTTTTTTAATCTTGAATCCAAAGGGGGATACTATTGGATCAAATAATTGTATTCAAGATTAAAGTTAAATTAGAGGGTTTAAACTGTATTTGTTTGATAGTTACAGTTCAGGGTTTAAACTGTAATTTGTTAATAGTTATTTGTAAATGTGTCAGGATCGAATTCTTAACAAGAATTAATACTCAGAAACTAATATCAAAGAAGTTGCGGAAAAACACTTTGATATTTGATCAAACAGTAATCAAAAACTACAAGATTACACACTCAACCTCAATATTGATGAACAGGCTCACCAATACGAATTCTACTTCTCTAGAATTAGGATCTATGCCTTAAGGTTGATTTTCTCTCATGAAAAACGATTATCAAAAGTTATTTCTATCTATTCTAAACATTCTATACATATACTGATAAAAAGATAATTACAAAGAATAAACAAATCTTCAGTATATCTTCCATGTATATCTTCTAAGTATATCTTCAGTATATCCAGCTGTAGTACATTCCATCCGGATCTCTTTAGCAGCACTAATAATGCTTAGCAGCATTAACTTCAACTAGCAGCATTAACTTCAAGCAGTACTAACTACTAGCAGTACTAACTAGCTAAGCAGTACTAACTTTGTTCAAGCAGTACTAACTTTAACTAGCAGTAGTAATTCTACTAGCAGTAGTAACTCTTAGCAGTATTAATCTTCAACTTGTTCTGGCAGTAGTAACTACACTTGTACTAGCAGTAGTAACTACACTTAGTAGAATCTTCAGTTCCCAACAATCTCCCCCTAACTTGACTTTTAGAAGAGAAGTCAAGTTCTTCAGATATTCTTCCAGATGCTCTTTTTGATGCTCCCAAAACTTCCAAGATCATGCTCCTAAGTCTGGATTCAGTCCCAAACTCTGATTGATTATCCTCTGAATTAGATACTTGGCCATTTCTGAATTTGATCAAAACTCATCTTCACAAACATTTCTTTCTTTACCCCAATTGCACTCCTCAAGAAAGTTACCATTTTGTTTCTTTCCTGAGTGGCAAGGTAAGTTTGTGAAGGTCTTCTTTTCTTTGCACTTGTATTAGCCATCATAGCCTTTCTCAGACTTATAGCCCTTTGTTTAGCCTTTTCAGTTTCAAGCCCCTTTTGATAGGCTTTATTTAGCTCAGCAGCTAAAGCCTTTGCCATTTCCCTGTCCTTCTCCACCTGAGCTCTTTCTTCTTTTTCCATCTCCTTCTGCATTTTCCTTGCTAAAGCTTCATCTGATTCAACCAACCTTTGCTTCTTGATTGGTTGATCAGATTCCACTATCTTTTCTTTTCCCTTATTCTTTGATTCTGTAGCTTTGTCTTTCTGTTCTGATTTTCTGTCTCTCCCTTCATTTATGACCACTCCCTTTGCTTTGGGAGTGTCATTCTTAGCTTTGATTAGCACTTCAGCTACTTCAATTTCTGTTGGTGTTAACTCTGTTACTGCTGCTTGTGAGGTTTCAGCAGTATTAACAATTTCTGCTTCTTTTTGTACTGAACCTCTTTCTGTTTCTGCTTCCTTCTCCCCCTCAACTTCAACTCTCTCTTTATCAATCTCCCCTTCCCTTGATGCTTCTTCCATGTTGATCTCCCCCTTTTTGGGAGCATCAGTCACTGGTTTCCTCCTTCTGAGCACAAATTGTTTCTTCTTCTTTTGCAGAATCAGTTTTCTTACCATTTGCTTCAACTTGATGATTTGTTCTTGTTGTGACAGTACTATGAGTTTTAGCTCTTCTATATCTTTGCCCTGTTTGAGTACATCCATGTTGATGTTGCCCATTGCCTCCATCAATTCATCATAGTTATATTTGTCCTCACCTTCTCCAGGAGTGTTACCCCCTATTGAAGGATCATTGGATCTTTTAGTAGTGGAAGTCTTCTGCCTAGCAGAAGCACTGTCCACCCCTGTGGTTTCTTGGCACCAGGGACCTTCAAATGATTGCTCATTCAAAGTTGCCATGGGGGAGGTCTTATTGATGTTACCACTTTCCTTCTCTGTGCTAGCAGGAGTAGTGGCAGCCTCATCACCCATATGCTCTACCTCCTCCTCAGAGAGCACCTCCTTTGGGTTGGGAGATACCCTTGTGGTTTCCCTTTGGATATTCTCTAGGGGAGAATTCTCCCTTAGAGGGCTTAAAGGCTTAGTTGGTGATGGTACAAGAAGGGAAGGAGCCTTCTTTACCTGTTTTCTTTGATAAGTTTGGGTAATTGTAGAAGTGGGCTTATTCAGAAGGGACTGTGGAATTGATTTTGAGAGGGAAGGTTGGGCTTGGCTAGCAGTGGGATGGTCTAATGAGGGCCTTGACCCTGCTGCCATACCTTCAGTGTTTTGGGACACCACCATCATTGTAGAGAACAATGGGGTGTCAACTCCTTCCGAGTCCCCAGCAGATCTTCTCATATTTGAGAAAACCTTGCCTTTTGGGGGTTTAGGTACATATACTCCAACAGGTTGAGGTATATCCGTCAATTCATGGTTAATTACTTCCTGAACAAATCTGGGATACATAAAGAAACTCTTTTTGTTTCCCATATTTGATACAAGATCACTGAAAATCATCTTTGAGAAATTGTACCTTCTGGATGTAGCCAAGCATACCAAAGCATATGCAATTGGACTGCTGAACTCACTCCATCCAGTGGTCTTTTTGGAGATGCAATGCATCAGGGTATGAACAAGAAAGCGCCATTGGGGTGAAAACTTTGCTTTTGAGAATTTGAAAACACCCAATGGGCCTCCATACCCCATTCTAGTAAGATTAGAAAACAGTTCATCATTAGAGATAGACGTTATACCAGAGGCATCGTCTAGACGTAGACTGATGCGTATAACCTCTTCAGTAACTGTTAGTGGTTGATCACAGATTCTTGTCTTGATCATTTGCACACCATTTTCCACAACAATGGTTGCATTGGCCCAGAACTGCCTTTGATGCTCAATGTAGATTGTAGGGGATACAGTAAGAGCATGAGCAATGTGGCTTGACTTGAGGAAATCCACAATCTGATGAAAGCCTTCTGCTTGTTTTGGCTTTTGGAGCATTGCGATTTCATTGTGCTCGTCAATGAACGCCATTGATGCCATTGACCTTGAAGATTTTTGCCTGAAAACTTTGAACTTTGAGAGAGAAAGGGTTTAGAGCGCAAGGGAACAGTATGCAAAGAGTCGTTATGAACTTTTAGGCGGGCAAAGAGTATTTATAGTATTCGGAATATAAGCAGTATTAACCTAGAGCAGTATTCACTACTAGCAGTAGTAACGGCTAGCAGTATTAACTAACTAGCAGTATTAACTGAAAGCAGTATTAACCACTAGCAATATTAACTACTAGCAGTAGTAACGGCTAGCAGTATTAACTAACTAGCAGTATTAACTGAAAGCAGTATTAACCACTAGCAGTATTAACTACTAGCAGTATTAACTGAAAGCAGTATTAACTACTAGCAGTATTAACTACTAGCAGTATTAACCACTAGCAGTATTAACCACTAGCAGTATTAACTGAAAGCAGTATTACCCACTAGCAGTATTAACTACTAGCAGTATTAACTGAAAGCAGTATTAACTACTAGCAGTATTAACTGAAAGCAGTATTAACTACTAGCAGTATTATACTTACTCCTTTTAAACTTGCTAACACTGAGTACTGCTATGTATATCCTGAAAAAGAAGATTAGTAACACCAAGAATAAAAATATACAGGTATAAAACCAGAAGAAGATTATTCAGAGTTTATCATTCCCACACCTGTGACCAAGAAAGTGAATCTACCCACATCAAAAGCTTTAGTGAATAGATCAGCAAACTGATTATCAGTGTGGACTTTGACAACTTGAATAAGTTTCTTTTCATTACAATCTCTTATAAAGTGATACCTGATTTCAATGTGCTTTGTCTTTGAGTGCTTGACTGGATTATTTACAATGCTAATAGCACTGCTGTTGTCAATAAAGATTGGAGTGTGTAGAAAGGTTACCCCATAGTCCAACATTTGATTCTGAATCCATAAGACTTGAGAACAGCAACTTGCAGCTGCTATGTACTCTGCCTCTGTTGTAGATGTGGATACTGTGGTTTGTTTCTTGCACTGCCATGAGACTAGTCTAGCACCCAAGAACTGACATCCTCCAGAAGTAGATTTTCTGTCCAAGTTTGCCCCACCTAGATCACTGTCTGAGTATGCTATTAGGTCAAAAGGGGAGTTATGAGGATACCAAAGTCCCAATCTGGGTTGCCCTTTGAGATATCTGAATATCCTCTTAACAGCTTGAAAGTGAGATTGCTTTGGCCTAACTTGAAATCTTGCACAGACACAGACTGGAAACATTATATCTGGCCTAGATGCTGTGAGATACATGAGAGAGCCAATCATGGATCTATAATAATGCACATCCATGTCCTCCCCCTCAAGATCTGCTGTGATCTGCTTGTGTGTTTCCATAGGTGTGCTGGCAGGTTTTGATTCTGAGAAACCAAACTTGGTTAGAATATCCTGCACATACTTGGATTGACATATGAAAATGCCATCTGACTTCTGTTGAACTTGGAGTCCAAGGAAGAAAGTAAGTTCCCCCATGGAACTCATTTTGAACCTTTGATGCATTAAATCCTCAAATTCCTTGCACATGTTGTTTCTTGTAGATCCAAAGATAATGTCATCAACATAGATTTGGACCAGCAAGATATCCTTCCTCTTTCTTTTGATAAAAAGAGTCTTATCTATGACTCCTCTTTCAAAGTCATTTTCCAAGAGATAGGATGACAGAGTGTCATACCATGCTCTTGGGGCTTGATGTAGTCCATAAAGTGCTTTCTTTAATTTGTATACCCTGTCTGGATAGCTTGGGTTTTCAAACCCTGGTGGTTGACAGACATATACTTCTTCTTCAATTGATCCATAGAGAAAAGCACTTTTTACATCCATTTGATAGACTTTGAAGTTCATGTAAGAAGCATAGGCTAGGAATAGTCTGATTGCTTCTATCCTAGCCACAGGTGCAAAAACTTCTTCATAATCTATACCCTCTTCTTGAGTATAGCCTTGAGCCACCAGCCTTGCTTTGTTCCTTATAACAATACCTCTTTCATCTCTCTTGTTTCTGAAGATCCATTTTGTGCCAATTGCTCTGTGACCTTTAGGAAGGTCTACTAGATCCCACACATCTTGTAGCTTGAACTGTAACAATTCTTCTTGCATTGCTTCTATCCAGCTAGATTCTTTCATAGCATCATGTGCCTTTTTAGGCTCAAGCTGGGATAGAAAACATGAGAGCACTGTATGCTGTTGATCTTGCATTTCCTGAAGCCTGCTTTGATGTCTAGTCATCATGGGAGAAGAGATATCTCCTATTACCAGCTGTGGAGGATGATTCTTTTGAACTCTGGTGTTATGACTAGGTTCTTCATTCAGTCCAGCCTCTAGATTAGAGTCATGCAACTCAACTGAAGTGTCTTCAGATGTCACTTCTGATTCTTGAGTCTCCTCATCTCTAGTGTCTTCTTCACTCTGACTTGGTTCAGTAAATGATTCCTTTTCACAATCTTCATTTACTGTGGATATGGGAAAAATCACAGATTTAGATATACTTTCTTGAACTTGTGTGATCTCTGATTCTCCACCATCTGTTCCTGTATACTCATTACTGAAACCAAAAGAGTTAGTTAGTGAATCAATGTCAAATAGCCATTGAGGTCCAGACCCAACAGGATTTGGTGTGTTCTCATTGCATTTGACATTGTCACTTTCTTCAATTATTCTAGAAGAAGAGTTAAAAACTCTGTAGGCCCTACTCTGAGATGAATATCCAACAAGAAATCCATCATCTGCTTTGCTATCAAACTTACCTAAGTGAGATTTGGTATTTAGAATTGTACAAGGACACCCAAAAGGTTTGAAGAAACCAATAAAAGGTTTTCTTTGATTTAAAAGCTCATATGGGGTCTTGTTCTTTTGCTTGACCACTAGAACTCTGTTTTGGACATAACAAGCAGTATTAACTGCTTCAGCCCAGAATGTAATTGGCAATTTTGAATTAGCCAACAGAGATCTAGCAGCCTCTATTAGTGTCCTATTTCTCCTTTCAACAACACCATTCTGTTGAGGAGTCCTAGGAGCACTATATTGTCTCTCAATACCTTTTCCTTCACAAAAAGTGTTTAAATCATGATTTTTAAATTCAGTTCCATTATCTGATCTAATGACTTTTACTCTTTGATTAGTTTGGTTTTCAATTCTTAGAATAAAGGATTTGATAAGACCACTTGTTTCATCCTTAGTCCTTAGAAAATATACCCAAGTAAATCTGGAGTAATCATCAACAATAACCAAGCAGTAAGATTTCTTTCCTATACTCATAACATTTGTAGGACCAAACAGATCCATATGCAATAACTGGAGACAAGAAGAAACAGAATTTAACTCTTTGGTCTTATGAGAAGTTTTGTGTTGTTTGCCTTTAAGACAAGCAACACAATGATCATCACATGAAAAGACTTTTGAAGGTAAACCTCTTACAAGGTTATTTTTAACAAGATTGTTCATAGTCTTGAAATTCATGTGACACATCCTTCTGTGCCATAGGGAGGATTCATCTATAGAAGCTTTTGAAACAAGACAATTTAAAGATGAATCACTATCAACATTGTCCAAATCAAGACAGTAAACATTGTCCTTCCTAGGAGTTCTAAGTAGTATCATGTTTTCATCAACTACCTTGAACCCTGGAGCAAGGATCATACACTCAGTATTAGTAAATAATATACTATGTTGTTTGTCACAAACCTGTGATACACTTAACAGGTTGTACTTTAATTGATCAACATAGTAGACATCCTCAAATGTCATCTTACCTTTGGTGACATTACCTTTTCCACTTATCTTACCACCAGTAAGATTGTCTCCAAATGCATCATGTCCTCCATTGATATGTGTGAAATCCTGAAGACATGATATGTTGCCTGTCATGTGCCTAGAGCAACCACTATCAACATGCCAAATGCTCTTTCTCTTGAGCTGTTGGTTGCCCTGCACATTAGATAAATCAATTAGTATGATTGGGGACCCAAGCCAAAGTGATCTTGGGTCTTCCTTTCTCATCAAAGTATTTACATTCCTTTTTAATGAGGTTTTTAAACTCAGAGCACTCTTTATTAGAGTACTTTGTCAATATGATTGGCTTAGCAGAATCAACACTAGAAGCAGTACTAACCTTAGAAGTACTAACAGAGTTAGCAGTACTAACAGGTGTAGCAGTACTAACAGGTTTAGCAGTACTAACCTTGTTAGCAGCATTAACATTGTTAGCAGTAGTATTACTTCTAGCAGCACTATCATTGTCAGCAGCACTATTTGTGATAGCAGTACTAACAGTTTTATTGCTTTTAGGAATCCACATATTGACACTTTCTTTAACAGAATACTTTTTCTTCATGTGGCTTTTAGTTTTAACAGTTTTCTTAGCCACATGGTTCTTTTCAATTTTCTTATAACCAAAGGGTTTTTGCATGGATCTTTGGAAATTCATTCTTTGGTTCATAGGATTGAAATAACAGAATTTTGCAAGATGATTCAATTTGCCACAGATAAAACAAGGTTTTGGTCTATTGATTTTACTCAGATCAACCCCTTGTTTATGTGCCCATTGATTATTCCAGTTTCTTTGATTTCCCCTCTTTTTGTCCTGTTTTTGGGGCTTATTCTTCTTACAAGCACACTGTTTGCAAGGACCTGGATTCACAACTGTGGTCTGTTTATAATGGACCTTACCAGACTTTTCCTCTGTCTTCTCTATGTTCTTGGATTTGATCCAAGCCCTTCCACAATCCTCATTGGTGATAATGTTGTTTTCTATAGAAATCTCACCACTCACCTTGTTCTCCTTACTCTTGTCAACCTCTTTCTCAGTCTTATCCTCAACAATTTCTTCATCTAAGGGATCTATTTCAGTGGCTCCCTCAGGCAAGTCCTTCCTATCTTTGGTGTCTAACAGGTCTGAAGTAGGAGGAATGTAATTGTTGTTATATGGTGGAGGTGTGGCATTATACCCAATTCCTCTTCTTAATTTATCATGAATCTGATTTTGCAGTAAGGAGTCCATTGCTTTAGAAGCATTGGAAAACTTTTCTACATCAAGCTTAACTTTGGTTAACTCCTCTTTCAGTTTTTCACTCTCCTCTTTAGATTTGGTCAGTTTAAGTTCTAAATCCTTTTTCTCCCACTGCCAGTAATTAGTGTCATATGAGTGTTGTAGTTCATTGGCTTGAAAACCTTTGATTTGATCTTCAAATCTCTCTACTATCCTCACATAGTCTTTTATATCCTTTTCTAGTCTCTTCAGGTCATCACTCATCTTCTGATTGTGATCCCTGTACCTTTTAACAGTGTCTATGCAAGTTTTAGAGCAGAGATTAGAACTTACCTCAGATGGGAGATCAGATACTTTAGCCATAAGAGCTTGATTCTGAATAGCTTCTTCTGCTTGATCACTCCAATCAAACCCCATTCCTTGTTGAGAAACAAGGGCTTGAGCAGAGTTTATGTTGTTATTGAAGCTTCCAGATTGAGCTTGTTGATGGTTGTTGTTGTGAGACATTCCACTTCTGCATTCTCTAGCAAAATGTCCCTTCAGATGGCATTTGTAGCATTCTACCTTTGATTTATCAAACCCTGCTCCATCTTCTCTTCTTTGTGAGAAGTTGTTTCTTCCAGTCCTCTTTATAAACTTTTTAACCCTCATGGAGAGCATGGCCATCTGCCATTTAATATCCATCTCTTCCAGATCATCAGGATGAAGTTGTTCTAAGTCATCATTGATCAAAGAAGAATTTCCATGATTAGAAAGAAGAGCTTCAAATACATAATCAGTGCCTTTATCTAAATTTGATCCATTAGCAGCATTAACTGATTCAGGGTTAGCAGTAGAATCAATTGATGCTGATAGGAGTGCAGCATTATGAACATATCCAGAAGGCTTCTTCTTTGCCTCCACCTCAGCTTCAAATACTCTAAGATCATTGTACAGATCATCAAGTTCTTTGTCTTCCAACTGATCATTCTGTCTGAATGACACAGTGTACATGGTCCATTCATCTCCAAGGGACCTTAAGAACTTTCTGTTCACATCATCTTGATCAATCTGTACTCCCATAGTAGCTAGTTCACCAATTAGTTTATTAAACCTGTCAAAAGTTTGAGTCATGGACTCATTCTTAGTTGAGATGAAGTTTTCATACTGTTGTTTTAAGATTGCCTTTTGATTTCTCTTGGTACTTTTAGTACCTGAGAATCTCTTCTCTAGAGTATTCCAGAGCATCTGTGCATCAGTACAATTGCAGAATTGGTGTTGATACTCATTTGGAATGGCCAAGAGCAGTGTGCTCAAGGCTTTCATCTCTGTCTGTCTTGATTTCCTGTCTGTATCTGTCTTTGGAGGAGTTCTTTTGCCATCTTCACCAATCTTTCCTCCATCAGATGGGCCATTCTCAATGATGTCCCACATAGAGTAATCTGTGAGGAGAATATATTGCTTGATTCTGATTTTCCACATGTCAAATTCATTGGATCTGAGCATTGGAACTTTTGAGACCAAAGTACTGCTTGATTCTGTAAGATTTTCCATGATGAATAACTGTTTCTGAGAGAATTTGGCTCTGATACCACTTGTCAGGATCGAATTCTTAACAAGAATTAATACTCAGAAACTAATATCAAAGAAGTTGCGGAAAAACACTTTGATATTTGATCAAACAGTAATCAAAAACTACAAGATTACACACTCAACCTCAATATTGATGAACAGGCTCACCAATACGAATTCTACTTCTCTAGAATTAGGATCTATGCCTTAAGGTTGATTTTCTCTCATGAAAAACGATTATCAAAAGTTATTTCTATCTATTCTAAACATTCTATACATATACTGATAAAAAGATAATTACAAAGAATAAACAAATCTTCAGTATATCTTCCATGTATATCTTCTAAGTATATCTTCAGTATATCCAGCTGTAGTACATTCCATCCGGATCTCTTTAGCAGCACTAATAATGCTTAGCAGCATTAACTTCAACTAGCAGCATTAACTTCAAGCAGTACTAACTACTAGCAGTACTAACTAGCTAAGCAGTACTAACTTTGTTCAAGCAGTACTAACTTTAACTAGCAGTAGTAATTCTACTAGCAGTAGTAACTCTTAGCAGTATTAATCTTCAACTTGTTCTGGCAGTAGTAACTACACTTGTACTAGCAGTAGTAACTACACTTAGTAGAATCTTCAGTTCCCAACAAAATGGGCCTAAAGCCTGTTAGAAAGCCCATTAAGGTTAAAGCCCATATGGCCTAGGTATTTAAAGTTTTGTTTAATTAGTTTTTAGGTTTAACTCTGATAATATTCTAGTTAATAGCCGTACGTATTCTTTGTATTCAAGGGTATCAAGAACACACAAGGTTTATATTGATTATTCAGGGGATTGGTATGTTTATCTGATCTTTATATCTCTTGATCTATATTGTGTTTCTTGTTTGGTTATCAACTAGATTAAACTGGGATAACATAAACATTGAAGATATTTCAAAACAAGTATATTGAATGAACGAAACGAATACAAGAAACTTGTTTGAAAATCTGACATTGTATGAAAAAGATTAAAACATCTGAATGATTTAGCAATTAAAGCTTAGGTCAGCAAAAAAAATTGGATATTGTTTATACGAATCAAGATATAGACATTCTTGAAAGAAATGTTTCGAAATGAAATCAACGCTAAAAAATTTGAATATCAAGCGGGGTGTATCACCATCGAAAAATTTGGTTCAATTTGAGACATGGTGATAACATATTCAACAAAAATATTAAACCGGTGTGTGTGAATACTTGAAAGTATATGGAAAAAATAATACACAAGTATATATCTTTGGAAACACACGGTTTATGAAACATTGAAGCACAAATTACATGAAAACATTTAAAATCACACTTCAATATTCATGAAATCTGTTAAGAATCAAGAGTGGTTTGAACATTTAAGAACATGTTTTCATATCTGAAAGTTGTCCTTCTTTCAGACACGTATGAGATTAAGATTAGAAATAAACCTTTCTGTTCAGTCTTAAATCTCATCAAGTCAGCTCAAAATCATATTAGATATGATCGTTTAAGCTCTCTCTCAATTATGCAAAACTCACAAAGTCGTCAAAGAACAAAGCTTTATTCACAAAAAAAAAAAATATTGAAAAGTAAATGACAGAAAGCAGTAAAACTTTGAATGTACGAGTTCTAATCAGATGTAATCAGAAGTCATATACTCCCCCTGAAATTATGCATCAGGAAAAATATGTACTCCCCCTTGAAGGTTGATCTTCTCATTCATGTATCGGAGTACAATCTCGTATATGAACGAAGTATAACATATTTTGTTTGTTCAAGTACAATTCCTAAACTGTTGTGTTTAGAAGTCAAACCCCTAATCTTTGAAGAACGGGTCCTAAACTGTAGTATTCAGAAGCCTTGTGTTAGAACATAAATATGTTGGATGCAAAATCATAGAAGTCTGAAGGTCAATGTTTAAGAAAGTCAAAGTTGAAAGTCAACTGTCATGTAAATGTCAAAGTCATTGTAAAAGTCAAAGTCTTAGTTAGTTGTTGTTTTTACTTTTTGTATGCGCGTGTGTTTTGTTTTTGGTTTATTAGACTTGTAGCTTGTGTAATACATGTAAGTAGAACTAATTCTTGTACGCAGATTGTAGAGAGAGAAAACTAGAGAGAGAAAGATTGTACGAATTGTTCGATTGAAGTCAAAGATAACAGGTTGATTGTTAATCTGATTAATTCATTCTGTTTGTTTGTTTAATCGATAACAACTTGATTAGATTGGGACTATCAATTGGTATTATAGCAAATCTGATTTAAAATCAAGAAAATGTGAGTTCGACGTTGTGTTCTTCGGGTATAGATTGATTCTGAGTTTTTGTGCGAATTTGTATATAAAGTTGATCAGTTTGTGTTCGAGTTGCATATTAGATTGAGTTTGTATAGTTCAATTCGAGTGTTGCACTGTAATTGGATTCAATTTTGGATTTTGTACATGTTTGAGTCCACGAGTTTTCATCGCACTGTATTTGAGTCGATTTGTAATTGTTAGTGTTTCTTATCGAATTTCATTGGTAGAAACAGTTTCTAGAAGTATAGAAGAGTGAATTGCCGAAGTTACAGTTTAAATTTCGAAGAATAGATTAGTTTTTGATTGTTTTAGTGTGTTTTCCTTCGAGAGTCTCAAGAACTCGCAGACATTATCAAGAACTCTCAGAGTGTTTGGATTTCGCAGGATTTATTGTGGATTTCGCATAGCTTTGATTTCTGCGAGTTCATAGAATTCGCATATCAGTGAGCTAAGAATTCTTCAGAATTCGCATTGGTTTATCTGCGAATTGCCAAGAATTCGCATAAGATTTGTTTGAGAAAAGTTCTGAGAATTCGCATAAGATTGGTTTACGAAAAGTGATTTTAGAAAATATTCAAAGGAAAGAATTCACAAATATTGTCTACGAAAAGTTTTTCAGGAAAAATACTTTGAAGGCAAGAATTCGCATATAATCTTACACGAATTCGCCTAAGACTAAGGTACGAATTCTTAAGAATTCGCAAGTTAGAGTTGTACGAATTGTAAGAATTCGTATATCTGGTTCATGCGAAAAGTTTTTATAAAAAGTGTTTAAATTTTTTTCTAAGTGTTGGATTCGTAAGCGTCTATCTTACGAATTCTGATAGCTTACGAATTTTTGATCGTTTGCGAATTCTTGATTTGTTGTTTTTAATTGCGAATTCTTGATTGTTTTACTTGCGAATCCTGAAGTTTGTCTACTTATGAATTATGTGTGTATTCTTGTGCTTTGCGAATTCCTTGTGTACTTCATAATAGTGTGTGAATTCCAGACTTGTGAAATATTGGAAATTTCATTTCTAATTTGCCTTTCAAGTTTTCTGTATTTTTTGGTGATTTCAAATTGGACTAACGATCATTTTTAAGTTTCTTATTGAATATTTCTATCAACAGGATGACTTCTAAAGATGCTCTTTCGATTGGTACGGATGTAAAGCCTCCTATTTTATTCAAAGGAGAATATGAACAGTGGAAGGATCGCTTTCTCGATTTTGTCGACCGTCATGCAAATGGGGAAAACATTTTGCTATCCATTATTGAAGGTCCTATGATTCCTCCCACAATGGAAATACCTGATGATGAATGTTCAGACAGTAAGGATGGAGATGAGGACCGGGTGAGAAAGACAAAGACTGTTGCTAATGATTTTGCTCAATACACTGACGAACAGAAGAGCAGATTCAAAGCTGATAAACAAGCCAGATCTCTTCTACTTCAGAGTATCCCGACTGAGGTTTATATCAAGATCGACAGCTACAAAGCAAACGCGAAAAAGATGTGGGATCAGTTACAGAAGATGATGATGGGTTCCAAGGTGGGAAAGCAGATGAAAGTGGTCAACTGTATAAACAGTTATGAAGAGTTTAAAGCCAAAGAAAATGAAAGCCTCGAGGAAATGTATGAGAGATTCGTGCTTCTTCTGAACGAACTTTCAAAGAACAAAGTCAAAAAGAAGCAGATTGAGAACAATGTTAAGTTTCTCAGTATTCTGCAGCCTGAGTGGAAAAAGCACACTCGTAGAATGAAACAGATGAAGGATTTGAGTGACATTCCACTATATGAGGTTTATGAGACGCTAAGACAAAATGAAGAAGAGGTCGAAGAGAAAAGGGCTGAGATGAAGAAAACTGAGAAAGTGTCAGATCCCATTGCCTTAGTAGCTGGTGAGAAAGAGAAGGAAAAGAAAGAAAAGAAGAAAAAGAAGAAGATTGTGATTCCAGTTCTGATTCTGATTCTGAATCTGATAATGGCGACGGAGAGAACCTAAATCAAGCTATGCTTTTATTGACCCGTGCATTTCAGAAGAAGTTCTACAAGAAACCGGGTTCTAATTCTCAAAGGTATTCCTCGTTCGGATCAAAGAACCATGAACATCGGGAAAGAGTTGAAGGAAAAAGATTTGAGGAGAAAAGGTATGTGGAAAGAAAGACGGAAGAAAGAAAGAAGTTTGTGAATGAATATGCTGGTGCTGAAAAGAAGACAGATGACCTGATAAAATGCTACAATTGTAGTAAAGTTGGTCACTACGCAAAGGACTGTCGGAAGCCCAAAGTCAGAAACTCTGAATACTACAAGAACAAAATGCTTTTGGCTAAACAACAAGAGGTTGGCCAAGCATTGATGGCTGAAGATGAGTTCTGGCTAGATCATTTAGATGAAGAAGAAAGAGAAGAGACAGCACCCATGTATTTGATGGGCAACACAGTGAAGTATGATGATTCTGATGAGGAGATAGCTGATGAGGTACTATATCTATCTGAATCTGATTTTATGACCAAAATGGAAGCCATGATGATCGAACTTCAAGACTTACAAACCAAACTAAAAAAGGAAAATAATAGAGTTATGAAGAAAAATCAGAAGATCTTTGAACTTAACAAGGAACTTGTTGGGAACAAATATCTGATTGATTCTCTAAACAAATTTGTTTATGTTCTTAAACAAGAAAAAGATTGTTTTGAAAGTAAGATTTCTGATTTTGAATCTAAACTATCTAAGTCTGATCTTGAAAAGCATGAATGTGTTCTAAAAGCTCATATTTTGCTGGTTGAAAACAAGAACTTAGAAAAGAAGGTAAATGGTTTGGAAGCCAAACTTTATGCACGAGGTCAAACTGATCAAACTATTTTTTTAAATACACCCAATGAAGAGGCTGATGTTAAAGAAAAATGGGGACGCGGTTATGAAAACCATCATTACTTAAAGAAAGCCATCAGAAATAACCAGCATTATATAATTTTGATTTTCTTTTTGCTGCTGGTAAATATCATAATTTGAAACCCAAATTTGTTACCAAATCATCTGACGAGGTTGACGCAAAAGAAGATGAGAAAAGAAAGAATTTAAAGAAAATGCAACTACCATTTTGCTATCAAAAGTTGAATGATAGTTATCTTTCAGAACAACCAAAATGTCTTTCAAATGATTATTTTGCAAGCTATTCTATTACTGAGTTGGAGGCAAAACCTGTAAAAGCAAAAATTTATGTTCCCCCACTTATTTTAGAAAGCAAAATAATCGAACTTGAAAATGTTTTATCTGATGAAAGAATATTGGCTGACATTGAAAAAGTTTTATTTTCAACTGTTATAAAGAACATTGTTTTAAAAGTTGAATCTCAAAAGTGTTCTAATTCTTCCAAGGCACCTCAAACCTCTAAACTTGATTTTGATGACTTATTTGTGTCTGCAAATGATTTTTTAAATTTTGATGAAGGTTGTGTTGATGAGATTGATTTGTTTGACTTTAACGCTAAACTTCCAGATCATACTACTTTTGTTATAAATGGTCAAGCTTTACCAAGTGTGCATGAAATAGGTGAATCATCAACTAAATTTGGTGAATTAGTTTCTATGAATGTTGATTACTATGCAAAAGGTAAGAAGCAAAAGAAACGGCGCTCACAGAAACAGACTAACACTGGTAAGCTAAAGAAAAGGCAATCTCAGAAATCTGATTTTCCTAACAAATCTAAATCTTTTGTTTCAGATTTAAGAAAGAAAAGGTCTGAAGGTCGAACAGAATGGGGACCAAAACAGAATGAGGACCAAAACTTCGCGCAAGAAAGCCTTTGCGTGAACCAACTTCACGCACAAAGAACCTTGCGAGAACCTTACTTCACGCACTTTGATCTGCGCGTTTACATTCATCTGCGCGTTCTTGACTTAATTTTTTTTTGTTTTTGTTGAATTTTATTTTCCGATCGAAGCTTCGAAGTGGGTCTTCATATAAGGTGTTTTTGATTGATCTAATTGGTCCTAAATTTTTCTACTCGTCACAAGGATTCCATAACAAGTTTCAGATTCGATTTTCGTTAAGAAACGAGTGAGATACGAGTGTTTGAAGTTTCGTCGGAAAACTCACCGGAAAAACGGGTTTCGCCGGAAAATGACATTTCTGGATTTGTGAGCAATGTTTTCGACATATTATCTTCTAATCGTGTTTTTTAGTTGATTTCTATCGATTTCCAGGTGTTTAAAAGGTTTAAAATCACGAAAGATCTCGCCGCAAAACCATCTCGTCGGAGTAACTTTGTCGCGTTCCACAGCCCGTAAATCATTGCATGATTGGAATTTTGTCGTGGGAAACAATTGATCATTGAACAAAGATTATTTTGCAACAAACCTCGAGCATTTTTGTTGAGAGATGAAGAAGATATCTGTTGGATCATAAATTGTATTCAAGATTAAAGTTAAAGTTAAGGGTTTAAACTGCAATTGTGTCAAAGTTAAATTAGAGGGTCTAAATTGTATTTACTTGATAGTTACAGTTCAGGGTTTAAATTGTAATAGTTTAATAGTTATTAGCTATTGGGCCCAAGCCCATTAAGCATTAGGAAGCCCATATGGCCTGGGTATTTAAAGTTATGTTTAGTTTAGTTTTAGGTTAACTCTGATACCAATTGTTATCCCAGTTTAATCAAGAATAGAACCAGCACCTAAATGATTCACTTCTTCTAACTCTAACTCTACTTCATCTGAGTTAGATTTATTGTTTATTGATGCCTTTGATGATATATGTGCAGATTTTGAAAAAGGCATATCCACATCAATAACAAGTGGTACAAGCTCGGAGGTCCCTACTATTTCTGAAGACATGCATGGACCTTCCGAAGAAGTCACTGACACTTCATCTCCATCAGGTACGAGTACAAAGTTAGTTTCTGACTCTACTAATGCTGAATCTGTCTCTACAGATAGTTCTTCTGGAAACGAAGACCCGAGCACTTCAACTGTTAGTCCAGAAGCTTCAGTATCAGAAACACCAGTACAAGATGTCCCGAGTACATCTATGGAGCAACCTGCCGTGCATGATGAAAATGATGCGTCGAATACGCAACAAACAGTTGAAGCTCTACCAAGCACACATCGTTGGACTAAGGATCATCTCCTGACCAATGTGATAGGTGACGTACAATCTGGTGTCACGACAAGATCTGCAACAGCCAACTTCTGCATGTTTTCAAGCTTCCTTAGTTCCCTAGAACCAAAGAAAGCATCTGAAGCTCTACGTGATCCATTCTGGATTTCTGCTATGCAAGACGAGCTTCTACAATTCGAAAGGAACAAGGTATGGCGCTTGATCCCACTACCTAAAGGTAAATCCGTTATTGGAACAAAGTGGGTGTTCAGAAATAAGAAAGACGAAGCTGGAGTAGTAGTGAGAAACAAAGCTCGACTGGTCGCCAAAGGGTATTGTCAACAAGAGGACATTGACTATGATGAAACATTCGCCCCGGTTGCAAGGATCGAAGCCATCAGAATCTTTCTAGCCTATGCAGCGCACAAAAACTTTACAGTCTATCAGATGGATGTAAAGTCGGCTTTCCTGAACGGCGTTCTGCATGAGGAGGTCTACGTGGCTCAACCTGAAGGATTCGTTGATCCTCATCACCCTGATCATGTCTATGTTTTAGACAAAGCGCTTTATGGTCTTAAACAAGCACCACGAGCCTGGTATGAAACTCTCACTAAATTTCTACTTGCTTCTGGTTTCAAGAAAGGTACTCTTGATACAACCTTATTTCTTAAAAGGCAAGGTGAGGACTTGATTCTTATTCAGATTTATGTTGACGACATAATATTTGGGTCGACAAATCAGAAATTTTGTAAGAACTTTTCAAAAATAATGGAAACAAAGTTTGAGATGTCGATGATGGGTGAATTAAATTTCTTTCTTGGCCTACAAGTAAAGCAATTACCCGACGGCATATTTATTAATCAAGCTAAATATATAAAAGATATTTTGAAAAAGTTCAATATATCAGATAGTTCAGTCATGAAAAGACCAATGGCTACTGGTACACTCTTAGACGCGGATCCCTCCGGGAAACCTGTTGATCAAAAGGTGTATCGTAGCATGATTGGTTCTTTACTTTATCTGACTGCCAGTCGCCCGAATATAATGTTTGCCACATGTTTTTGTGCGAGATATCAGTCTAATCCTAAAGAGTCGCACTTAACTGCTGTTAAGCGAATCCTTAGATATCTCAAAGGCTCTCCTGATTTAGGCCTTTGGTATCCAAAGGATTCTCGTTTTGAACTAACTGCCTTTACAGATGCTGATCATGCAGGATGTAAGCTAGACCGGAAGAGCACCTCTGGATCATGTCAATTCATAGGTGACAAACTTGTGAGTTGGACTTCAAAGAAACAAAACTGTGTTTCAACATCCACTGCCGAGGCTGAGTATGTAACTGCTGCTAGCTGTTGTTCTCAAGTCCTCTGGATGACGACACAGTTAAGGGACTTTGGCTACAACTACAAGCGTGTTCCTATTTATTGTGATTCCAAGAGCGCAATATCTATAACTGCTAATCCGGTACAGCATTCGAAGACCAAGCATATCGACGTACGCTATAATTTCATCAAGGATCATGTAGAAAAAGGTAATATTGAAATGCACTTTGTTCAAACTGACTTCCAGTTAGCTGACCTTTTCACCAAGCCATTGGATGAAAAGCGTTTTCAATTTCTCATCAGCAAACTTGGAATGTTGAACATGTCTTAAACCTTACTCATGATTCTAGGGGGAGTATTCCAAGTTTTGATCTTGTATGTTATTTTCCAACTGTTGTTAACGAGAGAGGAATCATTTTCATAAATGATTACAATTATTTCTTTTATTTATGCAGGTTTGGTCAAGTGACAATGGCTTCTAATCACATTGGATTAGAACCCGCACTTCAGTGCCTTATTTTTCTGTTTTTTTTCTTAATCTTAAAAAAAAAAAAAAAAAATCTTTCAGTTGAGAATATCTGTGATATTAACAGATTTTTGGATACTTAAATGATTATCTGACCGTGTGTTCTTAAAGATAAATACTTGCGTTTTATCTTGTCAATATACTTTGTCAAGTATTCATACACATAACGGTTCAGAACATTCTATTTGACTTTGTTATTACCATGTATCAAAAGTTAAATCTTTCTATGGTAATACTCAAGTTATTTGTATTCACTGTTGATTGAATCAAACGTCATTTCATGTGCTTTCATTGAAAATATGTTTATATATTGTTCATATAAACAACATTCGTTTTTTATTCTCCATAATCTTATTCTTCATGACAAAATGATATGAGCTTAATTGTCAAACTCTTTTAGTTTGAGGGGGAGAATTGCATCGTCATACATAACTGTTTTGACATCTCCGAAAGTCTTATTTCTCATGTAACAAGTGGTATTTGTGCTTACATGTACAATAGCCTGTTGAACAACATGTTTTTTTTAGGATCATACATGGGATTCAGTGTGAGAACTTAACAGAACTTCCATGGATTCACGATAACCAGTGTTTCCTACCCAGGAAGTATTCCCTGAGTGATTGAGGGGAGAGGGGTCAAAAGATTTGAGTGTTCGTGTGTGAAATGAGGTAAAATGGAAAAGAGAGATTGGTTAGAAGTGAGCATTAAAAGAAAGAGGGTGAGAGATCAGAGTAAAAGAATATTAAACTCTGCACCAAATTCTTTCTGAGTCGGGCAGCCACACAATCTGATTGGTTTACATTCTTTGGTGACCATCATTGAAAAAGGCAACTAGCCCATGCCATCATTCGAATGGTTACTACTTTCTATTTTAATCTGAAAAGATTGAAATAATCACTCTTTCCATCTGGGAAGACTGCTCTTATTTCCATACAGGGCTCGTTACATGATGAAGACTGTGCTTACGTGATCATACACAATGGGGGAAATTGTCTTGAAAAGGGGGAGATTGTTTTGGTATGTTTTGATGATGATGCTTCTCACCATTCATCAAAAAGGGGGAGAAGATACAAAAAGGGAGAATACTCAAAGAGGGAGAATATAATCTGAAGATTTTAAAGAAGCTACAAGTTTTGAGTTTTGAAGATATCAACGTCATATCTGAAGAAAAGCGAAGAAAAGTGAAGACCCGAAGACAATTGCAAATTTTTTTTAATCTTGAATCCAAAGGGGGAGATTGTTGGATCATAAATTGTATTCAAGATTAAAGTTAAAGTTAAGGGTTTAAACTGCAATTGTGTCAAAGTTAAATTAGAGGGTCTAAACTGTATTTACTTGATAGTTACAGTTCAGGGTTTAAATTGTAATAGTTTAATAGTTATTAGCTATTGGGCCCAAGCCCATTAAGCATTAGGAAGCCCATATGGCCTGGGTATTTAAAGTTATGTTTAGTTTAGTTTTAGGTTAACTCTGATAATTTTCTAAATAGTAACCATACGTTTTCTCTGTATTCAAGGGTATCAAGAACACTCAAAGGTTTCATTGTTTATTCAAGGGATTGGTATGTTACTCTGATTTATATATCTCTTGATTATTATTGTGTGGCTTGATTACTTGTTTCTGTGATTATTTACCAACTAGATTAAACTGGGATAACAATATCGTCGATTGAAATTCACATATCGTTTTTTTGAAGGAGACAATGAACAGTACTAACGGTTTTTGTTAATTGTCCGTTAGCTCCGTTAATTTTGTGACATTTTGGTCCTAGATTATTAGTTTCGTTAGTTTTCATTATATTTTTAGTCCATTTCTCAGTTAGTAGTGTTAGTCTAGTTAGTATCTTTTAAAGTTTGTCTTTTTCAGTCCCTATAGTTAACTTTGTTAGGTTTTCTGTTAAATGTGTTACATTTTTAGTCCTTTTTTGTTAGATTTGTTTGTTTTGTTAACTAGTTTTTAGTTTTGGCAGATTTAGTCCCTGTAGTATTAGTTTAGGGGTTTGAAAAATTTGGTCCCTCAAGTTCTAACTTTGAGAAGTTGTCACCTTTAGCCCCTGTAGTTTTTTCTTTTAGGTTTTTACATTTTTTTAGTCCTTCTAGTTTCTAAGTTTCGTGTTTTTACGCTTTTAGTCCCTAGACCTTTTTTGTCGTGTTTAGTACCTGTTTTTTTCATTTTTAGTCCGTTTTATGTAGTTTTTGAGCTTATCTGATATTATTTTTTTGTGCTAATCTAAGTTTGACTTTCAGTCAAATCTTCTGAACTGTTTGGAAACGATCTTTCATAATCAAGCTAATCATTCAAGATGTCTTCTTCAGGCAAACATTCTACTGAGAGAAAGAGGATGATCAACAAAGATTTTGAGCACATAGTGTTAATTCCTCATATCATAGTGGATGGAAATGAAACATCTGTTTCAAATTCCAAATTGACAAATTCTGATAAAATTCCAATTTGTACAAAATGTACTGATATTAAAAAAATCTGATTTTGCAGGAATTATCAGTGCAAGAGAGAAAGAAATTAAAGAAAGAGAGAAATAGATTAAAGAGAAAGAAGAAATCCTTGCTTTAAAAGAAAATACAATTGTCACATGTGAGAAAGAGATCAAGCTGAAAGAAAGAAAGATCAAAAATCTTCAAAGCCAACTGAAGATGACTGAACAAAAATCATCAGAGCTGAAGGATGAATCAGTTAAGCTTCAACTCAAGTTTAAGGTTTTTGAAGACAAAATATCTGCCTTGGAGATACAGAATGTTGAACTGAAGAAAAGCATCCAAGCAGATAAAGATAGATCAATTCTGGAGACATCTACAACTCAACAGATATCTGATTTTTCCAAGAAAACTCTACAAGAGAAAAAGGATTTGGAGCATAGATGTTTAAAACTTTCTAAGCAAGTATCCGAATTTGAAAAGATTTTAATAACTGAACGGGATACTTTTGCGAAAGAAAGACAAGTTCTTGAAAACAAAATAACTGAACTTCCCAAACAGATTTCTACTTTACAAGACTTGCTCGAAAAAGAAAGACAGATTTTCAAAGAAAAGAAGCAGTTTATGAGCTTGAAAAGAGAAATGCTGAAAAAAGAAATACTGGGATTTTCAAAGATATTTCGGAGAAAAACAAGAACTTGGAAAAAGATTTGGATCTTGAACGTTTAAATTTTGAATATGAAATATCTAAGCTCTTATCCAAAATAACTGCTCTATCATCAGATGTTCAAAAAGAACAGAAGGCCAAATCTGATTTGAAACAAAAGTTTGACACACTTTCAGATGAAAGAAACATTTTGACTAAAAAGATAATTGACTTGGAAGTTGCAAACATTGAATTGTCTGATAAAGTAACAGCTGATGTGATTAGCCAATCACCTGATGATAACTCAACAGAATCAGTCTGTTCTTTCAAAACAACTTCAAGTTCTATTCATGATCAAAATGTTTTCAAAAAGAACAGTGTCAAACCTAAAATTGTCATATCAAGTCAGATTCGACCATCAAATCTATTTTATGACAAATCTGTTGATGGACCAGTGAGCTTTTATGTAAAATCTCTTGGAAATAATTCGAAGAAAAATCAGATGGTTTGGAAAGGGAAAAGTTCTTCAGATGATGAGAAGAAGAATGACAGATCATTAAAATCCACATCCAATGCCAAAAAGAACAATGCATATAAAGGTAAATCTTTTGGTAATTCTGATATATATTACTCTACTAATCATTTGATCAGAATTGCTCAAAGGAAAATCTGTTGTTCTTACTGTGGAGAGAATGACTTCGTTCAGAGAGAAACTGTTCATAACTGGTACGGTTCTTACAGAATTACTTCTCAGATTTTGGATTTTAAAAGATATAAATCTAATGAGAGGTGGATTTCTAAATCGAACATACCAGGACCCAAATACCAGTGGGTACCAAAACCTGTTAAATCTGTTTCGCATGTACCACGGGTTTAGGGGGAGCAAGATGTTTGACTTCTAAGTACTACAACTTAGAACTCGGACTTTAATGTCAAAGAACATTGACTTCTGAGTAAATCAACTCAGGACTCGGTTTTTCAAAGTCAAAGATTATGGCTTCTAAACACTTCAGTTTAGAACCCGAACTTTAATGTAAAAGATTGTGGCTTCTGATCACATGACAGATCAGGACCCGTTCTTCAATGTTCATATAAGGATATTTTGCTAATATCCAGGGGGAGCTTAATAGACCTAAATCATTATACCATGATTTGAGGGGGAGCCTAAAAGGTAAATATCTTCTGATCTAAATCTCTGATTGTTTGAAAGAAGAACAACTTTTAAGAATGAAAAACGTTTTTTTTAATGTTCAAACCACTTCTCTATTCTCAAAAGATTTCATGAATTAAGAAGTGTGATTTTAAATGTTTTTCATCATTGAGCTTTAATGTTTAACTGACTGTGTGTTTCCAAAGATCAATACTTGCGTATTATCTTGTCTATATACTATAAAGTATTCACACACACAGGTTCAGTACTTCATTTGAATTTGTTATTACCATGTCTCATAACGAACATATTTTTCGATGGTAATACTCCCGTTTGATTTCAAACGTTGTTGAGCATCAATCATCATTTCCAAATTTGTGCTTTCATTGCTAAATTGTTTATATTCGTTCATATAAACAAAATATCCAATTCTTTCATACCCTAACCATTTCATTTGATCTGATTGATACATTGTCAGATTCTCAAAACAATTCTCTTGATTTCATTTCATTCACTCAATATCCTTGTTTTGAGAGATCTTCAAAGTTCAAATGCTCAAATTTCATTCATATCTTTAATGAGCATACGTTTTAACAGTGTTATCTTATCTGTGCTTAAATGTTCAGTTAAACTGCTGAACAACTATTCTTTTAGGACTTACATGGGATTCGTGTGAGAGCTTAAACAGAACTTCCATGGATTCACGTAAACCAGTGTTTCCTACCCAGGAAGTAATCCTTGAGTGATTGAGGGGTGAGGGGTCATAAATCAAAGAGTGGGGGAGATAACTCATCCGGTTGAGTTTTTCTCAGTGTGTGGAGCAGAAAAATGGAAATGATAGTTTGGTTAGAAGTGAACTTTAATGTTAAAAAGAAAGAGGGTGTGAGAACAGAGTTAAAAGAATATCAGAACTCTGCACCAACAACTTTCTGAGTCGGGCAGCCACATCTACTGATTGGTTCACATTCTTTGGTGACCATCATTGAAACAGGCAGTGAGTCCATGCCAACTCTTGCATTAACCTCACCAGCCACTCGTTTCTTTCTTAACAAAGAAATGTTTCATTTTCTTTGGGGACGCAACATATCTGTTATCTAGTCTTCACTCGAAAGATTTAGATATTGAAAAAGAAGGAAAATTTCCCCACCTTCGCACCTCTTTCATGCACATTGAGTCCGTGTAATACTTGTTGTTGTCTCAAAAGTTTACACATTTTGAGCCTGATAAAGCTTGAGTAGCTTCAATCATTTCTACACTTGCAAGTACACACAAGGAATAAGTTTTCTTGTCATAACAATCATAGAAAATTCCATTGTGGTTTTTCGATGATTGAATGGAATCCCTGGAGGAGTTTTGCGAAGATGAATAGAGAAAAAAAAGGAGTCATGCGCACGGGTCATGCGCCCTCCTTCAGGATTTTCGCATGGGTCGTGCGCAAGGATCAGGGGATCGGCAGTGGCTTTCCGCACGGGCCGTACGCCCTCCCTTCTTTGAAAACGCACGGGTCGTGCGCTATGATGGGACTGATGAGATATTTTGTTAAATATCTCATTTTGGTTGTTTTGTTGATTAAAAATCTCAGATCTCAGTCTCTCCCTTTCTCTTTATCCTTTTTCTTCTTTCAATCTTCGAGGCTTCGTTTGGTTGCTAGTTTGCGGTGTTTCTAGCAAGGGGTCGGTGTTTTAAGCTTCACCTCTACGTCGTGATCGTTATCTGGTTTTCCGGGTTTTATTCTAAAAACCTACCGGTGAGTTCCTACTACCATTTTACAAACTTTATACATGTCAAAACTCTTATTTGCGAAATCCGAAGTATTTCTACGGTATGATTTTATGTTCTCTACATTTTGATATAAATAAAGTTTTTGGTGATTTTCGGGGTTCCCGATCAGTATTGACTAAAATGACGGATTCCGCCTTATCAGAAGTAAAATGATGTTTTACTTGCCCATGTTTGTGGCTTATTGAAAGAATGTATATAAACTGGTTTTATGATTATCTTTCTTACCAGCAGTTGGTTTGGAAAATGGCATTTTGAAATATAAATGTGTTGATAGCTATTTATCTAGCTTTGTTGGTCACATGAAATATTGTGACAAGTCATGACTATACTAGTGGATCCCTAGGTATCGAGTCGGCTTATGGATGGGAAGGATATGCCCCTTCTGTTGTAGTTATATACATTTGATCCTCGGGGGCAACTTGGTACGGTTATGTGAGAACGGTTACTAGCCATGGGTCAAATGTAGTCTAACGAACGAGTATGACATGGTTCCTCGGGGTCCCTCCCTCACATCGTAGTACGGACCGAAGCATTCGTGGCAATGGTTCCATGTATTTAGCTCATAACTCGGATTTGTGGCTTACTTTGTGTTCCACTATAATCCTTGGTAAATCGGGTAATCCCCGTCATCGAAAGATGTGTTTTGGACCGGTTGTCCATTTATTATCAAAGAACTGTATTTTGCATAACTAAACCTTTGAAAAGATTTACTTTGATGCATTTGATTATATCTCTTGAGATTTATGAACTGTATGTTCTCACTAGGCTTTAAGCCTAACACTTTTTCTCAAATGATGTGTATAACAGGTTTCCCTTAGCGGTGGGTTGTCGGGGTTTTGGATAGACGGGTTTAGTCTCGAGGCATTTTGAGACGACTAGTATTGTATCTGGGCATTTGTTAAGTCTCATTCTTTTGGTGAATTATGGATTGTCAACTGATGTAATCTTGATATAGGTGTCTAGATTAGTTTGTTGATGAACCCTATATCTGTACAGGTTTTGTAAAGTCTCAAGGACTTATCCCCTTTATGGGAGGTTTATATCAATACGAATGTCATGTTGCCAGGTTTTCCAGGTTTTAATTTACTCTGATTATTAGGGTGTGGCAAGTTGGTATCAGAGCTCTAGTTTAAGTGAACTAGGCATGAATGTAAGATGTCTAGACTTAGACCGAGTATGATAAGAATTGATCTGTGAGATTGGGTAGAGCTTCTAAGATGGGTTAGTCTTAGAGTCAACAGAAAGTACGTTTATCAGGCGTTGTGGTGATCGTGACGAGAACCTTTATGTGTTATATGTTCATAATCTCACTTAGCTAATGTTATTATGAGGATATCGTATGTAAGTGTGCTTGAATTTCTATTGCTATGATGATTGGTAATGTGGTAGTACGTTTCCTTTGTGTTTATTCAATCTCTCTCTTATCTCTTTCTCTGTTATGTGAAGCAGTTCAGTATGGTGAATACGCATGGTAGACCGCGTACGCGTGTTGATGGTCTGGAAGCGACAACCTCCACCGCTGATCAGCCGGAGGGAGTTGAGGTTGTTGTGCGTCCACCTGTTCAATAAATACTAGGTGGGGGGCAGAGGTCATTCCGCGTGTAGACCTGGCTTCGTCCCACCCAGTCATCAGGGATGCTAGTTCCCAATCCGAGTTGATGGCCAGCATGATGTTGGCAATGAGGGAAGAGATGGCAAAGCAGCAAGAGTTTCTGCTGAAAGTGATTGAGGACCGCGATGTGAACAATCGTAGAAGTGAGACGGTTGTGGAGAACATTATAGCGGGTTCTGGAGGCACTGGTACAGGGGTCAGGGCTGAGGAACGCAGGATTATTGGTGCTCCGGGAAATAGGAAAAGTTGTTCCTATAAGTCCTTTATGGGTTGCAGACCTCCAGAGTTCTTTGGTTCTGATGACCCGGTCGTGTGTGTGAAATGGATCCGAGCGGTTGAGCAAGATTTTGGCTCTTCCGAATGCGGAGATGATCAGAGAGTGCGGTTCGGTACCCAACCGCTGAGGGATATTGCGCTCATATGGTGGAATGTCATCCAATCCACCCTATCTCCTGCGGTGTTATCTCAGTTGTCTTGGGCCGAGTTCAAGAAAAAGTTGTTAGAAGAATTTTGCAATGAAAGAACTATGGATCGAATCGAGAAAGAATTCCGGTCTCTAGTAAAGGGAAGCCTGACGGTGAGGGAGTATACCCGTCAGTTCATGGAGAAGCTTGGTCTGGTGGGGCACGCTGCCCCAACAGAGAAAGACAAGATGAAAGCATATCTCAATGGCTTACCCGTGAACATCCAATCTATGGTCCACAATTCCAAAGCTTCTAACCTCCGAGAGATGGTCGAGGAAGCTCAGTTCATGGAAGAGATGTTCGCGAGAAGAAAATCTGAGAAAGCAGTGGTGGTGTCTGATAAGAGAAAGTGGGAGACCAATTCAGTACCTCCCAAGCGGACCCGACCTTTTGTCGGAAACCGCAACTTCAGCAGTTATCAAGAAGCAAAGTGGTGCCCGAAGTGTCGAACCAAGCACCATGGTAACTGTAACTCCACTTCTAGATTCTGCTTCAAGTGTGGTAAGAATGATCACACCGCCCGCGACTGTTCTGTCGTGGGGATGGTCTGCTTCGAGTGTAAGGCACCAGGGCATGTTAAGAGAGATTGCCCGAATCTCAAGTCGGGTAGTGTGGCGGCAAAGAAGGAGAACCCTCCGAGGGTTCCGGGTCGAGCTTTTCAGATGACGGCCGATGAGGCCAGGGCATCCGCTGATGTGGTATCGGGTACTTTTCTTATAAACTCTATACCTGCTCGTATTTTATTCGATATAGGTGCCAGTTTCTCTTTCGTATCTGAATTGTTCCGTCAGAAAATTTCTATGCCCACTACTAGTCTTGAGGATGCATTAGTGGTAGAAATAGCCGATGGTAGTCAAGTTCTGATCCACGATGTTCTGAAGCAGTGTACTCTTAGTATCGAAGGGAGAGAATTCTCGATCGATCTATTGCCGATGTTAATCGAGGGTTTTGATGTTGTGGTCGGCATGGATTGGTTGTCAAACAATCATGCCGAGATCGTATGTTCCAAGAAGTTGATTCGACTTCCCAACCCCTCTGGCGAAGTCGTTGTCATCTATGGTGAAAAGAGAAAAGGTGAAGTGGCAATAATCACAATGGCAAAGGCATGCAAGTGCTTAGTAAAAGGATGTTTGTATTTCCTAGCCTATGTGATCGATGCCAAGTTAGAGAAATCAAAGCTGGAAGATGTGAAGATCGTGCGTGAGTTTCCAGATGTCTTTCCGGACGACTTGCCCGGGTTACCACCCGATCGTCAGGTAGAGTTTCGGATTGATCTTGTGCCTGGAGCAGCACCAATCGCTAAAGCACCTTACCATTTAGCACCATCGGAGATGCAAGAGATGATGGCACAACTCCAAGAGCTATTGGAGAAAGGCTTCATAAGATCGAGTTCGTCACCTTGGGAGCTCCGGTCTTATTTGTCAAAAAGAAGGATGGCACAATGAGAATGTGCATTGACTATCGTGAGTTGAATAAAGATACAGTAAAGAACAGATATCCACTTCCTAGAATAGACGACTTGCTCGATCAACTTCAAGGAGCGGGTTGTTTTTCCAAAATTGACTTACGTTCGGGTTATCACCAAGTGAAGGTAAGAGAAGAAGATGTTCCGAAGACGGCTTTCAGAACGCGTTACGGCCATTACGAGTTTCTTGTAATGCCTTTTGGTTTAACGAACGCACCAGCTGTGTTTATGGACTTAATGAATAGAGTGTCCCGACCATTCCTCGACAATTCGGTCATTGTATTCATTGATGATATACTAGTGTACTCCAAGAGTGAGTCAGAGCACGAGCAACATTTGCGTGAAGTTCTGGAAGTGTTGAGAAAAGAAAGGTTGTACGCCAAGTTTTCCAAGTGCGACTTTTGGCTTAAAGAAGTACAGTTTCTGGGTCACGTAGTCACTCGGGTCGGAGTGAAAGTAGACCCCTCCAAGATTGAAGCTATGATGAATTGGGAGCCTCCTAAGAGTCCGTCCGAGATCCGAAGTTTCTTTGGTCTGGCGGGATACTACAGGAGATTTATCCAAGACTTTTCAAATATCGCTTCTTCCTTGACAGTTCTGACTCGGAAGAATGTGAAGTTTGAATGGACCGAAACCCAAGAGAAGGCGTTCCGGATCCTTCAAAAGAAGTTGTGTGAAGCTCCGATCTTGACGTTACCTGAAGGATCGGAAGATTTTGTGGTTTACAGCAACGCTTCAAAGATGGGACTGGGTTGTGTGTTGATGCAACGAGGCAAGGTGATCTCTTATGCCTCGAGGCAACTTAAAATACACGAGCAGAATTATCCAACTCATGATTTGGATTTAGCGGCGGTGGTGTTCGCTTTGAAGCTTTGGCGACATTACCTCTACGGCACGAAATGCACTCTATACACGGATCATAAGAGCCTGAAATATGTCTTTGATCAGAAAGAGCTGAATATGAGGCAAAGGCGGTGGCTCGAGTTGCTTAAATATTACGACTGCGAATTGCTTTACCATCCCGGTAGGGCGAACATGGTGGTCGATGCATTAAGTCGAAAGGACTACAGCGGAAGTATTCGAGCTACCCATTCGAGGATCGACCTAGTGTCTAGTCTTGTTGAGAAGATCAAGACATCACAGGTGGAAGCACTGTTAGAAGAGAATCTAAAAGATGAAGTCATGACGAAGCAGCGTTTACTCTTAACGGAAGATAGCCGTGGAGTAAAACTGTTCAACGGTCGTGTGTGGGTACCCAAGATTGGGGGTAACCATGAGCTATTGCTAGAAGATGCACACAAGTCCAAGTATTCCATTCTTCCGGGGAGTACAAAGATGTACAGGGACTTGAAGTTGCACTATTGGTGGCCGGTAATGAAACTTGACGTGGCGCATTACGTTGAGCGTTGTGTAACGTGTTCGCAAGTTAACGCCGAACATCAGCGACCGTATGGGAGTCTACAGTCTTTATAGATTCCCGAATGGAAGTGGGAGCATATCACCATGGACTTCGTGACAAAGTTGCCTAAAAGTCTTCGAGGTCACGATACCGTTTGGGTGATAGTTGACAGATTGACAAAGAGCGCTCACTTCTTGCCTATGCGCGAGACTTTACCGATGGATAAGTTAGCAAAACTTTATATCTATGAAGTGGTCTCAAGGAATGGAATACCATTGTCGATCGTGTCGGATTGCGACAGTCGCTTCACTTCGAACTTCTGGGATGGGTTTCAGAAAGAACTTGGTACTCGAGTGAAGTTGAGTACGACTTACCATCCGCAAACCGACGGGCAGAGCGAGCGAACAATCCAAACTTTGGAAGACATGTTGAGGTCTTGTGTCATCGATTTCGGGGTAGTTGGGACTCTCACCTGCCTTTGGTGGAGTTTGCTTACAACAATAGCTACCACTCGAGTATTGGAATGGCACCTTTTGAGGCATTGTATGGGCGAAAGTGTCGGACTCCCTTGTGCTGGCTTGAAGCGGGAGAAAAGCAGTTCGCCGGACCTGAAACCGTGCAAGAGACTGCCGATAAAGTCAAGTGCATTCGTGAAAGAATGAAAGCGGCTCAGGATCGACAGAAAAACTATGCCGATAAGAAGAGACGACCGATGGAATTACAAGTAGGCGACCGCGTTATGCTTAAGGTGTCGCCATGGAAGGGCATTATACGGTTCGGAAAACGTGGGAAGTTGAGCCCCCGTTTCCTCGGACCTTTCAAAGTGCTTAAACGGGTGGGATTGCAAGCCTACCAGTTGGAATTGCCACCGGAGTTGAGCAGAATACACAACACGTTTCATGTTTGCTACCTCCGGAAATGTTTGGCGGTTGAAGACAGCGTCATTCCCCTTTCAGAATTAAGGGTAGACGAAGGTAACAGTTGTGTGGAAGAACCCGACGCCATCTTAGAGAGAAAGTCTAAGAAGTTGCGTCACAAAGAAGTCACTTTGGTCAAGGTGCAGTGGAAGCATCACCGGGAAGCAAATGTGACGTGGGAAGCCGAGGAGGATATGAAGCGAAGATATCCTTACCTTTTTGAGTTGTTGGGATTTCGGGGATGAAATCTTTCCCAAGTTGGGGAGGATTGTAACACCCCGAATTTCGTTTGGCCGTTTTGCGAAGATGAATAGAGAAAAAAAGGAGGTTTATGTGCTGGTCTACAGGGCGCACGGGTCGTGCGCCCTCCTTCAGGATTTTCGCTCGGGTCGTGTGCAAGGGTCAGGGGCTCGGCAGTGGCTTTCCGCACGGGCCGTGCGCCCTCCCTTCTTTGAAAACGCACGGGTCATGCGTTGTGTTGATACTGATGAGATATTTTGTTAAATGTCTCATTTCAATCTTCGAGGCTTCGTTTGGTTGCTAGTTTGCGGTGTTTCTAGCAAGGGGTCGGTGTTTTAAGCTTCACCTCTACGTCGTGATCGTTATCTGGTTTTCCGGGTTTTATTCTAAAAATCTACCGGTGAGTTCCTACTACCATTTTACAAACTTTATACATGTCAAAACTCTTATTTGCGAAATCCGAAGTATTTCTACGGTATGATTTTATGTTCTCTACATTTTGATATAAATGAAGTTTTTGGTGATTTTCGGGGTTCCCGATCAGTATTGACTAAAATGACGGGTTCCGCCTTATCAGAAGTAAAATGATGTTTTACTTGCCCATGTTTGTGGCTTATTGAAAGAATGTATATAAACTGGTTTTATAATTATCTTTCTTACCAGCAGTTGGTCTGGAAAATGGCATTTTGAAATATAAATGTGTTGATAGCTATTTATCTAGCTTTGTTGGTCACATGAAATATTGTGACAAGTCATGACTATACTAGTGGATCCCTAGGTATCGAGTCGGCTTATGGCTGGGAAGGATATGCCCCTTATGTTGTTGTTAGATACATTTGATCCTCGGGGGCAACTTGGTACGGTTATGTGAGACCGGTTACTAGCCATGGGTCAAATGTAGTCTAACGAACGAGTATGACATGGTTCCTCGGGGGCCCTCCCTCACATCGTAGTACGAACCGAAGCATTCGTGGCCATGGTTCCATGTATTTAGCTCATAACTCGGATTTGTGGCTTACTTTGTGTTCCACTATAATCCTTGGTAAATCGGGTAATCCCCGTCATCGGAAGATGTGTTTTGGACCGGTTGTCCATTTTTTTATCAAAGAACTGTATTTTGCATAACTAAACCTTTGAAAAGATTTACTTTGATGCATTTGATTATATCTCTTGAGATTTATGAACTGTATGTTCTCACTAGGCTTTAAGCCTAACACTTTTTCTCAAATGATGTGTATAACAGGTTTCCCTTAGCGGTGGGTTGCCGGGGTTTTGGAGAGACAGGTTTAGTCTCGAGGCATTTTGAGATGACTAGTATTGTATCTGAGCATTTGTTAAGTCCCATTCTTTTGGTGAATTATGGATTGTCAACTGATGTAATCTTGATATAGGTGTCTAGATTAGTTTGTTGATGAACCCTATATCTGTATAGGTTTTGTAAAGTCTCAAGGACTGATCCCCTTTATGGGAGGTTTATATCAATACGAATGTCATGTTGCCAGGTTTTCCAGGTTTTAATTTACTCTGATTATTAGGGTGTGGCAATCACAAAAGCTCATTTCTAATGTACATCCGTTGTAGAAAGTGACTCTGTGCTACCTACAGCCTTACTAACTGTATCATTTCTTGATTCAGGGTTACAACGTTCATTATATCTGAATTTGAAAAGATTCAGGTATATACATTTCTTATGAATTGACGGATAATCGTATCAAAGGGCGGAGAATGTCAATTTACCATAAAGGGGAGATTGTCAGTCAATACAAAGGAGGAGATCAAAGAAAGTGCTGAAATTGAAGAGTTTTGATGGTTATGATGTTCATAATCATCAAAAAGGGGGAGATATCTACAGAGTTCAATTTCAAAGCATGAAGAAAGTTCAAAGATCAATTTCAAAGAATTTCAGAGTTATATAGTGAAAAGACTTGTGGAGAAATTCTGAAGATGGTTCAAAAGATTCTGAATAAAGATGATTCGTGAAAGTTTGTTTTTCCGAAGACAGTCAAGAGATCAGAGTGATGAAGATACAGTTTTGAAAGATTCCTCAAAGTTTCAAACTCGAAGTTTCAAAAGATTCCTCTGAAGATTTCAAGAAGTTTAAAGAGTTGAAAGATGAAAATTTCTGAAGTTTCAAATTTTTGATCAAGTTTTGTTGACTTTCTAAAGATGCAAAGTGCAAAAGACTTTTCAAGATTCTTCAAAGACTGAAAGACTGAAGATTGTCAGAACTTCATTGTCCAAGACTGTCAGAGACAAAAGTTGAAGAATCAAGCGCTGAAGACTAGTGTCAAATTTTTTTAAATCTTGAATACAAATGGGAGATTGTTAGTGCATTAATTGTATCCAAGATTTAGTGGTAAAAGTCAAGTCAAGAAAAGTCAACAAAGTCTAATGTAATAGTTAGTCTATTGTTCATATGTAATGAGAGTTTAGCCTCATGAGAGTTTCTTGTTTAGGCTTGAGAGAAGTAGCATAGTGTCTTGAGAGAAGTAGTGGTGGTATAAATACCTTGTATTTTATAAGAATTTCTTGTACGCTTTAATTGTTAGATCAATGACTATGGAAATATTTCTCTCTCTACTCTCTCTCTAGAACTTCATATTGTCATATTCTTGTTTGATTGAGATTGTTTGCTTGATTTGTAATTGGGAAATACATTTTCAATCATGTTCTGATTTGGATTGTAATAGATTTACTAGTAGTAATTCTGATGTAGTTGGTTATGTTGCTTTGTTTAAACAAAACCTTGTAACTTCTTACAAGAGATATACAATAAATCAAGTATTCCAATTAATTATCTCGGTTTATTGCTAAGTCATCTACTTATAGACAGAATGATTTTGTCTCTCACCAGTATTTTTATGATTGGTTTGGTACTTATCATGTTTGTTCTTATAAGCCATATGTTTCAAAAACTTTTCAAAAAGTCAGAGGATCCATATACAAATGGATACCAAAATCTTGTGCTAATCCGTTAGGACCCACTTTTAAATGGTACCTAAAGTTGTTATTCCCTGATTTCTCTTATGCAGACCCGTCATATGTGGTACTTGGATAGCGGGTGTTCCAAGCATATGACCGGGCAAAAGGATTTATTGTCTAATTATACAGAGAAATTCTGCGGGAATGTACGATTTGGTAACGACCAATTTCCACCGATTCTCGGCTACGGTGACGTGATACAAGATAATGTGGCGATTACGAAGGTGAGTTACGTGGAAGGTTTAGGGCATAACCTATTCAGTATTGTCCAGTTATGCGACAAAGACCTAGAAATAAATTTCAAGGCCTAGAGGTGTTCTGTACGCACTGAAGATGGCAAAGAACTCTTGGTTGGCACGCGAAAGTCCAACCTCTACACCATTAATCTGTCAAAAGTCCAGACTGACAATCAGGTTTGTCTACTATCAAAAGCATCGCTGCAACAGAGTTGGTTATGGAACCGAAGGCTATCTCACCTGAATTTTCGCTACATCAATAAACTGGTCACGGGTAAGCTAGTCAAAGGACTTCCTGAGCTGAAATACGAGAAAGAACATCTATGCGCAGCATGTGATAAAGGAAAGATGAAGAGAGCCGCACATAAGCCTAAGCTTGAACAAAGTACAAGTTCTCCACTGGAATTGCTTCACATGGATCTCTGTGGTCCAATGAGAACGCAAAGCATAAGCGGTAAGAAGTTTGTTTTAGTTATTATGGACGATTACTCACGATATACTTGGGCCAAATTTTTGAGATCAAAAGATGAGACACCCGATGTCATCATCAGTTTCTTAAAGACAACCCAAGTAAATCTACAAAATCCAGTCAAGCTTCTAAGAACGGACAACGGCACAGAGTTTAAGAATAAAACTGTTGAAGATTATCTCGAATCGGTCGGGATAACACATCAATTCTCTGCTGCTAGAACGCCAGAACAGAATGGAGTAGTAAAACGGCGAAATCAAATGCTAGTCGAGGCCACTCGTACTATGTTGAGTCAATCTGATCTACCTCTGTTTCTGTGGGAAGAAGCTGTTTCAACTGCGTTCTATACACAGAATCGGTCCATAATACTTCGCCGGTTTGGAAAAACTCCTTATGCTTTGATTAATAATCGTACACCTAATATCAAATACTTTCATATATTTGGATGTAGGTGTTTCGTACTTAATGATCGAGAGAACTTGAACTAGTTTGGACTGAAAGTTGATGAAGGCATCTTCATTGGATATTCTCAAACATCTGTTGCATATCGGGTGTACTTGATGAAGTCCAAGACTGTGATTGAAAGCGTCAACGTTACATTCGACGAGGAGGTGGCTTCTGAATAAAGCAGTTCAGAACCCGTGCTTATAGGAGTTTTAGCTTCTGGACAGATCAGTCCAGAACCTGTACTTAATGAGACTAATTCGGATAAAGCATCTACTTCTACATCTCACTTATTTGAATTAGATTTATTGTTTGAATTCTTTTATGATGAGTTTCTAGGGTCTAAACTGACTAAATCTGTTGTGATTGACAGGTCTAAAGAATCAAGATGTCAACATCCAATCACTTCAGAAGTGTTAACTAACTCGTTTCCCCGGTTCAGACAGAAACTCAGATTCAAACAAATACTCCTTCAGTTGAAGTTGCACCTGAACATGTTGAACAAGAAGTTACTACTTCAGTTGGTTGCACTGTGATGGATAATCAACAGACTAAACAAGTTGTCCCAACTAAAACTTTTGTACAAGAAACTTCAACTGCACCCCCAATAAATGTTGGACAAGAAGAAGAAAGTGGATACCTAGATGATTTTTGTGATCAATCTACATCGAATTCGCTCCCTCCCGAACATAAGTGGACCAAAAGGCATCCGATAAGCCAGATAATTGGAGATCCAACTTTACCGGTGCAAACTAGGTCTGCTACATTAAATATGTGTATGCATGATTCCTTTCTGAGCAAGATAAAGCCCACTCACGTATCTGAAGCTCTAGCAGACTCGGATTGGGTGACTGCAATGCAAGAGGAGTTGAACCAGTTTGAATCTTTGAAAGTCTGGAGACTTGTACCAAGACCTGAAGGTAAATCTATAATTGGTACAAAATGGGTATTCAAAAACAAGAAGGATGAAGATGGTATCGTAATTAGAAACAAAGCATGACTTGTTGCAAAAGGCTACCGGCAAGAGGAAGGCATTGATTATGATGAGACTTACGCTCCAGTGGCACACAATGAAGCAATCAGAATGTTTCTTGCGTATGTTGCTCACAAAAACTTCACAGTCTACCAAATGGACGTGAAGACTGCCTTTCTAAACAGCATTCTTCAGGAGGAAGTGTATGTCTCACAACCTGAAGGCTTTGTGAATCCAGACAAACCAGATCATGTCTACATCCTGGATAAAGCACTTTATGGTCTTAAACAAGCACCTTAACTCGGATTGGTACGAGGTATTATCAAAGTTTTTGGTCAAGTCGGGCTTCACAAAAGGTAAAATCGATACTACTTTGTTCATTAAAAAGGAAAAAGCCGATATTATTCTAATCCAGATATATGTGGATGACATCATATTTGGCTTTACAAATCCCAAATTATGTAAGAACTTTTCTAACCGTATGGTGTCACGTTTTCAGATGAGTATGATGGGAGAGATGAATTTCTTTCTTGGATTACAAGTCAAACAATTTTCAACGGGGATTTTTATAAATCAATCCAAGTACATTTTCGATATTCTAAGAAAATTTAAAATGGAAAATTATACAACAATTGGAACCCCGATGGCACCGGGAACTAAGATTGGCATGGATCCTTCGGGAAAACCGTCGATGTTAGAACCTATAGAGGAATTATTGGTTCATTGATGTATTTAACTTCAAGTAGGCCAGATATAATGTTTTCTACATGTCTATGTGCAATATATCAGGCTAATCCAAAAGAATCCCATATGTCTGCAGTTAAGCGCATATTTAGATATCTAAAGGGAACTGCAGATCTTGGTCTGTGGTATCCAAAAGATACTGGTTTTGAACTAACAACCTACTCAGATGCAGATCATGCAGGCTGTATGTTAGAGAGGAAGAGCACATCGGGTCATATATAGTTTCTTGGAGATAAACTCGTTAGTTGGGCATCAAAGAAACAACTGTGTGTTTCCACATCAACGGCTGAGGCGGAGTACGTTGCTGCTGCAAGTTGCTTCTCTCAGGTGTTGTGGATGAGAACGCAACTACGAGATTATGGCTTCAAATTCTACAATATTCCGATATATTGTGACTCTAAGAGCGCCATTGCCATATCAGCAAATCCTGTTTAGCATACAAAGACCAAACACATAGACGTACGATATCATTTTATCAAAGACAATGTCTAAAAAGGTACAATAGAACTTTATTTTGTAAACACTGATTATCAGCTTGCTGATTTGTTTACCAAGCCTCTCGACGAAAAGAGATTTAATTTTCTTATCTCAAAACTTGGTATGCTAAATCTAAAAACATAATCTGTGATTACCTATTAAAGTTTTTCTTATTGTTATTTTTCTTCATTTCTTTATCTTTATTCTGAAAAGATATCTACACTGAAAGGTATTAGTGATTTCAGGGGGAGTGAGAGATGATGAAAAGATGATCTATATCCATTTGAGGGGGAGTTCACAATTTCTTCATTTTTTAACTGATAAATTTTTATGATGCATATCTGCAGGGGGGGTACGAGTAAGAATAAGGAGTACTGAATATGATTTCTGATTACTTCATATCAGAACTCGTACATTCAATGTTTTACTGCTTTATTTTTTTTATTTTTCAATATAGTTGTGAATAAATTTTGTACTTTGACGACTTTATGACTGATGCAGATTGAGAGGATGCTTACACGATCATACCATTATGATTTTAAGCTGACTTCATGAGATTTAAGACAGATCGACAAGGTTTATTTCTATTCTTAATCTCATATATGGTTGAAAGAAGGACGACTTTCAATCATAGTAAACATGTTCTTAAATGTTCAAACCACTTCTGATTCTTAAATTCTGGGTTGATACTGATCGATATTGGATTTTAGAAACAATAGTTTGCTTATTGCATTCAATTTCTGTGTGTTGAGTGTTTTCTGGGCTGCAATCATCATTCTGGGTCGAACACAACATACCGGTCGACCTGGGTGAAGAACATATCGGTCGATTATTTATCGTGTCTAGTTCCGATCGACCGCATCATATCGGTCGTTACACATACCGGTCTAAACAATTAACCGGTCGCCTGGTACACTCACATTACACACCGGTCCTTACAATATATCGGTCGAAATTTTTTTTCGGTCTTGCATAATACCGGTCGACATTGACCCGGTCATATCACTCTTTCGGTCGAAGCATTGTCATTCCCGGTCGAAGGCAGTTTACCGGTCTAATCCATATATCGGTCGAGAGTTCATAACTACATCCTGGTTGATTGCTTTATCGGTCAAACTTTTTGTCCGGTCGAACTCTCTACCGGTCTTTACAAGTTCCCGGTCGAACTCTCTATCGGTCTTTACAAGTCTCCGGTCGACTCAATACTGGTCGAAGCACATCCCCGGTCGATTTTTGCAAACTGTAATAGGGCATCTAAATGTCAAAAAAATTTCTCTAGGAGCGTTGCCCCCATACCCCCGCAAGGGCGTTGCCCCTTGACCCCACCCGCTAACCGGGTAGCGGGACTCCCGTGCTAAGTCTGCGAAGGGGGACAAAAGTTTTGTGCTTGATCAAAATTTTCCTAATTTCATTTCAGTATTATTTCTTTGTGTTTTATACTATGCAAATTCTGCATTTAATTATTTTTGGAAATTAATTTTTCTGAAAATTTTTTAGTGTAGTTTTATTTTGATTCTAACGATCTCATCTAGTTGGTTGTCTTGGTATAGAAAAGTTTGATTACTAATCATACAGCTAGGATGTCGATTCAGCTAAATATGTCTAAAGGTTACAACCTTGATTTTAGCAACATGACTCTTTCTGAAGTAAAAGAAAAGCTAAACATCTTGCTAGACAGTTGTCAAGATATACAGACAGGGCTGATGATTGTGAAAGGGAGATTACAAAGCTCAAATCCGAGATGTTACCTCTTGAAGCTGAGATTGAAAATCTAAAGATTCAGAACTCATCTCTTCTTATTCAGATCAATGCTTTAAAAGAAAATTCAAAAGATTCCGATTCTTTAATTGACTTTACAGGAATAAGTGAGTCCAAAGAAAAAGAGATCTTGGATCTTCAAGCAAAGTTGAAAAGATCTGAATCAAGCTCTGCATGGTCTAAAAAGGATGCAATGCAAAGAGAACTTGAGGATCTTAGAAGAAGTACAAGTGTTGCAAGAGATACTAGTGAAGGACTTAGAAAGATAAACTCTCAACTCTGTGCGGACAGAAATAAGTTTAAAGATAAAGTTCTCAATCTTGAGGTTGAGCTTGAAAAGCTGAAAGAAAAGGCAACCCAAGACATAGACAATTCAATAGCTCAAGATGAAATACTGAAGATTGAGAAAGAAAGAAAAGACTTTGCCAAGAAATTCTCTGACTTCTCCAGAAAAGCCTTTGAAAAGAAGAAATCTTTAGAACTTCGATGTGTTAAACTTTCTCAACAAGTTTTAGACTTTGAGAAGGTTATCATCATTGAAAGAGAAAAGGCTGAGAATGAGAAGAAGAAAGATGAGCTGAAGAAGGAAATATAGACTTTTCTGAAGAAAAGAAAATATTTGAGACCAAGATAGCCAAGTTGACAGGAAAGCTATCTGAATTGTCAACAAACATCATGAAGGAGAAGAATGCAAAATCTGAGTTGCATAAGAAGTTTGATCTGATTGAAAAGGAAAGAAACAGTTTGTCTTCAAAGATAAAGGAACTTGAAGAGATCGTATTCAAGGTGAAGTTGACTGAGCACAAGACGCCAGAGTCAATAGCTCAATCACCAAGATATGATCTAGCTGATTCAGATAGTTCATTAAAAACAGCTTCAAGTTCACATTTTTCAAATGTTTTCTATAATCCTTTCTATGATTCAGATGATAGTCTTACTTCTAAATCTACTAATCAGATTCGTCCTTCTAACCTTTTCTATGACAAAAATGTTGATGGTTCAGGTAATTTAAAGAAGAACAAGTCTCAGAAGAAAAGGATCTGGAGAAAAGAAGATGAAAATAGAGGAAATTGGATCTGGAGAGTTAAAGGATCTCCAGAGGAAAAGAAGAAAGAAGAATCATTTGTGCATACATCAAATGCAAAATGGAACTATGCCTCAAAAGGTAAAACTTTTGGCAAACCTGATCTGGTTTACACAATCAATCAATTGATCAGGTTAGCACAAAAGAAAATTAGTTGTTCCTACTGTGGCTCAAATGATTTTGTAAGAAAAGATTATGTGAATAACTGGTATGGTTCTTATTTCATATCTCCTACTAGAACTGCAACTAACCCATTAGGACCCAAATACCAGTGGGTACCAAAAGCTAAATATGTGTTGCAGGCACCCAATGTTTAAGGGGGAGAAAGAACAAAGGCTTCTAAGTAAATCAGCTTAGAACCCGCACTTCAGTGCTTTATTTTCCTGCTTATTCTTTAAAAAAAACATTCAGTTAAGGGGGAGAATATCTGTGATGCTAACAGATTTTTGGATACTTAAATGCTTATCTGACCGTGTGTTCTTAAAGATAAATACTTGCATTTTATCTTGTCAATATACTTTGTCAAGTATTCATACACATAACGGTTCAGCAAATTCTATTTGACTTTGTTATTACCATGTATCAAAATTAAATATTTCTATGGTAATACTCACGTTCTTTGTATTCACTGTCGATTGAATCAAACGTCATTTCATGTCTTTTCATTGAAAATATGTTTATATATTGTTCATATAAACAAAATTCGTTTTTAATTCTCCAGCATATTATTCTTCATGAAAAATTGATATGAGCTTATTGTCAACCACTTTTAGGTTGAGGGGGAGAATTGCATCGTCAAACACAACTGTTTTGACTTCTCCAAAATTTTTATTCTTCAGGTAACAAGTGGTATTTGTGCTTACATGTACAAAAAACTTGTTGAACACTGTGTTCTTTTAGGAAAATACATGGGATTCGGTGTGAGAACTTATCAAAACTTCCATGGATTCACGATAACCAGTGTTTCCTACCCAGGAAGTATACCCTGAGTGATTGAGGGGAGAGGGGTAAAAAGAATTGAGTGATGGTGTGTGAAGAGGTAAAATGGAAAAGAGAGATTGGTTAGAAGTGAGCATTAAAAGAAAGAGGGTGAGAGATCAGAGTAAAAGAATATTAAACTCTGCACCAAACTTCTTTCTGAGTTGGGCAGCCACATAATCTGATTGGTTCATATTCATTGGTGACCATCATTGAAAAAGGCACCTAGCCCATGCCATCTCTTGCATACAGCCCCACCAGCTAGTCATTCTTTTCTCAAAAAGAGAATGTTTCACATTTTCTGGGGACGCAGCACATACGTTATTGGTTCTTCATTTGGAAGATACTAATATTGAAAAAGAAGGAAAGTTGCCCCACCTTCGAACCCTTTCTCATGCACATTGAGTCTTTGTATAATTTGTTGATGTCTCAACAAGTTTACATACTTTGAGCCTATATTGAAAAGCAATCATCTATGCTTAAATTCTTTCATTCACATGCACAAGCACACAAAAATTTGTTTTATGTCAGAACGTTCATAGATAACCATGTGTTATTCGATGATTGAATGGAACACCTGGGGAGCCATAATCAAAACCAGCTCCTTATATAGTAACTTTGTGTTACTCAGTGACTTTGTGTCATTGATAGGCATTCTAACTGAGTCATTTGTTGATTCAGGTTTACACTTATTACCTGCTTGAATTTGAAAAGATTCGAAGGGTTACTACTTTCTATTTTAATCTGAAAAGATTGAAATAATCACTCTTTCCATCTGGGAAGACTGTTCTTATTTCTTACAGGGCTCGGTACATGAAGACTATGCTTACTAATGACCATATTCAAAGGAGGAGATCATTTTTGATATGTTTTGATGATGATGATTCTCACCACTCATCAAAAAGGGGGAGAATATATTAAGAGGGAGAATATAATCTGAAGACTGCTGAAGATTTTCAAAGTTTTGAAGTTTTGAAGCTATCAACGTCATATCTGAAGAAAAGAGAAGACAAGTGAAGACCTGAAGATTATTGACAAAAAAATTTTAATCTTGAATCCAAAGGGGGAGATTGTTGGATCATAATTGTATTCAAGATTAAAGGGTCTAAACTGTATTTATTTGATAGTTAAAGTTAGAGGGTCTAATTAGTATTTATTCAATAGTTATTTGTAAATGGGCCTTAAATCTATCAAGCCCATAAGGCTTAAGTATTTAAAGTTTTGTTTAGTTTAGTTTTAGGGTTAGAATCCTCATAATTATTATCATAATCATATTAGAGAGGTAGTTGTTTTCTCTGTATTCAAGGGTATCAAGAACACACAAGGTTTAACCGTTTATTCAAGGGATTGGTATGTTTTGTTAATCTTTATATCTCTTGATTATTATTGTGTTTGTGTGTTTGTTAATCAACTAGATTAAACTGGGATAACATGAATGTATCTGAACCATCTACATTTCTATCAAATAAAATGTTAGTAGTACGAATCTGATCAAATGAGTTAACTGACCTTTTTGCTGAAACAGTTCTTTGATGTGAGCTTGTTGCTGTCTTTTTAGAATCAGCTGAATCATTTCTAGGTGTGTGGATAATTGACTCTGGAGTCTTGTGCTCAATCACCACCACCATAGAAACAAATTCTTCAAGCTCTTTTATCTTTGAAGAGTAATTGTCTCTTTCTTTGACGAGCAGGTCAATCTTTTCTTGAAACTCAGACTTCGTTTTCTGCTCTTTCAAGGCACTTGTAGACAATTCAGATAGATCGTCAGTAAGATTCCTTATCTCTGATTCAAAAACGTTTCTTTCTTCTTCAAAATCATTATCCACATTCTTTCTTCCATCAGATATCTCTTTGAATATTCCAACATTCTTCTGTTCTATAGTCTTCTTCTCTTTTTCAAACTTGTCTCTTTCCAAGATGATCACTTTCTCAAAGTCAGATACTTGTTGAGAAAGCTTGGAACATTTAAGCTCAACAGTTTTCTTCTCTTCAAAACTTTTCCTTGAAAACTCTGAGAACTTCTTTGCAAACTCTTTCTTTTCTTTCTCAAAATCATCTCCGTCTTTGACTATCTTTAGCTCCAGATCAGAAATCTTCATATGAAGCTCAACATTTGCACACTCCAAATCCTTAACTTTCTTCTCATACTTTTCAACATAATCTGCTTGCTAAATTTTGACAATTTGATCTTCCAAATCTGAGATCTTGCTCTTCAACTCAGTATTTTCAGTTTCCAGACTCTTTACCTTAACTTCATCCAACCCAGATATCTTCTTCAGAAGCTCTATATTTATTTTCTTTAGGACACTGACTTCTTCCGTTAGCAACTCCTTCTCTAGAATACCATTCCCAGTCTACAATACTTTTTCTTTTGATGATATCTTTGACCCTACCATCATCTTCTCAAGTTGTTCCCACAATTGTTTTCCTGTAGCCTTTTTACTATCTAATTTGATAGAAATCTCATTTGAAATTCCTAGCAAGATGAAAGCTTTGGCCAATTTTGTCAGCTTTATATCTCCTTCTCTGTTTATCTATGTACTCCTCAAATGGTATTGGGTACTCTCCTCGTTTCTTTACTCCATTTTCTCCAAGAAAAGTGTAAGTCTTTGTTGGAGTTTTCATCTTTCCTTCCTTCAAAGATATTTTGATATAGTCTCCCAAGTCATTACTATCAATAAAATCCATAAAACGATCCTTCCAATGCTCGCATTCGTCTTTAAACAGCACTGGAGGTTTCACATCAGTTCTGATTGCGAGAGCTTCTTTGGAAGTCATCGTGTTTCAATATATTCAAATAAGAACTTGACAATGATCGTTAGTCCAAGTGAAATCAAGATACATAAAATATTGGAAAGATATTTTCAGAAATGAAATTTCCAAAAATCACAAGTATGGAATTCGCAAGACACTGTGAAATACAAAGATTTCACACACAGAATTCGCACACTACACACACATCAGAATTCGTATTCAAGAAAAATAACAAAGAATTCGCACGAATACAAACTTCAGAATTCGCATACAAAACAATTCAGAATTCGTATGCAAAGAATTCGCATGAAGTGTTATGCGAGTTCTAGGAATTCGCATACAACTTTATGCGAGTTCTTGACTTGAAAATTTTTTGAAAAATAAACTATTCGCATACACACTTTTCGCATAAAAACTTTTCTCACAACACACTAATACAAATTCTAGAGTTAGAAAAATATTTGAAAAATCAATAATTCGTATCTCACACTTATGCGAATTTTGAGGAATTCGTATATAGTTAGATGCGAATTCTTAAGAATTCGTATCCTACCTTATACGAATTCTACACTTGGAAGAATTTTCACAAAATCTTTTCACACAAATGACTTATGCGAATTCTGACAATTCGCATGTAAGGTCATACGAATTTTGAATAATCCTCAAAACACACACATGCGAAATCATTGCAATTCACACAACACCCGTCTGCGAATTCTACACTTGAATATTTTCATAATCAAATATTATGCGAAATCCTTTGGTGTGCGAGTTCTCAATGCGAGTTCTTGGGATATCTGCGAGTTCTTGAGATCTCGACAAAAATACGCTCTGATCTCTTCAAAACCTATCAATTCTTCAAATTTCGATCCGAAATTTCAACAAAATGACCACTAGCACATCTAGAAACAATTACAACCAAGAAATTTCGATAAAGAACACTTAAAGATACAAATTGATATTGAACTGTGCTTTTCAAACTCGTGAACTCTACAAATGCAAAATGTCAAAATTGATGACCAATTATAGTGCAAGACTCTACTAAACCTATACAAGATTTACCTATGCACTTATACGAACTCAAAGAATACAATTACAACTCCAAAAACTTGTACAAATTTGAAATTCGATCTAAACTCAAACAGAACAGTGCGACTCCATTTTCTTTGATAGATTTCACCTTGGATTTGCTCTTATACCAATTGTTATTCCCAATTTTATCAAGTTCTATTTCAATTTCAATTACAAAACAAGATGATACGAATCAATTATCCAACCTATTATTGATTTCCAATTCAAGGATTTGTATACAAAAACTCTGTCACACTTTCTCTCTCTAAAACTCAGTGTACAATTGACTTCTAGTTACAAGCTTACAAAGACAACCACTAACCATATACCTATTTGAAAAACACACGCACTTACAAAGACAGCTAGAAAACAAAATACAATGCTTTGACTTTTTGACTTTTATTACAATTTGACTTTGACTTTCAATTTGAGAGTTGACTTTGAACTTTGACTTGCATGGCTTTGACCTTCTGACTTTATGATCTTGTATCCAACAAATATGTGCACTAACAGACTTGCTGTTTTTGAACAAGAAAAAATCGATTTCTCAAATGAAAGGAAGAATCTTAAAAGAAAGATTCCCGAGCTTTCAAAGAACGTTTTCGATGAAAGAAAGGTTTTTGAGGCTCAAAATGCGAAACTTTCAAAACAGAATTCTGATTTTGAAAATGTTTTGATAATTGAGAGAGATTCTTTTGAGAAAGAGTGAAAAGGTTTTGAGAGTTAATAGAAAATGCTTGAAAAGAAGAATGTTGCAGTTTTTAAAGAGATATCTGATAAATGCAACAGTATAGAAAAGGATTTTGAAACTGAAATAAAGATTTTCGAAACTGAGATTCATAAGCTTTCAAAGAAATTATCTGGATTAGCAACAGAGATTTTGAAAGAACATAAGGTAAAATCCTATTTACAAATACAATTTGACTTGCATCTAGAAGAAAGAAATGCTTTATATGCAAAATTCAAGAAACTTGAAGAAATAAATCCTAAAGTTGATTTATCTGAGCAAGCCAGTCCCGATATTGTTGTTCAGTCTCCTTATTCTTCAAGTTCACCTTCTACATCAAATTCTTCAAAGAAGTTTGTCAAATCAAATGAATTTTCAAAAGATCGGATTCGTCCTTCAAATCTTTTATATAATTCTCTTGTCGATGATTCAAATAATCAAGTGTTTCGAAAAGTCAAGATGGTTTGGAGAAAGAAATCGACTATAGAAAGTAGTGATGGAAACAAGTCTCATGATTCTCCTGTAGTTGATACAAAGTCATTTATTTCCAAAACTGATTCACCTACTTATGTCTATTCTACAGCGAAGTTGATCAGTCTAAACTGAGGAAAGATCTGCTGCACTCATTGTGGAAAAAGTGACTTTGTGGACTCAAGGTATGTCAATAGCTGGTATGGTACTTACAGTATCCCTAATCCTCAGTTTAATAGTTTCAAAGCCAATGCAACTAACCATCAAGGATCCATCACAACATGGATACCAAAACCAAAATCTTCCTAATCTGTTTTGCAGGAATGTCATGTGTGATTTAATTCAGATTATTCACATCACATGACTACAATCAAGGGTTAGGCCATCTTTTGAGGGGGATTTCCATGTTGTTTATTTTTTTCATATTCACTTCTAAACAAACCAGTTCAAGACTCGTACTTCAATGCTTTGATTCGTACTTCAATGTCTACTTGAATATTCTATTTTGGCGAGTTAAAGTAGTGTTAGGGATTTTAATGTTTCTATGGTCAATCCAAAACCGGAAGGACCTACCCAAGAAACACATCTAATTCATAGATATCAGTGAGTGGTCTAGCTTGATAGATGAGTTCAAAGTGAAAAGGATATGGTGAGGATGTCACAGGACATAAAAGAATTATTGGTCCTTACCAAACCGAGTCAGTTATCCAGGTTACCACATAATCTATTCATTCTCGTTCTTTGGAGATGGATATTGAAACAGACATGGACCCAATGTCGATAACTTGTGTCACCCCATCCAGCCACTCAAGTATCTCACAAAAGATACTTGTTTCATATATATGCACGGAGATTTAGCACATAATCTATCTATTTCTCACTTGGAGGTCTTAGATATTGAAAAAGGAAGACATCAACTCTGGTCTCCGAACTTCATATTCTACTCACTGTGTCTATTGATTTCTTAACCTGCGTCCCAGGTTAAATCAATCTTTGAGCCTAATCGATATGATTTATAATTCTTCCACACACGCACGAATCTTTGTGATTCCTCTTGCATATCTTTGTGATATTGCCAGAACAGTTTGAGAAATAATTTTTTAATATTTTACTTCAATGATAATTGGAAGTCCTATCAGAGATACATCGATGCCAACTCTGAAAATAGGCCACACAATTATTTTTAATTGTTGTGATAACAGTGACTAATGTGTTTCTGTGTTAGTTGTTACCCTTGGTTACTGAATCATTTTATCTGGTATTTTGCAACTCATCAATTTAGTCTTTGAAGATACACGATGCTCAGAATGATCCTAATCATCATGAGGGGGAGAATGTCACACAATTCAAAGACACAGATCATTATGTTGAAGGGGAGCTAGCAAAAGTTGAGGTGGAGTAACAAAATTTCTTAAATCTGAGGTTGAAAAGTCATTATATTTCAAGATTATATTTCTGCAATTGATGTGATTGTTCCTTCTTATCCCTTATCATATGGTGTTTGCTACAAGTTGATTCCTCCTACGAGCTGATTGAAACAAGTTCTTAAGCTGAAGTATATTCAACTCGTGATTCAAAGATAGATTCTTTGTTTTTAAATTGAAGATGCACCGTGGAATGTCACGTAACTCGCACATTATCTTTCTTGTGTGTTGATCTGATGTGTTGAGTTTCTACAGTTAAAAGTTGATCAATAGTGCGTTCAGTCGAGGCTATTGTACATTGAATCTGGTTACAAAGTTGAAATATGAAAACCAAGAGCTTTATTCAAGGGGGAGCTTGGAAAGACATGAAGACATGCAACACCAAAGTTTTTCAAAGATTCAAGAGGGAAAGAAGATCAAGGCCTGAAGATTTCAAGATGATAAATGGCTTATTCAACTTTAGGGGGAGATTGTTAGGACTGAAAGTCCTAGTGCGTTGAAAGTTGTATAACGCATTTATAGAGTTTAAATGTTTTATTTAATGCGTTGTAAAAAGCCTTTAATTGTAATTGGGTTTTGTGTGTTTATTGGTCCTTAGGGTTTAGGGTTGGAGTATAAATAGGTTGCAAAACCTATTTTGAGGAAAAGAAGAATGGTCATTCATAGATTTACTAATCCTTATCAGAAATTCTCTCTATAAACCTTAAACCCTTTATTGATAAATCTAATCATATGACCAGCAGTTGTGATTCAATTCATATTGTTTATTGATTATTATCTGTGATTGCACAGTTTCTGGGATCGCATTGTTTCTGGGATCTACACAATGACAGTGACCAAAAGATGTGCAACAAACTTTTCAAATGGACCACTATGGTCCTAACATGCATCATTCTATGTTGTGTACGTAAAATAATTTTCTACACAAAAACAATGTGCAACGAATGTTTGTACACACTCCAAAATAGGAACTTCACAATTTCAAGCTCCAAAAATTCTCTGTTAACCATAAAATGACATGAAATAAAATTTCCAAAAAAAACCCGCTTATAACAGTTTATTTCCCAAACTTAGTAAGACGATAGGTGTATGCGATGCGGTTAAACGTAAAATAATTTTAAATCGATTTCAAACTTTAAGCCTCACGAACGAAATACTCTTTGTTTCTAAAATAGTGGTTACAATGTCATGCATACCAATAAACTAATATAACGCATTGGTGTGAACCAATGACAGTAAAATCAACTAACGAAAAATGTTTAAAGCAAAAGTTCAACACAAACCATCCTAGGTCCTTCATATGCTTACTCACGCCAAAAGCATAAATCATTTCAAATACTAAGTAGTGTACAACAGAATATATTCATATAAAACTCAAAAGATAAATCACACGATACCGAAGCTCCAAAAATAGCTTATAGGATAACATCCACCACCAAAACTCTCATGGAATAAGGTTCTCAATAAACCATAAACCAACACACGCAATGAACCTAGTCTATGCACTTCAATGTTCGTTCATGCATTGCTAAACATCGTAAAATAATATTCCATAAAACTCAACAAACTCACACGGAATAAAATTTCAATAAACTCAAACACCAAAACATGGGAATAACTTTTTCCTTTAAAACCTTAACATATATGGAGGAGGTCCAACGTCAAGGTCATAAATCGTAGTTACTTGCCCGAGACCCTAAACAAGGTTAAATCGTAGATACTTACAACATCCGAAAACAGCGTTCAACAAAATAGGGATCCAAAATACGACCAGCATGATAATTTGGGGAAAGTATGAAATACTTTATGCAAATCATTTTAACAACAAGTTACGTGCATGAATTTTGGTCAAAACCCAAAACCTTAGGACCGAGCTTACCAAGCCCAACGATCTCACTACCGCCATCCGAATGCTCAACATCTTAAGAGAACGATAGGCAACTAATTCTGTTAACCTTACAATTTCTTCCTGAAATAAAGTTGATTCAGTAGGCCTATGGTTCTAATTCAACCAATAACCTCGACCCAAAATGGTCAACATAATGTATTCCACATTCTTAACCGTCACTCCAAGTGACAATGCTATAAATATCAACTTCTTCTAGCTACTACTCCTCATAAACTCATCCACTACCCCATCAGTCTTCACATAAAGGTGATTCAAGCACGCACATGTGACATGTAAGTTCACCATGACACTGGCTAGGTGCAATTATGAATGTACCGTACATGATTATCCTTGCTATCCTCGTCATGATTCCCGATTCTAATGCCTCTATCATCCTGAAAATATCATATCTCAAAGTGCCTAATGGTAAAATCTCACTTTCCTTTGCTTAGTAACATACTAGTTTGAGTCTAGGCATCCAAATTTAACACCTAAATCTGTCAAACTTATGATCTAATGCCAACTTGTAAAACCCTCAAATTCGGTAAGAGCAACTAATTTAAAACTTTCAATAATACCTCAAAGAAGGATAGAATCACTTGCGACGAGATCACACTTGTAATATGATTCTAGATTTAACCGTCAACAAAATAAATAAACTCTTACAATAGGATTAATTAAAGGTCGGGTGTTACTAAACTCATCAAATATTGCTATCTCCAAATATGCGGAAGACTTCACCCACGTTATTCACTCTCGCGCATGAACTAGCACGTATCTCTTCCCAGTGTCGCTAGAACCATACACCAACCGGAACCTAATACACATGTCTACAAATAAAAAGGTTAGGCTAACGCCAAGTGAGTTCAAAAGTTTTCAACGTGAATAAATATTTCGTTAAAAAAGAAAGAATACAGCTTAAAATACAATCTTTCAAAAGGATTTACTTTAAATATAAAAACAACTCGTTTCTCCAATAACATGCATTTTTAAGGACGACGCCTTAACACAAAATATTCTTTATAAAGTGATGCAACCCAAAATTCACTCAAAACGTAAATAGAAAACAGACTCCCAATTTATAAAACGCAGATAAAACTTTATATCTCAGAACACCCAAAACACGAGTGAGGCATAATACTCAACTCATAAACCATAGATAACAATCCATATAAGTATGAAATATCACCGAAAACATGGATAATAAACCCATTACTCATGCGACCATAAAATGGAAGGAAACGAATTAGCAAAACATGGATATGACATATTTCATTCAGACCTTAATATACGCAGAGGGAAATCCAATATTAAGGTCATCATTTACAGTCAACCATAAAGCCCAACGATAATAAAGTAAGGCGGTAATATTTAAAATATTGTTGACCGACGACAGGAGAGACCCGTATCCGTTGACGGTGGAGAACACAAAAGTATGCCACCCTTGCAACGTTAATCGTATGACACTTCACGACATAAAATCCCAAGTGTCCCTACGACTTCTTAACAAGTTTCAACTCAAGAGTCAGTTGACCTTGGTGAACATTACAATGATTTCCACCCCGAAGGCCCGACACACTCAAGGACTACCTCCAAGGCATTACCCCAAGCGGCAGATGTCCTAGTGCCTACCTCCCAGGTAGCACTTCCAGACTCAACCCTCCTAGTGTCTACTTGAAAAGTGTAAGGTTATAAAACATGGGTCCTAGAGTCCAACCCCACAATACCCAATTGACCATCAAATAAAGACTGATTTACTTGCCAATGGATCCAATGCAACACAGTCTAACATTACATGAATACAAAGAAATGACCAACACACTCGAGCATGTAATTATCATTAATATGCAACAAAATGCATTAAAATGTAAATCATAAATGGGCTCTATATTGAGCCATTAAGGCTATGTTTGGCAAACTAGCTGATAAGCTAGCTTACGACTGATAAGCTAGTTGGTAGCTGATAAGCTAGCTGGTGACTGATAAGCTAGCTGATGAAAAAGTCACGTTTGGCAAAAAATAGCTTATAAGCATTTAAATTACCAAAAAGGACATTAATTATTTATTTATAATTAAAAGTTAATATATAATTATGAATATTAATGAGGGGCATAATTGTAATAACCAAAAAAAGCTCCTCATAAGCTACTCCAAGTAGCTTATCAAAAAGCTAGCTTATGGCCATCTAAACATGTACCCAGAAAATAAGCTAGCTTATTTTTGCCAAACAATGCCTAAAACCGAACAAATGTCCCCAAGACTCTTTTAAGTCAAAACCAAGCTAAAGTCCTCAAACCCCTTTTTGACCAACAAATAACGGTCCCCAAACTATAAAACTTCATCGACCCACATTATGCAAACACACGCTCCAAAATACATGAATAAACTCCCACATGGTTTAGATTTGGACAAATTATTTTCCAAATGAATTTATGCCATTTATTCTTTCAAAAATGTCCCATAACACAAAATTAAACATTTCTCCAAAACAAACACTAAAAGTGCGTTTATACTCAAAAATGTCTATTCCCATAAAATAAAATACTAAAATACTAATACTTACGATTTATTTATTAAAATGCCCAAAATTCCAAATATGTTTAAGGCGAACCGTATGGCGGCTGGAAATAAAGACGACCTTACCTTCTCGTAGATTGGTGTTTTGCAAGGTTTATAAAGTAATATTTTGAATAACTCAAACTCACCAAATAACTCAACAGTTGATAATTTTATGCAAAGACCATATAAAAATTTTAAAATGAACCTTTTGGCATGTACACCATTTTCACAAATCAACTTGAACTCTGTTAGCTCTAACCTACATGTATAGAAGTATTGAAAAATAGGCTAAGTGTAGAACCATAGAAGACTGTTGATTCACCAGGATCACCACTGAAGTCTGCTATGCTCAGAAGACTCTGTCGACCATCTGCTGGAGAGAAGCCTAACCTGAAGATCAAACTTGGACCACAGAACCTCTGTGATCCCTCACAGAGCCTCTGTTGTAGCCGACCTCTGGAGATGAAGTCTTAACACTTTCATGCTACAAGAGTCAAGACAACACCACGTGCAGAACACGTGCGCCTGCTATACGAAGATTCTATAGATGCTTTATGCAGCGCACTATTGTTTACCTTTCCAGGTGGCATTCTCTCATTAGAATGTCAGCCTTTTTCTTGTACTATGGGGTGCATCCTCCTCGTATATTATAGGACCACCACCATTGTTTGTAAAAGCATGCAAGCACACACATACACCCAAGAGAGCATTTGTTGTATTTTCCTGATATACTTATTTATTGATTGCTTTACTTGATTCTTGTGTGTCTACTACCATTTTATTCTTCTCTACTACGCTATTACTAGCTTTCGCTCACACACATATTCTGCTTTGTGTAGTTTAGTAGGTTGAATCTTATATGGAACACTATTTTGGAACCAACAATTGGTATCAGAGCAGACTTTGATTTTCTATATCAAAGGATCCTGTTCTATACTAGATTCCAGTGTTTTTGGTAGTAGTTTTGAAACTGATCTTCATCTGTTTTTACTCTAAAATAAACATACCCTATTTTCTTGTGTTCTTATCAACCAGTTTGATTTGTATGCACAAACTTCGTTGTTTTCTTCAATAGATCAGTGTTTCAAAGCTTGTTGTTTGGTCATCATACTCTTTAAAATCATCCACACATCACTAAGTCCTTTCTCATCTTGTTTGTTCACATCATTTCATACCCTGATTTACAACTATTCTTTCATCCTTGAAAATGGCAAATGTTGTTAACTTCTTTAGTGCAGGATCCCAATCCAAACCACCCACACTCCTAAGGGATGAATATCCCCAATGGAAGATTCGTATGGTTCATTTCCTTGAGGGAGTGGATGTTGGGTTGGTGGAGTTCCTTCATAATCCTCCTTATGTCCCAATGAGCATTGTTCCTCGTTTCCCTGCTACTGCAACCACACCTGAAATCCCAGAATATCAATGTCTAAAACCAGTAGCTGAGTGGAGTGAGGAAGAGAAAGATCTAAATGAACTTGCCAAAAAATGCAAAAGGTGGTTGATCATGGCAATCCCAAATGATATACTCCAATCACTGGACTCCTGTGAGAGCTCTAAAGATCTTTGGCTTGAGCTGGAAAAGCAACTTTAGGGTGGTTCCAAAACACAGAAGAACAACAAAGCCCTCTGCATAAATGAGTATTATGCTTTTAAAGCTCTGCCGAATGAAGCCATGAAAAGCACTTATGATAGGTTCAACACTCTTATTAACAAGTGCAAGAGGTTTGGTATCCACAGAACCAATTAGAAGAACAATATGAGGTTCCTACAGAGCCTTAATGATGAGTGGATCCATTTGACTATGTCAATGCAAACTATTTTGGAGCTTAATACATGGTCCATTTCAGATCTATTTGGGACATTGGTAAGCCAAGAGAATCAAATCTCTAAGCTGAAGACTCAAGTTGGTGGGCCTCTGGAGTTAGTTGGGAAGACCACAGAGGCTCAAGACAAAGGAAAGGAGAAGACTGAGGAAGTACAGAGGAAGAAGAAGAAGAAGAAGAAGAAGAAGAAGAAGAAGAAGGTATTGGTGGCAGAAAGTGAGGGTGATGAAAGCTCTGAAGAAGAGATGGATATGGCATCGATGGCAAAAACTCTTGCCCTGATGACTCGACAATACAACAACAATCTCAGGAAAAAAAATCTTCATACAACAGAGGAAGAGATTAGAGAGATGATAGAGGAAGAGGCTATGGCGATGAAAAGAAGTTTGGGAGAGAGGATCGCGATGGTCAAAGGCAAGAAGAGAGAAGAGATGACAGAAGGAGTGGACAGAAGTCTGACGGCAGAGGTGGAGAGAAGACTCAACAGAATGATGGGTGTTTCAAATGTGGAAAACCTGGTCATTTTGCGGTAGAGTGTAGGTCAGGCACTAACAAAGGAAAGCATGTTCGTGATGTTGCTTTCTTCAAGAAGGAGGCAGAATATTATACACAGAGGTCCTTAATGGTTTAACAGGAGAACCTTGTAACTGATGAATCCTCTGAAGATGGGGATGAGAATGCACTCTTCTGCGGGATGGCAGAGGTCAACACCTTAGACTCTGGCAGTGAGGTATTCACTTCTGACTCTTCTGTGCATGACTCTGAAAACAAATTCCTTAAACTAAATGAAGACTTTCTTTCTTGCAAAATCACTTACACGGATCTTGAGAAAAAGCTTGCTTTCTTTGGGAGAGAAACTAGACTTCTCACCCAAGAGAATGATAAGCTCTATCTCGAAAAGAGTACGCTTATCTCAGAGCAGATTTCAGAAAAGAAAGGCTTAAAAGACAAAGTGATTTCTCTTGATAAAGCTCTTAAGAAAAAGATCAAAGATCTTAGGAATATTGAGAGTGACAGACTTAATGTTGTTGCTTTAAAAAAGAGAGAGAAGTTCTTCATCAGGACTTGCTCAACAGAGATCTCATCATATGGAAGTATCAGGATGCACAAAAAGTGCATGAGAAAGTTAACACCCAGATTGGCAGAAGGGTATAGGGTTTGATGACACTGACCCCTATACTAGAAACAAAAGAACTAAATCTTTAGCAAACATCTTCTGCCCTGGGCAATTCCTAAAACCAAGTCTTCCAAACTTAATATCCACATTCAAGAGGCGCAGAACCTTTGAAGGACCACATCTGAGGTAACCTCTGCAGATGGCAAATGTATGGTATGAAAACAATGATATGCCATCTTCACTCTCTGAAAAGAGAAAATCCATTCCAAGGAAATATCTGTCTCAAAAACAGATAGAGATCTTCAGATTTGGTCAACCAGAGACACAAACTGAAAAGGCGTTTGTATGCATGATGATTCTTGAAAAGGAATTGTCCTCTGATGCACTAGAGTTTGTGCCAGCCTCTGTGGAAGAAAATCTCTTCAAAAGATTTTTGGAAAATGACTTGAGAAAAACATATGAGAATCACTTCCTAAACCATCCTGATATAACCTCTGAAGTGCAAGAAATCTTTAAGCAATACTTGTTGAAGTGCTTAAACATTCCTGAAGTGATCCCTTGTGTTCTTAAAATCTTAAATATTCCAAAGGACACTGTTACTAAACAAAGCAACACATGCACAGAAAATCATGCCTCCATCCACAGAGACTTCCTTGACTCAGACCACGAGTCTGAGACTAAGTCATCCTCTGTAGATGATGAGACCAGTTCTATGGAACAAGAAATAGTCCCCTACAAACTAGAGGAGGTTAAACTTCCCTCTGGCATTCTTAACAGAATGGTTGCTCCAAAGAGGAGATCTACAGGGATTCCTATTTTTTCTGACTTTCTGGACACATGTTTGCAAGCTAAAACCTCTCTAGAGCTTGAAAAAGAGAACAAAGATAAGGTTCTGTCAACCCAACATCCAAAAGCTCTGAAATCGGCTAAACATTGTCAAGAGAAAATCACTTGTCAACAGAAGGAAAAATGGCCCAAATTTAACAAAATTCATACTTATGTGGCAGTGAGTGCAAGGAAGAAAAATCCAAGAGAACGAGTACATCCAAAGAGATATCCAAGAGAAGATTTTGTCAAAACCCAATCCAGATTAGACAAAGATTTTTGTAAAAAGAAACCCATGTCTAAAAAGGGTTGCTATAATCAATTCTCTGTACTCCTCTTCAATCAGTTTAACGAAAAGTTTAAGAATTTGGCTTCTGGAGTCCCTTATTGCAAATGTTTTGATTTAATGCATGCTCTCAACCAACCTTTCTCCAGACCTTCCTATCACATTTCTCACCCCAAGCATTTGAATGTCAAATTCAAGGGTGGGAAAGGACAAAATGGTACCTCTGCTAACGAGGATAAAACCAAAAACGAAGAGTGCTAAGGCATCTCTAAAGTCCCCTAACAAGAATGGACCCATTTGGCAATGGGTACCTAAAACTCTTTAATATGTCTATAGAAGAAGAAGTGTATGTCTATTTGGTACCTAGACTCCGGGTGTTCTAGGCATATGACTGGGGACACAGGGTTGCTCACCTCATATAAAGAAAAACTTAGAGGTGGTTCAGTAACCTTTAGAGATGATCGAAAAGGATAAATTATGGGCTATGGAGTCATAGCTAAGGAGGACATTGAAGTCTGCAAAGTTGCATATGTGGATGGCCTAAAGCACAACCTTCTGAGTGTTAGCCAACTTTGTGATAATGGCTTCGATGTTATGTTCAAAGAAAAATATTGCTCTCTGTTGAAAGCTGACACATACACAGAGCTTCTGCGAGCCAACCGAAGAGGTGATTTGTATCTTATGAACTTCAAGAAAACCAACAAAGAAGAAAAACTTTGCTTGGTATCTAAGAAAAATGAGGAAGCATGGCTTTGGCACAACAAGTTCTGTCACCTAAATTTTCACACACTTGAGAAACTTGTAAAGATGGAATTGGTAAGTGGTCTACCAAGTATAAAATTCGACAGAGACCATCTATGATCTACTTGCGCAATGGGCAAACTCAAAAGGGCTGCCCATAAGAGCAAGTCGGACATATCCTATACAAGGCCTCTACAAATGTTGCACGTGGACCTCTATAGTCCCATTTCAGTGCAGAGCCATGGAGGAAAGAAGTACATCCTTGTACTTATTGATGAATTATTAAGATTTACTTGGGTAGAATTTGTTCGAAAGAAATCAGATTTCCCTGTGGTTCTAATCAATCTCTTAAAGAGAATTCAAGTTCTTTATGATTGCAGGGTACAGAGATTACGAAGACAATGGTACAGAGTTTACGAACTCAACTATTGAAACTTATCTATCAACAGAGGGCATATCACAGAACTTCTCAGTGGCAAGAACCCCTCAACAAAACGGTGTTGTGGAACGCAAGAACAGACCACTTGTGGAAGCTGCAAGAACTATGCTTACTGCCTCAGGACTACCTATTTCTTTTTGGGCAGAAGCTATATCCATTGCATGCTTTACTCAAAATAGATCCTTAATAGTGAAGAGGCATGCTAAGACCCCATACCACCTACTCCATGAAAGAAAGCCAAACACAAAATACTTTCACGGTTTTGGTTGTAGGTGCTTTGTGCTAAACGGTAGAGAACAGATTGGGAAATTCAGTCCCAAGGCGGATGAGGGAAAACTTGTTGGATACTCATCCTCCTCCAAAGCTTACAGAGTCTTTATGCTCAACTCAAAACATATACTCGAAAGTGTTAATGTTTCATTTGATGACTCTTTTCAGATGACTTTTGAGCAACTCAGCTCTGGACTCAAGCTACACGATGAAGCCTCTGATGATGCATCAAAAACAAATGAACTTCAACACTTGTTTGAAGATATGTTTGATGATGGACCCTCTGGAGGTGATCACAGAGCCTCTGAAGATGAAACCTTTGAGGTCCTAACAGGTACATCTCTGACAGGACCTAGTGCTACTTCTTCTTCTACTAACATTGTAGGACCACAAGTCGAGGGGGAGCACACAGAGACTGATGACCAAAGCTCTAAGCTCAACCAGGTAAATGATCATCTTCCAACAATATAAGAGGAATCCACATCAGAGCAACTACAGAGCTCAAATCAAGAAACAGCAGAGCTTTCAACTTCAACACAAGGAACTCAACTATCACCAGTGGTAAGCACAAATGATCCTCCCTCTGAAATGAAAGAGGATCGAGAAAAGGAAACCTCTCCACATGGTGAAATAGAAGGTTTCAGTGATCACCATCCTCGTATGACTAAGTGGACCAAATGTCATCCTCAGAACCAAATCATTGGAGATCCTTCTGAAGGTGTAAAAACTCATTCTGCTACGACAAATTTTTGTCTTTTTACAAACTTTGTCAGTATTATCAAGCCTAAGAAGGTCTCAGAAGCTCTTGAAGACCCCAACTAGATAGAGGCTATGCAAGTGGAGCTTCTTCAGTTTGAACGCAACAAAGTATGGACTCTAATGCCTCTGCCGAAAGGCAAAATCACAATAGGGACCAAATGGGTCTTTAGGAACAAAAAGGATGAGGATGGGGTAGTGATAAGGAACAAAGAAAGATTGGTGGCAAAAGGCTATTGTCAAGAAGAGGGCATTGACTACGAAGAAACCTTTACCCTTATGGCTAGACTAGAGGCTATAAGGCTATTCCTTGCCTTTGCAGCCCACAGAGGTTTCAAGGTGTACCAAATGGATGTCAAGTCAACCTTATTGAATGGACAAATACAAGAAGAATTCTATGTCCAATAACCACCGGGATTTGAGAGTTCGAAGTATCCATACCATGTCTACTTCTTAGACAAGGCTCTGTATGGCCTAAAACAAGCACCTAGAGCCTGGTATGAGCGACTCTCCAATTTCCTTCTTGCAAATGGTTTCGACAGAGGTACTACTGATACTACTCTATTTTTCAAAAGAAGAAAAGATCAGATTCTGCTTATGCAGATCTATGTAGATGATATTATTTTTGGCTCTACAAATGAATCATATTGCAAAAAGTTTGAAACTTTAATGAAGAGTAAGTTTGATATGAGCATGATGGGAGAACTAACATTCTTCCTAGGATTGCAAGTCAAACAAACCACAGAGGGGATTTTCATAAACCAATCCAAATATGTCTCTGACATACTTTCAAAATATAAACTCTCTGACTCTTCTGCAATGAAGACACCAATGGCCACTTGGATCAAGGCTCTTTGCAGATCCAGAGGGCAAATCTGTCGAGAGCAAACTCTATAGAGGTATGATTGGGTCTTTACTTTACTTAACTGCAAGTAGGCCTGATATAATGTTTGCTACATGTCTCTGCACAAGATTCCAAGATAACCCAAAAGAATCCCATCTTTTAGATGTTAAGAGAATCTTCAGATACTTAAGAGGTACCAAGAATCTTCGCCTTTGGTATCCGAAGAACTCTGGTTTTGATTTTATGGCATACACAGACTCAGACTATGGAGGATGCAAGCTCAACAAAAAGAGTACCTCTGGGAGTTGTCAATTCCTTGGAGGTAAACTAGTGAGTTAGAATTCGAAGAAGCAAAATTGTGTGTCAACATCTACAGCAGAGGTCGAATACGTTGTTGCAGCTAGCTGTTGCTCACAAGTTTTGTGGATGAGAATCCAGCTCAAAGACTACGTCTTTGCTATTGATAAGATCCCCATCCTGTGCGATTCAAAAAGCGCCATAGCAATCTCTGCTAACCCTGTATAGCACTCCAAGAAAAAACATATCGATGTCAAGTATCACTTCTTGAAACACCATGAGGAACAAGGTACCATAGAGATGTATTTTGTGTCCACTGATTACCAGCTTGCTGACCTTTTCACAAAGGCATTGGATGAGAAAAGATTCAACTTTCTCATTGGTAAGCATGTTATGTTGAACCTTGATTGACTCACAGAGCCTCTGTGACCTTGCATAGAGCCTCTGGTGTACATTTTTTTTTACCATTCCAGCTTGTATAGTCTTTTACTAGTTTGTACAGTTTACTATTTTAACCTCTTACGTCCTTTGAGTTATGGAACCTTGATTCTATTGCTTGCACAAAGCTTATATATAATAATCCAATCATAGATCAAGGGGAGCAGAAGTAGCCATGAGAAGAAACCTTGATCTTTCAAGGGGGAGCATAGAAATTCTATTGATCGAGAGAAGTTGCAGAATAAAGTAAGTTCTTCGCACACTCTGAAGGACAAAGTATACTTTTCTCGGACACCAATTTCCAAATATGTCCAACTTTGTTCTTCAAAATTTATCAAAACTTTGAGTGATCAAAACTTTCAACTATCTTTACTAAATTAGAAATTTTTGGTCTAAGAGCCTTTGAGGTCCTTCACAGAGCCTCTGTGATCGTTCACATAGCCTTTGTACCTCAATGGAGCATCTCTTGACCTCTGAGCTCTAATTTGTTTCTCAAAATCGATCACCTCACTGCCTTTCAGTGTTTGTGGCCCAAGAATTACTAGCATAAACACATCCAGATTTACACAAAACACTTTTGTTTATTTAATCACACATATTACATCAAGTCGTATACCTATTTGTGATAATCTTTTCAATACAGAGTGTTAGTATGTGTTCTCATGGTGTGCAACTATGTGTTCTATCTTCTCTCTCAATCACTACCACAACTACTACAATAACTTCAATCTATTAACTTCTCCTACCACTACTAACACAAAGACTTGCTTATATATAGGTGAACATGACCAAGCAAGGTCAAACCTTCTAAGCACAATTACAACACACACACAAACAACAAATACAATAATGACCCTCATTTAATCTTGAATACAATTTCAGTCTAACAATCTCCCCCTTTGAATTCAAGATTAAAAAAAAATTAGCAATAATCTTCAGGTCTTCTTATCTTCAGGATTGTCTTCAGCTTTCACCTTTTGCTCTTCCATAACTTTGACATCTTCAAGTCTTTTTACATTTTTGTAGAATCTTTGACAATTCTTCAAACTTGTCTTTCCCTTTGGATTAGCTTTTGAATATTCTGAATAGACAACTTTACTTTCAAACTCTGACTTTCTTTCACTTTCTCTTTGACAAGCTTTCTTTAACCTTTGACTTTGATCATCTTGAAAATAGTTATCTCGCCTGAAGTCTTTAAAACTTCAATCTGATCTTGAACTTTGATTATTCTCCCCCTTTTTAATGATTTGTAAGAATCAAAATCATTAAAATACTTCAAGGTCAGATCTGTCGTTGAATGATCTCCCCCATATAACCAATGAGTACAGTCTTCATGAGCTTTCATCTCCCCCTTATGAAAAATATGAAAACAATTTCCCCCTTTGTGAAGAAATAGACAATCTGACATCTGATCTTGAATTGGCCTTTGATTCACAAATGTATTCATCTGAATCTTTTCAAATTCAAACGAATATTAGTTGTAACCCTGAATCAACAAATGAAACAGTTAGAAATACCTGTCAGTAACACGAAGTTACTGTGTACAACGAATGTACAATTTAAGGAGCTGGTTTAATGTTGACTCCCCAGGACTTCCATTCAATCATTGAAAAACATAAGGTAATTCTATGAATGTTCTGACAGAAAAACAAATTCTCTGTGTGCTCGTGCTTATGTTTGAAAGAATTAGCACAATGATTGTGTTTCATAAGGCTCAAAGTATGTAAATCACTGAGACAGCAATGATTGTACATGGACTCAATGTGCATGAGAAAGGGTCGAAGGTGGGGCAACTTTCCTTCTTTTTCAATATCAGTATCTTCCAAGAGAAGATCCGATAGATTATGTGTTGCTTCCCCAGAAAAATGTGAAACATTCTCTTTTTAAGAAATGAATGAGTAGCTGGTGGGGTTGTATGCAAGAGATGGCATGGGCTATTTGCCTATTTCAATGATGGTCACCAAAGAAATGTGAACCAATCAGTATTGTGGCTGCCCGGCTCAGAAAGATGTTTGGTGTAGAGTTCTGATATTCTTTTAACTCTGTTCTTACACCCTCTTTCTTTTAAACATATAAGCTCACATCTAACCAATCTCTCATTTCCATTTTACCTCAGCTCACTCCCATACTCAATTCTTTTAGACCCCTCTCCCCTCAATCACTCAAAGGATTTCTTCCGGGGAAGGAAACACTGGTTATCGTGAATCCATGGAAGATCTATTAAGCACTCACACTGAATCCCATGTTCCTAAAAGTACATGTTGGTCAATGATTTTCTTGATATGTAAAGCACAAGAAATCATATGTCAGTGTATGTATGCTCATCAAAAATCAGAAATGAAATTTGAGCATTTTTAAACATTTAAGATTTCTCAAAACTTTATATGAATGAATAATCAAGAAAGAATAGAAATGTTTTGAGAATCTGACAATGATTAAGATCAAATCAAATTATCATGAAGAAAAAAAATATGGGAATTCAAAGACGTATGTTGTTTATATGAACAATATATAAACATATTATCAATGAAAGCACATTAAAAATGAAATGACGTTTGATTCAAACAACAGTGAATAACAAACAACGAGAGTATTACCATAGAAAGATATAACTTTTGATACATGGTAATAACAAAGTCAAAAGAATGTACTGAACCAGTGTGTGTATGAATACTTTGACAAAGTATATAGAAAAGAAAATACATAAGTATTATTCTTTAAAGAACACACGGTCATATAGTCATTTAAGTATCCAAAAAAAACATTTAAAATTCGCACTTCTCAAATCATAAAAACAGTTTAAGAATGTGAAGTCGTTTGAACATTTTAAAAACATTTTTCACAAGTAAAAGGTGTTCTTCTTTCACAAGTGTTAGAGTATAAGGATTAGAATGATATACCTGTAGATCAGAATCCTTAACTCCCTCTGGAATGAATGTAGCAGTTAAAGCATCCTTGACAAACAATAGATATCCTCCCCCTTGATATCTGAAACAGTCAACTTATCAGAAAAAAAAATATAACAATATAATTTCTAAACACTCTTTCAAACGAAAAACTTCCTGAAAAGATATAATCATGAAAGCATCCTTCAGAAGAAAACATTTTAATACGGGTTTTGAACTGAATTGTCCAAAAGCCATTGTCACATAAAATATCCTGCAAGAAAAAGATTTTGGTAATCATTATAAAATGATTCCGCTTTAATCAGTCAGCATGTGATAAAATATCCAAGATATCTTCAAATAAAGCATAAGACTAGAAAACTCCCCCTAGAATCATGAAGTGGCGTTTAACATACCAAGTTTGCTAACTAAAAAGTTAAACCTCTTCTCATCCAACGGCTTGGTGAAAAGGTCAGGCAACTGGTAGTCTGTAGTCACGAAGTGCATCTTGATATCGCCCTTCTCGACATGGTCCCTTATAAAATGATAACGCACGTCGATGTGTTTCATCTTGGAATGTTGCATTGGATTTGCTGTTATCGCAATGGCACTCTTGGAGTCGCAGTAGATAGGGACTCGTTGGTAAGTATATCCAAAATCTTTTAACTGTGTTCTCATCTAGAGGACTTGTGAACAGCAGCTTGCGGCAGCTACATATTCAGCCTCGGCAGTGGATGTAGAAACACAATTTTAATTCTTAGATGTCCAGCTAACCAACTTATCACCTAAGAACTGACATGAACCAGAGGTGCTCTTTCTATCCAGCTTACATCCTGCGTGATCAGCATCTGTATAGGCGGTTAGATCAAAAGACGAACCCTTAGGATACCAAAGGCCTAACTCGGTAGTACCTTTAAGATACCTAAGAATCCGTTTAACAGCGACGAGGTGTGATTCCTTCGGGTTGGCCTGATATCTAGCACAGAAACATGTAGCAAACATAATATCCGGTCTACTTGCAGTTAAGTACAGCAGTGAACCAATCATGCTACGGTACACTTTTTGATCTACTGATTTGCCAGAAATATCTACATCCAAAAGTGTGTCCGTTGCCATTGGTGTTTTCATCACTGAACTGTCAGTCATGTTAAATTTCTTTAAAATATCTCGAATATATTTTGATTGATTAATAAAAATGCCTTCGGGTAACTGTTTCACTTGAAGACCAAGGAAAATATTCAGTTCGCCCATCATTGACATTTCAAAGCGAGATTCCATTATTCTTGAAAACATTTTACAAAACTTTGGATTTGTAGAACCGAAAATTATATCATCTACATAAATCTGTATTAGAATCATATCATCACCTTGATTTTTCAGAAAGAGAGTATTATCAATTGTACCTTTCTTGAATCCTGAAGCGAGTAAGAATTGTGTTAGAGTATGGTACCAAGCGCTTGGTGCCTGTTTGAGTCCATATAAGGCTTTGTCTAAGACATCGACATGATCAGGTTTCTTTGGATAAACGAATCCTTCTGGTTGAGCAACGTATACTTCTTCATGCAATATCTCATTCAAAAATGCAGATTTTACGTCCATTTGAAAGACCGTAAAATTTTTATGAGTTGCATAAGATAAGAAGATTCGTATAGCTTCCAGTCGTGCCACAGGAGCAAAAGTTTCTTCATAATCAATCCCCTCCTGTTGACAATAACCCTTTGCAACAAGACGAGCTTTGTTTCGAACTACAACTCCAGATTCGTCTCTCTTATTTTTGAAAACCCACTTTGTTCCAATAACAGATTTTCCTTCTGGAAGTGATATGAGTCACCAAACTTTGTTCCTCTCAAATTTCAGAAGTTCATCTTGCATCGCCAGTATCCAATCTGGATCACGCAAGGCTTCTGAAGCTTTCTTCGGCTCGAGGGAACTTAAAAAGCTTGAATATAGACAAAAATTAGCAGATGCTGCCCGCGTTTGTACACCAGACTGTGCATTACCAATAATATTATGAAGTGGGTGAGCTCGTGTCCATCTCATAGTACTTGGAAGTGGATGAACATCAGCTTGAGTATTATCTTCCTCATATTCATCATAGACTGCAAGTAAGTCTTGATCAACCCCAGATGTGCTCGGGACATCTTGTACAGCCTCTTCTGAAGTAAAGATTTCCGGAGCAATAGAAGAAGTTCTCGGGACTTCTGTTCCAGAATTTGGATCTGCATGCTAAGAATCAACATTAGTACCTTCAGAAGATATATGTGTAGATGTACCTGATGAGGTTGGTATTGTGACATTGTCAGAAGGTCCTGAAATGTCTTCTATTATAACTGGAACCTCTGAAGTTGATGCGGATATGCTTGATTTTTCGAAATCTGCACAGATATCCATAAAATCATCAAAAAATAATAAGTCTAATTCAGATGTAACTTTATTTGGATCAGAAGACTTAGTTTGTTTGATTGCGGGTTCTATTCCGTCTTGAATAGAAACCTTCTGCTTGAGCTTGAGTTCTGAACTGTTGTGTTCAGAAGTCAACTTTGATGATTCATTGAAAGACACATTAATGCTCTCCATGATCGTCTTGGTTCGTCTATTGTAGACCCGATAGGCTATAGACAATAACGAATAACCAATGAAATATCCTTCGTCAGCCTTCTTGTCAAATTTTTCAAGATTGTCGCGATCATTGAGAATATAACACCTGCAACCAAAAGTACGAAAAAATTTAATATTCGGTTTTCGACGATTAATTAGTTCATACGCTGTCTTTCTATGTCTTTTGATGACAATCGTGCGGTTTTTTGTGTGAAACACAAGTGGCTATGGCTTGAACCCACAGAAACATTGGCAACTCAGAATAGGCTAATAACATTGTCCTCGCGGCTTCCACCAGTGTTCGATTCTTCCTTTCAACTACGCCGTTTTGCTGAGGAGTATAGGCAGCAGAAAAGTTATGAGAGATCCCAACAGATACGAGATAACTCTAAAGCTTTTCATTCTTGAATTCCGTGCCATTGTCACTTCTCAAAGATTTAACCGGCAATTGTAGTCGAACCTGGATTTTCTTTATGAACGCAATGATCAGCTCTGTTGCATCTGATTTGTTCCTTAGAAATTCCAGCCAAGTATATCTGGAGTACTCATCTATCATGACCAAAATATATCTCTTGTCGTTGATAGACTGAGTCCTCATCGGGCCGCAAATATCCATATGTATTAATTCAAGAGGTGTTGAGGATGAGAATTATGTCTTTGCTTTATGAGTGCTTCGCTTCATCTTTCCCATTTCACAAGCGGGACAAAGAGAATTCTTCTCAAACCTTAGTTCAGGTAGACCTTTGACAATACCATGTCTCGCCAACTGATTTATCGCATCAAAATTTTGATGAGACAGGCGCCGATGCCATATCCAACTTTCAGCTCGTGAAGCTTTTACAATCAGACAAACAGGTCTTGATGCAGAAACAGTTGGAAAATTCACAGAATAAAGATTTGCATTCCTCTTAGCTTTAAAAAATACACGACCATCTTTATCTTCAATATAACAGCATATATCAGTAAACCGAACTTGGAATTTACTATCGCAGAACTGACTTGTGCTAAAAAGATTATGATCAAGTCCTTCTACGTATAGTACTCTCTTGATCGTCACGATGCCATTCGTTAAAGATTCGTGACCTCGAATATGTCCAGTAAGCTCAGAATTTGCATAACTTACAGTACCGGCAGGTTCCTCAAAATAATTGTGAAGTAGATACTTAAATCCTGTCATATGGCGCGAGCATCCTGAATCTATATACCATGTATGTGAGGCCTACAAAAAGAACAAATTATTTCTGCTTAAGTACCCATATCCATATGGGTCCTTCCTTGTTAGCTTTTTGCAATTTATCAACATTAACTACCTTAGCCGTAATTCGCCATTCATAGTGAAGCTTAGGTACCCATTTCCATGTAATTTTCACATTAAGCTCATGAAATCTTTACTTTTTAGAAAAATGATCAATCTTAGCATGAAAAACTTTAGCCTGATGTGTCAAGGATTTGGAAACTGATTTGACAAGAGATGTTTTTCTGGCAACTTTAGTTTTAGAATAAATGGAAGGAATGATAAATGCATTATCATGACAGTGTTTGCAGATAAAATTCTTACGTGCAAATATCAAAAGCTTAGATTTATCCAATGAAGTACAAGCATTCATACAACTTTGACATTTGGAAACGTTTGAATTTTTACAAATCAAACTATCACTATCACTGATACTACATTTATTTTTAGCAACTTTATTTTCTTCCACATTCTTCATCCATTCTCTTTTATCATTCTGCCTTTTTATATCTGAAACAGGAAATAGAATCTTGTTAGCGTTCTTTGTAGAAGATGATTTTGACTTTGAAGTACAAAAAGCTTCTCCTTTTTCAAAAATACTCGGAGGATATTCAGGAGTAGTAGTATAAACAACTGAAGTTTTAGAATTAATAGTTTCAAACTCTGGATTAGAATGAACATTCCAGTTTGGAGACTCAAACATCTTTTTCTCTTTTAGATTTTGTTTAAACAAATCATCTTTTAAAATAGTTAACTCTCTAGAGAGTTCTTTGTTTTCTTCAGAAGACTTGTCAAGTTTGAATTTGAGATCAATGTTCTCATCTTCTAACTCTTCAATTGTCTTTTGAAGATCTGTGATTTGTTTCTCAAAGATAGATGCTTGATTCACCTCAGAGTTTGATTCCATCTTTTCTATTATAGGAACAGGATATGAAGCATTCATCATTTCTGTAAAGATCTCCTCAGTCATAATTTTTGAAAAATCAGAATTAAGGTTTTGATTCATGATATTTTCATCTTTTGATTCTTATGAGGAATTAGAAGTGAATGAATCAGATAATGGAATTTGATTCTCAACATCAGTTTCTGAATCAGATTCATTATACTGACACTGAGATTCAGTACTATTTGCTTCAACCTTGGCTGACTCTGTTGGTAAACAAGGAGAAAATAGTGAAGAAAATTCACTAAATTCTGGCTTTCTTGTTTTGTAACTTTCGTTCAAATCTTTATAAGAAAAACCAACAGATTTAAAACTTGAAATTGAATCAGCAAAAGATGAAGTGTCATCATCATTCACGACATTACCTTTAAGAAAAGTAACAAAAGTATCACGAATATCAGGTTTTGTAGGAGTAGAGCCCATCTTATCAAAATTATACAAATTTTTTGGTGCTCTTTTCAAAACATTATTTGCTTCAAAACCCAAACCTTTTTTGATATCATAAAATCGGACATCTTGGAGTTTGTTAGTTAAAAGATTTAATGTTTGCTCAGTCTGTCCTCTTTTCAGATTTAAATCCTCCAGTTGCTTGATTTTACAATATGCCTCGTTTCTTTCTTGAAAACATGCTTCAAACTTGATTTTAAATTCACCTTTTTCAGCATTTAAATTTACAAGATCTCTTTCAAGATCAGATATTTTTTATTTTAAAACATCTTTGTCCTTTTTCAAAATCTCTTTCTCAGATTCTTTCTCCTTAACAACATCTTTCAACATTGCATTTTCATCACGAAAATTCAACATTGTTTGTCTTTCATGACTAAGTTTGACTTTCAAATTATCAAACTCTTCTTTCATGAATTGAATCTGAGCTTTTAAATATTGAACAAGTTCATTTTTAAACAAAGTACATACCTCAGAACCACAGTCGGAATGATCAGAAGATGATTCAGTGTCCTCATTCACTTTGGCCATCATACACACCTGAGTAAAGTGTGCGCTTTCATCATCAAAAGTCTTGTAGAACCAATTTTCCTCTTCTGCCATTAAGTTTTGACCATCTTCCACCTTCTTTGCAATCAGTGATTTCCGAGCATAGTATTCTGAATTCTTTGTTCGCTTAAACTTGCAGTCTTTTGAAAAATGACCTGGTTTTCCACAGTTATAGCATCGTCCATATTTCGGCTCAGACTCTTCTTTCTTTCCTTCTCTCTTCTCTTCTCTTTTCTCTTCTCTTTTCTCTTCTCTCTTTTCATCTCTTTTCTCTCCTCTTTTCTCAAACTTCTTTCAGACCTTGATTTGTACTTGTCTTTCTTGTAACTCTCATATTTCGGTTTTGAAAATCTGTTTTTACCAAAGCTTTTCTGAAACTGCTTTGTTAGGAGAGCCAGATTTTCAGCAAATCGTTGAATATCCTCATCTGAATTTTCTTCAACTTCAGTAGAAGATTCATCAGTACTTGAATCAGTGACTTCAGTGAGAATAGCTTTGGATTTCCTTGACTTTGTCTTATAAGAAGAACTAGACTTGAAACTTGACCCTTTCTTTCGTTCAGACATTAAGGCTAGAGAATCCTTAACCATCTTCTTTTCAGCACTCAGCTGCTTTACTTCATCCTCATGCTGAGACAAAGTTGTGAAGATATCATTTACTTCTTCTTGAGCCATGTCCTTAGTCATCTGAATGTTGATAGCATAGCTTTTCCACTCTGGGTTCAAGTTCTTAATGAACTTATAATTGATCTCTGATACTGACTTGTTCATTCCATTTCTCCTTAGATCATTCAGAATCACATTGAAACGTGTGTATGTCTCCAACAAAGTCTCTCCTTTTGCATGGAAGCCTTCATATGCATTTATACTTTGATTCAGCTTTGTCTGAATTGACTTCTTTGTTCCCTGAAACTGTCTCTCCAGTTCATCCTATAAAGCTTTTGCAGATTCCCTACTGTCTACACGGTTGTAGATGTCATTGGGAATTACCATGGTTAGATAGATAAGTGCCTCTTCATCTATCTTATGTCTTTCCTTTTCAGTTTCACTGAAGTATTCATATGGCTTTGGCACATATTTGTCCGGAATTTCTGGAGATGTAGCTGAAGCTGCTTGTCCAGGTACATGCGTTTTTGGCTCAATCGGACCATTTAAGATAGACTCCATATAATATTTTTCTTTAGATTCAAGAACTAAGTCATCCTTTTCTTCCATTGTGAGTATTCTCCGATAGACAAGACCGGAGGCTTCAGATGAGATCCCATAGAGAGTAATTCATTCGCCATGATTGAAAGATGTATAAACCTATTTGAAAGAGAGTAATTGGCTCTGATACCAATTGTGGCCCAAGAATTACTAGCATAAACACATCCAGATTTACACAAAACACTTTTGTTTATTTAATCACACATATTACATCAAGTCATGTACCTATTTGTGATAATCTTTTCAATACAGAGTGTTTGTGTGTGTTCTCACGGTGTGCAACTATGTGTTCTATCTTCTCTCTCAATCACTACCACAACTACTACAATGACTTCAATCTATTAACTTCTCCTAACACTACTAACACAAAGACTTGCTTATATATAGGTCAACATGACCAAGCAAGGTCAAACCTTCTAAGCACAATTACAACACACACACAAACAACAAATACAATAATGACCCTCATTTAATCTTGAATACAATTTCAGTCTAACAGTGTTGTTTTGAAAATTTTGAGAAACCTTGTGGTTAGAAGAACCATGCACATAACCTCAGAAGTTCTTTATCCACAGAGCTTGTCACTTTCATCTCCTATGAAATTTTCTCAAAGGTTATGGGCACGGGTCATTTTTTGAAAGTAACAGTTAAGTGGGTATAGCATATGCCACGCGCGTGAGATAAGTGGGAGGCACACGCACTCGATCGTGCACCGCCATTATCCACGTGGGAAAATCTGAATGGATCGTATATGTACCGTCGTTTTTTCAAACGGCTTACTATGGATAGGTACTCATCACGGATTTGAAAATTTATTATTTACCGCTCATAAATTCTTACCCCTTTCAGTATAAATACCCAAGCCTTTCATTTTCACCATTTTACCTGCAACTTTTCCCTCTAAGAATTCAAAGGCAAAGAACTTCTTCTCTACTCATTTCTTTTCTCGTCATGGCATCGAACGCTTTTTCATCCAAGAACTCTCTAGGATCAAACGCTTCGAACAATTCCCAGCACTCAATCGCCGAAAAGGACGATTCTCATTCCGTCGAACAAGAACAGGTCCTAACTAGTCGAATGATATATTTCACTAGGCATGACTATCACCTGAACAGCATGAACTTAAAGCCTAATAACCACTATGTATCTTTAAACCCAAAAGGATTCCCAACTGAAGTTGAACCATTGATACGCATCCTGAAGAATCGTTTTCTAACCAAGGCCCTAACAATGAAGAGCAACGATGTTCCTGAATCCTACATTCATCAATTTTGGCTGAGTGCATGACATGTGAAAATGGACAAATACGGCTACTGCATCATGGGTTACACAACTCATCCCTCAATAGAGAAGATCCTCGATTTAGGGATCAACAGAAGGAGACTCTCTGACATATTCGACTTGCCCACTAAAGACGATCTGCACCTCAAGAGGTTTTCAGAGGAACCCACAAAAGAATAAATCTTGGAGTTCTTACGCTTTATAGGATATGATATCCCTATCTCTAAGAGGACCGACTTCCGAAGGCAGAACCTTCCACCTCTGTGGAATGTTCTTTTCTCCATATTCAACAGATCTCTGACGTGCAAAGTGGGAATCCCTGACCAGTAAAGGCATACTATTCTGGCTATAATGTATGTCATCTACTACGACTTACCACTCGACTACGCAGGCCTGATCTTCTGAGAAATCAGAAATGTCATGATTACGAAAAAACAAGATCAAGATAGGGGCACAGAGCCAAAAAATTTGGTTTTCGGAAGGTTCTTCGTAGTACTTCTAGGAAACAACTTAATTGGCGAAGGGAAGTTACCCGCAAAGGGTAAAATGATCAAACTTCACGAAATGAAATCCCACAAGACGACCACTCTGAAGACAGGATATCCAACAACTAGACCTCTGCCAGCTAGGCTCTTACAATACTTGGGTAGTGAATAGGGAATTCAGGCATACATTCGTAGGCACAGGACTCTTGAACCGAGTCCCGCAAGCCCTCCCCCCACGTGCAGGATTCTAGGTAGGAGAGATAGCAATATATCTTAAGGATGAGCGATTTGAGGGAGTAGAGGGTGTGGTCGCAGAGGCACAACTTGTAAGGGAAGAGAGAGTAGAAAATGAGAGAGAGGTGGGGAGCGAGAGAAAGGAGAAAAGGAAAAACAAACATAAGAGGGCCACAGAAGAAGAGGTCACAAGGGCAGAGCAAGTACTTACTGTGGCAGAGGCATCGAAGGCTGAGAAGACTAAGAGGACGAAACATAAAAAGGTAGTGGTAGAGAGACCCCCAAAGGAAGTTATAGTCACGAAGTCTACGGAGGTAGTCAAGCCCTCTAAGGAGAAGAAAAAGAAAAAGAAGATGAGGAAGCTGGAAGATGAAGAAAGGGCCAAGGAAGCTAAAGATGAGGCCTTGTTTGTTGAGAGAGAACCTGCAGAGGTTGCTGAAAAACCTCTGCAGAAGACTAGGAAAAGAGCTTTAATTGTTGAAGAAGAGGAAAATCCTCACCAAGAGGAAAGACCAAAGAGCCCTCTGCAAATAGCTGCTGATATTGCCAAATAGGTGGCCCAGAGGTATTCAGCTGACAATGGAGAAATGGTGGATATGTAGATAGAAGATGTGACTGGCATGTCACATAGTGAAGATGAGGAAATAGGAGAGAAAGAAGAAAAATTGAAGGAGGAGAGAAGTACAAAAGATTCCTTAGGCACACAACTAAGCCCAACTCCTTGTGCGACCCACATTTCTACCTCTGCAGTTCTAGTGCAGCTAGGTATTGAAGAAGGACGACACAGTCCGATCCCTACCCAAACTAGCCGGACAGACGATATTCCTTCATCCTTTGTACCTCACTTAGATGGGGAATCCAAATCCACCCCATCCTCTCAAAAGGATGGAGGTGTAGCTATAAGTGTCCATTTGCCCCAGGACACATCACAACTCCCTACAGAGGCACTTGTTGCCTCTGTTGCATACATGAGTGACCCCCAAACCACTTCAGAGTTGGTGGTGAGAGATCACAAAAATTATGTGGATCTAGAACATCCACATGATTCACTCAACAGGAATCTTGAGGTAGCCTCTAAACCCTCCCCCAAGAGACCTGTTGATGGAACTTTCATAGATGATTCTTTCGTGGAACATCAAGGATTGAAAAGAAATCCTCAAGAGCTCATCATCTCTACAGGCTCTGAAGGTGCCAAACACTCCTTGGCTCAATCTGGACCATGTGTTGGTCTAGAGGTTACCCAGGACACTTATGTCACAAAGGAGGAGTTTAAAGCCTTTGCTGACAAAGTGTTCAAAAAACTTGAAGAAATTGATGATCATATTCCCATCATCTCCACGCTTACTCTTGATGAAATCCAGGTAGACGTTGCAACATCCAAGAATTTATCTCTGGCGAACGCTCTAGAATTCAAAAAGCTTGCTGAAACCTCTGTCACCAAGGATGACTTCAGCAAATTGACTGCGGCAGTGGAAGCTCATACAGAAGCTCTGAAGGCACTTCAACAAATCTCAGAACAAAACTCTGCAGATATTAAGAACCTATTGGATGCATCAACTTCAAATGCAACGAAGGACAACTTCAAAGCATGTGCCGAATCGATAAACATCCAGACTTACACCATCAAAGACCTTGATGACATTGCGATGGAGTAAATGGGAAAGTTTGTCGCAGAAGTTACGGACTCTAGGGTGGATGATCTGTCAAAGCTGAAAGAGGAAATTCAAGACCTGACTCGCAGTGTCATGGTTCCATTCCAAGTTCCCGCCTCATCCTCTGCATCACAACCACCACCTTCTGCGACGAATATACAGGCCCTGGCAACTAAGGAAGATCTTCAATCCATGGGCCGAATGCTTTTGAAGGACCTAAATCTTATAGGTTCTGACATCAGCAAAGCAGGCAAATCAATCGCCACAGAGCTAAAGACTACAGATGCAAAGCTGAAGTTCAAATCAGATTATGAAGTGAACAAGCTCTCATTAGCCGCAGAAGATGTCATAGCGAAGATCACCTCTCATATAGAAGACCATCTATGTAAGAGAAAGAAGAAGAGGGCACCTGCTTCCTGCCAAACCCAGGCGGAACAGAAGAGGGCAAGGCATAAGGACCAAGATCCTGATGCCTCTGGCCCTGGTCCTCATGAAAGGGAGAACCTGCAGAAGACGCTTCTAAGTATACCAGTCATCGCAGAGCCCCTGAATCAAGCCCCACCAAGTTCAGAGTCTAATCCTCAGAAGACAAATCAACAAAAAGACTCTGCAGCTTCACCTCCCAAAATCTAAATGAGCACTTCTAAAGTCCTAAAGAGCCCACAAACCCAAACCCAATCAAAAGAACCTCTAAGGGTAAAGACCATTGCCCCCAAGGCTACGATAAAAGACAAGGGTAAGGCCATAGTCATAGAACCTCTAAAGGTCAAAAATCAACCCCCTCCTAACACTGAGAAACTTCTGAAAAGCTCGTTTGACGCTTTCAAAATTGTGAAACCTGAAGAAGAGGATTGGTCATTCGACCTACAGCCACTTTCAGAGCTTCCCATACTAGATCCAGTTGTCAAACCTTCTAAGGATAGAGTCGCAGAGGTCATCAAAGGCATCGAGAGTTTAAGAAAACCCTTCTCAGTCCCTCCAAAGAAAGATGTCGAAGAAGTGGTCTACATATATCTCTATAGTCGTGGAATCAATGACCCTGTACCTCCTATTAAGCTCTCAGAAGATATCGTTTCAGAAGAAAAGAGGAGGTTCAACAAAGAAAAAGCTCAGCCCAAGCACAAAGTTTTCTCCATGTCAAAGATCTTAGAGGTTCTGGGGATAAAGCTAGGGCACACAAAGTGCAAAAACTTCTGGTACTGTGAGTATATTATGAGAAGAGAAGATGGGACAATGTGTACCTTCACAGATGCTGACTTACCAAATGTCCATCCTCACAATCTCTCAGAGCTCTTTAAATGGACAGAGGAGAGGTATGGGTGGAAAAGGGAGAATCAAGAAGCTCATTTGATCGTCAAAAAGACAATGAGGGATAAACTGCTATACTACAGTGTTGTGGACTTTCAGGTTGCCCTTGACCTGGGTGTAAAAAGGATTAACCTGACACCACCAGAGGACAATTTACCTCCCTCTGCCGACATCCTTCCAAAATCAATCATCACAACTCCAACATTTGGCTTTGTATACCTAAACCCCAAAGGAGAAAAGAAGATCTTCATGGGTATAGAAAGCCAAAAATACTCAACTCAATCTCTGTTGTACATACAAGAAGAAATCATCAAGCACAGAGGCACACCACTTATCAATATTGAAGTTGCAGATGTAATCTTGGAAAACATTGGTGCAACCCTAAACTTCAGAGACATGTGTGCTTTCTACTACAAAGAGCTGAAGAAGGAAGGAGGTTTTGGCAGAAGAATCATTGATTTCCCAGACGCCAAGATATAGGCTCTGATATTTTGTACTTAAGTTCCAATGTAATTGCCTTCTGGCACATTTTTATTTGAATGAAAATCAGTCTTCAGAGGATGAGTTCCTTTCACCTCTTTGTTTCTAACTTAGCCAAACACTCAACTTTCCATCTTTTTATTTTTCAATACTTAAGGGTAGATTGTTACCTCTAACCTACATGTATAGAAGTATTGAAAAATAGGCTAAGTGTAGAACCACCGAAGACTGTTACTTCACCAAGATCACCACTGAAGTCTGTTATGCTCAGAAGACTCTGTCAACCATCTGTTGGAGAGAAGCCTAACCTGAAGATCAAACTTGGACCACAGAACCTCTGTGATCCCTCACAGAGCCTTTGTGGTAGCCGACCTCTGGAGATGAAGTCTTAACAGTTTCATGCTACAAGAGTCAAGACAACCCTGCGTGCAGAACACGTGAGCCTGCTGTACGAAGATTCTACAGATCCTTTATGTGGTGCGCGATTGTTTACCTTTCCAGGTGGCATTCTCTCATTAGAATGACAGCCTTTGTCTTGTACTATGGGGTGCATCCTCCTTGTATATTATAGGACCACCACCATTGTTTGTAAAAGCATGCAAGCACACACATACACCCAAGAGAGCATTTGTTGTATTTTCCTGAGAGTATTTTACACATAGTAGTGCGTGTTCTTGGTGTAACCTTTGAATATCAATGAAGCATTCGGTTTAGTGAACTCTATACTTGTTTGTTGATTATTTTACTTTATTCTTGTGTGTTTACTACCATTTTATTCCTTTCTACTACACTATTACTAGCTTCCGCTCACACATATATTCTGATTTGTGTAGTTTAGTAGGTTGAATCTTGTATAGAACTCTATTTTGGAACCAACAAACTCATCATGCCAGATTTTGGCTAAATCTAGATTTCACCCCAACTTAACTTCCTTGAATAAATTTGAATCTTCAAGCCAAATCTTCCAAAACCTAGATCCATAAATTTCCAACCATAAATATACATATTCAACCATATACGATCGTTCCCCAAACATTTTACATGAAGATCTCATCTTATCTCAAAACCCTAATTTCCATAACTAAAAAGAAGAGAAGGTTACCTTCACCAAAGTTTGAATCCATCAATAATACTCCTCTAGGTCTCCAAAGTGAGCCTCAACCCCAAAAAGAAGGGAAAATATCATGAAGATGGTTTGATAAAACCCTAGAAAGTTGATGATGAAGATGATAAAGTGAAGAGATTTGAGCTTAAGCTTCCAAATTATGTTGGATAGTGAAGAGTCACTTGAAATACGCTAGATTTGGTGCCTTGAATGCATAAAATCCGAATTTAGGGTTTGAGAGTCGTTTCTAGAGAGAAAGGGGTGAAAGAGGTAGTAAGAATGAGAAGAAGGCTGCTCAAGATTGGATTTTTAAGTGACCTAGAGTGTACCGCGGGTGGTACCATCCCCGCGACAATGACACGGCGATAGTGACACTTGTCACTATCGCGGACACTATCGTCCCGCCTCCCTGAGCTCCGAAATTTGATTCTTCTAAAATGCTTGGTTCCCGGCATAACCAAAAGTTCGGGTGTTACACCTTTTCATATGGTGAAACAACTTTTAATTAAAACCATAGGATCAAAACCAAATTACGGCTTAGATCGGTTCTCACGGTTCTCAACCTTTTTTTGGTTCTCACATGATTTAACCCCTATCTAATAAACCTATGATATATGTATATATATATATATATGAGAACCGAATTTTTCTTTCTGACTCTCCATATTCACTTCTCCAAAAAGTCTGTTCCATTTCTCGGATCCAATTCATGCAGACTATCGAATCGTCAATACACGTAAACTCAGATGGCCTGCAGCTCAAGGAGGTTTTGAAAGAGCATGTCTTTTTTGGTTGCCTTGCTTCCATTGTCTCTATTTCATCCATGGGGATTTCATTTCCGGTACCCTCGGATCCCACCGCAATCACATTTTCTGCAACCGTCTCGTGCATGCGGTTCTTAGTGTCCCTGTCCTCAAGTAACTTCAGGAATAACTCTTGTTGTTGAGCCATAGTTGCGTTCATGGCCTACATCATTTGGTCCATCATTCTAGTCTTTGGAGTTACTTCTTCCATAATCGGTCCAGATGTGGCTATATCGTGTTGGGGTATTTGCTCAACCCCTCCGCCCAAAACATTTTGTAAAGGTGGGGGCAACTCTGCCGCCATCACCCTAGGTTGGTCGTCCATGGATGTCGTCACCTCATGGCCATCCGGCCTATTCCGAGTGGTAACCATTTAGTCTGCCACACACATGCGAGAATAGAGGTGAGAAATAGGTTATAAGAATTAAACATAAGGAAACGTACTATTACATTCATTAATCATCATAACAACAATAATGTACATTCATATGGAAATTTATTAAATTGTGGAGTGGGGGAGGTGAATTTCAAATTTTATGAATAAATTGATATATTGATCTATATATGAATATTTTGAGTGTGCAACAGACTACATAGGATTGCAAGCGAATTTCAAATTTTATGATCAAATTATTATAATAACTAGTGTGGAAATCGTGCGTTGTGCGGTAGCGTGAGTAATTTGGATAGTAATTTGTACATTGTCTATATAAATAAATGTTAAAAAATATTTTGTTAATTGACAACTAATTAAATGTAGCATAAATAAATAAATGGAAAAGATTACTGACATTGAAAAAATAATATATTATAACCAAATGTTGTTTATAAATTATAAGTCATATTGTCACGATAATGATGAGAAGTGTAGTTAAATAGTAAAAGTCGTACTATAATTAAACAATATGAAATGAAATAAGAGTATATTATTAATTGTTTAACATAATGTATTATTCATTAAATATGAAAAAATATGATGCAATTATAAGCAATAACGTGTGATATATCAGGAGAAGAAGTATGGTTAAGCTTGCATAGTAAACAATAACAAAAAATAATTACGCAACTAATTGTTATAAGCATAGACCACTAAATATTAAAGGAACAACAAATGAAATTTGATGTGATATCATGAGATTTGAATATTCTCAAACCTTTCATTGTAGTTAGTTATCTCACATTAATAAGAAACTGAAATAATGGAATTGGTACTAGGTATAAAAAGGGGAGGGGATACCTTTGAAAGACATCTCATCTTTTTTCATATACCCACCCCCTTCTTCCAATATATCGTCTTTGCACCGATGTGAGATAACCAAATAACATTATAATTCAAGATTTAAGAATACTTAAATATCATGGTAATCTCATCCTCTTTTTATATACTCGACCCTTATTTCATCTATCATTTTCCCTCAAATGTGGAATAACCAAATAACACCACAATTCAATATTTGAGAATACTCAAATCTAATGGTGTCACATTATATTTGTTGTGGTTGTTGATTTTATAATATAAAAGATATATTTTAACTCTGTCATTTATATCACGCTTATACTCATTGCCTTCTTCTAATATATCGTCTTTCCACCGGTGTGGTTGTGATTGTTTGTTCTTTTATGATATAAACATATAAAAGTTTACGTGTCAACTTTATGTCATTTATGTCAATTTTATATTAATATTCTATAAGGATTGATTTACTGTAAAATAGGCCGTGTAAAAGAAGTCAACACAATAAGTTGTCATTCAAACATCACATCTTCCTTTTATATATTACACCCCTTCTTACAATCAATCATCTATCCACCAATGTGGGATAACCAAATAACACCACAATTAAATATTTATGAATACTCAAATCTAATCTTACGGTGTCACTTCATTGGTTGTGGTTGTGTCTTTTATAATTATAAAAAATATTAAGATATAAGATGATTTATTGCAAAAAGAGGTCAGCCAAAAAAGGCCAACGCCATATGTTGCTACATACTCTTTTAAACTTGTAAAGCATCTCATACTTCTTTTATATACTCACCCCCTTCTTCCAAGTTAGCGTTTTTCTACCGATGTGGGATAATCTATAACACCAAAATTATATATTTGAGAAACACTCAAATCTGATGGTGGAACATCATTGGTTTTAGTTGTTGCTTTTATAAAATAAAAGAATTTTTTTATATAGATTAGTTTTTTTTTAAAGGTTGGACAAAATGAGTCAACCAATGAGTTTGAAGGATCGGCCAAAATGTGCCAACGACGTGGTCGGGTTTAGAAGATCAGTCAAGAGGAGCCAACCCCATGAGTTGTCACATATACATCTCAACCTTCTTTCATACACCCACCATCCATTGTCACTCTTTCATCTCTCCATCAATGTGGGATAGACAAAACTCAACCAGAATTCAAGAAATGAATAATACACAATTCTTAGAATGTCACATCATTGTTCTCGGTTGTTACTTTTATATATATAAAAATAAAGATAGATATAAAGATAATGAATTTTATATGGATTTTTTTTTTTTGCAAAAAAGAGAGTTGGACAACATGAGCCAACCAATGAGTTCGGATGACCAACCAAAATGAGCAAACGATGTGAGTTTAGAGGATCGGCCAAGAGGAGCCAACTCCATGAGTTGCCACAAATACATCTCAACCTCCTTTTGATACACCCACTATCCATTGTCAATCTTTCATATCTCCACCAATGTGGGATAGACATAACTCAAACACAATTCCATAAATGAATAGTATACAATTCTTAAAGTGTCACATCATTCTTCTTGGTTGTTACTTTTACATATATAAAAATTTGTATAGAAAATAGTAGAAGATTGGATAATACTTAATTCTTAGTGTGACACATCATTTATTAGTTTTTCATCTCCCTATCAATATGGGGTAACCAAATCGAACAACAGTTCAAAATTGGGAATGTTCAATTATTAGGGTGTCACATTATCGATTGTTTGGTTCGTTTTCTATTAAGTCTTATATGGATAAAGTTGTCCACTCATCCTTCTTTTATATACCCATCTTCCTCTATTGATGCATCAATTTATCATCAATATGGGATACATAAATTTTAACGACAATGTAATAATTTTATAATACTTAATTTTAATGGTACCACCTTATTATTTTATAGTGATATATTGATTCTTTTATATAGGTTGATTATTTTGCAAAAAGAGGGTTGGTCAAATGAAACCAACCCTATCATTTTGGAAGGTTAGTCAACATGAGCCAATAATATGAGTTTAGAGGATTAACAAAGAGGATCAAATCCATGAGTTGAAACAAAGACATCTCAACCTCCTTTTATATACCTACCCATCAATTGTTAATCTTTCATCTCTCCTTCAATGTGGGATAGACAAAGCTCAATCTTCATTCAAGAAATATAAAATACTCAACTTTTAGGATTTCATTTCATTACTCGTGGATCTTACTTAAAGATGTATATAGATGTGGGGTAATCAAAATTTCATCATAATTCATCATTTGACAAATACTTCATTCTTCATTATACTGGTGTCATCAACCTTGATTTCTCCTTTAATATATATGTAGTTTTTGATTATGTAAAAATTAAAGAAAAACATATGTTAAAATAATAAAATAGAAGTAATAGAGACAAATCGAGATTCAATTATATAAACTTAGTTCATATAAAATGAAAATGAAATTTTTAATTAACTATTACATGAAATGTTTTGTCATGTAAATTAAACAATTATTTAACCCAAAATTGGATCAACATTCTATGTTGTCATCTACTCCTTTATATAATCATTTTCTATTTCTCACTAATGTGGGACAATCAAGATTTCAGCACAATTCACCATTTGAAAAATACTTCATCTTCATTGTGTCACCTCATCAACTATGGGTTTTCTTTAATATATATATATATATATATATAGATAAAAATTCATATATGAATATTATAATTTGCAATCCACATAATTCTTGCAACTTGTGAAACGAACATCATAACCATTGAAAATGAAATCAACGGTTTAGATCATCAATATATATGACTGCTTTTTAATTAATTGATTTTCTTATTATTATTTCTAATGAATTTCGGAGATGTGGAGGGGCATTTCGGGTAAAATACACGAATCTAAAAACATGATATTCATGGAAAGTATGATTCATGATTATCATATCCCTGAAAATCCTCCACCTTTTCCAAACGGTTTCCGAGCAAAATCTTCAAAAGGACTGAAATACAATTCGGCTGATAATCTTCTTCAAAATTCATGGCAGAATGAAATCGAGGTTGGTTTTAGAATCGCATTATTTCATATACGAAGGGAACGATGAATCTTGTACCGATTATGGTTTCTTTATTTCATCACCTGCATGCAGTCTGTAGATATCACATGCAAGGGACGGATCCAGAAATTTTTTCATACGGAGGCACCATATATAATACTGAAAAAAAAAATTTACAAAAAGCACGGTTTTTATCGACGTGTCTTCATCTTTTTACAGACGTTCAATATTGTCCGATGTGTTTTTAGCCTAATTCCACAATCTCGAGCGATTTTTAAAGCTGTTTGCTTGCTTTCGAGAGATTTTTAAGTTATTTTTATCGATTTCGAGAGATTTTTTCGGTTTTTTTGGTTGATTTCGATAGTTTCTTTTGGTTGATTTCAATAGTTTCTTTTGGTTTTTGGTTGATTATGAGGTACGGTTGCACCTTCTTGAAGTTTTCAAAATAATACGGTTGCACCTTATACGAACCTAAAAATTTTACACTTCATCGGCGAAATAATACAGTGGCACGTGCCACCGTAGCCACCATAGTGGATCCGTCATGAATAGGTTTCATCACCGCAAGCAGTCTGTGTAGTTAGTTCTACATCCAATCTGTGTAGATATCACATGCAACGTTGAATAGGTTTCATCACCTGCAAGCAGACTGTGTATTCATCACCAACAAGCAGTTAGCAGTCTCTGTAGTTCTACATTCAGTCTGTGATGAAACGATATTATATCTATATTAATTTAGTAAAAACAACACATCCAAACATCGCTACCTTCATCGTCAGTTATTTCGCAATCACCATTGATTTCATGGAACCGCTGCTGTTTCACATCGAACGGATACACCATCAGCAATTATTGTATTCTCGGTCGACAAGGTAATCAATGCAGGCCTCTTCAACGACAACATTAGCATGCAATCTCCATCACAATCACTGTATCGCAGATGCTTCAACGCCGACATTAACAATGCAATATCCGTTATCAGCCATTAAAAGAACCAAAGATTTATCCAAAGTAATAAACCCTAAATTAATGATGAAGAAGAAGGTTTAGAAAGTTGATAACTACCAAGAATAACTCCCTAATCTACTACTACTTTATAAAAATTCTAATTCGGTTTCTTTGAGAAACAGTTTCTTTGAAAGCCAAGATTTGCGCTCCATTTCCTCCCTACGTTTCCTCTCCTGAATTAGTTCTCCTCTCCGATATGAATTCTGCTCCAGTTCAATGAAGTCGGTCCACACCCTCTCCCTCGCGCCTCCCTCTCGATTTCATCCATCAAGAATAATCAACGGCAACAAATACCCTCTCTGCGTGATCGTGATACGCTCTCTGCTTATCACAACGAAATTGTTTCCTTTCTTTCCGAGTGATTAGTAGTTTTATTCATTTGAACGTTTTCACCTAATCAACCGGTGGATTTTAGGGTTTTGTTTTGTTTATAGATTGATTATCTGACTTTGATTTGAATAGTCACAGTCTGAAGACATTCTTCTCCCGGATTAGGTATGTTGTTCTTCAATCAGATATGCAACTTGTAAGAAGAGCCCTTTCCCCATTCTTCACTCCCATTTCTTAAATCTTCCATCATGCCAACAAACCCTAAAAAAGAATAGTAAGTTTTTCTTAACAAATTCGCATCATAAATTAGATTCCTGGACGTTTTGAATGTGTAGATTTGATGAATTCTTCAATTTCTTCTTTGATTTGGTAAATTTTTGTTTGTTTGGAATTAATTCTTTTTGGAATTTGTTTTGAAACCCTAATTTATGAGCTGTATTTCTTGGATTTCTTCATCGCAGGTGGTTAATTTCGCTGGATTGTCTGAAAAAGGGTGTTGCATATGAGCTGAGGTGAGGAACATGACTAGTATTTAACTTCGATCTTGTGCAATTACTTTGTAGAAATTAAATGCGAATTTCCTGTAGTTTGTGGAAGATTTGTGGTTAATTGTTGTTATGGTTTAACTTAGGGTTTTAAGGTGTTGTTTGGTATTATGTGACCGAAGAAGAATTTATTTAGTTTATTATTGCATTAATAGTTAGTGGAAAAGTGTAATTATATTTGAAGTTTTAAATTGTTTGGATCTTTGTATCTTCTGTTGATCCAATGGTTTTGGAGGTTACTTGTATATGTGTAAGCAATTTAGGGAAAATTTTGTGTACTTGACTGTATTTAACCTAATTAATACAAATCATATAAACTTATTCTCAGTTGCTTGTTTGGTACTTACTAAATTTTGGTTTGCAATGAACATTAGCTTTCATTTGCTCCAACTCGGTATCAATTTAATAAGAGTGAATTACATAAATGGTCCATCGTGAATGCCTGGATTTCACTTTTCGTCCCTCCAGTTCTAAAAGTACACTGGTGGTCCCTAAAAACGAGATATGGTGCCCAAACTCGTCCCTGGCGCTAACGTCGTTAGTCTAGGCTCCGTTAGAGCAGCCATGTGCCCCTCACGTGAGGGGCATTTTAGTCTTTTTACCCATCTTCTTCTTCCTCAACAAGAACACCAACCATTGCCATGTGCTCCTCCATCTTCTTTCTCAACAAGAACACCAACCATTGCCACCACCTTCCACCTCCACCACCATCATCTCAAGAAATCAAATTTAAACCATAAACATATCTAGATTTCAAAATCAAATTATGAACCATACATGAAATCCAAACCCAAATCAAAATAACAAACCCAATCCCACTAAATGCTCAAACCCAAAAATGCAAAACCCTAATATTGATGAAATCAAGAACACAATGAAATTAGCAATCAAATCCATAAATGGAAAATATCAGATTCAAAAACAAGAAAAAAAACCCAAATCAAACAGAAATTCGAGGTTATGACCTGATTCAAACACAAATCAAACACAAAAAAAAAACCCAGATTCAAACATAAGAAAAGAAAAACCCTTTTTTTACTCTAAATCCCTAAAATCAAACACAAGATAAAAAAAACCCATTTTTTCCCAAGAACATTTAACAAATCCCATATCCAAACCTACTTCGAAGAATATCAATAACATTAACAAATCTCAGATCCAAACTTGTTTCAAATCCCAAATCCAAACCTGTATCATACTTTAAACGGAAACCCTAAAAACATCATTGAACACAAATTAGGAACCAAGTTCCAGATCTGGATCGATGAAACAGAACACATAGAAGGAAGGAGAGAGAAAGAGAGAGAGACGATTCGTTGGTTCTTCGAGTAAAAAACGAAATCCATATTGGATGATTTGATCGAGAAAGGATGAAAAATGATGTATTTGTTGGTGGTTTTTAGCTGCTGTGATCGAGAAAGTGGGTATGATCAAGAAAAGATGATAGAGAAAGTGGGTATGGTGGTGGGGTCTTCATGGAAGATCTAGGAAGGTGGTCTTCAGAAAAAAGGTTTTTAAATTTTTAAATTTTAATTTATTTTGTAATATAAATATTATTAATTTTTATTTTTAAGAAGAAAATATGAAAAAGATATAAAATGACGAAAATACCCCTCACATGAGGGGCACATGACCTACTTAACGGAGCATGCCTTAACGGCGTTAGCACCAGGGACGAGTTTGGGCACCGTATCTCGTTTTTAGGGACCACCAATGTACTTTTAGAGTTGGAGGGACGAAAAGTGAAATTCAGGCATTCACGAGGGACCATTTATGTAATTCAATCATTTAATAATGATAATAATCCTTGGTTGGTTTTCGTTGCTGCTTTATATGGACTTCTCATTAAGGATTTACCGTGATGTGCTTTCTGACAGATCCTCCAGAATCATAATCGGCCAATTAAATATTCAGTGGTTGGATATTGCTATGTGTAAGAATGAGCAAACTATGTGCTATTTATTTTATGAGATATTATTGTTTAGCATCTTTCACTCCTTATGGGTGCACCTTTTAGTTGCCTTTTGATGTAATTTTTTTTATGCTTAATGTCTTCCAATTTGCAGATCTTAAGTGATGGCGCAAGCAGCTGGAAATTCAGGATGGCTGAGAGGAAAAGTAAAGGTTGGTTTTGTCTGGTGACACCTTGGTGATTATGGGATTTACCAAAGATGAAATTCCCTCCTGAAGACTGTCGTTTTAGCTCATCTTTCCGCTCCAAGATTAGTATGTCTACTTTATCATTTATCTTTTTGGTGGCAACAAATTTGCTTTTGAATGTGTTGTGCAACTATGTTTATCACAATGCTCTGCAAAGAAAGCATCGGATCAATATCTGATCTAAACATTTATTTGGTTTTTAAACAATTTTTGAATGAAGTCGGTCTCCATTTCATTTTATTCTGGCTTTAGTAACTGCAAATTTTTTAATAGGTTTCTATATTTTCTTTTAAGCCACTTGTCTCTTACTATAAATAGTGCCACCACTAACTACTCACCTCCCGCTTTTTAAAAGCCACAATTAAGTGAGTGCAAAACTGGCCTGTTTGTTTGCAGCTTAATGAGCTTAATGAAACTCACAACTTATTCAGTCAGCTATATATATGACTGTTTGGTAGTGGCTTAATGATATAGAAAGTGGCTTATTCAGTAAGATTTCAAGGGGAGCTTTATGCAGAAAGCCAAGTTTTTTCCAAACCAGTCTCTCTCATTAAAAAACACGTTCCTTCCATCTATGAAAAAACTCTCTCAAATAAAAACCTTCTAAATCTATACAGACAAATTAATCCACACAGACAACTTTATCCATACATAACTTAATGGAAAACCAACCAAACAGCTGCTACCAAAAAGCTTGTTTATTGCTAACGGAATTTTTTACTACAAATAGTGCACCATTCATCACCCACTTTTTAAAAGCAATACTGAAGTGACGGCTAAACTTGGTAGATAAATTGGCTTGTTTTCCAAAATAAGTGATATTATTATGTTCATGTATGCCAATTTCCGTATTTTTTATTACTTCGATGAGCTTTATGAACTTGTACTATGAATTATACTTGGATATGCTAATTTTCTGCTACCAGAATTCTTGATTGTTGCTATTGGAATTTACCAAGTAATGATTTGACATTTTTCCTTTATATGTAGGCACATAGAGGTGGCCAGGATGACCCATTTGCATGGAAAAATAGAGAATATCTACGTAAGTTGTGTATAGGAAAGGTTCTGATTCACAAATCTTAACCATTGATCAAAACTTAGAAAACTAATCAATGGTTAATACATAATAAGGTTAATTGGGAAGCAGGGCCGGCCCTGGGCCTAGGCCAGTGGGGCGATGGCCCAGGGCATCAAAAATCTATAGGGCATCATATTTTAAGCCCAAGTCTATTATACATATGTTTATTTGGGCTTGGGCCTTAATTTTTTTTAACTGTTATAAGCCCCAACGGACTCCTACTACACTGACGCTTCAAAATTCTAATCGAACGGGAACGACTCTTGCTCTCGCTCTCGCTCTCTCAATACTCTATGTCTCTCTCTCACAGTCTCGCTCTCGCTCTCTCTCTCTCTCTCTCATAGTCTCTGTCTCGCTCTCGGCTCTCGCTTTCTTTCGTTGAATCGTGTTTCATCTCGGATTCTCAGGAGGCAGCAGGCCAGCAGCATCGAGACATCGTTCATCGAGGTATTTGGTTCTCTATGACTCTATTTAGTATTTACTGTTTTGAGTTTTGAGTGTTTTCTTTTACATTTTACTTTACAGATTAGAGTTTAGAGTTAGAGATTAGGGTTATTGTATTGGGTATTTGGGTTAAATCATGAATGATTGAAGATTTGAATCATTGAATGGATTATTTATTTGTTTTGTTGTTGACTTGTTGTTATTTTGGTTTGAATGATAATGACTGAATTTGAATGTTATTATGTTTAATTGTTTATTGGTTGCAGAAATTAGAGTTGCTACTATAATTATTCAACTTCTAGGGTTCAACAACAAGTTTGGCAATTTCAACTAAATCAGGTGTTCTGATCTCTACTAATATTACTTGTTTAGTTGTTTAAAATATGTATCATCGATCACAACCCTCGGGTGCTCAAAATAGAAAACGAAAAAAAAGAACGAAGCTTTTCGATCACAACCCTCGGGTGCATCCGCGAAAAGAAGCTTTTAAAAATTAAAGTTGTTGAAGTCCTATCTACGGTCTACCATGAGCCAAGAAAGATTGAACGGGTTAGCAATTTTAAGTATTGAGAGTAAGTTTTTAAGAGATGAGCCGCCTAGCTTGACTAGGTTCCAAACCTCTTTAAATTGTTTTTTCGTTTGCGTAATAAAGGGGCATTTTTTTTGCCTTTCGCCATGGGCATCCAAAATCTCAGGACCGGCCCTGTTGGGAAGTGATTAAGAACAAAATTGTAATTTTGAATCAACGCCTACCTTCTTTGACTTTTTATTTTTATTTTTAATTAAAAAAAATTTACCCCCTTAAACTTTAAATAATTTATCTTAAAATTACTAATATTTGAATCAAACAAATTACATCAAAAAAACGAGAATTTCGTGCTCTTCGATATGACATCCATCTCGATATAGTTTTTTTTTCGTTTTAACCGTTTTTTACGTAAAATTATATATACGTGTTATATTCATTATGAATATGCATGCACGTCTTTGGGTGTCCACATTCAGTATGAATAACAAAGGTAAACGTTCATTCACTATTCGTGATGAATAATACAATATTCAGGATTTTTTCGTTTTAACCTTTTTTTACGTGAAATTCTATATATGTGTTATATTCATTATGAATATGCATGCACGTTCTCGGGTGTCCACATTCAGTATGAATAACAAAGGTGAACGTTCATTCACTATTCATGATGAATAATACAGTATTCAGGATGAATAATACAATATTCAGGATGAATAATACACGAATCCATGATTCATGTATTATTTATCATGAATCGTGTATTATTCACCCTGAATGTTCTATTATTCATCCTGAAGATCTTCTTTTCGCCTCTGTGCTTGATGATTTCTTCTTGTATGTACAACAGAGAATGAGTTGAGTATTTTTGGCTTTCTATACCCATGAAGATCTTCTTTTCGCCTTTGGGGTTTAGGTATACAAAGCCAAATGTTGGAGTTGTGATGATTGAGTTGTGATGATTGAGTTTGGAAGGATGTCGGCAAAGGGAGATATACTGTCCTCTGATGGTGTCAGGTTAATCCTTTTTACACCCAGGTCAAGGGCAACCTGAAAGTCCACAACACTGTAGTATAGCAGTTTTTCTCTCATTGTCTTTTTGACGATCAAATGAGCTTCTTGATTCTCCCTTTTCCACCCATACCTCTCCTTTGTCCATTTAAAGAGCTCAGAGAGATCGTGAGGATGGACGTTTGGTAAGTCAGTATTTGTGAAGGTACACATTGTCCAATCTTCTCTTCTCACAATATACTCACAGTACCAGAAGTTTTTGCATATGATACATTATTCATGATGAATAATATATGAATGACCCGTGAATGTGTAAACACATGGCGCACTCTCTTTTGTTTCCCAATTCACAACCGAAATTTGTTTTAATTCATTATGAATATGTATGCGCATCACCGGATGTCCCACATTCAGTATGAATAATAAATGTGAACGTTCATTCATTATTCATGATGAATAATATAGTATTCAGGATGAATTACACAACATTCATGACGAATAATACACGAATTCATGAATAATGAATTATTCACCCTGAATGTTGTATTATTCATGATGAATAACACATGAATGACTTGTGAAGATGTGGAAACGTGACGCACTCTCTTTTGTTCCCCGGTTCACAACCGAATTACTCAATAGGTTCTCGATTCGTCTTGATGGATGTTGGGTTACGGTGCTGAAGAAACGTGATGTCTTACGACGTTGAAGAAAGTGTTGAAGAAGATGATGTCGAGTTACATACTTACGGTGTCGAGGCATTGTACAAACTTGAACGTACATAAATATTCATAATGAATATAACACATATATAGCATTTCACGTAAAAAAAACCCGGCTAAAACGACAAAAAAAAAAACTATATCGAGATGGATGTCATATCGAAGAGCACGAAATTCTCGTTTTTTTGATGTAATTTGTTTGATTAAAATATTAGTAATTTTTAAGATAATTTATTTTAAACTTTAATTGGGTAAAAAAATTAATTAAAAAAGAAAATAAAAAGTCAAATATGGTAGGGGTGTATTTAAATTTTATTCCATTTTTACCCCTAAACATTTTAAAATTAAAAACTCTATTTAATATGAGTTGTTGGATCAAAATAGATCGAGTGACTGAGATTTGTCTCACGTGCACAATGAAAAATAAGTTTTCATTTTAACTTTCCCCTCTCTCTCTCTCTCTCTCTACATATATATATATATATATATATATATATATATATATATATATATATATAGGGTTAGATTCCGGTGAGAAGTTGAGTTACAAGTCTGAGAAGTGGATCTGAACCATTTATCACTTGTAATCTCAAACCCACCCATGAATTACGATTCATAAAAGAATTGAATCTGATACATCTTATCTCGGCACATCTCCTTCTAATGTGCCTCCAACGATGATGGATAACTATTTCTCACGTTAACCCAACTATTCACGGAACTCAACCCAAAGGCCCTAATGCCTCTCAGATAGAGCATCTCCAACAACATTGCTAAATTTTTTCTAAAATAGAGAATGAAAAGTCATAATCTCTAAAAACATTTCCTTCTAACTCCAACAGCTTTTCTATTTTAGAGAATCAATTATTATTTATATTATTATAATATTCCATAATTTATCATCCCAATACACTTTTTTAAAAAAACTTAAAATAAAATGTTAAAAATTGAATCTTATTGGTTGGATTGAATAAAATAATATTTTCTCTCTTCACTTTAAAGATTATAGAGAATTCTCTATATTTAAATATTTTTTGATCTTTCTCTATTTTAGCAAACCATATAAGCTGTTGGAGAGGAATAGCAAACAAAAATCCAATGCTATTGGAGATGCTCTAAAAACGTTTGACAATAGAAATGCACAAGACCCACAATTTTTTGAGCTTGGGCCCTCACTTTCCAAGCCAACTTTTAGTAAGAAAAAAGAAAAATCTTGGGCCCTCAATAATTCACGCCAGGCTTTGGGCGTGAAAATGGGTATGAACCCACTTTTTCAGACCAGGTTTTTTTCTCAAATCGACAACAAACATCAAATCTTTGTCACTATTAGCAACAAAAGGGTTAGATATTGCACATAAAAATAAGCACAAGCATTTGGCTACGAATACATGGTAAAATTCTAAAAGTCATTTTGTCTGCAAAACACAGTTGTCATGCCAGGTAAAAATCTCCACAGTCGACGGTAGATAAATATCCTAATGGCCTCTTATCGAGAAGGGCAGATCTTGGGCTTTCAACGAATTTAAATAGAAACACAACCCTTATTATTTAGACAAGCCAAGGAGGAAATCCGAAGAGACTAAGATACAAAAGCTTTCGGTTCTTTCAATTGGATGCCTCACGACTGTAGAAGGCATCAAGAGTTTTAGCTGGTATACGGTGAAGAAGTTCACGGGGGAAGATCCGCAGAAGCGTCCATGCTAAATCAAGCGATTGGAAGATGTTTCGAGTGTCATATGCTCCTTGAGCCACAAACTTCCTCTCGAACTTGTCCAGAAACTCCAAATATAACTGTTTCATTCATACAATAAAATATCACTAACATATACTTGTTCATCATCTAAATGAAGGGGTGTGTGTGTGTGAGAGAGAGAGAGAGAGAGAGACCAAATCCTCAGAAGAGAGAGCCTCTTCTCCAACCACTGCCTTCATCGCCTGGACATCTTTTCCAATGGCATAATTTGCGTACAGCTGGAACATATGAAAGTAACAAAGTCGTTAAGTCTCCTGTACAACTTTAAACTTATGATTCTTCTAGGAACATGAAAACCGCAGCAATTGATTTAAACCAGTAAAATGTCTAAAACACTTTTCAATCAAGACAAACAGTGTTTGACATTGGGTCTTAGTTTTTAAGTTAAAGCATATCTTTTGGTCCAAAGTAAAATTCAATCAATGTGGGACGTCCCAAACCAAAAAAAAAATGTTGGGGGGGGGTGTATTTTGTTGACAATCTTTACCTGGTTGGACACATCAGAGTGATCTCTGCGAGTCATGCCCTCACCAATAGCACTCTACAAGAATAGGAACTTGATTAAATGGAAACCACATCCTTCATTAAGAACTTATGTGAAGAAGCCATGTAAAATTCAAGCACAGCTTTTGGCAGGCATACCTTCATCAATCGAGATAGGGATGGAAGCACATTGATTGGTGGGTAAATCTGTAAGTTTTCATCACACAAGCAAAGTAAATTTCAATCTTAAATAGTTTAGGATATGACATCAAACTCACTATGTTCTTCTACTCGTATTTACAGTCTGTAATTCTCAGATAGAGTTCTACCTTTTGAGATGACTCTCAAAAACTCCATATTACATGATACATTTCACTAATAAACTCCAGTATGTTATGTTCGTATACCCATATTTACAACCTGCAGGGTTCTACCATTTGAAATGACACTCAAAATATGCATAACATTTCATCATATAATTTGCAAAATACGTGCGTACCAATCGCTCCAGCAGCCGTGTTTTTCACAAGGGCGTCGAGTATTTGTGAAGATGTTTGTAGTATATTGCAAAGTGGGTAGATGCTTATGCTCTAGACCCTTGAATAGTAATAGAAAGGGGCTTGTATAGATTGAAAAATAACTAGAATGTAATAAAGGACCAGAATTGGGATTATGACGGGCATTAATTGCAATGCACCAGGAAAAGTGATATTTCCAACTGCAGGAACAGGAATTTACAATCTCACCTGTCGGTTATGAAGCTGTCTGTCAATGTATATCTGTCCCTCAGTAATGTAACCCGTAAGATCTGGAGTGGGATGCGTAATGTCTGATGATTGTAAAGTTCAGAGAAACAAATAACAGTCAGAAGGGAAACAAGGCTAAAAAGAAAACAAAAGAAGAAATTAGAATGATGTCAGACCATCATTGGGCATAGTCAGGATTGGGATTTGAGTGATGGAGCCCTTTCGGCCTTCAATTCGTCCAGCACGCTCATATATCGTTGCCAGATCTGTATACATATACCCAGGATATCCACGCCTACCAGGTACTTCCTCTCTTGCAGCAGAGACCTGCAATGGCGTCAAACAGATTTGTGTTACTTTCTCCAAACCACCCCAGATCTTGCTTCAGGATGGGAAAGAAGAAAAAAAATTCCAAGAGGGCATAAGTGAAAATGCACAATTACCTCTCGAAGGGCATCGGCATAAGAACTCATATCCGTTAAGATTACAAGAACATGTTTCCCACATTCATATGCCAAATATTCTGCTGTGGTCAGAGCAATACGAGGAGTGATGATGCGCTCTATTGTTGGATCATTGGCCTAAAAAATAAGTGTTAAAAATCTTTGAAAGGTAAGAACCTCTAATTAAAGAGTATTTTTAGAATTTCCAAAACCAACAATAATGATAAAACAGCAATGAACAAATGATAACAAATATAAGGGACTTACAAGGTTCAGAAAAAGAGTCACTCTCTCCATTGATCCATTTTCCTCAAAATCGCGTTTGAAAAACTGTGCAGTCTCCATGTTCACCCCCATAGCTGCAAATACAATGGCGAAATTGTCTTCTTCTCCCCCACCCTGTAAAAGAACGGAATTAAGAAAGTTTGAATCATCAAATGTGAAGTTGTAAGGAAAGATATGCAAATAGAACTACAGGTAACAGAAACAGCGACTACCACCAAATATGGACGGACAAAAAGAGAATAGTAAAGCTCTTAGGAACCATTCATTGAGCCCAATTTCACTATTATTCATCAGTCATCTTCATTTGTTGGTGGGGTACCATCTCCATCTAACCTCATCATGGAAAGGAACCCACGAATGACAATTAGACATGAAATGAATTGGACTAAATGAATGGATAAAAAAAACTTCCATTTGCAAACAAACAACCATCTCATATTCAAAATCAGTCAGCTTCATTATTGGATCTACTTCAACGAATAATGCAACACATCCATGCCTATTAGTTATAGAGCAAGCACACAGTTGATAAATGAATATAGTATTCAGCACTCAGCTGTACATCAAGTAAGAAGTGCACATCATGTTATTATCACTATATAGCATTCTGCAACAGCTACCTCAAGTAAATTTTCTGTTTTCTCCAACCGCTTTACCAAACCAGCTTGACGACAGATCTGTGCAGCTATTTCATTGTGGGGAAGGCCAGCAGCAGAAAATAGAGGAATCTTTTGCCCTCTAGCAATTGAATTCATGACATCAATTGTCGAAATACCAGTCTGTATCATTTCCTCAGGATATGTTCTCTCACTAGGATTGATTGAACTTCCTGAAACAATAATACACAAGTGATATAGACACTACTAGTTATGCTGCACGTGTTTCATGCATCTTTATGTAGAGAGGGAGTGATTATTAGTTTACTATTCACTTGCCAGCATGGTTTCTTGTTTTGCCTTTTCTTTTACCCACTGATTCTACTCTTTGCAAAATTAAATAGATAACAGTTACAATTCTTGAGACATTTTGTCAAATGCTTCCCAGTCTTTTATGGGTTTCATCGAGTCCTAATGATAATAATCATTACGAAATATTATTGTCCATGATGGCTAAATTTTTGTGAAAAGATTGATGCCATAACATATATGTATAACCTGCATAGGCACATCACTTTAGTGAAAGCTGATGCGAATAACGATTACAATTAACACTAGCGGCAGACAAATAGTTACCGGAAATATCCAAGTAAGCCTCGGGCAAAATAGGAGGACCATTATCAATTGGCTTCCCAGAGCCATTAAATATGCGCCCAAGCATATCCATAGAAACAGGAGTTTTTAGAACCTGCAAATGTTACAATCACTAAACTCTGTCAATATCATAACAAGGCATTCCACCATAATCAAATCAACTTACAGATTTGCAAGCTTCATTTGTGCACAAGACCAAATTTTACTCCACAAAGATATTTAAGAAAACATAGAGCATCATGTGCACACAATAGAGGTCTCTTGGAGCCTCAGCAAACAGTGCATTAGAAATAGAAGAGTATAACAATTAACCAAAATGTCACCACATATAAAGGTTATTAAGCATATTCACGCAGAATAATTATATAAGCAGAATAAACACAATAAAGACTAAATGCATGGTTTTAAAAAACGTGAGGCGTACGCCTCGAGGCGAGGCGGCCCAAAATCGCACCTGAGGCGGCGCCTTTTAATCCCTAGACGAGGCGTACACCTCGGTTGCCTGAGGCGGTGAGGCGTGAGGTGGTGGAGAGGCATACGCCTCAATACAGAGGCTAAATTATTTTAAAAAATGACTAAAACCTTCTCTATTTCTTTTTTGAAAACCTTGTTCTTCTCTAGTTCTCCTAAGCCCTATCTGCTACTTGTCTTTGTCCTACGTGAGTTCCAATTTTCTCCCGTTTTCTTTGCATTTTCTTCCTCGGTTCTCTTCGGTTCACGGGAGTATTATATATATGTATATACTGGATACACTTCTTTTATACTTAGTCTCTACTACGTGTCACAGTCACAGTCACAGTCACAGTCACACTTCTACTCTCACTGTTGATATTTAATATTTCTTTTCTTTAGGAGCTGTGAGCATATTAATACATACATATACGTACATATATATGTTATGAATGAATCAATATTTTTTTTATTGTTACTATATCTATATCTCGTGATTGAAGAAAGTGTATGTAGATTCTTTAAGTAATCAAGTATGATATATATATATTATGTGTCTAGTACTCAAGTGTCAAGTGTGTGCATATATATATTTTGCATATATTATCTGAGTAGGATAAGTGGAATGCATATTGGTATAAATATATTATGTGTAGTATATATATTTCCGCCTCGGGGCTTACGCCTCGGTCCGCCTCGAGGCTTATGCCTCGCCTCGTTGAGGGAAAACGCCTTGAGGCACGAATCCGCTTTTTAAAACCTTGACTAAATGCATTTTTTTCATCAGCAAACTATTTAACAAGGGTTCAAAAGAGGTAAAAGGAAATTCATGCACCTCCCCGGTGAACTGAACAGTGGTAAATTTATTGTCAATTCCCGATGTTCCTTCGAAAACCTGGTCAAGAAAACAATCATATTTACATTCGGTTGAAATCATACAAGAAAATAAATGATGAGATGTTAAACTAAGCCAATAACAATGAAAAAGGAATGCTGCAAGAAAAGTTGCAGCATTTTACCATTCAAGATCTACATTGAAGTACCACCAAAACCTGTCGCCCCACAACTAGGCTCGCTTCATGTCAAGAGACTTTCCAGAGAGTAAGAAGTCACAAAACCTAAATTGCTTAACTGGTACTGTCATCTAACAGGCATAAAGATATATGCACCATGCTACTTAAAAGGCAAAGAGAAACCATCTATATTTTCTAAAGAGTAATATATGGATTTATCCAGAGAAACATTTAAGACCGTGAATATACGGTTTCTTATAGCAATCAAATAGATTATTACCATTTCTGTGTGTATGAAGCCCCTCAGTAGGTAAGGTTAGAAGGTGCTGCCACTTGCTCAATTGCATTTCACAACGCCCATTTCTGATTCTACATTATAAGAAACACACTATGCAAAGTAAACCTGCGTGGATTATTTGAGCCAGAAAATGACAATAATATCCTTGCTTATATAACGGGAAAAAAAAACAATTTTCCTGTTATCTGTATTTTTCTACCCCACACGAACTTCCAGCTTAGAACTAAATTTATGCAACGCATCCACGGTTCATATCCCCTATGTAATAGTTAGTTTTTGACTCTTTTGAGTGCCATCAATCTCACATAAGGAATTTTATACTTTGATATTCTTGTGCAAACAAGGTATTCTGCCTAGATTTTCTTTTTTCCTATAAATTTTTTAACTCAGACTTCTCCCTATTCTTGAACTAGTATACTGTTTATTACATCATATTATATTCTTGCAGACCTTATATATTAGGTGTACCCCTGTTCTCTTGAACGTCAAAACAAAGGGTTTTCCTATTTTCTTTAGTTCATTACCAATACAAATGTTGTTCAATATAGAGATGAACTTAAATAGCAATCTACATTTTCCAACCTCTTGACCGTATTAGCTAATCATTAAAGCTATTAGATTTTATCCAACAAATCAAGTAACACAATATTTTATGCAACAAATCAAGTTAGTAGAACATTTGTAACTACTGTAGTTTCCCTAAATTAGGATATTTGTCAAAGATGTTAACAAATCCTTAATCTCAGTGATAGCCTCCATATCAAAACCAATGGCAACATGATAATCCACATAAACGAGAAGAACAACTATTCCCTTATGGGGCATTTGGTTTGATGGAATGGTTTTGAGGGATATGGATCTCGTGGAAGGATTTGGAATCTTTGGTGTGTTTGGTTTGTAGTGGAATCAAATTAAATTCTTTATAAATAATTTATATAAACAAATTCTAAATAATTATCAAAATAATTAAATTAATTACCTTCTTATTAATTGATTGTTACAAAATAAATGTTTTTAATACATTATAAAACATTATTATGTACACATCCTATGAAATCCCGTAATATACCAACCACCCCTGTGGGATTTCAAAATCCTATGTTTGTGGTATTTTAATGAAATCCCAGGATTTCAAATCCAGGAAATCCTTTAATCCAAACATGGGATTGGAATGGAATTCAATTATAAATCCCTCCAAATCCAATCCAATCCTACAAACCAAACGGGAAGTCGGAAGTCTTTTGAGAAACAAGGAAAGAGTCGTATTGTCTCTGAATAAATGAAAAACCAAGAAGAGTAGATCAAAAAAATTCAACCCATACTTTGGGTGTTTGCTTTAAGCCATATAAGAAGCGTTTTAGTTTTGCAAAGGTCATTACATTAGGAGAACTAGACATACCACAAGGAAATGTTATGTAAACCATTTTGGGATCACCATGTGAAAATGCATTATTGACAACTATTTGAAGCAAGGTGAAGATTGAGATGCAGCAAGGGCCAAGGGCTAATATAGTTTGGACAGTAGCCAACTAGTGCAAAAGTCTCAGCGTCTAAGTTATATTCTTGTTTGTTCCCAATAACTACTAGCCGAGCCTTGTAATAATAAATGGATCCATCGGAATGAAGCTTGATATAAATACAAACTTGTTGCCCAAGGTTTCACGGATCGGAAACATACTACAACATTGCAAGTTTAGTTTTCTTCAAGTAAGTTCTATATCAATAGCTTTCAGCCAGCACTCAAGGTCTATGTCTGTTATAAGATGAGGAATTAAAATAAAGGACAAGGTGGTCATGAATGATACAGGAATGGGAAAACTATACCTATACTATAACAGGGTTTACTAACTATAGTACTATGCATGCACATGGCAGGCTTAGTAGCTGAAACTAGATCAGCAGCAAGGGAATCAGATTGAGGGGGCTCAAAAATGTGGTAGTTTGATATGCCATGATGTGCTTAGGTTCTACCAAAGAGTACGTAAACAAGGGTACAACAGAAAATGAAGTGAAGCATGATCTTTGTAATTGTAAGTGGAAAAGGAACATTGATGTTCTAGAAAGTTCACGTTGAATTCCTAATATGGAGCACATCAAAATCATAACAAAAAAATCCATTCTAGTGAGTTGAATATCCCAAGAAAGCACATTTGTTCATGTGCAAGGAGATAAACATAACACACACGAGCAAAGGTATGAGTCTCATAATAATTTGGGTGTCCAATAAAATGGCATGGTTCAATGAGGGAGAGGATAGTATGTTAATGAGGTACACTGCAATCACAAGAGCTTCACACCAAAACCTAGAAGGCACAAATGACTCCGATAGAAGAGCACAAACAACATCACTGAGAGATTATCTCCTCAGCCTCCCCTTTTTGTTGAGGCGGTGAAAGACAAGACCGTTGAGAGATTATGCCACTTGTACATGATCAAAGAATTTTAATAATGGCAGAGAACTGAGTTTGAATATAAGAGTGCAATGACTTGAATACCGAAAAAAGAACTTCATATTTAGAACGCAAGAAATAAGTCTATCTGAAACTACTATAGTCAATAAAAGTTACTAAATATTTGTAATTAGCATGAGAAGTAATTGGCGACATACCGCCACTAAGTATGAAATCCAAAGTCTGAACTACATTAGGTGTAAGAGTATGCAAATGTCTACCTCTTTAGCTTAAATTGTGTTGCATAAGTCATAGGAACCAATGTAGATCTCTGTTCTTTCAGGTTATTTGAGTGACAAGACGTTGATTTTTCAAAATTAATCAGTAAGGGTGGACTAACATGGGTATGGGTATAGGAATGGGAAATTGGAATGGGAATGCTAGAGGATGAGAATGTTATGTTTGAAGTATATAATATTTATGTACGGCAAAATAGGAATGAGAATGTTGGTAAATAATATTTCACTCCTCCCAATTTAGGCGAGAACGACACATTACCTCAAAACCCAGGAATGGGCCATTCAGTTATACCAAACCAAGCATCAGTATTCATTCTCATTCCCATTCCCTGTATCCCATAACCTTCAATCAAGCACCACTTAAGATATGTATCCAAAGAGGGAATAGGATCTCGACTCATAAGGTTGCTTCAAAGTCAAATTTCAACTTCATACGAGATAGATCCTTTTTAGTAGTTTCATGGACAGCTTGAGTAGAACTAAGACCTTTGGAGCTAAAGTAGGACAAATAACACATCTATATTCTACCCAAAGATTCATCATGCGAGTTGTTCCTTTCTGCCAATAGAGTTTCAAGTGTTTCCACATCTGCATTGCAGTCTTGAGAGCCAAAGATTCAGCATAATAAGGGATTCTACGGAACATAAAATTCATGTCATGACATTAAATATTCTTGAACTTCCAACTGGCATGCTCAGTCTTGTCTTGGTTTTTACTTTTTATCATTTACTCAAGTATTGCCATCAATATGGCCCCGTAAGTCCACCATGACAAAAATCTGAAAACGCAATAAGTTTTTTGACATTGAAGAGTATCAAAAAAGCATCGCACTTGTCCGAAAACATGATGCTACAAGAACTTGACCAAGAGTAACTAGGAATGAGGAATTGAAATAGGATTAAATGGAAAATTCGAGAATAAACTCTACTGCCATGGCAAACAAATATATTTTTTTAGAAGAATCCTCATTATATGCTCAAAGTACAAGCTAATTGGTATCGCTAAAAATAGCAAAATACAGATTTTAAGCAAATAAAATAACTCATATATCCTAATTTAGGAAAACAAAATATTTACAAATATTGGCAATAAAAGCGTATATTCTACCAACTTGAATTGTGGCCAAAAAATTTAGGTGCTACTTAATTGCTTGCATAAACTCTATTGCTTTTCATGATCAGCCATCATATTTGACTCCATGTTCGGGTTCACAGTGGACCTCCAACTACTAAAACCAAAAGAATCAGGTCTGCTTGCAGCTCATCAAACAGGATGCCCACGACAAAGATTAATATATTAAACAAACAAACCAACATATATATATATAGTGTATGTGTGTGTGTGTGCGTATTTAGTGTTGATGCAACAATTTCTTTGACCAACTTTAACGTTTCCTACCTTTCATGTTCTATTCACTAATTTTAAATCCATTTCATAACTACTTGTGCAATTATGTATCTGAAGAAAGACAGTTTTGCAGTTAAATTGCAGTTGTCTGCAATTATTATAAGCTACGTAACTTAATAGAAATTTCATGAAATTTTGTTTAAGGAACTAAAAAGCTTCAATGTGAACCCATGACCACATGAAGTCATGAATACTTGCTTACCTTTTTAGGAAAAAGAAAATGAATAACTATGGACGGTAAGTTATACGCACATAGAAAAAGCATTTTGCCTTTCTAAATAAATCAAGCAGGTGACCAGGAGAACGCTAAGATTATATGAAGGTTTACTATGCCACATACAATTTTTTTTTTTTGAGACATAGGATCAGTAATAGAACGTTAAAGATGTGATGGAGCCAAGATGCAGCCTCTAACATTATCTACCCATGTGTGTGTATAAATATATATAATAAACACTAGTTCAACATTTATGGCTTATGGCTAACTGGCTATGCAACTATGTATTTTATATAAGCTTTTCCCAAGAGGTAGCTATATCCTATTCCAATGTGTAAGTCCCATAACATATTTCATTCTTCAAGCCCTTTTGCAAAATAGATGAGACAATTTGTTATAACTGAATATATATATATATATGTGCTTTAATTTTTCAGCAGAAACTAATTTATTCTTTCGTCAATGAAATTGGATCCACTCAGCAGCAGATACTTTGAACATAATTTTGGGTCGAGGCGTCAGAAATGAGAATAACAGAACGAGGACAGAGTGAGCATGATGCATGATATAAATCATCAGAAGCATATTGCACTGGGTGCATTAAGATTGCAATAGTACACTAGTGAATAAAACACAGGAAAATTTTCTACCATTAAGTTTATGATTGAGAACCATAAACAGAAAGCAGATCAACTTTTTGACAATCAAGAATGTACATGGGGAATGCCAGGTAGTGATCACCTGAACAACAGCTTTCTCTCCATCAACTTCCAATACTTGGCCACGTCTAGTTGTTCCATCTCCTAAACGGATATTGACAATTTCTTGATACTTTGGTCCCTATCATAATAGAAAGAGGAGTTAACATAGTACTTGACGGCATGGCATATCTCCATTAGCATTCTCAGATCATATATGCATACAAAAATTTGCGTGTTTGAACACATTGGTTTAAGAATCACAGCAACAACAACAATAATAAGGAGCAATGAAGAGAAACACATAAACCAACCTTCACTTTATCAAGGATGACCAGCGGTCCAGCAACTCCAGAGACAGTCCTATATTCTGTGCAAACATCAAGGAATAAAAAGTTCAGACATCAGGCCTGGATGACGATAACGATATTAAGCTGCTTGTTCAATATACTATGTGGGCATTATTGATTCTTAAAGTATATATATAGAGAGAGAGAGGGAGGATCAAACGAGAACAATAACTATTTAAAAGAACACGAGAACTAACAAAATCATTAGTGATTTTACATTAACATGCAAAAAAACCATGTGGACCTGAAGCCGCGGCCAAAGTCCTGTTTTCGTGTGTCAATGTAAAATCACTAATGATTTTGTTAGTTCTCGTGTTCTTTTAAATAGGTATTGTTCTCGTTTGAACCCGACTCTCTCTCTCTCTATATATATATATATAGCGAGAGAGAGAGAGAGAGAGAAAACTAGGATCCCGTAGGAAATCAAAATTTGGAAAGAATCGTAGGAACGTTATAAAAAAATAATAACAGATGTTTGCATGGAAATGTTAACATAAGTTAGCATAAGTTAAAATAAAATAACATACATTAACATATCTTAACATGAAATGTCAGCATATGTTAATGTGTGTTAACATGTTAACTTGTGTGAACCTACGTTTCCAAATTGGCCAAGGCTAGTAACCAATTGCTAGAGATCTTTACCACTATGCCGTCACCTTGGTTTCTTTAATGCTTAACATTTATTACTGAGAACCCTGTATAAATAGAGTACACAATGTGGATCCATAGGTGCTGAGGAACGAAACATAAAGAGATGCTACTTAACAGTAGAGAAATCAAAAGATCATAGAGATATCAGGAATCTAATACTGCCAAGACTCATCCTCAAGCTGGAGTCTAGATGGAGGTCATACCAAACTTACTAAGAATGATGTCAATGTTGGGATTGAGAATGTTAGAAGCAAAGTAGTATCCAGCCTGGATATTAGGTAGTTCAGATAGATGGAGGAGTAGTTGTACCCATGACATGGGGCATACAGAATAACAATCTACCTACATGTGCCCAGTTAGTTGCTATGTGGATGATATATGTATTATCTCAATATAATCTCATCCAGTTCTCATCAGGATTGGCAAGCTAACACGTAAGGGAAATGGTTAAGTCACCTCACAACTGATAAGAGACTATGAAAAGCATCTAATTAAACCCTAGCAGATTGCTCAAGATCATACAGGCATAAATCAACAAAGATGACAAAACTTTGAGGGTGGATGATTTGTATATACCTCTTCTTCAAGAAAGCCATTGGGTAAGAAGTTTATGATATCAAACCAGTAAAGCAGTCAATACATAGCTGCTAGGGCTAAAATACGTCTAGAAGAAGATGTTTCCTCACAGTCGAAGTCATATGTCAAAGAACAGCTACTTGCAGAGTTGCAGCCAAATCAGCTTTCAAGGATCAAGAAACCATTTGGAAGTATTCATAGTAAATACTCCTTTTCAATCTACAGAGCTCTTTCCAAGGGAGAAGAAAACTTCAAAGCCAAGTATCATTCGATCAGGATGCATCCATCTACTATTGCAAGACTTTGCACCTTCCTAGATGCTAAAGAACCTCTCTCACATTTTAAAAAATAGAATAATGTCTGTAACACACGTGAAATTATAATCCTCGGAATGTATAGCAGTATATGAAACATAATGTCTCATACAGGTGCAAGTGTCGCCATAGCAATGGGGTACAGGAGAAGTCATTAGGTGTTAGGTTAAATAGATGTTTGGTTTCACAGTTAGGCTGAATCTTGCAACATGGAAAAATAGCACCAGCAATATCATGAGGAGAAGTTACAATCCTTGGGATTAGGGAACCATAGTGATTTGACATGAGCAGAAGTCAAAATCCTTGGAAACCATAGTGATTTGATATCGTCATTGTTTAGTTCTAGTTGTTTTCAATTTATTTATCATTTAGTGTTGCCCACATCAATTCTCGTAACCTTATTCTGTCACTTGGCTCTAAGTAAAACAAGCATTCATTGCTATTGTAAAACAGCATTGCTGATTGCTGAATAATTATTCAACATTTAACTCTATGTTCTTGAATAGAAATTTTGTTACCCTGTTGTGAGATTGTTCCTCAAACAGATTCTTGGGTTCCAGTTGCATGACCAGGATTCTATTTTCATTATAGTTCAATGATAAAACCAAACATTTTATCATCTATATCATTTAAATTTATTTTACCCGGTTTTTTTAGGCCAAATCTGACCTTCAAGCTATACTTATGCACCTCCAAGGTATATGGATGGGAGATTATATTTCATATGCAACTTTCCGAAAACAATAATGGTGGGCTTGATTCAGATCCCCCCCCCTCCTCATATCATTTTTTCCATGGCTATATTTGCACTTCTCTCTACCATACCTCTCAAAATTTTCATATTTCAGCTACTATATAAGTGTACCGAAAGAAAAGGCCATACATGTTAGCATAATAATGTAAGCTTACCCATTCCAATCTCGAGGGTTCCCTCCTCCATGCTGATATTGTTTTGTGCAACTCCCATATTCAACTAAGAAACCTACACATGAGAAATGAGATTATGTTGAAGAAAATATTAACAATGAACACTTGACGATGTTCAGTTAAAGATGATCGATTACAATAAGTGTGGATAGATTTTTGCCCCAACCCATTATGTGTAGTCAATAAAGGCAAAAAGAAAAAGGGAATGAAAGAGAAAGAATGATCAACAGAAGAGCAATGATAATGAAGAAGGCTTCAATACTTGAGGAACATAACATTACACGATTTGAAAAAGAAGTGAGATCCAAATAACTATTAATATATACGACAAAAGTAAGGATTTTGGTTGGATTCAGTAACTGCTTTCAACACTTATCCAGATTTCAAGCAGAAAACAATTCACATCCATAGTTTGATCTAAGTCTTCAAATACCACTTTTTTTTTTTTTTTTTTTTGAAAGGGTATCCTGGGCCCAGACTAATCCCGGCAATTAGGGCCTTTGGCCCGGCTGCTAAAGCGTGCAGCCGTGAGTTTATTCTGAGTTTATTCTCAGTGGCCACAAGTGCTGCTAGTGGGGCTCGAACCTGGGTTGAGCGCTATGAACTCCCCAAGCATTTACCACCACACCACAACCCTTGTGGTTTTCAAATACCACTCTTAACACTGATTGATTGATCCGGTGATGGTTGGCAAAAAAAATCGAAATTAAACACGCTGGCAATCCCTTTGATTACTCACGATCAATAACAGGACCCAAATACTCACAAAGTACTTAAAACCCCTACAAAGGTCAAACAATTACGTAAATCTTGGTGCTGCTACAGATGCAAAGAAGCCTAGGGACAATAATATGATAAGGGATGATAAAAATAAAATGAATGCGATAGCAATAGATTTACTTGTTATGTCTTCGTTAGTACACCTTGTTGAGGTAGGCAGATCCGATGGGGGTTTGATTGTTTCTGTGGGTAGATCAAGGAGGGATTCTTGCTTGCGACAGAGGGAACACGACAGTCTGAACAGATGATTTAAGTTTCCATTGCCTTTTGGGTGTTTGGGATTGCTTATTTGAGGTGGTTTTTAGCTTATTGTAATTTAGTAACGGAGATAAGCACTTTTGACTGTTTGGATGAGAAAAAATTAAAATGGCTTATAGCGGTGTCAAACCGTTGAAAAACACTTTTTGATAAGTCATTTGGTTTAACTTATCAACTTATTTGAAAAGTGTTTATGATTTTTTTTAGTTATTTTATATGTATAAGCAATCCCAAACACCTTTAAATACGTTTTGGTACCATAATAAGTTAATTACACTTTTTTAAAAACTCCGATTTGACACCACATAAGTTGATAAACACTTTTTTAAAATAAACATAAGTTGTTTTTATTGGTTGTGTTGAACGAAAGTAGATTACAAATCAAACAGTGGCGTGTGGTTAGCAGAATGTTTTTGGATGGAATGGAATATGTCACAGAAATTTGAATTGGAATGAAATGTTGTCAGGTTTAACCACCTGTTTGGTTGACAGAATTGGAATAGAATCTGTTAAAGGAATTGGAATCTGTCTATTTGGTTCACAAAATGTAGCTTTGGAATTGGAATAAAATGTTGATAAATGACCAAAATACCCTTTTTGATAATTTTAATATTTATAAACAAAACATGCTTTAATAAAATGGCCATTAAAAATACTTTATTTGTAACGATGGTTTAGATGGGTGGTGGTCAGTGGTGGTTTAGAACGGTGGTTCAGATCGAATGTGGTCTGCGGTGATTCAGATCAGTGGTGGTGGTTCAGATCGGTGGTAGTTGGCGATGGTTCAGATCGGTGGTAGTTGGCGATGGTTCAGATCGGTGGTGGTTCAGAATGGCGGTGGTCGGCGGTGGTTCAAATCGACAGTGGTTAGCGGTGGTTCAGAATAGCGGTGGTCGGTTGTGGTTCAGATCAGCGGTGATCGGTGGTGGTTCAGATCGGCGATGGTTCAGAACGGCGGTGGTCTGTGGTCGGCAGTGGTTTAGATCAACGGTGATCGGTGGTCGACGGTGGTTCAGATCGACGGTGATTCAAATCGACGGTGATTGGCGGTGGTTCAGATCGACGATGGTTCAGAACGTCGGTGGTCGATGGTCGGCAGTTGTCGGTGGTTCAGAACGACTATGGTCGGCGGTGGTTCAGATCGGCGGTGGTCGGTGTTGGTTCAAAACGGGGGTGGTTCAGATCGACAGTGGTCGGTGGTCGGCTGTGGTTCAGATCGGCGGTGGTCGGTGGTTGGTGGTGGTCAGTGGTGGTCGTCGGTGGTCAATGGTGGCAGACAGTGGTTCATAACGGCGGTGTCGATGGTGGTTCAGATCGGTAGTGGTTCAGAACGCGGTGGTCGGTGGTGATCGACGGTGGTTCAGAACGACGGTGGTCGGTGGTTCAGAACGACGGTGGTCGGGGGATAGTGGTGGTCGGCGGTGGTTTAGATCGGCGATGGTTTAGAACAACGGTGGTCGGTGGTTGGCGGTGGTTCAGATCGACGGTGGTGGTTCAGATCGGCAGTGGTTCAAAACGCGGTGGTCGGTGGTCGGCGATGGTCGGTGGTGGTCGACGGTGGTTCAGAACGACGGTGGTCGGTGGTTAGTGGTGGTCGGCGATGGTTTAGATCGGCGATGGTTTAGAACGACGGTGGTCGGTGGTTGGCGGTGGTTCAGATCGACGGTGGTCGGTGGTCGGCGGTGGTTCAGATCGGTGGTGATCGGCAGTTGTCGACGGTGATTAGGTTATATTGGATTGAGGGCATATGTGGTATTATGAAAAAATAAGAATTCCATTGCATCAAAATACCTTGTAGTTGCTAAGGAATGTTAAATTCATCATTTGTGGAATTTGATGGAATTTAGAGATTCCTTCCGTGAAAAGAATGAACCAAACAAATAAATGAAATTTGGTCAATGGAATTCAACATTCCAATTCCATCCGAATCTGCGAAACAAACACCACCTAAAAAATAGAAAAAAAAAGAGTAATTACATGTTTGGTCTATGTGGTTTTATGTGAATATATATGAATTACATTCTTGTGGTTTGTCTTTTATGCATTGTGTCCTTAAATTTAATTCTGTCAAAAATTTTCTGTTAAATAGGTTAAATACAAGGGTATTTTAGTCATTTTATTTATTTTTTATTAATTTACTCTATTTATTTATTAAAACACATGGACTAAGTATGTAATTTAATCTATCTTATTCGGTAAGACACCCAACCCCTTTCCTTTTCTCTAATCATCTTGTTCGACCACTACCACATCTCCGGCCACCATATACTTAGATCACACACCAAACATAACCCTAAATGTGTGTTTTTTTACCAGTTGCAGGTCAAGAACTGTTGCAAATCTTAAGTCTCCATCAACATGATTCAACTCCATTGTAAATGTTTCTTGGAGTATCTGTGCACCAGGAGAAGTTCAATGAGGTCTCAACCAAGGGGTTTGCAAAGGGTTTGAATGGCGTAGGGTTTGGGAACTGTAAAACTGATTTAGGTTTTTTTTTTACTTAAAAACCTTCCTAGTTGGTTACTGGTAACTTTTTTTTTGTTAAGAGTTTGTAAGGTAACCAATTTTTAAAAATTCGATGTTTTTTTTTCTTCAGGGAGTTAATTATCCAAAATGAGAAAGTTTAATGTTTTTTTATTCAAAAAAAAATTCAAGGACTTAATCATTCGAAATGAGAAAGTTTAATGGTTTTATCATTAAAAAAAAATAGTTCAGAGACTTAATCAATCAAAATGGGATAGTTTTTATTTTAATTTTTGAAGTATATAATATTTATATACGACAAATGAAACAAATAAACTCACACACTCTCATCACCTTTGGTGAGGTTTGAACCCTTGACCTCTTAGGAGGATAAAGACTCCAATACCGCTCGACCAAAGGCCCTTTGGTCAAAATTGGATAATTCGTTGGGTTTTTCTAAACTTTTCCCTTCAGAATATTATTTTATCCTATGTCCCCATAAAATATTTATATTTATCATGCAAACGCGGAATTGTTACCTAGTTTTGTATGATTATCGAATATTTTTATAATTTGCTTATATTTTTTTTGAGAGGAAACGACAGGCAAATTTATTAAAGAAGAAAGAAATATAAAGAGTAGGCACAAAGCCAACCAAAGAACTAGAAGGCATAACAATAGCACTTGGCCATGGAACCATACCAAGCAGCTAACAACCAAAATAAGTACATGCCAACAAAGCTATACAAGCTAGAAAAGAAGATACAAACAAAGAACTCCAAGAAATAGCACCAAAAATCAACAAAGATCCTCCAACCAAGAAGGTAGTCATGACTGTAATACCCCAAATTTTATTGCTATTATTTTTTTTGAAATAATATGAAAGGAGGGGGGGACTTTATGATATTCACAAAAGATGGAGGAACCAAAGTTGATAGAAGATAGTTATTTTAATCACGTTTGGAGATTTGGTTGAGGGAAGCTAGGAGATAAGTCTCCTAATTGGGATCATGCCAAACTAATAAAGAGATAACGGGGATATGAGAGTTACCTTGGTTATTTAAAATACTAGGGTTTGCCAAACCAATAAAAAAAAAAAAAAAAAAACGAGAGAGGAGAAGGGAAGCCAAGGAGAGTCTGTGGTGATCGGAGGTGGAAGAGAACGGTGTTCGACGTCAAAGCTTGGATTCGGCTAATGTAAGGTATAACGTTCTCGTCCCTCCTCGTCGTAGTAAACCTGCCTTATCGTGTTGTTGCTATCTTCATGTTGAATCTGAGTAGATAAGTTGCAGATGTGAGTGATATATTCACCTCTTGATATATATATATATATATATATATGTGTGTGTGTGTGTGTGTATATATATATACACATGTGCATGAGAGAGCATGGATGATGAATATATATATATATATATATGTATATATGGAGTTATGGCTTGTTCTCGACATATATATATATATACATATATTTCCATAGTGATGTGTATATATATATGTAAAAGAAGGTGAAACCGGTCAATATATTTTCATGGATATGTGTGTGTGAGTAACTTGTACTATATTGATATAAAAATTAGTGGTACCATCTCTAAAGTGTTGTCTTGTCATTGTCATGGTTGGAAAGTGATGAGATGTGTATATATATATATATATATAGAGAGAGAGAGAGGTGGTTTCAATTGGAAACCATATTAAATTGGAAACTTTGGAAACCATCAATTTCATTGGTTAAATTAGTGAAATTGGTTCATAAAATTGTTTAACATGATCAAGATGTTTCATATAATTCTTTTGTTAATGAAATTGTTTCATATATTTGTGTTTTTTTATGTAGTTTCATCTATTTTTCTCATTCTGATGAAATTGTTTCATGTATTTTTACAGTCTGATGAAACTTTTTCATTTTTACATAAAAAACACAAATATATGCAACAGTTTCATCAATAAAAGAATTATATGAAACAATTTCATCAAATTAAACAATTTCATGAAACAATTTCATTAACTTAACCAATGAAATTGAGGGTTTCCACGGTTTTCAAAATTAGAGTGGTTTCCATTTGATCGCTCCCCTATATATATATATATATATATACAATGACGGTAATATAAGGTATTTTGTCTTGTTATGGATTGAAGGTATATATGTATGTGTGGGTGAAAGAAATACACACACACACACACATATATATATATATGCAATCTGAAAGTAGGTGTGAAGGTAAAGTAAAATAAGATATGGGTTTGTATATATATAAATATATGTATGTAATGTTCTGCAGGTCGATGTGATGGGGGTGGCAAATGTTTACATTGCATCATCTACATAATAAATGTATACTATATATATAAACATATATATATATATATAATCTTTTTACTGTTGGAGGCATGTAAATAAATCATCTAATTAATGGTCTGATTTAATAACGTGGTTTGATTTAATAACGAGTATGATGAATAAAGATGTGGGTTATTAATTTTTACTTGATCACTTAAATTTGGAGCGGAGAATTTTTATATATATTTATAAAACATTAAGTCTACAATTATAAAACGGGGGTAGACTTATAGGCTTGGGAGTTAAGTCGTAATTGACGTTGGTTGACATTTGGTGAGTTGGGTCATTAATGGAATGAATGTGTAATTTGTAGGTCGTGGGTTAGAAGCTAAATCGAACCGATCTACGTAATCAGGTGAGTTTTCATGTGATTTACCCTGGGATGTATGCATATGTATCTTATACATTATTTTGGAGCATGTTTCAATGGGTGAAAATATTATTGATATGTATGTTACATTTTGGAGATATTTACATGTTATTGTATGTTGCCATGACATGTATGAAGTATTGGTGTTTTGGTGATTTGCATGCGATTATTTTACTATTTTTAAAGTTACTCGCATGTTATGTTATTTATTTAATTTTGGTGGTCTATGAAACGGGGTTTAGTGTGCGTCAGTATTTCACTCGGTTTGCCGGTAAAAACAAACGGACTTAGTCCCGTGAAGGAGAACGACCAGATGTGGGTCACGCCCACTAGAGGTAATCCCTACCATACTAAGACCAATTAGGAGATTTTCTTGGTGTCAATATGTTGGCGAATAAATGTATGATATTTTATTTTCTGATGCTTAAATATTTATTTGTTTGATTATGTGTGATTCCATGCACGAAAACCATGAACTCGCTGAGCTTTTTAGCTGACTATTAGTATACATCTCAGGAGCGGGAGGTTCAGGTGTGGACAAAGGCAAGGGACCAACTTAGAAGTTTAATTGTTCTTTTCAGTATTTTATTTATTGTTGGGAACCTTTAGTTTTACTTGTTTTTTTTCTAGTTCGGTATGGGACGAACTAAAGTAGTAGAAGTTGCGTTGTTTGAAAGTATTTCCGCTGTGGTTTGGAGTTTATTTCCTTATTTCATTAGAGATATTTTATTCTTGGAGTATGAATGGTGTAACATCTTTTATTTGCAAAATTAAGGGTGTCATAAGTTGGTATCAGAGTAGTGGTTTAAGAGAATTAGGTTATGATCATGGCCTAAGCTTAAACTAGATAAATTGGTGGAAGTAGAAGGAAATATTTTATGGTTGGTTGTGTTATAACATTGTTTCGTATTAAGTTTGATATTATATTGATATTTGACATATTGTGTCCTTGCGGTTTTGTAGGAAAATGGTGATGGGTGATGGGGCATTGCATAGGGTCATGAGGCGTGGACGTGGACGTAGAGGTCGTGGTCCGCCGAGAGGACTAGGTCCGAGAGTAAGGTCAGTAGATAGTCATGTTAGCTAAAGCAGGGTAAGTTGCCATAGCCCAGGTGTGTCGGTTTCTATCCAGGAGGCGCCATCTCAGCCAGTGGCCGAGAGAAGTTGCTCGTACGATCCTTCAAAGGATTATACGCCTATCCCCGAGGATATCGATGAGCAGTTGGAAGCACTAAAAGGAGAGAACACAGAGCTGGAAAATAAGAATGCTAAGTTACAAGAGGATTTAGAGCGATTTCAAAGAGCATATCTTAGAGACGGAAAGACGTTGAACATTTTGCAAGCTGAGAATGGTGGCCTGATAGACAAGATTTCTACCCTGGAATGGGATAAGGTGGATTTGGAGCAAGAGTGGAGGATCTCCATTAGGACTTGGAGGACCCGAGTGAGGGATCGTGTCTGATACTTTCGAGGGGCGGTTCAGGAGTATTCAGGGGTGACACGTAAGTACATATCTACTTGGGCTCAATGCTATCATAAGGGGCCGAGGAGCTCCGTTCTTTGGCGATTCCGTCCATCCAAGGGTTATGAGCAATGGTTAAGAGACACCTACTACCCATTATGAAGGGAATAGGATCATCTAAGTAGAGATATATTTCGTTCAATTCAGATGTTAGGTTATGTTGGTTCCGAAGGTGCTTAACAAGTTTGTAGAAGGGGGGGGGGGTTGAATACAAACACAAAATTTTTAAAGTTTAATAAATTGTTTATTGATAAATCAAAACACAATTTACAAGTTTGTTGCGGAATAAGATTAAGTAAAACCTAATCTAAACAAACTTAAGAATCACTAAGATGGTTGCAATAGAAATATAGAATAGGGGATTGGGAGAATATAGAAAACAAGGGTTTCTATGTATTTAGAAAGATGAAGGAAACACTCAAATGGAGTGTTGATCTTTCTATTTATACCCTGGCAGAGTACTTTACACATGTCCTTCATTGATTGGCTACATGAGTCTGACTTTAGGAGACATGCTTTCGGTCGTATGATGAATAGTGTAGTTGACAGAGTTGTTGTACGAATTGCTGCAGAGGTATGTCCATTCTGACAGATCGTACAAGTGTGCAAGGGTAAGACAAAAGAGACTTGAGGCATAAGCTAAGTGATCATTGATCGCTGAATATCTCTTCCTTCAGAGATATAAAGAAGTTCAGCTATCACTGAAGCTTTTCCTCAGGTTTCTTCGTGTGTGTAGATTTGTCTTTGCTTCACTGATATCTACATCAGGTCATGAGAAGACTTGTCTTTGTTCAGCAACTTTGTCTTTGATTCAGCAGTGAACATCTTTTGTCATGAAACTTGTCTTCAGGGATTACGTCTAACTGTTTACATAAGAATTCATCAGCGATACTGAACATACTAAGTATTTGATCGCTGATAGTGAAACACTTTTACATATGAATGTTTACAAGAGAGATCATTAGTGATAGTTGAACAGACTTAGCATGATCGCTGATGATGAAACACTAATACATAATATTAAACGTAATTTTCACTAAGTATATAAAAGGGTCGTTATCAAATCACTGAGAGATTATGGATCAACAATCTCCCCCTATTTGATAATGATAAAGTAACTAAGAAGAAAATTACTTTTAGTTCAAACTAAGGAATAATCAGGACCCATAACATACACGTCCCAATTACTATTTTGAGGGATCTTTTACAATACTGATAGAGTTAAGTACTTCACTGAATTTTCATTAATTCAAAGAAAGAATTACAAGAGATATGAAAATATAAAGTACAAGTGAATAACTAACTACTGTAAGTCTAACTAATAGATTACAAGAAGTAAGAAAAAATCTATCAGCTATCTAGATGAGATTGCAGGACCTTGATCATGTAATCAGGTACTTTTTCTCCTTTTTGCCTTCGATCTGTTGATTCTTGACGAATGATTGTCTTGATCGGTTCAGCTAACGGAGAGAAGTCACACCATAGGCATAAAAGGTCCTTTAGATGATTCATATGACAGATAGGAATCTCAGAGACTCATTGAAATCTAAGTACCCCTTCATCATCTCTGAAGAAGATTCCATAAGGATCATTCAGCACTTGTCCTGGAATGAATGGTCCACTAAGAGGTATGGAGAGATCAAGAACTGAGAGATCAGGAGGAGGCCCGAACAGTGCTTCCTTTGAAAATTTGATGGAGGTGTCGTTTCTGATTGCAGCGACATTTTCAGAGGAGGAGGAGGCAGGCTTTCTTTTGATTTGCCTTGGCTTAGAAGGAAGAGAAGACGACACCTTTAATACAACAGCGACTCTGTTGATGAGAGCATCATTGATCCCTTCAACATAACCTCTGTAAGTTGACTTTGATTTCTTTAGTGCATCCTTAAACTCTAACCATTCCATGTAGCCAAAACTTTCAAGTCTTGAGACGAACATTGCCTTTGAGCTTCCATCCTCTCTGGTTATCTCCATTGTTACAGATGTTCGGTCCTTCTTCTTTCTTCCAGAGATGACAACGACTATGATCTTCATCGGGTCAGAGCGATAGTCGATTTTTTGTTTACACCATTTAAGTGCTTTATCGCTGACCTCTTTTTCTTTTGAGCGCTCCTCTTCAATTTCTTTGAGTAGAGAAGCCTGAACCTCCACTGTATTTTTCTTTAGTTTCTTGTCTCTGACCTGAGAAGACTGAACCTTGAGAGCTAGAGTTGCATCCTTTTGACATTCAGCGATCAGCTTCTCAGATCTAACCGATTCTTCAATTTCAGTTTCAGTCAGGAAGTCGAGCTCTGTAAATGGAGTTTGAAGAGGGATCTTTAGCCGTTGACTCTCCAGATGAGAGATCATCTCTATTCTTCTGTTTAATTGCTCCTTTGACCATTGAGCTGGTCTAGAGGGCCTTCCTGGGTGGTACAGGGCTTCTTCTTCTTCTTCTTCTTCTTCTTGTTCATCAACCTCATTGAATGAGGTTGGATTATTTGATCTTCAGCTGTTGAGGCTGAGATTATTTAGAGTTTAGTTCCCTTAAGCAGGGGAGAGAACTGACTGATCAAAAAGAAGAAAAGAGTTAGTGTTTATTTAGGAAGAAGATAGATAAAGGCTTAGAATGAGAGAGGGGTGTGGTAGGTATAAAAGGAGAGAGGTACGATGGAAAGGCATACCTGAGAAGGATTCTCCCCCTCAGATGGTGAGACAATTTTCAGGTTTCCCTCGGCAGCTATTCCCTTTTGCTTGCCTTGGGATGGAGAACCTGAAGTTGTTTCCTTTCTCCCCCCTGCGTCTGAAATGACAACTCCCTTGGAAGCTGTCATTGATGATGCATTGGTAGATGAGAACCAAATAGATTGGTCCTCTTCATCATCATCATCATCATCATCATCGTCATCATCAGCTGGCAAATCTTTTTGTTGATCATGAAGATCAAGGTCTTTATCACCTTCCTCATCCTCTTCTTCATTTAGAATCTGAGCTAGTACAGAAGAGGGAGGGGTTTGATCAGCTACCTTCTCCCCCTCAACATGAGAGGGAGGTTCTTCCGTTTGAACCTCAACTGCAGCTGTATTTTCTTCTTCAAGGTCTATCTTCCCCTCTTTGTCATTATCCACAAGGGGGAGTTCAGCAGAGGCTGGTGTAGCTTTAGCAGTGGCCAGAGAACGGACTTCAGCCTCCAAGCGTTCAAAACGGCCTTCAATGACAGGGATATCTGAAGTAGCCCGATGAATAAATTCAACTGCTATATTCAGTGATGTGCGGTCGTTCTCTGTGAAGGAAGGTGTTGGCGCTGGAGCTGGTGCATTCAGCTTTGTCAAGACTTGCTGAAGTATAGCAGTACAGGAGTCTATCTTTGAGAAGAGACCCTTTACTTCAGTGCTGATGGAGCCAAGACGTCCCTGAAGGAGTTGAGTTTGTTGGTGGTTGACAACCAAGTCCTCCTTTATTTTGACGATCTCTTCTTGAAGAGTCGTGATTTGAGAAGTGGAGGCAGCTGTCAGCCTTTTCAGCTCCTCACCAGCTTGATTGACAGCGCTGGTGGTTTCGTTCAGGGAAGTGGAGAGAGTATCCACTTTGTCTGAAAGTTTGTTGACATGAGCGTCAACTGTTCCCAAATTAGGACCTGAAAGAAAAGTTAGTGGTTGAGCTAAACGTTGCTCAGGCTTATATGGAGAGATGGGAGATGTGTATTTGGGTGGAGGAGTACCTGATATGTCAAACATGTTGAAGAATTGCATATCTCCTTCAAAATTTTGATTATCAGGTCCTACGGGTGCAACATGAGGAGGTTGCTGCATAATAATGGGTGGATTATTGACCAAAGAAATAGAGGAAGAAGGAATAATGGGGATAGAAGAAATTGAGAGAGCAGTGGAAATTACCTCAGTTGATTGGTGTTAAGGAACTGAGGGAAGTTGGGTTGTTACTGGTGCAATGTCAGCAGTTGTCATCACTGACACGATTGAAGTTGGAGCAACAGTTGTGGAGGAGATACCCACAAAAGCATCCAAAGTAGTTTGTTGAGAAACTACTTCAGGTATAGTTGCCGATGGGGTTGACTCCTTGGTCTTTCTGGCCTTCTTAGAAGGATCAGAGAGAGCAGTTGATTGTCATTTTGAAGCGGTGGTAGTGGCAAGGACAGAAGAAGAAGGAACCTCCTGCGTGGCCGCTGAAGAAGAAGAATGGAGAGAGAGGCGGGAACGTAGGGTTGAAAGACTTACCTCGTTGTCGACAGGCTTGATCTCAAGCGTTCGCTGACCCACCTTTGAGAAGGTACCATCATTGGAAGTTGGGTACTTCTCAGCGTATAGGTAGTGTAGGTAGGCGCAGATGAAACACACGTATGAGATCTTGGGATCCCTCTCCGTCTTCTCAATCTTTGACTTCAGATCGTCAAAGATTGCGCCAACGTAGTCATAGTGTTTACCAGCTATCACTGAGTAACCCATCTGGAGCTGCATCTTGCTTACCTGGTCCAGAGAGCCTCTCTTCCCACTCATGCTCTGAATGATGTGGGTGAAGATGTAGTTCAGCTGGGAAGGCATGTTCACCTTCTGAATCTTGGTGAGCTTTTTGTTTGGAATCTTGGAGCGAGGCTTGTTTTCCATGAGTACTCCATGTCATCCAGAAACATGATTATCTCAGCGTCAGTAGGAAGAGAGTCAAAGCCATCATTGATCTTTGCAGGGAATCTTAGAGCCTTCTTGAGACCAAAAGCAGTGAGTAGTCCGGGACCAAGTTCAGTAGTGAAGTAGATGACAGGAACTACTTCACCCTTTTTATTTGTCACAATGGTCTCATCAGTTGTGAGCCAGAATTGTTGGAGAAGAGTCTTTGAAGGTTTTGGGTTTACAGAGAGAGCATAAGCAATGCAAGATTGCTTCAGAAATGCGGCTGTGTCCACCAGATGTGGGTACTTCTCAGCATTAAATTCCAACCTATCAAGGTGGTTGTTCTTTGGGATTTCGGATTCAGTGAGGGAGAACTTCACGTTCTTGGAAGCAACTATAGTAGCTTGGGCCATTTCTGAATTTAGAAAGAAGTAGAGTGAAATGAAAGGTTTAGAGTCTAAAAACAATTAAAATTTTTACTGGTTTCTGTATTTAGAAAGAAACATAGAAAAAACAAAGTTGTTTTTAGAGTAAAACATTGTTCTTTGTGAAGAAGAAATAACATGTTGAAAAACCAAATGTTTAGAGTTTAGATAAAACCAAAAGAAATGATTTTAGATTTAAGAAACATTTTAAAGTCCAAAATAATAGAATATTGAGGATTTTAAGAATAGATTGAAGATGGGAAGAACAAAAACCTGTTAATCTTGAAGATATGAAGATTATGATGTTCTTTTTATATGAGGAGAGAGAGAGAATGAATGAGGCGGGAAAACAAATGATCATCATGACATGGACACGTATTATGAAGTTGATTGGATAGAAGGGCAACGGACGAACGTGTCAGAGAAAAAGGCATGTCGTGGATTGTCGGTTCAAATGATGTCATAGGAGAGAGAGAGAGAGAGAGAGAAATGTTTCATTTGTCCTTTTTGAAAGTATCTCTGAAGAAAAGTCAGAGATAGGTTTTCTTTTTGAAAGAATCTCTGATAAAAATTCAGAGATCGGTTTTCTTTACAAAGGATCACTGATGAGAAATATCAATGATAAAAGTTGTTTATAAAAAAGCTTTTAATCATTTGAAGAAAATCAGTGATTAAAGATTTGATTTTTGAAAACGTCTTACTGAATGAGATATTCAGTGATAGAGAGTGAGAGAACATACCTGAGAGTCAAAGATATTTGGACTGAGAGTAGGTGATGAAGGGGAACTCTGTATGACTGACATAATGCATGAAAGATGAAGAGTCAATCTTCAAGATTCAACATTCCAAGCTCACTGACGAGAAAGTTGAATCTTGTCTCATCAAGTGGTTTGGTGAAAAGATCAACGAGCTGATAGTCAGTGGGGATAAAGTGGAGTTCAATATCACCATTCATCACATGATTTCTGATAAAATGATATCTTATCTCTATGTGTTTTGTCTTTGAATGTAGTACTGGATTGTTTGCTATAGCAATAGCACTAGTGCTGTCGCAATAGATTGGAATCTTTGATAGCTGAAGGTCATTGTTTAATAGTTGATTTCTCATCCATAAGACTTGAGCACAACAACTTCCAGCGGCTACATATTCAGCTTCAGATGTGGAAGTGGACACTAAATTTTGCTTTTTACTCGTCCAACCTACCAACTTTCCTCCTAGAAGTTGACATCCACCAGTGGTGCTCTTTCTATCGAGGTTACAGCCTGCAAAATCACTATCTGAATATCCAATTAGATCGAACCCTGAGTCTTTGGGATACCAAAGACCGAGGTTAGGAGTTCCTTTTAGATATCTGAAGATTCGCTTTACAACGATCAGATGGGATTCCTTGGGTTCAGATTGATAGCGTGCACACAGACATGTAGAGTACATGCTGTCAGGTCGGTTTGCTATTAGATACAACAGGGAGCCTATCATTCCTCTATAGGTAGTGACATTAACAGGTTTTCCAGCTGGATCCTTGTTTAATGTCAGAGGAGGTGCCATAGGAGTTTTCATCGCTGAAGTTTGAGTTAGATCAAACTTCTTCAGCATGTCTTTAACATACTTACCTTGGTTGATAAAAGTACCTTTTTCAGTTTGCTTAATCTGAAGACCAAGAAAGTAAGTTAACTCGCCCATCATACTCATTTTGTATTCTTTCTTCATTCTTTCAGCGAAACGAGTACTGTTAGGTCAGAAATGTGCTAATGATGGATACTACTGCTGTGCTTAAAGATTAATACTGCTGAAGATATTACTACTGCTAGTAGAATTACTACTGCTTGAAGAGTTAGTACTGCTAGAAGAATAGTTAGTACTGCTTGGAGAGTTAGTACTGCTAGTAGTTAGTACTGCTTGAAGATTACTACTGCAAGAGGAGAGTTAATACCGCAAGCATGTTAATACTGCTGAGGATTGAAGATTAATGCTGTTGGATAAGGATGAAGTTAATACTGCTTATGAAGATAAGGATGCTTGAAGAGAAAGAATAGGAGCTGAAGATAATTATGGAATGAAGATCAATTTTGTTTTGATAATTATCTTGTAATTATTTCTGTATATATAGTCTAGAAGTTCTTGATAGTTATATAGTTTTTGATACAGTTTTGATATACGCTTGTTTTTAGAGAATTAACCTCAAGGTTCTTAGAAGTCCTTTCAATAGAGAAGTATTGAACGTCTGTTGAGCTTGTTCAACAGATTGAGGTTTTGTTTGTAATCATTAAGTTAATCAATATAACTTGTGATTTACATTATGTACTGTTTCAATGATTTAGTGTTAAAGTGTTTTTCCGCAACTTCTTTAACATAGTTTCTGAGTGTGTGTTAAATTCTTGTTTGAATTTCGATCCTGACAAGTGGTATCAGAGCCTTCAACTCAGAAATCAAAAATCATCATGGACGGATCTCATGAAAGTGTTCTTGTTTCAAAGATCCCCATGCTCAAACCCAATGAGTTTGACATGTGGAAAATCAGAATCAGGCAGTACATTCTTCTTACAGACTACTCAATGTGGGATATCATTGAGAATGGTCCCTCTGATGGAGGAAAGATGGATGCAGATGGCAAGAGACCTCCACCAAAGACTGATGGAGAAAGAAAGATGAGGCAGATAGAGATGAAAGCCTTGAGCACTCTGCTCTTGGCAATTCCTAATGAGTATCAACATCAATTCTGCAACTATTCTGATGCTCAAATTCTGTGGAATGCATTGGAGAAGAGATTTTCAGGTACTAAAAGCACTAAGAGGAATCAGAAGGCAATTCTCAAACAACAATATGAGAATTTCATGTCTACAAAGAATGAGTCCATGACTCAAACCTTTGATAGATTTAACAAGTTTATTGGAGAGTTGGCCACTGTTGGTGTGAAGATGGACAAGGATGATGTCAACAGAAAATTTCTAAGATCTCTTGGTGAAGAATGGGTGATGTACACTGTATCCTTCAGACAGAATGATAATCTGGAGGATAAGGAGCTTGATGATCTCTACAATGATCTAAGGGTTTTTGAAGCAGAAGTTGAATCTAAGAAAAGACCATCTGGATACTCTCATAATGCTGCCCTTCTATCATCTACTACTGATTCTACTGCTAATACAGAATCAGTTAGTGATGCTTATGGCTCAAAACAGGATAGGTCAAATGATTCTGTTTTGGAGGCATTCCTTGCTAGTCATGCTAAATCTGCTCTTATCAATGATGATGTGGAGAAGATCAATGCTGATGATCTTGAAGAGATGGATATCAAGTGGCAGATGGCAATGCTCACCATGAGAGTCAAAAGATTCATCAAAAGAACTGGTAGAAATAATTTTGCCATGAAAAGAGAAGATGGTGTTGGATTTGATAAATCCAAGGTGGAATGCTACAAATGCCATAATCTAGGACACTTTGCCAGAGAGTGCAGAGGAGGAACTGTCCAACAGCATGGAAGCAATAATCATCAACCAAAGTCCACTAATTATAGAAAAAATTCATCTCAAGCTCATATCTCACAAGAAGGAATGGGCTTTGATTGGAGTGATCAAGCTGAGGAGGCCATTCAGAACCAAGCATTGATGGCAGAAGTTTCAGAGTCATCAAGTACTGCACTTCCCATAGAGGTAAAATCTAACCTTTGCTCTAAAGCTTGTATTGAAACTGTTAAAAAGTACAGGGATCATAATCAGAGCATGTGTGATGACCTTAAAAGGTTAGAGAAAGATATAAGAGAGTATGTTGTGATTGTTGAGAAGTTTGAAGAACAAATAAAGGCATATCAAGATAATGAACTTCAACATTCATATGATCTTAACTACTGGAAGTGGGAGAAGAATCAGTTAGAGATTGAGCTAGAAAAGTCTAGAGAGGAGTGTGAAAAAGTAAAGAGTGAATTTGAGAAGGCTAAATTATATATTGAGAAATATTCCAATGCTTCTAAAGCAATGGACTCTTTACTCAAAACTCAAGTTCATGACAAACTGAGAAGAGGTATAGGCTACAACACCACCCCTCCACCATACAACAATAACTACATTCCTACCACCTCAGACCTCTTAGAAAGGAAAGACAAGAAGGAATTACCTGCAGGAGCCACAGAAGTAGATCCTTTAGACAAAGTAGTGGTTGAGGCAGACTCTGAAGAAGAAGACTCTGAGAGTAAGAATGAGGAAGACCATAAGGATATTTCCTTAGAAAACCACATTCTGACAAATGAGAAGGGAGGGAAACCATTTATCAAAAGTGATAAAGTGGAGATGACCAAGACAGTGAAAGAGACTGTTAAGAGTGAGAAAGCTGAGACCTCCAGGAAAGGAAAGGAAAAGGTACAGGGAATTCACTATATGCAAACCTCTGTTATAAATCCCTGTACTTGTCAACAGAACAAGCCCCATAAACATGATAAAATAAGGGGAAATAAGAGAAATAGAAATAATCAGTGGGCTCAAAAACAGGGAATTGATCTAAGCAAAATCAATAGACCAAAGGCCTGTTTTATCTGTGGCAAATTGAATCATCTTGCCAAATACTGTTATTTCAATCCTATTAACCAAAGAGTTACTTTTCAAAGACAAACACAAAATTCTTTTGGTTATAGGAGGCAATCAAGAAATCACATGGCTGCTAATATGAGAACAGTACCAATGAAAACTGGGACTGCAAAATCTCATATTCAGAATAAGTTTGCTAAATCAAAAGAAAATACTCCAAGCAAGTCAAGGAGTAACTCTCAGACTAAGAAAACAAACAACTTTGTCAAGATTTGGGTTCCAAAAGTCAAGAAACCTGTTAGTACTGCTACCTCAAATAGTACTGCTAACAGAAATAGTGTTGCTGATAGCAATACTATTGCTAACCAAGTTAGTACTGCTAACAAGGTTAGTGCTGCTACCAGTGTTAATACTGCCAAGCCCATAATTTTGACAAAGTATTCCAGCCATGCGATTCCTATCTCTGATCATCTCATCCAAACTAAGATTACTGATTATAAATATGTTGATGAGAAAGGACAACCCAAGACCACTTTGGCTTGGGTTCCCTCTAAAAACTAACTATTTTATCTTATGTGCAGGGCAACCAACAGCTCAAGAAGAAGAGTATTTGGCATGTAGACAGTGGTTGCTCTAGGCACATGACAGGTAACATGGCCTGCCTTCAAAACTTCAAAAAGTTTGATGAAGGACATGTTGCTTTTGGTGACAATCCAGCAGGTGGTAAGATCAGTGGAAAATGTATGGTATCAAAAGGTAAGATGTCCTTTGATGATGTATACTATGTTGAGCAATTGAGATACAACCTGTCAAGTGTATCACAGGTCTGTGACAAGAAACATAGTATATTATTTACAGAGATTGAATGTATTATCCTTGCTCCTGGATTCAAGGTAGTTGATGAAAATATGATACTACTTAGAACTCCTAGGAAGGATAGTGTTTATTGTTTGGACTTAGAGAATGTTTCATCTGATGCATCATTAAATTGTCTATTTTCAAAAGCTTCTTTGGATGAATCATCTCTTTGGCACAGAAGGATGTGTCACATGAATTTTAAAACAATGAACATTCTTGTGAAGAACAACCTTGTAAGAGGTTTACCTCAAAAAGTGTTTTCATGTGATGATCACTGTGTTGCTTGTCTCAAAGGCAAACAGCACAAAACTTCTCATAAGTCCAAAGAAATAAATACTATTTCTTCACCTCTTCAATTATTGCATATGGACCTCTTTGGTCCTACAAATGTGATGAGTATTGGAAAGAAATCCTATTGCTTAGTCATTGTAGATGATTTCTCTAGATTTACTTGGGTATATTTTCTGAGGACTAAGGATGAGACAAGTGGACTGATCAAATCCTTTGTTCTTAGGATTGAAAACCAAACTAATCAAAGAGTTAAAGTCATCAGATCTGATAATGGAACTGAATTTAAAAACAATGACTTAAACAACTTTTGTGAGGCTAAAGGTATTGAGAAACAATATGGTGCTCCTAGAACTCCTCAACAAAATGGTGTTGCTGAGAGGAGAAATAGGACACTAATTGAAGATGCTAGATCTCTATTGGAAGACTCAAAGTTACCAATTACTTTCTGGGCAGAAGCAGTTAATACTGCCTGTTATGTCCAAAACAGGGTTCTAGTAGTCAAATCTCAAGGCAAGACACCTTATGAACTTTTTAACAAGAAGAAACCTTTTATTGGCTTTTTCAAACCTTTTGGGTGTCCTTGCACAATTCTCAACACCAAATCTCACTTAGGTAAGTTTGAAAGCAAAGTTGAAGATGGATTTCTTGTTGGATACTCCTCTCAGAGTAAGGCCTATAGAGTATTTAATAGTTCCTCAAGGATTATAGAGGAAAGTGACAATGTCAAATGCAATGAGAACACACCAAATCAAATTGGTATAGGTCCTGATTGGTTGTTTGACATTGATTCACTAACTAATGCTTTGGGTTTTAGTAATGTGCAAACTGCAGGAACAAATTCAGAACAGGTACAAGCACATAAACAAGAGTTTGTGCTATTCCCCATACCTACTATTGATCCTGCTGAATTTTGCCAGCTAGAAAAGAAAGATGATTCAGAATCAGAAGATTCTGATCCAGATCAGGATGAAGATTCTAAAGCAGATGAAGAGGACAAAGGTGATGAAGAGAATAAGAGTGATAAAGAGGATGATCATAATCCAGGAAACACAGGACCAGAGATGCCCATACTGTCAGAAGATGACACTGATGAGGACAATTCTTCAGTGTATGGTGGAAGCACTCCAGAAAAGAATGAAACCAATCTTGAAGCAAATCTTAATGAGGAGGCTGTCAATGCTACAAGAACACAGAAGAATCATCCTCCTCAATTGGTGATTGGTGACATCAATTCCCCAATGATCACAAGGCAACAAAGCAAGTTAGGGGGATTGAAAGACATACAGACAGGCTTATTATCTTGCTTTCTATCCTAGATTGAACCCAAGAAGGCCTATGATGCAATGAAATACCCAAGCTGGATAGAAGCAATGCAAGAAGAGCTACTACAGTTTGTGCTACAAGATGTATGGGATATGGTTGATCTTCCAAAAGGACAAAGGGCAATTGGAACAAAATGGGTTTTCAGAAATAAGAAAGATGAGAGAGGAATTGTGATTAAGAATAAGGCCAGGCTAGTGGCACAAGGGTACACACAAGAAGAGGGAATAGACTATGAAGAAGTATTTGCTCCAGTAGCCAGAATTGAGGCAATTAGGCTGTTTCTAGCCTATGCTTCTTTCATGAAGTTCAGAGTTTATCAGATGGATGTCAAGAGTGCATTTCTATATGGGACAATTGATGAAGAAGTATATGTTTGTCAGCCTCCAGGGTTTGAAAATCCTACCTTTCCTGACAAAGTATACAAATTAATGAAGGCACTCTATGGGTTACTGTTGATCCAAACTCTCTCAGTGATTTGATAACGACCCTCTTCTATACTTAGTGAAAATTACGTTCTAAAATGTATTAGTGTTTCACTATCAACGATCAAACTGAGTCTGTTCAGTTATCACTGATAATCTTTCTTATAAACATTTCTATGTATTAGTGTTTCACTATCAGCGATAAGACTGAGTTTGTTCAGTTATCACTGATAGTTTCTGATGTAAACAGTAAACGTAATCCCTGAAGACAAGCCTCGCGTCAATAGATGTTCATAGCTGAATCGAAGACGAAGCTGCTGAACAAAGACAAGTCTACTAGTGACCTGATGCGGATATCAGTGAAGCAAAGACGAATCTACTTATACGCGAAGGAACATGATGAAAATCTTTAGTGATCGCTGAACTCTTGATATCTCTGAAGAAAGAGATACTCAGCGATCAAATGATCACTTAGCTTATGCCTCAAGTTTCCTATTGTCTCACCTTGCACAACTTAGTACGATATGTCAGAACAGACATGTCTCTGCCACAATTCGTACAAAATCTCTGTCAACTACACTGTTCATTGTTCGGCCGAAAGCATGTCTCCCAAAAGTCAGACTCCCAAAGCCAATCAGTTAACGCCACGTGTAAAGTACCCTGCCATGAATTTCAGAGGGTATAAATAGGAAGATCACCCCTTCATCTGAAGTGTACTTAATCCTTGAACCCCGAAATAGAAACCTTTGTTTTCTATATCTCTTAATCCCCCTTTCTCTGAATTTCTTGTGCAACCATCTTAGTGTTTCTTAAGTTTGTTTAGATTGAGTCTGCCTTAATCTTATTCCGCAACAAACTTGTAAATTGTATTTGATTTATCAATAAACAATTTATTAAACTTTAATTCTTGTGTTTGTATTCAACCCCCCCTTCTACAAACTTGTTAAGCACCTTCGGGACCAACAAGTGGTATCAGAGCAGTTTGTTTAATCTAATAAACAAGATCTTGCTTTATTCTCTTCTTTGCTATTCTAAATGGCACTTAACACAAACACAAACTACTATGATAATGGTTTACTTTCTAAACCTCCTCGATTTAGCAGAGATAACTTTTCTCTATGGAAAAATCGAATGATGCTATTTCTTGAAGGAGCGGATCCTACTATACCTGAATATATAGAAAATGGACCCTATGAACCTGTTAGAATTATAGCTGCAGTTCCCGCTACTGCCACCACTGAAGTTGTCCCTGAACGCTATGTCGTTAAGGAAATAAGACAGTGGAGTGATGAAGATAAAAAGAAGGTAGGAATAGATGCAAGAGCAAAGACCATTATTTCAATGGCTCTGCCTGATGAAGTTTTCCATTCCATCATGCATCTGAAAACTTCTAAAGAAATGTGGGAAACCATATGTGTTCAATATGAGGGCACCACTGAAATCCAAGAAACTCGTAAGATTAACTTGGTAAGACAGTATGAAAGTTTCATCGCTGGTAAGAATGAATCTCTCTCTGACGTTCATCAGCGGTTTAACTGCTTAATCATTGACCTAAGAACTGTTGGCAGGACCTATTCTAATTCTGAGGTCCTAACAAAATTCTTAGAATGTCTTCCTGAAAGCTGGGTCAGTTATTCAATATGTCTTAACTTACAAAAGACTTAAATTCTCTTTCTCTCAGCACTCTGTATGGAATATTGCTCAACTATGAGCAATCGAATCTCCTGAAGAAGAATCTTGTAAAAGATTCTAAAGACTCCAAAAGCACTCCTGTTGCTTTAGTCTCTTCAGAGATAATTCAATCTCAGCGATCTACTCTCACCATCACTGAGTTAGATTCTGAATCTGAGGATCTATCAGACCCTGATCTTTCAGAGTTTGATGAGTCCTTAGTACTCTTGACAAACTCTTTTAAGAGATTTGCAAGAAAGAGCAACTTCCGAATTTATAAGCCTCTCTCTCTTACTAAAAAGCCAAAATCAACGCCTGTTGATAAGGCTACTGCCACTTGCTATAACTGTGGAAAGATTGGACACTTTGCTAGTGAGTGCAGGTCGAAAAAGGTCTTTAAACCTTCTACCTCAAGAAGATCTAGTGATGACAAATACCTAAAGCTGAAGAACAAATATCAAAAACTGAAAAGCTATAAGCGAAAAGGTAAAGGTCTCATCGCTGAAGAACATGACTGGGCTGAATCAGAAGAATCAAGCTCTGATGAAGAAGCCGTCGCTAATATTTGCCTCATGGCTGAGATTAAAGAAGAAGTGGAAGAAGCATCTGAACCTTCCATGAGCTACATATCATCTCAGGTATCTATCTCTACAAATCTCTCTCTGCCTGAAGCTGAGAGAAGTCGTACTGTTGATGTGCTGACGATTGACCTTTATAATGCTCTAAACGACAAAACTCAAGCTGAGAATAAAAATGTTCATTTAACTCAAGAGCTAGAGAAATGTCATGAAAAGATCAGAGAACTAACTCTTTTAGAAGAGAAGTTGAAAGATCAAGTCATTATAAATGAAATCATCAGTATTGAATGCGAACAAGCCATCGCTGCTCTAAAAGCAGAAAAGGCTCATGTTGAAAAATGGTGCAAATCATCAACAAAGATCTCTGAGATAATAAATGCTCAAATTCCTGAAAGTGATAGAACTGGTCTTGGTTATTGGAAACCACATAATGTAACTAAAGAAGAAAGTTCCTCGCTTAAGTTTGGAACGTTTGTCACTTCTTTCTTTGACACTTCTTATAATCAATTCTATCCCTGTTCTTCTTCTAATTCTATCCCTGAGGAAATTTCCAAAGACACTAAGTCTGCGGATAAAGGAAAATCCATTCTTCTTCCTCAGAAGGCAACCAGGAAAGCAAAGCTGAAGGTTACTTCTAAACCTTCAGCAAATCAATCCTCTAGCTCTGTGATAGAAATATTTGATCTCTGTCCTCCAAAGCTAAAGATTGATCTTAAATCCACGAGATCTGATGAAATGAAAATTCCTCCCAGATCTCATGAGAAAAGCCTTCTCGGACTTGGACCTGCTCATCTTAAACTTGCAAAACCTTCTACTTCTGGTCCTAAAACCATTTTCAAATACAGAAAATGTTATCACTGTGGTTTTACTGACCATATTGCAAGCAAATGTCCGACTGCCACTAAAGCTGATAAAACAGCTAAAGTGAAGATAAATGCCTCTAAGGCTGAGAAGGTCACCAAAGTTGAAAAATCGACCAAGGTGAAGAATACCACTAAGGTTAAGAAATTAACCAAAGTGAAGATCACCACTGAAGCTGAATCCTCATCTGCTGTGAAGACTGCTGAATCTTCCATATCCACTAACTCTAAAGGACCCATTGAAAAGTGGGTACCAAACAACGCTTAATCTTCCTTATGTGTGCAGGGATCAAAGGGCATCTGGTATCTCGATAGTGGATGTTCTCGTCATATGACTGGACAAAAAGACCTGCTCACTGAATACAAGGAAGAGAAAGGTCCCTCTGTGACCTTCGGTGGAAATGGAAAAGGATATACCCGAGGGTTTGGTGTCCTCAGCAATGGGACAACTACCTTTCGAAGAGTCGCTTATGTAGATGGACTGAAGCACAATCTTCTGAGCATCAGTCAGCTATGTGACAAAGACTACGAAGTTCGCTTTTCTAAGAAAGCATGTTCAGTAGTGGATGAGAAAGGAAAACTTGCTCTCAGTGGTTATCGCAGAGAAAATGTCTATGTAATAGATATGGACTCTACTATCACTGAAAACTTATGTTTTCTCTCTAAGGCCTCTTCTGATGTAAACTTGCTATGGCACAAAAGGCTCTCTCATCTAAACTTCAAAACCTTGAATTCTCTCTCATCTAAGGAACTGGTTTCTGGTCTTCCTCAGCACTCATATGCTAAAGAATCTCTCTGCTCAACATGTGAAAAAGGAAAACAAACAAAAGCTAGTTTCAAGTCTAAACAAGTTTCCTCAGTGACAAGTCCTCTTCAGCTCTTGCATATGGATCTGTTTGGCCCTGTCAACATCCAATCAATAGCTGGAAAGAAATATACACTTGGCATTGTAGATGAATTCTCTCGATATACCTGGGTTATCTTTCTTCGCTGTAAGAGTGATACTCCAGAAGAACTAACATCTTTTGTTAAAAAGATGGAAGTGCTGAATAATCTTACTGTTCGTTCAATAAGAAGTGATCATGGAACTGAATTCAAAAACAGTTCCCTGAACAATTTCTTTGAAAACAAGGGAATTTCTCATAACTTCTCTACAGTAAGAACACCTCAGCAAAACGGAGTCGCTGAAAGAAGAAACAAAACGATCATTGAAGCTGCTAGATCAATGCTCATCGATTCTCATCTTCCTACTCAATTTTGGGCAGAAGCTGTATACACTGCATGTTTTACTCAAAACAGATCGCTAATAGTAAAGCGATTTGGGAAGACAGCTTATGAACTTTTTCATGGAAGGAAGCCTTCTATCAATTTTCTTCATATCTTTGGTTGTCAGTGCTATATCTTAAACAACAGAGATCAACTTGGAAAGTTCGACCCAAAAGCTGATGATGGAATATTTCTAGGATATTCCTCCATCTCCAAAGCCTACAGAGTTTTCAACAAAAGAAGACAATCTGTGGAAGAAACAATTCATGTCACATTCGATGAAACTCGCTCAGCGAACTCTAAACCAATCACTGACAATGAAGAGTTAAATGCTTGGATGTTTTCTCACTACAAAGAAACTGAACCCTTCTTCTCAAACCATCAGCATTCAGATCCTCCAGCCGCTGATGATGATCCAAACATTATACCTCCTAGCGCTGAATCCAACTCATGGGTTTCAACTGAACCTCTAAACACCTTGCTACCATCAGATCTACCTCTATCTGAAAACCTCTCTGATAACAACAGTCTGTCCACTACTCAACAGTTAATTGCTGATGAACCTCAAACGTCCTCATCAGTAAACATCCCAATTATTGATTCAACCTCTGAGTTAATAGATCATGCTCCTTCTCAGCGATGGACCAGAGATCATCCAATAGATCAAATTCTTGGTGATCCAGATGCAGGTATTCAGACACGACGAAGCTCAGGTAATATCTGTCTCTTTGTCAACTTTCTTTCTTTAATAGAACCAAAGAAGACTGATGATGCCCTCAGAGATCCAAACTGGGTCAGCGCTATGCAAGAAGAGCTGAATGAATTCTCTCGAAACAAAGTTTGGAATCTCATTCCTAGACCATCTGATAAAACTGTTATAGGCACCAAATGGGTGTTTAGAAACAAGTTAGATGAACATGGAACTGTAACCCGCAACAAGGCTCGACTTGTTGCTCATGGATACAGATAAGAGGAAGGTATAGACTATGATGAAACCTTTGCCCCTGTGGCTAGGCTCGAAGCAATTCGACTATTCTTAGCTTATGCAGTCTATAAATATTTCATCGTCTATCAAATGGATGTAAAATCAGCTTTCCTAAACGGAAAGCTGAATGAAAAAGTCTATGTAGAACAACCTCCAGGGTTATATGACCCTAAGTATCCAAATTATGTTTATAAATTGGATAAGGCTCTCTATGGTCCAAAACAAGCCCCTCGTGCTTGGATAAGGCTCTCATCATTTCTTATCTCTGAAAATTTTGAACGTGTCAAGATTGATAATACGTTATTTTTCAGAAAGATAAAAGGTCATATAATTCTTGTACAAATATATGTCAATGACATAATATTTGGTTCTACTAACCCATCTCTATGTACTCGCTTCGCTGAAAGAATGAAGAAAGAATATAAAATGAGTATGATGGGTGAGCTGACATATTTTCTTGGTCTTCAGATTAAACAATCTGACAAAGGTACTTTTATAAGCCAAGGTAAGTATGTTAAAGATATGCTGATGAAGTTTGATCTTACTCAAACTTCAGCGATGAAAACTCCTATGGCACCACCCCTGACACTTAGCAAAGATCCTTCTGGAAAACCTGTTAATGTCACTGCCTATAGAGGAATGATAGGCTCTATGCTGTATCTTACAGCGAGCCGACCTGACATTATGTACTCTACTTGTTTATGTGCACGCTATCAATTTGAACCCAAGGAATCCCATCTGATCGCTGTTAAGCGAATTTTCAGATATCTGAAGGGAACTCCTAACCTCGGTCTTTGGTATCCCAAAGACTCAGGGTTCAATCTAACTGGTTATTCTGATAGTGATTTTGCAGGCTATAAACTTGACAGAAAGAGTACCACTGGTGGATGTCAACTCCTGAGAGGAAAGCTGGTAAGTTGGACAAGCAAAAAAGCAAAATTCAGTGTCCACTTCCACAGCTGAAGCTGAATACGTAGCCGCTGGAAGCTGTTGTTCTCAAATCTTATGGATGAGAAATCAACTATTAGACTATGACCTTCAGCTGTCAAAGATTCCTATCTATTGCGACAGCACTAGTGCTATCGCTATAGCAAACAATCCAGTGCTACATTCAAAGACGAAACACATAGAGATCAGATATCACTTTATCAGAGATCATGTGATGAATGGTGATATTGAACTTCACTTTATCCCTACTGACTTTCAACTTGCTGATTTATTCACCAAACCTCTTGATGAGACAAGGTTCAACTTTCTCATCAGTGAGCTTGGAATGCTGAATTTAGAAGAATAAATCTTCAGCATTCATGCATTGTGTCAGTAATCATAAGTTCCCCTTTTATCATTCTCTCTGATAAACATTCTAACTCTTAGGTATGTTCTCTCAATCCCTACAACTGAATCTTCATTCAGTTAAGATGTTTTTCAAAATATAAACCTTAATCACTGAACTTTCTTCAAATGATTAAAAGCTTTTTGAAAAATAAATTTATCACTGATATTTCTAGTCAGTGATCCTTCTTAAAAGAAAATTCATCCCTAACTTTCACATCAGGGATACTTTCAAAGAAAATCTATCGCTGACTTTTCTTCAGCGATAATTTCAAAAAGGACAAATGAACAGTCTCTCTCTTCTATGACGTCATTTGAACCGACAATCCACGACATGCTTTTTTCTGACACGTTCGTCCGTTGCCCTTCTATCCAATCAACTTCGTGGGACGTGTCCATGTCATGATGAGCATTTGTTTTCCCGCCTCTCACATTCTCTCTCCTTTCTCACACGTATAAAAGTAATGTTTTTCCATTCTTATCATTTTACGCTTTCTGGAAATACTTTGAAAGCAAGAATACTCTCTCAAGCATTCTAGCATTCTAGCATTCTTAAGCATTTGTATCATCTTCTTCTTCAAAGATCAACAGGTTATTCTTGATCTTTTTCTAATTCTTATCTTAAATCTTTTTACATAAAACTCCATTTATGGGTTTATAAGATTCTAATCACATAAAATCATTTTCATTTTTGATTTTATTCTTTAAAAACCATTTTATTTTGATTTTCTTCATTCAAAATCTTTGGTTTTTCTTCTTGTTCTTGTATATTATATTAAGAACACCTTGTTAATCTTCAAATTTGTTGATTTTATATGTTTCTTTCTTCAAATAGGAACTAGACAATCTTCTTTATTTTTAGACTAAAACCTTTTCTTCTACTCTTTTATCTACTCATATTCAGAATGGCTCAATCTGCACTTGTCGCTTCTAAGAACGTCAAATTCGCACTCACTGAATCGGAGCTTCCAAAGAACAATCATCTCGCACGTCTCAATTTTAACGGTGTTAAGTACCCACATCTGAAGGAAGCTGCAATGTTTCTAAAGCAATCCTGCATTGCTTATGCTATCACTGTGGATCCCACACCCTCCAAAGCTCTTCTCCAGCAATTCTGGTTTACTGCTGAAGAAACCTCTATCACCAACAAAAAGGGTGAACAGGTTCCTACTATCTCTTTCAGCACTCAACTTGGCTCAGGGATGATGACTGCCTTAGGCTTGAGGAAAGCTTTACGTTTTCCTGACAAACCCAGGAATGGATTCGACGCCTTGCCAACTAATACTCAACTCATCCAGTTCCTGGATGCCATGGAATACGCTTGGGAACCCAAGCCAAGGACGACGATTCCAAACAAGAAGCTGACTCTTGTGAAGAAGGCACTGATGCCTTCTAAGCTTAACTACATCTTCTCACACTTTATTCAGTGTATGAGTGGGAAGAGTGGGTCACTGGACCAAGCAAGCAAGATTCAGGTCCAGATGGCTTACTCAGTGATCGCTGGACGAAACTTCGAGTACGTAACAACTATCTTTGACGATCTCAAGTCAAAGATAGAGAAGACCGAAAGGGATCCCAAGGTCCCCTACGTACGCTTTATCTGCGCGTACCTGAAGTTTCTCTACCCTGCCACTTACCCCACTAACTCGGACGCATCTTTTCCGAAAGTGGGTCAGCGCTCCCTGGAAGTCAAGACGCTCCCAAATGAGGTAAGTATCTCTGAACTTCGCTCTCGTCTCTCTCTCCTCACTTCTTCGTCTTCAGCGGCCACGCAGGAGGTTCCTTCTTCTGCTATCCCTGCCGCTACCCCTTCCAAGCGACCATCAACTGGCTCCCTTGGTCCTTCGAAGAAGGCCAAGGTGACCAAGGAGAAAGCTACCTCTAGCTCTATACCTAAGGATGTTTATCAACAAACTTCCTTGGATGCTTTAGTGGGTCTCTCCTCCACATCCTCAGCGACAACCACTTCAACCGTGCCAGCGATCTCGGTCGCTGTCACAACAACAGTGATGCAACCTACAATCTCAGTTCAACAACAACCTGAGGTAACTACCCCTATCCCTACATCTTCTATCCCCATCTCTAGTCCTTCTATTTCTTTGATCTCTAACCCTCCATCTATTTCTACTCAACCACTGTTTGGACCCATAGGACCTGAACATCAATCTTTTGAGGAATCGTTATAATTCTACAAAATGTTTGATAATTCAGGTATCCCTATAACCTTAAACACTTCTCCCAACTCACCATATAATCCTGTTTCTCAAAAACTAACTTATATTTCAGGTCCTAGTCTGGCGACTGTTGACACCAATGTCAACAGTTTGACTACCAAGGTGGAGGCTCTGACTACATCTCTCAACAACACCACCAATGCTGTTCAATCAGCTGATGAAGCTCTAAAGACGCTGACAACCAACTGCGCCTCCAAAGCTGACATTTCTCAAATCGCTACTCTCCAAGAAGCGATTGTCAAAGTCAGGGAGGACTCACAGCAATAGTTTGCAGCTCTGACTACAAAGGTTGATGCCTGTGAGGTCCTTCTTCAGCAGATCCTGTCCTGCCTGAAGGAATCAGCTCCAACTCCTGCTCCTTCATTTACAGAAGACGATCGCACCGCTCTAGACGTAGCTGTGGAGTTTATTCATCAAGCTACGTCCGATATCCCTGTACTTGAAGACCGGCTCAAAGGACTGGAGGCTGAAGTCCAGAAGTTGTCCACCGCTGAGACCTCTACTCCTTCCCAAGATCTCTCCCTTCGTGATAATGACAAAGAGGGGGAGAAAGCATCTGAAGAAAATAAGGAGAAAGAAGCTGATGCTGCTGAACAACTGAACGAAACTCCCTCTCATGTTGAGGGGGAGATAGCTGCTGAGAAAGCCCCTCCTACCATCGCTGATCTAGTTGATGACGAGGAAGAGGAAGAAGACGATGATGATGAAGACCTTGATCTTGAAGATCAAGAGGAAGATTCTCATCAAGATGATGATGATGACGATGAAGATCAATCTCTATGGTGTTCTTCAGCCGTCACTTCATCAGCGATAGCTTCGAAAGAAGTTATCAAAGCAGGGGGGAGTCAAGAGACACCTTCAGGAACTCCTTCCCAAAGCAAAGGTGCAACTGTTGAGGGAACCCTGAAGATGATTTCACTACCTGAGGAGAATCCTTCTCAGGTATGCCTTACTCTTGTTCCTTTATCCTTCTATAAAAATCCCACCCCTGTTTCTTTCTAGCCTTTATCTCTCTCCTTCCCTAAAAATAAATCTAACCTTTTTCTTTTTTTGACCAGATAGTTCTCTCCCCTGCTTAAGGGTAAAGAGCTTCAAATAATACCAGCTGCTGAAGCTGATGACCAAATAATCCCAATCTCTGTCAGAGAGATTGATGAAGAGGATGAAGAAGAAGAAGAGTCCCTGCAACATCATGGAAGGCCCTCTAGACCATCTCACTGGTCAGAGGAAGAGAGAAAGAAAAGAACAGAGATGATATCTCATCTGGAGAGTCAACGACGAAAGGTCCCCTCTCAATCATCAGATCTGGAGTTCCTGACTGAAGCTGAAATTGAAGAATCCGTCAGGGCTGAGAAGCTGATTGCTGACTGTCAAAGAGATGTCTCTCTGCTCTCAAAATTCAGTCTTCTCAAGTCAAAGACAAGAAGCTGAAAAACAAACCAGTGGAAGTCCATGCAGCTCTTTTGAAAGAGATTGAAGAGGAACGCTCCAAAGAAAAAGCGGTCAGCGATAATTCTGTCGATTGGTGCAAGCACAAAATTGACTATCGCTCTGACCCAATGAAGATCGTAGATGTTGCTATCTCTGGAAGAAAGAAGAAGGAAAAACTCTCTGTCACCATGGAGATTACCAGAGAGGATGGAAGCAGCAAGGCTATGTTCATTTCAAAGCTGGATCACTTTGGCTACATGGAGTGGCTTGAGTTCAAAGATGCGCTGAAGAAATCAAAGTCTACATACAGAGGCTATGTTGAAAGGGTAAATGATGCCCTCATCAACAGAGTCGCTGCTATACTAAAGGTGTCGTCTACTCTTCCTCCAAAGTACAAGCAAATCAAGAGAAAGCCTATCTCCTCCTCATCTGATAATGTCGCAGTGATCAAGAATGAAACCTCCATCAAATTCTCAAGAGAAGCTCTGTTCGGTCCTCCTCCTGATCTTTCAGTTCTGGATCTATCTCTGCCTCCTGGCGGACCATATGTTGTGGGACAAGTACTTGAAGAACCTTTTGGAATCTTCTTCAGAGATGACGAGGAACAGCTCAGATTTCAAAGGGTCTCTGAAATCCCTATCTGTCCCCTCACTCTTCTCAAGGATCTCATGTGCCTATGGTGTACTCTCTCTCCTGCTGCTGAGCCAATCATTGCGATCATCTGCAAAGAATCTTTAGAGCGAAGGCAAAAAGGAGAAGAAATACCTGAGTATTTGATCAATCCTCCTAAACCCTCTTTAGATAGCTGATAGATTAGTTTCCTTTCTTGTAATCTATTAGTTTAACTTACAGTAGTTAGTACATCACTTGTACTTGTAATTTTCATACCTTGTAATTCTTTTCTTGGATTAATGAGAATTTCAGTGAAGCACTTAACTCTATCAGTACTATAAATGATCCCTCAAAAATAGTAATTAGTACATGTATGTTATGAGTCCTGATTATTCCATCATTTTGAAATATAAAGTAATTTTCTTCAGTTACTTTGTCATTATCAAATAGGGGGAGATTGTTGATCCAAACTCTCTCAGTGATTTGATAACGACCCTCTTCTATACTTAGTGAAAATTACGTTTTAAAATGTATTAGTGTTTCACCATCAGTGATCAAACTGAGTCTGTTCAGTTATCGCTGATAATCTTTCTTATAAACATTTCTATGTATTAGTGTTTCACTATCAGCGATAAGACTGAGTTTGTTCAGTTATCACTGATAGTTTCTGATGTAAACAGTAAACGTAATCCCTGAAGACAAGCCTCGCGTCAACAGATGTTCATAGCTGAATCGAAGACGAAGCTGCTGAACAAAGACAAGTCTACTAGTGACCTGATGCGGATATCAGTGAAGCAAAGACGAATCTACTTATACGCGAAGGAACATGATGAAAAGCTTTAGCGATCGCTGAACTCTTGATATCTCTGAAGAAAGAGATACTCAACGATCAAATGATCACTTAGCTTATGCCTCAAGTTTCCTTTTGTCTCACCTTGCACAACTTAGTACGATATGTCAAAACGGACATGTCTCTGCCATAATTCGTACAAAATCTCTGTCAACTACACTGTTCATTGTTCGGCCGAAAGCATGTCTCCCAAAAGTCAGACTCCCAAAACCAATTAGTGAACGCCACGTGTAAAGTGCCCTGCCATGCATTTAATGCAGAGGGTATAAATAGGATGATCACCCCTTCATCTGAAGTGTGCTTAATCCTTGAACCCCGAAATAGAAACCTTTGTTTTCTATATCTCTTAATCCCCCTTTCTCTGAATTTCTTGTGCAACCATCTTAGTGTTTCTTAAGTTTGTTTAGATTGAGTCTGCCTTAATCTTATTCCGCAACAAACTTGTAAATTGTATTTGATTTATCAATAAACAATTTATTAAACTTTAATTCTTGTGTTTGTATTCAACCCCCCCTTCTACAAACTTGTTAAGTACCTTCGGGACCAACAGTTACATCAAGCACCAAGAGCATGGTATGACACTCTGTCTACCTATCTCTTGGAAAATGGTTTTGAAAGGGGAATAATAGACAAGACTCTGTTCATCAAAAGGAAGAAAAAGGACATCCTGCTTGTGCAAATCTATGTGGATGACATCATATTTGGATCCACAAAAGATTATATGTGCAAGGAGTTTGAGGACCTAATGCACAAAAGATTCAAGATGAGCTCTATGGGTGAGCTTACATTCTTCCTTGGGCTACAGGTTAAACAGAAGAAAGATGGTATCTTCATCAGCCAATCCAAGTATGTGTAGGATATTCTTACCAAATTTGGATTTTCAGATTCAAAGCCTGCAAGCACACCCATAGAAACACACAAATAGATCACTGCAGATCTTGAGGGGGAGGATGTAGATGTTCATCACTATAGATCTATGATTGGCTCCCTCATGTATCTAACAACTTCAAGGCCAGATATTATGTTTGCTGTCTGTGTGTGTGCCAGATTTCAAGTAAGACCTAAGCAATCTCATTTTCAAGCAGTCAAGAGGATCTTCAGATATCTCAAAGGACAACCTAGGTTGGGTCTTTGGTATCCTCATGACTCTCCATTTGATCTACTTGCTTATTCTGACAGTGATTTGGGTGGTGCAAACTTAGATAGAAAGTCTACATCAGGAGGATGTCAATTTTTGGGTGCAAGACTAGTCTCATGGCAGTGTAAAAAGCAAACCACAGTGTCCACCTCTACAACAGAAACAGAGTACATAGCTGCTGCAAGCTGCTGCTCACAAGTGCTATGGATTCAGAATCAGATGCTGGACTATGGGGTTACTTTTCTGCACACTCCAATCTTCATTGACAACAACAGTGCCATAAGCATTGTTAATAATCCAGTGAAGCACTCAAAAACCAAGCATATAGAAATAAGGTACCATTTCATTAGAGGCTGCAATGAAAAGAAGCTAATTCAGGTTGTGAAAGTACACACAAGTAGCCAATTTGCTGATCTATTGACCAAAGCTTTTGATGTGAGTAGATTCACATTCTTGGTCACAAGTGTGGGCATGATAAACACTGAATAAGCATCTTTTGATTTTCTTTATGTACCTTTTCTATATAAATTCCTTCCTGCTTACTTTATCCTATTATATGATGCATGGTGCTACTAACTATGTTTGTTTAAGTGTTTCAGATTACTCTGCTGAATTGAACACTTGGTACTTCTAGTTAAGTTAATACTGCTCTCACTCTTAATTCTGCTGCCAGTTCAAATATGGTTAAGTATGGTTACTACTGCTAGGTGGTTTATACTGCTAGTGCAAAGTTAATACTGCTTACCTTATTTCTACTGCCAGACAGTGTTACTATTGATACTATGTGTTAATACTGCTAGTCTGTGTTAATACTGTTAGTATGTGTTACTACTGCTAGTCTATGTTAATACTGCTAGTCTGAGTTAATGCTGCTAGTATGTGTTACTACTGCTTATATGAGTTAGTACTGCGGGCTTGTTAATACTGCTAGGGTACTTAGTACTGCTTCTAACTGAAACCCTCCACCTATAAATACCCTCTTTGACCGCCAAAATCCAAACGGCTCTTTGAATTTCCTACGAGTGTTCTTTCTTTCTCTTTCTCTCAAATTCTTACTTATCAGTGCGTAACCCTAGCTTCGACTAATCGATCAAGAAGATGGCAAGACTGATGTTCGTTGATGATCACAATGAGTTGGCAATGCTACAGAAACCCAAGCAAGCAGAGGGTTTTCATCAGATTGTGGATTTCCTAAAATCCTCACACATCGCCTACGCATTAACTGTCAATCCCACAATCTATGTGAACCATCTGAGACAGTTCTGGGCAAATGCGACCATCCAGAATGATCAAGGCAATCAGGTAATTCACTCAAGGGTTTGTGATAAACCCATCACCATCACAGAGGAAGGTATTCGCACTCATCTTTGACTAGATGATGCCTCAGGTATAACCTCTTTACCTAAGGAAGATATCTTCCAAGTTCTTAGTCGTATGGGGTATGAAGGTCCCACTGATGTATATAAGTTTTACAAGAACAGATTTTCACCTCAGTGGAGATTCTTTGTTCATACCCTTCAACACTCCATTTCACGAAAAACAACTAGATGGAGTGAGTTCAGCAGTACCTTAGCTTATGCTCTAGTCTGCTTAGCTACCTCTAGAAAGTTTAATTTCTCTCAAATGATCTTAAATGATTTAATGTCAAACCTGGATACCAAAACCAAAAGCTTTTATATGTATCCAAGGTTTGTGCAAGAAGTATTAACTAATGAATTGACAGATCTACCCTCTTTTCAAGAGGTGTATGTACCAAAACCTCCCAAAGGGAAGGTATTCTCAAACATGAAAAGACCAAGTAAGGACTTTTCTGGACAAGAGACACCATTATTCTCTACAATGATGGTTCTGTCTCATTCCCATGGTGAGGCATCAGTGTCAAAGCCTACATCTGACCACCCAACTGATGACCTACCCACACCATTCAGTTCTATTGATACTCCTCAGATCCCAATTGTCAAGCCAAATTCCCCCATCACCAAAACATATCAAAGGAAAAAGGTACAAAAGGTTCCTTCCCTTCCTGTATCTTCACCCCAACAACCTGCAAGACCTCTAATGGATCATTCTTCATTAGAGAATATCCAAAGGGAAACCACAGGGGTGTCTCCCAACCCCAAGAAGGTGCTCTATAAGGAGAAGGATGAGCATGTGGGCAGTGAGGCTCACACTACTGTTTCTGCATAAGGTGTAGGACAGGACAGTGTGAACATATCTAAGACCTTCCCCACAGCAACTTTAGATGAGCAATCATCTAAAGGTCCCAGGTGCCAAGAAACCACGAGGGTAGCAGGTGCTTCTGCTAGGTAGAAGACCTCTACTAAAAGATCCAAGGATCCTTCAAGGGTGGTAAAAACACCTAAAGGAGGTGAGGACATATATACTTATGATGAATTGATGGATACTCTTGGTACCATAAGTCTGGAAGTCCACAATCAAGAATTGGAGATCAAGGACATGAAAAAGGTGATCACTTCTCAACAAGTGCAGATCACCAAACTCAAAAAGATGGTTCTAAGGCTGGTGCACAAAAAGAAGAAAACCAAGTTTGTTTTGAAAAAGAGGAGCATTGTTCATGATGCTTCCAAAAAGGGGGAGACTCAAGTAACTGAAGATAAGGAGGAAAATCCAGTTGGAATGGGATTTCAGTTTGAGGGGGAGTTGAACAGTGAAGCAGAAATAGGTAAAGCAGCAGAAACAAGTATGAAAGAAGCAGAAATTGGGAAAGCAGCAGTATCTGAGCCAGCAGCAGTAACTACACCAGAAGTAGAAACTGCAAAAGCAGTAGAAACAGAAAAAGTTGCAGCAGAAACTGGTATGTCTGTAGAGGAGGTTGAGATTGCTGAAACTTTGGTCAAAGCAAAGAATGACACCCCAAGGCTACTCAAAAGTCCAAGGGAGTGGTAATCAAAGAAGGTGGAACAGAGAAGAAAATAATAGAAGTCAGTGTTGCTGAGGCCAAAAGGAAAGGAAAAGAAAAGATGGTTGAAACAGTAAAAGCATCAAAGAAGCTAACTCAAATAGAATTGGATGAAGAGATGGCTAAGAACTTGCAAGAGGAATTAGAAAAGGAAGTAGAGATCCAATCTGCAAAAGACAGAGAAATTGCTTTGGAAATGGCTACTAAGCTTAATGAGGAATATCAAAGGAGTATGAAGACTGCTGCTGCTGCTAAGAAAGTGACAATGAGAGCAACTAAACAAAGCCAAAGAAAGCCTTCAAATACCTTCCTGGCCAATCAAGAAAGAAGGAAATTGATAAACTTTCTGAAAGGAGCTATTGGAGTTCCTGAAGGAATGTTTACCAGCATGGCATTTGGAAGGATAGAAGAGCTATACAAGAAGGAGATGGCCAAGCTGAAAGGGGATTTCACTCAAAGGGTAGAGGTTGAAAGAAAGATGAAAGAAAGACATGACCTCAACATACAACATCCCTTCCCTGACAGTGAAGAAGGCACTCCTATCAAAAAAAAGGCAAAAGTGAAAGAAGAAGAGACCTTAGCTCAGAAAATTGGAGCTATAAAAAGAAAGAAATCCATTGCTACAAAGAAACAGGCAAAGAGGCCAAGAATTGAAGAAAAAGAAAAAGAGAATGAAAGTGAGAGAGCAGAAGCAGAATCAACAGAATATGTGCTAGAGCAGAATCAAGATTCTACAAGTCAACCAAGACAATCTGATGTTCAATTTGATTTGTACATGACAGTATCTGATAAAGAATCTCTGAAGGTTGATCCTATTTCAGTGAATGCTCCTGAAATCATTCATTGGGATATTTTGAAAGACCAAGGCAAAGAATACTTCAGGATCAAGAGATTGGGAGATCACTATGAAGTGTATGCAACATGGGGTAAAATTATCAGAAGCTGCTCCAAGTCAGATTTGGAAGAAATGCACAAAGTTGGGATGAGCTTATATGGTAAAGTGTTGGAAGAAGCTGGAATGAGTCTAACAAAAATGGCCATGGAATACTTGTGCATGATGTTTGAACCTGAAAAAGTACAGTATGTTATCAGAGACTTGCATCTGGAGAATGAATTCAAATGGATAGATAATTGGATGCTGTTTTACAACTGTGGAGTCTTTGTGATTACTATAGATAAAAGCTATCATGAGTATTACCTGGTGGACAAGGTGTATGACCATAGCAGAGCAAAGCTACAAGGAGTGTTGAGAGCAAAGCTGGTGTGTCCTAAAGATTCAGAAATGGCCAGAATAGTAATCAAAAGAACAATTAGTCAAAGTCTGGGACTGGATCCAAATCTGGGGAACTGAGCTGAAGTTTTGAAAGCATCATGAAGACCCTATGCTGAAGAACTTAACTTCTCAATTTGAAAAGTTAAGTTAGGGGGAGATTGTTGGGTCAGAAATGTGCTAAGGATGGATACTACTGCTGTGCTTAAAGATTAATACTGCTGAAGATATTACTACTACTAGTAGAATTACTACTGCTTGAAGAGTTAGTACTGCTAGAAGAATAGTTAGTACTGCTTGGAGAGTTAGTACTGCTAGTAGTTAGTACTGCTTGAAGATTACTACTGCAAGAGGAGAGTTAATACTGCAAGCATGTTAATACTGCTGAGGATTGAAGATTAATGCTGCTGGATAAGGATGAAGTTAATACTGCTTATGAAGATAAGGATGCTTGAAGAGAAAGAATAGGAGCTGAAGATAGAGATGAAGATAATTATGGAATGAAGATCAATTTTGTTTTGATAATTATCTTGTAATTATTTCTGTATATATAGTCTAGAAGTTATTGATAGTTATATAGTTTTTGATACAGTTTTGATATACGTTTGTTTTTGGAGAATTAACCTCAAGGTTCTTAGAAGTCCTTTCAATAGAGAAGTATTGAACGTCTGTTGAGCTTGTTCAACAGATTGAGGTTTTGTTTGTAATCATTAAGTTAATCAATATAACTTGTGATTTACATTATGTACTGTTTCATTGATTTAGTGTTAAAGTGTTTTTCCGCAACTCCTTTAACATAGTTTCTGAGTGTGTGTTAAATTCTTGTTTGAATTTCGATCCTGACAAGTACACAGAGATGGGTTAGTAGAACCAAATATTATGGCATCGACATATATTTACACAAGAATAATGTGACCTTTTATCTGTCTGAAAAACAAGGTATTATCAATTTTACCGCGTTCAAAATTTTCAGAGATAAGAAAAGATGAGAGAGTGTCATACCAAGCACGAGAGGCTTGTTTTAGACTATAGAGAGCCTTATCCAATTTATATACATAATTTGGATGCTTAGGGTCAGAGAACCCTGGGGGTTGTTCTACATAGACTTCTTTATTTAGCTTTCCATTCAAGAATGCTGATTTTACATCCATTTGATATACAATGAAGTCTTTGTAAACTGCATAAGCTAAGAAGAGTCGAATTGCTTCGAGCCTAGCCACAGGGGCCAAGGTTTCATCATACTCTATGCCTTCCTCTTGTTTGTATCCCTGAGTAACAAGTCTAGCCTTGTTGCGGGTTACAGTTCCATGTTCATCTAACTTGTTTCTAAACACCCATTTGGTGCCTATAACAGTTTTATCAGATGGTCTAGGAACGAGATTCCAAACTTTGTTTCGAGTAAACTCAGTCAGCTCTTCTTGCATAGCGCTGACCCAGTTTGGATCTCTGAGGGCATCATCAGTCTTCTTTGGCTCTATTAAAGAAATAAAGTTGACAAAGAGACAAATATTACCTGAACTTCGTCGAGTCTGAATACCTGCATCGGGATCACCAAAAATTTGATCTATGGGGTGATCTTGGGTCCATCGCTGAGCAGGAGTATGATCGCTCACTTCAGAAGTTGGATCAACAATAGGAATGTTTACTGATGAAGAAGCTAGAGGTTTATCAGCAATTAACTGTTGAGTGTCAGACAGACCATTGTTTTCTGAGAGGTTTTCAGACGAAGGCAGATCTGATGGAGGGAGTGTGTTTAGAGGCTCAACTGAGACCCATGAGGTGGATTCAACATTAGGTGGGATGATGGTTGGATCATCATCATCAGCTGGATGATTTACGTGCTGATGGTTTGAGAAGAAAGGTTATGTTTCTCTATAATGAGAAAACATCTAAGCATTTAGTTCTTCATTTTCAGCGATAGGTTTAGAGTTCGCTGAATGGGTTTCGTCAAACGTGACATGAATTGTTTCTTCTACAATTTGTCTTCTCTTGTTGAAAAATCTGTAGGTTTTATAGATGGAAGAATATCTAAGAAATATTCCATTATCAGCTTTTGGATCGAACTTTCCAAGAGAATCTTTTTTGTTTAGAATGAAGCACTGATAACCAAAGATATGAAGAAAACTGATAGAGGGTTTTCTTCCATGAAATAGTTCATAAGTTGTCTTTCCAAATCGCTTTACTATCAGCGATCTGTTTTGAGTAAAGCATGCAGTGTTAACAGCTTCAGCCCAAAATTGAGTAAGGAGATGAGAATCGCTAAGCATTGATCTAGCAACTTCAATGATTGTTCTGTTTCTTCTTTTAGCGACTCCGTTCTGCTGAGGTCTTCTTACAAAGGAAAAGTTGTGAGAAATTCTCTTGCTCTCAAAGAAATTGTTCAGGGAACTATTTTTGAATTCAGTTCCATGATCACTTCTTATTGAGCAAACAATAAGATTATTCAGCACTTCCATCTTTTTAACAAAAGCTATTAGTTCTTCTGGAGTATCACTTTTGCAGCGAAGAAAGATAAACCAAGTGTAGCAAGAGTATTCATCTACAATGACAAGTGTATATTTCTTTCCAGCCATGGATTGGATATTGACAGGGCCAAACAAATCCATATGCAAGAGTTGAAGAGGACTTGTCACTGAGGAAACTTGTTTTGATTTGAAACTAGCCTTAGTTTTTTTTTTCCTTTTTCACATGCTGAACATAGAGATTCCTTAGCATATGAGTGCTGAGGAAGACTAGAGACCAGTTCCTTAGAAGAGAGAGAATTCAGGGTTTTGAAATTTAAATGAGAAATCCTTTTATGCCATAGGAAGTTGACATCAGAGAAGGCTTTAGAAAGAAAACACACATTTTCAGGGGTAGTAGAGTCCATATCTATTACATAGACATTTTCCATACGGTAACCACTGAGAGCAAGTTTTCCATTTTCATTTACCACTGAACATGCTTTCTTAGTAAAGCGAACTTCATAGTCTTTATCACATAGTTGAATGATGCTTAGAAGATTGTGCTTCAGTCCGTCTACGTAAGCGACTCTTCTGAAGGTAGTTGTCCCATTACTGAGGACACCAAACCCTCTGGTATATCCTTTTCCATTTCCTCCAAAGGTCACTAAGGGACCTTTCTCTTCCTTGTATTCAGTAAGCAGGTCTTTTTGTCCTGTCATGTGACGAGAGCATCCACTATCTAGATACTAGATGCCCTTTGATCCCTGCAAACATAAGGAAAATGAAGTTTTGTTTGGTACCCACTTCTCAATGGGTCCAGTAGGGTTAGTGGAGATGGAAGGTTCAACAATCTTTACGGCAGATGAAGATTCAGCTTCAGTGGTAACCTTCACTTTGGTTAATTTCTTAACCTTAGTGGTATTTTTCACCTTGGTCGATTTCTCAGCTTTGGTGACCTTCTCAGCCTTGGAGGCATTCATCTTCACTTTAGCTGTTTTATCAGCTTTTGTGGCAGTTAGACATTTACTAGCAATATGGTCAGTGAATCCACAATGATAACATTTTCTATATTTGAAGGTGGTTTTAGGACCATGAGTAGTAAGATTTGAAAATTTGAGATGAGCAGGGCCAACTCCAAGAATGCCTTTAGAAAAAGATCTGGGAGGAACTTTCAGTTCTTCAGATTTCTTAGGCTTAAGATCAATCTTCAGCTTTGGAGGACAAATATCAAAGATTTCTGTCACATAGCTAGAAGATCGACTTATTGAAGGTTTAGAAGGAACTTTCAGTTTTGCTTTCTTGGTAGCCTTCTGAGGATGGAAAATGAATTTTCCTTTATCTGCAGGCTTAGAGCCTTTTGATAATTCCTCAGGGATGGGATTGGAAGAAGAAGAAGAGCACTGAGCATAAGAGGTGTCAGGGATAGAAGAGACAAACATTCCAAACTTAAGCATGGAACTGTCTTCTTTAGGTTCATCCTGTTGTTTTCAAAAACCAAGACCAGTTCTATCACTGGTAGGGATTTGAGAACTTATAATCTTAGTGATCTTTGTTGAGGATTTGCACCATCCTTCAACAGTTGCCTTTTCTGCTTTTAAAGCAGCGATGGCTTGTTCGCGTTCAATGTTGATGATTTCGTTGACAATGACTTGATCTTTCAAACTTTCCTCTAAAAGAGTCAGTTCTCTGATCTTTTCATGACATTTTTCTAGCTGTTCATTTAAATCAATATTTTTGTTTTCAGCTAGAGTTTTGCCATTTAGTGCATTGTATAGATCAATTGTCAGTACATCAACAACTCGACTTCTCTCAGCTTTAGATAGAGAGGGATTGGTAGAGATTGATACTTGAGAAGAGATATAGCTCATGGAAGTTTCTGGTGATTCTTCCACTTCTTCTTTAATCTCAGCCATAAGACAGAGATTAGCGACTTCCTCTTCATCAGAACTTGATTCTTCTAATTCAGCCCAATCATGTTCTTCAACGATAAGACCTTTACCTTTTCTTTTAAAGTTTTTCAACTTCTGATATTTTTCTTTCAGCTTAAGGTATTTGCTATCACTGGTTTTCCTAGAGGTAGAAGGTTTGAAGACTTTCTTTGACCCGCACTCACTTACAAAGTGTCCAATCTTTTCACAGTTATAGCAAGTAGTAGTAGCCTTATCTACAGGGGTTGATGTTAATTCCCAAGATTATCAAGTTCTAAACAATTCAAGACAATTAACAAGATGATTACTCAACCTGTTATATGATTTCAATTACTGAATTCGTATACAATGCTCTGTTCACTTTCTCTCTCTAGAAACTCAGAATACAATCTCTCTTTAACTTGTAATTGTTCTGACTACTAACTAAACTTCTAGTCATTTGTCTCTTAACAAGAAACAGACGCGCTTACAAAGACAACAAGAAATAAAATACAATGCTTTGACTTTTGATTTTATTACATAGGTGACTTTGACTTTCCTTTGAGAGTTGACTTTGAGCTTTGACTTGCTTGACTTTGACCTTCAGTCATCATGATCTTGTATCCAACAAATATGTACACTAACAATCTCCCCCTTTGGATTCAAGATCATCTTTAAAAGATTTTGCAATACAATCTCCCCCTTTGTTGCATTGTTGAACTTTAAGAATTTATCTCCCCTTGTAAACTTCTTTTCAACTCAAATCATCTTCAGAAATAAACATCTGAGCTATCTCCCTCTTTTGTCAGGATATTATCAGATTGAATATCCCCAAAATCTGTCTTCAAGGAACAATAACAATCTCCCGAAGGTTGTAAAACCTCTTTCAGACACTGGAAAGAAATTATTTTTAGGTTCAGCTTAGATGGTGATAAAATGGCTATGCAAGACTAAAACCTTCATTTTCTTGAGTTTTTGGACCTATGGATCATGGGTTATCACCATTTGTTAGCTCCATCTACCAAGATTGGAAGTGTTGAAAAATAGGATAAGTATAGAAACTTCTGTAGTCTACCAAGTCACCACAGAAGATGCAAAGCTCAGAGGCCACTCCGCAGAAGATGCAAAGCTCAGATGATTCTCAGATCACAGAGCCTCTGTGATCACTCACAGAGCCTCTGTGATCACTCACAGAGCCTCTGTGAGGGCTAACATCTGGAGATCAGTGTTGGAGTGGCAAGACTGTTCCAGACAAGACCACATGCAGAACACGTGAGGCCTGCTGTACGAAGATCCTCAAGATCAAAGTAATGGGCGTCCCACGATGTTTACTTTACAGGTGGCATTCCTTATGTGGAATGTCAGTTTTTGTCTTGTAATAAGGGGTGCATCCTTCTTGTATATTAAGTGTTGATCCAAACTCTCTCAGTGATTTGATAACGACCCTTTTCTGTACTTAGTGAAAATTACGTTTAAATATGTATTAGTGTTTCACCATCAGCGATCAGACTGAGTCTGTTCAGTTATCGTTGATAGTCTTTCTTATAAACATTTAATATGTATTAGTGTTTCACTATCAGTGATCAAACTGAGTCTGTTCAGTTATCGCTGATAGTTCTGATGTAAACAGTAACGTAATCCCTGAAGACAAGTCTCGCGTCAATAGATGTTCATAGCTGAATCGAAGACGAAGCTGCTGAACAAAGAGAAGTCTACTAGTGACCTGATGCGGATATCAGTGAAGCAAAGACAACTCCACTTATACGCGAAGGAACATGAGGAAAGCTTCAGCGATCGCTGAACTCTTGATGTCTCTGAAGAAAGAGATATCCAGCGATCGAATGATCACAAAGCTTATACCTCAAGTTTCCTTTTGTCTTACCTTGCACAACTCAGTACGATGTGTTAGAACGGACATGCCTCTGCCATAATTCATACAACAACTCTGTCAACTACACTGTTCATGATCCGGCCGAAAGCATGTCTCCCAAAGTCAGACTTACAAAGCCAATCAGTGAATGCCACGTGTAAAGTGCCCTGCCATGCATTTAATGCATAGGGTATAAATAGGAAGATCTCCCTTCCATCTGAGGGGGTGCTCAATCCTTGAACTTCAAATAGAAACCTTTGTTTTCTATATTCTTTAATCCCCCATTCTCTGAAATTCTTGTGCAACCATCTTAGTGTTTCTTAAGTTTGTTTAGATTGAGTCTGTCTTAATCTTATTCCGCAACAATCTTGTAAATTGTGTTTGATTTATCAATAAACAATTTATTAAACTTTAAATTTCTGTGTTTGTATTCAAACCCCCCTTCTACAAACTTGTTAAGCACCTCCGGGACCAACAAGTGGTATCAGAGCAGACTGTTTAATCTGATAAACAAGATCTTGCTTTATTCTCTTCCTTGCTGTTCTAAATGGCACTATACGTAGCCGCTGGAAGCTGTTGTTCTCAGATCTTATGGATGAGAAATCAACTATTAGACTATGACCTTCAGCTATCAAAGATTCCAACCTATTGCGACAACACTAGTGCTATCGCTATAGGAAATAATCCAGTGCTACATTCAAAGACGAAACACATAGAGATCAGATATCATTTTATCACAGATCATGTGATGAACGGTGATATTGAACTTCATTTCATCCCTACTGACTATCGGCTTGCTGATTTATTCACCAAACCTCTTGATGAGACAAGGTTCAACTTTCTCATCAGTGAGCTTGGAATGCTGAATCTCGAAGAATAAATCTTCAGCATTCATGCATTGTGTCAGTAATCATAAGTTCCCCTTTTATCATTCTCTCTGATAAACATTCTGACTCTCAGGTATGTTCTCTTCATCCCTACAACTGAATCTTCATTCAGTTAAGATGTTTTTCAAAATATAAACTTTAATCACTGAACTTTCTTCAAATGATTAAAAGCTTTTTGAAAAATAAATTTATCACTGATATTTCTAGTCAGTGATCCTTCTTAAATGAAAATTCATCCCTAACTTTACCATCAGGGATACTTTCAAAAAAAAAAAAAAAAAACTATCGCTGACTTTTCTTCAGCGATAATTTCAAAACGGACAAATGAACAGTCTCTCTCTTCTATGACGTCATTTGAACCGACAATCCATGACATGCCTTTTTCTGACACGTTTGTCCGTTGCCCTTCCATCCAATCAACTTCATGGGACGTGTCTATGTCATGATGAACATTTGTTTTCTCGCCTCTCACACTCTCTCTTCTTCTCTCACATGTATAAAAAAAATGTTTTTCCATTCTTATCATTTTACGCTTTCTGGAAATACTTTCAAGGCAAGAAAAATCTCTCAAAAGAATTCTAGCATTCTCAAGCATTTGCATCATCTCCTTCAAGATCGATAGGTTATTCTTGATCTTCTTCTGATTCTACTTCTAAATCTTTTACATAATACTCCATTTATGGTCTTCCATTATGGGTTTATAAGATTCTTTTTCATAAAATCATCTTTCTTTTTGATGTTATTCATTTAAAACCATTTTCTTTTGATTATCTTCATTCAAAATCTTTGGTTTTTCTTCTTGTTCTTATATCTTATATTAAGAACACCTCTTTAATCTTCAAATATGTTGATTTTTCTATGTTTCTTTCTCAAAATAGAAACTGGACAAATTTTCTTTATTTTTAGACTAAAACCTTTCTTCTATTCTTCTATCTGTTCATATTCAGAATGTCTCAATCTGCACTTGTCGCCTCTAAGAACGTCAAGTTCGCCATCGCTGACTCTGAGCTTCCTAAAAACAATCATCTTGCCCGTCTTGACTTTGATGGTGTCAAATACCCACATTTGGTGGAAGCCGCAAAATTTCTGAAGCAATCCTGCATTGCTTATGCTATCACTGTGGATCCCACACCTTCCAAAGCTCTTCTCTAACAATTTTGGTTTACCGCTGAAGAAACCTCTCTCACCAACAAAAAGGGTGAACTAGTTCCTGCTATTTCCTTCAGCACTGAACTTGGAACAGGGATGATGACGACCTTAGGCCTGAGGAAAGCTCTGCAAGTTCCCGACAAACCCAGGAATGGATTCGATGCCTTACCCACTGATGCTGAACTCATCCAATTCCTGGATGATATGGAATACTCTTGGGAAGCCAAACCAAGGACGACAATACCAAACAAGAAGCTGAATCTGGTAAAGAAGGCGCTCATGCCTTCTCAGCTTAACAACATCTTCTCTCACTTCATTCAGTGTATGAGTGGGAAGAGTGGGTCACTGGACCAGGCCAGCAAGATTCAGGTCCAAATGACTTACTCAGTGATCGCCGGAAGAAATTTCGACTATGCAACAACTATCTTTGACGATCTAAGGTCAAAGATAGAGAATACCGAGAGGGATCTAAAGATTCCCTATGTACGCTTCATCTGTGCGTACCTGAAGTTCCTCTACCCTGCTACTTACCCCACCAATGCTGATGCATCTTTTCCAAAAGTGGGTCAGCGCTCCCTGGAGGTCAAGCCGCTCCCCAACGAGGTAAGTATCTCTGAACTTCGCTCCCGACTCTCTCTCCTCACTTCTTCGTCTTCAGTGGCCACGCAGGAGGTTCCTTCTTCTTCTATCCCTGCCGCTACCCCTTCCAAACGACCATCAACTGGCTCCCTTGGTCCTTCGAAGAAGGCCAAGGTGACCAAGGAGAAAGCAACCTCTAGCTCAATACCTAAGGATGTTTATCAACAAACTTCCTTGGATGCATTCGTGGGTCTCTCCTCCACATCCTCAGCGATATCCACTTCAACCGTGCCAGCGATCTCGGTCGCTGTCACAATAACAGTGACGCAACCTACGATCTCAGTTCAACAACAAACTGAGGTAACTACCCCTCTCCCTACATCTTCTATCCCCATCTCCAGTCCTTCTATTTCTTTGATCTCTAACCCTCCATCTAATTTCTCACAACCACAGTTTGGATCCATAGGACCTGAACATCAATCTTTTGAGGAATCTTTGCAATTCTACAAAATGTTTGATAATTCAGGTACCCCTATAACCTTAAACACTTCTCCCAACTCACCATATAAGCCTGTTTCTCAAAAACTAACTTATATTTCAGGTCCTAGTTTGGCGACTGTTGACACCAATGTCAACGTTTAAGTGCAAAGGTGGAGTCCCTGACTGCCTCTCTTAACAACACCACCAACGCTGTTCATACAGTTGGTGAAGCACTGAAGACGCTGACAGATCAATGCGCTTCTAAAGCTGACGTTTCTCAAATCGCTACTCTCCAAGAAGCGATTGTCAAAGTCAGGGAGGACTCACAACAACAGTTTGCAGCCCTGGCTACAAAGGTTGATTCCTGTGAAGTTCTTCTTCAGCAAATCCTGACTCACCTGAAGGCACCAGCTCCGACTCCAACTCCCTCATTCACAGAGAACGATCGTACCTCTATCAACATTGCCGTGGAGTTCATTCATCAGGCTACGTCAGATTTTCTTGCGTTTGAAGGCCGTATATACAGTTTGGAGGCTGAAGTTCAGGTGTTGGCCGCTGAAAAAGCTTCGTCTCCTTCCATAGATCTCACCCTCAATGATAATGACAAATAGGGGGAGAAGGCAGCTGAAGAAAATATGGAGTTAGAAGTTGCTGCTGAGGTCCAACAGAAGGAAACTCCCTCTCAGGTTGAGGGGGAGATAGCTGCTGAAAAAGCCCCTCCTACCATCGATGAGTTAATCGATGAAGAGGAAGAGGAGGACGATGAAGATGAAGCCCTTGATCTTGAAGATCAAGAGGAAGAACCTCATCAAGATGATGATGATGACGATTAAGAAGATCCATCGCTATGGTGTTCTTCAGCCGTCACTTCATCAGCGATAACTTCGAAAGAAGTTATCAAAGTAGGGGGGAGCCATGGAACTTCTTCAGGAACCCCTTACCAAAACAAAGGTTCTGCTGCTGAGGGAAGCCTGAAGATGACTTTACTATCTGAGGATAATCCTTCTCAGGTATGCCTTTCCCTCGTTCCCTTATCCTTCTATAAAAATCCTACCCCTGTTTCTTTCTAAGCCTTTATCTCTCTTCTCTCAAAATAAACTAACCTTTTTCATTTTCTGACCAGACGGTTCTCTCCCCTGCTTAAGGGTAAAGAGCTCCAAATAATCCCAGCTGCTGAAGCTGATGACAAGATAATCCCAATCTCTGTAAGAGAGATTGATGAAGAGGATGAAGAAGATGAGTCCCTGCAACACCCTCGGAGGCCCTCTAGACCACTTCATTGGTCAGAGGAAGAGATGAAGAAAAGAACAGAGATGATCTCTCATCTGGAGAGTCAACGGCTGAAGATCCCCTCTCAATCAACAGATCTAGAGTTCCTAACTGAAGCTGAAATTGAAGAATCCATCAGGGCTGAGAAGATGATCGCTGACTGTCAAAGAGATGCCACTCTGGCTCTCAAAATTCAGTCTTCTCAAGTCAAAGACAAGAAACTGAAGAAGAAACCAGTTGAAGTCCAGGCTGCTCTTTTGAAAGAGATTGAAGAGGAACGCTCAAAAGCTCTAGTGGTCAGCGATAGCTCAGTCGATTGGTGCAAACATAAACTCGACTATCGCTCTGACCCAATGAAGATTGTTTCAGTCGCTATCTCTGAAAGAAAGAAGAAGGACAAAGTTTCTGTCACTATGGAGATTACCAGAGAGGATGGAAGCTGCAAGGCAATGTTTGTTTCAATACTGGAAAGCCTCGGCTATATGGAATGGCTTGAGTTCAAAGACGCACTGAAGAAATCAAAGTCAATCTACAGAGGCTATGTTGAAGGGATAAATGATGCTCTCATCAACAGAGTCGCTGCAATATTAAAGGTGCCGTCTGCTATTCCTTCTAAGTCAAAGCAGATCAGAAGAAAGCCTGTCTCCTCCTCCTCTGAAAATGTCGCGGTGATCAGGAATGAAACCTCCATCAAATTTTCAAGAGAAGCTCTGTTCGGTCCTCCTCCTGATCTTTCAGTTCTGGATCTATCTCTGCCTCCTGGTGGACCATATGTTACGGGACGAGTACTTGAAGAACCTTTTGGAATCTTCTTCAGATATGACGAGGAACAACTCAGATTTCAAAGAATCTCTGAAATCCCTATCTGTCCCCTCGGCCTTCTCAAGGATCTCATGTGCTTATGGTGTGATCTCTCTCCTGCTGCTGAGCAAATCAAAGTGATAATTAGCAAAGATTCTTTAGAGCGAAAGCAAAAAGGAGAAGATATACCTGAGTATTTGATCAATCCTCCTAAACCCTCTTTAGATAGCTGATAGATTAGTTTTCTTCTTGTAATCTATTAGTTTAAACTTACAGTAGTTAGTACATCACTTGTACTTGTAATTTTCATACCTTGTAATTCTTCTCTTGAATTAATGAAAATTTCAGTGAAGTACTTAACTCTATCAGTACTGTAAAAGATCCCTCAAAATAGTAATTGGGACATGTATGTTATGAGTCTTGATTATTCCATCATTTTGAATTATAAAGTAATTTTCTTCAGTTACTTTGTCATTATCAAATAGGGGGAGATTGTTGATCCAAACTCTCTCAGTGATTTGATAACGACCCTTTTCTGTACTTAGTGAAAATTACGTTTAAATATGTATTAGTGTTTCACCATCAGCGATCAGACTGAGTCGGTTCAGTTATCGCTGATAGTCTTTCTTATAAACATTTAATATGTATTAGTGTTTCACTATCAGTGATCAAACTGAGTCTGTTCAGTTATCGCTGATAGTTCTGATGTAAACAGTAACGTAAATCCTGAAGACAAGTCTCGCGTCAACAGATGTTCATAGCTGAATCGAAGACGAAGCTGCTGAACAAAGAGAAGTCTACTAGTGACCTGATGCGGATATCAGTGAAGCAAAGACAACTCTACTTATACGCGAAGGAACATGAGGAAAGCTTCAGCGATCGCTGAACTCTTGATGTCTCTGAAGAAAGAGATATCCAGCGATCAAATGATCACAAAGCTTATACCTCAAGTTTCCTTTTGTCTTACCTTGCACAACTCAGTACGATGTGTCAGAACGGACATGCCTCTGCCACAATTCGTACAACAACTCTGTCAACTACACTATTCATGATCCGACCGAAAACATGTCTCTCAAAGTCAGACTTACAAAGCCAATCAGTGAATGCCACGTGTAAAGTGCCCTGCCATGCATTTAATGCATAGGGTATAAATAGGAAGATCTCCCTTCCATCTGAGGGGGTGCTCAATCCTTGAACTGCAAATAGAAACCTTTGTTTTCTATATTCCTTAATCCCCCATTCTCTAAAATTCTTGTGCAACCATCTTAGTGTTTCTTAAGTTTGTTTAGATTGAGTCTGTCTTAATCTTATTCCGCAACAAACATTTAAATTGTGTTTGATTTATCAATAAACAATTTATTAAACTTTAAATTTCTGTGTTTGTATTCAACCCCCCCTTCTACAAACTTGTTAAGCACCTCTGGGACCAACATTAAGGGAGCACCACCTTAGAGTTTAGTAACAGTTAAAAAGACGAGCACACACACAAGCATAGCAGTCTGTATAATCCTAGAGCATATTTGCACATACCAGTGCGTGTTCTTGGTGTTCTTCAGTAATCAATGAAACAGTTCTTTGAGTAATCTTCTTATAATACTTTACTTTCTGTTCATTAATTACTTGTGTGTTTACTACCTTGCATGTTCAATCTTTTCTACACATCGTAAACGCTTACGCACTCTATTCAATCAATCTGTGTGTAGTAAAAGGTTAAATCAAGTTAAAGAACATCATAACTGGGATCAACAATTGGTATCAGAGCCAAATGAAGAAACTCTTCTTCATTTCGGTCATCTATGGCAACAATGGAAGATTGAATGATTATTTTGTTGTTTTGGTGCTTTGATTGGTTAAATCACATGAGCCTTGACACAAATATCATTTATGTGGTTTATTCACTGTTTTGTGCTTATTGCAAATATATTTCTTCATTTAAATGAGATTTGGATGATCTTTGATAGAACATTTGATTGATTTCTCACAAAATCTGAATTCTGCACACCACATGTTTGATGAAATGTCTATGTGAAGATTTGATTCTATTTGGATTAAATCTGATCAGATTTATTACATGTGTGTGTTCTTGATCCTTTCTCATTTATTGGTCTAACATTTGATAAGTACTAAGTAGATGATTGATCTATGATCTCATTCTTGTGTGTGCTTAGTCCAGTGCTATTTTTAGCATCTCGATAGTTAGGTTGTTGATCTTAGATCTGACCTTGATATCATTTGAGATTGGACTCTCTTTGATCCAGATTTTGTTCAAAATTCCGCTGCTCATAATTGATTAAAATGAAAGACTAATTCATTTGGGTCTTGGAAAATGTTGCTTGATCCAAATTCAGAGAGATAAGGACACTGCAAGGGAATCTGGATAGTACTTTGTAATCATAATCTTGGCTTTGTCTAAGAGCTTTAACAGATCATAAAGTATATTCAGACTTTGGTAGGTGAGTATTCAAGCATTCAGAGAAATGGAACATGGAATAAACTTCCAGATTTCAAGGTTTGTTTCATCAAAATGGTCAATCGGGCATTTCAGATTTCATGTTTAGCTTATCCAGAGCTGTCCAGAATTTTACCAAAGATGCTCCAGAGTTGTGGTGAACAGTCCTGTTATTCCGGATTTCTGCAGATACATGTTCACAAAATCTGAAAGTTTGCAGCATCAGTTTGTTTATAACTATGCAGATTGGTATCCATGATTATCAAAAAGGCTTGAAAGTCCAGATTTCAGAAGCTTGTTGTGTTCAATCTTAGAGCTATGATCAAATAGGTTGCAGTTTGTGTTCGAAGATCAAGTGTACAGAAATACAGACTAGCTTAATCCTCTGCAGATGAGCAATTTCAATATCGAAATCCATGAAAACAGCAGCAGTTGCTTTAAAAAAAATGTTGATCTAGTGCTTATCTTGCTGTCAATTTGAATTATGGACCAGATATGTTGATGCAATCCGATGTACACAGATTAATCGAGTTACTGTCAAAAGAAAAGGGAAAAGGATGTTGCTGTCCAACTTCTTGATTTTGTGCAGATATCAAAGTTCATGTGCAGAGCTTTGATCAAGAGGTTGTCGAAATTTTTTTGATGTCCAGAAATTTTTTCGGTTGCTGTTGTTTCGGCATGTGCAGAACCTGAGTATCAAGCAGAAAGTTTCTGCTGTTTGTGTTCAAACCGCTGTCCATTCGAAGTGTGCAGCACGATTTGTTGTTGTTGGTTCGACAAAGTTGCTGTCAAATTTGCACAGATGTAGCATTTTGATCATATCTCTCTCATTATCGCTCCAAATTGCATGATTTCAGCTGCGTTGGAAACCTAAGACACAGTTGTTCAACTTTGATGTTTTGAGTTTTCCCGAAATAAAGCTGCTTATAGGTCAAAAATAGTGTTGAAGTCAAGTGATAGTTGTTGGACAGAAGGTTATTTGCTGCTGTTTGTTGTTGGTTGTTGCTGTCCATGTCAATTCTTTTGTGCAGCAACATGAACAGGCCTGAACCTCTTATTTTTGAGCTACAATACAGCAGCCGTAAGACTATTATTTGAGTGCAGGATTGAAAACAGCAGCGTCGATGGTGTAGTTTATCCAGTAACAGTTCGCCAGGGGCTGTTTGGAGGCCGTTTATGGACTATTTGGATTGTGTTTAGAGATGCTAGAGTTGTTGTACCCGTGCATTGGAGTCGTGTGCAGGTTCAAGGACAACTTAGCTTTGGTTTGCCTCACGATGTTATCCAGAAGTTAAAGTACAGAGCCTCTATGCACTCACAGAAACTGTTGTACTTTAAAAACAATCGAGCATCGCGGATAAGCTCATCAGGTGTTCCCATAGCTGGTGATAATTCATGTCTTTCTGAAATAAACAGATATTTGAAAAGTGCATCTTGCTCTTATGCATAGTTTGTGCTCGAAGCTTCAATTCAGAAATTGATCAAAGGTTGTCCAAAGTTATTGCATAGAACATTCAGAGTTCTGCAGTGTTTTTCAGATCTTGTTCAAAAGCTCTCTATTCGAAAATATGCAGGTGCTACAGGTTTTTATTGATTTGATTTCACGGTAATGTGCCTACGAATTCTGATCGTGTTAATCCAGAATCCGATCAGAGGCTGTCGATATTTAATTGGTTGTGGTATATGTTGATGTTAAATGCAAAAAGCACAACAAGTTCTTTTTGTACATGTGCAAAATTCAAGAACAACATCAGAGTTATGATTGGAACGTGCAGAGGTTGCACTAGAGATTTGTGCAAAGCGTCTGTGTGCGTTCATAAAAGTCTAGAGCTTAGATCTGGTTCCTCAACATAAGTTGTCCAGACTTGTGACCATGTTCTAGATTTATGATCTTAGAGTTCACAGAGTTCAAATCTGCCTTATCAGAGCTCAGTTCATGTACAGAAGAGAAGATTACAGGCTGTGTAGAAAGTGATCAGAGGTCATTAAATCTGTTATCGAACAAGGCTATTCAGAGTCGTGGAATGTGCAGAGGTGGTTCAAAGACTGTCCAGAGGTGTGCAGAGGAAGAATGACCAAAGATGTTCTGTCCAGAGGCTATGGACACACAACCAGAGGCTCTGGAAATTAACATGATGAACTAGAGGCCAAGTTTGAGAAGAGCTTTCAGAGGATACTCTTCCAGAGGATAGATTATTCAGAGTTTGAAGAGTTCAGCTATGTGTAGAACCCTAAAGACAGCAGAACATGCAGATTGTTATAAAATTCTTGAAGAAAGCTGCTGTCCATTCGAAACAACAACAAAAAGTTGTTGATGTTCAATCTCTGAAGTCTGTTGCTTGCAAAGGTGCTGTCAAAAGTGAAGAACCACACCCAGAACCTCTGTGATAAATGCATAAGTAACAATCCAGAAGAAGTATACTGTCAATAAGTTAACCGCAGAGGCTGTTCACATCAGAGGCATGTGCAGAGCCTATGTGAAGATGTCTAGACTGTTGTTCACATCAGAGGCAGATTGCAGAAGTAGCCTTTGGACAGAGCCTCTGTAGGCCATCCAGAAGCCGATCAAGAAGATGTGCACAAGCAGATATCCAGAGTTTGCTACTGTTATGCAACTAATAAAGATCCGGAGCTTGACTTATAGAGCCTAACTTCAGAGATTGATGCAGAGTGTATCCAAAACTTGAACTGAGGCTGTCCAAATGTATGCGTAGTTTGAAGTGATACACAGAGGTTAATGCACAGAGCTTCTGTGACTGTTCAAAAGTAGATGTGCACATCAGAAGTTGCACAGAGCCTCTGTAAGGATGTCCAGAGCGTGCATGGTTGATATTCAAAGATGCTCTTAAAAGGCACAGAGGGGCTCTTAAGCTGTCCACAGAGCCTCTGTGGACCAAAACCTCTAAAGAACAGCGACCAGAAGGGGAGGACCAGAGGTAGACCCAAGAACACATATCAGAGGTCGATGGTCCAGAGATCGCAATGAGCCAAGAGCCCAAAGCCCGAATTTTTCGAATTTTCTGACAGCATTGCGCTGTTTCAGAAACACGCGCACAACTCTTTACTCGAAGCTCCAATTTACATGAGTCCAGTTGTGTTGAATCTCAAAAACATAGATGTATGACTTTGATGTTTTAACTTTTCTCAAATTCCGTGAGCTGATGTGCCAGATCAGTGTCAAAGTCTGCGTTAGGGTGCTGGACCGAAAGCATGGCATTGCACTCATGCTCTTTCCGCTTTCAAGAACGGTGTTCTCTCGTCGGTTCTTCATGGTTTCAAGCTAAACATGTGACAAATTGTTTTTAACTCCCTCCTATGTTATTCAAGTTTAAGGCTCGGTGCTGAACGCTTACTCAACAGGATCTTAAGAGTCAAATTTTCTGTTTTGACGACCGTTATGTGTAGCTGTGGGAAAACTTGCACAACTCACTCATTTTTCATCCAAAATGGATGAATCAAAGCTCGTTGGAAATCTAAGAGGCTGAAGTTCAATGTGCATGATTTATGTTTTCTCTGAATCAGGCTCCTTGATGGTCAAAAACAGTAGTAAAGTTGAGACATGAAAGCTGGACAAAATGGGGTAATTCGTCTAAGTCTTTCAAGAATATGAGCCTACATTTGAGGGGGAGCTTATGATGCTTTAAAGACTCGAAGAACGACACATCAAAGCTTCTAAGGAAAGCAAGGGGGAGACTATATGATGATGCTTTCTTTATAAAACATTAGGGGGAGATTGTTAGATTAAATTAGCCCCCAATTTAATTGAATGTTTTATAAAGAATTGTATTTTGGGCTTTTGGGTAGTTGATGGGCTTTGGCTATTTGTTTTGTAAATGGGACCTATTAATAGGTGCCCATGGATCATTTTCTCATAAGGTTATTTGGAGAGAACATTTTCACACACACAGATCAGGTGAATCTCATGAGAGTCGTTTAAATTTATAGTGTGGTGTTCTTCCAATATCCCCTCCATTGTTATTCAATCAAAGCATATGAGATGAGTTTATGATGATTCTTATTCTTTATTTCTCTATTATATGTATATTTTATGGAGTTCTTCAATTGTTTGTTGGAAATGGGATCTAACACTACTGCAAATTTTTGTTACTATACAAATTTTGTAAGTATCATCGAACCTAAAAAGATATTCGAAGCCCTTGAAGACCCAAACTGGGTAGAAGCTATGCAAGAGGAGCTTCTGCAGTTTGAGAAGAACGAAGTATGGACCCTAGTGCCTCTGCCAAAAGGCAAAACGGCTATAGGAACCAAATGGGTCTTAAGAAATAAAAAGGATGAAGACGGTGTGGTGGTCAGAAACAAAGCAAGACTGGTGGCCAAGGGATACTGTCAAGAAGAAGGGATTGACTATTGTTGGGTCTGAAATATGCCAAGGATGGTTACTACTTCTAGTTCAACATGGTTACTACTTCTAGTTCAACATGGTTACTACTTCTAGTTCAACATGGTTAATACTTCTGAAGTTAATATTCAACACGGTTACTACTTCTGTGGTTAATGTTGCTAGTTCTAGTTAATGCTGCTAGAAGAAAACAGTTAATACTTCTAGTTGTTAATACTTCTAGTTAATACTTCTAGTTAATGCTGCTAGAAGAAAACAGTTAATACTTCTAGTTGTTAATACTTCTAGTTAGTACTTCTGTTATTAATGCTGCTAGTTGATGGTTAATGTTGCTCAACAAGATTAGTACTGCTAGTTCAAAGTTAGTACTGCTTGAAGAGATTAATGCTGCTGAGCATGGTTAGTACTGCTAGAGTTAATACTGCTCAGAGTATTAATGCTGCTTATGATTAATACTGCTTATAAGATGGAGATCTGCATGAAAGGATAACAGCTGGATAATCTAAAGATATACATGGAAGCTTAGAGATATACATGGAAGCTTGAAGATAATGATGGAAGATAAACTGAAGATTATGGAAAGCTTGGAGATAATGATGGAAGATATTCTGAAGATATTATTAATTGTAATTATCTTTGTATTCAGTATATATATATAGTATTGTTTAGAATAGGAGAATAACGTTTTACTTTAGTTTTCAAGAGAAAAAATTAACCTCAAGGCATAGATCCTAATTCTAGAGAAGTAGAATTCGTATTGGTGAGCCTGTTCATCAATATTGAGGTTGAGTGTGTAATCTTGTAACTTTAAGCATTCAATACAAGTTTACTGTTTGATCATCATATACTGTGTTTGATTACTGTTTTAATTAAATATCAAAGTGTTTTTCCGCAACTTCTTTGATATTAGTTTCTGAGTATTAATTCTTGTTAAGAATTCGATCCTGACAAGTGGTATCAGAGCAAGTATTCTCAGAAATCTACACTCAAAATCACATCATCATGGCTAAAGGTTCAGAGTCTTCAAGCTCAGAAATTCCTACAGAGGTAACATCTAATCTTTGTTCTAAATCCTGTATTGAAACTGTTACAAGGTACAGGAATCACAACCAGACAATGAGTGATGACCTTAAAAGATTAGAGAGAGATATAAAAGACTATGTAAGAATTGTTGAGAGGTTTGAGGAACAGATTAAGAGTTTCCAAGCCAATGAGCTTCAACACTCTTATGACACAAACTACTGGAAGTGGGAGAAAGATCAGTATGAATTTAAGCTGAAAAAGTCTAAAGAGGAGAATGAGAAGATAAAGAGTGAGTTTGAGAAAGCCAAGCTGGATATTGAGAAATTTTCCAATGCTTCTAAAGCAATGGACTCTTTGCTCCAAACTCAAATCCATGACAAACTTAGAAGAGGAATAGGCTATAACACCACACCACCACCATACAACAACAATTACATTCCTCCTATATCAAACTTACTAGAGACCAAGGATAGGAAGGAATTGCCTGTTGGAGCCACTAAGGTAGATCCTTTAGACAAAGTGGTGGTTGAAACAGACTCTGAAGTAGAGAACTCTAGTGAAAAGAGTAATGAGAACACTGTGAGTGGTGAGATTCCTCTAGAAAATAACATTATCACCAATGAGGGATGTGGAAAGGCTTGGATCAAGTCTAAGGACATAGAAAAGACTGAGGGAAAGTCTGAGAGGGTCCATTATAAGCAAACCACAGTTGTGAATCCTGTCCCTTGTAAACAGTGTTCTTGCAATAAATCTGAGCCCCAAAAACATGATAAACCAAGGGGAAATCAGAGAAACTGGAATAATCAGTGGGCACAAAAACAAGGAGTTGATTTGAGTAAAATCAATAGACCAAAACCTTGTTTTATCTGTGGCAAATTGAATCATCTTGCCAAACACTGTTATTTCAACCCTATCAACCAAAGAGTCACTTTTCAAAGAAAACCACAAAACTCTTTTGGTTATAGGAATCAGAGAAGGAATCATATGGCTGAGAACAGAGCACCTATAAGATCACATGTTCAAAATAAGTTTGCTAAACCAAAGAAAAATACTCCAAATAAGCCAAGGAGTAATTTAAAGACAAAGAAAGCAAACAACTTTGTTCAAGTTTGGGTTCCAATTGTAAAGAAACCTGTTAGTACTGCTATCCCAGATAGTACTGCTAACAGAAATAGTGTTGCTGCAACCAATACTAGTGCTAACAAGGATAGTGCTTCTACTAGTATTAATGTTGCAAAGCCTATAATCTTGACAAAGTATTCCAGCCATGAGATTCCTAAACAACTCATTCAGACCAAACTGACAGATTATATAAATGAGAAAGGACAACCCAAGACCACTTTGGCTTGGGTTCCCTCAAAGACTAACTGATTTATCAAGTGTGCAGGGCAATCAAAAGCTCAAGAGGAAGAGCATTTTGGAATGAAGATAATGATTGCTCTTGGCACATAACAAGGAACATGGATTGCCTTCAAATTCTTTAAAAAGATTGGATGGAGGACATGTTACTTTTGATCCAGCAGAAGGTAAGAAAAGTGAAAAAGGTATAGTTTCAAAAGATAAAGTAACTTTTGAAAATCTTATGATATATGGTACTACTAACCTTGTGTCTGTAAGTGTTTCAGGTTGCTAATACTGAAAGGTAGTTAGTACTTCTAGTTCAGTGAAAACTGTCAGACTGTGTTAATGCTGCTGGTATGTGTTACTACTGCCAGTTTGTGTTAATGCTGCTGATAAGTGTTACTACTGCTAATGTAAGTTTTCTATACCTAAAAATGATCTTCAATGATTTAATGTCAAACCTGGATATCAATCAAAAATCTTTTATCTGTATCCAAGGTTTGTACAAGAAGTACTTAATAAGGAATTGACGGATTAACCTCATTTTAATGAGATATATGTACCTAAACCCCCTAAAGGCAAGGTTTTCTCAAACATGAGAAGATCTGCTAGGGACTCGGAAGGAGTTGATATACCATTGTTCTCTACAATGATGGTGGTGTCCCACACTGAAAAAGGTATGGCAGCAGGGTCAAGGCCCTCATTAGACATTCCCACTGCTAGCCAATCCCAACCTTCCCACTCTATATCTATCCCACAGTCTCTACTTCATAAGCCAAGTTCACCAATAAAACAGATAAAGAAAACAGGTAAAGAAGGCTCCTTCCCTTCTTGTACCTTCACCCACTAAGCCTTTAAGCCCTCTAAGGGAGGACTCTCCTTTAGAGAATATCCAAAGGGAAACCATAGAGGTGTCTCCCAACCTCAAGAAGGTGCTCAATAAGGAGATGCAAGAGCATATGGGTTGTAAGGCTCACACTACTGACTTTGCACAAAGTGCAGGACAGGACAGTGTGAACATTACTAAAGACCTTCCCCATGGCAACTTTAGATGAGTAATTATCTAAAGGTCCCAGGTGCCAAGAAACCAAGGGAGTAGAAGGTGCTTCTGCTAGGCAGAAGATCTCTACTAAAAGATCCAAGGATCCTTCCAAGGTGGTAAACACACCTAAAGGAGGTGAGGACAGTTTAACTACAAAGAATTGATGGATACACTTGGTACAATTTGTCTGAAAGTTCACAATCAAATTATGGAGATAAAAGAGATGAAAAGATCATGATTATTTCAAAAAGGGGGAGATTTAAACATCTGAACTTGAGAAGAATTGAGAAGGAGAATCAAGATGATATGAAATCTTATTTTGAGGGGGAGATAAGTGAAGAAGCTGAAACAAAGCAGTAACTACAACAGAAACAGAAAAGAAGATAACAGCAGAAACTGAATCAAGAAGAACTAGTAATTGCAGAAAGTTTTGAAATTATCATAAAGACCCTATGCTGAAGAACTTAACTTCTCAGTTTTGAAAAGTTAAGTTAGGGGGAGATTGTTGGGTCTGAAATATGCCAAGGATGGTTACTACTTCTAGTTCAACATGGTTACTACTTCTAGTTCAACATGGTTACTACTTCTAGTTCAACATGGTTAATACTTCTGAAGTTAATATTCAACACGGTTACTACTTCTGTGGTTAATGTTGCTAGTTCTAGTTAATGCTGCTAGAAGAAAACAGTTAATACTTCTAGTTGTTAATACTTCTAGTTAATACTTCTAGTTAATGCTGCTAGAAGAAAACAGTTAATACTTCTAGTTGTTAATACTTCTAGTTAGTACTTCTGTTATTAATGCTGCTAGTACTGCTTGAAGAGATTAATGCTGCTAGTTGATGGTTAATGTTGCTCAACAAGATTAGTACTGCTAGTTCAAAGTTAGTACTGCTTGAAGAGATTAATGCTGCTGAGCATGGTTAGTACTGCTAGAGTTAATACTGCTCAGAGTATTAATGCTGCTTATGATTAATACTGCTTATAAGATGGAGATCTGCATGAAAGGATAACAGCTGGATAATCTAAAGATATACATGGAAGCTTAGAGATATACATGGAAGCTTGAAGATAATGATGGAAGATAAACTGAAGATTATGGAAAGCTTGGAGATAATGATGGAAGATATTCTGAAGATATTATTAATTGTAATTATCTTTGTATTCAGTATATATATATAGTATTGTTTAGAATAGGAGAATAACGTTTTACTTTAGTTTTCAAGAGAAAAAATTAACCTCAAGGCATAGATCCTAATTCTAGAGAAGTAGAATTCGTATTGGTGAGCCTGTTCATCAATATTGAGGTTGAGTGTGTAATCTTGTAACTTTAAGCATTCAATACAAGTTTACTGTTTGATCATCATATACTGTGTTTGATTACTGTTTTAATTAAATATCAAAGTGTTTTTCCGCAACTTCTTTGATATTAGTTTCTGAGTATTAATTCTTGTTAAGAATTCGATCCTGACAACTATGAAGAAACATTTGCTCCTGTGGCACGACTCGAAGCAATAAGAATCTTTCTTGCCTTCGCAGCCCACAGAGGTTTCAAAGTATATCAAATGGATGTCAAGTCAGCCTTTCTGAATGGACAGATTCAAGAAGAAGTATATGTCCAACAACCACCAGGATTTGAGAGCTCTAAGTACCCAAATCACGTCTATTTTCTGGACAAGGCTCTGTATGGACTGAAACAAGCCCCCAGAGCATGGTACGACAGACTCTCAAATTTCCTCCTTGCTAACAATTTCGAAAGAGGTACAACTGATACGACTTTATTTTATAAGAAGAGAAAAGGTGAGATTCTACTTGTACAAACTTATGTCGATGACATTATTTTTGGGTCTACAAATGATTTATATTGCAAAAATTTCGAGTCACTGATGAAAAGTGAGTTTGAGATCAGCATGATGGGAGAACTTACATTCTTCTTAGGATTGCAAGTCAAACAAACCACATAGGGTATTTTCATAAACCAATCAAAATATGTCTCTGACATACTTGAAAAATACAAGCTCTCTAACTCTTCACCAATGAAAACTCCTATGGTCACTAGATCCAAGCTCCATGCAGATCCAAAGGGCAAATCTGTGGAGTGTAAACTCTACAGAGGGATGATAGGCTCTCTACTGTACTTGACCGCGAGTAGACCTGATATAATGTTTGCCACATGTCTATGTGCAAGATTTCAAGCTAACCCCAAAGAATCTCATCTTCATGCTGTCAAGAGGATCTTCAGATACCTAAAAGGGACCAAGAATCTTGGCCTCTGGTATCCGGAGAACTCTGGCTTTGATCTCATGGCTTATACAGATTCAGACTATGGAGGATGCAAGCTCGACAGAAAAAGTACCTTTGGGAGTTGCCAATTCCTTGGAGGGAAACTTGTAAGTTGGACTTCCAAGAAGCAGAACTGTGTCTCAACCTCTACGGCAGAAGCAGAATATGTTGTTGCTGCCAGTTGTTGTTCCCAAGTTCTGTGGATGAGGACCCAACTTAGAGACTATGGATTTGATATCGAAAAAATCCCCATTCTCTGTGACTCCAAAAGTGCCATTGCGATCTCCACCAATCCCGTGCAACACTCTAAGACCAAGCATATCGATATCAGGTATCACTTTCTGAAACATCATGTGGAGCATGGAACAATAGAGATGTACTTTGTGCCCACATACTACCAGCTTGTCGACCTTTTCACGAAGGCATTGGATGAGAAAAGTTTCACTTTTCTAGTTGGCAAGATTGGTATGCTCAACATGAGTTGACCACAGAGCTTCTGTATCCTTACACAGAGCCTCTGTTGTACATATTTACCTTTATGCAACATATTCCTTGTTTGTAAATAGTATCTTAAGCTCTCCCTAGTATTTTTTTTTCAATCTATATTTTGTACATGTCTTATCCTTTTATGATCCAAGCATAGTTGAAGGGGGAGCAGACCAAACCATCAAAGACCAATCTTGATTATCTAAGGGGGAGCAAGACAGTCTGCGCAACACAGACTACAGAATGAGGTTAGTCCATCTGAACCAAGTGTCAAAACTCTTTCTCGAGCATTTTGTACTCAGAAAAATCCCACTTTGTACCCAGCTTTCTGTCAAAACTTTGAAATGATCAAATCTTTGAAAATCTTTCCTAAAAAGGAAAATTTTGGTCTCAGAACCTCTGAGGTCGACCGCAGAGCCTCTGCGATCTGTCACTGAGGATGTTTGACCAAATGCACTTTAAAAAGAACTCGATCATTTCATCGCACTTTCCTCCCTCTTAAAATGCTCTGTTAATCACAACCTTGCCTATGACCTCAGAAGCCTCTTATCCTCAGAGCTTCTGTCATTCCCATCACTTGAAATTCAGGTAATTTGCTGCGGGTTATTTATTGAACGTCACTGTCATGTGACAATAGCAAATGCCACACGCGTGAGAATAGGGTGGCGCACGTCCTAGATCGTGCACCGCCATCATCTGACGTGGCAATATTGTATTGGTTCGTAACCTGTACCGTCGTTTTTCAAAAATGGCCTCTTATCCGTTACCACTCATGATGGATTTCAAATATTTATCTTTTACCGCTAATTCTTTCTACCCACCCTCTCTTGTGGCCCAAGAATTACTAGCTATAACACATTTAGATTGACACAAACACTTTTATTAGATCAAACATATGAATTACAATTAATCACAGATCTAACAATTAGTCACAGATCTCACTTATGTGTGTGTGCTCTTTGTGTGTGTGTTCTTACTCTCTCTCAACAACCACCAATATTACACCTTCACTTTCACACACTTACTCTCTTGCTAACACACGTCTCTCTATAAACAACACAACTACTTGCTTATATATAGGTTAACATGACCAAGCAAGGTCAAACCATCTAAGCTCTCTTACAACACACACAAACAACTATCACAACAATTACAATAATGACCCTCATTTAATCTTGAATACAATTACAGTCTAACAATCTCCCCCTTTGGATTCAAGATTAAAATTTTTTTGGCAATAATCTTCAGGTCTTTATATATTCAGAATTAATCTTCAACTTCGAATCTTTTCGGCTTTGACATCTTGAAAACTTTCACAGTTCTTTAAACTTGTCTCTTCCTTTGAATTAACTTTTGCATATTCTGAATACACAACCTTTCGTTCAAACTCTGACTTTCTCCAACTTTTTCTTTGATAAGCTTTCTTTAACCGTTGACTTTAATCATCTGAAAACTTTAAAACTTCAATCTGATCTTGAACTTTGATTATTCTCCCCCTTTTTAATGATTTGTAAGAATCAAAATCATTAAAACACTTCAAGGTCAGATCCGTCATTGAATAAACTTCTCACTGTCTGATAAGCACAATCTTCATGAACTTTCATCTCCTCTTTATGATAATAAACAATCTCTCCCATATAGGAAAATTATAAGTTTCCAAAACATGATATGATAAAATCTGTCAACTGATCTGAAAGAGCCGTTGAACCATGAATGTATTCATCTGAATCTTTTCAAATTCAAACGAATTAAGAGTTGTAACCCTGAATCAACATATGAAACAGTTAGAAATGCCTGTCAGTAACACAAAGTTACTGTGTACAACGAATGTACAATATAAGGAGCTTGTTTGATGATGACTCCCCAGGACTTCCATTCAATCATTGAAAAACACAAGGTAATTCTATGAATGTTCTGACAGAAAAACATATTCTCTGTGTGTTCGTGCTTGTGTTTGAAAGAATTAGCACAATGATTGTGTTTCATAAGGCTCAACATATGTAAATCACTGAGACAGCAATGATTGTACATGGACTCAATGTGCATGAGAAAGGGTCGAAGGTGGGGCAACTTTCCTTCTTTTTCAATATCAGTATCTTCCAAGTAAAGATCCGATAGATTATGTGCTGCTTCCCCAGAAAATATGAAACATTCTCTTTTTAAGAAAAGAATGAGTAGCTAGGGAGGTTTTATGCAAGAGATGGCATGGGTTATTTGCCTATTTCAATGATGGTCACGAAAGAAATGTGAACCAATCAGTAATGTGTCTACCCGACTCAGAAAGATGTTTAGTGCAGAGTTCTGATATTCTTTTAACTCTGTTCTCACACCCTCTTTCTTTTAAACAGTTAAGCTCACATCTAACCAATCTCTCATTTCCATTTTACCTCATCTCAATCCCACACTCAATTCTTTTAGACCCCTCTCCCCTTAATCACTCAAAGGATTTCTTCCGGGGTAGGAAACACTGGTTATCGTGAATCCATGGAAGATCTAATAAGCACTCACAATGAATCCCATGTTCCTAAGAAGTACATGCTGTTCAATGATTTTCTTGACATGTAAAGCACAGGAAATCATATGTCAGTGTTTGTATGCTCATTCAAAAATCAGAAATGAAATTTAAGCATTTTGAACATTTAAGATATCTCAAAACTTTATATGAATGAAAAGAATAGAAATGTTTTGAGAATCTAACAATGATTAAGATCAAATCAAATTATCATGAAGAAAAAATATTTGGGAATTCAAAGACGTATGTTGTTTATATGAACAATATATAAACATATTATCAATGAAAGCACAGTAAAAAATGAAATGACGTTTGATTCAAACAACTGTGAATACCAAACGATGGGAGTATTACCATAGAAAGATATATCATTTGATACATGGTAATAACAAAGTCAATTTGAAAATACTAAACCAGTGTGTATATGAATACTTGACAAAGTATATAGAAAAGAAAATACACAAGTATTATTCTTTAAAAGAACACACGGTCAGATAAACAATGAAGTATCCAAAAAAAAATTTAAAATTCACACTTCTCAAATCATAAAAATATTTTAAGATCGTGAAGTGGTTTGAACATTTTAAAAAACATTTTTCACAAGTAAAAGTTGTTCTTCTTTTACAAGTGTTAGAGTATAAGGATTTGAATGTTATACCTGTGGATTAAAATCCTTAATTCCCCCTGGAATGAATATAGCAAGTAAAGTATCCTTGAATAGATATCCTCCCCCTTGATATCTGTAAAACATCAATCTTGTTAGAAATATTATTATAAAAAAAATATAGCAATATAATTTCTAAACTTCCTTTCCAATGAAAAACTTCCTGAAAAGATATAATCAAGAAAGCATCCTTCAGAAGAAAATATTTGATTACGGGTTTTGAACTGAATTGTCCAAAAGCCATTATGCTTTGAAGCACGGGTTCTGAACAAATTTGTTCAGAAGCCTTTGTCACATAACATATCCTACAAGAAAAAGATTTTGGTAATCATTATAAAAATGATTCCGCTTTAGTCAATCAACATATGATGAAATATCCAAAATATATTCAAATAAAGCACAAGATTAGAAAAACTCCCCCTAGAATCATGAAGTAGCATTTAACATACCAAGTTTGCTAACTAAAAAGGTAAACCTCTTTTCATTCAACGACTTGGTGAAAAGATCAGCCAACTGGTAGTCTGTAGTCACAAAGTGTATCTCGATATCGCCCTTTTCAACATGATCCTTTATAAAATGATAACGCACGTCGATGTGTTTCGTCTTGGAATGCTGCACTGGATTAGCTGTAATCGCAATCGCACTCTTAGAATCACAGTAGATAGGAACTCGTTGGTAAGTATATCCGAAATCTTTTAACTGTGTTCGCATCCAGAGGACTTGTGGACAGCAACTTGCGGCAGCTACGTATTCAGCCTCAGCAGTAGATGTAGAAACACAATTTTTTTTCTTAGAAGTCCAACTAACCAACTTATCACCTAAGAACTGACAAGAACCAGAGGTGCTCTTTCTATCCAGTTTGCAACCTGCATGATCAACATCAATATAGGCAGTTAAATCAAAAGACGAACCCTTAGGATACCAAAGGCCTAACTCATTAGAACCTTTAAGATACCTAAGAATCCGTTTTACAGCGACCAGGTGTGATTCCTTCGGATTAGCTTGATATCTAGCACAGAAACATGTAGCAAACATAATATCTGGTATACTCGCAGTTAAGTACAGCAGTGAACCAATCATGCTACGGTACACTTTTTGATCTACTGATTTGCCAGAAAGATCTGCATCTAAAAGTGTGCCCGTTGCCATCGGTGTTTTCATCACTGAACTGTCACTCATGTTAAATTTCTTTAAAATATCTCGAATATATTTTGACTGATTGATGAAAATGCCTTCGGGTAACTGTTTCACTTGAAGACCAAGGAAAAAATTTAGTTCACTCATCATTGACATTTCAAAACGAGATTCCATGATTCTTGAAATTTTTTTACAAAACTTTGGATTTGAAGAACCGAAAATTATGTCATCTACATAAATCTGGATTAGAATCATATCATCACCTTGCTTTTTCAGAAAGAGAGTAGTATCAATTGTACCTTTCTTGAATCCTGAAGCAAGTAAGAATTGAGTTAAAGTTTCATACCAAGCTCTTGGTGCCTGTTTGAGTCCATACAAGGCTTTGTCTAAGACATAGACATGATCAGGGTTCTTTGGATCAACAAATCCTTCTGGTTGAGCAACATATACTTCTTCATGCAATATCCCATTTAAAAATGCTGATTTTACGTCCATTTGGAAGACCCTAAAATTTTTATGCGCTGCATAGGATAAAAAGATACGTATGGCTTCCAGTCGTGCCACAGGAGCAAATGTTTCTTCATAATCAATCCCCTCCTGTTGACAATAACCCTTTGCAACAAGGCGAGCTTTATTTCGAACTACAACTCCAGATTCATCTATCTTATTTCTGAAAACCCACTTTGTTCCACTAACGGATTTTCCTTCTGGAAGTGGTATAAGTCGCCAAACTTTGTTCCTCTCAAATTGCAGAAGTTCATCTTGCATTGCCAGTATCCAATCTGGATCGCGCAAGGCTTCTGAAGCTTTCTTTGGCTCGATGGAACTTAAAAAACTTGAATACAAACAAAAATTAGCCGATGCTGCACGCGTTTGTACACCAGACTGTGCATCACCAATGATATTATGAAGTGGGTGATTTCTTGTCCATTTCATTGTACTTGGAATCGGATGAATTTCAGCTTGAGTATTATCTTCCTCATATTCATCATATACTGCAGGTAAGTCTTTATCAACCCCAGATGTGCTCGGGACATCTTGTACAGCCTCTTCTGAAGTAAATATTTCCGGAGCAATAGAAGAATCACTCGGAATTTCTGTTGTAGAATTTGGATCTGCATGCACGAAATCAACATTAGTATTTTCAGAATGTATATGTGGAGATGTACCTGATGTGGTTGAAATTGTGACATTTTCAGAAGGTCCTGAAATATCTGCTATTATAATTGGAACCTCTGAAGTTGATGCGGATATGCTTGATTTTTCAAAATCTGCACAAATATCCATAAAAGCATCAAAAAATAATAAGTCTAATTCAGCTGTAATTTTATTTGAATTAGAAGACTTATTCTGTTTGACTTCAGGTTCTATTCCGTCTTGAATAGAAACTTTCTGTTTAAGCTTGAGTTCTGAATTGTTTTGTTCAGAAGTCAACGTTGATGATTCATCGAATGACACATTAATGCTCTCCATGATCGTCTTGGTTCGTCTATTGTAAATCCGATAGGCTTTAGATGTTAACGAATAACCAATGAAATAGCCTTCGTCAGCTTTCTTGTCAAACTTACCAAGATTGTCTCGCTCATTGAGAATGTAACACCTGCAACCAAAAGTACGAAAAAATTTAATATTCGGTTTTCGATGATTAATAAGTTCATACGCTGTCTTTTTATGTCTTTTGATGACAATTGTGCGGTTTTGTGTAAAACACGCAGTGGCTACGGCTTCAGCCCACAGAAACATTAGCAATTCGGAATAGGCTAACATTGTCCTTGCAGCTTCCACCAGTGTTCGATTCTTCCTTTCAACTACACCGTTTTGCTGAGGAGTGTAGGTAGCAGAAAAGTTGTGAGAGATCCCAACAGATATGAGATAACTCTGAAGCTTTTCATTCTTGAATTCCGTGCCATTGTCACTTCTCAAAGATATAATCGGTAGTTGTAGTCGAACCTGAATCTTCTTTAAAAACTCAATGATCAGCTCTGCTGCATCTGATTTGTTCCTTAAGAATTCCAGCCAAGTATATCTGGAGTACTCATCTATCATGACCAAAATATATTTCTTACCATTGATACACTGAGTCCTCATCAGGCCGCAAAGATCCATATGTATCAATTCAAGAGGTGTTGAAGAAGAGAATTCCGTCTTTGCTTTATGAGATGTTCGCTTCATCTTTCCCATTTCACAAGCGGGACAAAGAGAATTCTTCTCAAACCTTAGTTCTGGTAGACCTTTGACAATGCCTTGTCTCGCCAACTGATTAATCGCATCAAAGTTTTGATGAGACAGACGCCGATGCCATATCCAACTTTCAGCTTGTGAAGCTTTTGCAATCAGACAAACAGGTCTTGATGCAGAAAGTGTTGGAAAATTCACAGAATAAAGATTTGCATTCCGCTTAGCTTTAAAAACTGCACGACCATCTTTATCTTCAATGTAACAGCATTTATCCGTAAAACGAACTTGAAATTTACTATCGCAGAATTGACTTGTACTGAAAAGATTTTGATCAAGTCCTTCTACGTATAGTACTCTTTTGATCGTCACGATGCCATTTGTTAACGATCCGTGTCCTCGAATGTATCCAGTAACCTCAGAATTAGCATAACTTACAGTACCGACAGGTTCCTCAACATAATTATGAAGTAGATGCTTAAATCCTGTCATATGGCGCGAGCATCCTGAATCTATATACCATGTATGTGAGGCCTGCAAAAAGAACAACTCATTTCTGTTTAGGTACCCATATCCAGATGGGTCCTTTCTTGTTAGCTTTTCGCAACTCATCAACATCATCTACCTTAGCCTTAATTCGCCACTCATAGCGAGGCTTAGGTACCCATTTCCATACCATTTTAACATTAAGCTCATGAAATGTTTTATTTTTCGAAAAATGATCAATCTTAGCATGAAAAATTTTAGCCTGATGAGTTAAGGATTTTGAAGCTGAATTGACATGAGATGTTTTTCTGGCAACTTTAGATTTAGGATGAATAGAAGGAATGATAAATGCATTATCATGACAGTGTTTGCAAATAAAATTCTTACGTGCAAATGTCAAAAGCTTCGATTTATCCAATGAAGTACAATCATTCATACAACTTTGACATTTGGAAACGTTTGAATTTTTACACATCAAACTACCACTATCACTGATTTTACATTTATTTATAGCAACTTTATTTTCCTTCACATTTTCACCCTTTCTCCTTTACCATTCTGCCTTTTTACATCTGAAATAGGAAACAGAATCTTGTTAGCGTTCTTTGAAGAAGATGATTTTGCCTTTGAATAACAAGATGTTTCTCCTTTTTCAAAAATATTCGGAGGATATTCAGGAGTAGAAGTATAAACAACTGAAGATTTAGAATTAACAGTATCAAACTCTGGATTAGAATGAACATTCCAGTTTGTAGAGTCAAACATCTTTTTCTCCTTTAGATTTTGTTGAAACAAATCATTTTTTAAAATAATTAACTCTTTAGAGAGTTCTTTGTTTTCTTCAGAAGACTTGTCAAGTTTGAATTTGAGATCAACATTCTCATCTTCTAACTCTTCAATTGTCTTTTGAAGATCTGTGATTTGCTTCTCAAAATTAGATGTTTGATTTACCTCAGAGTTTGATTCCATCTTCTCTATAATAGGAACAGGATCTGAAGCATTCATCATTTCTGTAAAAATCTCCTCAGTCATAATTTTTGAAAAATCAGAATTAAGGTTTTGATTCATGATATTTTCACTTTCTGAACCATTTGAGGAAGTTTCTAAATCAGATTCATCAAACTGACACTGAGATTCAGTATTATTTTCTTCAACCTTGGCTGATTCTGTTGGTAAACAAGGAGAAAATAGAGAAGTAAATTCACTAAATTCTATCTTTCTTGTTTTGTAACTTTCATTTAAATCTTTATAAGTAAAACCAACAGATTTTAAACTTGAAATAGAATCAGCGCAAGATGAAATGTCATCATCATTCACAACTTTACCTTTTACAAAAGTATCATGAATATCAGGTTTTGTAGAATTAGAGCCCATTTTATCAAAATTATACAAATTTTCTGGTGCTCTTTTCAAAACAGTATTTGGTTCAAAACCTAAACCTTTTTTAACATTATAAAATCTGACATCTTGGAGTTTGTTTGTTAAAAGATTTAATGTTTGCTCAGTCTGTCCTCTTTTCAGATTTAAATCCTCCAGTTGCTTGATTTTACAATATGCCTCGTTTCTTTCTTGAAAACACGCTTCAAATTTTAGTTGAAAATCACCTTTTTCAGCATTTAAGTTTACAAGATCTTTTTCAATCTCAGATATCTTTGAATTTAAAACATCTTTATCCTTGTTCAAACAATCTTTTTTAGATTCCTTTTCCTTCACCGCATCTTTCAACATTGAATTTTCATCACGTAAATTCAACATTGTTTGTCTTTCATGACTAAGTTTGCCTTTTAAAGTTTTAAACTCTTCTTTCATGAACTTAACTTGAGCCTTTAAGGATTGAATACGTACCTCGGAACCACAGTCAGAATGATCAGAAGATGATCCAATGTCCTCATCTACTTTGGCCATCATACACACCTGAGTAAAGTGTGCAGATTCGTCATCAGAACTCTTGTACAACCAATTCTCTTCTTCCGCCATTAAGTTCTGACCTTCTTCCACCTTCTTTGCTAACAGTGTTTTCCGAGCATAATATTCAGAATTCTTTGTACGCTTGAACTTGCAATCCTTGGAAAAATGACCTGGTTTTCCACAGTTATAACATCTACCATATTTCGGCTCAGTCTCTTCTTTCTTTCCTTCTCTCTTCTCTTCTCGCTTTTCATCTCTTTTCTCATACTTCTTTTCAGATCTCGGTTTGTACTTGTCTTTCTTGTAACTCTCATATTTCGGCTTGTACTTGTTCTTTCCAAAACTTTTAAACTGCTTTGTGAGAAGAGCCAGATTTTCAGTGAATCGTTGCATATCCTCATCTGAATATTCTTCAGTTTCAGTAGAAGATTGATCAGTGCTTGAATCAGTAACTTCAGTTAGAAGAGCTTTGGATTTCCTTGACTTTGACTTGTAAGAAGAACTGGACTTGGAACTTGACCCTTTCTTACGTTCAGACATTAAGGCTAAAGAATCTTTGACCATTTTCTTTTCAGCACCAAGCTGCTTTACTTCATCCTCATGCTGAGATAAAGTTGTGAAGATATCATTGACGTCTTCTTGTGCCATATCCTTGGTCATCTGAATGTTGATAGCATAGCTTTTCCATTATGGGTTCAAGTTCTTGATGAACTTATAATTGATCTCTGATTCTGACTTGTTCATCCCATTTCTCCTTAGGTCATTCAGTATCACATTGAAACGATTGTATGTTTCCAACAAAGTCTCTCCTTCTTTCGCATGGAAACCTAATATGCATTTATACTCTGATTCAGCTTTGTCTGAATTGACTTCTTTGATCCTTGAAACTGTCTCTCCAATTCATCCCATAAATCTTCTGCAGATTCCCTACTATCTACGCGATTGTAGATGTCATTAGGAATTGCCATAGTAAGATAGATAAGTGCCTCTTCATCTATCTTGTGTCTTGCCTTTTCCACATCAGTAAAGAATTGATATGGTTTTGGCACGTATCGATCTGCGATTGCTGGAGATGTAGCTGTGGCTGCTTGTCCAGGTACAAATGATTGTGGATTTCCCGGACCATCTATGATAGATGTCATATAATCTCTGTTCTTTAGATTTAAGAACTGAATCATTCTTTTCTTCCATTGTAAATAATCTCCAACAGATAAGACGGGAGGCTTTATATGAGATCCCATAGAGAGAAATTCATTTGCCATGATTGAAAGATGTATGTACCTTCATAAGATGAAAAATATTAGCTAGTAAAGATCTTTAAATCCAATCAAATCAAGAAAATTACAGAAATCTTAAAAAAAATTCAGAGATTTTGATCACAGAAAGAACTTTTGTCCCCCTCCGCAGACTTAGCACGGGGGTCCCGCTACCCGGTTAGCGGGTGGGGTCAAGGGGCAACGCCCTTTCGGGGGTATGGGGGCAGCGCCCCTAGAGATTTTTTTTTTGACATTTAAAGAGTGTGTTACAGTTTTGAAAATTTCCCAAAAAAAATTCTAAGTGTGAAACGCAAACTACACTCGTCGTGTCAAGTAAGGAACGCAAACTAAACTGTGCGTTTGTAGTGAGACCCGCACAACTTAACTATGCGTTTGTCGAATGACCCGCACAACTTAACTATGCATTTGTCGAATGACCCGCACAATTTAACTATGCGTTTGTCGAATGACCCGCACAATTTAAACTATGCGTTTGTGCTTTTGAAACGCAAGACTCAGAATGAAAACTTATTGTGCGTGTGTGCCTTGAAACACAAGACTCAGAATGCGTTTGTGTCGTGAAACGCACATCTCAGATGAATGAAACGCACATCTCATGAATGAAATGCACATCTCAGATGAATGAAACGCATACTTCTAAAATCAACCAATTTGCATCAAAAACTTATCTAAACCTCGAATTTCAATCTGAAATTTTGACAATTCATTCACAAACACATTTCGAACACAATCATAACAAGCAATTTCGATTAAAAACATAAATCATCACATTTTAATTCAAGAACAGTACGTGAAACTCAAGAACTCGAAAAACACCAAATCTTCAAATTTATGATCAAATCACATGGATTTCAAGAATTAAAAGATACTAACTCGATCGATTTCACAAAACGAACATAACCTAATCGATTTCAACTCAGAATTTTCACTAAAACTCAAAATCAATTTGAACTTTTATGAACAGTGACGTGAACAGTACGACTCAAAACATTTTCTTGATTTTCAAACGGATTTGGCTTTGATACCAATTGTGGCCCAATAATTACTAGCTATAACACATTTAGATTGACACAAACACTTTTATTAGATCAAACATATGAATTACAATTAATCACAGATCTAACAATTAGTCACAGATCTCACTTATGTGTGTGTGTTCTTTGTGTGTGTATTCTTAATATCTCTCAACAACCACCAATATTACACCTTCACTTTCACACACTTACTCTCTTGCTAACACACGTCTCTCTATAAACAACACAACTACTTGCTTATATATAGGTTAACATGACCAAGCAAGGTCAAACCATCTAAGCTCTCTTACAACACACACAAACAACTATCACAACAATTACAATAATGACCCTAATTTAATCTTGAATACAATTACAGTCTAACATCTCTATATAAATAAACCCCTCTTCTCCTTCGTTTTCTTTTTACCTGCTATCTTCTTTTTCTCAAGAACTTTTCTGCAAAGGATCGATTGTTCTTCTATTTCCATGGCATCTCAATCTGCTTCCTCCAAGAAATCCAAGGGTTCTTCTGAATGAAACAACTCGATGCATTTTGAAGCCAAAAAGGCCGATTCCCATTCTGTTGAACAAGAACATGTCCTAACAAGCAGAATGCTCTCCTTCACACACCATGATTACCACTCCAGGCAACTGAATCTCAAGCCTAACAATCACTATGTTGTCTTGGAACCCAAGGGATATCCTGAGGAAGCTGCTCCTTTACTTCAAATTCTGAAGAACCACATCCTCACAAAAGCCCTAACCCTAAAAAGAACTGATATTCCTGAAACTTACATTCAACAATTCTGGTTGAGTGCTAAGCATGAAAAACTGGATCGTTATGGCTACTGTGTCATTGGTTATGCCACTCATCCTTCCACTACTCAAATACTGGACCTTGGTATAAACCGCAGAAGGGTCGCAGAGGTATTCGAGCTTCCCACCAAGACCCAACTGAACCTGTTAAAATACTCTGAAGAACCCTCTGACAATGAAATCCTAGAGTTTCTCAGATTCATAGGGTACACAGCTCCGATTTCCAAAAGAACCGACTTCAGACGACAGAACCTTCCACCTCTGTGGAACATTCTCTTCTCTATCCTGAATCGCTGCTTGACTTGCAAGGTAGGCAGTCCTGACCAATCTAGCCATACCATACTTGCAATAATGTATGGTATGTACTACGATTTGCCTCTGGACTATGCAACACTTATTTTCAGGGAGATCAGAAATGCGGTCATAGCCAATCAACAGGACCAAGATCGAGGCACAGAGCCCAAAAATCTTGTTTTCAACAGGTTCTTTGCACTTCTGCTAGGAGATGCTCTGATAGGAGAAGGGAAGTTACATGCAGAGGGTAAGATGATCAAAGTCTATGACATGAAGTCGCACAAGCCCACTGTTCTAAAATATGGGTATCCGGGAGCAAGACCTCTGCCAACCCGTATTTTGGCCTACCTGGGTAGTGAAGATGGGGTGAGAACTTACATTCGTGGGCACAGGACACCTGAACCGAATCCTGAAACCCCCCCCACGTGTAGGATTCCAAGTAGGTGAGATAGCTATTTACCTTAGGACAGAGATAGGTGAGGGAGCTGAAGTTAGAACAGAGGAGGGTGAAGGAGTTGAAGTTCGGACAGAACCTGTAGTTGAGAAACGAGAAAAGAAGCATAAAAAGAAAAGGACACCCAAGAAGAGAGTCGCAGAAGAAGAGACTCCAAAGTCACCAACAGAGGTTGTCAAGCCAAAGAAGAAGGCTAAGAAATTGACCAAGGCAGGAACCTCTGAACCTGTCCCTTCCCTTGAAGTGAATGAACCTGCAGAGTTCGAACAACCTCTGCAGAGGAGAAGGAGAAAGGTGATCATTGAAATCTCAGAAGAAAAATCACCCAACCCTTTTCATGTCGCAATGGACATAGCAATGGAAATTCAACAGCAGCAATCTGAGGGATTGGGTGAAACCGCAAACATTGAGGTACAAGATGTCACGGGGCTTCCAAGCTCTGAAGATGAGGGTGAAAAATATTTGGAGGATATAGGAGAAAAATATGCCATTGGCACACAACCAAAACCAACTCCAGTGCAACCCACACCTCTACCCCTGCAGTTCTAGTGCAGAGGGGTATTGAAACAGGACCGCACAGTCCAAACCGAACCCTAGCCGACCGGACAGAGGATATTCCTTCATCCTCTGTACCATCCAAAACCGGGGAAATCAAATCCACCTTACCCTCTCAAAAGGGTGAGAGCGTTTCTCTGCGTGTCCATTCGCCCCAGGAGACATCTCTTCCACACACAGAGGTATTCGTTACCTCTGTCACACACAAGAGTGACACCCAAACCACTTCAGAGTTGGTGGTGAAAGAACACGATGATTCTGTGGCTATAGAACAACCACATGATCCATTCAACATAGCTCTTAAGGGAGTCTCTGAACCCTCCCCTAAAGAACATGTTGACAGAACTTCCATAGATGCTTCCTGTGTGGAACATCGAGGATTGGAAGGAAATCCCTCAGAGCTCAACATCCCCACAGGCTCTACGGGTGCCAAAGACTCGTTGGACAAATCTGGAACATTTGTTGTTCCAGAGGTTACCCCGGACATCTATGTCACAAAGGGCGAGTTTAAAGCCTTTGCTGACACGGTGCTCCAAAAACTTAACGAGTTGCAAAGTTCTATCTCCAGAGAGTCCCAAGCCAACTCTCAAACTATTGCAGAGGCCCTAAAAGCCAATACTGAAGCTCTGCATGCCCTCAGAACAACCTGCGCGACCAGAGCTGACCTTCAAGCTTGTGGTAAAACCATCATTGCACACTGCAATCAAATTCAGGTTCTCGGGGATCTTTGCACAGAAGAGTTCCCAAAGTATGCTACACAAGGAGTTCAGACCGGAGTGAATGAAATGGCCAGGCTCTGAGAGGAAATAAAGGACATGACTCGCAGTGTTATGGTCCCCCTCCATCCACAGGCATCAACCTCTGTACCTGACCCCTCTGCTTTAGCGACAAAAGCCGACCTAGAAGCAATGGGCAATCAGTTTCTAGGCAACCTCAACCTCCTTCGATCCAACTTCAATGAACAAGGAGAAAAGGTGGCATCAGACTTGAAGAAAACCGTAGCCACATTTCGGTTTAAGTCTGACTTGGAAATCAACGAGCTATCAATGGCCGCAGGGGACGCTCTACAGAAGATCAATAAACATGTTGATGAACACCTCTGCAAAAGGAAAAAGAGAAAGGCCTCGGCTACTTGCCAAACGGAGGCCTCGCAGAAGGTGTCGAGACATGAGGACCAGGATCCAGATGCCCCTGGCCCTGGCCATCTTGAGGGGGAGAAGGCCTTAACACCAAAAGCACCTATCATCTATGCCACTCCTCTTCAAGCCCTACCCCTACAAAGAACATCTTCAGAGGCACACAAAACACAGAACCTCATGCCCTGTGCCTCTGAGAACCCAATACCGACTTCTTCAATTGTCAAAGGAACAACCTCTACAGTGTCACTGAAGGGAAAGGCAAGTGTGGGCTCTGAACAGATCGTAGAGGGACTCACAAAGTTTGTAGAACCTTCAAGTCCTGAACTCATGCCCACTGCACCCACACCCGCTGTACAGTTTCAAAGCCTTGATCCAGTAAACGCTGCAGATACTTCAGAGACCTCTCCACGGAACAAACATCAAAACATATATAAACCTGACAAGAAAAAGCCCTCAGAACAGCCCTCAGAGCAGAAACATCAAGAGGACAGAGTGAAAGAGATTGTTAAATCGATGGATGCCATGAGAATTCCTATCCCAAGGCCTCCACCAAAAGAATTCAAGTTCCAAGAGAACATTCACACTTATCTTTACAGTGCAGAGCCCGAGGCTGTCTTCTTAGCACCAAACTTGCATCCCCTAATCAAAGAGGACATCAGAAGACGTTTTGAGCAAACTGCACAAGAAAGGAATGAAGTGTTCTCCACAGAAGATATAAAGAATGTAATGAGGATCTCTCTGCACTCCTTCGCCAACAAGTCAATCATGTATGGTAAGTACTTAGTTGAGAGAAAAGATGGGAAGCAGTACACGTTCATAGATGCAGATCTAAAGAACCTCTGCGCCTACGACCTTCCTCAACTACATGCCTTCACAGAGCAAAGACTTGAAAAGCGAAAGGAGTACATGATAGCAAATGGCAGGATCAAGGAGGTGATGCGTGAACATGTAAAATATCACAGCAAAATGGATTTCGAGGTTGCTCTACAACTCGGAGTCGAGAAGCTATCGATCACCAAACCAAATGACCAATTCCTCGGAATCGAAAATGTTCCATCAAACTCTCTAATCACAGAGCCTGAGTTTGGGTTCATCTATAAAGACGATGATGGGCTTAAGAAGATGTACAGGCCAAATCAAAGTCACAAGTACTCGAACAACACTCTGCTGAAGATAAAGAACACGATTCTGAGGAAGAAGGGCACATAGACTGTACAAGTGGGACCTACAGAGACAATGATCGGACAGATTGATGCTCAACTGAAGTACAGGGAACTCATTCTATCGATGAAGAAAACTCTAGCTGAAAGCTTTACCAATCCGATAAATGATTTTCCCCAATGACTTCTGTAATCTTTTGTTGTTCATTCATGTATTTCGATGCTTAATGTAATTGCCTTTTCGCATTTTTCTTTTATGAATGAATATCGTTTTTCAGAGGTTGAGTTCCTTTCACCTCTTTTTGTTTCTAGCTTAGCCAACACCTCAAAATTCAAAATTTTATTTTTCATCACTTAGGGGGAGATTGTTAGCTCCATCTACCAAGATTGGAAGTGTTGAAAAATAGGCTAAGTATAGAAACTTCTGTAGTCTGCCAAGTCACCACAGAAGATGCAAAGCTCAGAGGCCACTCCGTAGAAGATGCAAAGCCCAGATGATTCTCAGATCACAGAGCCTCTGTGAGGGCTAACCTCTAGAGATCAGTGTTGGAGTGGCAAGACTGTTCCAGACAAGACCACGTGCATAACACGTGAGGCCTGCTGTACGAAAATCCTCAAGATCAAAGTAATGGGCGTCCCACGATGTTTACTTTACAGGTGGCATTCCTTATGTGGAATGTCAGTTTTTGTCTTGTACTAAGGGGTGCATCCTTCTTGTATATTAAGGGAGCACCACCTTAGAGTTTAGTAACAGTGAAAAAGACGAGCACACACACAAGCACAACAGTCTGTATAATCCTTGAGCATATTTGCACATACCAGTGCATGTTCTTGGTGTTCTTCAGTAATCAATGAAACAGTTCTTTGAGTAATCTTCTTATAATACTTTACTTTCTGTTCATTAATTACTTGTGTGTTTACTACCTTGCATGTTCAATCCTTTCTACACATCGTAAACGCTTCCGCACTCTATTCAGTCAATCTGTGTGTAGTAAAAGGTTAAATCAAGTTAAAGAACATCATAACTGGGATCAACACCATTTCTTGACATTTTAGTCAAGTTTGGTGCTAAACTACCATTCGAAGGCCTATGAAGGTCCTTCTCTCCAGAAAACTTTCAAAAGAAATGAAGAAACAAGAACATGTGCATGTAAACTTGTGGTTTTTTTTTTACACCAAAACAACCAAATAAAAGTATGACATTCTTACCTTCACAATGTAGACTGATTTGGTCTTCAAAAATGCAAGGGAAGGAGGTGGAGAAGTTGATTTTCGGCTATGGAGAGGGAGGAGGAGATAGAGAGAAATTTGAAATGAGAGAGAAGGGAGAAGGATAGAAATGATGAGGTTTACTTGAAAAAAAGGAAGTGTTATAATTATTTTGAAAGAAAAGAGAGAAGGAAGAGAGAGAGAGAGGGGGGTGGGGGGCGACCCTTGGGCCTCTCACCCCATAATTTCAATTTTTTTTTATTATAAGTATTAATAAAAGAGTTTTTGAAAAGAAAATGTAATTGTTTAGGTTAAAGAGGCTAAATTGGCACATTCCATTTTCTTGGAATTGAACAAGGTTTTGTATGTTAGGTTATATAATAGCCATAATACATATTTTTGGCACACTCGGGTATTAATTTTATCAGTTTGGCCCTTTTATAAGACTGCGTATACGTTACATGCGGTACCCGGATATTCTAAGCACACTGCCGGGAATCTTAAGAAACTGAAACCATTGCTTATATAATTAGGTCTTAATAGGGTGTTCCTAAATATTTAGTCAAGTATTTTAGACTATTCGGGTGCTAACCTGTCAAATCTGTCACACCCCGCTAAAGCGGAAACACGAGATATGACAACACACGGTTTCATAGCATTAAGTAATAGATAACACCAATCACAACATTCAATAAAATATTACAAATATTGTTGTACAAGTCATAACCAAAAAGTTCTCAAAATAAACGGCAGTTACAAAAGTTGACCAAATATTTTAATGTTCTTGCAGTTGATGATGTCACACAGATGCACCCTATATGCCACCACTTACTTATCAGTACCTGAAAAGCATGGTAAAAGAAAAATGGTCAACTACATTGAGTTGGTGAGTTCACAAGTTTTCCTATGCACAAAAGTAATTTGAATGCAGAAATTTTTATTGTGAAACGTTCGTTCGTAAGACGCTTAAGAAACTGATTGTTCAATTATTTGCACGAGGTTAACTGTATACAGTAATACCTTAACATTGAGCCACTACCAAACCTTTCGACCAACCAATGCCCCTTAATTTACACGTCATTACCTCAGCGGTGGAATAAATCCACATGTGTAAGACAGTTATTGTTATTGGTAAAGTGCACTTCTAGCTCGTCAGCCAAAAGTGGGGTTGTCAATCCAAATAGCGCTACCCACAAATACCATTGGCTCCCGTTCGAGTTAATAGGTAGTGTCTAACCAGTGGGGACTTATTCATTTAATACTCAATTGCATCGTAAAGTATACATACCATAGTGCATAAACAATTTAATTCAAAATTCAACAAATTTTAATGAACAATCATTCTATAATAACAATTTGTAAATTCACATGCTTTTCACCCAAAAACGTATAAAAACGGTAAAAGAGGGGCTGTGAATACTCACCGATTTTAGAAGTTGCTCGGGAATATCTGATAGGTTGCTTTAATCTTGGTACTACGCATTTCCTATGAAAGTGGAGCACATTATCAGTTCGAACCTATTTTTACGGTTTCGGACGTTACTTAGGTCACTATGTCTTATAAAATGCTTTACATGCCTTTTTATTAAATTTGGGTAACACATTAGCGCGTATTATAGATATTCATAAGCTTAGATGATTCTTGAAATCACATATTTTGGGCATACAATTTTTAAGGGAAATAGCCTTTAGATTTATTTTACGTAGGATTAGCGAGTACTAATCCTACTTGACATAATTTCGGTTCTTCGGATAATTTTTTTTTAAGGCTTATGGGTTGACCAATTTTATTTTAAGTTTGATTACATTATAATATTTATATTTATGTTAAAATTAAAATCTTTATTTTAAATTATTATTATGTCCAAAAGTCCAAAATGATCATTTTAAGAAAGTTCATTAGCTACTGTTTGCTGTCAGAATTTTAAGTCATAAAATCTTTGTACTTTGAGTATTTTCCCAAACTTATTATTTTACCAAATTTTTATGACTTATTTTAATGTATTAGGGAACTTTTGGCATAGTTTACAACATTTTTGGATAAGACTACATAGGGTAATAATTTCCTTAAAGTTTATTGGTCACAGAGGTCCATGCAGATTACACCTTCTGTTTGTATCGGCCATTTGAATGGTCAAAACTTACCCTTTTCTGGTGATTCAAATTGGGCTTAACGGCTAAAAGTGAGGTTGTCAACCCTAATAGCGCTATCCACTAATACCACCGGCCCCAGTTCGGGCTAATAGGTAGTGTCCAACAGTGGGGACTTATTCATTAAATACTCAATTGCATCGTCAAGTATACATACCATAGTGCATAAATATTTAATTTCAAGATTCAATAATTTGTAATGAACAATCATTTGAGAGTAGAAACAAGTTGCAATTGTAACATGCTTTTCACCCCAAAATACGTAAAACGATAAAAGAGGGGCTGTGAATACTCACAAGTTTGAGCGGTTTCTCCTCAGATACGATTAATATGATGAATAGGCTTTCGCTGCTACGTCCTACCTACGAAAGTGGTATAGTCCATTAGCTCGAGTCTACCCTTATAGTTTATGCGGTTCTTAGATCGCTAAGTCTTATAAGTGCATCACTTGACCCTTTTATTGATTAAATTTTTATGTATCATTTGTTAAATTAGTCATAATACGTGTCGGTGTGAAAATTTTAAAGGTTTATTCCTTGCATTACGCTTTGCATGCATCCAATTTATTTTTATGGGTCAAAATCATTCAAATAGTTGTTTTAGCCTATTTACTAATTTATATACTATAATGTGATTTCAAGTACAAATATCTAAGTCTTTAAATAAGTTATAAAGTTATAAAGTTAAAAAGTCCAAAAGTCCCCTTTTTAACAAATCTAACCCTTGTCTTATGCGGTCAGAATTTTATGCCTACTTTTAATGATATTTTAACCATTTTCCTGATGTTATTATTTTACCAAATTTTTGTGGGGTTTATTTTATTGTGTTGGTGAACTTTTGCCATAGGTCTCGTTAGTTTTGGAGATGATTAGATAGGGCAATTGTGACATCCGGCAACCAGAGTTAGCACCCAAATAGTATAATACATGTCTTAACATGTAGGAACACCCTAATATGACCTAATTATGTAGGCAAGAGTTTTAGTTTCCTAAGATTCCCGGCAGTGTGCTTAGAATATCCGGTTACTGAACGTAATGGTATATGTTGTTTTATAAAATGCTAATCCGATAAAATTAACATTTTATTATATCAATAATAATATTAAGTTGGATAAATATAAAATTTACTTACTCAAAAAAAAAAAATATAGACCTTAAACTTCAAGTAACTAAACCAAAAAATTTAAGTTGATAATTGATAATTCACCTACCTTTAAGCCATCTTTTTATAAAATTACATATTATACACTTATATATTGTAATTATTACTTAAAAAAAAGGAGAAAGAGAGGCCCAAAATCGGCACTCTCTCTCTTATCTCCCTCTTTTCCTTCAAAACTTCATTACTCCTCCCATTTTTTCATAAAATCTCTCATCATTTCTCTCTCTCTCTCTCTCTCTCTCTCTCTCTCTTATTCAAAATTTCTTCTCTCCTTCTCTTTTCTTGACTGAATTTCAGCCCTAAACCTCCTCCAAATCAGATTTTTGAAGATCAAAACAACTCCTCATCATCAAGGTAACATTCTACTCTTGTATTTCATGAATCTTACATTTAAATCTTCATAAAAATCAAGTTTTCATCATTTTTCCTTCATTTTTCTTCATTTTCTTGAAGGTTTTCTGGAATTTAGGGCTTTGTAAAGTCTCTAAATGGTAGGTTATACACCAATGACATGTTAAATGTCAAGCAATGGTGATAACCCATGATCCATACCTCTAAAACTCAAGAAAATGAAGTTTGGATGACATGCATGTCCATTTTTCTTACAATCTAAGATATTAGAGTCCATACATGTGTTTCGAAAAGTTAAAGGATGATTTTTACTAAAACTTATGTTAAAATGGAAGATAAAAACGTTTTCAATCAAGAAACCCCAATTTATGGGTCAAAAAGTGATAAAAAGTTCTTAAAATTAAGTTATTTCATTTTTAGTTTCTGTCAGATTTATTACATGTTAGTATTTCGGGTATAACTTGAAACATATGGACTCAAATGCTATGAATCTTCTTTTGGAATTTAATATAATGAAATACCAATCAAACCCTACTGGAATCACTCAAAAATATTGAGTTTTGACCTCTCAACCTCACCTCTAAAGTTTGTGGTGCAAACAGAATCCGACTGGACAAAAACTTTCAATCAATCAACCATAACCATCATTTAAATCCATAAAAACTAATGATTCCTTTTTTGGAAGTAACTTTAATGAGTTGGGAATCAAATAAAATTGGATTTACTTGAAAATATGATGATTTAGGTACTCAACCATCATTAACAAGTTAAGTGTCCAAAAAGTAACTTTCTGCCAGATTGGAACACTTGACTTAAAACGGGCATAACTCACTCAATATTGATCCAAATGAGATGAATATTTTTCTGGAAATTTCATCTTTGATATAGGATCAAAACCCAATTTGAATCACCAGAAAAGACTAAGTTTTGACCCTTCAAATGGCCGAGACAACAGAAGGTGTAATTTGCTTGGTCCTCTGTGACCAATAAACTTTAAGGAAATTATTACCCTATCTAGAATTATCCAAAAATGTTGTAAATTGTGCCAAAAGTTCCCTAATACATTAAAATAAGGCTATGTTTAGCAAACTATCTGAAAAGCTAGCTTATGACTGATAAGCTAGTTGGTAGCTGATAAGCTAGCTGATGAAAAAGTCACATTTGGTAAAAACTAGCTTATAAATATTTAAATTACCAAAAAGGACATTAATTATTTATTTATAATTAAAATTTAATATATAATTATGAATATTAATGAGGGGCATAATTGGAATAATCACAAAAAGCTCCTCATAAGCTAATCCAAGTAGCTTATCAAAAAGCTAGCTGATAAGCTAGCTTATGGCCATCCAAACATGTACCAAGAAAATAAGCTAGCTTATAAGCTAGCTTATTTTTACCAAACAATGCCTAAGTCATATAAAAATTTGGTAAAATAATAAGTTTGGAAAAATACTCAAAATACAAAGATTTTATGACTTAAAATTTTGACAGCAAACAGTTGCTAATGAACTTTCTTAAAATGATCATTTTGGACTTTTGGGCATTTAATAATAAAAAATGAAGATTTTAATTTGAATATAAATATTATAATGTGATCAAACTTAAAATAAAATTTGTCAACCCATAAGCCTTAAAAATTTGATCCGAAGAACCGAAATTAAGTCGATAAGTTAAGTAGGATTAGTACTCGCTAATCTTACGTAAAATAAATCTAAAGGTTTTTTCCCTTAAAAATTGTATGCCCAAAATATGTGATTTCAAAAATCATCTAAGCTTATGAATATCTATAATACACGCTAATGTGTTACCCAAATTTAATAAAAAGGCATGTAAAGCATTTTATAAGTCATAGTGACCTAAGTAACGTCCGAAACCGTAAAAATAGGTTCGAACTGATAATGTGCTCCACTTTCATAGGAAAGGCGTAGTACCAAGATTAAAGCAACCTAGCAGATATTCCCGAGCAACTGCTAAAATCGGTGAGTATTCACAACCCCTCTTTTACCGTTTTTATACGTTTTGGGGTGAAAAGCATGTAAATTTACAAATTGTTATTACTGAATGATTGTTCATTAAAATTTGTTGAATTTTGAATTAAATTGTTTATGCACTATGGTATGTATACTTTACGATGCAATTGAGTATTAAATGAACAAGTCCCCATTGGTTGGACACTACCTATTAACTCGAACGGGAGCCGATGGTATTTGTGGGTAGCGCTATTTGGATTGACAACCCCACTTTTGGCAGACGAGCTAGAAGTGCACTTTACCAATAACAATAACTGTCTTACACATGTGAATTTATTCCACCGCTGAGGTAATGAAGTAATAATAATTTTCTTACACATGTGGATTTATTCCACCGCTGAGGTAATGACATAACATAAATTGTCTTACACATGTGGATTTATTCCACCACTGAGGTAATGACGTAACAATAATTGTCTTACACATGTGGATTTATTCCACCGCTGAGGTAATGACGTGTAAATTAAGGGGCATTGGTTGGTCGAAAGGTTTGGTAGTGGCTCAATGTTAAGGCATTACTGTATACAGTTAACCTCGTGCAAATAATTGAACAATCAGTTTCTTAAGCGTCTTACGATCGAACGTTTCACAATAAAAATTTCTGCATTCAAATTAATTTTCTGCATACGAAAACTTGTGAACTCACCAACTCAATGTAGTTGACCCTTTTTCTTTTACCATGATTTTCAGGTACTGTTAAGTAAGTGGTGGCATATAGGGTGCATCTGTGTGACATCATCAACTGCAAGAACATTAAAATATCTGGTCAACTTTTGTAACTGCCGTTTATTTTGAGAACTTTTTGGTTATGACTTGTACAACAATATTTGTACTATTTTATTGAATGTTGTGATTGGTGTTATCTATTACTTAATGTTATGAAACCGTGTGATGTCATATCTCGTGTTTCCGCTTTAGCGGGGTGTGACAACAATGATGTCCTACAAGATTATTGGTCACATGCACGAAAGCAGTCTGCACCACTGTTTTGTCTTGGTCATTTGGAGGGTCAAAAATGATTATTTTTCCGTGAATCCAAATGGATTATGTTGCTAACTCAGAAAGATAACATCCAGAAACGTTTTACCCTTTTTAGATCAAAAATGAATGAGTTATGCTATTTTCAAGTTAGGTCTACCAATCTGTCTAGATTTACTGTTTTGCACACTTTTCTTGTTAATGAGGGTTGAACCCTCAAATCCTAGTGTTTTAGGTTGAAACCACTTTTATTTATTTCCCAACTCAATATCTTATTTCCAGAAAAAAAATATTAAAATTTTGAGGCTTTTGTATAGGGTTTATGGTATCATGAATGTAGCTTTTAGTCCAGCCGGATTCAAATGCACAATAATTTTGTAACAAGCATTTGAGGGGTCAAAACTCAATATTTTTTAGTGATTCAAGTTGGGTTAGCTCCCTAACTCATTGAACTTTGTTCCAGTAAAGTTTCAAAGCATTTGGGTCTATTTTGATTTTAGATATACACGGAGTAAGGACATGCATGCAATCTGTCCGATTTAAAAAAAAAAGCAAATCATCAAAAATGAGAACTTTTTAACTTGACACCTACATGCATGGGTTTCTTTGTTTGAAAAAAAATGATTTTATGGATCTTACATCCTTATTTTGTACCAAGAACATAGTTTTATCAAGGAAGAGAGTTTTCAAATGTAAAGACTCCACCATATTAGATGGTGATAAAATGGCCATGCAAGACTAAAACCTTCATTTTCTTGAGTTTTTGGACCTATGGATCATGGGTTATCACCATTTCTTGACATTTTAGTCAAGTTTGGTGCTAACCTACCATTCGAAGGCCTATGAAGGTTCTTCTCTCCAGAAAACTTTCCAAAGAAATGAAGAAACAAGAAGATGTGCATGTAAACTTGTGGTTTTTACACCAAAACAACCAAATAAAAGTATGACATTCTTACCTTCACAATGTAGACTGATTTGGTCTTCAAAAATGCAAGGGAAGGAGGTGGAGAAGTTGATTTTCGGCTATGGAGAGGGAGGAGGAGATAGAGAGAAATTTGAAATGAGGGAGAAGGGAGAAGGATAGAAATAATGAGGTTTACTTGAAAAAAAGGAAGTGTTATAATTATTTTGAAAGAAAAGAGAGAAGGAAGAGAGAGAGGGGGGGCCGGCCCTTGGGCCTCTCACCCCATAATTTCAATTTTTTTTATTATAAGTATTAATAAAAGAGTTTTTGAAAAGAAAATGTAATTGTTTAGGTTAAGGAGGCTAAATTGGCACATTCCATTTTCTTGGAATTGAACAAGGTTCTGTATGTTAGGTTATATAATAGCCATAATACATATTTTTGGCACACTCGGGTATTAATTTTATCAGTTTGGCCCTTTTATAAGACTGCGTATACGTTACATGCGGTAACCGGATATTCTAAGCACACTGCCGGGAATCTTAGCAAACTGAAACCATTGCTTATATAATTAGGTCTTAATAGGGTGTTCCTAAATATTTAGTCAAGTATTTAAACTGTTCGGGTGCTAACCTGTCATCTTTGGAAGGCAGATGTCACAGTCTCCCCTCCTTAAGAGAATTTCGTCCTGAAATTAATGATTGCTATCTCTGGACTGATTCTTTGTGAAGAGGTGGGGATACTTAAGCTTCATATGATCTTCCGGCTCCCAGGTGTACTCGGGTCCATGCCTCGAGTTCCAACGAATTTTCAAGATTGGAATTTTACTACGCTTCAGGCGTTTGACTTCCCGGTCAACGATCTCAATCGGTTCTTCCATAAAGCTCAGTTGGTCATTGATCTGGACATCTTCCAGGGGTAGGAACGGTGGGTTATCAGTTAGACACTTCTTAAGGTTTGACACATGGAATGTGTCATGAATGGCACTCATTTCCTAAGGTAACTTAAGTTTGTATGCCACCGGACCAATCCTTTCGATTATCTCGAATGGACCAATGTACCTCAGGCTCAACTTTCCCTTCTTTCCAAAGCGTATCAAACCTTTCCATGGTGATACCTTTAGAAACACTTTATCTGCTACGTGAAATTCTAGCGGTTTCCGTCGGTTATCGGCATAACTCTTCTGACGATCCCTTGCAGCTTTGAGTCTATCCTTAATGATTGTGATCTTGTCAGTTGTTTCCTGTACAATGTCGGTCCTGGATAACTGTCGATCACCAATCTCCAACCAGCTAAGTGGGGATCTACATTTGCGTCCATACGGAGCCTCGTATGACGCACACTGAATGCTGGTGTGATAGCTGTTATTGTAGGAGAATTCCACTAATGGAAAATGAGTATCCCAGCTTCCACCAAAGTCTTTGACACAAGATCGAAACATGTCTTCAAGGGTTTGTATTGTTCTTTCCGACTGTCCATCCGTTTGTGGGTGATAGGATGTGCTCAAATCCAGACGTGTACCCAACGCCTTCTGAAGTGATTGCCAAAAGCGCGATGTAAATCTACTATCTCTATCAGAGATAATAGAAATGGGCACTCCATGACGTGCAATGATTTCATCAATATAAATCCGCGCTAGCTTTTCTATCTTAAAGTCTTCACGAATGGGAAGAAAGTGTGCTGACTTCGTAAGTCGATCCATTATAACCCAGATTGAGTCGTGCCCCTTCCCAGTCTTGGGTAACTTAGTAACGAAATCCATGGTGATTTTTTCCCACTTCCATTGTGGAATCTCGGGTTGCTGCAGAAGGTCGGACGGTTTCTGATGTTCCTCCTTAATTTTTCCGCAGGTTAAGCACTTGCTTACGTAAACGGAAATATCTTTCTTCATTCCAGGCCACCAGTAAAATTCCTTTAGATCTTTGTACATTTTATTGGCTCCCGGGTGAATCGAATACCTTGATTGATGAGCTTCTTCCAAAATGACTGGCCGTAAATCCTTAGCCCTTGGTATTCAGACTCGGTCTTTAAAGTAGCGTATCCCGTCGGTCTTAACATTAAATTCATGCTCACATTGAGGTAGAGATCCACCTTTCAGATTTTCCTTTCTCAAAGCTTCTTCCTGGGCCTCAAGGATTTGGGCTTTCAGACTTGTTTGCACAATTGCACCCAGCGCTCGTGTCCTTGACGGTTTGGCCCTTTCCTTTCGGCTCAGCGCATCGGCTACCAAATTAGCCTTGCCAGGGTGGTACTTTATTTCGCAATCGTAATCGTTGAGCAGTTCAACCCACCTTATTTTTCTCATATTTAACATTTTCTGATCCAAAATGTGCTGGAGACTTTTGTGATCAGTAAAGATGGTACATTTTGTGCCGTAAAGATAGTGTCTCCAAATTTTGAGCGCGAATACCACGACCCCCAATTCCAGGTTGTGGGTGGTATAGTTCTTTTCATGGATCTTAAGTTGCCTTGAAGCGTATGCAATGACCTTGTCCCTTTGCATTAGCACGCATCCCAACCCTTGGCGTGATGCGTCGTAGAAGGCTATAAAGTTCTTGGTGCCCTCTGGCAATGCCAGAATTGGTGCGTTGCATAACTTATGCTTGAGTGCTTGAAATGCTTCTTCTTGTTTTTCTCCCCAATCAAACTTTTTATCCTTTTGAGTTAAAGCCGTTAGCAGTTGTGCAATTTTGGAGAAATTTGCAATGAATCGCCGGTAGTATCCTGCCAATCCGAGAAATTGGCGAATTTTTGTTGGGGTCTTTGGAGCTTCCCACTTCTTGATAGCCTCTATTTTTGCCGGATCCACATGTATGCCCTTTTTATTAATGACGTGGCCAAGGAAGTGTACCTCGCGAATCCAAAATTCGCATTTGGAGAACTTCGCATACAACTTTTGGTCCTTGAGTAGCTCTAGAATCAGTTTCAGATGTTGCTCGTGATCCTCCTTGTTTCGTGAATAGATTAATATACCATCAATAAACACAATCACGAATTTGTCCAGATACGGTCTACAGACTCTGTTCATTAGGTCCATGAAGACAGCGGGTGCATTTGTTAGGCCAAAAGGCATAACTAAGAACTTGTAATGACCATAACGAGTCCTAAATGCCGTCTTATGAATGTCTTCCTCGCAGACCCTCATTTGATGATACCCAAAACAAAGGTCAATCTTCGAGAAATAAGTTGCGCCTTGAAGTTGGTCGAATAGATCGTCGATTCGGGGAAGAGGGTAACGGTTTTTGATGGTTAACTTATTCAGTTCTCTGTAATCTATGCACATTCGTAGGGATCCATCCTTCTTTTTAACAAAAAGGACTAGGGCTCCCCACGACCAAGAACTGGGTCTTATGAAACCCTTGTCAAGTAACTCTTGGAGTTGGCTTGACAATTCTTGCATTTCGGACAGGGCCAACCGATAAGGGGATTTAGCTACCGGTGCAGCCCCGGGAATTAAGTCAATATGGAATTCGACTTGTCTCGGAGGTGGCAATCCTGGTAACTCCTCAGGAAAGACTTCGGGAAAATCCCGGACAACAGGAAAATCCTGGATGTGTTTTTCCTTCATTTCCTTGTCGATGACATGGGCCAAAAATGCATTACTCCCCTTCTTCAAGTATTTTCGCATTTTAATGCATGACATGATCTTGAAATTTCTTCCGAACTTCTCTCCATGAACGACGAGAGTTTCTCCTTCTGGTAACGGGATTCGAACGGTCTTCTCGGAACAACATATCTCGGCTCGGTTTTTAGATAACCAGTCCATGCCCACAACGATGTCGAAACTTCCTAGTTCGATCGGAATAAGGTCTATGCTAAAATCTTTATTAGCCAAATTTAGAGTGCAATTTGTGATTACATCCCTAGCTCTTACTTCTTGCCCATTAGCAAATTCGATAGTGTAGGGTTCTAACAACTTTTGGGGTTTCAGGCAAATTTTCAGCTTAAATTTTAGTGACACAAAGCTCCTATCTGCTCCTGAATCAAATAGTACGGATGCGTAGTGACTATTTATAAGAAACGTACCTGTGACTACATTTGGATCTTGTCTTGCTTCATTTACCCCAATCTCGAACACTCGACCTTGCGCTTGGCCTCCTTGATTTCCTTGATTAGCTGGTCGTGCTTGATTGACATTTGGTCCTCGGTTTAGTTTTGGGCAGGTGTTCCGAAGATGGTCTGTGCTTCCGCATTCATGGCACGTCAATCTCCTTCCGCCTTTACAATCCCTGGCGAAATGACCTCCCTTGTTACACTTGGTGTAGATGATGCATCTCCCACTTTGACGGTTGTTGCACTTGTCACACTTAAGGTAGATTCCCTTGCCTTTTTCCACAACCTGGGCTTGGACTCCTTAATTTCCCATCGTCTTCCTGTTCTTGCATGCGTTCCTGTCAGGTTGACGTCTTGAAGGTTCCTCTATCTTCCTTTTTCCCATCGCTTTCTCATATGCGAAATTCCCCGATCGAATGGCATTGTTGGTAAGCCTCGTTGCTATGTTCACCGCCTCTTGGAGTGTCGTGGGTTTGGACGAGGTAACATCCCCACGAATCTCAGGAGCCAAACCCCAGATATACTTGTCAATCCGACTTTCCTCCGGTGTCACAAGATGTGGCACCAACTTCGCCAATTCGTGAAAGCGGGCAGTGTAGGTGTCTATATCCTTTCCCACCATCTCATGGTTCCATAATTCCGCTTCCAGTTTTTGGATCTCACTCTTCGGGCAGTATTCTTCCTTGAGCATCTTCTTGACTTCTTCCCAGGTCAGACTATTGGCAGCTTCACATCCACGGGTTTGAACTAGGGTATTCCACCAGGTCAGGGCTCGTCCTTGTAACATACAAGCTGCAAACTCCACCTTGTTTCTTTCAATGCACTTACTGATGTGGAGCACCAATTCCATGCCTTCGATCCACGATAATAGTCCAACTGCTCCTTCAGTTCCATAGAATTCTTTCGGGTTACATGCCCTGAACGTTTTGTATGTGCATTCCCGGTCTCCGGTTGGTCCTTATTTATTCCCACGATTAACATTTAGGCCTGCCGCAACTTGGCTGACAATATTCGGAAGTGCTGCCATGAGTTGCTCGGACACAAGTCGCGCGAGTTCAGGGTCTTCTCTTCTAGGAGGCATTGTCCTATGGCATAGTTCTAGTTAGTGATTTGGTTTTATTTTCAAAGCTAGCTCTACCGAATTAAGTTATGAGTTTTAAATGACATATATCCATCATCATCATTCACATACATGAATAACATAATCACACAATAAGCTCAATATCATGCATATAACACATTAGAAATTAAATTATCATAAAATCACCACCACAGGGATTAACCATTAACATCAAAATATTTCCCAAAGTTTTCATATAATTTAAAGTTTCAAAATATGGCTACATGCCATCAAAAGAAAGTCCCAATCAAAATATAATCAAAAGTTTGTTCACAAAAGAGAGAAAGATAGTTCTTCTATTGCCATGGTTTCCTTGGGTCTTGCATTACCACGCCTACACCTATTGCCTTGCCATCCAGAAGCATAAACCAACTGCCAACAGAACGGATGCTATCAGGGCCAGGCAAGTGTACAACGTCCTGATGGTCCTTCTGGCAGCAAGAGCAACCTCCGTTGCCCTTCGGATGTGAAGGTTATGGGAGTCTATGATGTCGGTCAAGCTTCCAACAATGTAATGCTGCTGGTCTAGTCGGGATCGGTGTGCCTGCAGCTCTCGGGTCAAGTTTTACACCCAATGACTTTCAGCCTGGGTCATGTCCTTAGTCATCCTCGCGGGAACACCGGTCACAACGGTAGGGGACACACGAGGCGCTGGTCTCTGAGATGTCTCTCCCTCGGTCCAGGTGGATCCTTCAAAGGTCACCCTGACTGGCAGGGGAACACACTTTCGGGCCGTAGTGCGAAGTCTCGTACTAAGTGGTGCCGACGGTGGGACTCTCGGAGGAGGTGACGCGGTTGTAGGTGGTCGGGCAGGGGATCCGCTAATCGCATCGTCACTGGTCTCAGACGGGTCATTCCTCTCAATAACTGGGGGGGTCTCTACTAGGTCGAGCGATCATGTAGCCTGAATCATCAGCAGAGTACTCGGTAGGTGTGGAGGATGATGACATAGTGAGCTGTGACACAAGCAAACTTAATCACTAAGGGTGCTAGAAGAGATCTAAGCTATGTGATGTTTATGTATGCACACACAAAATTGATGACTAATGTTTTCAGATAGTAATAGTTCATTTGTGCTCCTAATATAACCAATTCAAGTCCCCCATTAAACATACTTAAATTGAACAGAGGTGATCAGGCTTTGCCCAAGTTATGGTATAGTAATGCGACACTCTTTTTAGTTATATTAGTAATTCACATTTAGCCTTTGGGAATCATTTTGAAAACCGTTTTTAAAATCTTATTTTTATATTTGGTTATAGTTGAGGTTTCTATAAAGAATCCGGTATTCTCTATAACCTTAGGCTCTGATACCAAATCTGTCACACCCCGCCAAAGCGGAAACACGAGATATGACAGCACACGGTTTCATAACATAAAGTAATAAACAACACCAACCATAACATTCAACAAAATTGTATGAATAATGTTATACAAGCAAAAAAAAAAAAGTTCTCAAAATAACGGCTGATACAAAAGTTGACCAAATATTTTAATGTTCTTGCAGTTGATGATGTTACACAGATGCACCCTATATGCCACCACTTACTTATCAGTACCTGAAAAGCATGGTAAAAGAAAAAGGGTCAACTACATTGAGTTGGTGAGTTCACAAGTTTTCGTATGCACAAAAGTAATTTGAATGCAGAAATTTTTATTGTGAAACGTTCGTTCACAAGACGCTTAAGAAACTGATTGTTCAATTATTTGCACGAGGTTAACTGTTTACAATAATGCCTTAACATTGAGCCACTACCAAACCTTTCGACCAACCAGTGCCCCTTAATTTACAGGTCATTACCTCAGCGGTGGAATAAATCCACATGTGTAAGACAATTATTGTTACGTCATTACCTCAGCGGTGGAATAAATCCACATGTGTAAGACAGTTATTGTTACGTGATTACCTCAGCGGTGGAATAAATCCACATGTGTAAGACAGTTATTGTTACGTGATTACCTCAGCGGTGGAATAAATCCACATGTGTAAGACAGTTATTGTTACGTGATTACCTCAGCGGTGGAATAAATCCACATGTGTAAGACAGTTTTTGTTACGTCATTACCTCAGCGGTGGAATAAATCCACATGTGTAAGACAGTTATTGTTACGTCATTACCTCAGCGGTGGAATAAATCCACATGTGTAAGACAGTTATTGTTATGTAATTACCTCAGCGGTGGAATAAATCCACATGTGTAAGCCAGTTATTGTTATTGGTAAAGTGCTCTTCTAGCTCGTCAGCCAAAAGTGGGGTTGTCAATCCAAATAGCGCTACCCACGAATACCATCGGCTCCCGTTCGAGTTAATAGGTAGTGTCTAACCAGTGGGGACATATTCATTTAAAACTCAATTGCATCGTAAAGTATACACACCATAGTGCATCAACAATTTAATTCAAAATTCAACAATTTAAATGAACAATCATTCGGTAATAACAATTTGTAAATTCACATGCTTTTCACCCCAAAATGTATAAAAACGGTAAAAGAGGGTCTGTGAATTCTCACAATTCAGCAAGATGTCCAGAAGTGGCTTCACAGTTGTACAAGACCCGGTGTTAAGTCCTTCCTATGAAAGTGAAACACACTATCAGTTCGGAACCTACTTTTAGCGTTAAAGTGTTTCTTAGATCGCCATTTCTAATAAAATGCCTTAAGTGACCTTTAATTGGTTTTTAAGTAATATTTTACGTTGTGAAATACACGGAAATTTTGGATTTTATATGATTTGAGAACCTTACCATTTTAAAAATTGACATTGTGACATACATCTAGGAATTAATCCTTGAATTATGCCTTAAGAATGAATATCGAGTACTTACATTATTTATGTTTATAAACGTGCATCTCTTGGTCACCTTATATTTTAACCCAAGAGTAAATTTTACATGTATACATTATTATTTGATGTTTTAACAAAAACTATAACTTATAAGCCTATTATTATTTTTAACAACCCAAAACTTATTTTCTAGAACTAGAGTTTTACTTTTACGTTGGCAGAAATTTAGGTTAACTTATTGGCATATTTAAGTATTTTCCCAAATTTATTATTTAACCAAATTTTTATATATTTAAGTTTAGTGTCTTAGGAAACTTTTGGTACAAATGTCACTACCTTTTGAGGTGACTAGATAGGGTAATCATTACATTAAAGCTTATTGGTCACAGTAAACAATGCAATCTACATCTTCTGTTTGTCACAGCCATTTGAAGGGTCAAAACTTATTGTTTTTCGGTGATTCAAATTGAGTGTGCAAAAGGTCATAATCTATAATATTAGAACTCTTGGAATAAAAGGTCTATAACTCACTCATTTCGTATCCAAATGAGGTGAATCTTTTTCTGGAAGTTTCCTAATTGAGTTAGGGTTAAACACGAGATATGACAACACACGGTTTCATAGCATTAAGTAATAGATAACACCAATCACAACATTTAATAAAATAGTACAAATTTGTTGTACAAGTCATAACCAAAAAGTTCTCAAAATAAACGGCAGTTACAAAAGTTGACAAGATATTTTAATGTTCTTGCAGTTGAGGATGTCACACAGATGCACCCTATATGCCACCACTTACTTAACAGTACCTGAAAAGCATGGTAAAAGAAAAAGGGTCAACTACATTGAGTTGGTGAGTTCAAAAGTTTTCGTATGCACAAAAGTAATTTGAATGCAGAAATTTTTATTGTGAAACGTTCGTTCGTAAGATGCTTAAGAAACTGATTGTTCAATTATTTGCACGAGGGTAACTGTATACAGTAATGCCTTAACATTGAGCCACTACCAAACCTTTCTACCAACCAATGCCCCTTAATTTACACGTCATTACCTCAGCGGTGGAATAAATCCACATGTGTAAGACAATTATTGTTACGTCATTACCTCAGCGGTGGAATAAATCCACATGTGTAAGACAGTTATTGTTATTGGTAAAGTGTACTTCTAGCTCGTCTGCCAAAAGTGGGGTTGTCAATCCAAATAGCGCTACCCACAAATACCATCGGCTCCCGTTCGAGTTAATAGGTAGTGTCCAACCAATGGGGACTTATTCATTTAATACTCTTTTACTGTTTTTATACGTTTTGGGGTGAAGAGCATGTGAATTTACAAATTGTTATTACCGAATGATTTTTCATTAAAATTGTTGAATTTTGAAGTAAATTGTTTATGCACTATGGTATGTATACTTTAAAGTTTCAAAATATGGCTACATGCCATTAAAAGAAAGTCCCAATCAAAATATAATCAAAAGTTTGTTCACAAAAGAGGGAAAGATAGTTCTTCTATTGCCATGGTTTGCTTGGGTCTTGCATCACCACACCTACACCTATTGCCTTGCCATCTAGAAGCCTAAAGTAACTGCCAACAGAACGGATGCTATCAGGGACAGGTAAGTGTATAACCTCCTGATGGTCCTTCTGGCAGCAAGAGCAACCTCCGTTGCCCTTTGGATGTGAAGGTTATGGCAGTCTATGATGTCGGTCAAGCTTCCAACAATGAATTGCTGCTGGTCTAGCCGGGATCGGTGTGCCTGCAACTCTCGGGCCAAGTTTTGCACCCAATGACTTTCAGCCTGGGTCATGTCCTGAGTCAGCCTCACGGGAACACCGGTCACAATGGTAGGGGACACACGGGGCGCTGGTCTCTGAGATGTCTCTCCCTCGGTCCGGGTGGATCCTTCAAAGGTCACCCTGACTGGCAGGGGAACACTCTTTCGGGCCGTAGTGCGGAGTCTCGTAGTAAGTGGTGCCGGCGGTGGGACTCTCGGAGGAGGTGACACGGTCGTAGGTGGTCGGACAGGGGATCCGCTAATCGCATCGTCACTGGTCTCAGACGGGTCATTCCTCTCAATAACTGGGGGGTCTCTACTAGGTCGAGCGGTCACGTAGCCTGAATTATCAGCAGAGTACTCGGTAGGTGTGGAGGATGATGACATAATGAGCTGTGACACAAGAAAACTTAATCACTAAGGGTGCTAGGAGAAATCTAATCTATGTGATGTTTATACATGCACACGCAAAATTCATGACTAATGTTTTCAGATAGTAATACCGGGTTCTTTATAGAAACCTCAACTATAACCAATATAAAAATAAGATTTTAAAAACGGTTTTCAAAATGATTCCCAAAGTCTAAATGTGAATTACTAATATAACTAAAAAGAGTGTCGCATTACTATACCATAACTTGGGCAAAGCCTGGTCACCTCTGTTCAATTTAAGTATGTGTAATGGGGGACTTGAATTGGTTATATTCGTAGCACAAATGAACTATTACTATCTGAAAACATTAGTCATCAATTTTGCGTGTGCATGCATAAACATCACATAGCTTAGATTTCTTCTAGCACCCTTAGTGATTAAGTTTGCCTGTGTCACAGCTCACTATGTCATCATCCTCCACACCTACCGAGTACTCTGTTGATGATTCAAGCTACGTGACCGCTCGACCTAGTAGAGACCCCCCAGTTATTGAGAGGAATGACCCGTCTGAGACCAGTGACGATGCGATTAGCGGATCTCCTGCCCGACCACCTACAACCGTGTCACCTCCTCCGAGAGTCCCACCGCCGGCACCACTTAGTACGAGACTCTGCACTACGACCCGAAAGAGTGTTCCCCTACCAGTCAGGGTGACCTTTGAAGGATCCACCTGGACCGAGGGAGAGACATCTCAGAGATCAGCGCCCCGTATGTCCCCTACCGTTGTGACCGGTGTTCCCGCGAGGCTGACTCAGGGCATGACCAAGGCTGAAAGTCATTGGGTGCAAAACATGGCCCGAGAGCTGCATGCACACCGATCCCGACTAGACCAGCAGCATTACATTGTTAGAAGCTTGACCGACATCATAGACTCCCATAACCTTCACATCCGAAGGGCAACGGAGGCTGCTCTTGCTGCTAGAAGGACCATCAGGAAGCTGTACACTTGCCTGGCCCTGACAACATCCGTTCTGTTGGCAGTTGGTTTAGGCTTCTGGATGGCAAGGCAATAGGTGTAGGCGTGGTGATGCAAGACCCAAGGAAACCATGGCAATAGAAGAACTATCTTTACCTCTTTTGTGAACAAACTTTTGATTATATTTTGATTGGGACTATCTTTTGATGGCATGTAGCCATATTTTGAAACTTTAAATGATATGAAAACTTTGGGAAATATTTTGATGTTAATGGTTAATCCCTGTGGTGGTGATTTTATGATAATTTAATTTCTAATGTTTTATATGCATGATATTGAGCTTATTGTGTGATTATGTTATTCATGTATGTGAATGATGATGATGGATATATGTCATTTAAAACTCATAACTTAATTCGGTAGAGCTAGCTTTGAAAATAAAGCCAAATCACTAACTAGAACTATGCCTTAGGACAATGCCTCCTAGAAGAGAAGACCCTGATCTCGCGTGACTTGTGTCCGAGCAACTCATGGCAGCACTTCCAAATATTGTCAGCCATGTCGCGTCAGGCCTAAATGTTAATCGTGGGAATAATTTAGGACCAACCGGAGACCGGGAATGCACATACAAAACGTTCAGGGCATGTAACCCGAAAGAATTCTATGGAACTGAAGGAGCAGTTGGACTATTATCGTGGATCGAAGACATGGAATCGGTGGTCCACATCAGTAAGTGAATTGAAAGAAACAAGGTGGAGTTTGCAGCTTGTCTGTTACAAGGACAAGCCCTGACCTGGTGGAATACCCTAGTTCAAACCCGTGGACGTGAAGCTGCCAATAGTCTGACCTGGGAAGAATTCAAGAAGCTGCTCAAGGAAGAATACTGCCCGGAGAGTGAGATCCAAAAACTGGAAGCGAAATTATGGAACCATGAGATGGTGGGAAAGGATATAAACACCTACACTGCCCGCTTTCACGAATTGGCGAAGTTCGTGCCACATCTTGTGACACCAGAGGAAAGTCGGATTGACAAGTATATCTGGGGTTTGGCTCCTGAGATTCGCGGGGATGTTACCTCGTCCAAATCCACGACACTCCAAGAGGCGGTGAACATAGCAACGAGGCTTACCAACAATGTCATTCGATCGGGGAATTTCACGCATGAGAAAGCGATGGGAAAAAGGAAGATAGAAGAACCTTCAAGACGTCAATCTGACAGGAACGTATGCAAGAATAGGAAGACGATGGGAAATTATGGAGTCCAAGCCCAGGTTGTGGAAAAAGGCAAGGGAACCTACCTTAAGTGTGACAAGTACAACAACCGTCATAGTGGGAGATGAATCATCTGCACCAAGTGTAACAAGGGAGGTCATTTCGCCAGGGATTGTAAAGGCGGAAGGAGATTGACGTGCCATGAATGCGGAAGCCCAGACCATCTTCGGAACACCTGCCCAAAACTAAACCGAGGACCAAAGTAAGACTTTTGTACGCGGTTTTTAATAAATAACCGCGTATAAAAGGTAACCTATATACGCGGTTTTTCCGATGCAACCGTTTGTAATCTAGAACCGTGTATAAAACCATATTTTTAGCAACGGTTCAAATTGAACTGTGTAAAAAGGTTCCAGATTCGTCCTTTATACGCGGTTTTTGTAAAAACAACAAAAACCGTGTATAATTAGGCACGTATAAAAGTCATATTTGTAGTAGTGTGTATAGGGTTTATGGTATCATGAATGTAGCTTTTAGTCCAGCTGGATTCAAATGCACAATAATTTTGTAACAAGCATTTGAGGGGTCAAAACTCAATATTTTTGAGTGATTCAAGTTGGGTTAGATCCCTAACTCATTGAACTTTGTTCCAGTAAAGTTTCAACGCATTTGGGCCTATTCTGATTTAGATATACACGGAGTAAGGACATGCATGCAATCTGTCCGATTTAAAAAAAAAAAAGCAAATCATCAAGAATGAGAACTTTTTAACTTGACACCTACATGCATGGGTTTCTTTGTTTGAAAAAAAATGCTTTTATGGATCTTACATCCTCATTTTGTACCAAGAACATAGTTTTATCAAGGAAGAGAGTTTTCAAATGTAAAGACTCCACCATATTAGATGGTGATAAAATGGCCATGCAAGACTAAAACCTTTATTTTCTTGAGTTTTTGGACTTATGGATCATGGGTTATCACCATTTCTTGACATTTTAGTCAAGTTTGGTGCTAACCTACCATTCGAAGGCCTATGAAGGTCCTTCTCTCCAGAAAACTTTCAAAAGAAATGAAGAAACAAGAAGATGTGCATGTAAACTTGTGGTTTTTTTTTACACCAAAACAACCAAATAAAAGTATGACATTCTTACCTGCACAATGTAGATTGATTTGGTCTTCAAAAATGCAAGGGAAGGAGGTGGAGAAGTTGATTTTCGGCTATGGAGAGGGAGGAGGAGATAGAGAGAAATTTGAAATGAGAGAGAAGGGAGAAGGATAGAAATGATGAGGTTTACTTGAAAAAAAAGTAAGTGTTATAATTATTTTGAAAGAAAAGAGAGAAGGAAGAGAGAGACAGGGGGCCGGCCCTTGGGCCTCTTACCCCATAATTTCAAAATTTTAAAAAAAAATTATATGTATTAATAAAAGAGTTTTTGAAAAGAAAATGTAATTGTTTAGGTTAAGGAGGCTAAATTGGCACATTCCATTTTCTTGGAATTGAACAAGATTTTGTATGTTAGGTTATATAATAGCCATAATACATATTTTTGGCACACTCGGGTATTAATTTTATCTATCAATTTTACATACATTGCTTTAGTTTTAAGCTTTTGGTTTTGCTTATGTTTTTAGTTTCATAAAGAAAAATAGTGAGAATCTTGTTTCTGTAGTTGTGGGTTGTAGTCTTTATCAACTTTTCTTAAACCTCAATGAATCAAGGAAACCTTTGGTTGAGTATGCTGGTGAAATTTCTTTTTTTTTTTTTTATCTTTCCAGTGTTGGATCATAAACTTGATTTGATCTTTAGAATAATCTAGAAATATCTAGAATAATCTTTGGAAGAACCATGTGGAAGAGTATAGAATAATCTAGAAATATCTAGAAATATCTAGAAATGTCTAGAAATCTAGATAGGAAATATCTAAGATATTAAGAACATCCATGGAAAAATCTAGAAATCTAGAACCTTCCATGGAGTAGTATAAATAGGTGATGAACCCTTGCATTGTAAATTAAGCAAAGCAAAGCAAAGAAATGTTAAAGATATCAAATACTTTCTTCAAGTATTCTTCTTTCATTGTATTCAAACCTCTCCAATCATTATAAGCCTAAAAGGTTTATTATCAATTCCTAACAAGATGGTATCAGAGCCGGGAGCCGGACTAGTGTGCCAGCGAGGACGTTGGTCTCCCAAGGGGGGTGGATTGTAAGATCCCACATTGGTTGGGGAGGGGAACAAAAGTTGCCTTATAAGGGACTGGATACCTCCTCTACCAGACGCGTTTTAAAACCGTGAGTCCAGGTGTGTGGACAAAGCGGACAATATCTGGTACGGTTGGCCTGGGATGTTACAGATGGTATAAGAGCCAAGTTTCGTTATACCCGAAATACTAACATGCAATAAATCTGGCAGAAACTAAAAATGAAATAACTTAATTTTATGAACTTTTTATCACTTTTTGACCCATAAATTGGGGTTTCTTGATTGAAAACGTTTTTATCTTCCATTTTAACATAAGTTTTAGTAAAAATCATCCTTTAACTTTTCGAAACACATGTATGGACTCTAATATCTTAGATTGTAAGAAAAATGGACATGCATGTCATCCAAACTTCATTTTCTTGAGTTTTAGAGGTATGGATCATGGGTTATCACCATTGCTTGACATTTAACATGTCATTGGTGTATAACCTACCATTTAGGGACTTTAAAAAGCCCTAAATTCCAGAAAACCTTTAAGAAGATGAAGAAAAATGAAGGAAAAATGATGAAAACTTGATTTTTATGAAGATTTAAAGGTAAGATTCATGAAATACAAGAGTAGAAAACCTTGATGATGAGGAGTTGTTTTGATCTTCAAAAATCTGATTTGGAGGAGGTTTAGGGTTGAAATTCGGTCAAGAAAAGAGGAGAGAAGAAATTTTGAATAAGAGAGAGAGAAAGAGAAATGATGAGAGATTTTATGAAAAAATGGGAGGAGTAATGAAGTTTTGAAGGAAAAGAGGGAGATAAGAGAGAGAGTGCCGATTTTGGGCCCCTCTTTCTCTTTTTTTTTTAAAGTAATAATTATAATATATAAGTATATAATATGTAGTTTTATAAAAAGATGGCTTAAAGGTAGGTGAATTATCAATTATCAACTTAAATTTTTGGGTTTAGTTACTTGAAGTTTAAGGTCTATATTTTTTTTTGAGTAAGTAAATTTTATATTTATCCCACTTAATATTATTATTGATATAATAAAATGTTAATTTTATCGGATTAGTATTTTATAAGACAACATATACCATTACGTGCAGTAACCGGATATTCTAAGCGCACTGCCAGGAATCTTAGGAAACTAAAACCCTTGCCTACATAATTAGGTCATATTAGGGTGTTCCTACATGTTAAGACATGTATTATACTATTTGGGTGCTAACCTGTAAGTTCTGGTTGCCGGATGTCACACTTCAACAATCTTAGCAAAACCATCTTCAAACTTTGCATTTCTTGAATACTACTCAAACATTTTCTTGATCCTCTCCCATAATCATATATGATTCAAACATTTCTTGAATTCTTCTCCCCCTTTTTGATGATTAGAGCATGAAATCATCAAAACTTTACACAAGAAATGTCTTTTACAATTCTGATCTGACCACTGATCTTTCCAACGAGCCTCTGACCATCTATTGATCCAAAAAGATATTCATCCGAATCTTTGTAAATTCAGACAAATTGTGAGTGTAACACCTGAATCAACAAATGAATCAGTTAAAATGCATGTCAGTAACACGAAGTCACTATGTGTAATGGAAAGGAGCTTTTGTGATGTTCACTCCTCCAGGTCTTCCATTCAATCATCGAATGACACACGTTTATTCTATGAACGTTTTGACAGAAAAACAAATTTCCTGTGTGTACGTGTTTGTGTTTGAAAGAATTAAGCACAGATGATTGCTTTTATAGGCTCAAAATTGTGTAAACCATTGAGACAACAATAGTTAAACACAGACTTACTTGTGCATGATCGAAGTGCGAAGGTGGGGCAAACTTCCTTATTTTTCAATATCCAGATTTTCCAAATGAAAACCAGATAGATAATGTGTTGCGTCCCCTTGAAATATGAAACATCTTCTTTTTAAGAATAAAATGAGTAGCTGGTGGGGTTTTTATCAAGAGTTGGCATGGGCTAGTTGCCTGTTTCAATGATGTTCACGAAGAATTGTGAAACACCAGCAATGTGGCTGCCCGACTCAGAAAAAGTTGGTACAGAGTTTGATATTCTTTTACTCTGTTCTCTCACCCTCTTTCTTTTAATCTTTAAGCTCGCTTCTAATCAAACTCTCTTTTACATTTTACCTCATTACTCAACCTACACTCAGTTATTTTGACTCCTCACTCTTCGATCACTCAAGGATTAACTTCTTGGGCAGGAAACACTTGTTAACGTGAATCCATAGAAGTTTCAATTAAGCTCACACAATGAACCCATGTAGTCCTATAAGAACATGTTGCTCAAAATGGTTTAACTTTGCAGTTAAAGAACAAAATAGGAAATACAAGTCAGATATCTGTATGCTCATAGATGTAATCATGAAGATTTGAGCATTTGAAACATTAAAGATATTTCAAAACAAGTATATTGAATGAATGAAATGAATACAAGAAACTTGTTTGAAAATCTGACATTGTATGAAAAAGATTAAAATCTGAATGATTTAGCAATTAAAGCTTAGGTCAGCAAATTTTTTTTTGGATATTGTTTATATGAATCAAGATATAGACACTCTTCAAAGAAACGTTTCAAATGAAATCATGCTCAAACATTGAATATCAAGCGGGGTGTATCACCATCGAAAAAATTTATTCAATTTGAGACATGGCGATAACATTTACAACAAAAATTAAACCGGTGTGTGTGAATACTTGACAGTATATGGAAAAGACAATACACAAGTTTTTATCTTTGGAAACACATGGTTTATATATCATTAAAGCACATGAAACATGAAAACATTTAAAATCACACTTCTAAATTCATGAAATCTTTTAAGAATCAGAAGTGGTTTGAACATTTAAGAACATGTTTTCATATCTGAAAGTTGTCCTTCTTTCAGACACTTATGAGATTAAGATTAGAAATAAACCTTTTGCTCAGTCTCAAATCTCATCAAGTCAGCTCTAAATCATATTTGATATGATCATTTAAGCCCTCTCTCAATTCTGCAAAAATCACAAGTCGTCAAAGTACAAAGCTTTATTCACAAAAAAATTATTGAAAAGTAAAATGACATAAAGCAATAAACTTTGAATGTTCGAGTTCTAATCAGATGTAATCAGAAGTCATATACTCCCCCTGAAATTATGCATCAGGAAAAATATGTACTCCCCCTTTAAGGTTGATCTCCTTATTCATGTATCGAAGTACAATCTCGTATATGCACAAAGTATAACATCTTTTGTTCGTTGAAGTACAAGTCCTAAACTGTTGTGTTTAGAAGTCAAACTCCTTATCATTGAGGAACGGGTCCTGAACTGTAGTATTCAGATGCCTTGGTTCTCTTACTCCCCATTGACTTGAGGTGCCTGCAACACATATTCATCTTTTGGCTTTGGTACCCACTGGTATTTGGGTCCATGTTTGTGAGTTGCAGTTCTATTAGGAGTAGTTGAATAAGAACCATAACAGTAATGATCACTAGTTTTATGAATAAAATCATATGTACGACAGTAAGAACAATAACTTTTCCTTTTAGACAACCTGATTAATTGATCTCTCAAATAAACAAGACCAGGTTTACCTTTCCGCACACTGTTCTTCTTGACATTTGGTGCATGTACACATCATTCTCACCTTTCTTTTCATGCCTCTTCTCATCATCAACTGGTTTCACTTTCCAGACCAGCTTCTTCACTACAATTCCTTCTTCTTCTTCTTCTTCTTCTGAATGTATCTGAACCATCTACATATCTATCAAAGAAAATGTTAGTAGTACGCATCTGATCAAATGAGTTAACTGACCTTTTTGTTGAAACAATTATTTGATGTGAGCTTATTGCTGTATTTCTAGAATCAACGGAATCATTTCTAGATGTGTGGATAAATGACTCTAAAGTCTTCTGCTCAGTCACCACCACCTTAGAAATAATTTCTTCAAGCTCTTTTATCTTTGAGGATAAACTGTCCTTTTCTTTGATGAGCAGGCCAATCTTTTTCTGGAATTCAGACTTCGTTTTCTGATTTTTCAAAGCACATATTGATAGTTCAGATAACTTCTCTGTCTGCTTCTTTATTTCTATCTCAAACATCTGTCTTTTCTTCTTCAAAACCATTCTCAACATTTCTTCTTTGACCAGATATCTCTTTGAAGATTCCAACATTCTTCTGTTCAATGTTCTTTTTCTCCTTTGCAAATTTGTCTCTTTCCATTTCCATTATGATCACTTTCTCAAAATCAGTTATTTGTTGAGAAAGGTTTGCACATTTCAGCTCAACAGTTTTCTTCTCTTCAAACCTCTTTTTTGAAAACTCTGAGAATTTCTTTGCTAACTCTTTCTTTTCTTTTTCAAAATCATGTCTGTCTTTGACCATCTTTAGCTCCAGATTTGTAAGCTTCTTGTTCAGCTCTTCATTAGCATACTCCAAATCCTTAACTTTCTCCTCATTTTTCTTAACAAACTCTGTTTGCTGGATTTTGACAGTTTGAGCTTCCAAGACAAAAATCTTTCTTTTCAACTCAGTATTTTCAGTTTCCAGACTCTTTACCTTAACTTCATCCAACCTATATATCTTCTTCAGAATATCTATATTTATTTTCTTTAGGACACTGACTTCTTCCATTAGCAGCTCCTTCTCTAGAATACCATTCCCAGTCTACAATACTCTTTCTTTTGATGACATCTTTGACCCTACCATCATCTTCTCAAGTTGTTCCCACAACTGTTTTCCTGTAGCTTTTTGACTATCTAATTTGATAGAAATCTCATTTGAAATTCCTTGCAATATGAAAGCTCTAGCCAATTTGTCAGCTTTATGTGTCCTTCTCTGTTCATCTGTGTATTCCTCAAGTGGTAGTGGGTACTCTCTTCGTTCCTCTACTCCATTTTCTCCTACAACTGTATGAGTCTTTGTTGGAGTTTTCATGAGTCCTTCCTTCAGTTATATTCTGATGTAGTCTCCCAAGTCATTGCGATCAATGAAATCCAGAAAAAGACCCTTCCATTGCTCGTATTCGCCTTTAAACAGCACTGGAGGTTTCACATCAGTTCCGATTGCGAGAGCTTCTCTGGAAGTGATCCTGTTTATAAAAATGTTCAAAATAACTTGACAATGATCGTTAGTCCAAGTGAAATCAAGCAATACAGAAAAACTTAGAAAGAAATTCAGAAATGAAATTTCCAAAAAATCTCTAAGTATGGAATTCGCACGATAGAGTGAAATACAAGGAATTCACACACAAAATTCGTACAAACAATTCACACAAACTACAGAATTCGCACACTACACACACCAACCTTAGAATTTTCACAGACCAAACTTTCAGAATTTGCATACAAGTATACTTCAGAATTCACACATACATAGAATTCACATACAATACTTATGCAAAATCTTGACTTGGAAAGAATTTTGAAAATCAAACTTTTCTCATAAAACACTTTTCATATAAAACTCTTCGCACAACTAACACATACGAATTTTACACTTAGAAATAAAATTTGAAAAACAAAGAATTCATATAATATTTCTATGCGAATTCTGAGAATTCGTATGAAGTTAGATGTATCCTACTTTATGCGAATTCTATCCTTAAAGATTTTTCACAAAACTTTTCACATAAAAGACTTATGTGAATTCTGACTTTGCGTAAAAAAAAGCTATGGGAATTATGTCCTTTGAAAATATTCACACACACGTTTCGCACAGATAGCTTATGCGAATTCTGGCAATTCGCATGTAAGCCTATACGAATTCTGAGAATCCTCAACACACACACGTACGAATTCTATGATTTTCACACATCACACATCTGCGAATTCTACACTTAAGAACTTTTTCAGAAACACAATATACGAAATCTAATGATTATGTGAAATCCAATGGTCTGCGAGTTCTTCTTGCGAGTTCTTGAGAAGGATGCGAGTTCTTCAGATCTTCAACAAAAAATCACTCTGTTTCACTCAAAATCCTATCAAATCTTCAACTTTCAGTCTGAAACTTTGACAATATGACCACAAACACTATTCGATCCTATTACAAGCAAAGAATTTCAAAGAAATTATATCAAAAATACAAATTTGGATTGAACAGTGCTATTAAACTCGTGAACTCAAAAATCGTAAAAACTCAAAATTAAGCAAGATTACAGTGCAATTTTCTACCAAACCTATAAAATATTGATCTAAAACATAATGCGAATCCAATCTAATCAATTACAACCTCAATTACACACAAAGAATCCAAACTCGATCAAGACTCGACAAACAGTGCGAAAACCATTTTTCTCGATTGATTTCAACTCGGATTTGGTCTGATACCAATTGTTAATTCCCAAGATTATCAAGTTCTAAACAATTCAAGACAATTAACAAGATGATTACAATTTGATTACTCAACCTGTTATATGATTTCAATTACTAAATTCGTATACAATGCTCTGTTCACTTTCTCTCTCTAGAAACTCAGTGTACAATCTCTCTCTAACTTGCAACTGTTCTAACTACTAACTAAACTTTTAGTCATATGTATCTTAACAAGAAACACACACGCTTACAAAGACAACAAGAAATAAAATACAATGCTTTGACTTTTGATTTTATTACATAGGTGACTTTGACTTTGCTTTGAGTGTTGACTTTGAGCTTGACTTTGACCTTCTGTCATCATGATCTTGTATCCAACAAATATGTGCACTAACAGTTGATTTTGGCTTGTCATCTAGAGAGAAAGGCTTATTTCTTCTGAAATTGCTCTTTCTTGCAAATCTCTTAAAAGAGTTTGTCAAGAGTGCTAAGGATTCATCAAACTCTGAAAGATCAGTGTCTGATAATTCTTTAGTGTCAGAATCTAACTCAGTGATAGTGAGAGTAGATGGCTGAGATGGAATGATCTCTGAGGAGACTAAAACAACATGATTGCTTTTGGAGTCTTTAGAATCTTTTACAAGATTCTTCTTCAGGGGTTTTGATTGCTCATAGTTAAGCAATATTCCATACAAGGTGCTGAGAGAAAGAGAATTTAAGTATTTTGTCAGCTTAAGACACATTGAATAACTGTCCTAGCTTTCAAGAAGACATTCTAAGAATTTAGTTAAGACCTCAGAATTAGAATAGGTCCTACCAGCTGTTCTTAGATCAATGATTAAGCAGTTAAATCTCTGGTGAACATCAGAAAGAGATTCGTTCTTACCAGCGATAAAACTTTCATACTGTCTTACCAAGTTAATCTTTCGAGTTTCTTGGACTTCAGTGGTGCCTTCATATTGAACACATATAGTGTCCCACATTTCTTTGGCAATTTTAAGATGCATGATGGATTGGAAAGCTTCATCAGGCTGAGCCATAGAGATAATGGTTTTTGCCTTTGCATCTAGACCAATCTTCTTTTTGTCTTCATCACTCCACTGTCTTATTTCCTTAATAGCATAATGTTCAGAAATATCAGGAGTGGTGGTAGTAGCTAGAACGACAGCTATGATTGTGAAAGGTTTATAAGGGCCATTTGCTACGTATTCAGGTATAGTAGGATCTACACCTTCTAGAAATAGCATCATTCGATTTTTCCAGTGAGCAAAGTTATCTCTGCTAAATCGAGGAGGTTTAGAGAGTGAACCTTTATCATAGTAGTTTGTGTTTGCATTAAGTGCCATATTTAGAATAGCGAGGAAGAGAATAAAGCAAGATCTTGTTTATTAGATTAAAAGTCTGCTCTGATACCACTTGTTGGTCCCGAAGGTGCTTAACAAGTTTGTAGAAGGGGGGGGGGGATTGAATACAAACACATAATTTTTAAAGTTTAATAAATTATTTATTAAACGAATAAGATTAAGTAAAACCTAATCTAAACAAATTTAAGAATCACTAAGACGGTTGCACTAGAAATAGAGAATAGGGGATTGGGAGAATATAGAAAACAAGGGTTTCTATGTATTTAGAAAGATGAAGGCAACATGTTAAACCCAGATTAATAGTTGATAAACAATCACACAACACATTAAAGATCAAGAGATAAATAAATCAAACAACATACCAATGATCTCTTGATTAACCTGATAAAATACGAGTGTGTGTTCTTGGTACCTTGTGCGTGTACAATACAGAGAAAATACGACCTCTCTTCAACTTCACGTATTGTTCACCCTATGTGATACACACACTAAACCTAGAAAATAAAACTATTTATACTTACGTCAACATGACCTAAACATTATTGAATATTAGCTAAAATACCCCCTAAGGTATTAAACACTAATACAAACTAGACCACTATTACAATTTAATCTTGAATACAATTTATGATCCAACAATCTCCCCCTTTGGATTCAAGATTAAAATTTTTTTGGCAATTTTCTTCGGGTCTTCACTTCTCTTGAAAACTGTATCTGATATGACGTTGACAACTTCAAAGCTTGTAGTTTTACACAATCTTCATCTTCCTTTTTCTTTAAATGAAGTGTCCTTCTGACAATCAAATAAGCTCAAACACTTTGATATCTTTGAATTCTTCAAAAATCTTGAAAATTCTTGTATCTTGAAATCTTGAAAATTCTTGTAATTCTTTTTCTGTGTATTCTCCCCCTTTTTGATGAGTGGTGAGAATCATCATCATCAAAACATAGCAAAACAAGATAGGAATTTTCTCCCCCAGATCAACAATTAAGCATCGTCTTCATGTATATATCCCTGTGTGGAAATAAGAGCAGTCTCCCCAAATGAAAAGAGTGATTATTTCAATCTTTGCAGATTCAAATAAGAAAAATGGTAACCCTGAATCAACAAATGACCCAGTTTGGAATGCCTGTCAGTAACACATAGTCACTGAGTAACACAAAGTTACTATATAAGGAGCTGGTTTTGATGTTGGCTCCCCAAGACTTCCATTCAATCATCAAATAACACATAGTTATCTATGAATGTTCTGACAGAAAACAAATTTATGTGTGCTCGTGCATGTGTATGAAAGAATTAAGCACTGATGATTTATTTTCAATGTAGGCTCAAGGTGTGTAAACTTGTTGAGACAACAACAAATTATACAAAGACTCAATGTGCATGAGAAAAGGTCGAAGGTGGGGCAACTTTCCTTCTTTTTCAATATTAGTATCTTCCAAATGAATAACCAATAGCGTATATGCTGCGTCCCCAGAAAATGTGAAACATTCTCTTTTTGAGAAAAGAATGAGTAGCTGGTGGGGTGGTATGCAAGAGATGGTATGGGCTAGGTGCCTTTTTCAATGTCATTCACGAAGAAATGTGAAACAACAGATAATGTGGCTGCCCAAATCAGAAAGAATTTGGTGCAGAGTTTGATATTCTTTTACTCTGTTCACTCACCCTCTTTCTTTTAATCTTTCAAATCTCACTTCTAACCAATCTCTCTTTTCCATTTTACCTCTTCACACACCAACATTCAATCTTTTGACCCCTCTCCCCTCAATCACTCAGGGAATACTTCCTGGGTAGGAAACACTAGTTATCGTGAATCCATGGAAGTTCTGTTTAAGCTCACATATCAAATCCCATGTATATTCCTAAAAGAATGTCCTGTTCAACAGCATTTTGTACATCAAAGCACAAAGGAATACAAATAAACCTGAAGAATAAAATGTTGGAGTAGTCAAAACATTTGTGTGTTTGACAATGCAATTCTCCCCTTCAAACAAAAAGAGTTTGTCAATTAAGTATCCAAAAATCATTTAAAATCACACTTCACAATTCATGAAAATCTTTGAAGAATAGGAAGTGGTTTGAACATTTAAGAAACCATTTTTCACAAGTGAAAGTTGTTCATCTTTGAACAAGTGATAGAGTATAAGGATTGGAAATATATACCTGTAAACCAGAATCCTTAACTCCCCCTGGAATGAATATTTTCATTTAAGTGTTCTTCCCCTTTATATCTGTAAAACAACAGTTTATCAGAAAAATATGACAATGATAGTAAAAATCATATATATCTCCTCTTCCTAAAAGATATAACAGTTAGCTCCCTCTCAAATAAAAAACTTCAATAAAAGATTTTATCATTTAAGCATCCTATCAGAAGAAAACATTTGAGTACGGGTTTTGAACTTAAGTATTCAAAAGCCATGATTACTTATTCTTCGGTGAGAATAGTATCATTCATTTTTACCAATGAATATTGGGTCTTGAACCGTGTTATTCAAGAGCCATTATACATATTCTCCGGTGAGAATAGTATTTAATCTTTTCCTGAAACATCAGAAAACACATCAGTAAAAAATATAAATCATATAAGCTCCCCCTTAATATGTGCATAATCCTCAATCATGACACAAAGTTCTGAATTACTAGGATTAAAGTAAATTCAGAAGTCAAACTCTTTGACTTTGAAGTCCGAGTCCTAGACTGTATTGTCTAGAAGTCATCATTCTTGTCATTGAAGATCGAGTCCTAAGCTATTGTACTTAGAAGTCAATGTTTTGACAATGAGGCAAGAGTCTTGATCTGTAGTAATCAGAAGTCATTGTTCTTTCTCCCCCTTAAACCTTGGGTGCCTGCAACAGAAGTTTTGCTTTTGGTACCCACTGGTAATTGGGTCCTAATGGGTTAGTTGCAGTTCTAGTGGGAGATATAAAATAAGAACCATACCAGTTATTCACATAATCTTTGCTTACAAAATCATTTGTACCACAATAGGAACAACTAATTTTCTTTCGAGCTAACCTGGTCAGTTGATTGATAGTGTAAACCAGATCAGGTTTGCCAAAAGTTTACCTTTCGGGCCATTGTTCCATTTAGCATTGAACGTATGCACAAATGATTTATCGGTCATCTTCTCCTCTAAAGATCCTTTAACTCTCCAGATCCAATTTTCTCTATCTTTTCTTCATCTTCCCTTTGCCAGAACTTTTTCTTCCGAGACTTGTTCTTTTTGAAATTACCTGAACCGTCAAAATTTTTGTCAAAGAAAAGATTAGAAGGACGAATCTGATCTTTATGTTCAGAAGTATGATCATGAATTACATCAAACAAAGGATTATTAGAAACATTAGTAAAAATTGAACTTGCTGCTGAATTGAATGAGCATTCGAATGCAGTTAGATCATCTCTCAGTGATTGAGCTATTGAGTCTGGCGTCTTGTGCTCAGTCAACTTCACTTTGAATACGATCTCTTCAAGTTCCTTTATCTTTGACGACAAACTGTTTCTTTCCTTTGCTATCAGGTCAAACTTCTTATGCAACTCAAATTTTGCATTCTTCTCCTTCAAGAGGTTTGTTGACAACTCAGATAGCTTTCTTGTCAGCTTAGATATCTCAGTCTCTAGATATTTCTTTTCATTAGAAAAGTCTTTATTTACATCCTTCTGCTCAGCTTTCTTCTTCTCATTCTCAACCTTGTCTCTATCCAGAATGATAACTTTCTCAAAGTCTGAAACTTGTTGAGAAAGCTTAACACATTTAAGCTCTAATGATTTCTTTTCTTCAAAGGATTTTCTTGAGAAATCAGAGAATTTCTTAGCAAATTCTTTTCTTTCTTTCTCAATCTTCATCATCTCATCTTGGGATTTTCTGTTGTTTCTGTCTTGGGTTGCCTTTTCTTTCAGCATATTAATGTCAACCTCAAGACTGAAGACTTTATCTTTTAAAGAGTCTCTTTCAGCAAAAATTCGAGAGTTTGTCTTTCTAAGCCCTTCAGATGTTTCACTAGCAATGTTTGCTCTTCTTCTAAGCTCATCAAGCTCTTTTTGCATTAATTTCTTCTTTGACCAGCTTGAGCTAGAATTAAGACTTTCAGATCTTTTCAGTTTTGCTTGAAGATTTAAGATCTCTTTTTCTTTAGACTCAATTATTCCTGCAAAATCAATTTTAGAATCATTAATGCATTCTGAGCAAAAAAAAAAATTTCTCTATGTCCTTATCATTTTTCAATCTGTCAATCTGTTCTAGAAGAGATGAGTTCTGAATCTTTAAATCTTTATTCTCAGCCTCCAGTGCTGGAATCTCTGGCATATATGCTAAAGCACAATCCCTGTCAGTTAGAACCAGATTTCCTTTCTCATCTGTATAAGGAATCTTTAGCAATTAGAAAGCAAACTTATCTGTACCAATAGAATCAACTAATAAGATCTTTAGAATCAAGAATTGGATAAAAACTACACTCAAAAATTTTCAGAAAAATAAATTTCCAAAAATAATCAAATGCAGAATTCGTAAACAGTATAAAACAATTATAACACAAAGAAATTCGCAAGAAAGATAGTGGCTGGCGTAAAATACAACTTTGCGCTAAGTGAATATAGTGCGAAACTTAGATATGCTCAAGAAGTTGGCGCAAAAAGAGGTTTGCGTGAAAGGTGGGTCGCGCGAAATGGAGTTTTGCACAAATAGAAGGTGGCGCAAAAAATTGATTCGCGCGAAGAACTGAGGTCTTGACGGGGGTCTTAACTGGGGTCTTGAGGCCCGGTGTTGCGCGACCGGTGTCTGTCCGACCGGTATTGTGATGCGACCGGTGTCCTCCTTCGACCGGTGTCCCGCGACTGGCGTCCTACGATCGGATCCTTCGACCGGTGTCTTGCGACCGGGGTGTTGCTCTGACCGGTGTGGACCGGTGTCTCCTTGACCGGTGTGGTGCTGCGACCGGTGTCGACCGGTGTAGTGTGTGGCGCAAAAGAAAACTTTGCGCCAAGCGAAGGTGGCGCAAAATGCAGTTTGCGCTAGGAGGGACTGGCGCAAAATACCACTATGAACTGGCGCAAAAGTGGAGTTCTTGAACAAACGCGCTAGTTCATCACAGTTCGACCCTCTGATCGATTTTCAACCCAGAAACTCACTTAACAAATTAATCGTTAGTGTATAAATCATATAAATCATCCACAAACATGCTACGATCAAAACCCAATTAAAATCAATGCCTAAAAACAACTTTTATGCTTCAATTCGAATGAGACAGTAATCTATAGTTTCATGAACCCAGTATTCAAAAAAAATCATCAAAAGCCAATCGATTGATGATTTTAAGTGCAATTAAACAATCAGATGATATTCTATAACATAAAACGCATCTAATCAATTCAATTTTAAGCATAAAAACACATTAAATCGTGAAATCGATTTTCACACAGTAAGTTGTCGATAAATACTGTTTTAATCCAAAAAGATTGATTCTTTGGCTCTGATACCACTTGTTAAACCCAGATTAATAGTTGATAAACAATCACACAACACATTAAAGATCAAGAGATAAATAAATCAAACAACATGCCAATGATCTCTTGATTAATCTGATAAAATACGAGTGTGTGTTCTTGGTACCTTGTGCGTGTACAATACAGAGAAAATACGGCCTCTCTTCAACTTCACGTATTGTTCACCCTATGAGATACACACACTAAACCTAGAAAATAAAACTATTTATACTTAGGTCAACATGACCTAAACATTATTGAATATTAGCTAAAATACCCCATAAGGTATTAAACACTACTACAAACTAGACCCCTATTACAATTTAATCTTGAATACAATTTATGATCCAACACAACACTCAAATGTAGTGTTGATCTTTCTATTTATACCCTATACATTAAATTCATGGCAGAGTACTTTACACGTGTCCTTCATTGATTGGCTGCATGGGTCTGACTTTAGGAGACATGCTTTCGGCCGTATGATGAACAGTGTAGTTGACAGAGTTGTTGTACGAATTGCTGCAGAGGTATGTCCGTTCTGACAGATTGTACAGGTGTGCAAGGGTAAGACAAAAGAGACTTGGGGCATAAGCTAAGTGATCATCGATCGCTGAATATCTCTTCCTTCAGAGATACAAAGATGTTCAGCTATCGTTGAAGCTTTTCTTCATGTTCCTTTGCGTGTGTAGATTCGTCTTTGCTTTACTGATATCCGCATCAGGTCATGAGTAGACTTATCTTTGTTCAGCAGCTTTGTCTTTGATTCAACAGTGAACATCTTTTGTCGCGAAGCTTGTCTTCAGGGATTACGTCTAACTGTTTACATAAGAATTCATCAGCGATACTGAACATACTCAGTATTTGATCGCTGATAGTGAAACACTTTTACATATGAATGTTTACAAGAGAGATCATTAGTGATAGCTTAATAGACTTAGCATGATCGCTGATGATGAAACACTAATACATAATATTAAACGTAATTTTCACTAAGTATGGAAAATGGTTGTTATCAAATCACTGCGAGAGTATGGATCAACAGGTTAATTTCTTTGTGTGTGTTAGCATTGCTTTATTATTTGGAGTTTTATTTGGAGATACATTGTTAGGTTTTATTTGATTATGTAAAGACTCTCTCTCCTTTTATGATTAAACGAAGTGCTAGTTTTTTTTAATAATTGGTGAATTATTATTATTATTACTACTATTATTATTTTGGAAATAAATGTATGTTGTTTGATGTGGGGTGGTCATAAGTCATTCATGGAGAATGACGATGTTTTACATATGAATGTTTACAAGAGAGATCATTAGTGATAGCTTAATAGACTTAGCATGATCGTTGATGATGAAACACTAATACATAATATTAAACGTAATTTTCACTAAGTATGGAAAATGGTCGTTATCAAATCACTGCGAGAGTATGGATCAACAGGTTAATTTCTTTGTGTGTGTTAGGATTGCTTTATTATTTGGAGTTTTATTTGGAGATACATTGTTAGGTTTTATTTGATTATGTAAAGACTCTCTCTCCTTTATGATTAAACGAAGTGCTAGTTTTTTTTAATAATTGGTGCATTATTATTATTATTACTACTATTATTATTTTGGAAATAAATGTATGTTGTTTGATGTGGGGTGGTCATAAGTCATTCATGGAGAATGACGATGTTTTATCATGGCATAATGGTGTCTCGAAGGTCAATAAGGACTTCCACCCCGAGTGGAGAGGACGTTAATGTCGGGGTACCACCCACAGAACGAGGTCGAGGCCGAGGGCGTACCACTAGCGTGGGTGCAACTCTATCTGCTCAAGACAGTTCAACTTCAGGTATAGTCAACAGAAGGCCCGAAGCTACATGTCAGGGTGAGAATCCATTTACTGAGGAAGTGTTGACTGAAAGGATGACCCAGGTCCTTCAAAACACATTGTTGGATATGCTTGAGGCAATGTTGGAGAACCGACACAAGCAAGAGGAGGAGAAAACAGGTGAAAAGGAAGACGAAGTGGTGGTGACTCCGCCACCTAAAGAGAAAGGATGTAGCTACAAGACTTTTAGTAGCATCCATCCTAAAGAATTCAAGGGAGTCGAGGGTCCTATTGCTTTGATGAACTGGATTACAAAGATGCAATGTTGTTTCAATATTTGAAAATGCACTAAAGATCAAAAGGTGACATATGCAACAACAACTCTCGCCGACTCATCACTTCATTGGTGGGAGCTCGAGTGTACAATCATCGGTGAAGAGGGTATGGCCACCATGACCTGGGAGAAGATGAAAAAGTTACTTATGGACTAGTACTGTACCAATTATGAAGTGAAGAAATTGAAGTCTGAGTTCCTGAGTCTAGAGCAAGGGTCATCGTTAGTTCAAGAATATGTGAACGAGTTTTTGGAAAAATCAAGGTTTGCTAGCTATCAGGTGGCAACCGAGCAGAGGAAGATTGAACGCTTTATGGATGGGCTGAGAGTGGAGATCAAACAGTATGTGGACATAGATTCCCCGTCAACTTTCGTTCAGGCAGTAGAGATGGCAACGGTGACTGAGGAGAATAATACAAAGGCGTATGGGGAAAAGAAAGAGGGTAAGAGGAAATGGGAGGGGCCGAGTAAGTTCGTGAAAAATCCAAAAACTACTTCAACACCAGTTAAGACCCGTGGAGAGGAAATCATTATTCCCCAGTGCAGCAAATGCAGCCGGAGGCATAGGGGAGAGTGCAAAGATGGAAGCTTATCATGTTACAGGTGTGGAAAGCCTGGGAATACGGTGCGGGAATGTACAAAATCAAAATCTTGTTACGGTTGTGGGGCAAGGGGACATCTAAGTTTCCAATGTCCCAAATTTCAAAAAGGTCCAGTAAACAACTCAAAGAAGATGATCAAGATTCAAACCCTAGGAGGTGAAATCGTTCATGTGTATGGGGAGCGAAAGAAGAACGATGTTGGGTTGATCTCAGCATTGAAGGCGAACAAATGTCTTCGGAAAGGATGTGTAGCTTACTTGGCTTACACAGTTAATGCCAAATTGGAGAATGTTAGACCAAGAGTTTTGAGTCAATTAGAATGTTAGTATTATCTTTTGTATGTTGACTTTATGTGAGGTCAAGGCTTGTTTGACCCATATATAAGTCTTTGCTTTCTTTGTTTGTTAAGTAAGTTCTAAGTAAGATTGTAAGAGTCCGTGTAAGTTTGTAAGCTTGTAAGCGTATATTTGTGAGATATATGACAGACACATTTTTCTCTCATTTTTGATTATTTGATTGTCATTTCTTTATGCATGATTTGATTGTTAATGCTTGATTTATGGGATCACAATTGGTAATAAAGCTTAATCAGAAACAACAGAAAGATTTGAAGAATCGATTTGAAGCAGATTGATCACAATTTCCAAATTCGGCAAAACACTGTTCCATTAAAATTGAAGTTTTGATTTCATAGAGTTTTTGATGTGAATTTGTGCTCATAATGTTCGCATAAAGTAGTAGAACATTTTTTATGTTGGAGAGAAACTCAATCGATCAACAACTTGATTGAATTGAATCAATCAGTGTATGTTTTGGAAAGTTTTTCTCGAAGACTGTCAAAGATCAATTCCCATTTCGTTTGTGATTAATGTGAAAATTTACTCCAGAGGGTTGTTATCGCTGATATAAAGAGTGATTGTTCAAAGTTTCAGGATCAAACATCAAGTTTTGAATGGATTTTGGATGGAAAATTCGAAAATAAGGCCGAGATCTACAGAATTCGTTACATTCATGAAGAACTCGCAAGTAGAACTCGCAGAGTGAAAGAATTCGCAGAATACATAATTCTATTGTTCTTAAGTACAGAATTCGCAGAGTACAGAATTCGCAGTCTGAAGAATTCGCATCTACAAAGAAGAAAAATGGCTAAGTGAAGAATTTGCACAAGTGTTCTTATGAAAAGTCAAGAATTCGCATCTGTGAGAGACACGAATTCTGAAGAATTCGCAACTGTGTCTATTACGAATTCAAAGAACTCGCACAAGTCTTCTTGCGAAAAGCTCAAGAACTCGCACAAGCCATCTTGCGAAAAGTTCACAATTCGTATCCCTACTTATATCCTTCTTACGAATTGCTTGTTTACGAATTCCTTACTTGTTAAATTTTGTGTGAGTCTTGCGAATTGTACCTTACAAATTCTTGTTCATCTTACGAATTCTTGCCTTGCGAATTTTGTCTTGAGTGTGTCTTACGAATTCTTGCCTTAAATTTCATTTTAATTGATTTTTCAGTGATTTCACTTTAAATTTTGCTGTTTTTTCTGTTAAAAGATCATTTCAAGCATAACTGTTCATAGATTTTAATCATGCCTTATACTGATGAGAAAGGAAATCTTTGTCTTACCAACAGGGAATGTGCATTGTCATAAAAGATAGAAGCTGAGAATGAAAAGCTCAAAAGTCAAAATTCAAAGCTCAGAACAGAGATTGATACTCTGAATGTCAAATTAACAAAAGCTGAAGCACAAGTATCAACTTATGAATCAAAAGGAAAAGAATGGATCAAGAAAGTTGATGAAAGATTCAAGAAAGAGAAAGCTGAACTGGAGAAAATTTTCAATCTAAAATTGTCTGAACTTTCAAGGAAAGCTGAATCAGAGAAGAAAGAACTAGAACACAGATGTACAAAACTTTCAAAACAAGTTTCTGATTCTGAAAAAATTGTTATATCTGAAAGATATATATCTTTGACAGAGAAAGAAAGAATTCTGAAAAGAAAAACATTTTACTGTTCAAAGAAATTTCTGATAAAAATCAGAACTTGGAGAAAGATTTTGAAGCTGAAAGAAAACATTTTGAATCTGTGATTTCTGAACTTTCTGACAAATTAGCTGTCTTGTCAACAGATATACAAAAGGGACAGAAGACTAAATCTGAAATCCAAAGCAAATTTGACAAGCTTTGTAATGAAAAAGCCAAGTTGAATGAAAACATTAGTCAACTTGAGAAAGCTAATGTTGATTTATCTGACAAGTTAACATCTGGTACACATGTATTATCTTCTTATGATGGTGATGCAAGTGAATCAGTGTGCTCCTTTCAATCAGTAGATAACTTGTATCAAAAGATGGTTTTCAAGAAACAAAATGTTAAATCTGAAATTTTAAAACCAAATCAGATTAAACCTTCTAGTCCATTTTATGTCAAATCTGTTGATAGATATGCTTATGGAGTCAATGCTTCCAAGAAAGAGAAGATGATTTGGGTTGTTAAAGGTTCTCCTGAAACAGTTAAATATCAGAAATCATCTGCAGAAGCTGAATTGAAGAAAAAGAACAAAGCACAGAAAGGTAAATTTTTTGCACCTGATGCTATCAAGTCAAATCAGAATCTAATCAGGTTAGCAAAAAGAAAACTTTGTTGTTCATACTGTTGCAGTAATGATTTTGTTCATAAAGCACACATCTACAAAAGGTATTTCTCAAAGAAGAAGTTTACTGATACTGCTTATCACAGAGGTGGAAACCACTCACTGAAGGTTCAACATACGAACCAGACTGGACCCAAACTCATCTGGGTACCAAAACCTATTCAACCTGTGATGCAGGATACTCCAATCAAGAAGGAGTAAGCAGGACAATGGCTTCTAAACATAGCAGTTTAGGACCCAATCTTCAATGTTCAAGACTATGACTTCTAGACAAAGCAGTCTAGGACTCAAACTTCAATGTCAAGATACTGATGATCTTGATTGTCAAATCATACCAGGGAGTTTTAAGATGAAATGTCATATTGTATAATAAAATTCGAGTTTTTGTGGTATGTTAAAAATTCTCGCCGGAAAATCGCAGCTGCCGGAAACGTACTGTTCATTGCCTGATATTTGAGGTCTTGAGCTGTAATAGTGTCCCAACTTCATCACATATTTGTTTGCAATGTTTACCTCGATTTATTATCAGTTGTTTGATGAAATTACAAGAACGAAATCGAGATCTATGATCTGTTGATAAAGCCTCGCCGGAAAAACGCTGGTCGCCGAAAAACTGACTGTGTCGCCGGAATTTCACTGTCATTTCGTCCAGATCTGGTTTATTATTCATTTCGATCATGTTGCAAGTTTTTACAAAGGTTTCAGCAAGCGATTGAGAGTTTTTGAGCTGTTGGAAAAAGCTTGTCGGAAAAGTTTGTTGAATCGCCAGAAAGTTTCTGTTATATCGCCGGAATCTCACTGTTATATTTTTTTCACGATGCATGCTGCTGAAAATGTTTATTTGGTGCTTAATGAGGCCAATAGTTACAATAAAAAGGTTATTTGATCATGATTTGTTGAAGCTAAGCGAAGAAAAAAAGTGAAAGTTCATGATTTTATGTGAGGAAGATGATGAATAGTGCATTAACGGACTTACGTTAGTTTTCTAACATTTTTGGTCCAAAAGTCGGTTAATTTGGCCAAAATTGTTCCTCATCCCCTACTTTGTAGTGTGTAACCATTTGTTCTCTCTTCGAGCATCTCGGTTACGACTCTTAAGCCGAATTCCTACTCGACTCGCGGTTAACGACGGTTCCTTTGTTAAAAACTAAGGATGCACACGGTTTATCACGTCAAATTCACTCATTATCATTCTTGTGGGCTTATCGGAACGAGTTGGATTTTAACATTTCGAGATGTTTTATCGTGCACTTAGTCGAGCTTACGATGTATATCGGATCCAGTTTTAAAGTCGAAAACGAAGAATGAGAGCAACTTTCAAGGGGAAGCCGAGCTTATAATTGTTAATGCATGCACTAAAGTTTTTTCAAGCAAATCAAGGGGGAGAGGAGATTAGAGCTTGAAGATGATTTACTTTCCAAAACTTTAGGGGGAAAATGTTAGTGTATAAAAGTCTTGGAAAGTAAATGTATTTGATTTGTTTGTTATTGTAATTGGGCCTATTGGGCTTATGTAGTAGATGGGCTTGGGCTTTCAAGTTGTAACAAGGGTAGTAGGTAGGTGATGAACTATAAATAGGAATTAGTTTGTAATAACTCATTTCATAATTCATAATCAAAGATTTATTCATTAAACAATTCTCTCTCTCTAGATTAGATTTAATTTCTCTCTCTAGAATAATAAGTCTTCTCCTATCCTAACCTTAGTTACAAACATGAAATGATCCAGATCTCGGACCTAACAGAGAAAAAGATGGTGCCAGATGTACCAATAGTGAACGAGTACCCATAAGTGTTCCAAGATGACTTGTCGGGATTACCACCGGAACGTCAGGTTGAGTTCCGGATTGATTTAGTATTGGGTGTGGCACCGATCGCAAAGGCACCTTATCGGTTGGCCTCGACAGAAATGCAGGAATTAATGAAGCAACTTCAGGAGCTGCTGGATAAGGGATTTATAAGGCCGAGTTCGTCACCATGGGGAGTGCCAATATTATTTGTTAAGAAGAAGGATGGTACGATGAGAATGTGCATCGACTACCGTGAACTAAACAAGATCACGATCAAGAACATATATCCATTGCCAAGGATAGATGATTTGTTCGATCAACTTCAGAGAGCTAGTCAATTCTCAAAGATTGACTTGAGATCTGGTTATCACCAACTCAAGGTTTGAGAAGAGGATATACCAAAAATGACGTTTAGGACTCGTTATGGGCACTACAAGTTCCTGGTAATCCTTTTGGATTGACAAATGCACCAGCTGCTTCCATGGATCTAATGAATAGGGTTTGTAGACCCTATCTGGATAAATTTGTTATAGTCTTCATTGACGACATTCTTATCTATTTGAAGAGCAAAGAAGAGCATGAGCAACGTCTAAGAACGATTCTCGAGTTGTTAGCAAAGGAGAAACTATATGCCAAATTCTCGAAATGTGAATTATGGCTGCGAGAGGTACAATTTCTTGGTCATGTGGTAAACGTAGAAGGAATTAACGTGGATCCGACCAAGATTGAGGCGGTGATGGATTGGGAACCACCGAAGTCAGCATTTGAGGTTCGAAGTTTTCTGGGTTTAGCAGGCTATTACAGGAGATTCATTCAGGATTTTTCCAAGACAACGACGTCACTAACGACTTTGACTAGAAAATCGGTCAAGTTTGATTACGGACAAAAACAAGAAGAGGCATTCCAGAAACTTAAGGAGAGATTGAGTAGCGCACCAGTGTTGTCTTTACCAGAAGGAACAGAGGATTTTGTTATCTACAGCGATGCCTCTAAAATGGGATTAGGTTGTGTACTGATGCAAAGAGGCAAGGTTATTGCCTATGCATCACGACAACTAAAAGAGCATGAAAAGAAGTATCCAGCACATGACATGGAGTTAGCTGCAGTGGTATTTGTGTTGAAAATTTGGAGGCACTACCTGTATGGTACAAAGTGCCTGATCAACACTGATCATAAGAGCTTGAAATATCTCTTTGATAAGCATGATTTGATCATGAAGTAAATGAGGTGGATGGAATTGTTAAAGGATTATGATTATGAAATCCACTACCACCTGGGGAAGGCAAATGTGGTCACCGATGCACTAAGTAGAAAGGAGAGAACCGTGTTGGGAACTGAAGATTCTACTAAGTGTAGTTACTACTGCTAGCACAAGTGTAGTTACTACTGCCAGAACAAGTTGAAGTTAATACTGCTAAGTGTTACTACTGCTAGTAGAATTACTACTGCTAGTTAAAGTTAGTACTGCTTGAACAAAGTTAGTACTGCTTAGCTAGTTAGTACTGCTAGTAGTTAATACTGCTAGTAGTTAATGCTGCTACTTGAAGTTAATGCTGCTGAGCATTATTAGTGCTGCTAAAGAGATACGAATACTACAGCTGGATATACTGAAGATATACTTAGAAGATATACATGGAAGATATACTGAAGATTTGTTTATTCTTTGTAATTATCTTTTTATTAGTATATGTATAGAATGTTTAGAATAGATAGAAAGAACTTTTGATAATCGTTTTTCAAGAGAGAAAAATCAACCTCAAGGCATAGATCCTAATTCTAGAGAAGTAGAATTCGTATTGGTGAGCCTGTTCATCAATATTGAGGTTGAGTGTGTAATCTTGTAACTTTAAGCATTCAATACAAGTTTACTGTTTGATCATCATATACTGTGTTTGATTATTGTTGAATTAAATATCAAAGTGTTTTTCCGCAACTTCTTTGATATTAGTTTCTGAGTATTAATTCTTGTTAAGAATTCGATCCTGACAAACCGAACCGATTAAAGTTCGTGCCATGTGGATGAATGTCCAGGTAGACTTTATTGATAAGATACGAGATGTTCAGAAGGAAGCTTTGTTAGACGAGAACATTAAGAAGAGAAGATTAGTCAGACAGGTCAAGTTTTTTACGGTGGGGTCAGACGATGTGTATAAGTTTAGGAACCGGGTTTGTATCCCTAGTAAAGGTGATATAAGGGACATGGTGTTGGAGGAAGCGCATAAGTCCAAATACACCATGCACCTTGGCAGAGACAAGATGTATAAGAACTTGAAACAAAGTTATTGGTGTCCGGGTATGAAAAAGGCGGTAGCAAAATACGTAGAAAAATGCTTGACATGCTTACAAGTAAATACAGAGCATCAAAGACCGTCAAAACTTCTATAACAAATGAAAATCCCAGTATGGAAGTGGGAAATGATAACCATGGACGTTGTTACCAAGTTACCAAAAATGGTTAAGGGGCATGATGCAATATGTGTGATTGTGGACTGACTTACTAAGTCTGCTCACTTTCTGCCGATTAGTGAAAAATATACGCTGGAGAGGTTGGTGCAAATCTATGTAAATGAGATTGTATTGAGGCATGGGGTGCCTTTATCAATTGTCTCTGATAGAGATGCAAGGTTTACGTCAAGGTTCTGGACTATTTTTCAACAAGATATGGGTACCCGACTGAACCTGAGTACGGATTATCATCCTCAAACTGATAGTCAGAGTGAGAGGACGATACAAACTCTAGAAGATATGTTAAGAGCTTATATGCTCGATTTTGGTGGAAGTTGGGATAATCACCTTCCATTAGTGGAGTTTGCTTACAATAATAGCTACCACTCGAGCATTAAAGCGACACCTTTTGAGGCATTATACGGTCGAAAATGTAGAACACCTATATGTTGGGCTGACGTTGGGGAGAGGCAGTTGATGGGACCATAATTGGTTCAACAGACTGATAAGATAGTGCAAATTCGGGAGAGGTTAAAGGCCGCACAAAATAGACAGAAGAGCTATGCGGATAAACGACGTCGACCATTGGAGTTCCAAATAGGGGATAAAGTGATGCTGAAGATATCGCCTTGGAAAGTGATTGTAAGTTTTGGAAAAAGGGGGAAGCTAAGTCAAAGGTACGTTGGACCATTTGAGGTTTGTTATTCCCTGTTTGATGTAAGATTATCAATATGAACAAAGATTTCTCAATCAAATCTCATATTCATTGATCTTTGAAGTCATCAGATTACAACATTCTCTCACTCTACTTTCTCTCACTATATATACAAATATGATTCTCAATTGTAAGCACACGTTCTAAGTTCTACACCAATTACAAAAACAAGTAAACCTCTTTATACTAAGGTACTTACAAGAGACAAAATAACAAGACTTGACATTGTATGAATTGAGTTGACTTTGACTTTCCACTTTGAATAACTCTTTGACTTTGACTTGCAATCTTGAGGCTTTGACTTGGGCTTTTGACTTTCAATCTAGATGATCTTGAAGACAAAAATCTGTGCTCTAACATTCTACCCCTTTGGATTCAAGATTATCTTCAAAAAACAAATTCATCTTCAAAAAAAATTTCTCCCCCTTGATTCAAAAACAAGTGATCTCCCCCTTTGGATAAACTTGCACTTATCTTTAAATGAATTTCATCTTTAAAGAACGTTCTCCCCCTTTCAAGAACATTCTCCCCCTTTGGGACAAAAACAGATCTTCTCAGGAAATCAACATTCTGTCCTATTGAGATGAAAATTGGTAATCTTCATTTTTGAACTGATTCTGATAACAACAACTATCTTGAACATTGATCTCCCCTTCTTGTGATCTTTAAAATTCTCCTCCAAAGACTTTGACAAACATCATCATCTTTAGCAAATAAATTATCTTCGGTTGTAGCTCACTTTTCTCTTTCCAAAATAATCATCAAAGAAAATTTCTTGAACATTCCTGAAATCTTGAACTTTATTCACAATATCTTTCTCATTTCTTGAATCTTTCTCCCATAACTTCTTATCCATTTCTTGACTTTCTCCCCAAAAACTACTTTGTCATTTCTTGAATGTCTCCCCCTTTTTGTTGATGTAGAGCATAGAAATCATCAAAACTATCTTCAAAAAATGTCATGAACCTTTTTCTGACCACTGATCTTTCCAAACGAGCATCTGAACCATCCATCAATTCATAATGTATTCATCCGAATCTTTTTAAATTCAGAAAAATAGAAATGTAACCCTGAATCAACAAATGAATCAGTTAATATGTCTGTAAGTAGCACAAAGCCACTTTGTGCAACATATGCACATTATAAAGGAGCTTTTTGATGGTCACTCCCCTCGGGCTTCCATTCAATCATCGAAAAATCACAAAGAAATTTTCTATGAATGTTAAGACAAGAAAACATATTCCTTGTGTGTTCGTGCATAATGTAGAATGATTGAAGCTACTTAGGCTTTTCAAATAGGCTCAAAATGTGTAAACCATTGAGACAAAAATAGTAATACACAGACTCAATTGTGCATGATCGAAATTCGAAGGTGGGGCAAACTTCCTTCTGTTTCAATATCCACATATTCCAAATGAAGATGAGATAGATTATGTGTTGCGTCCCCAATCAACGTTGAAACATTCCTTTGTTGAGAAAGAAACGAGTAGCTGGTGAGGTTTAATACAAGAGTTGGCATGGGCTCACTGCCTGTTTCAATGATGTTCACGAAAGAATTGTGAAACAACAGTAATGTGGCTGTCTGACTCAGAAAGTGGTTGGTGCAGAGTTTTCATATTACTTTAACTCTGTTCTCACACCCTCTTTCTTTTTAACATTTAAAATCACTTTTAACCAAACCCTCTTTTACATTTTACCTCAGCTCAATGAGAAAAACTCAACCCTTTGTGTTATCTCGCCCACTCTTTGATATTGACTTGTAACACCCGTAACTTTTGGTAAGTAAAGGTCACCCGTACGTTTTTACAACTTGGAAATGGTGGGATTTATGTTGGGAAAGCATTATTTAAAGTCCCTAAGAGTATCGGGAGTGTTGGCATTGGAAAAGTCGGGTTTCGGGGCTTGGAAAGGGTCCGACTACAATGCCTGGCGACTATGACAATGTCATAGTCGCACGGTCAGAGTCGCACAAGTTGGAACACCCACGGTACACTTGGTGCGACTATGACACACGATAATGACCATGTCATAGTCGCGTGTCATTGTAGCACCAGGGGGTTGGACTGCTGTCAAATACGGGATTTTGCTCCATTCTTCATTTCTCATGTTCCATTTCACTCCCAACTCTCTCTAAACTCTTCCAAGATCACCCCAAACCCATCTATGGTAGTTTTGATTCATTAAATGCCTCAATCCTCAAGTATTGAAGTGTCATCAAGGGTAGAAGCTAGACATCAAGAGTTCACCATCTCCATCTTCATCTCCATCTTCAACCTCAAGCTTCATTTTGGGTTTTCTAGGTTTTTACCAAAACCTAAGTGGTAAGTTTATCCTCTCCATTTCTAAACCCTATTATAAGTTATAAATGCTCCATTGATGATTTCCAAGTGGTTGGTTTCTCAAATTTCGATTTTGATGATTTTGGAGAAATTAGGTTAAATTAAGGTTTTGGCCAAATTTGGGGATTTTGATGTAAACTGTTTGGGGAATGATTATAAGTGTTTGGACGCGTGTATTTATGGTTGGAAAATTGTGGATCTAGGTTTTTGGAAGTTTTGGCTTGAAGATTCAAATTTCTTCAAAGGAGCTCAAGTTAGGGAAAATCTAGATTTAGCCTAAATCTAGCAAGGTGAGTTCAAGTTGATTTGTGAAAACGTTGTACATGCCAAAAATGTTCATTTTAAAGTGTTTATGTGTTTACATGAAATTGTTAACTGTTGAGTAATTGATAAGTTTTGATTACTTGGAAGTGTTTAACTTTATGAACTTGTAAAACACCCATCCTTGGGATTTTTGATAAATGTTTCATAATGAAAATGTTTTGATAACCATTTTCATAAATGGAGGGTATTGGGTAACAATGCATTTTAGTGGTTATTGGTAATAAGTGTATTATGTGTTGGGAAATGGTTTGAAAATACCAACGTGTGAGTCATTGGAGTTTAGTTATTTCCAACCTTGTGAACATTTCGGATATCGTAAACCTCTGTGGTTTTGGGGTAAAATGTATTTGAAGTAGTTTCTTGAGTAAATCTTTGATATTGATATTTTAACGGTTTAATGTACGCATGTAAATCCTTTGGAGTAATTATACTTTAATCCGTGTTATGAAAAAATGTTGATATTGTGGTATGGGACGTTTTAGAGAGCCAATGGGGTTATAAACTTGTTTAGAAAATGACTTGAAATACAGTCTGGCTGGAGGTGTAGCTCGGTAGAGCAGGCAATACAGTTACGATATGAGGTATAGTTCGACAACGTGACTATGTGGCTTAACTTTGTGTTCCGCCACATAAAACGGAATCGGGTCTCCCCCATCATCGAAGGGTGTTGCTTGGGTTTTAAATTGTATTATTTTATTATCCATGTTTTCGGTGATGTTTTGATTATATGGATTTGTTTACTCAAGATTTATGGGTTGAGTATTATGCCCCGACCATGTTTGGGGTGTTACGGGAAATAAAATTTATTCTGCATTTTTATAAATTGGGAGTTTACTTACTATTCACGTTTTGGGTGAGTTGGGTTTGAAGTTTCCTTACAAAGGAATGTCTATATTGAGATTCTTGTTTTTTTAAAGGTCCGTGTTATTGGAAAATGAGTCGTTTAATATTTAAAGTAAATCATTTTGAAAGATAATGATTTAAACTACATTCTTTCCTTTCAATGATATATTTTTTCATATTGAAAACTCTTGAACTCACTAGGCGTTAGCCTAACCTTTTTATTTGTCGGCATGTGCATCAGGTTTGGTTGAGGATTGTTGCTAGCGACTTCGTGGTGAGATGAGGGCTAGTCCTGCACAAGAGAGAGTAGCTTGGTGAAGCCTTTCACATTTTTGGAGATAGCAACTGTTATTTGATTTTAGTAACACTCGACTTTGATTAGTCTTTATACAAGACTTGACCCATTATTTGTGAAGTTAAATTTAGCATTCTTATTGAGGTGACTCAAGTGATGATTTGTAGAATGGATTTTATCCTTATTTGATGTATAATAGAAAGTTTTAAATAAGTTGTTCTTTCCAAAATTGAAAGTGTTACAAGTTGGTATCAGAGCATAAGTTTGAGAGAATTAGGTGTTGATTTCCGTTACCTAGACTCAAAATAGCATTCTTCTAAGTTTATGAAAGTGACATTGCACTACTAGGCACTATTAGATAAGATATTTTGAGGTCGATAGAGTCATTAGAATCGGAAATCATGTCAAGGGTAGCAAGGATAATCATGTACGATACGTTCATAATTGCACCTGGCCAGTGTCGTGGTGAACTTGCATGTTACATGTGTGTGCTTGAACCGCCCTTTTTTGAGGATAAATGTGCTAGTGGATGAGTTTCCGAGGAGTAGTGGATTGAAGAAGTTAATGTTTATAGTATTGTCACTTGTAGTGACGGTTAAGAATGATGAATGCAGTAAGTTGACCATTTTGGGTTGGGGCAATTGATCGGAGTAGAACCTTAGACTTATGGAATTGACATTATTTAAGGAGAAATTATAAGGTAAACCGATGAAATATTCGGGTATTGCTTTAAGATGTTGAGCATCCAGATGACAATAGTATGAATTGAGGAGCTTGATTTCGAGATGTCAGTGCCTACCAATTTTATGCACGGAGTTTATTTCTAAAATAAGTTTGCATCAATTATTTCTCATGTTTCCAGAATCATAAAGTGGATTATATTATGAAATCTTGGAAAAATGTTTAGCATGCACCCGATTTTAAACCATGAGTTTAAACATGCATGAAATTGTTTTGTTGCACGTGGTTGCAAATTTTTATTGAGATTTTCTTCATCCTCGTTTCTTGTCGAATGCTATTTTTGGATATTGTAATATCCATGTTTTAATGTTATTTGGGGTATTACTGCGAAATTTTAACCTTGACATTGGATCTCCTCCACGTATGTTAAGGTTTTAAAGGAAAAGTTATTCCCATGTTTTTGCGTCTGAGTTTCCTGGGAATTTTAGTATATACGAGTTTTATTGAGTTTCATAGGGTATTATTTTGCTACGTTTTTCGACGCATGAGTTCTAATTATGTTGCGTGTAAATTCTTGAGTTTATTAAGCGTCATGTCTCATCCAAGTTTTGTTGGAAAGTGTCACTTTATATATCGCGATGCGATAAAAGAGAAATTTCGAAAACATGACACTTTGGTTATAATCCTGTAGTAAGATATTAGATTATGGTAAACTAAAATTTTGGCTCCATTTGATTTTAGGAGTCGTTGCGTTTCATTGAGTCTTATGGAATTTTGTTGAGTCTTATGGAGTTCTATTTTCCGACAGTTTGCGTCGTGAAGATGAATTTTGGAACACGTATAATGAATTATTGTGTACATTAACTGTCGGGTTGTTGTTTAACATTATTGTCTCATGCGGGTTTTGCACATGTCGTTTCGCAACCACACGAGACGTTTTGAGAGTCTTCATATTGCATAGTTGCGCTTTTGGGTGTTATACACGGGTATTTCGTGTTGAATTGTTGCTTTGAACATTCTTTTTGGGTTGTTGGGTTTTACCATTATTGCGTCGCACAATGCACTTTATTGATCTATTGTTATGCATGCCATGGTAGTCACTATTTTGGAACAAAGGATGATTTGGTTGTGCAACTTAAATGTGTTTAATCGATTTAAATTATTTTACGTTTCGACCAAATCGCATGCATCTATCATCTTACTAAGTTTGGAAAATAAACTTATGAATGTGGGTCTTGTTGGGAATCTTATACCATGTCATTTTACGTTGAACTTATGGAGTTCCTCTTTTGGGAGTTTGTACAAACCTTTATTGCGCATTGTTGTGGGCAGAAAATTATTTTACGTTCACGACATAGATTAATTCATACTAAGACCATAGTGGTCCATTTGAAAAGTTTTTGCACCCTTCTGTTATTGTCATTATTAGTGTGAATACCGACCAAATTCTTTTCAAAATAGTTTTATGTGAGTGGCATTGTGGCCACTTTGCACAACTACCGAGTAAGCGGTAGTGAAAATTTTTACACGTACGATTAATTGTTATAAAGATTTTGCATATTAAAGTCTTATAAAATTTCAACTGACATATTTGTTGAGTCCTATAGTTGAAAGCCATGAACTCATTAGGGTTATAGATTTAACCCCCCCCCCCCTTGAGAAAGGAGTTGTAATTAGGGACTAGAGGAGTCCTTGGGAATTGAAGCGTCGGATGATCAGACTTGTGGTCAGTTTTGGAATTTTGGGGTTTCAGTTTATGCATCGGTACAACGTGAATAATTGAGGTATTAGATTTGTGTTTTCTCTCAGTTAATTAAGGGGTGATTTTTTTGCTTAGGTAAATCTGCGGGATAACGTCTCGTGTGATTATTGGCATATGGATGGATTTGATTTGATGGGTGCTTGTCCGTTCGACATCATGTCATGTGTTGATAGGGTATCACCATAATGAGCCTTTATGAATATAGGAAGTATTGTGGTTCGTTTATTAGAGATGTAAGTGTGGAACTTTAGTGCCATGTTAGGTGTCAACTTTAAATTCGACAATACAATTCCAGAATGGAATGTTTGGCAGTAAACCCACGTTTGTGGTACAATCGTTTTGAGGATAAGTGTTGACATTCGATTTTGAGGATAATGACCGTTAGAGTGCTTCAGAACATTTTCGATAAATCTTGTGTGTTTGCAGTTTAAGTGGTAGCCTTAAGGATGTTAGATGTTGGTGAGTAAGTATCAATGATCGAGATTCTTGATAAGGTAAAGGTTTATATCGACCATTATGTTTGATGTTTAAGTGTAGTTTGGAGTTGTGCAATCGCCGAATTTGAATAAACCGACCCCGTAGAGAATGTTTTGACACGTCCCTGGAAGGATGGATCTACCAATAACAAGGGCGAATGAGTAAGATATTATGGGGATTCTTGGGGTCGGGTGTTGATCATCGGAATACGGATCCAGAATCGTGTTGAACTGGTACGGATTTGTTAGAAAGAGGTTAAGCTCACAAACTACCCTTGAGGAAGTATTTTCACCCAAGGTTGGGAGACAACCGTAGTCTCGTGGTTAAAGGCTACTCTAGTAGGTTAAGCGTTCACTCAGATATAAGTGTAATGTGCCCAGGGGGATGGTTGTCGTGAGTATCAATATAAGGTTTACGGTGGTTGTTCTGGAAAATGGATTAGAGACAACCTAAAATGTAGACAACGTTAAATAGGAATCTAGATTTCGAGGACGGAATCTCTTTTAAGGTTGGGAGGATTGTAACACCCGTAATTTTGGGTAAGTAAAGGTCACCGTGACGTTTTTACTACTTGGAAATGGTGGGATTTATATTGGGAAAGCATTATTTAAAGTTCCTAAGAGTATCGAAAATGTTGGCGTTGAAAAAGTCGTGTTTCGGGGCTTGGAAAGGGTCCGACTACAATGTCCGACGACTATGACAATGTCATAGTCGCACAAGTTGGAATGCCCACGGTACACTTGGTGCGATTATGACACGTGACAATGACCGTGTCATAGTCGCGTGTCAATGTATCACAAAGTGTGCGACCATGACACGCGACAATGCCCGTGTCATAGTCGCGTGTCATTGTAGCAGGGGGTTGGACTGTTGTCAAATATGGAATTTTGCTCCATTCTTCATTTCTCATCTTCCATTTCACTCCCAACTCTCTCTAAACTCTTCCAAGATCACCCCAAACCCATCTATGGTAGTTTTGATTCATTAAATGCCTCAATCCTCAAGTATTGAAGTGTCATCAAGGGTAGAAGCTACTAAACATCAAGAGTTCACCATCTCCATCTTCAACCTCAAGCTTCATTTTGGGTTTTCTAGGTTTTTACCAAAACCTAAGTGGTAAGTTTATCCTCTCCATTTCTAAACCCTATTATAATTTATAAATGCTCCATTGATGATTTCCAAGTGGTTGGTTTCTCAAATTTCGGTTTTGATAATTTTGGAGAAATTAGGTCAAATTAAGGTTTTGGCCAAATTTGAGGATTTGGATGTAAACAGTTTTGGGAATGATTATAAGTGTTTGGATGCGTGTATTTATGGTTGGAAAATTGTGGATCTAGGTTTTTGGAAGTTTTGGCTAGAAGATTCGAATTTCTTCAAAGGAGCTCAAGTTAGGGAAAATCTAGATTTAGCATAAATCTAGCAAGGTGAGTTTAAGTTTATTTGTGAAAACGTTGTACATGCCAAAATGTTCATTTTAAAGTGTTTATGTGTTTTACATGAAATTGTTAACTGTTGAGTAATTAATAAGTTTTAATTACTTGGAAGTGTTTAACTTGTAAAACACCCATCCTTGGGATTTTTGATAAATGTTTCATAATGAAAATGTTTTGATAACCATTTTCATAAATGGAGGGTATTGGGTAAAAATGCATTTAGTGGTTATTGGTAATAATTGTATTTTGTGTTGGAAATGGTTTGAAAATACCAATGTGTGAGTCATTGGAGTTTTGTCATTTCCATCCTTGTGAACATTTCGGATATCGTAAACCTCTGTGGTTTTGGGAAAAATGTATTTGAAGTAGTTTGTTGAGTAAATCTTTGATATTGATATTTTAACGGTTTAACGTACGCATGTAAATCCTTTGGAGTAATTGTACTTTAATGTGTGTTATGAAAAATGTTGATATTGTGTTATGGGACGTTTGAGAGAGCCAATAGGGTTATAAACTTGTTTAGAAAATGACTTGTTCAAATCTAAATGGTGTTTGAGTGTATTCATGCATTTTTGAAGCATGTGTTTGCATAAATGTGGTCGGTTGCCATTTATTGCATTTTATGGATTTTAGCATATGGTCATTTGATTGGTGGAGCTTAAGGTTCGGTTTTCGGCTTTGTCGGGACTTGGGGACTTTTGTCTTGTTTTAATAACTTAAAGCGGAGCTCTGGGTGTGAGTTGCATTTATTGCACTTTATTTTGGAGAATACATGTTTTGAGTGCGTGTGTCATTCAATTGGAGTCATGTATTTTAGACTATAATGCATTGGATCCATAGGCATGAAAGTCAGTCATATTTAAGGATGAGGAGTCTTGATATTCTTACCTTGCAAATTTATGCTGTGTTGGCAATGTTGTTGTCCCGATTGTTTGACGAAGAGGAACCTTTATGGGTTGTACTTCGGGACCATGGGTCTTATGGTTGGATGTTCTAATTTTTGTGCACGAGGGTTAGATATCAGGAGTTATCAAGTAAGGAGTTGAGACTCCTATCTTTAATGCTAGGGAGTAGGCACTAGTGGTCGAATGAGTACCCTGAGGATGAAACTCCACTAGGGAATGAATAGGCAATAAGATCGCGTATCTTTGAGGTGTAGCTTGACGGAGCAGGCAATGGGGGATATCGTGTTTTGGGGACTTGGAATACAGTCTGACTGGAGGTGTATCTCGGTAGAGCTGGCAATACAGTTATGATCTGAGGTGTAGTTCGACAATGTGACTATGTGGCTTAACTTTGTGTTCCACCAGGTAAAACGGAATCGGGTCTCTCCCATCACCGGAAGGTATTGCTTGGGTATTAAGTTGTATTATTTTATTATCCATGTTTTCGGTGACGTTTTGCATATATGGATTTGTTTACTCAAGATTTATGGGTTGAGTATTATGCCCCGACCATGTTTGGGGTGTTACAGGAAATAAAGTTTGTTCCACATTTTTATAAATTGAGAGTTTACTTACTATTCACGTTTTGGGTGAGTTAGGTTTGAAGTTGCCTTACAAATAAATGTCTATATTGGGATACTTGTTTTTTTTAAAGGTGCGTGTTATTGGAAAATGAGTCGTTTAATATTTAAAGTAAATCATTTTGAAAGATAATGATTTAAACTGTATTATTTCCTTTTAATGATATATTTGTTCATATTGAAAACTCTTGAACTCACTAGGCGTTAGCCTAACCTTTTTATTTGTCGGCATGTGCATCAGGTTTGGTTGAGGATTGTTGCTAGCGACTTCGTGGTGAGATGAGTGCTAGTCCTGCACGAGAGAGAGTAGCTTGGTGAAGCCTTCCACACTTTTGGAGATAGCAACTGTTATTTGATTTTAGTAACACCCGACTTTGATTAGTCTTTCTACAAGACTTGACCTATTATTTGTGAAGTTAAATCTAGCATTCTTATTGAGGTGACTCAAGTGATGATTTGTAGAATAGATTTTATCCTTATTTGATGTATAATAGAAAGTTTTAAATTAGTTGCTGTTTCCAAATTTGAGGGTGTTACAGACCCCTCGCCTCTCGATCACTCAAAGATAACTTCATGGGTAGGAAACACTGGTTATCGTGAATCCATAGAAGTTCTTTTAAGTCCTCACACTGATCCCATTAGGGGTGTGCAAACCCGAACCGACCCGATTCACCTGCCCAGCCCGTGACCCGTCCAACCCGAAAATAGACCAACTCGAAGAACCCGAACCCGAACTCACCCGAAACGAACACTTTTCCCGGATAAAACGTGGTCAGGGTGGGTATCCAAATCCACACTCGACCCGACCTGAAAACTCGAACTATATATACTAAATCCTAAACCTAATTTCCTAAATCAGTATCATTATTCTGCAAATCATCGGCTCATCGCTCTCGCTCGAATCTCAAACCAAAATCAAATCATCGACCAACGACCTCCGGCGCACAATCCAGTGGTCCACCGAGCGACGACCACCGTCCACCATCCGGTGCTTCCAGTCCGCACCATTCGATTGCTAAAAAAAATTACCTCCAAATCGCTTCTCAAAGATGATCTCTGAGAAGGAAACATGACAAATAGAAAGTTGCACAAGTAAAAGTGCTCCAAACATCACAGATAGAGAAGCTGACCTTCCAACTCCATGGTTGCTCATCTTTTAGCAGTAATGGCATAATTTGCTAAATCCTGTAATGAATTGTTTGGTTATTTATATGAATTTTGAGTGAAAGACCCATGGATTTACATCTTAATTACAACATTCGCCATTCATTCTTTACAAACGAGAAGCAGACCTTCCAACTCCATGGTTTCTCATCTTAATTACAACATATGCCTACCCGATTTTGATTTTGATTGAAATCGATTTTGATTTTGATTGAAATCGATTTTGATTTTGAATTCATAATTCCCAACCCGTACCACCCGACCCGACCTACCCGAACCCGAACTCACCTGAACCCTAATCGGTCGGATTTCGGGGCATTCCCTTCTACCCGAATATCCGATCGGGTTTAGGTTTTTGGGGCCCGACCGGCCCGACCCGACCCGACCGATGCACACCCCTAGATCCCATGTATTTGTCCTAAAAGCACAAAGTTGCTCATCAGTTTAACTTTTTCTGTTAAAACACAATAATATGGAATACATGTCAGATAGATATATGCTCAATGAGATAATCATGAAGATTTGTGCATTTTAACCATGAAAGAATTTCTCATAACAAGTATAGTTGAATGAATGAAATGAATACAAAAGACTTGTGTGAGAATCTGACAATGTATTGAAAAGATCAAATATGAATGATATATCAATAAAAACTTAGGTCATGAAAAATTGGATGTTGTCTATATAAATCAAATACATACATTCTTGAAATAAATGATTTAAATGAAGTAACGCTCAACAAACATTGAATGTACAAACGGGGTGTCTTACTATCGAAAAATAGATTCAATTTTGTTAGAACATAAATGTTATATTTTAGAAGTTTAGTAAAGTAATCTTTTCTATTTTGTATTGGGCCTTGTACTTGGGTTTGGGCTTTAATGTGTACAAGGGTATTGGGACATATAAACAGGAGTCTGTTAGTATTTTGTTTGTAACTTTCATTTTAGCAATGTAGACATACGAATTCTAAGCTCTTTGTAGTTTGTAGTTTGGTTTACTTTATGTGAATAATAAAACTACAGATTCCTCCCAATAATCTCTTGTTTATCTTTATCAATTAATCAATCTTGATCTCAATGGACCTCACAAGTGGTATCAGAGCCAAACGCATAATTCTTTCTACGCACGATCGAGATCAAATTGATTGATGGAACAGTAGTTGTGAAAAATTTTGAATTCTCCAATATGTGTTAATTTGGATGTTCTTTGATGTTAAATTGATTCTGAGGTCATCGATGAATCATATGGAATCAATTACATTGTTTAATTTGAACAATTTTGGATGAATTTGATCGAGTTTAAGAGTTTTTGTTCGAAATGTTTTTGTCACTGTGTGATGATCAAAATTTGCTATAGAATGCTTTCCAGACAAAATCATCAACAACAAATGTGCTCCATTGTAATTTTCGAACCTGCTCACAAAGTCTTATCTCAAAATTCGAAAAATTGAAGGTAAATTCAAAGGATTTTGGAAAAACAATCGAAGATCCACAAAATTCGCATGATACTCGAAGAACTCGCATGAGTATGAAAGAACTCGCATAGAAGAATTCGCATGGTAAAAATGTTGAAGAATTTGCATGACGGAATTTGCACGATGAAGGCCTTTGAAGATGAAAATTTTCAAGTATGGATTTCGCATGACAGAGAGATGCGAAAAGTGCAGAATTCGCATGCCAGTCTTATGCGAAAAGTTCGATACGAATTCCATGTAGTTAAAGAAAATTATAAGTTTAGAATTCACATGGAGTCATATGCGAGAAGTCAAGAATTCGCATAGAAGAGTTATGCAAAAAGAAGTAATTCGCTTAAGAGAGATATGCGAATTGCGAGGAATTCGCACATAGGTAGATGTGAAAAGCTAGAACTCGCATGCAGGCCTATGCAAATTCTAAGGTTTTCGGCTAGGCCTCATGCGAATTGTGCTCCTCATGAATAGTGATATGTGAATTGTGATGTGTATGCGAAAAATTTGTGATTTTTTGAGAAAAGTGACTGTTCTGAACCCATTTTGCTACAAGTTTGCCCTGTTCCCGAGATTTTTCACGTAATGCATATGTGACATCATTCTTATCTTCTGTTGGTCACATGATCTGAACAACTGATCTAATTTTCACGAGTGCTCATGTTTGTCAAGATTTTCAGATACTGGATGTTTGGATTTAGTCTCTAATATGATTGATTTAGCAGCCTGAGTATCTGCAATCATCAGTCTGGAGTGCTTCTTTATGTTGTTAGACCGTTGAGTGCTCTTTATCATTCTTCTAGCCTGATCAATCAGTAGTGTGAGCGACTGCAATCATTGTTCTAATGTATTGGTGGTGTTTCAGAATCTTGAGTGCTTATAATCATCTAGCTGATTCGTGAAGAAAAGAGTTCTGAGTTTGATTGTTCAGTATTCTGGAAAGCTGTCAGGATCGAATTCTTAACAAGAATTAATACTCAGAAACTAATATCAAAGAAGTTGCGGAAAAACACTTTGATATTTGATCAAACAGTAATCAAAAACTACAAGATTACACACTCAACCTCAATATTGATGAACAGGCTCACCAATACGAATTCTACTTCTCTAGAATTAGGATCTATGCCTTAAGGTTGATTTTCTCTCTCAAAGAATGAAAACTGAAAGTTATTTCTATCTATTCTAAACATTCTATACATATACTGATAAAAAGATAATTACAAAGAATAAACAAATCTTCAGTATATCTTCCATGTATATCTTCTAAGTATATCTTCAGTATATCCAGCTGTAGTACATTCCATCCGGATCTCTTTAGCAGCACTAATAATGCTTAGCAGCATTAACTTCAACTAGCAGCATTAACTTCAAGCAGTACTAACTACTAGCAGTACTAACTAGCTAAGCAGTACTAACTTTGTTCAAGCAGTACTAACTTTAACTAGCAGTAGTAATTCTACTAGCAGTAGTAACTCTTAGCAGTATTAATCTTCAACTTGTTCTGGCAGTAGTAACTACACTTGTACTAGCAGTAGTAACTACACTTAGTAGAATCTTCAGTTCCCAACAATCTCCCCCTAACTTAACTTTTAGAAGAGAAGTCAAGTTCTTCAGATATTCTTCCAGATGCTCTTTTTAATGCTCCCAAAACTTCCAAGATCATGCTCCTAAGTCTGGATTCAGTCCCAAACTCTGATTGATTATCCTCTGAATTAGATACTTGGCCATTTCTGAATTTGGTGCACAACCCAACTTCTTCTTTAGCATGGCATGAACCTTCAGTCTGGTGTGATTATATACTCTATCCACTAGGAAGTATTCTGTGTGATTTCTATCCAAAGTCACTGCATATACTCCACTAGTTTCATATAGAGTCCAACTTGTGACTTCTTTAAACACACTCTTGATGACCTGGTCCACTTCTTCAGGTTTGAACATCATGCATAGATACTCCATCACCAGTTTTGTAAGAGAAATTCCTGGAGTATTCAGATGATCTGCATACAGCTTAATTCCTATGTCAAACATCTCTTCTATATCAGATCTAGAGCATGTTCTGACAATCTTGACCCAAGTGTTGAATACTTCATACTTATCACCCTTCCTCTTGAGTCTGATGTAATCTTTCCCATCCATTGTCAGTACATCCCAGTGAATGATCTCAGGGGGCTTAACTCCAACAGGTTCTGCAGAAATTGGTTCAGGCACTTTGTCCATCACTACCATATATAAGCTTACATCATCTTTGATTGATGACCCTTGCTGGCTTGATGACTCAGGTGCCACTTCTTCTTCAGCAACATTTTGTTCTTCTTCTACTCTAGGCTTCTTATCTTTCTTTCTTTTGGCCATCATCTTGGTTCTTTTCAAAGTCTTTTGAACCTGTACTAGAGTAACTTCCTTCTTCTTTTCTTCCTTTTCCCTTGCCATTTCTTTGATAGGAGTTCCCTCTTCACTTTCAGGGAATGGTTGATTCATATCTATATCATTACTCTCCTTGGCCTTCTTTTCAAACTCTACTCTTTTCTTTTCATTGCTCTTCAGATTCCCCATTTCTTTTTCATAGAGCTCTCTGATTTGATCAAAACTCATCTTCACAAACATTTCTTTCTTTACCCCAATTGCACTCCTCAAGAAAGTTACCATTTTGTTTCTTTCCTGAGTGGCAAGGTAAGTTTGTGAAGGTCTTCTTTTCTTTGCACTTGTATTAGCCATCATAGCCTTTCTCAGACTTATAGCCCTTTGTTTAGCCTTTTCAGTTTCAAGCCCCTTTTGATAGGCTTTATTTAGCTCAGCAGCTAAAGCCTTTGCCATTTCCCTATCCTTCTCCACCTGAGCTCTTTCTTCTTTTTCCATCTCCTTCTGCATTTTGCTTGCTAAAGCTTCATCTGATTCAACCAACCTTTGCTTCTTGATTGGTTGATCAGATTCCACTATCTTTTCTTTTCCCTTATTCTTTGATTCTGCAGCTTTGTCTTTCTGTTCTGATTTTCTGTCTCTCCCTTCATTTATGACCACTCCCTTTGCTTTGGGAGTGTCATTCTTAGCTTTGATTAGCACTTCAGCTACTTCAATTTCTGTTGGTGTTAACTCTGTTACTGCTGCTTGTGAGGTTTCAGCAGTATTAACAGTTTCTGCTTCTTTTTGTACTGAACCTCTTTCTGTTTCTGCTTCCTTCTCCCCCTCAACTTCAACTCTCTCTTTATCAATCTCCCCTTCCCTTGATGCTTCTTCCATGTTGATCTCCCCCTTTTTGGGAGCATCAGTCACTGGTTTCCTCCTTCTGAGCACAAATTGTTTCTTCTTCTTTTGCAGAATCAGTTTTCTTACCATTTGCTTCAACTTGATGATTTGTTCTTGTTGTGACAGTACTATGAGTTTTAGCTCTTCTATATCTTTGCCCTGTTTGAGTACATCCATGTTGATGTTGCCCATTGCCTCCATCAATTCATCATAGTTATATCTGTCCTCACCTTCTCCAGGAGTGTTACCCCCTATTGAAGGATCATTGGATCTTTTAGTAGTGGAAGTCTTCTGCCTAGCAGAAGCACTGTCCACCCCTGTGGTTTCTTGGCACCAGGGACCTTCAAATGATTGCTCATTCAAAGTTGCCATGGGGGAGGTCTTATTGATGTTACCACTTTCCTCCTCTGTGCTAGCAGGAGTAGTGGCAGCCTCATCACCCATATGCTCTACCTCCTCCTCAGAGAGCACCTCCTTTGGGTTGGGAGATACCCTTGTGGTTTCCCTTTGGATATTCTCTAGGGGAGAATTCTCCCTTAGAGGGCTTAAAGGCTTAGTTGGTGATGGTACAAGAAGGGAAGGAGCCTTCTTTACCTGTTTTCTTTGATAAGTTTGGGTAATTGTAGAAGTGGGTTTATTCAGAAGGGACTGTGGAATTGATTTTGAGAGGGAAGGTTGGGCTTGGCTAGCAGTGGGATGGTCTAATGAGGGCCTTGACCCTGCTGCCATACCTTCAGTGTTTTGGGACACCACCATCATTGTAGAGAACAATGGGGTGTCAACTCCTTCCGAGTCCCCAGCAGATCTTCTCATATTTGAGAAAACCTTGCCTTTTGGGGGTTTAGGTACATATACTCCAACAGGTTGAGGTATATCCGTCAATTCATGGTTAATTACTTCCTGAACAAATCTGGGATACATAAAGAAACTCTTTTTGTTTCCCATATTTGATACAAGATCACTGAAAATCATCTTTGAGAAATTGTACCTTCTGGATGTAGCCAAGCATACCAAAGCATATGCAATTGGACTGCTGAACTCACTCCATCCAGTGGTCTTTTTGGAGATGCAATGCATCAGGGTATGAACAAGAAAGCGCCATTGGGGTGAAAACTTTGCTTTTGAGAATTTGAAAACACCCAATGGGCCTCCATACCCCATTCTAGTAAGATTAGAAAACAGTTCATCATTAGAGATAGACGTTATACCAGAGGCATCGTCTAGACGTAGACTGATGCGTATAACCTCTTCAGTAACTGTTAGTGGTTGATCACAGATTCTTGTCTTGATCATTTGCACACCATTTTCCACAACAATGGTTGCATTGGCCCAGAACTGCCTTTGATGCTCAATGTAGATTGTAGGGGATACAGTAAGAGCATGAGCAATGTGGCTTGACTTGAGGAAATCCACAATCTGATGAAAGCCTTCTGCTTGTTTTGGCTTTTGGAGCATTGCGATTTCATTGTGCTCGTCAATGAACGCCATTGATGCCATTGACCTTGAAGATTTTTGCCTGAAAACTTTGAACTTTGAGAGAGAAAGGGTTTAGAGCGCAAGGGAACAGTATGCAAAGAGTCGTTATGAACTTTTAGGCGGGCAAAGAGTATTTATAGTATTCGGAATATAAGCAGTATTAACCTAGAGCAGTATTCACTACTAGCAGTAGTAACGGCTAGCAGTATTAACTAACTAGCAGTATTAACTGAAAGCAGTATTAACCACTAGCAGTATTAACTACTAGCAGTAGTAACGGCTAGCAGTATTAACTAACTAGCAGTATTAACTGAAAGCAGTATTAACTACTAGCAGTATTAACTACTAGCAGTATTAACTGAAAGCAGTATTAACTACTAGCAGTATTAACTACTAGCTGTATTAACCACTAGCAGTATTAACTACTAGCAGTATTAACTGAAAGCAGTATTACCCACTAGCAGTATTAACTACTAGCAGTATTAACTGAAAGCAGTATTAACTACTAGCAGTATTAACTACTAGCAGTATTAACTGAAAGCAGTATTAACTACTAGCAGTATTGGCTACTAGCAGTATTAACTATACTTACTCCTTTTAAACTTGCTAACACTGAGTACTGCTATGTATATCCTGAAAAAGAAGATTAGTAACACCAAGAATAAAAATATACAGGTATAAAACCAGAAGAAGATTATTCAGAGTTTATCATTCCCACACCTGTGACCAAGAAAGTGAATCTACCCACATCAAAAGCTTTAGTGAATAGATCAGCAAACTGATTATCAGTGTGGACTTTGACAACTTGAATAAGTTTCTTTTCATTACAATCTCTTATAAAGTGATACCTGATTTCAATGTGCTTTGTCTTTGAGTGCTTGACTGGATTATTTACAATGCTAATAGCACTGCTGTTGTCAATAAAGATTGGAGTGTGTAGAAAGGTTACTCCATAGTCCAACATTTGATTCTGAATCCATAAGACTTGAGAACAGCAACTTGCAGCTGCTATGTACTCTGCCTCTGTTGTAGATGTGGATACTGTGGTTTGTTTCTTGCACTGCCATGAGACTAGTCTAGCACCCAAGAACTGACATCCTCCAGAAGTAGATTTTCTGTCCAAGTTTGCCCCACCTAGATCACTGTCTGAGTATGCTATTAGGTCAAAAGGGGAGTTATGAGGATACCAAAGTCCCAATCTGGGTTGCCCTTTGAGATATCTGAATATCCTCTTAACAGCTTGAAAGTGAGATTGCTTTGGCCTAACTTGAAATCTTGCACAGACACAGACTGGAAACATTATATCTGGCCTAGATGCTGTGAGATACATGAGAGAGCCAATCATGGATCTATAATAATGCACATCCATGTCCTCCCCCTCAAGATCTGCTGTGATCTGCTTGTGTGTTTCCATAGGTGTGCTGGCAGGTTTTGATTCTGAGAAACCAAACTTGGTTAGAATATCCTGCACATACTTGGATTGACATATGAAAATGCCATCTGACTTCTGTTGAACTTGGAGTCCAAGGAAGAAAGTAAGTTCCCCCATGGAACTCATTTTGAACCTTTGATGCATTAAATCCTCAAATTCCTTGCACATGTTGTTTCTTGTAGATCCAAAGATAATGTCATCAACATAGATTTGGACCAGCAAGATATCCTTCTTCTTTCTTTTGATAAAAAGAGTCTTATCTATGACTCCTCTTTCAAAGTCATTTTCCAAGAGATAGGATGACAGAGTGTCATACCATGCTCTTGGGGCTTGATGTAGTCCATAAAGTGCTTTCTTTAATTTGTATACCCTGTCTGGATAGCTTGGGTTTTCAAACCCTGGTGGTTGACAGACATATACTTCTTCTTCAATTGATCCATAGAGAAAAGCACTTTTTACATCCATTTGATAGACTTTGAAGTTCATGTAAGAAGCATAGGCTAGGAATAGTCTGATTGCTTCTATCCTAGCCACAGGTGCAAAAACTTCTTCATAATCTATACCCTCTTCTTGAGTATAGCCTTGAGCCACCAGCCTTGCTTTGTTCCTTATAACAATACCTCTTTCATCTCTCTTGTTTCTGAAGATCCATTTTGTGCCAATTGCTCTGTGACCTTTAGGAAGGTCTACTAGATCCCACACATCTTGTAGCTTGAACTGTAACAATTCTTCTTGCATTGCTTCTATCCAGCTAGATTCTTTCATAGCATCATGTGCCTTTTTAGGCTCAAGCTGGGATAGAAAACATGAGAGCACTGTATGCTGTTGATCTTGCATTTCCTGAAGCCTGCTTTGATGTCTAGTCATCATGGGAGAAGTGATATCTCCTATTACCAGCTGTGGAGGATGATTCTTTTGAACTCTGGTGTTATGACTAGGTTCTTCATTCAGTCCAGCCTCTAGATTAGAGTCATGCAACTCAACTGAAGTGTCTTCAGATGTCACTTCTGATTCTTGAGTCTCCTCATCTCTAGTGTCTTCTTCACTCTGACTTGGTTCAGTAAATGATTCCTTTTCACAGTCTTCATTTACTGTGGATATGGGAAAAATCACAGATTTAGATATACTTTCTTGAACTTGTGTGATCTCTGATTCTCCACCATCTGTTCCTGTATACTCATTACTGAAATCAAAAGAGTTAGTTAGTGAATCAATGTCAAATAGTCATTGAGGTCCAGACCCAACAGGATTTGGTGTGTTCTCATTGCATTTGACATTGTCACTTTCTTCAATTATTCTAGAAGAAGAGTTAAAAACTCTGTAGGCCCTACTCTGAGATGAATATCCAACAAGAAATCCATCATCTGCTTTGCTATCAAACTTACCTAAGTGAGATTTGGTATTTAGAATTGTACAAGGACACCCAAAAGGTTTGAAGAAACCAATAAAAGGTTTTCTTTGATTTAAAAGCTCATATGGGGTCTTGTTCTTTTGCTTGACCACTAGAACTCTGTTTTGGACATAACAAGCAGTATTAACTGCTTCAGCCCAGAATGTAATTGGCAATTTTGAATCAGCCAACAGAGATCTAGCAGCCTCTATTAGTGTCCTATTTCTCCTTTCAGCAACACCATTCTGTTGAGGAGTCCTAGGAGCACTATATTGTCTCTCAATACCTTTTCCTTCACAAAAAGTGTTTAAATCATGATTTTTAAATTCAGTTCCATTATCTGATCTAATGACTTTTACTCTTTGATTAGTTTGGTTTTCAATTCTTAGAATAAAGGATTTGATAAGACCACTTGTTTCATCCTTAGTCCTTAGAAAATATACCCAAGTAAATCTGGAGTAATCATCAACAATAACCAAGCAGTAAGATTTCTTTCCTATACTCATAACATTTGTAGGACCAAACAGATCCATATGCAATAACTGGAGACAAGAAGAAACAGAATTTAACTCTTTGGTCTTATGAGAAGTTTTGTGTTGTTTGCCTTTAAGACAAGCAACACAATGATCATCACATGAAAAGACTTTTGAAGGTAAACCTCTTACAAGGTTATTTTTAACAAGATTGTTCATAGTCTTGAAATTCATGTGACACATCCTTCTGTGCCATAGGGAGGATTCATCTATAGAAGCTTTTGAAACAAGACAATTTAAAGATGAATCACTATCAACATTGTCCAAATCAAGACAGTAAACATTGTCCTTCCTAGGAGTTCTAAGTAGTATCATGTTTTCATCAACTACCTTGAACCCTGGAGCAAGGATCATACACTCAGTATTAGTAAATAATATACTATGTTGTTTGTCACAAACCTGTGATACACTTAACAGGTTGTACTTTAATTGATCAACATAGTAGACATCCTCAAATGTCATCTTACCTTTGGTGACATTACCTTTTCCACTTATCTTACCACCAGTAAGATTGTCTCCAAATGCAACATGTCCTCCATTGATATGTGTGAAATCCTGAAGACATGATATGTTGCCTGTCATGTGCCTAGAGCAACCACTATCAACATGCCAAATGCTCTTTCTCTTGAGCTGTTGGTTGCCCTGCACATTAGATAAATCAATTAGTATGATTGGGGACCCAAGCCAAAGTGATCTTGGGTCTTCCTTTCTCATCAAAGTATTTACATTCCTTTTTAATGAGGTTTTTAAACTCAGAGCACTCTTTATTAGAGTACTTTGTCAATATGATTGGCTTAGCAGAATCAACACTAGAAGCAGTACTAACCTTAGAAGTACTAACAGAGTTAGCAGTACTAACAGGTGTAGCAGTACTAACAGGTTTAGCAGTACTAACCTTGTTAGCAGCATTAACATTGTTAGCAGTAGTATTACTTCTAGCAGCACTATCATTGTCAGCAGCACTATTTGTGATAGCAGTACTAACAGTTTTATTGCTTTTAGGAATCCACATATTGACACTTTCTTTAACAGAATACTTTTTCTTCATGTGGCTTTTAGTTTTAACAGTTTTCTTAGCCTCATGGTTCTTTTCAATTTTCTTATAACCAAAGGGTTTTTGCATGGATCTTTGGAAATTCATTCTTTGGTTCATAGGATTGAAATAACAGAATTTTGCAAGATGATTCAATTTGCCACAGATAAAACAAGGTTTTGGTCTATTGATTTTACTCAGATCAACCCCTTGTTTATGTGCCCATTGATTATTCCAGTTTCTTTGATTTCCCCTCTTTTTGTCCTGTTTTTGGGGCTTATTCTTCTTACAAGCACACTGTTTGCAAGGACCTGGATTCACAACTGTGGTCTGTTTATAATGGACCTTACCAGACTTTTCCTCTGTCTTCTCTATGTTCTTGGATTTGATCCAAGCCCTTCCACAATCCTCATTGGTGATAATGTTGTTTTCTATAGAAATCTCACCACTCACCTTGTTCTCCTTACTCTTGTCAACCTCTTTCTCAGTCTTATCCTCAACAATTTCTTCATCTAAGGGATCTATTTCAGTGGCTCCCTCAGGCAAGTCCTTCCTATCTTTGGTGTCTAACAGGTCTGAAGTAGGAGGAATGTAATTGTTGTTATATGGTGGAGGTGTGGCATTATACCCAATTCCTCTTCTTAATTTATCATGAATCTGATTTTGCAGTAAGGAGTCCATTGCTTTAGAAGCATTGGAAAACTTTTCTACATCAAGCTTAACTTTGGTTAACTCCTCTTTCAATTTTTCACTCTCCTCTTTAGATTTGGTCAGTTTAAGTTCTAAATCCTTTTTCTCCCACTGCCAGTAATTAGTGTCATATGAGTGTTGTAGTTCATTGGCTTGAAAACCTTTGATTTGATCTTCAAATCTCTCTACTATCCTCACATAGTCTTTTATATCCTTTTCTAGTCTCTTCAGGTCATCACTCATCTTCTGATTGTGATCCCTGTACCTTTTAACAGTGTCTATGCAAGTTTTAGAGCAGAGATTAGAACTTACCTCAGATGGGAGATCAGATACTTTAGCCATAAGAGCTTGATTCTGAATAGCTTCTTCTGCTTGATCACTCCAATCAAACCCCATTCCTTGTTGAGAAACAAGGGCTTGAGCAGAGTTTCTGTTGTTATTGAAGCTTCCAGATTGAGCTTGTTGATGGTTGTTGTTGTGAGACATTCCACTTCTGCATTCTCTAGCAAAATGTCCCTTCAGATGGCATTTGTAGCATTCTACCTTTGATTTATCAAACCCTGCTCCATCTTCTCTTCTTTGTGAGAAGTTGTTTCTTCCAGTCCTCTTTATAAACTTTTTAACCCTCATGGAGAGCATGGCCATCTGCCATTTAATATCCATCTCTTCCAGATCATCAGGATGAAGTTGTTCTAAGTCATCATTGATCAAAGAAGAATTTCCATGATTAGAAAGAAGAGCTTCAAATACATAATCAGTGCCTTTATCTAAATTTGATCCATTAGCAGCATTAACTGATTCAGGGTTAGCAGTAGAATCAATTGATGCTGATAGGAGTGCAGCATTATGAACATATCCAGAAGGCTTCTTCTTTGCCTCCACCTCAGCTTCAAATACTCTAAGATCATTGTACAGATCATCAAGTTCTTTGTCTTCCAACTGATCATTCTGTCTGAATGACACCGTGTACATGGTCCATTCATCTCCAAGGGACCTTAAGAACTTTCTGTTCACATCATCTTGATCAATCTGTACTCCCATAGTAGCTAGTTCACCAATTAGTTTATTAAACCTGTCAAAAGTTTGAGTCATGGACTCATTCTTAGTTGAGATGAAGTTTTCATACTGTTGTTTTAAGATTGCCTTTTGATTTCTCTTGGTACTTTTAGTACCTGAGAATCTCTTCTCTAGAGCATTCCAGAGCATCTGTGCATCAGTACAATTGCAGAATTGGTGTTGATACTCATTTGGAATGGCCAAGAGCAGTGTGCTCAAGGCTTTCATCTCTGTCTGTCTTGATTTCCTGTCTGTATCTGTCTTTGGAGGAGTTCTTTTGCCATCTTCACCAATCTTTCCTCCATCAGATGGGCCATTCTCAATGATGTCCCACATAGAGTAATCTGTGAGGAGAATATATTGCTTGATTCTGATTTTCCACATGTCAAATTCATTGGATCTGAGCATTGGAACTTTTGAGACCAAAGTACTGCTTGATTCTGTAAGATTTTCCATGATGAATAACTGTTTCTGAGAGAACCTGGCTCTGATACCACTTGTCAGGATCGAATTCTTAACAAGAATTAATACTCAGAAACTAATATCAAAGAAGTTGCGGAAAAACACTTTGATATTTGATCAAACAGTAATCAAAAACTACAATATTACACACTCAACCTCAATATTGATGAACAGGCTCACCAATACGAATTCTACTTCTCTAGAATTAGGATCTATGCCTTAAGGTTGATTTTCTCTCTCAAAGAATGAAAACTGAAAGTTATTTCTATCTATTCTAAACATTCTATACATATACTGATAAAAAGATAATTACAAAGAATAAACAAATCTTCAGTATATCTTCCATGTATATCTTCTAAGTATATCTTCAGTATATCCAGCTGTAGTACATTCCATCCGGATCTCTTTAGCAGCACTAATAATGCTTAGCAGCATTAACTTCAACTAGCAGCATTAACTTCAAGCAGTACTAACTACTAGCAGTACTAACTAGCTAAGCAGTACTAACTTTGTTCAAGCAGTACTAACTTTAACTAGCAGTAGTAATTCTACTAGCAGTAGTAACTCTTAGCAGTATTAATCTTCAACTTGTTCTGGCAGTAGTAACTACACTTGTACTAGCAGTAGTAACTACACTTAGTAGAATCTTCAGTTCCCAACAAAAGCTATCAGAAAATGAGCGTCTTTTAGCAGTTGTTGAACATCTATCAGAGTTTCCTTCTAACCCTTACATTGTAGTGTTTGCTACCAGATGCTACCTCCTGTAAGCTGACCAGAATAAGTTCGTAAGCTGAATTCTTATTCAACTCGAGGTTCAAAGACAGATAAGATGTTATACACTGAAGATGCACTTTGAGTGTCATTCCATAATTCAACACATTTCTTTCTTGTGGGCGTAACGAATGTGTTGGGTTTACTAGAGATAAAAGTTGTCTTTATGTGAACTCAGTCGAGGTTATGGTCTACATCAGATCTGATATTAAAGTTGACACTTCAAGTATAAGAGCTACTTTTAAGGGGGAGCTTGAGGAGCTTTGAAGTTTATGCAACACTAAGTTTTCTAAAGAAATCAAGGGGGAGAGGAGCTGAAGTGGATGATTACTTTACAAAACTTAGGGGGAGAATGTTAGAACATAAATGTTCTATTTTAGAAGTTTAGTGAAGTAATATTTTCTATTTTGTATTGGGCCTTGTACTTGGGTTTGGGCTTTAATGTGTACAAGGGTATTGGGACATATAAATAGGAGTCTGTTAGTATTTTGTTTGTAACTTTCATTTTAGCAATGTAGACATACGAATTCTAAGCTCTCTGTTGTTTGTAGTTTGGTTTAATTTCTGTGAATAATAAAACTACAGATTCCTCCCAATAATCTCTTGTTTATCTTTATCAATTAATCAATTTTGATCTCAATAGACCTCACAAATTTGAGACATGGTAAGAACATAGACAACAAAAATACTAAACCGGTGTGTATGAATACTTGGCAATATATGGAAAAGATAATACACAAGTATTTATCTTCGGAAACACACGGTTAGTTAACAATAAAACTCATAAAATGAAAACATTTAAAAATAACACTTCTAAAATTCAAAAAAACATTTAAGAATCGAGAAGTGGTTTGAATGTTTAAGAAAATTATTTTCATGTGTGAAAGTCGTCCTTCTTTCAAACATGTATGAGATTAAGATTAGAATATTTCTTACGCTCATCATTAATCTCCTAAAGTCAACTCCAAAGTCATGATTGATATGATCATGTATGCTCCCCCTCAAAAATCTGCAAGCAGTGAAAAAGTCGTCAAAGCAATAAAGTCTTAGTCAAAGAAAACTTTGAAGCATGAGTTCTGATTTGAATTAATCAGAAATCATTTACTCCCCCTGAAAATATGCATTCGCAATATTATCAGTAGAGATAATATGTATACTCCCCTTTGAAGGTTGATCATTTCTTTTGATGCATCGGAGTACACTTTCTTTTGATCATTTAAGTACAAGTCCTAAACTGTTGTGTTTAGAAGTCAAACTCTTTGACATTAAAGTCCGAGTCCTGAGCTGATTTACTCAGAAGTCTAACTTCTTAACATTGAAGTGCGAGTTTTGAACTGTATTGTCCAAAAGCCATGGTTCTTTTACTCCCCCTAGACTTGAGATGCCTGTAACACATATGAATCTTTTGGCTTTGGTACCCACTGGTATTTGGGTCCAGGTTTGTTAGTTGCAGTTCTATTAGGAGTAACGTAATAAGAACCATACCGTAATTAACAAAATATTTACTAACAAAATCATTTAAGCCACAGTACGAACAATTAATTTTCCTTTTAGCTAACCTGATTAATTGATTTATCGAATACACAAGATCAGGTTTACCTTTTGGCACATTGTTCTTCTTAGCATTGAGTGTATGCACAAATGATTTTTGCTCATTCTTCTCATCAGAAGATGCTTTCACTTTCCAAACCAGCTTTTCTTTACTATTTCTCTTTTGATATTTACCTGTGCTATCAACATTCCTATCATAGAATAGGTTAGTAGTACGAATCTGATCTTTTAAATTGACTGACCTTTTTGTTGAAACAGTTGTTTGATGTGAACTTGATGCTGTCTTGAATGAACATTCAGAGTCAGCTGAATCATTTCTAGGTGATTGATCAATTGATTCTGGAATCTTCTGCTCATGTAAGTTCACCTTGAAACGAGCTCGTCAACTTTTGTTATCTTTGAAGATAAACTGTTCCTTTCTTTGGAGAGTAAGTCAATCTTCTTCTTTAAATTAGATTTCACGTTCTGCTCTTTCATCTCTTTTGTTGACAGTTCAGATAACTTCTTTGTGAGCTTCTTAATCTCAGTCTCAAACACTTTCCGTTCTTCCTCAAAATCCTTCTCAACATTCTTTCTCTGATCAGATATTTCTTTAAAAATTGCAACATTTTTCTGTTCTAATCTTTTCTTATCTTTCACAAACTCCTTTCTCTCTTTTTTCCATCAAGATTTCTAGCTCAGAAATCTTTCCTTTGAGAGATTTTCCTTCAGAACCAAACTCAACTTTCTCTTTCTCAAGTCTATATCTTTCAATAACTATTACCTTCTCAAATTCTGATAACTTTTTTGAGAGCTTTGCACATTTCTGATCTACTGCTTTCTTCTCTTCAAATGTCTTTCTAGAGAACTTAGAGAATTTCTGTGCAAACCTTTTCTTTTCCTTCTCAAATTCATCTATGTCTTTGACAATCTTCTGTTCCAATTCTGAAACTTTCTTTCTCAATTCTGAATTAGCACATGCTAAATGCTTTTCTATCATCTCATTCTTCTTGACACAATCTTCTTCCTTGAGTTTAACAATCTGAGCTTCCAAATATGAAATCTTTCTTTCCAAGTCAGAATTTGCAGTTTCTAATATCTTGGACCTCTCAGCATTCTTTTTTATGGTATTTTTCTCTATCTCAGAAATCTTCTTCTTTAGATCACCATTTTCAGTCTCCAATACTCTTGCCTTTTCTTCAACCAACTTGATCTTACTCTTTAATTTCCCTTCATTCTCTTTCCTTTTATTTCCAACCCAAATTAAACTTTTGCTGAGTCTATCATTATCTTATCTCAACCTTTCAATGATACGCGTATGTACTTTCTGTTGTTCTTCAAGTTCTGACATCTTACGCTTCTGATCTTTCTCTTGACGTTGTTCAGAAGTATATTCTTCAACAAAGAAATAATCATCCATTGTTCCTAATAAAACTTTCACAAATGATCGTTAACAAAAATCAGAAAATTTTGATCACACTCCAAAATATTTGTCCCCCTCCGTAGACAGCACGGGGGTCCTGCTACCCGAGAGAAATTTCAGCTTGTCAAAATTTGCTAAGTATGGAATTCTCACACAACCATGAAAATTATTCGCACAACTCACGAAATTCGCATGCCAAAGGATATAAATCTCAACTTTTCGCACACTTAAGGATGCGAATTTCACACTTTTCACATGTAATTGGATGCGGATTTTAAGCTTTTCGCATGTAGTTCGATGCGAGTTTCAAGCTTTTCGCATATAGTGATATGCAAATTTCAGACTTAATATTTTCACCAACTTGAAAGCTTTTCGCACGATGAGCTTGTGATACGAATTCTGGACTTAGAAAAATTCTCAAACTCAAACTTTTCGTATCGATGCGAATTCCTGCCTTAGAAAATTTCCAGACTTGAGATGCGAATTCCTCGATTTCACACACTTTGAGATGCGAATTTCTTAGATTTCGCACGATTTGAGATGCCAAATTCTCACTTTTCGCACATAACCATATGCGGATTCTGTCCTTTGAAAATTCTTTAACCACAGTGAGATGCAAATTTCTTTCTTCTCGTATAGTGCACTATGCGACTTTCTGACTTAGAAAATTTCACACTTCAATTTCATGCAAATTCTTCTTCATCATGCGAGTTCTTCATCATCATGCAAGTTCTATAGATCTCCGCCCAAAAACTTCAAAAATGATCCAAATTCGATCCAAACTCTTGAATTATGCCATGAAACTTTGTCAATTTGATCTCGTACACAGTATGAACACTTTACAATCAATCAACTTCAAACAAAATCAACAAAATTACAACTCAATCAAAAACACAGTACGTACAGACTTTCGAACAACAAATGATCAAAAATCCAAATTTCACATAATCTGTTGTGAATTGGACAATCTAATTAATACAAGAATTGTTCTGGACTATAAAACGAGTACAGTGCAATCAAAATTCAATAAAAAACAATACTAGAACAAGAATTTGATTCTTGAACAGTAAGATGTGCAAGTTCTTGAGTTCGACCAAAAATTCACAGATCTTTGATTAAAAATCTGATTCAGTGCATGCTCTTATACCAATTGTTATTCCCACTTTGATGCAAGATTATCATTCCCAATAGAAAGAGTTATTCTATGAGAAAAATCTCGTTTTTTTCTTCTTCACATATACAAGATAAAACTATAGTCAACAGGGTGGAAGTTGTGTCTTTACATTAACTCTCCTCTAATAACACTGTCTGTATGAACAAACAAACTTTGCAGAACCGATTCACCTAATCGATCAAGGTAAAGTCAACAATAGATTCGGTGGATCATCCATGTCACGCTAGGATTTTGGAGTCAAAGTTGTTGACTTTGACTTTAGCTAATGTCATGAGGTCATGTTGACCATATATAAAGGTTTTGTATTTGTATTTTGATAAAGAAGTGAGATCACAAAAACACGCATACACAAGTGTTTAGAGAGAGAATTTTAGCATACTGTGAAACTTGTGGCACCAAGATGTCATGCTCGTTCTTGTGTGGCGCATCTTCTTTAGTGGCCCGAATATATTTTCTTCAGCAAGAAGGCTTCAATGGTAAAGGAGGTACTTCAATCATCTTTGAAATTCTTTCAAGGAGTTCATTTAGTACATGTTCGAGCACTCCTTTGTACTTGGACTTGAACTTTTGAATGGTTTGTCAAATCTCCAACCATTCAGTTAATCCATATATTTTCAAAAAAGAAGGAAACTCAGTGACAGTGGTCTGATCAAATGTATCATATGTCCAAAGCTCTACATTGAGCTAATATAGTCGGACAAATGTTCCCAAGACTTATCTGAGTCAAAAACCGAGCCAAAAGCTCAACAATTCAATTGGCCATCAAATAAAGGTCATCAAAACAATAAAACTCATTTAACTGGCGTTTATGCAAATACATATCTCAAAAATATAATTAACTCCAAAACTCATTATTGGTTGAGAGAAACCATTTTCTACCAATTTACCATGGAGTTGTTTGGCTAGCCTATTGTTGGTATGTTTCTTTTGGAAATTCATGTTGAGAAAAATAAGTTTATGAAAGGCTATCATTTTTTTTGCTTTGAACCAATTGAGATAAACCGTGATTGTGCATATGATAGTTTGTATGGGGACGAATCTCTTTTTAATAAATCTTAGCTCAAAATTATTTTTTCAAATAAAAGTTGCTCGAGCACAGGTCGAATTTGGGGTTGTGATAGGGTAAATTTATTTACCCTATTTTTAGATCTCTTTTTTATAATAGAATTCGTATCGATATGAAAAGTTTGAGATCGAGATTTTGGCTAAGTATGGAATTCGCATAAGGATATCATGCTAAAAGTTTGAGGATTGAAAGTTTTACTAAGTCAACAATTCGCATCTCGAAGCGTGCGAATAGTGGGAATTCGCATATAGTTGCATGCGAAAAGTGTCTATTCGCATAGAAAGGCATACAAATTTCTGTTAGTGTGCGAATTTTGAAGTGTTTGGCGTGCAAATTTCGTTTGGGTGTGCGAAAAGAATTTCAGTGGTGTGCGAATTGTTAAGGTTTACAGTGGTGTAAGGATTTCTACCTTAGAAATTTTTTGGATATTTTTTTTGGAAAATTTTCTGAGCTGTTGATTGTTGATTTATCGAACTAACGATCATTCCATGTTCTTATTCTTCAGATTCCAAGATGTCAAAAGATTTGCTTTCCATGGGGTCTCAGTCCAAACCGCCAATTCTTTCAATAGGGGAATACCTTCAATGGAAACACCGGATGACTCAGTTCTTAAATCATAAGAACAGAGATTACATGAAGTCAATCATTGAAGGCCCAGTTTTCCCGGTGGTTACAGTTCCTGGTCAGCCAGCTAAAGCATGCGGTGGCAACGACCTCAACCCACAAATACAACGACAGTCCTGAGTAAGCCAACATTATTCTAGCAGCTTCCACCCGAGTCCTATTCTTACGCTCTACAACTCCATTTTGTGATAGCATACGAGTGGCAGAAAAATTATGAGATATTCCCACAGACTGAAGATAGCCTTGTAGAGTCTCATTTTTAAATTTCGTGCCGTTGTCGCTTCGTAGCTTCTTGATTGGAAGTTGTAATAAGACTTGCACTTTCTTGATAAAGGCAATAATTAGCTCTGGTGCGTCTGATTTGAATCTCATAAACTCTAACCACGTGTATCTAGAATATTCATCAATCATGACTAATATGTACTTTTTGCCCCTAATTGATTGAATATGCATTGGGCCACAAAGATCCATGTGTATCATCTCGAGCGAAGATTTGCAAGAAGACTCAATTTTGGCTTTATGAGAAATCCGTTTCATCTTGCCCATTTCACATGCAGAACACAAGGAATCTTTCTCAAATCTCATTTCTGGAAGACCTTTGACCAACACATTCCCTTTAGATGTGATTGATGTAGATGTAACATCTTCATTGGTAGTTGAAGTTGTGTTGTCTGAAACTTCTTGAACTTGACTTGTAGAAGATTCACCATTATCTTCAGAGGGTCCTGATATATCTGCAGTGGTAGTAGATGTATCAGTAGTAGGTATATCATTTTGACCTTGTTCTTTCTAAAAATCATCAAAAGCATCATAAAACAATAAACCCAAATCAGATTCAGTTAAGGATTTAGAAAGCTCAGTCTGTTTTGAAGCAGGTTCCACACTGGTTGATGTGGAAGCTTTATCACTAGATCCAAGTTCTGAATTGCATTGATGCTTTCAATCACTGATCTCGTTCTTGTGTTTTAAACTCTATATGCTTTGGAAGTTAGTTAATATCCAATAAAAATTCCCTCATCAACTTTCTCTTGGAATTTGGCTAAATTTTCTCTATCATTCAGCAAATAGCATCTGCATCCAAACACACGAAAGAATTTAACATTTGGCTTACGACAATTAATAATTTCATAAGCAGTTTTATTTAAGCGCTTATTAATAATTGTCCTATTTTTTGTGAAACATGCGGTTGCTACTGCTTCAGCCCAAAGAAAATGTGGTAGACTGGAATATGCAAGCATTGATCGTGCAGCTTCTACCAAAGTTCTGTTCTTCCTCTCCACAACACCGTTTTGCTGTGGTGTGATTGCAGTTGAGAAGTTGTGTGAAATGCCGACTGAATCCAAATATGATTGAAGAATTAAGTTCTTGAATTCAGTGTCATTATCACTTCTGAGTTGTTGCACTTGACTTTGAAGACGAACTTGTATTTTCTTTATAAATTTGATGATGAGATCTGGAGCATCCGAATTTTGTCTCAAGAACTCTAGCCACGTATATCTGGAGTATTCATCAACCATGACCAGCATATACTTTTTGCCGTTGATTGACTGAGTTCTCATCGGAGCACATAAATCCATGTGAATAAGCTCTAAGCACCTTGAACAATTTGATAGCATCTTCAACTTGTGAGAACTTCTTTTCATCTTGCCATTCTGACATGCAGAACAAAGAGAGTCTTGTTCTATTTTCAGCTCTGGAAGCCCGGTAACAAGATTCTGAGTCCTCAACTTGTTCAAGTCTCTAAAATGTTGATGAGAAAACCGACGATGCCATAACCAACTTTCATCTACTGAAGCTTTTGAGATAAGACATACAGGTTTTGAAGCTTGTAGGGTTGGAAAATGAACACCATACAGTAACCCCATTCTTTCTCCTTTGATTAACTATGTGCCTGACTTATCTTTGATATAACAGAAGTCTTCATCAAATTCAACTTTACACTTCTTCTGAGTGAACTGGCTGATGGAGAACAAGTTATACTCTAACCCCTCGACATACAGAACTTTAGAGATGGAGATCATCCTATTCTTGAGAACACCGTATCCTATGACATAACCATTCATCTTATTCCCGAAGTTAACTGTTCCTGCGTAATGTTCTACATAGTCGTGCAGCAGGTGTTTGTAAGTTGTCATGTGTCTTGAAGCTCCTGAGTCTATGATCCACACATGACAAGCCTGCAATAACAGTTACTTCAATTTAGGTACCCATATAAGAATGGGTCCTTTCTTGTTAGTAGCATGCTTATCTTTTGAAATTTTTCTTTTCACAATTTGTGCATTAAGTATGTCTTTAGGAATCCATATTTGCACATATTGTAATTCAACAACTTTCTTTAACTGAACTTTGTGATTTTTAGTCTTTACAGTATAAACTTCAGCTTTTGATTTATCAGAAGAAGAAGTAGAAGATTTAATGTTTTTCATCTGGACTTTTCTTCTTTTCTTTGAAGATTTAGGTTTAAGAGAGAATGAACTTTCATAACAGAATGAACATTGCAATTTAGTATAAGCTTGTGTCAACAAATCAATCTTTGAAATAAATTTTGATTTATTAGCATTTTGTTGACATTTATTACAAGCTGAAACTACTCTATTACAAGTACTATCATGAGAAGTATTCAGATTCTCTTCCACCTTTTGCTTGTCTTTGCACACATTCTTCTTCAATAAGCAATCTGTGACACAATCAGAAGTCATGTTATTTAAATCAGAATTTGAACATACTTCTTCAGATGAAACAGGTTCTTCAGAAAGAATCTTGTAATTTACCAGCTTAGAAGAATTAGCATTGGATATATCAACTTTCCTTTTCAAGTCAGAATTAATTAATTTTTCTTTCATAATATCTGACGATAGAACAGATAGATCTTTGACATGCTTAGATATTTCACTTTCAAAGATTTGACGTTGATGGTCAAGTTTGTCTCTTTCTGTTATCAAAATCTTTTCAAATGTAGAGACTTGCTTTGAAAGTTTCATACATCTAAGCTCATGATCTTTCTTTTTTGGAAAGTTTTCTTTTCAAGATCAGTTTTTTGATTTTGTAAATCTGAAATTTCTTTTTCAAGAACAGAAATTTTGTTTAAAACTGCTTGATATTCAAGATCAAAACTCTTAGAAGTCATTTCTGAAACAAGTTTATTTAAAATTGAAGACGTTTCAATTCCATCCACTATAATAGGACAGGTAACTATTATTTCAGATGAATCAGAAACGAATAATGTAGTATGAGTCTCATTTTCTGTTGGAAAGATATTTTCAAATTCAACGAATGTTTTCTCTTTATTTTCATAAGAAGAATTCAATTCTTCGTATTTGAAATAAACATTTTTGAGACTTTGAGAATCATACTTCATCTCATTTTCAGAGTTATCTTCAATAATAGTTTCTGTTTCTACTAATTTAGCTGATGTATCTAAATTAGTCTATGTTTTAACAAACGTCTCAAGGATATGTGGAACTAAAACAATAGGCTCTAAATCATTGTTGTATAAATTGTAAAGTTTTTCTGGTGCCTTCTTCAGAACATCCACATCTGAAAAAGCTAGACCAGACTTGGCCTTATAAAATTTGTTTTCCTTTTGACCGCTTGCTAAAATTTTTAGAGTCTGTTCATTTTGACCTCTTTTGAGAATTAATTCTTCTAACTCTTGTATTCTGGTATATGCCTCAATCCTATATTTCATAACAAGTTCATATTGAAGAGTTAAGTCAAGTTTCTGATCTTTAAGAATTACAACTTCTTTTTGCAAATCAGATATTTCATTTTGAAGCTTTACCTTGTCCATTTTTAAAACATTTTTCTCTTCTTCTTTCTCTTCTTCTTTCTCTTCTGATAATGTTTTATATAATAACACTTGATCTTGATGTCCCTGTATGATGAATTTTTGTTCTTCACGTTTATCTTTTAGTTTCAAAAATTCAGTGTTCATTTGAGTTAATTGGGACATCAAGTTCATTAACTCTTCATTTTCAGAAGAGTCAGATTCATCAGACATTGAAGTTACCTCAGTATCAGAATCTTCCTGTAAGTGAGCCATGAGGTTGTAGTGAACCTCTGTCAGGTTTGCTTTCACATCACTTTCGTCGTCATCGGAGTAGTACAACCAGATTTCATCTTCCGCTTTCAGAGCTTGCCCTTTTTCAACAGCCTTGGAAAGTTGAGCTTTCTTCTTGTAGTACTCGTACTTCTTAACCTTTTTCTCCGGACATTATCTAGCAAAGTGACCTGACTTTCCACAACTGTAGCACTTGTCTGACTTATCTTTCTCCTTTTCTTCCTTCTTTTCCTCTGTCTTCTCTTCCTTCCTATCCTTCTCTATCAACAACTTTCCTTTGAACTTTCCTGACTTGTAACCATCATGCCTGGATTTGTTGTAGAATTTCTTCTTTGCAAACTTTTTGTGAAAGTTTGTGGTTAACAAAGCCAGTTTCTCAGCAAATGTAGTAATCTCATCTACCGCTTCAGGTTCAGTTTCCTCATCCTCTTCATCAGAACTATTGGAAGAATCAACAATCCTTGATATCATAGCTTTTGCCTTGACTGGTTTGCTTGATTCAGAAGTTGCTTTGAAAATCATTCCTGGATTACGTGTCAGTAAAGCTATAGAATCTTCCACTTTCTTGTGCTTTTCTTTAAACTGACTCAGTTCTTTTGTTGCAGCCGCTTGCTTCTTAATCACATCTTCATCCTGATTTAACGCAGAAAACAAATCATGCAACTTTTCTTCATCCACGTCTTTGATAATATGCATCTGGATTGTATAAACTTCCCATTCTGGCTGAAGATTCTTGATGAACTTGAAATTTATCTCCGAATCTGATTTCTGAACTCAATTCTTCCTCAGTTCATTCAGAATAATGTTATACCTATCATAAGCATCTTTCAAAGATTCACCATCCTTGGCCTTGAATCCTTCATAAGCAATGATGCTTTGATTTCTTTTAGTCTTTTGAGACTTGGCTGATCCTATAAACTGCTTCTCCAGTTCATCCCAGATATCTTTCGCTAAATCATGACTGTCAACCCGGTTGAATATGTCGTTTGGAATTGCCATGATCAGGAAAGTCAGTGCATTAGTATCTCTTTCAACCAATTTCTTATCATTTTCATTATATTGAATTGGATTCTTGGCAACTTTTCTTTCGGGAATCTTTGGTGTGGTTTCAGTTTCAGGAATCCTTGTTGCGGTGACATGAGGAAAATGGGGTCCTTCCAGAATAGAAGTCATCAAGGATTTATCTTGATTGTTCAGAAAGTTGATCATCCGCTTTTTCCATTGAGAATATTCTTCTGCTTGAAGAACTGGAGGTTTGGACTTCGAACCCATGCTAAGCAGATCTCGAGACATGATTGTAGTAGGAATGTGATTTGAACTGATCGTTCAAGAAGTGCAGATTACACCCAGTGTGTAAAATAACTGGAAAAAATTTGATTAAGTACCGAAACTCGCAGATCACTATTGAAAACACTTAAACTCGCAGACGCTGAAACTCGCAGATCCCTGTTCACAAAGAAACTCGCAAACGCCTAAACACTCAAAACACTGTTCACTGAGAAACTCGCAGATCGAAACGTGCGTGTTTAGAGAACTCGCAGATGCCCACTTGCGCTTTTTATCGAACTCACAAGCTAAACTCGCAGATAAACACTCGCACAAGCTCGCAGATTGAAGAACAAAACACGCAGGCTTTGATTTGCGTGTTTTAGGAACTCGCAAATAACGCTTTGCGCGTTTCTGACCAAAAACAAGATTCTTCAACTTGCGCGTTCTGCCGATGAATTTTGCGCGTTTCACAGATCTTGCGTGTTCTTGGGATTCTTTGCGTATTCTTGGCCTGATCGATCAAAAATCAAGTAATTCTTGTTTTCTGATTCTGAAAAATTACTCAATTTGTCCACGAAACAATACAAAACACAATTACAACACTGAAATTACAAAAACAATCGAAAATTATAGTGATTAATGTGTATTACAGTGTTCGACTTCAAACTTTCAAGAAAATAACATTTTGATCGAATTGATCAATCTGGAGTTGAAAATTTCCTTTGTGATCTGAAAGAAGTTTGATCCTAATGATAAAACACACACAATCAAATCAAATTCTTGATTTAATTGTGTAAGAACAAGAAAAATCGAAATCAAACAGTAACTTTTCAGTCGGCACAAAAATATTTCAAATCTGATACGAATCTGCTCCTTCTTGTTTGCTCTGATACCAAATGAAATTGTCCTATCAAATCACACACTCAAATCAATCAAGAACAATGAGAATCAATGGAGGGAAATCACAAGTGTATTGATGTCACAAGTGAATGGTTACAATGGTTTCTCTCTCTAGATTCTCTCAGGATGCTACTTTCAATGCTAGTTACAAACAAAAGAACAAGGAAGACCCTATTTATAGGTCAACCAAGATACAAGCAAAATACAATGTAAAAGTCAACACAAAATGATCTAAACAAAAATACAATAACAGTTCTCTTGAGACATAGGTTCTGGACTGATTTTCCCAGAAGCTAGTACTCCTGTTATCACGGGTTCTGAACTGACGTGTTCAGAAGCCATTTCTTCATCAAATGTAACACTTACGCTCTCAACCACAATCTTTGACTTCTTCAAGTACACTCTATATGCAACAGATGTAGAAGAATAGCCGATAAAGATGCCCTCTTCCGCCTTAGCACTGAACTTATTCAGACTCTCTCTGTCATTTAGCACAAAACACTTACAACCAAAAACATGAAAATATTTAATGGTTGGTGTTCGATTGTTGATCAACGCATACGGAGTCTTTTGAAATCTGCGGTGTATCATGGACCGATTTTGAGTGTAACAAGCAATCGACACAGCTTTTGCCCACAGAAATAGAGGTAAGTCGAATTGACTGAGCATAGTACGAGCGGCCTCGACTAGCGTACGATTTTGCCTTTCGACTACTCCATTCTGTTCAGGCGTACGTGCAGTAGAGTATTGATGTGATACCCCGACTGATTCGAGATATTCTTCAACTGTTTTATTCTTAAACTCTTTGCTGTTGTCAGTTCAGAGAAGCTTGACTGGTTTCTGCAGATTCACCTGGATCGTCTTTAGAAATGTAATGAGAACTTCAGGTGTCTCATCTTTTGACCGTAGAAATTTGACCCACGCGTATCGCGAATAATCGTCTACAATAACTAACATGTATTTCTTTCCGCCTAAGCTTTGCGTTTGCATAGGACCATAGAGATCCATATGCAACAACTCTAAAGGAGAGTTGGTACTCGGTTCAGGCTTCGGTTTGTGTAGATCTCTCTTCATCTTCCCTTTTTCACATACTGCACATAAGTGTTCTTTTACGTACTTGAGCTTAGGAAGTCCTTTCACTAGCTTTCCAGTGACCAGTTTGTTGATGTACCGAAAATTGAGGTGAGAGAGTCGCCGATGCCATAGCCAGCTTTGTTGCATCGAGGCTTTTGAGAGTAGACACACCTTATTGTCAGTCTCGACCTTTGACAAGTTGATGGTGCAGAGGTTTGACTTGCGAGTGCCAACCAAGAGTTCTTTACCTTCTTCAGTGCGTACCGAACAACTCTTGGCCTTGATATTTACCTCTAAATCTTTGTCACAGAACTGGCCAATACTAAACAGGTTGTGTCCTAATCCTTCTACGTAACTCACCTTCTTAATCGTTACAATTTCGTGAACTACATCACCATACTCCAAAATTGGTGAAAACTAATCGTTACCAAATCGAATTGTTCCGCAATATTTCTCTGTATAGTTAGACAAAAAACTTTTCTGCCTAGTCATATGCATGGAACACCCGCTATCTAAGTACCACATATGACGGGTCTGCACAAGAGAAATCAGGAAACAAGAGGTTTAGGTACCCACTTATAAATAGGACCTACAGTGTTAACACATGATTTTGGCACCCATTGAAATTTGGGACCCACTTTTCTTTTGAAAACTATATGAGGAATTAGAACGATGAGAGTAAGTATGATAATTTCCAAACCAAACATCAGAATATTTTCGAGAAGCATAATCATATCTATCATAATTTGAAAACTTTCTATAAGACGGAGATAACTGAAATAATTGCCGTATGGAGTATTTCTTGCGAGAATCAACAAGTTTTGGTTTAGAAATAGCAATATTCACAATCAAATCATCTTTACTATTAGTCTTCTTATTACAATCAGAACTAGAAAATGATTTAGCTTTCTCGTCGATCTTTTGTTTCGGTATCCATTCCGACTTAACTCCAAGCCTTTTCTTTCTCAAATCTGAAACATTTGAAACTTAGAGTTAGAATGGTGAGAATCAAAAGAATGCTTCTTCTTTAGCTTTCTAGTGGTGATCGGTTTCTGTGAATGCTGAGATTTCTTTTTCTTACCTTTTGCATTCTTAGATTTCACAAAAACAGATTTATCAACTTTCGTTGATGTTTCACCTTTTTCAAACACACTGGGTAATCCAAAAGAATTAACAAAATAATATAAATGATCAGGAAGTTTAGCATTAAAGTCAAAATCACCAACACAGTCATCTAAACAACCATCAGAGTTTAGAAAATCAAAATCATTATCAAGTAAACCAGACCTATCATCAGATTTTAAAGCCTTGGATAATTTAGAAAACTCAGTATATTTGAACACAGTAGAAAATACAGTTTGTTCTAAGTCTCTCAAAATCCTTTCTTCTGTGAGAGTATTCTCGAGTTCAGAAATTTTACTTTCCAAAACGAGAGGAGGAACGTAAAGCTTACCTTCGATGGGGTTAGCCTCCATTTCTTTTACAGAACAACTCTCAAAATAGTCATTTGAAAGAGATTTTGATTTATCAGAACTATAACTATTATTTAACCTTTCATAACAAAATGGAAGTTGAATTTTAGATGTGTTCTTTCTTTTTGCCTATTCCTTGGCCTTATCCTCTTCAGACAGACTAGTCCAGAAAACTTTCAGTTCAGGGTATTGAGGTGCCAGTTTCATAAGTCCAAAATCATAAAGAGCAGGCACTTCAGATATACCCTTTTTGAGGTGGTGTGGGTTCTTGTAACCAAGTCCCCAACACTCAAGATTCTCTTTAGGTTTGTTTAGATGAATGTTTTGTTTAGTTTGACCCAAAGTATATATAATTTTCCTTCCAAAACATTCACCTTTTCAATTAAAGATTTCTTTTCTTTTGAAAGCGAAGAATACATTTTAGAAAGCTCTTTTGATTCAAACTCACACATTTTATATTTAGAAACAGTTTCAGATAACTCTTTATGAATTATAGTCTCCTCTTTCGCGCTGGTGTCAATGTTTTTATGCAACGCTTCAATCAATACATTTTTCTCGGCAATATCATTGCTAAGTTTCTGTATAGATTGATTTTTATCATTAATCACACCTCTTTCACGCTTAAGTTTAGACTCTAATTCTTGGAGTTTAGTCATCATAGCATGCATTTGATTCAAAAAGTCTGATTCAGTCATATCATATACCTCTTCGTTATCCTCTTCATCAGAATCAGCTTCGGTTTCTGTCTTCATCTGACCCATCAAGCACAAGTGTGCTGTCTCTTCTTTCTTTTCTTCCTCGTCTTCAGAATGATCAAGCCAAAATTCATCCTCTGCCATCAATGCTTTTCCAGGCTCCTGTTGCTTGGCTAGAAGCATCTTTTTCTTGTAGTAATCGAAGTTTCGGACTTTGGGTTTTCGGCAGTCCTTAGCAAAGTGTCCGAATTTGCCACAGTTGTAGCACTTTGGAGGTTTTGGCTGCTTTGTCTCTTCAGCTCTAAACTTTCTTTCCTCTGGCTTCTTCTCTTCCAATCTTTTTCCTTCAATTCTCTCCTTGTGATCGTAGTTACTTGAACCAGATGAGTACCTCTGACTGTTCGAACTTGGATTTTTGTAGAACTTCTTTTGAAAAGCCTTGGTTAGCATAAGCATAGCCTGCTTCAGGTTCTCACAGTCGTCAGAGTCAGAATTAATCTCTCTTTCATCCTCTTCTGATTCAGAAACTATCATCTTCTTTTTTTTCCACTTCACAACGAGTGCTACCGGATCAGCAACTGTCTTCTCAGCCTTGATCTTATCTACCTCCTCCTCATTCTGCCTTAAGGTTTCATATACTTCATGGAGTGGAATTTCGTTCAGGTCTTTCATCTGCTTCATCTGTCTAGTGAACCTCTTCCATTCTGGTTGAAGAACACTGAGGAACTTCATATTAAGCTCAATTTGTGACTTATTTACTTTGTTTTTGCTCAGTTCATTTAGTAAAGTCACGAATCTATCATTAGTTGCTTCCAGAGATTCTCCAGCTTTGGCTTTAAATTCCTCATAGTTATTGAGGCAGTTGGATATTTTAAGTTGGTTGCCGACCTTTGATCCGAGCATCATCTTCTCCAATTGATCCCACATCTGCTTTCCAGTAGCATTGTAGCTATCAATTTTGACATAAATCTCATTCGGTATGCCTTGGAGAATGAATGATTTTGCCAGTCTGTCAGCCTTATGTCTTCTTTTTTGCTCATCTGAGTATTCCTCAACCGGTACAGGATACTCTCTCTGTTCTTCTTCACCATTTTCTCCAACTACAGTTAGTGTCTTGGTCGGAGGTGTCATGATTCCTTCCATTAAGGATATTCTGATGTAATCTCCCAAGTCATTTCGATCGATGAAATCCAAGAATCGGTCTTTCCATTGCTCGTACTCTCCCTTGAAGAGTAGTGGTGGCTTCACATCAGTTCCAATAGAGAGAGCTTCTCTTGATGTCATCCTGATATGAAAAAGATGCAATAAAAAACTTGAAATTGATCGTTAGTCCAGATAAAATCAAATGAATGCAGATTAATACTGAAAATAAGAAAAACTGGCGCAAAACACAGAATGCGCTAAGGACAGAAATGCGCTAAGGACAGAAGTTCTGAAACGCGCTAGAGGAAGTTGCGCAAAAGTATGCTGATTGGAGCTGGCGCAAAAGACGATTTGCGCTAAAAGGAGCTGGAGTAAAAGTCAACTCGCGCTAAGAGATGTTGGCGTGAAATCCTGAAATTCGCTAAGTCTGGAAGCAGAGAAGCTAGCACAAGTAGATTTTGCGTGAGAAGTAGGTGGCGCGAAGAAATACTTTGGGCGGAGTGAAGGTGGCGCAAACTTGTAATTCTCGCTAAGGGCAATGGCGCAAAATACACTTTGCGCTGATCACTTTGAAGCACTTGAATCTGGCGCAAAGATCTACGAACTGGCGCAAAATATGTTCTTCACCTTTATTTTGAAAGTCGGCTCAGAATCAACCAAAAACCTATCTAGACTTCGATTTGCAATCCCAAACTTTGACAATAAGACTACCAACACATCTAGAACTGATTACAATCAACTAATTTCAAAAACAAACCTTCTAAGTGAGGATCGATTAATGAAATAGTGCACTGGACTTGTGAAAACCAAAACACCAAAATCATCAAATAGAGAATCGATTACAGTGCAATACTCGAACAAAATAATACAAACTCAATCTAAAACTGATTTCGACCTCAACCTGATCGATTACTATTCAAAATATGCACTAAAACTGAAAAATCGATTTGGACATTGATGGAACGGTGCCGAACAATATTCTTTTTTATTTCAATCTGGATATAGCTCTGATACCAATTGATTGTCCCTGTTGATTCAAGTTCTTATCACATAAACATATATAATCACAAACAAAAGATTAGCAAACCTGATATTGATTTCTCAAACAAAGATTACAAATCTCTCTTGAATGGATTTTCTCTCTCTAAGATATCTCTCTCTAGAATATGAGAATGGCGGCTGATGATTTAGAATTTTGCACACCTTGCATCACCAACAACCCTAGCACCTAAATAGCATATACCTATTTAGGGAAAAGACAAGAAAAACAGAAATACAAGGAAATAACTTTAAATATTTATTACAAAGGACCTAGACTATTTGTTGAGAATGACTTTTCAACTTAGACTTCTTGAATCTTTCATCCTCAATTTTGATGATCTTGAATCCAATAAATCTGTGATCTAACAACATTGACTTCTGAAAGAAACATTTTATCTGAAAAGATAAAGAATTTAGAAGTTGCAAACTGTAAATTCTCAGAAAAGATTACAACTGATGTGATTGATCAATCACCTGTTGATAATTCAACAGAATCAGTCTGTTCTTTCAAAACAGCTTCAAGTTCTATTCATGAGAAAAATGTTTTGAAAAAGAAAAGTGTCAAATCACAATATGTCAAATCAAATCAGATCAGACCATGTAATCTATTTCATGACAAATATGTTGATGGTACAATGAGCTTCTATGTTAAAACTCTTGGAAAGAATTCTAAGAAAAATCAGATGGTCTGGAGAGTGAAGAGTTCTTCAGATGATGAGAAGATGAATGCAAGATCATTCAAATCCACAACAAATGCCAAAAAGAACAGTACATATAAAGGTAAATCTTTTGGTAATTCTGATATATATTACTCCACTAATCATTTGATCTGGATTGCTCAAAAGAAAATCTGTTGTTCTTACTGTGGAGAGAATGACTTCGTTCAGAGAGAAACTTCTCATAACTGGTACGATTCTTACAGAATTACTTCTCATAATTCTGGATTTAAAAGATATAAGTCTAATGAGAAGTGGATTCCTAAATCAAACATACCAGGACCTAAATACCAGTGGGTACCAAAACCTGTTAAATCTGTTTCGCAGGTACCACATGTTTAGGGGGAGCAAGATGTTTGACTTCTAGACAAATCAGTCTAGGACTCGTACATCAAAGAACAGTGGCTCTTGAATAACACAGTTCACGACTCGTACTTCATTGTCAAGAGTGTGGCTTCTGATTACAACAGATCAGGACCCGTTCTTAAATGTTTAGATAAGGATATTATGCAAATATCCAGGGGGGGCTTATAAGAATTAAATCATTATATCATGATTTGAGGGGGAGCTTAAATGTAAGTATCTTCTGACCTAGATCTCTGGTTGTTTGAAAGACGAACAACTTTCAAGCATGAAAAACGTGTTCTTAAATGTTCAAACCACTTCTCTATTCTCAAAAGATTTCATGAATTTGGAAGTGTGAATTTTAAATGTTTTTCATTTTGAGCTTTAAAGTTTAACTGACCGTGTGTTTCCAAAGATAAATACTTGTATACTATCTTATCTATATACTTTTCCAAGTATTCATACACAACGGTTCAGTACATTCTTTTTGAACTTTGTTATTACCATGTATCAAATGTTTAGTCTTTCTATGGTAATACTCCCGTTTGCTATTCACTGTTGTTTGAATCAAACATCATTTCTATACTGAAATGTGCGTTCATTGTTAATATGTTTATATATTGTTCATATAAACATCTTACGTCTTTGATTTCCCGAAATATTATTCTTTATGAATTTTGATCTGATTTTATCATTGTCAGTTTCTCAAGACATTTCTATTATTTCATGTTTATTCATTCATACAAAGTTTTGAGAATCTTAAATGCTTAAAATGCTCAAATTTCATTCTAATTCTTAATGAGCATACATATACCGACATTGATTTCTTGTGCTAAAATGTCAAGAAAATCATTGAGGCAATACATGCTTTTAGGAAAATACATGGGATTCAGTGTGAGTGCTTAAAAGAACTTCCATGGATTCACGATAACCAGTGTTTCCTACCCCGGAAGTAATCCTTTGAGTGATTGAGGGGTCAAAAGATTGAGAGTGGTGTGTGAAGAGGTAAAATGGAAATGAGAGATTGGTTAGAAGTGAGATTTAATGTTTAAAAGAAAGAGGGTGAGAGATCAGAGTAAAAGAATATCAAACTCTATACCAAATCTTTCTGAGCCAAGCAGCCGCATAAACAGTTGTTTCACAATTCTTCGTGAACGACATTGAAAAAGGCACCTAGCCCATGCCATCTCTTGCATAACACCCCACCAACTACTCATTCTTTTCTCAAAATGAGAATGTTTCACATTTTCTGGGGATGCGGCACATACGCTATTGGAACTTCACTTGCAAGTTACTGATATTGAACAAGAAGGAAAGTTGCCATACCTTCGACCCTTTATCATGCACATTTGAGTCTAAGTATAATCATTGTTGTCTCAGTGGTTTACATACTTTGAGCCTTATGAAACACACTCATTGTGCTTAATTCTTTCATACATAAGCACAAACACACAGGAAATTTGTTTTTCTGTCAAAACATTCATAGAAAATACCTTGTGTCTTTTCAATGATTGAATGGAAGTCCTGGGGAGTCAACCTCAAACCAACTCCTTAAATTGTACATTCGTTGTACACAGTAACTTTGTGTTACTGACAGGCATTTCTAACTGTTTCATGTGTTGATTCTGGTTTACCACTCAAAATTTATCTGAATTTGAAAAGATTCAGATAAATACATTCTTGAATTGACTTCTCTTTATAAGATTAATTGGAGGAGATTGTTTAGATCATGAATATTTTCTACATTGTTTTAAAGAGGAAGAAGTTTCAAAGACTGTGCTGAAATTGATGAGTTTTGATGATCATGATTCTCACAATCATCAAAAAGGGGGAGAAATTTATAGAGATCAATTTCAGAGTTAAATAGAGATATCAAAAAGTTTGAAGAAAGTTTAAAGTTCAAATTCAAAGACTTGTGGAGAAATTCAGAAAATTAAATTCATTCAAGTCTGATAAAAAGAAATCATTCTGAGAATATTGTGAAGACAAATCAAGATGATTGAGAAAGTTTGTTTTTCAGAAAACGATCCATAAATCAGAGAGATGAAGATATAGGATCAGAGATTCCTCAAAAGTTCAAAGTTTAAAGATTTCTTAAGTTTCAAAGTTCAGATGTTTAAAGAATTCAGATTTGTTTTCGAGATCTATTGATTTTCCAAAGATGTCAATCGTGAAAGACTTTTCAAGATTCTTCAAAGCTTCAAAGATTAATGACTGTTAGAGTTGCAAAGTGTTAAAGACATTTCAAGATTCTTCAAAGACTGAAAGACTGAAGATTGTTAGAGCATCAAAGTCAAAGATTGTCAGAGATAGATGTTGAAGAATCAAGAACAGAAAAATAGTGTCAAAATTTTAAATCTTGAATACAAAGGGGGAGATTGTTAGTGTATTATTGTATCCAAGATTTAATAGGAAAATTCAATGTAAGTCAATGTGTGAAAAGTCAACTTTAGTTGTTTGAGAGAAGCTTTGTTTAGAGAGTTTAGTGATGTGAGAGAAGTGTTGGTAGTATAAATATCATTGTGTTGTATGAGTTTGTAACTCTAAGCATTGTATGTTTACTTTGTTAGATCAATGACTAATACGCTTTCTCTCTCTATACTCTCTCCCTAGATCTTCAATGTCATATCTTTAATGTTAAATTGCTTGATTGATTGGGAAATTACATTTTCAAATCAGTATCTCTAGAACATCATATTTGGATCTGATGAACTCAATCCAAGTATATCTTGAATATTCATCAATTAAAACAAGAATATATTTCTTGCCAGACAGGCTTTGCATAGAAATTGGACCACAGAGGTCAACATGAAGCATGTGCAAAGGTCTTGGACAAGAATGATCACTCTTTGTCTTATGGGAAGCTCTCTTAAGCTTACTTATTTCACAAGCTGGACAAAGGTGATATTTATAAACATTAGAGAGGGCAAACCTTTTACAAGCCCATACTTAACCAATTTATTTAAGGTTGAGAAGTTCAAGTGAGAAAACTTTTTGTGCTAGATCCAGACATCTTCATTCTTCTCAGAGAGCAAACAGTGTGTCTCTGAATTATCTTTTGAAGTGAAGTTCATTAGATAAATATGTCCTTTTGTCAGTACATAAATATGTTGGATACTGTTGGGTCTAAAATGTGCCAAGTCCAGTTAGTACTGCTAAGTGCTCAAAGAATTAATACTGCTGAAGACTTTAGTACTGCTACTTGAAGATTAATACTGCTAGAGGTATTAATACTGCTAGTAGTTAGTACTGCTTGAAAAGTTAATACTGCAAGTTGGAAGTTACTACTGCAAGATGGTTAGTACTGCTGAGGATGAAGATACTGCTATGAAGACTAATACTGCTTGTGAAGATAAAGATGGATTGATTGCTTAAAGCGAAAGACAAGGAGATTGAAGATAATTATGGACTGGATGCTGAAGATCATCTTTAATTTAATAATTATCTTGTAATCTGTTTTGTATATATAGTATAGAAGTCTTTGTATAGAATAGATTGATACATTGATACAGATACATAGCATATACGTATTGTTTTTGTTCTAGAGAGAATTAGCCTCAAGATTCTTAGAAATCCTTTCTTTAGAGAAGTATTAAACGTCTTTTGAGCTTGTTCAACAGATTGAGGTTGTGGTTGTAATCATTAAGTTAATTCAATATAACTTGTGATTTAATCCATATACTGTTTCATTGATTTATTGTTAAAGTGTTATTCCGCAACTTATTTAACAAAGTTTCTAAGTGTTTAAATTCTTGTTTAGAATTTCGATCTTGACAAGTGGTATCAGAGCCAAGGAACTCAGAAAGCTATAATCATCATGGACGAATCATATGACAGTGTTCTTATTTCAAAGGTTCCCATGTTCAAACCCAATGAGTTTGACATGTGGAAAATCAGTATCAGACAATATATCCTTCTTACTGATTACTCAATGTGGGATATCATTGAGAATGGTCCCTCCAATGAAGGAGAGATGGGAGAAAATGGCAAGAGACCTCCACCAAAGACTGATGGAGAAAGAAAGATGAGGCAGACTGAGATGAAAGCCTTGAATACTCTGCTCTTGGCAATTCCTAATGAATACCAACATCAATTTTGCAACTGTGCTGATGCCAAAATCCTGTGGAATGCTTTGGAGAAGAGGTTTTCAGGTACCAAAAGCACTAAGAGAAATCAGAAAGCAATTCTCAAACAACAATATGAAAACTTTATGTCTACAAAGAATGAGTCCATGACTCAAACCTTTGATAGGTTCAACAAGTTGATTGGAGAATTGGCCACTGTTGGTGTAAAGATGGACCAGGATGATGTCAACAGAAAGTTTCTAAGATCTCTTGGTGAGGAATGGGTAATGTATACAGTATCATTCAGGCATAATGATAATCTAGAGGAAAAGGAACTTGATGATCTCTACAATGATCTCAGGGTGTTTGAAGAAGAAGTTGAATCTAAGAAGAAGCCATCTGGATACTCTCACAATGCTGCTCTCTTATCATCTACTACTGATTCTTCTGCAAATACAGAATCAGTTAATGTTGCTTATGGCTCAAAACGGGATGGATCCAATGATTCTGTTTTGGAGGCCTTCCTTGCTAGTCATGCTAAATCTTCTCTTATTAATGATGATCTGGAGCAGATCAATGTTGATGACCTTGAAGAGATGGATATCAAATGGCAAATGGCAATGCTCACAATGAGAGTCAAAAGATTCATTAAAAGAACAGGAAGAAACAACTTTGCCATGAGAAGAGAAGATGGTGCTGGATTTGACAAATCCAAAGTGGAATGCTACAAGTGTCATAAACTGGGGCACTTTGCAAGAGAATGCAGAGGAGGAATCTCTCAACAGCATGGAGGCAATAATCAACAATCAAAGTCGACCATCAACTGGAACCCATCTCAAGAACTTGTCTCACAAGATGGAATGGGATTTGATTGGAGTGATCAAGCTGATGAGGCAATCCAGAATCAAGCATTGATGACTGAGGTTTTAGAATCTTCAAGCACTGCAATTCCAACAGAGGTAAAATCTAAACTTTGCTCTAAAGCCTGTCTTGAAACTGTTAAGAAGTACAGGGATCACAATCAGAGCATGTGTGATGATCTTAAAAGACTGGAGAAACATAGGAGAGAGTCTAATTTGATCATTGTGACTTTTGAAGAACAAATTAAGGCATATCAGGCCAATGAACTTCAACATTCATATGATCAAAACTATTGGAAGTGGGAGAAGAAGGAGTTAGAGATTAAGCTAGAGAAGGCTAGAGAAGAATGTGAGAAAGTCAGAAGTGAATTTGAGAAGGCCAAGTTAGACATTGAGAAATTTTCCAATGCCTCTAAAGCAATGAACACTTTACTCAAATCTCAAGTTCATGACAAACTGAAGAAAGGTATAGGATATAATAACACCCCTCCACCTTACAACAACAACTATATTCCACCCACTTCAGACCTCTTAGAAAGGCAGGATAAGAATGACTTACCTAAAGGAGCCACAGAAGTAGATCCTTTAGACAATGTAGTGGTTGAGACATAATCTGAAGAAGAGAACAAGGTAGACCAGAAAGAAATTCCCCTAGAAAACCACATTCTTACAAATGAGAGGGGAGGTAAACCATTTGTCAAGAGTGAGAAACTAGAGAAGTTTAAGACTGGGGAAGAGACCTCTAGGAAAGAGAAGGAAAAGGTACAGGGAGATCACTATATGCAAACTACTGTTGTAAATCCCTGTACTTGTCAACAGATCAAGCCCCATCAACATGATAAAATATGGGGAAATCAGAGAAACAGAAATAACAGTGGGCTTAAAAACAGGGAATTGATCTAAGCAAAGTCAATAAACCAAAGCCTTGTTTTTATTTGTGGCAAGTTGAATCATTTAGCCAAACACTGTTACTTCAATCCTATTAACCAAAGATTTACTTTTCAAAGAAAACATCAAAATTCTGTTGGTTATATGAAGCAATCAAGAAGATCAAGGAACCACATGGCTGAGAATGTGAGAACAACACCAGTGAAAACTGGTACTGCAAAATCTCATATTCAGGATAAGTTTGTTAAAGAAAAAGAAAATACTCCAAGCAAAACAAGGAGTAACACTAAGAATAAGAAAGCAAACAAATGTGTCTTAATTTGGTTTCCAAAAGACACTAAATATGTTAGTACTGCTACCTCAAATAGTACTGCCAACAGAAATAGTGTTGCTGATAGCAATACTACTGCTAACAAAGTTAGTACTGCTGACCAAATTAGTACTGCTAATAAAGTTAGTACTGCTGACCAAGTTAGTACTGCTAACAAGGTTAGTACTGTTGATCAAGTTATTACTGCTAACAAGGATAATACTGCTACCAGTGTTAATACTGCCAAGCCTATAATTAAGACAAAGTATTCCAGCCATGAGATTCCTGACTCTGATAATCTTATCAAGACTAAGCTTAATGAATATGAGTATGTTGATGAGAAAGGGCTACCCAAGACCACTTTGGCTTGGGTTCCCTCAAGAAACTAACTGTTTTATCTTATGTGCAGGGTAACCAACAGCTCAAGGGGAAGAGCATTTGGCATGTAGATAGTTGTTGCTCTAGGCACATGATAGGTAACATGTCCTGCCTTCAAAATTTCAAAAGGTTTGATGGAGGACGTGTTGCTTTTGGTGACAATCCAGCAGGAGGTAAGATAAGTGGTAAAGGTACTGTATCAAAAGGTAAGATGACTTTTGAGGATGTGTACTATGTTGAGCAATTGAGATACAACCTGTTAAGTGTATCACAAGTCTATGACAAGAAACATAGTATATTATTTAATGATACTGAATGTATTATACTTGCTCCAGGATTCAAGGTAGTTGATGAAAATATGATACTACTTAGAACTCCTAGAAAGGACAATGTTTATTGTTTGGACCTAGAAAGTGTTTCATCTGATTCATCACTAAACTGTATGTTTTCAAAAGCTTCTTTAGATGAATCATCTCTTTGGCACAGAAGGATGTGTCACATGAATTTTAAAACTATGAACAATCTTGTGAAAAACAACCTTGTAAGAGGTTTGCCTCAAAAAGTGTTTTCATATGATGATCATTGTGTTGCATGTCTTAAAGGCAAGCAACACAAAACTTCTCATAAGTCCAAAGAAATAAACTCAATCTCTTCATCTCTTCAGTTATTGCATATGGATCTCTTTGGTCCTACAAATGTGATGAGTATTGGTAAGAAATCCTACTGCTTAGTCATTGTTGATGACTTCTCTAGATTCACTTGGGTATATTTTCTGCGGACTAAGGATAAGACAAGTGGACTGATCAAATCCTTTGTTCTTAGAATTGAAAACCAAACAAATCTAAGAGTTAAAGTAATCAGATCTGATAATGGAACTGAGTTTAAAAACAATGACTTAAACAGCTTTTGTGAGAATAAAGGTATTGAGAGACAATATAGTGCTCCTAGAACTCCTCAACAAAATGGTGTTGCTTAGAGGAGAAATAGGACATTAATTGAGGCTGCTAGATCTCTGTTGGCAGATTCAAAGCTACCCATTATTTTTTGGGTAGAAGCAGTTAATACTGCTTGTTATGTCCAAAACAGAGTTCTAGTAGTCAAATCCCAAGGAAAGACACCTTATGAACTTTTCAAAAAGAAGAAACCTTTTATTGGATTTTTAAAACCTTTTGGGTGTCCTTGCACAATTCTCAACACCAAATCTCACTTAGGCAAGTTTGAAAGCAAAGCTGAAGATGGATTTCTTGTTGGATATTCCTCTCAGAGTAAGGCATATAGAGTTTTCAATAGTTCTACCAGAATTATAGAGGAAAGTGACAATGTCAAATGCAATGAGAACACACCAAATCAGATTGGCACAGGTCCTGATTGGCTGTTTGACATTGAATCACTAACTAATTCTTTGCGTTTTAGTCATGTGCATATTGCAGGAACAAGTTCAGAACATGTACAAGCACAGAAACCAGAGTTTGTGTGGTTTCCAATACCTACAGTTGATCCTGCTGAATTCTGCCAACAAGAAAAGAAAGTTGATCCAGAAACAAAGGATTATGAACCAGATTAGAATGTAGATGCTAAAGGTGATGAAGAGGATAATGGTGATAAAGAGAACACTCATCCTTCAAGTCCAAGAAACTCAGGTCCTGAAAGGCTCATATTGACAGAAGATGACACTGATGATGAAAATTATTCAGTGTTTGGGGGAAACACTCCTGAAAAGAATGACTCCAATCTTGATGCAAATATTCATGAGGAGGTTGTTTATCATACAAGAACTCAGAAGAATCATCCTCCCCAGTTGGTGATTGGTGATATCAATTCTCCCATGATCACAAGGCAACAAAGTAAGTTAGGAGGACTGAAAGACTTGCAGTCAGGCTTGTTATCTTGTTTTCTATCTCAGATTGAACCCAAGAAGGCCTATGATGCAATGACAGAACCAAGCTGGATAGAAGCAATGCAAGAGGAACTACTGCAGTTTAAGCTGCAAGGTGTGTGGGATCTAGTTGACCTTCCACAAGGACAAAGGGCAATTGGAACTAAATGGGTTTTCAGGAACAAGAAAGATGAGAGAGGTATAGTGATAAAGAATAAGGCCAGGCTTGTGGCACAAGGGTATACACAAGAAGAGGGGATAGGTTATGAAGAAGTATTTGCACTAGTAGCCAGAATTGAGGCAATTATGCTGTTTCTTGCCTATGGTTCTTTCATGCAGTTCAGAGTATTTCAGATGGATGTTAAGAGTGCATTTCTATATGGGAAAATTGATGAAGAAGTGTATGTTTGTCAGCCTCTAGGGTTTGAGAATCCTACCTTTCCTGACAAAGTATAAAAATTAAAGAAGGCACTCTATGGGCTACATCAAGCACCAAGAGCTTGGTATGATACTCTGTCTACCTATCTCTTGGAAAATGGTTTTGAAAGGGGCATCATTGACAAGACTTTGTTCATTAAAAGGAAGAAGAAGGACATCCTGCTTGTTCAAATCTATGTGGATGATATCATCTTTGGATCCACAAAAGATTATATGTGCAAGGAATTTGAGGATTTAATGCACAAAAGATTCAAGATGAGCTCTATGGGTGAACTTACATTCTTCCTTGGGCTACAGGTTAAACAGAAGAAAGATGGCATCTTCATAAGTCAATCCAAGTATGTGCAGGATATCCTTACAAAGCTTGGATTTTCAGATTCAAAGCCTGCAAGCACACCTATGGAAACACACAAACAGATCACTGCAGATCTTGAGGGGGAGGATGTGGATGTTCATCATTATAGATCTATGATAGGCTCCCTCATGTATCTAACAGCTTCATGGCCAGATATTATGTTTGTTGTCTGTGTGTGTGCCAGATTTTAAGTAAGACCTAAGCAATCTCATTTTCAAGCAGTCAAGAGGATCTTCAGATATCTCAAAGGACAACCTAGGTTGGGTCTTTGGTATCCTCATGACTCACCATTTGATCTACTTAAATATTCTGATAGTGATTTGGGTGGTGCAAACTTGGATAAAAAGTCTACATCAGGAGGATGTCAGTTTTTGGGTGTAAGATAGTTTCATGGCAGTGTAAAAAGAAAACCACAGTGTCCACCTCTACAACACAAGCAGAGTATATAGCTGCTGCAAGCTGCTGCTCACAAGTGTTATGGATTCAGAATCAGATGTTGGACTATGGTGTTACCTTTCTTCACACTCCAATCTTCATTGACAACAACAGTGCTATCAGCATTGTTAATAATCCAGTCAAGCACTCTAAAACCAAGCATATAGAAATCAGGTACCATTTCATCAGAGATTGCAATGAAAAGAAGTTAATTCAGGTTTTGAAAGTACACACAAGTAACCAATTTGCTGATCTATTCACCAAAGCTTTTGATGTGGGCAGATTCACATTCTTGGTCACAAGTGTAGGCATGATAAACACTGAATAAGCCTCTTTTGATTTTCTTTATGTACCATTTCTATATAGATTCCTTCATGCTTACTTTCTCATAATATATTGTGCATGGTGCTGCTAACTATGTGTGTTTAAGTGTTTCAGATTACCTTGCTGATTAGAAACTTAGTACTTCTGGTTAAGTTAATACTGCTCTCACTATTAATCCAGCTGACAGTTCAAATATGGTTAAGTATGGTTACTAATGCTTGGTGGTTTATATTTCCAGTGCAAAGTTACTACTGCTTACCTTATTTCTACTGCCAGACAGTGTTAATACTGCTAGTCTGTGTTAATGCTGCCGGTATGTGTTACTACTGCTTATATGGGTTAGTACTGCGGGCTTGTTAATGCTGCTAGGGTACTTAGTACTGCTTCTAACTGAAACCCTCCACCTATAAATACCCTCTCTGACCGCCAAAATCCAAACGGCTCTTTCAAATTCCTACGAGTGTTCATTTTCTCTCTCTCTCTCTCTCTCTCTCTCTCTCTCTCTCTCTCTCTCTCTCTCTCTCTCTCTCGAATTCTTGCTTCCCAGTGCATAAACCCTAGAGTTGATTCGAACCCAAGAACGATGGCAGGACTGGAGTTTGTTGAAGATCATAATGAGCTTGCGATGCTGCAAAAACCCAAACAAGCTGAAGGTTTCCATGAAATTGTGGATTTTCTATCACAATCACACATTGCGTATGCACTAAAGGTAAATCCTACCATCTATGTGACTCATATGCAACAGTTCTGGGCCAATGCCTCCATACATACTATTGATGGCAATCAGGTCATCCAATCAAGGGTCTGTGATAAGCCTATCACGGTCTCAGAAGGCTGCATTCGCACTCATCTACGTCTAGATGATGCATCAGGTATATCTTCCCTCCCAAAGGAGACCTATTTCTCGAAATTGGTCGAATGGGGTATGAAGGTCCCACTGAGGTCTATAAGTTCTTCAAGAGCAAATTCTCACCTCAGTGGAGATTCTTTGTTCATACTCTTCAGCATTGTATTTCTCGCAAAACAACTGGATGTAGTGAGTTCAGCAGTACCATAGCTTATGCTCTTGTCTGCTTAGCAACCTCCAGAAAGTTTAATTTTTCACAAATGATTTTGAATGATTTGTTGTCAAACCTGGATACTAGAACCAAAACTAAAAGATTTTATATGTATCCAAGGTTTGTACAATAAGTACTAAACCAAGAATTAACGGATTTACCCTCTTTTCAAGGTGTATGTACCTAAACCTTCCAAAGGGAAGGTGTTTTCCAACATGAAAAGGCCTAGTAAGGACTTTTCTGGAAAAGACACATCATTGTTCTCTACAATGATGGTTGTGTCTCATTCCCATGGTGAGGCATTAGGGTCAAAGCCCACATCTGACCATCCCACTGATGACCTATCCACACCATTCATTTCAAATAATCCTCCTAAGATCCCTATTGTGAAGCCAAATTCCCCCATCACTAAAACATATGTAAGGAAAAAGGTACAGAAGGTTCCTTCCCTTTCTGTATCTTAACCCCAAAAGCCTGCAAGCCCTCTGATGGAGAATTTTCCATTAGAGAATATCCAAAGGGAAACCACAGGGGTGTCTCCCAACCCCAAGAAGGTGCTCTCTAAGGAGAAGGAAGAGCATGTGGGCAGTAAGGCTCACACTACTGATTCTGCACAAGGTGTTGATCAGGACAGTGTGAACATCTCTAAGACCTTCCCCACGGCAACTTTAGATGATAAATCATCTAAAGGTCCCAGGTGCCAAGAAACCACGGGGGTAGCAGGTGCTTCTGCTAGGCAGAAGACCTCTACTAAAAGATCCAAGGATCCTTCAAGGGTGGTCAACACACCTAAAGGAGGTGAGGACAGATATAACTATGATGAATTGATGGAAACAATTGGAAATATCAATCTAGATGTCATCAATCAGGGATTGGAGATAGAGGAATTGAAAAAGGTGATCACTTCTCAACAAGTGCAGATTACCAAACTCAAGAAGATGGTGCTCAGTTTGGTGCATAAAAAGAAGAAAAAGCAATGTGTCTTGAACAGAAGAGGAAGTGTACATGATGCTTCCAAAAAGGGGGAGAGTTCAGAGGCTATGGAATTTCAAGTTGAGGGGGAGTTTAATGGTGAATCTGAAAAGAAGGTGAAGAAGGAAACAGAAAAGGAAGCAGAAACTGATAAAGCAGCTGAAAAAGTCAAAGCAGCAGTAACAAATGAACAAGAAGTAGTAACTAAACCAGCAGTAGAAACAGATAAACCAGCAGTAGAAACTGAAATGTCAATGGAAGAGATAGAGATTGCTGAAACTCTAGTTAAAGCAAAGCATGACACTCCTAAGGCCACTCAAAAGGCTAAGGGAGTGGTGATCAAAGAAGGTGAATCAGAGAAGAAAAAGACAAAGGTCAGTGTGTCAGATGCAAAGAAGAAAGGGAAAGAGAAAATGGATGAGCCTGAGAAATCAGTGAAAAAGCAGAAGCAAATTGACTTGGATGCATAGTTGGCAAAGAAGCTGCAAGAAGAACTTGAAAAGGAGAATGAGATTCAAACTGCCAAAGACAGAAAGATTGCATTGGATCTGGCAAAAAGGCTCAATGAAGAGTATCAGAAGAACTTGAAACTGGCTGTAAAGAAGGTTACTATGAAAGCTCCACAGAAATGACAGCCCTCAAAAACCTTCCTAACCAATCAAGAAAGAAGAAAGATGATCAACTTCCTGAAAGGATCCATTGGAGTTCCTGAAGCGATGTTTACCAATATGTCCTTTAGCACAATAGAAGAATTATACAAGAAGGAGATGGCCAAGCTTCAAGGAGACTTCAGTCAGAGGGTTGAATTTGAAAGGAAGATGAAAGAAAGACATGATCTGAACATTCAACAACCCTTCCCTGACAGTGAAAAGGCACTCCTACAAAAGAAAAGGCAGAAGTAAAGAAAGAAGAAACCCTAGCCCAGAAGATCAGAGCTGTCAAGAGAATGAAGTCTATTGCTTCACAGAAACAGGCAAAAGGGCCAAGGATTGAGGAAGCTGAGAAAGAGAAGGAAAGTGAAAGCATGGAAGCCAAATCATCAAGACCTATTGCTGAACCTCATGTAGAGCAGCAGAAACAAGTTAAGCAGGTTGAAAATCAAGAGAAGAGTCAAGCACAACCAAGACAACCTGAGCAGTTTGATTTGTACATGACAGTGACTGATGAAGAACCTATGAAAGTTGATCCTATCTCAGTGAATGCTCCAGAAATCATTCATTGGGATACTTTGGTAGACAAAAGAACAGAATACATCAGAATCAAGAGAATGGGTGATCAGTATGAAGTTTATTCTACCTGGGGAAAGATCATCAGAAGTTGTTCCATAACAGATTTAGAGGAGATATATAAGGTTGGTCTGAGTCTATATGGTGACATGCTGAAAGGAGCTGGGATGAGTATAACTAAGATGGCCATGGAGTACTTATGCATGATATTTGATCCTATTAAGGTTGAACATATTGTCAAAGATATTCATCATGAAAATGGTTTCAAAAGTATTGACAACTGGATGCTTTTTGAAAGATGTGGAGTTTATGTTATAACAATTGACAAAAGTTTCCATGAATACTACTTGGTTGATAAGGTGTATGACCACAGCAAAATAAAGTTGGAGAGGATCCTGAAAGCAAAGTTGGTCTGCCCTAAAGGTTTAGAAATGGCAAGAATAGTGATCAAAAGAACCATCAATCAAACTGTAGGATTGGATCCTAATCTGTGGAACTGAGCAGTTATTTTGAAAGCATCATGAAGACCACATTCTGAAGAACTTAACTTCTTAAATTGAAAAGTTAAGTTAGGGGGAGATTGTTGGGTCTAAAATGTGCCAAGTCCAGTTAGTACTGCTAAGTGCGGAAAGAATTAATACTGCTGAAGACTTTAGTACTGCTACTTGAAGATTACTACTGCTAGAGGTATTACTACTGCTAGTAGTTAGTACTGCTTGAAGAGTTAATACTGCAAGTTGGAAGTTACTACTGCAAGATGGTTAGTACTGCTGAGGATGAAGATACTGCTATGAAGATTAATACTGATTGTGAAGATAAAGATGGATTGATTGCTTAAAGCGAAAGACAAGGAGATTGAAGATAATTATGGACTGGATGCTGAAGATCATCTTTAATTTAATAATTATCTTGTAATATGTTTTGTATATATAGTATAGAAGTCTTTGTATAGAATAGATTGATACATTGATACAGATACATAACATATACGTATTGTTTTTGTTCTAGAGAGAATTAGCCTCAAGATTCTTAGAAATCCTTTCTTTAGACAAGTATTCAACGTCTGTTGAGCTTGTTCAACAGATTGAGGTTGTGGTTGTAATCATTAAGTTAATTCAATATAACTTGTGATTTGATCCATATACTGTTTCATTGATTTATTGTTAAAGTGTTATTCCGCAACTTCTTTAACAAAGTTTCTAAGTGTTTAAATTCTTGTTTAGAATTTCGATCTTGACAGATACAAGATCATGGTGATTGAAGATGAAAGTCAAGTCAAAAGCTCAAGTCAACTCTCATGCTAAAAGTCAAAGTCTTTGTAATAAAGTCAAAGTCAAAGTTAATTAGTGTTGTAAGTGTTTTTTGCTTTGTAAGTATTTTAGGTATGTAAGTCTTGGGGGCGGTGACGTGTTGCTAGACGCTTACCATCGTCTGTGTTACTGTGTATCGTGGGCAAGTGGGAGAATGTAAGTTATTATATTTCCACGACACGTGTCACACAGAGATACTGCTGAGGAGTATGTAAACCTGTAGGGTCGCACACAAAGAATGCGTTTGTTTCTATTTGTAGAAACCCGGATTTTATGAAAAATATGTGTTAAACTGTAATTATGATAATTACAGGGTGAAAACGTAATTATGTTAATTACGGGGAATTATCTGTAATTATATAATTATATATTAATGTTTAAAAGGATAATTATATATACTTATATAATTATATTTTAAAGTTTAAGAGGATAGTTATATATATATATATATATATTTGAATTTGAATTTGAATATTACAGATAATTACTAAACCTTATTTAATCCTTAATTGAATTATAGTCTAACTATAATGCTTCTGATATAAATAAGAGGTTAGGCAAAACCATTTGATATACAATTGAGTTAGAAAAGCCTTTCAGAAAAATACAGAAAAGAAACCCTTTTCTTTTTTGTAAAACACATATAAATCTAGGGTTATTGGGCTAGCACCCGGTGGAATTTTGCGTGTTCGTGTGTGGATACCGCTAGAGGAAACCTCGATTGGTTTCTAAGTGCTCAAGTAGTTCAACCACAACAGATCTGAAAAGGTACATCTCTAAGCACCCTATGGTGTGGTTCTTATTTAATTAAATGCATCATTGGATCCGATTGGTTTTAAGTTTTATAAAAGTTTTCTATCTATAATTGTTGTAACCAAAATTATTTTAATTTTCCGCTGCGTTTTATCGGTTACAAATTCTACCAAAACCCAACAGTGGTATCAAAGCCACTTTGATTGTATTTAATTAAAAAAAAGGGAACATAAGTATTATATGGCAATAGAATTTAAAATTAATATATATATGTTTATATATTAGACCCATCCTAATAAACAATATACGTTTGTATTTTTTGGTTAAATAAAATAAATAAAACAAAATGAAAGGAAAAGATAAGAGGGTGTCAATTATTAAAATAAAAGGAAGTAGTCGACTCTTGTTTGATAAATTAAAAGGGTTTTCAAAACCCTAATGGGATATTTTCTATACCGGCAGCCACATCTCCAAAAAGGTTTGAGAAACCTTATCAAACCCTCTTCTTTTTCTCATGTCTTTTTCGACTTGGTTTGCGTTTGTTGTCGTGTTTTCTTCTCTAAGAGTTCAAATGGTCGTTTTGGATTTTGAGTCAAGACTTAATGTCGTTTGTTTTAAATACGTTAAAACTTTGACATTAATATAATGGTCACTTTATTTATGTTATTTATTTGACCAAATTATTTTAATTATGTTTAAAATTATAATTAATGGATTAGTAACCCACAAATTATAAGATTGGGTCCAATTAAATTTAAATTGCCATATAGTATTTTGTTCCAGTTTTGGCCTTTATATTTATGTTAAATTATATCGGCCAAATATTTATATATGTATAATATATGGTTTGCCCCAAAAACCCGTGGTTGATTTATTTTTATTTTGGAAAATTAAAATGTATTAATTGCATGGGATGTAATTTTAATTTTCTAGATAGGTCCAAATGTAAAATAGATTAGGATATGTTACCTTTCTATTGTAAATCATCCGAAGACGAAGTTTCAAGAAATCAAGACGGAGACCCTGGAGTTCACCAAGATGGCGAGGCCAGTGGGAGAAGATTGATGATGTCCTTAGATATTGACCGTGGTTGTTGTGTTGGCTCACAACACCACATTAGGGGCAAATCCATATATTATCTTGTATGTTTATTATGTGTTTGTTTTTTTATTGATTGATTTATTATTGTTATGATAATTCCAAACGCTTAAAATAAAAATCAAACGCAAAACAATTTTAAATCGGTAAATAAAATATGATATTTTAAATTGATATGTTTATCAAACTCAAACCGATTTAATAAAATAATTTTTTAAAACAAGATTTTAGAGATAAATTCAAACGTTTTAAAAAAATTAGAATGTTTTCTAAAATTAAACCTTTTTAAAAATGTAAACTTAACGCCACCCATTTAAGGTACTTGTCAAGCATACAGGAACCCGGTATGGTCAGTGCTCAGCCAATCATGCCGGTTGAATGTAGGGTAAGATAAGGAGCCAAATTAACGAGATTTAAGTGGACAGATGCTTGGCCATTCACTTAAATAGTTGTATTTTGGACGACTGGTCCTAGTAAACCCTAAGACTAGTATTTAGGTGGGATCACGATACCTTAGTATGGTTTGTTTACTTGAGAATATCATAGATAGTTGCTTGGCCATTTATGAGTATTTTCAAGGCGTTGAAGTGGGATTAAACGTGCCAATTTCAATATATGATATATTGAATAGGATCCCACGACATCTAAGAGTTATGTTGAACATAATTGGATGATGCCTACCTAAATAAACTAATTTCATAGACAGTTGCTTGGCCATTTATGGAAGTAGGTGAAATATGGATCTTAGCTCAAATCAATTTTTTTAAAAGGTTAAATTAATTTGAGATTTTAAAAGAATTACTACAATTGAACTTATTTTGTAGATGGCCGCTAACGCCTCCAACCAAACTGTATGCACAAACGGCTTATCCCAATTTACATTACGATCAACCCTTGATAAGGATAAACTCAATGGTACGAACTTCGTGGACTGGTTTCGTTTCTTGAGGGTCGTCCTTAAGCACGAAAAGAAGTTGTATGTTCTCGAAAACCCCCCTCCAAACCCTCCTGCCAGAAATGCTTCAGCCGAGGTCAGGGTTGCTTATGATAAGCATCTCAATGACTCACTAGATGTTAGTTGTCTGATGCTAGCATCCATGACTCCCGAGCTACTGAGGGAACATGAAGACATGAATGCTTGGGATATGATATCCTCTCTGAAATCTATGTTTCAGTTACAAGCAAGGCAAGAGAGGTTCGATACAGTCAGGGCATTGTATGCTTGCATGATGACTGAGGGTTCATCAGTCAGTACCCACGTTTTAAGAATGAAAGCGTATATTGACCGATTAACCCGTCTTGGCTACCTACTGGGTCAAGAATTGACAACCGACATGGTTCTCAATTCTTTATCCAAGTCATATGACCAGTTCGTTCTGAACTACAATATGAATGGTTTGGAGAAAACTCTCACGGAGCTTCACGGCATGCTTAAAACTGCTGAGAGAAATATGAAATCCAAGTTGGATTTATCCAAACCAAAACAGATGTTGATGATCAAACCTAAAGGTGGGATAAACAAGAAGAAAAAGGTGGTTACCAAGGGTAAAAGAAAAGTTGGAAGCTCCAACAAGGAAAAGGGCAAGGGAAAGATTCCTGAGGAAGTAGTTTGCTTCAATTGCAACCAGAAGGGACACTAGAAGAGAAACTGCCCCGCCCTATTAGCAGAAATGAAGAAGCAGAAGGCTAATGTATTCGGACCTTCTGGTATGTTTACCATTGATTTATTCACTTATGACTCTGATTCCTGGGTATTGGATAATGGGTGTGGTACTCACATTTGTACTACTTTTCAGGGACTAAGAAGTGAAGAGAAAATGAAACCAGGCCAGATGGAGCATCGAATGAGGTATGGAACTAAGGTAGTTGCTATTGCTCAGGGGACTTATGACATGAAGCTGCCAAATGGTCTTATTTTAGCACTTAGCAAGTGTTTATATGTACCTAGCATTACTAGGAATATCATTTCTTTTTCTCGTTTGCAACGAACTGGATTTATGTTTACTTTCAGTAATGATTCAATTTCAGCTTATCTTAACAATGTTTTGTATTTTGTGGCCAAACCACACAATGGTATTTATGAAATTGATATGCAAAATAGTTGTAATTATGAATCAATGTATAATGTAAACAATAAACAAATTAAGTGAGGCTTAAATCAGACCTATTTGTGGCATTGTCGTCTTGGACACAAACAAGAAACGCATAGCCAAACTCCAGGCGGACGGAGTGTTGGAATCATGAGATGATTCATATGATGTATGCGAATCTTGCTTAATGGGCAAGAATACAAAAGCGCCTTTGAAAGGCAAACCCGAAAGGGCAACAGAACTATTAGGGATTATACATACTGATGTGTGTGGATGAAAATGTATTTCCCATATTCAAATCAAGCTATTCTACAATCTCAATCAATGTTTAACAATGTATATTGTAGAGAGAGAGTAGAGAGAGAAATATTCATATATCTGATATTATAATGAAAGCTCTTACAAAATTACAAGAATTAAACCTATTTATATGAACTAAGAAACACTCAAGTAATCCAACTAAACTCTCAAGTAACTTGAATAACTATCCATTTAAACTCTCAAGTACTTAAACTCTTAAGTACTTAAGCACCCTCTAAAAACTAATGTTGACTTTCACTATTTGACTTTCATTGACTTCCATTGACTATTCAATTACAAGACTTTTTACAAGACTTTCCTAATTAAATCTTGTATACAATTAATGCACTAACATTCTCCCCCTTTGTATTCAAGATTTAATAAAAATTTGACATTAGTCTTCAGCGCTTGATTCTTCAACTTTTATCTCTGACGTCTTTAAAACTTTGAAGCTCTAACAATCTTCAGTCTTTCAGTCTTTGAAGAATCTTGAAAAATCTTTTGCACTTTGCAGCTTTGGAAAGTCAACAAGTCTTGAAAACGAATCATTTAAAGTCTTGAAACAATACTATGAAAACTTGATCTTTCAAACTTCTTTAAACTTCGAACTTTTTGAAACTTCGAGGGATCTTTGAACTTTTTATCTTCATCACTCTGATCTCTTGATCGTCTTTGGAAAAACAAACTTTCACGAATCATCTTAACTTTGACTTGTCTTCAGAAATCTTTGAGAATGATTTCTTTTCATCTGATTTGAACTTTTCAGAAAATTCATCACAAGTCTTGACATTATAACTCTGGAATTCCTTGAAATTGATCTCTGTAGATTTCTCCCCCTTTTTGATGATTGTGAGCATGATAATCATCAAAATATCCTCAATTTCAGCACTTTCTTTGAATCTCCCCCTTTTACAAATATTCTCCCCTTTTGAGATACATTTGACATTCTCCGCTCTTTGATCTGAATAGCTGAATCATGAACTGTATATACCCGAATCTTTTCAAATTCAGATATAATTAACGTTGTAACCCTGATTCAACAAATGAAACAGTTAGAAGTGGCTGTCAGTAACACGGAGTTACTGTGTACAACGAATGTACAATTTAAGGAGTTGGTTTGATGATGACTCCCCAGGACTTCCATTCAATCATTGAAAAACACAAGGCTTATCTATGAATGTTCTGACAGAAAAAAAAAATTTCTGTGTGCTTGTGCTTGTGTATGAAAGAATTTAGCATAATGATTGTGTTTCATAAAGATCAAATTGTGTAAACTGTTGAGACAGCAACAGATATTACACGGACTCAATATGCATGAAAGAGGTGCGAAGGTGGGGCAACGTTCCTTCTTTTTCAATATCTAAATCTTCCGAGTGAAGACTAGATAGCAGATATGCTGCGTCCCCAAAGAAAATGAAACATTTCTTTGTTAAGAAAGAAACGAGTGGCTGGTGGGGTTAATGCAAGAGTTGGCATGGGCTCACTGCCTGATTCAATGATAGTCACCAAAGAATGTGAACCAATCAGAAGATGTGGCTGCCCGTCAAACAGAGCTTTAGCAACCACACGGCCCACAAATTTGAAGTAAGAAAGATGCTCAGTTTGATAAACCGAATTAGGGTTTGGCTGGAAGGTCGCATTGTTTCCAACAGTAGTGAAAAGCAAAGCACCCTTGTCAAATATGACCCTTGACAACGACTGATACCACTCTCTTGTCAAACCACCAGCATCTATACCCTCTTCACCTTGAAAATGGACATTTAATTGTCGTTTCATGTCCTGACTGGATCGCATTCGCAACTGATTATAAGAATCTTCTAGAATATATGCCCGTCAAACGCTTATCTTCAGTGAACGCTCTGATACCAATTGAAAATGTATTTCCCAGATTCAAATCAAGCTATTCTACAATCTCAATCAATGTTTAACAATGTATATTGTAGAGAGAGAGTAGACAGAGAAATATTCATATATCTGATATTACAATGAAAGCTCTTACAAAATTACAAGAATTAAACCTATTTATATGAACTAAGAAACACTCAAGTAATCCAACTAAACTCTCAAGTAACTTGAATAACTATCCATTTAAACTCTCAAGTACTTAAACTCTTAAGTACTTAAGCACCCTCTAAAAACTAATGTTGACTTTCACTATTTGACTTTCATTGACTTCCATTGACTATTCAATTACAAGACTTTTTACAAGACTTTCCTAATTAAATCTTGTATACAATTAATGCACTAACAGTGGACCCTTTAGTTCAACCACAAGAAGTGGCCATCGCTACTTCATTACTTTTACTGATGACTTCAGTAGATACGGGTATGTTTACCTAATGAAAAACAAATCTGAAAGCTTTGAGTTTTTTAAAGAGTTTCAAAATTAATTAGAGAATCAACTTGGCAAAAAGATAAAGACACTTCGATCGGACCGGGGTCGGGAATATCTAAGCCAAGAGTTTATTGACCATCTAAGAGATAACGTGATAGTATCCCAATTAACTCCTCCCAGAACACCGCAACATAACAGTGTGTCCGAAAGAAGGAATAGAACCTTGTTGGACATGGTTCGCTCTATGGTGAGTCGTACCAATCTGCCTAAAAGTTTATGGGGTTATGCCTAAGAAACAGTTGCCCGAATACTAAATAGTGCGCCAACCAAAAAGACCGATAAAACCCCTTTCGAACTATGGACTGGGAAGATTCCAAAACTGTCATATATGAGAATATGGGGTTGTGAAGCTTATGTTAAGCGGGAAGCTTCTGGGAAGCTTGATTCAAGGTCTGAAAAATGCATCTTTGTCGGATATCCAAAAGAGACAGTTGGATATTACTTCTACAAACCCAGCGAGAACAAAGTTTTTGTTGCTCGCCACGGTGAGTTTCTAGAAAATGATTTTCTATCGAGAACCACAACGGGGGATACAGTAGATCTTGAAGAAATTCAAGAACCACAAGATGAAACAATGGTTGATATTGACAATCAACATGATGTTGAGCCTCAACAAGTTGTTGAAGGTAATGACGAGATATAAACAATCTGAATATCGAATAGGAGTCGTCACGAGCCTGAGAGATATGGTTATCTCATTGGCAATGACGATACGGTTCATGATGAACCCGTAACCTATCAGGAAGCCGTATCAGGTTTAGAATCTGATAAATGGCAAGATGCCATGAAGGCTGAAATACAATCCATGTCAGATAACCAAGTTCGGAACTTGGTAAATGCACCTACCGGCTGCAAAGTTGTAGGGTGCAAGTGGGTATTCAAAAAGAAAACTGACATGGATGGGATTGTACATACCTATAAGGCCAGGTTGGTAGCTAAAGATTTCACTCAAACTCATGGAGTCGATTATGATGAAACTTTTTCTCCAGTGGCAATGATTAAATCCATCATGATACTTCTTGCCATAACTGCATTTCATGATTATGAAATATGGCAAATGGATGTTAAAACTGCGTTCTTTAATGGATATTTAAGCGAGGATGTGTACATGGTACAACCATAAGGTTTTAAACATCCAAATTTTCCTGAAAAGGTATGTAAGTTGCAAAAGTCCATTTATGGACTGAAGCAAGCATCTCGTAGTTGGAATCTTCGTTTTGATGAAAAGATTAAAGAATTTGGCTTCTTAAAGAACGAAGATGAAGCTTGTGTATACAAGAAAGTCAGTGGGAGCATAGTAGTATTCCTAATCCTATATGTCGATGATATATTGATCATCGGAAATGACATCCCTACCCTTAAAGGTGTAAAAGCCTGGTTAGGGAAGTGTTTCGCGATGAAGGATCTAGGAGAAGCAACTTATATCCTTGGAATAAAGATCTATCGTGATAGATCGAAACGCTTAATTGGATTAAACCAAAGTACATATATTGACAAGATCTTAAGACGCTTCAAGATGGACGGTTCTAAGAGAGGAAAGTTGCCAATAGTACATGGTGTACATCTGAGCAAAACTCAGAGTCCTATGTGTAAAGAGGACATGAACCGCATGAAGGGTATTCCCTATGCTTCGACCATCGGTTTAATCATGTATGCCATGTTATGTACTAGAACAGATGTCTCGTATGCCCTAAGCATGACGAGCAAGTATCAGTCAAACCCAGGTGATGCTCATTGGGTAGCAGTAAAGAATATTCTAAAGTATCTAAGAAGAACCAAAGAAATGTTCTTACTGTACTGCGGTCAAGAAATAGATTTGTGTATTCAAGGATACACAGATGCTAGTTTCCAAACCGTCCGAGATGACTATAAATCACAGCCGGGATATGTGTTTGTGTTAAACAGGGGTGCTATGAGCTGGAAGAGCTACAAACAAAGCACAATAGCGGACTCAACTACATAATCGGAGTACATTGCAGCGTCGGACGCCACAAAGGAAGCTGTTTGGATGAAGAAATTCATCATAGATCTGGGAGTAGTCCCTAGCATATGTGACCCTGTCGAGATATATTGCAACAATGAGGGTGCCATTGCTAAGGCAAAGAAACCAAGGTCACATCAGCGCTCCAAGCATATCATGAGACGATATCACCTAATTCGAGAGATTATTGAAAGAGGTGACATAAAGATATGTAAAGTTCGATCAGAAGACAATCCAGCAGATCCTCTTACCAAACCTTTGAGTCAAAGCAAGCATGATGCTCACATTAGCTCAATAGGCTTGAGGTTTTGTAATAATTTAGTCTGATTTGTAGAATTTTAGTAATCTTTTAGTAATCTTTTACTTTGTGAACATTAAAACAGTTATGTTTTACAGTTATGGCATATTGGATATGAGTATTTAATTAAAACATCTATGTGTTCGTTTTAGCATGTTTAACTATCCTTAAATGAATATGATGATCATATTATATAAAATTGTCCTTGATCACTTATTACTAGGGGACTAGTAATAAATCAAGATCATTATGAAATCTGGTCATAGTCTAAGTTGGAAGTGCGCTAGGTGCAACCAGAGTCACATGCGCTTGTCAGAGCATAAGGCGTTGGACAAGACCCACGGTCAAGATCACCTCATAGATCGGCGTCATAAGGTGAGTCTTGAAATAGTATAACACTATTTATCCTCAGACCTGAGATGTGCATTGGTATCTAAAGCACAAAGAGTGTTATACTTTGATATAGTCTAACGTTACCCTTGACTGGGTAATCATAAAGGCTATATTAGGTATAACATGAATTGTGTAGTTAGTCGTGTACATGCAATATGGGATTTGCTCCTCTCAAGATGAGAGAGATATTTTTGGGCCCCTCGATTACATATTATGATTTACATGCATAAACAAGTGGATTAGTTGGACTAATGACACTTGTATAATCAAATATGTTGGGATCGAGAAACACAATCTTTGAACTATAAATGATGAGATAGATCTATGCCTTAAGTTCAAAATAAAATATCGTGAAGCAAAAGGATAATGAATGATTCTACTACATGATTGATTAGATCAAGCAAATTGCTCGAAGGTAAAAGCACATTTACATAGCCTTGGGGGCGGTGACGTGTTACTAGACGCTTACCATCGTCTGTGTTACTGTGTATCGTGGGAAAGTGGGAGAATGTAAGTTATTATATGCCCACGACACGTGTCACACAGAGATACTGCTGAGGAGTATGTAAACCTATAGGGTCGCACACAAAGATTGCGTTTGTTTCCATTTGTAGAAACCCGGATTTTATGAAAAATATGTGTTAAAATGTAATTATGATAATTACAGGGTGAAAACGTAATTATGTTAATTACGGGGAATTATCTGTAATTATATAATTATATTTTAAAGTTTAAAAGGATAATTATATATACTTATATAATTATATTTTAAAGTTTAAGAGGATAATTATATATATATATATATATATACATATATATATATATATATTTGAATTTGAATTTGAATTTGAATTTGAATTTGAATATTACAGATAATTACTAAACCTTATTTAATCCTTAATTGAATTATAGTCTAACTATAATGCTTCTGATATAAATAAGGGGTTAGGCTAAACCATTTGATATACAATTGAGTTAGAAAAGCCTTTCAGAAAAATACAGAAAAGAAACCCTTTTCTTTTCTGTAAAACACATATAGATCTAGGGTTATTGGGCTAGCACCCGGTGGAATTTTGCGTGTTCGTGTGTGGATACCGCTAGAGGAAACCTCGATTGGTTTCTAAGTGTTCAGCTAGTTCAACCACAACATATCTGAAAAGGTACATGTCTAAGCACCCTATGGTGTGGTTCTTATTTAATTAAATGCATCATTGGATCCGATTGGGTTTTAAGTTTTAGAAAAGTTTTCTATCTATAATTGTTGTAACCAAAATTATTTTAATTTTCCGCTTCGTTTTATCGGTTACAAATTCTACCAAAACCCAACAAGGTATAAAAAGTCTTTTTAGTTAGTAGAATCATATGACTAGAAGAATAGAAGTTTAGATGTGCGTTTATGTTTAGAGAGAGAAATAGTTTGAGAGCATGTATTGTAATTGAATTTCAAGCTTAATATAAATTGTTTCAATTCATAATTGTGTCATCTTAGATTGATTTGCACTGATTGTGGGACACACAACTGGTATCAAAGCTTACAAAGATTCAGAAATTGTGGTCTAAATCAAGATTTTGGTCGACTGTTTCAAGAACTCGCAAGTGGTCTGTGAAGATGCGAATTTCGTTGTTTAGTGGTGTTTTTTATCTGTGTTTGAGTTGTTTGTATTCGATTTGGTGTCTAGAACATTTTTCGTTTGAATTGTTTTTTCTAATTCACATCTGTTTAGTGTGAAATTTTTATCTTATTGAATTTTTGTTCTAGTTTAAAAAGTATACTGAGTTTTGATCGAGTTGTAATTTTCAGTGTTTTTGATTGTAATCTCTTAGTTGTAATCTGTTCGAGTCATGTATTAGAAGATATCTGCAAAGTTTCAGATCGTATTTCAAAGTATTAGATCGAATTCGAAGTGAAAAAGTTGGTTTTTGGTCGAAAAGTTCAAGAACATGCTAAATCCAGAGAACACGCAAAGTCCATCTTGAAGAACACGCATAAGACTAAATTTCTCTAAGGATGAAGAACATGTAAGAAGTTGTGTACGAGAAGTCAGAACGTACACATAACAGTGTGCGTATTTACACTCTTTGAATTCTTTGTCTTGCATGAAGTTCGTTGTCTACGAGAAGTGATCTGCTTGCGAGAAGTGCTCTGTGTGCGTGAACCAAGAACTCGTATCCTTCGGTGTGCACAAATCTCTAACGCGCATAATACTATTTGCGTGAAATTTCATTTATTTTGATCTGCGAGTTTCCATACTTAGAAATTTTTCTGAAGATTTTCGTGTGTTGACCAAGTTTGACTTTCAGAGTCTAATTTGTTTCTGAATTTTTGATGATCAGTTCAATTCAGTGCAATGTTGAAGATGACTTCCAGAGAGGCTCTTGCTATTGGTACAGATGTGAAGCCACCAGTTCTGTTTAAAGGTGAATATGAATACTGGAAGGATAGATTCTTAGACTTCATTTATCGTAATGATTTGGGTGACTATATTAGATTATCTCTTAAAGAAGGTGTGATGAAACCTCCAACGAAGATTCATACTACTGAAACAGATATTGAAGAGGTAGTCAATAAAGAGTATCCATTGCCAGTTGAGGAGTACACTTAGGAACAGAAGAAGAGACTAAAAGCTGACATATTAGCAAGATCAATTATTCTACAAGGGATTCCAAATGAGATTTATGTCAAGATAGACAACTATAATGCTACGGGGAAAGAAATGTGGGATCAGCTTGAGAAAATGATGCTTGGATCTAAGATTGGTAACCAGCTGAAAGTATCTAGTTTCCTCAACAACTACGAAGAGTTTAAAGCTAAGGAAGGTGAAAGTCTTGAAGCTACATATGATATATTTGTAACTCTTCTGAATGAGCTAAGCAAGAACAAAGTCAAGAAGTCTCAGATTGAGCTAAATGTCAAATTCTTGAGCATTCTACAACCCGAATAGAAAAGATTCATGACATTTCTTGATATAGTTTTGATGATTTCTCTGCTCTACATCATCAAAAAGTGGGAGAGACTCAAGAAATGGAGAAGCTAATTTCAAGAAATGTTTGTTGAAGAACAGTTTTGGAGTTGATCAAGAAACTAAAAGGAATTTAAGGGAGAAATTGTTTCAAGAAAGATGATTTGGAGAAAGTTTGTTGCAAGTTTTTGTCAAAGAATGCAAGTTATGGGAAATTGCATAGAGTTGAAAGAGAAAAGTTCAAAGAATTCAGAATGTTCGTTGGAAGTTACTGAAATTTTCTTTGAAGATGATTTGTTGAAGCAAAGAGAGCTAAATCTGAAGATAAAGTATTTCTGAAGTCTGAACGAAGTTTCTAAAACCTTTGGGGAGATTGTTAAAGATTTTTGAAGAACATACTCACAGACTTTGGGAAAATTACTGAAAGTTTGAAGACTGCTTAAACACAAAAAGGGAAATTGTATAATTTTTGTGATAAAGGGGAGATTGTGTTTCAATGCTTATTTTTCTGAAGATGTTTCTAGTTGAAAGAACTTAACAAAGGGGGAGATTGTATTGCATATCTTTTTGAAGATGATCTTGAATCCAAAGAGGGAGATTGTCAGTGCATAAATATGTTAGATACAAGATCATGGTGATTGAAGATGAAAGTCAAGTCAAAAGCTCAAGTCAACTCTCATGCTAAAAGTCAAAGTCTTTGTAATAAGGTCAAAGTCAAAGTTAATTAGTGTTGTAAGTGTTTTTGCTTTGTAAGTGTTTTAGGTATAAATAGTCTTTTTAGTTAGCAGACTCATATGACTAGAAGACTAGAAGGTTAGATGCGCGTTTATGTTTAGAGAGAGAAATAGTTTGAGAGTCTGTATTGTAATTGAATTTCAAGATTAATAGAAATTGATTCAATTCATAAATGTGTCATCTTAGATTGATTTGCACTGATTGTGAGACACACACCTTTTCTATCAGCTCTAAGTAGTTCCTAGCCTGTATTGGTTAGTAAAGAACAATATTTCCTCTGAAATTTGACATCAATCCCATTATCACAAAGCTGACTTATGTTGAGAAAATTGTGCTTTACCCATCTACATAAGCAACTTTGGATATAGAATTGTCTCCTTTTGACATCATACCTTAGCCTCTGATATGTCTTATTTATTGTCTCTAAAAGTTACAGAGCCTCCTATTTTGTCCTTGAATGAGGATAGTAACTTTTTATCTCCAGTCATGTGCCTTGAGCATCTAGAGTCCTGATACCAATTATGCACATGTTGCTTTTGCAAGACACATTATAGTTTCTTTTTAGGTACACATTGCATAATGGGTCCTTTCTTGTTAGAATGAGGCTTGCTCTCTTTGTCATCTAGCTTTCCAGTCGTTGTTGGATTACCAGGTTCCTTCCTTTGCATATTCTGAGTATGGGTCTGGGAAGTATTTGTCCTCTTAAATGACCCATTCATAATGCAATGAGGACCAGAGAAATGATTCTTTAATTTTGGCAGAAGATCAATATACTTGTCGACCTTCTCTGAAACATCTCTCTTTAACCAGTAACGTTTGTTTTCTCTGTAATTCATTGAAACATGAGAGGTAGATTTATCATTCATATCCCAATTTTCTTTTTGCTCTGGTGTGAATTTGATGGGCTTGAAATGACAAGGCTTAGGAGGTAAAGGTACAATTTTACCCTTGGCTTTTTCTTTCATTTCTTTCTCTAATTCAAGAGAAGATTTGGCTTTTAATAATATATCAATGAAGTTAGAAAAGATTGGTATCCTTGGCACATCCTTTTTTATCACAATTGTTTTGTTTGAGATTCCAGAGGAGAATTTAGCTTCCTCTGAACCATTTGCAACTATTTCTGGTGCTTCTTGAGCTGACTTAGCTTCAGTGTGAACAGATTGATTTTCATCAATTATAATGTCTTCATCCACATAGAATGACTCATCAGAATCATGAAAGTCTTTTTGAGATTCTTTTGATATTTTTACTAACACTGATGTACCAAGCTTCTCTAAACTATCTTGTTGACATGTTTTCTTGATGGTGCATGGGATGACTTCAAGTTCAATTGAACATGAGTTTTGCCTCAGAACTTCCAACAAATTCTTTTCAAAGGTGGTTTTAAAAGATTTTTTTGATACATCTGCATTCAGAGGCTTGAATTCAGTTGCCTCTGGATTCAAACTCTGATCTTTAGGATCAGAGAACCTTGGTCTAGAGATGATTGTCTTTTGGTCTTTAAAGGAATCAAAATTAAACAAGGACTTTACCTCATTTTATTGAACAATCTTTTGTTCAGAAGCATACTAAATGTTTTTACACTTAAGTTTCCTTGGTTTTGATATATACCTCTGAATTTTTCATTCTCTTAAATGCAGAGGTCTCTTTCACAGATGGAAGGTCTGGTTTTTGAACTTTGCCAACACAGAATGTGGCAACTAAATAATTTTTATTTTTCCCAGTGAAAGGATCCAAATCACTAAATCCTGGTCTTTGGGTATACATCTAATAGTTTATTTTAATGTGCACATCTTGTGCATCTTTGACTTCTTACTTAAAATTTGTTTTCTTTGCAAATTCTAATGCAAAACTTCCCTTTCCTTTTGAAAGTAGGTTTTCAAAGCCACAGAGTTGAGCCTTTCATACTCAGATCTCTTTACCTCTTCTTCATTTTCCTTAATAGATTTTTGACTAGGCATGGAAAAGTTCGATCAACGTCCTTCTCTCCCGAGGTTCGAAATGTGGAGGTACCTTTACCGTCACCTGCTAGCTCTGTCCGCCACGGGTTAGCGGTTCCACACTTGGCAGAGAGTGTATGTTCTTTAAAAATTCTACTCTTTTCAAGCTCAGTTTTTCTTTTGATGTTTTAGAAATTCTTTAAAAATTCTTTAAAAATTCTACACTTGGCAGAGAGTGTCTTTTTCATCAGAGAACTTCTTTTGATGTTTTAGAAATTTTTCATAAAGTTTCAAAACATATATCTCAAGATCAAATTTAGTGTTATCAGATTCAGAGTTTGAATGTACTTTTTCTTCAGACTCAGATAATTCAAGTGAAAGAGCATTTTGAGATAGGTCTTCAGTCTGATCAGAGGCTATAAGAGCCATGCCACAAAAATGTTCATGCTCTAGTTCATCATCAGAGGAAGATTCTAACACCTAAGTTTCCATTTCTGCTACCAGGCTTCTCTCTCTGGCATTGTACTTGTATTTATTTTTGTGATAGTCTTTGTCCTTGATAAGACGACACTTGCAGTTTGCAGAGAAATGGCCTAGTTTCCCATAACTGAGCATCTCCCATCATTCTGATCTTGGGGAATATCAACAGTTTTTTTCTTCAGAAGGGCTTCTGGTGCAGCTCTGGGTTGATATTGAACTGGTCTCTGATCATGAAATTGCACTTGCTTCTGATCATAGTGAAGAGTTGGTCTCTGACTCTGGTAGTGAACAGGTCTTTGTTCTTGTTGAAAGTTTGACTTTTGGTGTCCTCCTCTTCTCTCAATCTTCACCTCTCTTCCTTCTATGTCTTTTCTATCAAATACCTTCTTACCAAATTTCTTGTTAAATTGTTGAGTGATTAGTGCAAGAGATTTAGCAAAGGCATTGATGTCTTCATCCTCATTATCAGAATCTTGTGATTCCTCATCATCACTTTATGCCATTAGAACCTTCTTTCATTTCTTCTTCTCTTCCCTTTCTCTGATAGGCCTCTCTCTGACCTCATCCTTTCTGACAGATTTTCCTTTCGACTCTGAGATGAGTGCCAGAGGGCCAACCTTTGTAGTCTTTTCCTTATGTTTATCACATCCTTTTTCTTGAGCATCCAATATACTGTAAACATCATGTAGAGACCATACTTCCAGGTCTTGATTTTCCTGAAAAGACATAGAAAGTTGTAGCCATTCATCGTTCAAACTTCTTAAGAACAACACGTTGTTGTCTTCTCTGGATCTGATGACCCCGCACTTCTTACACTTGTTGATAAGTACATTAAATCTGTTATATGTCTGTTGAATAAATTCATTTGTTAATGCAGCAAAATCATTATACTCATTGATGCATTGAGTTCTTCTGTTATTCTGAGTCTTGATTCCTCCTTCCAACAGATTAAGCAACTGATACCAAATCTCCTTGGTAGTACGACATGAGTCCAATTCCTAGAATGGATCATTTGGGATTGCCATGATCATAAGCCTTGTAGCCGTTCCATCATTATTGATCTTGCTTCGATCTTCTTCAGTAAAAGATTCGGGTTCCTTAGGAACAAGACGAGCTGGGACTTCAGTTGTTGTAGCAATAGCGGGAACACAAGGAACGAGAACCATAGGCATATGTGGTCCATTCGTCACAAAATGCATCAAATCTTTATCGATACCATCCAGAAAATTAACCATTCGAATTTTCCACTTTGGGTATTCATCTCGAAGAAAGATAGGAGGTTTAGTTAGAGATCCAACGATATAAATTGCATTTATACCAGTATTTGCCATTTTGAGAAGAGATGCAACAAATCAAAGATGAATTGAGTTAGAGGATTCAAACTAGCCTTGGATTTCAGGTAACCATGATGAACTACTGACTATATGATGATCTTCAAAGTAAAATCAACCTGGAAAACAGATTGGATCAATTTGATTTAAGCAAATCAATAACTCTGATACCAATTGTTGGTTCCCATATTTTACATTGATTCGATATATTAAACAGTTATTATAGATCCCATATCAAACAACAATTCAATGTATCAAATGATAGAAACAAGATGAGATTGGGAGGTGCAATGTTTTATTCACATAGTAATCAAATACAAAGAACACAAGCAAGAGAGAGAATGTTTCTCTCTCTTGAAGAAAATGCACTCACTTTGATCTCTACATTTTGAATGAACTAGTTACTAATAATAAAAACACACAAACTATTTATACTCCCCTATCTCCCTTGTTCTACATGAAATCCAAAGCCTATTTACACTTTAAAGCCCAATAAAATACAAGGCCCAATACAATACAAATTGTAGAACCCTTTACAAAACTTTCTAAACTAGGACATTTTATGTCCTAACTTTCGCCCCCTAAAGTTTTGTAAAGGAATCATCTTCTTTTAAGCTCCAACTCTTCTCCCCCATGATTTCTTGGAAAAACTTTAGTGTTACGCATCTTCAAGATAGCTCAGGCTCCCCCTTGAATGAAGCTCTTATCCTTCAAAGATTCAACTTTAAAAACCATATTCGATGTGCGCAATAACCTCGACTGAGTGCACTAAAGACAACTTTTATCTCTAGAAACTCAACACATTCGTTATGCCCACAAGAAAGAAATGTGTGTGTTTGCATGACAACCACAGTGCATCTTCAATTTTCAACAAAGAATCTGTCCTTGAACCACAAGTTGAATAGGAGTTCAGCTTAAGAACTTGTTCTGATTAGCTCGTAGAAGGAAGCATCTTGTAGCAAGCACTACTTGGCAAGGGTTAGAAGAGACAATGAACAACTATTCAGCAACTAAAGAAGTATGCTCATATTCAAAACACTTTCCAAAGCATTGAATGAGTGAACGCAGACCTCCAATCTTCACAAATTAGTTGAATGATTATAAGCACTTAAAAGTATGGATCACAACCAAAGCACCAGATCAATGATTTCAAGCACTCACAATTCTGATTGATCAGATCAGAAAAATGATTACGAGCACTCAAAGGTCTAGCATTGTCAAGAAAACTCCAGAATGATGATTGCAGATACTCAAACTGCTAATCCAATCCAATCAGAGAATGAATCCAAACACGCAATGTCTGAAAATATTGACACTCATGAGCTCTATGAATCTGAGTCAGTTGCATAAAAGTATGTGACAAACTGAATATTGGAATGATGCCACGTATGCGTTCAGCGAAAATCTTGTGAACAAATTGTCGAAAAATAAACTGGATCACACGAACGAACAACTGTCGAGAAAATCTAAACGAGAAAATTTGGGAACAGATACGAAAATAATCTTTGAATTTTATGTTTCACGGATCACACGGTGAAAGCAAAAAATTAAAATTCGGATTATATGTTGTTTGGATCAATAATTGGTTCCAATCTTCAAAATTTAGATGCCAAAATGATTTGTCAAAAATTTTGTCACTTAAGCCCAAAACTCGGTAAGTTGTGCATCAATCTGAATGTACACGGTCCAACAAAAAATTCGGCTCCAATGTAGTTCAAACACAGTCGCTCAAGCCCAAAACACGGATAACAAAAGTCGGTATTCAATCTTAATTAACCTGGGTGACAAGGTCTTTATAATCCGGATGGCAAGGCTGTCAAGTCCCGGATTAAGCCGTTGACCACCTCAAACCCGGATGATGTGGGAACAACTCCCAGATGTGAAGCATAAAAACCCGGATTACATGGGCCAAACTCCTGGATTAAACATCAAATTCCCGAATGGCATGGTGTAAACATCAAACCCGGACCAAACTCTTCCAATCCTAGATCACACTCAAACTCCCAGTACAAAAGCATGTAAACTCGGATATCAATGGTTTAAAACACCGGTACTATGCTCTAACTCCCGGAATACACACTGAAACTTTCAAAAAACGGGATAACAACTTCATAATCCGAGCATCTACATCCGGATGCCACGGTTAAATAATATAAACACGGTTACTTTGATTCAAACTCCCGTTTTGCAAGGTGTTTTCCCGGTTAACATGTTAATCACACAAAAATCCGGATTGCATCTTTCCAATTCACAAATCTGGATCACAATTCTCCCTGTACACTACGACTGTTAATCGATCCAAAAAACTCAAATTCAACAAAATTTGATCAAATTCTTGTAGATTGACGATCGAAAGATGTTTACAAACACAAAATAGTTAATCCTTTTCGTTAACTCACATCAAATCACACTAATTCGTTCCAATTTCTGGAAATCGAGAAAAACTCAGTCGCGATCAAAACTTTTCAAAAATCTCAGATCTGATCCAAATTCCTCCAAAATTAATGAAATTAAAATGTGTAATCGATTCAAATGAGTTTAACAAGTAATCATAGAATCGATTTTGTGCAATTAACTCAAAAATTAGCACCAAACTTCATAAAATCATACCCAAATCACAGTTTACCAAAAACTTGGGTCGTAGAACATGAATTGTTGTAGAATGATCGAATCGATGTAAAATATCTTCGATTTGACTCTGATATCACATGTAGATCCCATATCAAACAACAATTCTACATATCAAATGATAGAAACAAGATGAGATTGGGAGGAGCAATGTTTTATTCACATTGTAATCAAATACAGAGAATACAACCTAGAAAGAGAATGTTTCTCTCTCTAGAAGAACACACACTCACTTTGATCTCTACATTTTGAATGAACTAGTTACTAACAATACAAACACACAAATTATTTATACTCCGCCTATCTCCCTTGTTCTACATGAAATCCCAAAGCCCATTTACACTATAAGGCCCAATACAGTACAAATTGTAGAACACTTTACAAAACTTTCTAAACTAGGACATTTTATGTCCTAACAGTTATGAGTGAAAGCTATGAGTAATATATCAATAATGATCAAAATAGTAGAAAATGAGTAGAGCAAAATCAGTGATATGCTTCAAAACTTGTAGCCATTTGATTATATGAATTCAGGAGATGAACACCAAGAACACATAGTAAATATGTGAAAGGATCTCCCAATAACTCTCTCTCTCTCTCTTTTTCTCTAAAGGTGGTTACAACAACACAAATTTGATTGTGTATTTCTGCGTTCTTTATCAGTGCAATCGTATCTCCGATATAGCCTAAATCAGGAAAGTCAAGACACTTGTTAGATCACAGATTTATTGGATTCAAGACCATCCAATCTGAAGATTGAAATCTGAAGCTAAAGCTGAAAAGTCACTCTCAATATTAGTCTAATGTTAGTTTGTAATAAAATGTCAAAGTTAATTATTGTATTTTATTATTATTCCTAAATATATATTATTAGATAATTTAGGATATTTAGTTTTAGATATTAAGTTCAGATATTATTATGTTTGTTAGTTGTTAGATAGATGAGATATTATCTCATAATTAAATAATCATCAACATCCAGCCAACTTGTTCCAAGAGAGAAAGAGAGAGAGAGAGCTTCAAAGAGAGATCATATTCAAACTCTGTAATCCTTGGTTATTAATCAAACAGGTTGGTAAATCGTATTTGTTTTGTTTGTATTGATAAGAACTTGATTAAACAGTGGACCGACAATTGGTATCAGAGCTTAAAATCAGATTCAAATCAAGTTATAGAACTCGACTTTGTGTTCTTCAAAATAAAATCATTTTTGAGTTTTAGTGTGTTATTGGAGTTGAAATCGACCAGGTTGTATTCGAAAAGTGTTCTAGATCGAGTTGGTATAGTTTAAATTCAGTATAGCACTTTAATAGATTCCAATTTTTTTATTTTGGAATTTAACAGTTCACGACTTCAACGTCACTGTTCCATCGATCAAAACTTCAAAAAGTGTTTGTTTTTTAAATCAAAAGCTTGTAATCTGTTCTAGAAGTGTTAGTGGTCTATTTGTCAAAATTTGGGACTGCTATTCGAAGTCTAGATAGGTTAAGCTACAGGGAAGAACTCGCGAGAGTGCAATTTTTGCGACAGTTCATAGTGAGTTTGCGCCAGATTCAAGAGTTTCAAGTGCTTCAAACTTTCTTGCGCAAAATTTCATTTACGCTTTCAGTTACTCGCGCAAAGTTTCTTTTGCGCCATCAGCTTCTCGCGCAAAGTTCTGGTTTGCGCCACCCTCGTATCGCGAAAAACTCCATCTTATAGTTTGCGCCACTCAAAACTCCGGTCGCACAGGACCCCGGTTTGCGCCATCAACCTCTTGCGCAAACTCCATTTCGCGCGACCTTCTTCTCACACAAGTCTTCAGTTTGCGCCACCAATTACTCGCGCAAAGTCCACTTCGTGCCACCCGCCTCTCGCGCAAAATCCTCTTTGCGCCAGCTTCACTTAGCGCGAAGTCCCTTTTTGTGCCAACTCCTTGTAACGCAAAGTTCTCTTTTGCGCCAGCCTTGCTTAGCGCAAATTGTGCTTTTCCTCCAGTTCCTGACTTAGTCTTTTTGAAAGGATGACATCAAGAGAAGCTCTAGCCATCGGAACTGACACAAAGCCACCAGTACTCTTCAGGGTAGAGTATGAGCAGTGGAAAGATCGGTTCATGGACTTCATAGAAAGACATGATTTGGGTGAATATATCAGGAAATCTTTAGAAGGAGTTATGCCACCAATTATGAAGACTCGTACGGTTGATACTGAGGAGATACCATATCAACTTAAGTTTCATGAACTCGATGGTGAAGACCTAAAGAGAGCAAGAGCTGATAGATTAGCAAAGTCTTTCATTCTTCAAGGCATTACTAATGAAATATATGTGAAGATTGACAGCTACAAAGCTACAGGCAAACAAATGTGGGATCAACTGGAGAATATGATGCTTGGTTCAAAAGTTGGAAACCAGCTCAAGATATCCAACTGCCTCAACAACTATGAAGAGTTTAAAGACAGAGTTGGAGAATCTCTAGCAGAAACATATGACAGATTTCTGAGCTTGCTGAATGAGTTAAGCAAGAACAAGGTCAATAAATCACAGATAGAGTTGAATGTCAAATTCCTCAGCATCCTTCATCTTGAATGGAAAAGGTTTACAAGGCAGATGAAGCAAATAAAAGATCTGAACGATATTCCACTTCACGAGGTATATGAAACCCTCAAGCAGAATGAGGAAGAGGTGGATGAGATCATGGATGAAAAGAGACAGGGTGATAAGACAGTTGCGGATTCAATTGCTCTTGTTGTAAAGAAGAAGAAGAAGAAGATGATTGTTAGGACTAAAAGTCCTATGTGTTGAAAGTGGAATAAAGTATTTATAAGGGTTCTAAATGTAATTAATTAATAGTTGTTTTAATTAGATGGGCCCAAGCCCATAAAGCCCATTAGCTTGTAAGCCTAAGTATATAAAGGATGTTTTAGATTCATTATTAGTTAAGTCTCATTAATTTTCAGATCTCTAGTCAATAGGTTTACTTTTCTCTGATCAGAAATTCTTTCTGTAAACCTGTAACCTTTGATTGAATATTAATCATATGACTAGAGGTTGTGGCTATATTACTGTTCTACATTGATCATATTATCTGTTGATTGCACTGTACTGGGATCTACAATTGGTATCAGAGCATAATCGAATTAAGTTTATTCGATACGATCAAAAAGAGAAAAGAGACAGAAGGTTTGATCCAAAGAGGTTTGTCTAAAACCCTTTAATCGATTATTTGTTTTAATCGTTATTATCTGTTTTAAGTGATTATCTGTTATACCTGGGTAAAACTTCGGTCGAATAATTTTTTCTGGAAATCAAGTGATTCGATCGATCTGTGTTGTTTGAAAATCAATTTTTTTGAAAATCGATCGATCTGTGTTTTCTGGGCTTGATTGAACTTTCTGGGTCGACCTGGTTATTGCTTCTGTTCTTATCTACATAATTGTTTTTGAGATTAAATCTTCATATTGATTGAGTTTATTGTTTGATCGATTGAGTTTCTGGGTCGATTGGTTCAATTCGATCGACTCAGATTCATTGATTTTATCGGATGTCTATCTGTCAGTCGAATTATCGTTCTTATCTCAATTTCAACCGGTACCCTGCTTGACCAATAAAGTGTTGACCGGTATATTGTCCTTGACCGGTGTTGTTTACCGGTACTTTGTGACTCGATCGATACATTGTTCGACCCTACTCGACCGGTACCTTGTTGACCGGTACTTTGTGACTCGACCGGTACATTGTTCGATCCTACTCGACCGGTACCTTGTTGACCGGTACTTTGTGACTCGACCGGTACATTGTTTGACCCTACTCGACCGGTACCTTGTTGACCGGTACCCAGTTGACCGGTGCTTTGCGCCCGGTGCCTTGTTCGACCGGGTCCGACTGGGTCCCTGTTCGACCGGGTCCCTGTTCGACCGGGTCCTTGCTCGATCGGGTCCTTGCTCGACCGGTCCTTGTCCTGTCCTATTAATTTATTGGTTATTTTTGGATCATCTTATTTGTCTCACGATCACTACAGTGTAGTTAAGATTAAAGTTTAAACCCGTTCAAGTTTCATCTCTTGTCAAGCCTTTCAAAGTCGGATCGAATTAATTCTATTCAATACGATTAAAAAGGATGAACCCACCAAGGCTGCGGTCCAAAAGAGAATATGAAGAGTGGAAAGTTGATTTTTTTTAATTTTGTAGATGACCATGAGGTGGGTCACTATATCAGATTATCATTGACTGAAGGAGAGATGCCATCCCAAATTCCAACAGAAGCTTCATCTGTGGAACAGGAGGAAAGATAGAGGGCTAATAATTTTGCTCGAAATTATATGACAAGTAATATTTCTTGTGACCTTTTCCGTGACATTTTGAGTGAAATTTTTGGTCAAATAAATACTTACAAAATGACAGGAAAAGAGTTGTGGGATTGTACTGAATGGTTGGTGTTAGGACCAAAAGAGATTTTAAAAGGAAGAAAACTGGAATCTGAGAATTCTGAGCTGAAAAGAAAGATATCTGATTTGGAGCAACAACTTACTAATCACAAATCTGATTTTGAGACTAAAGAGAAATATTTTGCAAAGAAGTTCTTAGATTTTTCCAGAAATAGTTGTGAAGAAAAGAAAGCAGTTGAGCTGAAATGCATAAAACTTTCTCAGCAAGTTTCTGATTTTCAGAAAATAATCATCCTTGAAAGAGAAAAGTTTGCAAAAGAAAAGAAGGCCATTGAACAAAAGAATGTGGAATTCTTCAAAGAAATATCCGGCCAGAGAAACAATGCTGAGAAGGGATTTGAAGAAGAAAGAAGCATGTTTGAGACTGAGATCAAAAAGCTTACTGTCAAGTTATCTGAACTATCTGATAATGCACTGAAAGAGTAGAAAGCGAAGTCTGAATTAAGGAAGAAGATTGACCTGCTTGTTAAAGAAAGAGAGAGCTTTGCATCAAAGATTAAAGAGCTTGAAAAGATTGTTTCCAATGTAGTGGTGACTGAGCAAACGACTCTATAGTCACAAATCCACACCCCTAGAAATAATTCAGCTGACCTCAAAAAGACAGCCTCAAGCTCACATCTGAAAACTGTTTCATCAAAAAGGTCAGTTAAATCATATGATCAGATTCGTAGTACTAACATTTTCATTGATGAAAATGTAGATGGTTCAGGTACACAAAGAAGGAGAAGAAGAAGATATAAAGAAGAGGAACTGGTCTGGAAGAAGAAACAAATTGAAGATGTGAAGAAAGATGAGCTGAAAGGAAAGGAATCATGTGTACATACACACAAAGCCAAGAAGAACAATACGCGTAAAGGTAAACCTGATCATATCTATACGAGAGATCAATTAATCAGGTTATCAGGTAAGAAAAACTATTGTTCTTATTGTCGTACACATGATCCTATTCACAAAACCAGTGATCATTTCTGGTATGGTTCTTATTCCATTACTCCCATTCGAACTGCAACTAACATTCATGGACCCAAATACCAGTGGGTACCAAAGCCTAAAATTGATTCTGTGTTGCAGTCACCTACTGTCAAGGGGGAGTAGAAGAACGATGGCTTCTAAGTAAATCAGCTTAGAACCCGGACTTCAACGAAGGTTGGCTTCTGATCACATGACAGATTAGTACCCGTTCTTCAACGTTTAGACTTGGATATTTTGCAAATATCCAGGGGGAGCTTAAAAATACATAAATCATTCTATCATGATTTGAAGGGGAACTTAAAAAGTAAGTATCTTCTAATCCTAGATCTCTGATTGTTTGAAAGAAGAACATCTTTCAAGCATGAAAAACGTTTTCTGAAATGTTCAAACCACTTCTGGTTCTCAAACGATTTTATGAATTTTGAAGTGTGATTTTTAAATGTTTTTCAATTTTGAGCTTTAATGTTTAACTGACCGTGTATTTCGAAAGATCAATACTTGCGTATTATCTTGTCTTTATACTGTAAAGTATTCACATACACACAGGTTCAGTACTTCATTTGAATTTGTTATTACCATGTCTCATATCGAAAAAAAAAATTGATGGTAATACCCCCATTTGAAATTCAATGTTCGTGAGCATCAATCATTAATTCTAATCTTGTGCTTTCATTGCAAAATTGTTTATATTTGTTCATATAAACAAAATATCCAGTTCTTTGATACCCTAACCAGTTTATTTGATCTGATTGATACATTGAAAGATTCTCAAAGTTCAATTGCTCAAATCTCATGAGCATATATTTTGACAATGTTATCATACATTTTGTACTTAAATGTTCAGTTAAACTGTTGAGCAACTATTTTTTGTTAGGACTTACACGGGATTTGTATGAGCTTAAACAGAACTTCCATGGATTCACGTAAACTAGTGTTTCCTACCCCGGAAGTTATCCTAGAGTGATTGAGGGGTGAGGGGTCATAAATCAAAGAGTGGGGGAGATAACTCATCCGATTGAGTTTTTCTCATTGTGTTGAGCGGAAAAATGGAAAAGAGAGTTTGGTTAGAAGTGAGATTTAATGACAAAAATAAAGAGGGTGTGAGAACAGAGTTAAAAGAATATCAGAACTCTGCACCAACCACTTTCTGAGCCAGGCAGCCACATTTTTTGATTGGTTCACATTCTTTGGTGACCATCATTGAAACAGGAAGTGAACCCATGCCAACTCTTGCATTAAACCCACCAGCCACTCATTTCTTTCTTAACAAAGAAATGTTTCATTTTCTTTGGGGACGCAACATATCTGCTATCTAGTCTTCACTCGAAAGATTTAGATATTGAAAAAGAAGGAAAGTTTCCCCACCTTCGCACCTCTTTCATGCACATTGAGTCCGTGTAATATCTGTTGTTGTCTCAATAGTTTACACATTTTTGAGCCTGAGAAAGCTAAGTAGCTTCAATCATTTCTACACTTTCACGAGCACACAAGGAATGAGTTTTCTTGTCATAACATTCATAGAAAATTCCTTTGTGGTTTTTCAATGATTAAATGGAAGCCCTGGGGAGTGAACATTACAAATACTCCTTTCCAATGTACATCTGTTGTACAAAGTGGCTCCGTGCTACTTGCAGGCATACTAACTGTATCATTTGTTGATTCAGGTTTTCAATTCCTATTATATCTGAATTTGAAAAGATTCGTATATATACATTTCATGAATTGACGGATACTCAGATCAAAGGGCGGAGAATGTCAAATTATCATAAAAGGGAGATCAAAGAATGTGTTGAAATTGAAGAGTTTTGATGATCATGATGCTCACAATCATCAAAAAGGGGGAGAGTTTTACAAAGTTCAATGTTGTTTCAATATTCAAAGATGAAGATTTCAAAGATTTTATTGCATTTCTTATATCCCGTATCATGTGGTGTCTGCTACAAGTTTGTTTCTCCTACAAGCTGATTAAAACAAGTTCTTAAGCTGAAAGTTTATTCAACTCGCGATTCAAAGACAGATTCTTTGTTTTAAACTGAAGATACACTGTGGAAAGTCACGTAACTCGCACATTATCTTTCTTGTGTGCTAATCTGATGTGTTGAGTTTCTACAGTTGAAAGTTGCGTGATAGTGCATTCAGTCGAGGCTATTGTTCACTGAATCTGGTTACAAAGTTGAAACTATGAAGACAAGAGCTTTATTCAAGGGGGAGCGTGGAAAGAAATGAAGACATGCAACACCAAAGTCTTTCAAAGATTCAAGAGGGAAAGAAGATCAAGGCATGAAGTTTTTCAAGAAGATAAATGCTTTATTCAACTTTAGGGGGAGATTGTTAGGACTAAAATTCCTATGTGTTGAAAGTGGAATAAAGTATTTATAAGGGTTCTAAATGTAATTAATTAATAGTTGTTTTAATTAGATGGGTCCAAGCCCATAAATCCCATTAGCTTGTAAGCCTAAGTATATAAAGGATGTTTTAGATTCATTATTAGTTAAGTCTCATTAATTTTCAGATCTATAGTCAATAGGTTTACTTTTCTCTTATCAGAAATTCTTTCTGTAAACCTGTAACCTTTGATTGAATATTAATCATATGACTAGAGGTTGTGGCTATATTACTGTTCTACATTGATCATATTATTTGTTGATTGCACTGTACTGGGATCTACAACGATTGTGTCTGAATCAGAAGAGGTTGAAAGTGAAGCGAACTCTGACTCTGATGACTGTGAAAAACTAAAGCAGACTATGCTTATGTTGACCAAGGCTTTTCAAAAGAAGTTCTACAAAAAGCCTAGCTCGAACAGTCAGAGGTATTCATCTGGTCCTAGTAACTATGTTCACAAGGAGATATTTGAAGGAAAGAGGTTAGAGGAAAGGAAGCCAGAAGAGAAAAGGTATAAAGCTGAATAGACCAATTAGCAAGAACCTCCAAAATGCTACAACTGTGGCAGACTTGGACACTTTGCCAAAGACTGCCGAAGACCCAAAGTCTAGAACTCCGACTACTACAAGAACAAAATGCTTCTAGCCAAGCAACAGGAAACTGGAAAGGCATTGATGGCAGAAGATGAGTTCTGTCTAGATCTTTCAGACCAAGAAGATGAAAATGAAGAGAAGGACGAGACAGCACACCTATGCTTTATGGGCAAGCTGGAAATAGAAGCTGAAGCTGATTCCGATGAAGAGGACAACGAAGAGGTATGTGATCTAACTAAATCAGATTTCTTAAATCAAATGCATGCCATGATGACAAAACTCCAAGAATTAGAGTCTAAACTTAAATATGAAAAGGGTGTTATTAATGTCAAAACCCAATCAATACAGAAACTTAGCGAGGATATTGCTGAGAAGAAAGTATTGATTGAGACTTTACATAAAAACATTGACACCAGCGCAAAAAAGCAGACCATAATTCTTAAAGAGATTGCTGAAACAAATTCTAAATTGAGAATGTGTGAGTTTGATTTCAAAGAGCTTACGAGAATGTATTCTTCGCGTTCTGAAGAAAACAAATCTTTACTTACAAAAGTAAATGCTTTGGAAAGGAAGTTATACTCATTGGGTCAAACTGAGCAAACCATTCATCTAAACAAACCCAAAGAGAATAAAGAGAGTTGGGGACTTGGTTATGAGAATCCTTACTACCTTAAAAAGGGTATATCTGAAGTGCCAACACTTTATGATTTTACATTCTTAAGACTTTCTCAACGATACCCTGACCTTAAAGTTTTCTGGATTGGACTGTCTAAAGAAGATGAAGCCAAGGAAACAGAAAAACGAAGAACACATCCAAATTTCAACTTCCATTTCTTTATGGGAAGTTGAATAATAGTTATAGTTCTGTTCAATCAAAATCTCTTTCAAATGATTTCTTTGAGAGTTATTCTGTAAAAGAAATGGAGGCTAAGCCTATTGAAGGTAAACTTTACGTCCCTCCTCTCATTTTGGAAAGTAAAATTTCTGAACTTGAGAAATCTTTAGCAGATGAAAGACTTTTGATTGATATTGAACAAAAAGTGTTTTCAATTGTGCTTAAGAATAATTTTCTTTCTAAATCAACTAAGGCTTCAAAATCTGATGATATGTTTGGTTTAACTGATGGAGGGTTTAATTTTCTAAACTCTGATGGTGTTTTAGATGATTGTATTGATCAATTTGATTTTAGTGCCAAACATCCTAATCATTCGTCTTTTGTTGTGAATTCCTTTGGATTAACCAGTATGTTTGAGAAAGGTAAATCATCAACGAAAGTTGATGACACAGTTTCTGTGAAAAATAAGAATGCAAAAGGTAAGAAGAAATCTCAGCATTCACAGAAACCGATCACTACTGGTAAACCAAAGAAGAAGCATTCATTTGATTCTCACAATTCTAACTCAAAAGTTTCAAATGTTTCAGATATGAGCAAGAAAAAGCTTGTAGTTAAATCTAAATGGCCACCTAAACAGGAGATTGACGAGACAGCTAAATCTTTTTCTCGTGTTGATTGTAATAGGACTACCAAATCTTGTCGTTTCTCGTAAGAAATATTCTATGAAGCAATTATTCCAGTTACGTCTATCTGCTAGAAAGTCTTCATATTATGATAAACATGATTATGCTTCTTGTCAATATTCTGATATTTGGTTTGGCACATATCATGTACACTCTTATCATTCTAATTCTTCATTTGATTCTCAAAAGCAAAGCGGACCAAATTTCAATGGGTGCCAAAATCAAGTGTTAACACAGTTGGATCCAAATGGAAATGGATACCAAAGAAAAAGGATGAATCTGTGTTGCATGAACCTTCTGTCAAGGGGGAGTAGGAGAACCATGGCTTTTAAGTAAATCAACTTAGAACCCGTACTTCAACGAATTTTACTACTAAACACAACAGTTAGGACTCGTACTTCAGTGATCAAAAGACCTTACTCACTGTGCTGATAAGAGATTGTACTCCAATACTCCAATGAGGAAATCAACCATCAAGGGGGAGTACATACTTTTCTGAAATTTTATACTTCCAACAGATATGATGATCAACATGATCAACATTTGAGGGGGAGTTAATGCTTATAATTTTCACTGATAACTTTTCTGATGCATAATTTCAGGGGGAGTATGGAAATGACTTCTGATTATTTCTGATCAGAACTCGTACTTTCATTGTTTTACTGCTTTTTGTCTTTTTAATTTCAGTGAATAAATTTGCTTTGACTATGACTTAAGACTTTTGCAGTTTGAGAGATGCTTAAAAGATCATATCTTTATGACTTTTCGCTTAACTTCATGAGATGTAAGATTGCACGTCAAGGTATAATTCTTTATCTTAATCTCATATATGGTTGAAAGAAGGACAACTTCAAATCGTAGAAAACATTGTTCTTAAATATTTAAATCACTGCCCGATTCTTCATCAGATTTTATAATTTGGAAGTGTGATTTTAAATCTTTTCAAATTCTATTATGTGCTTTAACTGATATAGTTAAACCATTTTGAGCATCATATGCTTTCTAGGAAAACATCGGATTTCATTGTGCTAGGACTTAACACAACTTCTATGGATACACGTTAACCAGTGATTTCTACCCAAGAAGTTAATCCATAGTGATTGAGTGTGACGAGTCTAAAAAAAATGAGTGTGGATTGTGTGATGAGGTATACAGAAAAAGAGAGTTTGGTTAGAGTAAGCTAAATGTTTAAAAGAAAGAGGTTGTGAGAACAGAGTTAAAAGAATATCAGAACTCTGCACCAACTTTTTCTGAGTCGGGCAGCCACAATTCTAATGTTTCACAACTCTTTGGTGAACATTATTAAAACAGGCAACTAGCCCATGCCAACTCTTGATTAAATCTCACCAGCCACTCATTTTCTACTCAAATAGAAAATGTTTCATTTTCAAAGGTGAAGCAGCACATTTGCTATCCGATTTTCATTTGGAAAATCTGGATATTGAAAAGAAGGAAGTCTGCCCCACCTTCGCACTTCAATCATGCACATTGAGTCTGTGTTTAACTTACTGTTGTCTCAGTGGTTTACACAATTTTGAGCCTATAAGCAATCATTAGTGCTTAATTCTTTCTATCACATGCACGAACACACAAGGAATTTGTTTCTTTGTCATAACGTTCATAGAATTTACCTTTGTGGTGTTTCGATGATTGAATGGAAGCCCTGGGGGAGTGACCATCAAAAATCTCCTTTCCATTGTGTACTCGTTACACACAGTGACTTAGTGTTGACAGGCAGGTTAACTGATTCATTTGTTGACTCAGGTGTTACACGATTATTTTGTCTGGATTTTCAAAGATCTAGATGAATATCTTTTGTATTGACGGTGAATCAGAGGATCCTTATGAAAGACATTTCTTGCTAAAAGTTTTGATGAAATCATTGCTCTTTTCATCAAAAAGGGGGAGAAGAGCTAATCAAGAAATAGGAGAAGAAATGGGAGAGAACAAAAGTTTAGAGAAATGTCCAAGATCGAATTCTTCAATGACAACGTATTCTGAAGACATGCTGGTTTTAGAGAAATTTTCTTTGAATATACTTTGCTAAAGCATTCTGAGGTAAAACTGGAGATTATTAAATATTGAAGACAAAGAAGGAGATTGCATCTTATGAGCTGAAAAAGAAGACTGAATTGCTAAATCCTTTTAGTAATGATCTTGATCCAAAGAAGGAGATTATTAGATCACAGATTTATTGGATTCAAGATCATCTAATCTGAATCTAAAGCTGAAAAATCACTCTCAATATTAGTCTAATGGTAGTTTGTAATAAAATGTCAAAGTTAATTATTGTATTTTATTATTATTCCTAAATATCTATTATTAAATATTTTAGGATATTTAGTTTTAGATATTAAGTTTAGATATTATTATGTTTGTTAGTTGTTAGATAGATGAGATATTATCTCATAATTAAATAATCATCAACATCCAGCCAACTTGTTCCAAGAGAGAGAGAGCTTCAAAGAGAGATCATATTCAAACTCTGTAATCCTTGGTTATTAATCAAACAGGTTGGTAAATCGTATTTGTTTTGTTTGTATTGATAAGAACTTGATTAAATAGGAGATTCTACACTTGGAGATTTAGAGTGGAGTTGAACTTCATAGCAAAGGTCAGAGGGAGCCTTGGGACTCTGACCGTCTAGATCATCTTATGGTTAGGCATCATCTGATGGGGTCTCTGAAGGGGCAGTCTCTGAAGTTAACTTATCTTCTGAAGCAGTCTCTTGTCAGTCTCTGAAGCTTCTCTAATGCTTCAAGACTTAGTGAATTTTCAATACTTTTACATCTGAAATAGTTAGGGCTAACAATAACAACTCTTCAGAACCCTCTGATTCTGGACCTCATGTATGCTCTGTCTCAGATAACATTAAATCTGAACTTTAGATGAATGTCCAAACACTTTTTGAGGATTTTGAAGTGGAAAAGAAACTATCTTTTGAGAAAGTGAAAAGGAAAAAGGCCCAAGAATAATCCTTGTTTTTCAAAAGAGAGAAAGATCTTCATGAGGAAGAAAAATAAGATATCTCTAATGAGAAAGATAATATTGAAATTTTTAATTTTCAATAGAGAGAAAGATTTTCTTGAGGAAGAGAAAGAAGATATCACTAAAGAAAAGGAGAGAATTGAAAGAGAAAGAAAGAAAGAAAAGTTATCACTTCTTGAAAGAAGTAAAGAGATGGAAAGGGCACTAGATGAAAAAGAAAAGAAGATAAAAGCAACTGAAACTGATAAACTTAACTCTATTACTCTCAGAAAAATTTCCAGAAAGAGAGAGAGGTTTTGCATCAACATCTTATGAACAAGGAAATTTTGATCAAAAAGTACAAGATGCACAAGATATGCACATCAAGCTTAATTCTCAAATGGATACTCAAGGACTTGGTTTTAATGATCTTGATCCCTATACTGGGAAGAAGAAGACATCTCTATCCTCAACTTTTTGTATTGGATCAATCCAAAAACCAGTTTTTCCATCCCTGAGAGATCCATGTGTTCTCAAAAGAGCAAAGACTTCTGAAGGGTCATATATCAGAAGATTTAAGTTCAAAAATATTATCTATGATGGGGTCTCTAGATTGACTAAAACATTTCAAATTTCAAAATGCCAGGAAACTGTCTCTAAATCCTTGGTAGAAGAGTCTGAACAAGTCCAAAACATTAACCCATGAAAAGCCTACAACTTTGATTCCTCCATGTCACAAACTAATTCTATCTATGGACCTAATACCTCTAGTACTAATGATTTAAGAAGGATACTTAATCCAGAGGCAGAATATTTTGTTCATTGTGCTCAAGAAGAACAGATGAGACCCTTGGTTGAAAATGACTTGAAATACATCCTTGAGCTGTCGTCTATCTCATTTCCAAAGAATCAATTTCTTGCAAAATAACAAATCTAAAAACAGTTCTCCACAAAGACGGGAATGATTATGGTGTCTATATATTGAGCCTAAAATGTTGTATTCAAAATTAAAAGAGTCAAAAGTGTAAATGTTGTAAAGTCTTGTTAAAGTCTAGGGTGTTTGACTTTCCTTATATGTCTTGTCTTGTTAAAGTCTAGGGTGTTTGACTTTCCTTATATGTCTTGTGTTGTAAAAGTCAACAAGTGTTGACTTGGTATAAATAGGTTTTTGTCTTTGTAGTTTGTGTAACACAGAAAGAAAATCACTATAAGGCAATCCATATATCTTGAAACTCAAAAAAAGACTTATTGGACACTAACTCTGACTTTGATGAGGATTCATCAGTTGTTCAACCAAAGAATGTAGTCGATGGGAAAAGAAAGTCAAAACTTAAGTCTGGAATTCTAAAAAAAACAATTTCTATTCAAAAACAAACTCCCGTTGTTCCCATTCACCCTGACTTCATATACATATGTTTAAAGGACAAATCATCTATTGAACTGGAAAGGAGATGCAGGAGAAGTATAATGCTAACAGAGCACAATACATCCAGAGACCTTACCATTTTAAGCCCATAAAATTCACTCTTGAATAGAAATCCAAAAGCATTATGATTGATGAATCTAATCTTTTCTGGTACAGTGAGCAATGAATGGAAAAAAGAGAAGATGGGTAGAAAAAGGTTTTCATTAAGAGAAGAGGGTAAATAAAAATGATTATTCTAAACAAGATAGGAAATTTAAATGAACCTCTAATTTCTATAGAGAAGTTAAATATAAGGCCAATGTCTTTAATGTTAGTTATGTCAATTCAAAAAATGCTTTTAAGTAAACATCTCAAAGTTCTCATAATTGCAAATGCTTATATACTTTACATCAGCTAAAGATACGTCTCTTGAGAAACTCTTGTATCATTTTCGGGTCTATGCATAATTATGCCAAACCCAAGACCCATAAGATACAGAAGGCAAAATCTGGTAAACCAATCAAGGCTGGAGAACCAGAAAGCTCAAAAGAAGTACCAAAGATTAACCAAAAAGGACCTATTATGAAATGGGTATCTAAAAATACTTAATTTCTCTTGCAGAACTAGCATGTGCAGGTTTTTGGTATCTGGATTATGGGTGCTTAAGACACATGACTAAAGATAGAAGATTGCTAACCTCATTTAAGGAAGAAAATGGGGGCTCTATACCTTTGGGGATGATAGACAAGGAAAAATCAAAGGTTATGGTGTACTTTCTAAGGGTGATATCTTTGTTTCCAAAGTTGCTTATATAGATGAGCTAAAGCATAATTTGATCAGCTTGCTCAATGGGATCATTTGGCTAGAGAGTAGAGTTATTCTTCTGATTGAAAGATAGGCATACATAGTCTAATCAAGAGGTAAATCAACTTTGTGACAATGGTTTTGATGTCAAATTTCAGAAAAAGGATTGCATTTTACTAACCAATATAGGTCAAGAGCTGCTCAGAGCAGATAGTGAGGGAAATCTATACTTAACGAACTTTTCTTCTAAAGATAGTACAGAGACTCTCTGTCTTGTCTCCAAGAAAATTGAAGAAGCCTAGATCAAGCCCAACAGATTCTCCCATTTGAATTATTGAAATCTTGACAAATTGGTTAAACTCAATCTGATAGACAGTATGCAGTTCTGAAATTTGATAAGGATCATCTTTGTCCTACTTGTAAGATGGGTAAGCTCAAAATAGTTTCACGCAAGATTAAGATGGATGTCTCATGCTCTAAAGCATTGCATATGCATCATGTGAACCTTTGTGGTCCTATTTCTTTATAGAGCCTGTCTGGAAAGAAGTATATCTTTGATTGATGAATATTCAAGATAAACTTGGATTGAGTTTGTAAGGATGAAGTCTGAATTCCTAGAGATACTTATTATGCTACTAAAGAAGATTCAGGTACTGCTACAATACAAAGTTCAGAAATTGAGAAGTGACAATGGTACAAAGTTCAAGAATACTAGAGTTGACGAGTACTTAGTCAATGTAGGAATTTCTGATAACTTATCTGAAGCCAGAACCCCTCAACAGAATGGTGTTGTTGAGATGTTGCAAATAAAAAGAACCTTGGTTGAAGCTGCCAGAACTATGCTAGTCGCCTCTGATCTTCCTATCTTTTCTGCGGCAAAAGCAGCATCCAGTGCTTGTTTTACCCAAAAAAGATCTATCATTGTTAAAAGATTTCATAAGACTCTTTACGAACTTATCAGAAATTCTAATGTTAAAATTTTCATGTCTTTGGTTGCAGATGTTTCATATTAAATGACAGGGATCCTCTTGGAAAGTTTGACAACAAGGCTGATGAAGGCACATTCCTTGGATACTCTCTGATTTCCAAAGCCTACATAGTCTTCAATAAAAGAACAAAGAAAATTCTTGAAAGCATCAATGTTTCCCTTGATGATAAGGCACAAATGACTTCTGATTACTCTTGCTCTCAAGTGTAACCTAGATACTTCTGACTCATCATTGTTGAGCTTAAAATGTTGTATTCAAGATTAAAATTGTCAAAAGTGTAAATGTTCTAAAGTCTTGTTAAAGTCAAGGGTGTTTGACTTTCCTTATATGTCTTGTGTTGTAAAAGTCAACAAGTGTTGACTTGGTATAAATAGGTTTGTGTCTTTGTAGGTTGTGTAACACAGAAAGAAACCACACACACATACACTTGAGAGAATCTGAAATAGATATATGAGTTTAGTGAGAGAAAGTGTATACTTCTAGAGAAAAAAATCATTGTATATAATTGAATCATCAACATAATGATATCTACATATTCTGTGTTCATGATCTGTGTTTGAGCTTGAATCTGGAACAATCAATTGGTATCAGAGCAGATCAATCAAATCAAAAATGTCAATTTTGTACTCGAAAATGAAGAACTAGCAGAACGAACTGTTTGATTGGTTATTTTGAGATTTTGTATTGTTTTGTTCAAATTTTTGATAGAATTGTATTCGGATTGTGTTCTAGAATGAGTATTGTATAGATTAGTTTGTCTAATCCTCTGTAAATCTGTTCAACTTGTGATTCTTTGTAATTTTTGGTTCGAAGACTTAGATGTACTGTGTTTGGATTGAATTCTGGTGATCAAGTGTTTTTGGACGAAATTACCTGCTACGGAAGTGTTCTACTTGTGATCGAGGACTGGATTCCAACTTTTGGTGGAAATTGATTAAGTTTTAGATCGATTATTGTGCATTTAAGTGAATTTGGAGTCGAAAACTTCAAGAACTCGCAAGATCTTCAATATCCGCAAGTTCGTCATGGAATTCGCAACTGTCATGTTTTGATTTTTGTGAAAAGTGACAAGTTTGGTTTTCGCAAGCCTCTGTGTACGAGTTTTGAAGAATTCGTAAGCCACTATGTTGATTGTTTGTGAATTTTGTTGATTAAGGAAAGAATTTGTAGATCACTACTTAAGGAAAGCACGAAATTCGCAAGCTACTGTTGATCTTTGGATTTGCTAAAGTTCAGAATCCTTAAATCATATTGTGACAAAAGACAGAATTCGCAAAACGTTGTTTACGGAAAGTAACTGTTCAAAGTGGAATTCGCAGACAATTGTCTACGAAAAGTTGGTTTTCACACATCAGAATTTTTGCTAAGTGTTCAATTCACAAAGTATCCTCTACGGAAAGTACTCTATCTGCAAACTAAAGTCTGCAGAAAGTCAGTACTCGCACACCTAAGCCTGCAGAAATCCAGATTTCGCAAGTCGAAGCCTGCGGAAACTCTGAACTCGCACGTCAAAGCGTACTTAAAGTGTGAACTCGTACGTCCTTATTTGTGGAAAGTCATAATTTGCATCCCATTGTTTGTAGAAAGCTAGCCTGCGAGAAGTCTATTCTTCAATCTGCGACTAAGTCAAAAATCCGCAAGATATTCCGAGGATTCTATACTTAGAAAGGGAGCTTAAAAGATAAATTTTCATTTTAGGGGAGTTCAGAATTCTACACTGAAGGTATATCATTCTAATTCTTAATTTCTACCATACGTTGAAAGAAGAACGACTTTCAGGTATGAAAATTGATTTCTTAAATGTTCAAACCACTTCTTATTCTTTAAATGTTTTCATGAATTTCGAAGTGCGATTTTAAATGTTTTTCATATCAGTGCTTTCATGTTTCACTGACCGTGTGTTTCTAAAGGCTAATACTTGTGTATTATCTTTTCATATACTGTCAAGTATTCTTACACACATCGGTTCAGTACTTTTATTGACATTGTTATTACCATGTCACTAAAAGCTAAATCTTTCGATGGTAATACTCCCGTTTGCAATTCTTATTGTTTGATTATTAGACATCATTTCTTACTAATTGTGCTTTCATTGTTCATATGTTTATATTTGTTCATTTCAAGCTCATATTTTTTTACAGATATCAAGATTTCTCGAGGTTATAGTTTTGATTTTGGACAAATGAACATTACTGAAGCTAGAGCAAATCTGATGTATCTTGCCGGACAATTATCTCGTTACACCAGTATGCTTAATGACTGTTCAAGAGAAAATACAAAATTTAAATCTGAGAAAGCTGAATTGCAAGATAAAGTCTCTGCTCTTGAATCTGTGATAAAAAAATCTGAAATTCCAGATCTTAAAACTGAAAGAGACGGGTTGAAATAAAAAGTCTTCAGTCTTTAAGTAGAAATAAATGTGTTGCAAGAAGAATCTACTCAAGAGAAGAAGAACTCAAGTGTGCAAGATGAGTTGAAGAAGCTTGAAGAGAACAAAAAAATATTGGAAAGGAAAAATACTAAGTTAGAAAAGAAGATTTCTGAATTGGAAGCTCAGATTGATAAATTCAAGCAAGAAGATTTTGTCAAAAAGAATGAGGAGATAGCAAAAGGATTAGAACTGCAAATGCTAAGCTACAGAAGAAGGTTTCGGTTTTGGAAAAGCAGATTTCTAAAGAAAGAGAAGGTTTCGGTTTTGCGCAAAAATTTTTCTGATTTTTCAAGAAAATCGTTTGAAGAGAAGAAAACGATTGAACTCAAATGTGCAAAAGTTTCTCAACAAGTGACAGATTTTGAGAAAGTGATCATTATGGAAAGAGATACGTTTGAGAAAGAAAAGAAGAAAGTTGAGCAAAAGAATGTTAGTGTTTTTAAGGAAATATCAGATAAGACTGTGGAAATAGATTTTGAAGAAGAAAGGAAAGTGTTTGAAACGGAGATAAAGAAGCTTACAACGAAGTTGTCTGAGCTATCAACAACTGCAATGAAGGAAAAGAATGTGAAGTCTGAACTACATACAAAGATTGACCTACTCTCAAAAGAAATAAACAGTTTGTCGGCAAAGATAACAGAACTTGAAGAAATCATTCTCAAGGTGAATTTGATTGAGCAAAAGACGCCAGGCTCAATTATTCAATAACCTAGAGATGATTTAGCTTGTTGAGTCAAATATTGTATTCAAGATTAAAAGGTCAAAGTTCTAATTGTTTGTAAAAGTCCTTGTAATTGGAAAGTCAAATAATGTCAAAAGTGTAATAGTCAAAGTATGTTTAGTTAGAAAGTCAAAGTGTAGTTAGTTTAGTAAGCTTGTAATTAGAGGTATAAATAGTTTGCTTTGTCATTAAGCGTTAGGTTAGAAAGAAACTTTGATATTGTCATATTTTAGAGAGAGGAATTGTTGAGAGAGAAAGTCATCTTGTAGAGTGAGAAAGTCAAGATCAATGAAATTCAAGTGAGATTTATGATTGAAATCTTGTTATTGATTGTAAATGTTCTTGAGGAAAATGATTTAGATCTTGAATTTTGATTCAAATTTTTTGTTGAGATGTTATTAAAAATGTGTTTGTGGTTGTTTTCCATAATTCATTTCTTTTAACACTTGTTTTTCTAGTAGTTGTTTTGCAGATGATTTTGCAGGTAATCCAGATAACAAATTGATTGATCATATCAATTCTCGATCCACATATTGTTTTCATGGATTCTTTCTAGTGAAGACAAATGATAGTTTTTTGCATCGAATGATTCTGGAAATCTGAAGTATCATCGAATGTTCCCTGTAATTCTCAAAAATCTCTTACAAGATCATGGGAAGAATTCAAATGCTACATCAAATTGACAGAGATGAACTGCTACTTGAAGAACTCGTATGATCATAGATGTAGCATGCTGCTTGGTGAGGAGTTCGTATGAACTTTTCGTATGCAGGAATCTGCATGCTACCTATTACAAAGAAATTTGCACGTTACCTGGTTAAACTTTTCGCCTCTCACAGGAAAGAAGTTCGCATGATTGAACAAGCATTTCGTACGCTACTACATGCAAAAGTTAACTTTTCGTTCATCCTTTCATGCATAAAGTCTACCTTTCATTTCCATGCGAATTCTATACTTAGATTATGTGGGTTGATCAAGGAATACGAATCGATACGGATTTCTAACTTACATTTTTAAAATTTTCTAAAATTTTTTGTTCGATTGTGAAAAAAGAAGTGGGTCTTCGAATCAGTTGGTTTTAATCGTTTTAATTGCTTCTAATCTCTTCCTCTAGTGATTTAGAGCTCAACACAACTTTCAGAATCAAATTTGGTTGAGAATTGAATGAGATATGGCCATATGGGTGTTTGGAGCTTCACCGGAGACTCGCCGGAAAACCGGGTTTCGCCGGAAATTGACTTTTAACTGCAAATTTCGATGGTATAGCTTGATAATCACGTTTCTTTGTTGTTTTTCATCGATTTTCAGGTCATTAGAGCTTTTAAAACGGCGAAAAATGATTGCCGGAAAACTTTCTTCGCCGGAGATTCTTTACCTCGATCCACAATTCATATTACGTTGCATGTTCGAGAATTTTTCGTGGAAATTGATTGGCATTTGTTCAAGGATCACATAGCATCAAACCTCACGCATTTTGGTTAAAAAACGAAGAAGATATCGATGGTTGAAATCTGCAGATCGATTTGAGAAGATGATGAACAATACTAACGAACTCTGTTAGTTGGCCGTTAAGTTTTTGACATTTTGGTCCATTCTCCGTTAGTTCGTTATGTTTCTTTACATTTCAGTCCATTTGGTCGTTAATCCTCGTTAAGTCAGTTAGTAACTTTTAGGTTTTGTCAGTTTTGATCCCTTGTGTTAAATTTGTTAGATTTCGTTAGTTTTTATTACATTTTTGGTCCATTTTGTTAGAATTCGTTAGTTTCAGTTTAGTTCTTTTAATAGTTGGCAGTTTTAGTCCCTCTAGTTGTTAGTTTAATTCTTTGTCATTTTTAGTCCATCAAGCTTATAAGTTTATTGTTTTTACACTTTTATTCCCTAGACTTTATAATTTTGTGTTTTTGTCATTTTTAGTCTTCATTTTTTTGTCGAGTATTAGTATTTTTCATTTTTAGTTCTTGTTTTTCGTGCTAGTTTCATTTTTGTTGGTTTTAGTCCCTATTTTTATATTTTTCTTAATTCTTAGTCAATTTTTCTTCATTTTTAGTCAATTTTTGTTGATTTTTCGTTTGTTCGTGTTTAGTCCCCATTTTCCATTTCTTCTTCATTTATAGTCTGTTTTGTGTCAGTTTTTGCTGTTTTTATCTGTTTCTGAGCTTATCTGATATATTTTTTTATATTTTTGCAGGTTTGGAGATTTAAAGTCAAATTTTTTCCCCGCTGATTTTTCAAAATTAATTTTTGGAAGACAAATTTACATTTTGTTTTTCAGATTTTCATTTTCTAAAAATATTTCTGATTTTAATCACTTTATTCATATTTTCTAGAGTGTGCACATAATTCTACTTCTAATCGATGTTTTCTTTTGAATATTACATTTTTTTACAGATTTCAAAATCCCTTATACTGATGAGAAGGGAAATATGATCTTAATAAAGAGAGATTGTGCAATTGCGTACATGTCCGAAATACCTGCACTGGAAGCTGAAAAGTCAAAATTTGTCTCTTCAAGATCAGATTGAGAAACTAAAAGAGAAATCTATTTCTTTAGAGAAAATTTTTATTTGCTCAGACTGTGCTACTAACTCTAAAATTAATTTTTCAGGAATAATTGCTTCAAAAGATAAAGAGAATATTTCCAATCTTCAAAACAAACTGAATAAATCAGAAGAGGAATCCACAATATTGAGAGCAAGTAGTTCAAATAATGTGTGGTCCAAGAAAGAGTTTATGCAAAGAGAGATTGATGATCTCAGAACCCGAGAAAACATTGCTGGAGAAACATGTGACGGATTGAGAAAGATAAACTCATAAATTTTCTCTGAAAGAGACCAATTGAGAGACAAAGTTTTTAGTCTTGAGGTTGAGATAAACATGTTGAAAAAGAAAGCAACCCAAGAGAAAGAAAACTCAAGAGATAAAGAGGAGATAAAGAAGATTGAGAGGAAAAGAAATGGTTTAGACAAGGAAAATGCTGATTTGAAGAAGAAAGTTTCTGATTTAGAAGCTCAAATTGTCAAAGACAAGAAAGAAATTGAGAAGGAAAAGACTGAATTTGAGAATGCAAGAAAAGCTTTTGCACAGATGTTTTCTGACCTTTCAAGAAAATCTTTTGAAGAAAATAAGACAGTTGAACTTAAATGTATAAAACTTTCTCAACAAGTGTCAGATTTTGAGAAAGTTATTGTCATGGAAAGAGACAAAGCTGAAAAAGAAAATAAGTTAACAGAAAAAAAGAATGTTGGATTATTCAGAGAAATATCTGAGAAAAGAAAAAGTGTTGAAAAGGATTTTGAAGAAGAAAGGAAGGTATTTGAGATTGAGATTAACAAGCTTTCAAATAAGCTATCTGAACTATCAGTAATTGCATTGAAAGAACAGAAGACGAAGTCTGAATTACAAAAGTTGATTGATATATTATCTGAAGAGAGAAACAATTTGTCAAATAAGATTACAGAACTTGAAGGAATCATTTTCAATGTGGATTTGAGAGCACAAACAAGTCCAGATACAATTGCTCAATCACCCATGAATGATTAAGTTGCTTCAGATTGTTCATTCAAATAAGCTACAAGTTTACTTTTTGCAAATGTTTCTAACAATCCTTTATTTGTTGATTCAGATGATATTATGTCTAAGCATGAAGATCATATTCGTCCTACTAATCTTTTCTATGTCAAATCTCTTGATGGTTCAGGTAACATCAGAAAGAACAAGTCTCAACAGAAAAAGGTTTGGAGAAGGAAAGATGAGAAAGACAATTCAAAGTCATTTGTTCCTACACCCCAAGTGAACAAAAAGAACAATGCTCCGAAAGGTAAATTTTTTGCTAAACCTGATTTTGTTTATTCTGTAAATCATTTAATCAAGCAAGCACAAAAGAAACTTTGTTGTTCTTACTGTGGAACTGATGATTTTGTGAATAAGAATTATGCTCATAATTGGTATGGAACTTACATAATCATTTCTCAGCAAAATGAACTTAAAAGGTTTGAACCTAATGAGAAGTGGATTCCAGAATCTAACCAGTCTAGACCCAAATACATGTGGGTACCAAAACTTGTCAAATTTGTTTTACAGGTACCACATGTTTAGGGTGAGTATAGAACATTGGCTTTTGAACAAAGTAGTTCAAGACCCGGTCTTCAATGATAAAGAATAAAGCCTTCTAAATACATCTGTTTAGAACTCACACTTCAAAGATCAAAAGAGTTTTTGTACTCCGAATAATATAAGATGATCAATCTTCAAGGGGGAGTACATATTATTTCTTCTGATAAATTTGTTAATGCAAATTTTCAAATGGATTTTGACTTCTGAATTTACTTCAATCCTAGTAATTCAGAACTCGGTTTATTATTAAGAATTATGCAAATGTTAAGGGGGAGCTTATATGTTTTATATTTTTACTGATACATTTTCTGATTTTTCAGGGGGAGATTAAAAGATAAATTCATTATTACTTTTAGGGGGAGTAACTATTCTCACCAGAGAATTTATAACAATGGCTTCTTGATAATTCCATTTAGAACCCGTATTTCAATGTTTTTCATTCTTACTGAAGTTGAATAGATAAATTTTATTCAGGATGTTTGTGTTATCTGTTTGAGGGGGAGATAGTAAAACTTTCACTATCGTATTTTTAAGAGGGAGAAGAGAAAAGACAAATATTTTTTGTTAGTGCATAATATGTTGTATACAAGATCATAGAAGACAGAAGACTAAAAGTCAAGCCAAGTCAAAGCTCAAGTGAACTCTTATAACATAGTCAAAGTCTTTTGTAATAAAAGTCAAAGTCAAAATGTTGTGAATGTTTTGTTGTGTGTAAGTTTGTGTGCGTGTAAATAGGGATATGACTTAGTGTTGTTGTAGTTAGAGAGTGTGTGACTTGTAAGAGTGTTATACGCGGATAGTTTCTAGAGAGAGAATTATTCACAGAACCTGTATACGAATTCTTGAATTGAATTGAAAAACAGTTTGATTGTTCTCATGTTGTTGTTGTTATTGAACTATGATTAGAACTTGAATTTTGGGATTAATATATTTTATTGTTATGTTTATACTGTTATTGTCTAATGTTTGACTTTTTACAGATACAGAAGGGGAGTATCTGATGTTTTTGTCAAAGGGAGCTTAAAAGATAAATATTCATTTTAGGGGAGTTCAGAATTCTACACTGAAGGTATATCATTCTAATTCTTAATTTCTACCATACGTTGAAAGAAGAACGACTTTCAGGTATGAAAATTGATTTCTTAAATGTTCAAACCACTTCTTATTCTTTAAATGTTTTCATGAATTTCGAAGTGCGATTTTAAATGTTTTTCATATCAGTGCTTTCATGTTTCACTGACCGTGTGTTTCTAAAGGCTAATACTTGTGTATTATCTTTTCATATACTGTCAAGTATTCTTACACACATCGGTTCAGTACTTTTATTGACATTGTTATTACCATGTCACTAAAAGCTAAATCTTTCGATGGTAATACTCCCGTTTGCAATTCTTATTGTTTGATTATTAGACATCATTTCTTACTAATTGTGCTTTCATTATTCATATGTTTATATTTGTTCATTTCAAGCTCATATTTTTTTACAATTATATCAAGATTTCTCGAGGTTATAGTTTTGATTTTGGACAAATGAACATTACTGAAGCTAGAGCAAATCTGATGTATCTTGCCGGACAATTATCTCGTTACACCAGTATGCTTAATGACTGTTCAAGAGAAAATACAAAATTTAAATCTGAGAAAGCTGAATTGCAAGATAAAGTCTCTGCTCTTGAATCTGTGATAAAAAAATCTGAAATTCCAGATCTTAAAACTGAAAGAGACGGGTTGAAATAAAAAGTCTTCAGTCTTTAAGTAGAAATAAATGTGTTGCAAGAAGAATCTACTCAAGAGAAGGAGAACTCAAGTGTGCAAGATGAGTTGAAGAAGCTTGAAGAGAACAAAAAAATATTGGAAAGGAAAAATACTAAGTTAGAAAAGAAGATTTCTGAATTGGAAGCTCAGATTGATAAATTCAAGCAAGAAGATTTTGTCAAAAAGAATGAGGAGATAGCAAAAGGATTAGAACTGCAAATGCTAAGCTACAGAAGAAGGTTTCGGTTTTGGAAAAGCAGATTTCTAAAGAAAGAGAAGGTTTCGGTTTTGCGCAAAAAGTTTTCTGATTTTTCAAGAAAATCGTTTGAAGAGAAGAAAACGATTGAACTCAAATGTGCAAAAGTTTCTCAACAAGTGACAGATTTTGAGAAAGTGATCATTATGGAAAGAGATACGTTTGAGAAAGAAAAGAAGAAAGTTGAGCAAAAGAATGTTAGTGTTTTTAAGGAAATATCAGATAAGACTGTGGAAATAGATTTTGAAGAAGAAAGGAAAGTGTTTGAAACGGAGATAAAGAAGCTTACAACGAAGTTGTCTGAGCTATCAACAACTGCAATGAAGGAAAAGAATGTGAAGTCTGAACTACATACAAAGATTGACCTACTCTCAAAAGAAATAAACAGTTTGTCGGCAAAGATAACAGAACTTGAAGAAATCATTCTCAAGGTGAATTTGATTGAGCAAAAGACGCCAGGCTCAATTATTCAATAACCTAGAGATGATTTAGCTTGTTGAGTCAAATATTGTATTCAAGATTAAAAGGTCAAAGTTCTAATTGTTTGTAAAAGTCCTTGTAATTGGAAAGTCAAATAATGTCAAAAGTGTAATAGTCAAAGTATGTTTAGTTAGAAAGTCAAAGTGTAGTTAGTTTAGTAAGCTTGTAATTAGAGGTATAAATAGTTTGCTTTGTCATTAAGCGTTAGGTTAGAAAGAAACTTTGATATTGTCATATTTTAGAGAGAGGAATTGTTGAGAGAGAAAGTCATCTTGTAGAGTGAGAAAGTCAAGATCAATGAAATTCAAGTGAGATTTATGATTGAAATCTTGTTATTGATTGTAAATGTTCTTGAGGAAAATGATTTAGATCTTGAATTTTGATTCAAATTTTTTGTTGAGATGTTATTAAAAATGTGTTTGTGGTTGTTTTCCATAATTCATTTCTTTTAACACTTGTTTTTCTAGTAGTTGTTTTGCAGATGATTTTGCAGGTAATCCAGATAACAAATTGATTGATCATATCAATTCTCGATCCACATATTGTTTTCATGGATTCTTTCTAGTGAAGACAAATGATAGTTTTTTGCATCGAATGATTCTGGAAATCTGAAGTATCATCGAATGTTCCCTGTAATTCTCAAAAATCTCTTACAAGATCATGGGAAGAATTCAAATGCTACATCAAATTGACAGAGATGAACTGCTACTTGAAGAACTCGTATGATCATAGATGTAGCATGCTGCTTGGTGAGGAGTTCGTATGAACTTTTCGTATGCAGGAATCTGCATGCTACCTATTACAAAGAAATTTGCACGTTACCTGGTTAAACTTTTCGCCTCTCACAGGAAAGAAGTTCGCATGATTGAACAAGCATTTCGTACGCTACTACATGCAAAAGTTAACTTTTCGTTCATCCTTTCATGCATAAAGTCTACCTTTCATTTCCATGCGAATTCTATACTTAGATTCTGTGGGTTGATCAAGGAATACGAATCGATACGGATTTCTAACTTACATTTTTAAAATTTTCTAAAATTTTTTGTTCGATTGTGAAAAAAGAAGTGGGTCTTCGAATCAGTTGGTTTTAATCGTTTTAATTGCTTCTAATCTCTTCCTCTAGTGATTTAGAGCTCAACACAACTTTCAGAATCAAATTTGGTTGAGAATTGAATGAGATATGGCCATATGGGTGTTTGGAGCTTCACCGGAGACTCGCCGGAAAACCGGGTTTCGCCGGAAATTGACTTTTAACTGCAAATTTCGATGGTATAGCTTGATAATCACGTTTCTTTGTTGTTTTTCATCGATTTTCAGGTCATTAGAGCTTTTAAAACGGCGAAAAATGATTGCCGGAAAACTTTCTTCGCCGGAGATTCTTTACCTCGATCCACAATTCATATTACGTTGCATGTTCGAGAATTTTTCGTGGAAATTGATTGGCATTTGTTCAAGGATCACATAGCATCAAACCTCACGCATTTTGGTTAAAAAACGAAGAAGATATCGATGGTTGAAATCTGCAGATCGATTTGAGAAGATGATGAACAATACTAACGAACTCTGTTAGTTGGCCGTTAAGTTTTTGACATTTTGGTCCATTCTCCGTTAGTTCGTTATGTTTCTTTACATTTCAGTCCATTTGGTCGTTAATCCTCGTTAAGTCAGTTAGTAACTTTTAGGTTTTGTCAGTTTTGATCCCTTGTGTTAAATTTGTTAGATTTCGTTAGTTTTTATTACATTTTTGGTCCATTTTGTTAGAATTCGTTAGTTTCAGTTTAGTTCTTTTAATAGTTGGCAGTTTTAGTCCCTCTAGTTGTTAGTTTAATTCTTTGTCATTTTTAGTCCATCAAGCTTATAAGTTTATTGTTTTTACACTTTTATTCCCTAGACTTTATAATTTTGTGTTTTTGTCATTTTTAGTCTTCATTTTTTTGTCGAGTATTAGTATTTTTCATTTTTAGTTCTTGTTTTTCGTGCTAGTTTCATTTTTGTTGGTTTTAGTCCCTATTTTTATATTTTTCTTAATTCTTAGTCAATTTTTCTTCATTTTTAGTCAATTTTTGTTGATTTTTCGTTTGTTCGTGTTTAGTCCCCATTTTCCATTTCTTCTTCATTTATAGTCTGTTTTGTGTCAGTTTTTGCTGTTTTTATCTGTTTCTGAGCTTATCTGATATATTTTTTTATATTTTTGCAGGTTTGGAGATTTAAAGTCAAATTTTTTCCCCGCTGATTTTTCAAAATTAATTTTTGGAAGACAAATTTACATTTTGTTTTTCAGATTTTCATTTTCTAAAAATATTTCTGATTTTAATCACTTTATTCATATTTTCTAGAGTGTGCACATAATTCTACTTCTAATCGATGTTTTCTTTTGAATATTACATTTTTTTACAGATTTCAAAATCCCTTATACTGATGAGAAGGGAAATATGATCTTAATAAAGAGAGATTGTGCAATTGCGTACATGTCCGAAATACCTGCACTGGAAGCTGAAAAGTCAAAATTTGTCTCTTCAAGATCAGATTGAGAAACTAAAAGAGAAATCTATTTCTTTAGAGAAAATTTTTATTTGCTCAGACTGTGCTACTAACTCTAAAATTAATTTTTCAGGAATAATTGCTTCAAAAGATAAAGAGAATATTTCCAATCTTCAAAACAAACTGAATAAATCAGAAGAGGAATCCACAATATTGAGAGCAAGTAGTTCAAATAATGTGTGGTCCAAGAAAGAGTTTATGCAAAGAGAGATTGATGATCTCAGAACCCGAGAAAACATTGCTGGAGAAACATGTGACGGATTGAGAAAGATAAACTCATAAATTTTCTCTGAAAGAGACCAATTGAGAGACAAAGTTTTTAGTCTTGAGGTTGAGATAAACATGTTGAAAAAGAAAGCAACCCAAGAGAAAGAAAACTCAAGAGATAAAGAGGAGATAAAGAAGATTGAGAGGAAAAGAAATGGTTTAGACAAGGAAAATGCTGATTTGAAGAAGAAAGTTTCTGATTTAGAAGCTCAAATTGTCAAAGACAAGAAAGAAATTGAGAAGGAAAAGACTGAATTTGAGAATGCAAGAAAAGCTTTTGCACAGATGTTTTCTGACCTTTCAAGAAAATCTTTGAAGAAAATAAGACAGTTGAACTTAAATGTATAAAACTTTCTCAACAAGTGTCAGATTTTGAGAAAGTTATTGTCATGGAAAGAGACAAAGCTGAAAAAGAAAATAAGTTAACAGAAAAAAAGAATGTTGGATTATTCAGAGAAATATCTGAGAAAAGAAAAAGTGTTGAAAAGGATTTTGAAGAAGAAAGGAAGGTATTTGAGATTGAGATTAACAAGCTTTCAAATAAGCTATCTGAACTATCAGTAATTGCATTGAAAGAACAGAAGACGAAGTCTGAATTACAAAAGTTGATTGATATATTATCTGAAGAGAGAAACAATTTGTCAAATAAGATTACAGAACTTGAAGGAATCATTTTCAATGTGGATTTGAGAGCACAAACAAGTCCAGATACAATTGCTCAATCACCCATGAATGATTAAGTTGCTTCAGATTGTTCATTCAAATAAGCTACAAGTTTACTTTTTGCAAATGTTTCTAACAATCCTTTATTTGTTGATTCAGATGATATTATGTCTAAGCATGAAGATCATATTCGTCCTACTAATCTTTTCTATGTCAAATCTCTTGATGGTTCAGGTAACATCAGAAAGAACAAGTCTCAACAGAAAAAGGTTTGGAGAAGGAAAGATGAGAAAGACAATTCAAAGTCATTTGTTCCTACACCCCAAGTGAACAAAAAGAACAATGCTCCGAAAGGTAAATTTTTTGCTAAACCTGATTTTGTTTATTCTGTAAATCATTTAATCAAGCAAGCACAAAAGAAACTTTGTTGTTCTTACTGTGGAACTGATGATTTTGTGAATAAGAATTATGCTCATAATTGGTATGGAACTTACATAATCATTTCTCAGCAAAATGAACTTAAAAGGTTTGAACCTAATGAGAAGTGGATTCCAGAATCTAACCAGTCTAGACCCAAATACATGTGGGTACCAAAACTTGTCAAATTTGTTTTACAGGTACCACATGTTTAGGGTGAGTATAGAACATTGGCTTTTGAACAAAGTAGTTCAAGACCCGGTCTTCAATGATAAAGAATAAAGCCTTCTAAATACATCTGTTTAGAACTCACACTTCAAAGATCAAAAGAGTTTTTGTACTCCGAATAATATAAGATGATCAATCTTCAAGGGGGAGTACATATTATTTCTTCTGATAAATTTGTTAATGCAAATTTTCAAATGGATTTTGACTTCTGAATTTACTTCAATCCTAGTAATTCAGAACTCGGTTTATTATTAAGAATTATGCAAATGTTAAGGGGGAGCTTATATGTTTTATATTTTTACTGATACATTTTCTGATTTTTCAGGGGGAGATTAAAAGATAAATTCATTATTACTTTTAGGGGGAGTAACTATTCTCACCAGAGAATTTATAACAATGGCTTCTTGATAATTCCATTTAGAACCCGTATTTCAATGTTTTTCATTCTTACTGAAGTTGAATAGATAAATTTTATTCAGGATGTTTGTGTTATCTGTTTGAGGGGGAGATAGTAAAACTTTCACTATCGTATTTTTAAGAGGGAGAAGAGAAAAGACAAATATTTTTTGTTAGTGCATAATATGTTGTATACAAGATCATAGAAGACAGAAGACTAAAAGTCAAGCCAAGTCAAAGCTCAAGTGAACTCTTATAACATAGTCAAAGTCTTTTGTAATAAAAGTCAAAGTCAAAATGTTGTGAATGTTTTGTTGTGTGTAAGTTTGTGTGCGTGTAAATAGGGATATGACTTAGTGTTGTTGTAGTTAGAGAGTGTGTGACTTGTAAGAGTGTTATACGCGGATAGTTTCTAGAGAGAGAATTATTCACAGAACCTGTATACGAATTCTTGAATTGAATTGAAAAACAGTTTGATTGTTCTCATGTTGTTGTTGTTATTGAACTATGATTAGAACTTGAATTTTGGGATTAATATATTTTATTGTTATGTTTATACTGTTATTGTCTAATGTTTGACTTTTTACAGATACAGAAGGGGAGTATCTGATGTTTTTGTCAAAGGGAGCTTAAAAGATAAATATTCATTTTAGGGGAGTTCAGAATTCTACACTGAAGGTATATCATTCTAATTCTTAATTTCTACCATACGTTGAAAGAAGAACGACTTTCAGGTATGAAAATTGATTTCTTAAATGTTCAAACCACTTCTTATTCTTTAAATGTTTTCATGAATTTCGAAGTGCGATTTTAAATGTTTTTCATATCAGTGCTTTCATGTTTCACTGACCGTGTGTTTCTAAAGGCTAATACTTGTGTATTATCTTTTCATATACTGTCAAGTATTCTTACACACATCGGTTCAGTACTTTTATTGACATTGTTATTACCATGTCACTAAAAGCTAAATCTTTCGATGGTAATACTCCCGTTTGCAATTCTTATTGTTTGATTATTAGACATCATTTCTTACTAATTGTGCTTTCATTATTCATATGTTTATATTTGTTCATTTCAAGCTCATATTTTTTTACAATTATATCAAGATTTCTCGAGGTTATAGTTTTGATTTTGGACAAATGAACATTACTGAAGCTAGAGCAAATCTGATGTATCTTGCCGGACAATTATCTCGTTACACCAGTATGCTTAATGACTGTTCAAGAGAAAATACAAAATTTAAATCTGAGAAAGCTGAATTGCAAGATAAAGTCTCTGCTCTTGAATCTGTGATAAAAAAATCTGAAATTCCAGATCTTAAAACTGAAAGAGACGGGTTGAAATAAAAAGTCTTCAGTCTTTAAGTAGAAATAAATGTGTTGCAAGAAGAATCTACTCAAGAGAAGGAGAACTCAAGTGTGCAAGATGAGTTGAAGAAGCTTGAAGAGAACAAAAAAATATTGGAAAGGAAAAATACTAAGTTAGAAAAGAAGATTTCTGAATTGGAAGCTCAGATTGATAAATTCAAGCAAGAAGATTTTGTCAAAAAGAATGAGGAGATAGCAAAAGGATTAGAACTGCAAATGCTAAGCTACAAAAGAAGGTTTCGGTTTTGGAAAAGCAGATTTCTAAAGAAAGAGAAGGTTTCGGTTTTGCGCAAAAAGTTTTCTGATGTTTCAAGAAAATCGTTTGAAGAGAAGAAAACGATTGAACTCAAATGTGCAAAAGTTTCTCAACAAGTGACTGATTTTGAGAAAGTGATCATTATGGAAAGAGATACGTTTGAGAAAGAAAAGAAGAAAGTTGAGCAAAAGAATGTTAGTGTTTTTAAGGAAATATCAGATAAGACTGTGGAAATAGATTTTGAAGAAGAAAGGAAAGTGTTTGAAACAGAGATAAAGAAGCTTTCAACGAAGTTGTCTGAGCTATCAACAAATGCAAAGAAGGAAAAGAATGTGAAGTCTGAACTACATACAAAGATTGACCTACTCTCAAAAGAAATAAACAGTTTGTCGGCAAAGATAACAGAACTTGAAGAAATCATTCTCAAGGTGAATTTGATTGAACAAAAGACTCCAGGCTCAATTATTCAATAACCTAGAGATGATTTAGCTTGTTGAGTCAAATATTGTATTCAAGATTAAAAGGTCAAAGTTGTAATTGTTTGTAAAAGTCCTTGTAATTGGAAAGTCAAATAATGTCAAAAGTGTAATAGTCAAAGTATGTTTAGTTAGAAAGTCAAAGTGTAGTTAGTTTAGTAAGCTTGTAATTGGAGGTATAAATAGTTTGCTTTGTCATTAAGCATTAGGTTAGAAAGAAGTTATTCTCGAGTGATTGAGGGGAGAGGGGTCAAAAGAATTGAGAGTGGGTGTGTGTTGAGGTAAAATGTAAAGGAGATATTGGTTAGAAGTGAGCTCAAATGTTTAAAAGAAAGAAGGTAAGAGATCAGAGTAAAATAATATAAAATTCTGCCCCATCTTTTTCTGAGTCGGGCAGCCACATAATCTGTTGTTTCACAATTTTTCGTTAACCTCATCGAAATAGGCACTAATCTATTAGTCCACTAATTCAAGCAATTCTAATTCAAGATGAAAGATTTGACAAATTGGAACATGTTCTAGAGACAGAGTAGAGAGAGAAAGTATGTAGTCGTATATCTGACAAGGATGAATACAAGTTACAAGAACTCTAACAACATTTTACTCTCATATGCCATACCCACTCTACTAACACTCACACTAAAGGCTATTAATACAAGGGTTGACTTTATAATACTTGACTCTATTTGACTTTACATGACTTTGACTTTTCTACATAAATCTTGGATACAACAATACACTAACATTCTCCCCTTTTGTATTCAATATTTAAATTTTTTTTGACGATAGTCTTTAGCTCTTGATTCTTCAAAACTTCATCTCTGACTGCTTTAAACATTGAAGCTCTGATAATCTTCGAACAATCTGCTTTTGAAGAATCTTGAAAAGTCTTTCACAAAGTCTTTGCGAAGTCATCAAGTCTTGAACAAAACTTTGAAACTTTTGAAATTTCTTTGAACTTTGAGAAATCATTGAACTTTGAACTTTGAGAGATCTTTCAATACTTGTATCTTCATCTCTGTGATCTCTGAACTGTCTTTTAAGCAAACAAACTTTCTTGAATCATCTTTCTGACTTGAAATTTTACTTGAAATTCCATATATATCTTCCCCTTTTTATTCAGAATATGTTTCAAACTTTACTTCAGCTTTCATATTTGACTTGAAAATCCTGAATGTCTCCCCCTTTTTGATGATTGTGAGCAGCAAAATCATCAAAACCTTTTTCAATTCATCACAGTCTTTGAAAAATTTATCTTACCCTTTATGATACACTAACAATCTACGCCCTTTTTGATATGAGAATCCGTCAATTCATAAAATGTATATACACGAATCTTTTCAAATTCAGATATAATAAACGTTGTAACTCTGAATCAACAAATGATACAGTTAGTATGCCTGTAAGTTGCACGGAGCCACTTTGTACAACGGATGTACATTGAAAAGGAGCTTTTGTGATGTTCACTCCCCCAGGGCATCCATTCAATCATCGAAAAATCACAAAGGAATTTTCTATGAATGTTATGACAAGAAAACATATTCCTTGTGTGTATGTGAAATTGTAGAAATGATTGAAGCTACTTAAGCTTTAACAGGCTCAAAAGTGTAAACTGTTGAGACAACAACAAGTATTACACGGACTCAATGTGCATGAAAGAGGTGCGAATGTGGGGAAAACTTCCTTCTTTTCAATATCCAAATCTTCCAAGTGAAGATCATATTGCAGATGTGTTACGTCCCTAAGAAACAAGTATTCTGATTTCAATTGAACTAACGATCATTTTAAGTTCTTATTGTATAGTTTTATTGACAGGATGACTTCAAGGGAAACATTAGCTATTGGAACTGATGTGAAGCCACTGGTGCTTTTCAAAGGTGAGTACGAATAGTGGAAGGACCGATTTCTGGACTTTATTGATCGCAAAGATTTGGGTGACTATATCCGGATATATCTCAAGGAAGGAGTGATGAAACCTTCTATGAAGGTTCATGTGGTTGAAAATGAAGGAGAGGAAGGTGAACAGAAGGAATACCCACTGCCTCTAGAAGAGTATAAAGATGAACAAAGGAAAAGAGTCAAAGCTGACAGACTGGCTAGATCGTTCATCTTACAAGGAATTCTGAATGAGATCTACGTCAAGATTGACAGTTATAATGCCACGGGCAAACAAATGTGGGATCAACTCGAAAAGATGATGCTAGGATCCAAGATTGGTAACCAACTTAAAGTCTCAAACTGCCTGAATAACTTTGAAGAGTTCAAGGTCAAGGAGGGTGAGTCTCTTGAAGCAACATATGACAGATTCGTGACTCTTATGAACGAGCTAAGTAAGAACAAAGTCAAGAAACCTCAGATCGAATTGAATGTCAAATTCCTGAGCATACTGCAGCCTGAGTGGAAGTGGTTCACAAGGCAGATGAAACAAATGAAAGATCTGAACGAGATACCACTCCACGAGGTGTACGAGACTTTAAGGCAGAATGAAAAAGAAGTGGAGGAGATTAAGGATGAAAAGAAGAAGGCTGAGAAAGTGATTGTTGATCCTGTTGCCCAAGTGTTAAAAAAGAAATAAAGGAAATATGTGAGCCTAAAGAAAAAGAAGAAGGTTATAGTTTCTGAATCTGAGGAAGTTGATAGTGAAGAGGATTCTGACTCAGATGACTGCGAGAATCTGAAATAGGCTATGTTGATGTTGACAAAAGTCTTTCAAAAGAAATTCTACAAGAATCCTGGTTCAAACAATCAGAGATACTCTTCAGGTTCAAGAAACTACGAACACAAGGAAATAATTGATGGAAAAAGGATGGAAGAGACAAGGCCTAAGGAGAAGAGGTAAAGATCTGAGAAGAAGAAAGAGCCAGAACCAATGAAGTGCTACAACTGCGGCAAAATCGGCCATTTTGCAAAGGATTTCCGGAAGCCTAAAGTCTAAAACTCCGAGTATTACAAAAACAAGATGCTTTTGGCTAAGCAACAGGAGGCTGGCAAAGCACTTATGGCTGAAGATGAGTGTTGGCTCAATCACTAGGAAGATGATGAAGAGGATACAGAAGAAAAGGCTCAAATGTGTTTTATGGGTAAGGAAGAGAATGAAGTTGAACCAAATTCTAACTGTGAAGACAACGAAGAGGTATGTGATATGTCTGAATCGGATTTTCTTAATCAAATGCAATCCATGATGGTTCAAATCCAGGAATTAGAGTCTAAGCTTAAACGTGAGAAAGGTATCATTAAAGAGAAAAAACAGTCAATATTGAAACTTAGCAAGGATATTGCTGAGAAGAACGTATTAATTGAGGCTTTGCACAAAAACATAGATACATGCGCGAAAGAAAAGACTATAATTCATAATGAACTATCTGAAACTACTTCAAAATATAGATTGTGTGAATTTGAAGTCAAAGAGGCTGCAAAAAAGTGTTCATCACTAAAGAAGGAAAACAAATCTTTATCTGAAAAAGTGAATGTTTTGGAGGAAAAACTTTATACTTTAGGTCAAACTGAGCAAACCATTCACTTGAACAAGCCTAAGGAGAGTAGTGAGTGTTGGGGTCTTGGTTACGAGAACCCACACTATCTCAAAAAGGATATTTCTAAAGTGTTTGCCTTATATGATTTCGGATTTTTAAAACTGGCACCACAATACTCTGAACTCAAAGTTAAGTGGACTAAACTTTCAGAAGAGGATGAAGCTAAGGAAAGGGAGAAAAGAAAGAACAAAACTAAAATGCAACTTCCATTTAGATATGAGAAGTTGAATTATAGTTAAAGTTCTGATAAGTCAAAATTTCTTTCTAATGACTATTTCCAAAGCTATTCTACAGAGGAGTTAGAGGCTAAACCAGTTGAAGGTAAACTTTATGTACCTCCACTAGTGTTAGAAAGTAAAATTTCTGAACTCGAGAACACTCTGTTAGAAGAAAGAATTTTGACTAATCTAGAACAATTTGTGTTTTCAACTATGTTTATCAATACTGGTTTTTCAAAGACTTCCAAAGCTTCAAAATATGATGATGTTAACAGTCTGTTTGATGAAGAGTTTGATTTCTTAAACTCTGATGGTGATTTAGATGATTGTGTTGCTCAATTTGATTTCAATACAAAACTTCCTGATCATTCACAACTTATAATCAATTCTTTTGGATTACCAAGTGTGTTTGAGAAAGGTGAAACATCAACGAAAGTTGATGAACCAGTTTTTGTGAATACCAAGATTGCCAAAGGTAAAAAGAAAAGAACTCGACATTCATAGAAACGGACAACCACTGGTAAGCCAAAGAACAAGCAATCTTTCAAATCTCACAGTTCTAACTTTAAAAGTTCAAATGTTTCAGATGTGAATAAGAGAGACTTGAGTGAGATCAGAATGGAAACCAAAGAAGAAACTTGACGAGACTGCAAAATCATCTTCTGATATTTCTTGTAATAGAGTGTCTAGTAGTAAAAATGAAGTAGTTGGTAATGTTGCTTTTTAAAATCCAAAACTTGTAACTTCTTACAAGCGTTATTCAATAAAGCAATTGTTCCAATTATCTTCGTCTACTAATAGATCTTCTACTTATCGTAGAAATGATTTTGCTTCTCGGCAATATTCTGATGTTTGGTTTGGATCATATCATGTTTATTATATCATTCTTATGCTTCAAATGATTTTTAACAGAAAAGAGGACCCAAATTTAAATGGGTGCCAAAATCTTGTGTTAACATGTTAGGATCCATCTATGAGTGGGTTCCTAAACCCCTTTCTGATAATTACTGGTATGGTTCTTATTATATTACTCCTAATAGAACTGCAACTAACAAACATGGACCCAAATACTAGTGGGTTCCAAAGCCAAAAGATTCATCTATGTTGCAGGCATCTCAAGTCAAGGGGGAGTAAAAAAACCTAGGCTTCTGAATACAACAATTCAGAACCCGGACTTCAATGTCAAAGAGTTTGACTTCTAAACACAACAGTTTAGGACTCGTACTTCAACGATCAAAAGAGATGATACTCCTGTGCATGAATGAGATTGTACTCCGATACATAAATGAGATGATCAACCTTTAAGATGGAGTACATATTTTTCCTGATTGTTAAATATTGTGAATGCAATATTTCATGCGGAGTAAATTGACTTCTGATTACATCTGATCAGAACTCGTTTTTAACACGTTTTATTGCTTTATGTCTTTATTTTTCAATAAGTTTTGTGAATAAAGGTTATACTTTGATGACTTTTGACTGTTGCAGATTTGAGGGGGAGCTTACACGATCATATCAAATATGACTCTGAGATGACTTCATGAGATTTAAGTTGAGCGTAAGGCTCATTCTAAACTTAATCTCATGCATGTCTGAAAGAAGGACAACTTTCAGATATGAAATCATGTTCTTAAATTTTCAAACCACTTCTGATTCTTAAACAAATTTTATGAATTTAGAAGTGTGATTTTTAAATGTTTTCATTTTACTTGTGTTTTCAATGTTTCAATAAACCGTGTGTTTCCAAACATAAATACTTGTGTATTATCTTTTCTATATACTATCAAGTATTCACACACCGGTTTAATATTTTGTTGGAAATGTTCTTACCATGTCTCATATTGAAACATATTTTCGATGGTAAGACACCCCGCTTGATATTCAATATTTGTTGAGCGTGATTTCATTTCAAAATGTTTCTTTCAAGAATGTATATATTTTGATTCGTATAGACATATTTCAATTTTTCTTGACCTAAGCTTCAATTGTTAAATCATTCATATTTGATCTTATTATACAATGTCATATTTTCAAACAAGTTTCTTGTATTCATTTCATTCATTCAATTTACTTGTTTTGAAATATCTTCATGATTAAAAATGCTCAAATCTTCATGATTATCATTATGAGCATACATTTATCTGACATGTATTTTGTGCTTTAACTGCAAAGTTAATCCCTTTGAGCAACATTATGCTTTTAGGAAAACATGGGTTCATTGTGTGAGAACTTAATTGAACTTCTATGGATTCACATTAACCAGTGTTTCCTACCCAAGAAGTTAATCCTTGAGTGATCGAGAGGCGAGGAGTCAAAATAACTTAGTGTGGGTATGTGTGATGAGGTAAAATGAAAAGAGAGTTTGGTTAGACGCGAGCTTAATGTTTAAAAAGTAAGAGGGTGAGAGATCAGAGTAAAAAGAATATCAAACTCTACACCAACTTTTTCTAAGCTAGGCAACCACATTTCTGATTGTTTCACTATTCTTTGGTGAACTTCATTGAAAAAAGGAAACTAGCCCATGCCAACTCTTGATTTAAAACCCTACCAGCTACTCATCTTTTTCTTAAAAGAAAATGTTTTCATATTTTCTTGGGAATGCAGCACATATGCTATCTTGTCTTCATTTGGAAGATGTGGATATTGAAAAAGAAGGAAGTCTGCCCCACCTTCGCACTTCGATCATGCACAACTGAGTCTGTCTTATACTTTTATTGTCTCAATGGTTTACACAATTTTGAGCCTAATTAACAAAAGCAATCATCAGTGCTTAATTCTTTCATACACAAGCACGTACACACAGGAAATTCGTTTTTCTGTCTAAACGTTCATAGAATAAACTTGTGTTATTCGATGATTGAATGGAAGACCTAGGGGAGTGAACATCAAAAAGCTCCTTTCCATTGTGTATTCGTTACACACAGTGACTTCGTGTTACTGACAGGCATTCGAACTGATTCATTTGTTGATTCAGGTTTTACACTCATAATTTGTCTAAATTTGCAAGTATTCGGATGAATATCTTTTGGATCGATAAATAGTCAGAGGCTCTTGTAAAAGATCAATGGTCAGACTGGTTCATGACATTTCTTGTGAATGTTTTGATGATTTCAATGTCACATTCATCAAAAAGGGGGAGATATTCAAGAAATGGAGAAGATTAGAGAAGTTTTGTTCTAGAAATGTTGGTTGAAAGAAAGTTTGTGTAAAAGTTTTGGAGAAATTTTGTTACGAAAGATGATTTGAAGAAAAGAGAGCTGAATCTGAAGAGAATTGCCTTCCGATGTCTGAAAGAGGTTCTTATTACCTTGGAGAGAATGTTAAAGCTGTTTGCAAAACATGTTATTCAATGACCTTGGAGAGATTACAGAATGGTGGAAGTTTGATTATGAAAAAAGGGAGATTGTAATTTTGTGCTTCAATGTTTATCTTTCTGAAGATGATCTTTTCTGAAAGAAATCTACAAGGGGGAGATAAATGTGTTAAAGACTAATCAAAGAGGGTATTTAAAGATGATCTTGATCCAAAGGGGGAGAATGTTAGTGCATAAATATGTTGGATACAAGATCATAGAAGACAGAAAACTGAAAGTCAAGCCAAGTCAAAACTCAAGTCAACTCTTATAGCATAGTCAAAGTCTTTTGTAATAAAAATCAAAGTCAAAGTGTTGTGAATGTTTTATTGTGTGTAAGTTTGTGTGCGTATAAATAGGGATATGACTTAGTGTTGTTGTATTTAGAGAGTACTAGAAGCGTACTCACGCAATGCAGCGAAATACATCACGATTTTGATGTTTCATTTTATTTTTTTGTCGATTTACAGTACGATTTTGGATGGTTTTGAGAAAGTTATAATGTTTTTTTATAAATTTGTTTAATTTAGGCTTAATAATATAATGTTTTTTATATAAAATTTTTTTAGTATTTTGTTATAATTCAATGATTATCTAATATATTTTAATGACATCAAGAAAAAATAACCAATTACATATTTAATAATATAATTAAAACAAAATTATAGTAATATAATATATTAATTAATAGTGATAATGGAAAGATCTGCATAAAAAGAAAGGCCCTGCACATACCAAATTGTTGAGTGTTAGAAGTCTGCAGTAGTAATATGTATCTTGTGCTTTGATACTTGTAAATTAAGATACTTTTAAAATCTTGCATAAAATAATGGTACCTTGTGCCTAATAATTTGTATATAAGAGTTTTTTTTCCGTGCTTTATAATATAGTATATATGTGACTTGTATGAGTGTTGTACGCAGATAGTTTCTAGAGAGAGAATTATTCACAGAACCTATATACGAATTCTTGAATTGAATTGAAAAACAATTTGATTGTTCTCATGTTGTTGTTGTTATTGAACTGTGATTAGAACTTGAATTTTGGGATTATATATTTTATTGTTATATTTATACTGTTCTTGTCTAATGTTTGACTTTTTACAGATACAGAAGGGGAGTATCTGATGTTTTTGTCAAAGGGAGCTTAAAAGATAAATATTCATTTTAGGGGAGTTCAGAATTCTACACTGAAGATATATCATTCTAATTCTTAATTTCTACCATACGTTGAAAGAAGAACAACTTTCAGGTATGAAAATTGATTTCTTAAATGTTCAAACCACTTCTTATTCTTTAAATGTTTTCATCAATTTCGAAATGCGATTTTAAATGTTTTTCATGTCAGTGCTTTCATGTTTCACTGACCGTGTGTTTCTAAAGGCTAATACTTGTGTATTATCTTTTCATATACTGTCAATTATTCTTACACACATCGGTTCAGTACTTTTATTGACTTTGTTATTACCATGTCTCTAAAAGCTAAATCTTTCGATGGTAATACTCCCGTTTGCAATTCTTATTGTTTGACTATTAGACATCATTTCTTACTAATAGTGCTTTCATTGTTCATATGTTTATATTTGTTCATATAGACATATCTCAATTCTTTGATATCCCAATATTTTTCTTCATGATATTTGATCTGATCAAATCATTGTCAGATTCTCAAAACACTTAACTTGATTTCATTTTATTCATTCAAATTCATTGTTTTTGAGAGATCTTAATTGTTCAAAATGCTCAAAGTTCATTCTTATTTTTTATGAGCATACTTTTTCTGATAATGATATCTTGTGCTTATCTGTCAAGATAACTGTTGAGCAACAAATTTTTTAGGACAAAATTCATGGGTTTAGTGTGTAAGCTTATCATAAATTCTATGAATTCACAATAACCAGTGTTTCTTACCTAAGAAGTTATTCTCGAGTGATTGAGGGGAGAGGTGAGAGGGGTCAAAAGAATAGAGAGTGGGTGTGTGCTGAGGTAAAATGTAAAGGAGATATTGGTTAGAAGTGAGCTCAAATGTTTAAAAGAAAGAAGGTAAGAGATCAGAGTAAAATAATATAAAACTCTGCACCAACTTTTTTTGAGTCGGGCAGCCACATAATCTGTTGTTTCACAATTCTTTCGTTAACTTCATTGAAATAGGCACTAATCGGTTAGTCCACTAATTCAAAATTTTCTAATTGAAGATGAAAGATTTGACAATTTGGAATATGTTCTAGAGACAGAGTAGAGAGAGAAAGTATGTAGTCGTATATCTGACAAGGATGAATACAAGTTACAAGAACTCTCACAACATTTTACTCTCATATGCCATACCCACTCTACTAACACTCACACTAAAGGCTATTAATACAAGGGTTGACTTTACAAGACTTGACTCTATTTGACTTTACATGACTTTGACTTTTCTACATAAATCTTGGATACAACAATACACTAACATTCTCCCCCTTTGTATTCAAGATTTAAATTTTTTTTGACGATAGTCTTTAGCTCTTGATTCTTCAAAACTTCATCTCTGACAGCTTTAAACATTGAAGCTCTAATAATCTTCGAACAATTTGCTTTTGAAGAAAACTTTGAAACTTTTGATATTCTTTTAACTATGATATCACACCCTCTTTCTTTTAAACATTTAGCTCACTTCTAACCAAGCTCTCTTTTACATTTTTCTGCTCCACACACTGAGAAAAACTCAATTGAATGAGTTATCTCCCCCACTCTTTGATTTAAAACCCCTCACCCCTCAATCATTCTAGGATTACTTCCGGGGTAGGAAACACTTGTTAACATGAATCCATGGAAGTTCTGTTTAAGCTCTCACATGAATCCCATGTAATTGTCCTAAAAAGAATGGTTGCTTTACAATTTAACTTGAAGAGTTAAGCACATGATATCATTGTCATAGAAATGTATGCTCATCAAGAATATAAATGAAATCTGAGCATTTGAACTTTGAATAAATGAAATCAAGAGAATTGTTTTGAGAATCTGACAATGTATCAATCAGATCAAATATCATGAGATATGAACGTGAAAGGTTAGGGTATCAAAGAACATGATAGTTTGTTTATATGAACGAATATAAACAATTTAGCAACGAACGCTCAAGTTGAAGTGATGATTGATGCTCAACAAACATTAAAATACAAACGGGAGTATTACCATCGAAAAATTGTTTCTTTTAGAGACATGGTAATAACAAAGTCAATATGAAGTACTGAACCGGTGTGTATGAATACTTGACAGTATATAGACAAGAAAATACACAAGTATTGATCTTTGGAAACATACGGTCTGTAACACCCTAAAAATAGAGTAATTTAAAAATTCGAAAATTTGACAATATGACGTTTGTATTTGGAATAAACCACCCAACAAGGGTAAATGTATAAGGCATTTTAAAAAACCTATGAACTGATATAGAAATTGACAACAAACTAATCTAAACATATACTATTTAGATTACATCGGTTGTCAACCCAAATCACCAAAATAAAGGGGACTTAATTAAAATGCCCATCATCAAATACTAATCATCTCAAAAATGCCTCAACCCATGCTCGTCACTCAAGCCCTTGGCAACCCATCGCTAAGGGAACATGTTATACACATCATTTGAGAAAAAGTGTTAGGCTTAAAGCCTAGTGAGAACATACAGTTTATAATTTCAAGAATATAGACAATTGTATCGAAAGGAAATCTTTTCAAGAAAGTTTAGTTTACAATTGAAATCTTTGTCCCGTGAGGACTGTTGAGTCCAAAAATTCATCTTGAGATGACGGGGGATACCCGATTTACCAAGGATTGTAACAGAACAAAAAAGTAGGCCACAATCCGAGTTATGAGCTAAATACTTGGAATCCATGGCCACGAACAACGTCGGTCCGTACTAACATGTGAGGGAGGGCCCCCGAGGAAACCAAGTCATACTCGTTCACGAGGATTACATTATGATCCATGGCTAGTAACCGGTCTCACATAACCGTACCAAAGGCCCCCAAGGATCAAATGCATCCATAGCTACAACAAGGGGAAAAGACATCCCAAAATATAAGTCGACTCAATACCTAGGGATCCAAAAGTAGTAGTCTAGACTTGTCACAATTTCATTTGTGACCAACCAAAGCTAAACATATAGCTTCCAATAACATTTATATCCAAAAATGCATTTTTCAAGTTTAACTGCTGATAAGAATGAAACTCATAAAAATGAAATTATATACATTCCTTCAATTAACTCATATAAAAGTGTAAGTAATACTCATTTTACTTCAAATAAGATGGAACCCTTTATTATAGTTGAAAATGATTGGGAACCCTAAAATCTCCCAAAATATCAAGTTAGGTCAAAAATGTGATAAACTTAAATCCAAAACCAAGAAGATATGTAGGAGTTCAAAATGTAAGTTTTTGGCATGTATAAGGTTTAATAAATGATAGTAGGAACTCACCAAGTGGGTTTTATAAGAAAACCCAAAACCCTAGGTTTTGACCCTTGAAGAAGATGAAGATGAAGGTGGTGGTTAGAAACATGCAAATCCGAAACCTTGGATGGAGCTCTTAACTCCAACAATAAATGAAGTAGGTGGTGGTTGAAACAAACCCTAAAATGAAGTAAATGAAGAGGGAGGAATTTGGGAGAGAAACTATGGAGTAATAAGGAGAAAGAAATGAATTTGGGGATAAAAATCCCATTTAACCCGTTCAGGGCCTCCGTGCGGCTTATGGCACGGCCCAACCCATGCTGCGACATGCGCCAACCTCTGGAATCCTCAAACGGACAGTGCACCGCGCGACTTATGGCGTGGCCCAACCCACGCCGCAACACGCGGCAAGCATTGTCTTCTACCTTCTTCAGATCTGACTAAAAACTAAAATTCGGGGTGTTACAATCCTCCCCAACTTGGAGATGATTTCGACCCCAAAATCCCAACTACTCGAAAAGAGTAGGATATCTACGCTTCAAATCCTCCTCAGCTTCCCACGTCACATTGGCTCCCCGATGATGTTTCCATTGCACCTTCACCATCATGACCTCTTTGTGACGAAACTTCTTTGACATCCGCTCCAAGATAGCTTTGGGTTCCTCGACACAACAATTACCTTTGTCCACTCTTATCTCCGAAAGGGGAATAACGCTATCATCTTCCGCCAAAAACTTTCGGAGATAACATATGTGGAACGTGTTGTAGATCCCGTTCATTTCCGGTGGGAGTTCCAAATTTCCAATTGGTAGGCTTGCAAGCCCACACGCTTGAGCACCTTGAATGGTCTGAGGAAACGAGGACTCCACTTCCCACGTTTTCCGAAATGGATAATGCCTTTCCACGGCGACACTTTTAGCATCACACGGTCGCCCACTTGAAACTCCATCGGACGTCTATTCTTATCGGCATAGCTCTTTTGCCGATCTTGAGTTGCTTTCAACCGTTCCCGAATACCCTTAACTTTATCGGCCGTCTCTTGTACAATTTCGGGTACGACGAATTGTTTCTCTCCCGCTTCAAGCCAACACACGGGAGTTCTACACTTCCGCCCATACAATGCCTCAAAAGGTGCCATTCCGATACTTGAGTGGTAGCTATTGTTGTAAGCAAAATCCACTAAAGGTAGGTGAGAGTCCCAACTACCCCCAAAATCGATGACACAAGATCTTAGCATGTCTTTGAGCATTCGGATCGTTCTCTCGCTTTGACCGTCGGTTTGCGGATGGTAAGTCGTGCTCAACTTCACTCGCGTACCAAGCTCCTTCTAAAAACCATCCCAAAAGTTCGAAGTGAACCAACTGTTGCGATCCGACACGATCGACAAAGGTTCTCCATGCCTTGAGACCACTTCATCGATGTAGAGTTTTGCTAACTTGTCCATCGATAAGGTTTCGCGCATGGCCAAGAAATGAGTGCTCTTAGTCAATCGATCGACTATTACCCAAATGGTATCGTGACCTCGAAGAGTTTTAGGAAACTTCGTCACGAAGTCCATGGTAATATGATCCCACTTCCACTCAGGGATCTCTAAAGACTGAAGACTCCCATACGGTCGTTGATGTTCGGTCTTCACTTGCAAGCACGTCACACAACGCTCCACGTAACGTGCCACATCCAGTTTCATTACCAGCCACCAATAATGTAACTTCAAGTCCCGGTACATCTTTTTACTTCCCGGGTGAATGGAATACTTGGACTTGTGAGCATCCTCAAGAAGTAGTTCGCGGTTACCCCAACCTTGGGTACCCACACTCGACCGTTGAACAGTTTTACCCCACGGCTGTCCTCCGTTAAGAGCAACCGTTGCTTTGTCATGACCTCATCCTTGAGATTTTCTTCCAACAAGGCTTCTACTTGCGATGACTTGATCTTCTCAACAAGACTTGACACTAACTCGATTCTCGAAAGGGTAGCCCGAATACTTCCGCTATAGTCCTTCCGACTTAACGCATCGACCTCGATGTTTGCCTTACCGGGATGGTAAAGCACCTCACAATCGTAGCCTTTAAGTAATTTGAGCCACCGCCTTTGCCTCATGTTCAACTCCTTTTGATCAAAGACGTATTTCAAACTCTTATGATATGTGTAGAGTGTACATTTCGTGCCATAAAGGTAATGCCGTCAAAGCTTCAAGGCGAACACCACCGCCGCCAACTCCAAATCGTGGGTAGGATAATTCTTTTCGTGGATTTTTAGTTGCCTCGAGGTGTACGCGATCACCTTGCCTCTTTGCATCAACACACATCCTAATCCCATTTTTGAAGCGTCGTAGTATACCACGAAGTCTTCCGACCCTTTGGGTAGGACAAAATTGGAGCTTCACACAACTTCCTTTGCAAAGTCCGGAACGCCTTCTCTTGCGCTTCGGTCCAAACGAACTTCACATTCTTCCGAGTTAACGCCGTCAAGGAAGAAGCAATTTTCGAAAAGTCTTGAATAAATCTCCGGTAATAACCCGCTAATCCCAAGAAACTTCGGATTTCAGACGGACTCTTGGGAGGCTCCCAATTCATCATAGTTTCAATTTTGGAGGGGTCGACTTTCACTCCGTCTCGAGTGACAACGTGACCCAAGAATTGAACCTCCTCAAGCCAAAAGTCGCACTTGGAAAACTTGGCGTACAATCTTTCTTTTCTCAACACTTCTAGAACTGCGTGAAGATGTTGCTCGTGTTCCAGCTCGCTCTTGGAATATACGAGTATGTCATCAATGAATACGATGACCGACTTGTCGAGGAATGGTCGGCACACCCTATTCATCAAATCCATAAACACCGTCGGTGCGTTCGTTAGGCCAAACGGCATTACAAGGAATTCGTAATGGCCATAACGCGTTCTAAATGCCGTCTTCGAAACGTATTCTCCCCTCACCTTCACTTGGTGGTAACCCAAACGCAAGTCGATCTAGGAGAAACACCCCGCTCCTTGAAGTTGATCGAACAGGTCGTCTATTCTTGGAAGCGGGTACTTGTTCTTCACCGTTCCCTTATTCAACTCACGGTAATCTATGCACATTCTCATTGTGCCATCTTTCTTCTTGACAAACAAGACCGGAGCTCCCCAAGGCGACGAACTCGGTCTTATGAAAACCTTCTCCAAAAGTTCTTGGAGTTGAGCCATCATTTCTTGCATCCCCAATGGCGCTAACCGGTAAGGTGCTCTAGCAATAGGAGTCGCTCCTGGCACGAGATCAATCCGAAACTCCACTTGACGATCGGGTGGTAACCTGGGCAAGTTGTCCAGAAAGACATCGGGAAACTCCCGCACTATCTTCACATCTTCCAGCTTTAACTTCTCGAGCTTGGCGTCAATCATATAGGCTAGGAAGGACGAGCATCCTTTCAACAAGCATTTGTGTGCCTTAGCCATGGTGATGATTGCTACACCGCCTTTCCTCTTCTCTCCATAAATCACAACGTCACCACAAGGATTGGGGAGTCGGATCAATTTTTTAGAACATACGATCTCGACATGATTGTTCGCTAACCAATCCATGCCGACCACCGCATCAAAACCTCTAATGACCATCGACATCAAATCGATCAGAAATTCTCTCCCTTCTATTCCGAGAGCACACTTCCTCAGAACATCACGAATTAGAACTTGACTACCATTTGCTATTTCTACCACTAACGCATTCTCTAGACTATTAGTGGGCATAGCAAGCTTTTGACGAAACAACACAGATATAAAAGAGAAACTGGCACCCGAATCGAACAGTACACGAGCGGGTACGGAGTTTAGAAGAAACGTACCCGATACCACGTCAGTGGATGCCTTGGCCTCATCGGCCGTCATCTAAAAAGCTCAACCCGAAACCCTAGATGGGCTCTCTCTCTCTCTCTCTCTTCTCTGGCACGCTACTCGGATTGAGCTTCAGGCAATCTCTCTTCATATGCCCCGGTGTCTTGCACTCATAGCAGACAAGCCCTTTGATCAAACAATCGCAGGTGGTGTGATCAGATTTACCACACTTGTAGCAAGATTGAGGAGTGGGATTACAGTTGCCATGGTGCTTGCTATCACACCTCTGACACCATCTAGCTTCTTGATAACCACTGAAGCTTCGTTTTTCGACAAAAGGTCAGGTTCTCTTGGGAGGTACGGAATTGCTCTCCCACTTTCTCTTGTCCACAACCTCCACAGCTTTTTTCGGTTTACCCTTCGCTTCCATAAATTGAGCTTCCTCAATCGTCTCGCGAATATTAGAAGCCTTCGAGTTGTGTACCATGGACATCATGTCCGATGGTAGGCCCTTTAGATAGGCCTTAATCTTCTCCTTTTCTGTTGAGGCCACATGCCCCACTAACCCTAGCTTCTCCATGAATTGACGGGTGTATTCCCTCACCGTCAGGTTTCCTTTCTCAAGCGACCAAAACTCCGCTTCGATTTGATCCATGGTCCTCTCACTGTAGTACTCCTCCAAAAGCATCTTCTTGAACTCGCCCCACGATAGCTGAGCTAACACAGTAGAAGAGAGGGTGGCCTGAGTGATAGTCCACCATGAGAGTGCCATATCTCTGAGTAACTGAGAACTGAATCTCACTTTCTGATCGTCCCCATACTCGGGGGAGCCGTCAGCCTGTTCGACCGCTTGGATCCATTTAACGCATGCAACCGGGTCTTCAAAATCAGAGAACTCTAATGGTCCACAACCGAGAAAAGATTTGTAGGAGCAACTCTTCCCACTTCTCGGAGCACCAACAACCATGTGCTCTTCAGTTCTGATTCTGTTCCTGGTGCCTCCAGAACCATCTAACACGTTCTCTTCCACTTCCTCGTGCCTTCTGAGGCTCGCATCACGGTTTTCCATCATCTTCATAAACGCCTCTTGTTGCTTCTCCATAGCCGACGTCACCATTTGCATGACGCTGGCCATCATGTCAGCTTGAGGGTTTGCCTCTTGAATCACCGGGTTTGTGGATGCCAATTCCACCCTAGGCACCTGTTCCACTTCCCCAGTGAATATCGGTGGCATACCGGGGGGAATGACAGCCGACACCCTTACCACCGGGTTTTGATTGGGGGACTTAACATCGCGAAGGTCTCCGTCGCCTAACAGATGACTACGAGTGTTCACCATAAGGAATAATGGCTGCAACACAAACACAAGAAAGACAAGAGAGAGATAGAACAAAACACGAAAGAAAACGTATTACCACATTACCAATTGTCATAGTAACAGTACTTCAAGCACACTCACATAAAACATCCTCATAATAGCATTAGCTACGTGAGATTATGAACATATAATACATACGGATTCTCGTTACCATCGCTACAACGCTTGATAAATATAATTTCCGTCGACTCTAAGACTAACCCATCTTAGAAGTTCTACCCAAACTCACAATCAATGCTTAGTATACTCAGTCTAAGTCTAGACATCTTACATTCATGCCTAGTTCACTTGAACTAGAGCTCTGATACCAACTTGTAACACCCTAAAAATAGAGTAATTTAAAAATTCGAAAATTTGACAATATGACGTTTTTATTTGGAATAAACCACCCAACAAGGGCAAATGTATAAGGCATTTACAAAAACCTGTGAATGGATATAGAAATTGACAACAAACTAATCTAAACATATACTATCTAGATTACATCTGTTGTCAACCCAAATCACCAAAATAAAGGGGACTTAATTAAAATGCCCATCATCAAATACTAATCATCTCAAAAATGCCTCAACCCATGCTCGTCACTCAAGCCCTTGGCAACCCACCGCTAAGGGAACCTGTTATGCACATCATTTGAGAAAAAGTGTTAGGCTTAAAGCCTAGTGAGAACATACAGTTTATAATTTCAAGAATATAGAAAATTGAATCGAAAGGAAATCTTTTCAAGAAAGTTTAGTTTACAATTAAAATCTTTGTCCCGTGAGGACTGTTGGGTCCAAAAATTCATCTTGCGATGACGGGGGATACCCGATTTACCAAGGATTGTAGCAGAACACAAAATTAGGCCATAATTCGAGTTATGAGCTAAATACTTGGAATCCATGGCCACGAACAACGTCGGTCCATACTAAGATGTGAGGGAGGGCCCCCGAGAAAACCAAGTCATACTCGTTCACTTGGATTACATTATGATCCATGGCTAGTAACCGGCCTCACATAACCGTACCAAAGGCCCCTGAGGATCAAATGCATCCATAGCTACAACAAGGGGAAAAGACATCCCAAAATATAAGTCGACTAAATACCTAGGGATCCACTAGTAGTAGTCTAGACTTGTCACAATTTCATTTGTGACCAACCAAAGCTAAACATATAGCTTCCAATAACATTTATATCCAAAAATGCATTTTCATGTTTAACTGCTGATAAGAATGAAACTCATAAAAATGAAATTATATATATTCCTTCAAGTAACTCACATAAAAGTGCAAGTAATACTCATTTTACTTCAAATAAGATGGAACCCTTTATTATAGTTGAAAATGATTGGGTACCCTAAAATCTCCCAAAATATCAAGTTAGGTAAAAAATGTGATAAACTTAAATCCAAAACCAAAGAGATATGTAGGAGTTCAAAATGTAAGTTTTTGACATGTATAAGGTTTAATAAATGATAGTGGGAACTCACCAAGTGGGTTTTTGAAGAAAACCCAAAACCATAGGTTTTGACCCTTGATGAAGATGGAGGTGGTGGTTGGAAACTTGCAAATCCGAAACCTTGGATAGAGCTCTTAACTCCAATAATAATAAATGTAAGTGGTGGTTGAAACAAACCCTAAAATGAAGTAAATGAAGAGGGAGGAATTTGGCAGAGAAACTATGGAGTAATGAGGAGAAAGAAATGAATTTGGGGATAAAAATCCTATTTAACCCGTTCAGGGCCTCCGCGCGGCTTATCGCGCGTCCCAACCCGCGCCGCGTCACGCGCCAACCTCTGGAATCCTCAAACGGACAGTGCACCGCGCGGCTTATGGCGCGGCCCAACCCGCGCCGCGACACGCGCCAAGCACTGTTTTCTGTCTTCTTCAGATCTGACCAAAAACTAAAATTCAGGGTGTTACATGGTCAGTTAAACATTAAAGCTCAATTACGAAAAACATTTGAAAATCACACTTCTAAATTAATGAAAACTTTTGAGAATCAGAAGTACTTTGAACATTTTAGAAAATAGTTTACATGCTTGAAAGTTGTTCTTCTTTCAAACAACCAGAGATCTAGATCAGAAGATACTTACATTTAAGCTCCCTCTCAAATCATAATAAAATGATTTATATTCAAATAAGCCCCCCCTGGATATTTGCATAATATCCTCATCTTAAACATTGAAGATCGAGTCCTAAACTGATGTGTTTAGAAATCATAGTCCTTTAACATTAAAGTTCGGGTCCTGATCCGTTGTAATCAGAAGCCAAAATCTTTAAACATTGAAGAATGAGTCATGGTCTGTGTATAATCAGAAGTCGAAATTCTTGCTCTGAGGTACGAGTCCTAGACTGCTTTGTCTAGAAGTCAAATCTCTTGTTCCTCCTAAACTTATGGCACCTGCAAAACGGATTTGACAGGTTTTGGTACCCACTGGTATTTGGGTCCTGGTTGGTTAGATTTAGGAATCCACTTCACATTAGATTTAAAACTTTTATGTATACTTTTCTGAGAAGTAATTTTGTAAGTTCCGTACCAGTGATGAGCAGATTCTTTTTGAACAAAGTCATTCTCTCCGCAATAAGAACAACAAATCTTCTTTTGAGCAATCCTGATCAAATGGTTAGCAGAATAAAACATATCAGGTTTACCAAAAGATTTACCTTTCTGTGCATTGTTCTTCTTGGCTTTGGATGTGGATGCTAATTATTTATCAATCTTCTTGTCATCTGGAAAACCTTTCACTCTCCAGACCATCTGACCTTTCTTTGAATTATGCTTTTCAAGAGATTTAACATAAAAGCTTGTTGGACTATCAACAGATTTGTCATAAAACAGATTAGATGGACGAATCTGATTTGATTTGACAATTTTAGATTTGACACTTGTCCTTTTTGAAACATTTTCATGAATTGAACTTGAAGCAGTTTTAAAAGAACAAATTGATTCCGTTGAATTGTTATAAGGTGATTGATTAATCACGTCAGCAGAAATCTTCTCTGACAATTCAACATTTGCAACTTCAAGTTGCTTTATCTTTTCGGAAAAAAATGTTTCTTTCATCAGAAAGTGTGTCAAACTTCTTTTTCAAAAGAGATCTTGCCATCTGTTCTTTTTGAATGTCTGATGATAGAACATATATCTTGGATGTGAGATTAGATATTTCAGATTGAAAGATTTGACGTTCTTGCTCAAAATCTTTTTCCAAGTTCTTGTTTTTCTCAGAAATTTCCTTGAAAATCCCAGCAATTTTCTTTTCAAACTTTTTCTTTTCAACATCAAAATACTTCTTCTTCTCTTGAAAGATTTGTCTTTCTTTTTCAAGTAAGTCTTGTAATGTAGATATTTGCTTGGGAAGTTCAATTGTTTTATTTTCAAGAACTTTTCTCTCTTTTGCAAAAGTATCTCTTTCAGTTATAACATTTTTTTCAAATTCGGATACTTGCTTTGAGAGTTTTAAACATCTTAGCTCTAAATCCTTTTTCTCTTGAAAAGCTTTCTTGGAAAAATCAGATAGCTTTTGAGCGTAGATTATCTCCAGATCAACTTTGACATTATCTGGATTGAGATTTTTCATCAGATCAACATTTTTGGCTTCCAATGCAGAAATTTGATCTTCAAAAGCTTTAAACATGATGTGTAGATCAACGGATTCAGCTTTAAGTTCTGATGTCTGTTGTTCAGTTGTCTTCAGCTTGCTTTGAAGATTGGTTATTTTTCTTTCTTTCAATTTGATTTCTTTCTCTCTTGTCTCAATAATATTCTCTTTCATAGCAATATCTCTCTCTCTTGTCTTAATGATATCTTCTTTCATTTCAATTTCTTTCTCTCTTGCCTTAATGATACCTGCAAAATCAGATTTAGAACGATTAATACATTTTGCACATTCAGAAGTTTTATCAGAATTAACAAATTTAGCTTTCAACTTCTGAATCTGATTTAGATGAACTGAATTCTGATTCTTCAAGTTCACATTCAGCGTCTATGACAGGTATTTCAGGCATGTACATTTTTGGCACAATCTCTCCCTGATAAAACATTAGACATCTTGAATGTTATGCTTGAAATGATCGTCCAAAATATTCAGATAAAAAATTTGACTTGAAAGACAAACTTGAAAAACTTAAAAAAATTCTAAGTCACAAACTCGCAGAACAAAGAAACTCGCAGAATACTGTAGCAAAAATTTCACTTCGTGTAGAAGGCAAAACTCGCAAAACACTGTTCACACTACTTCGCGCTAACAGGATTATGCGCGTTCCAGGTTCGCGCAGAACACTACGTGCGTGTTCAAGGTTCTCGCTAGAAGGGACCTGCGCGTTTCTGGACTTAACTTCTCACACTTCCTTTACGCGTTTCAACACTTAGAAAATTTTTGAGCTTTTAACTTCTCGCAATGCCTTTGCGTGTTCTGTACTTAGAAAAAGTTTGAGGAAATAAGAACTCGCAGAATCAAAACTCGCAACCACTTCTCGCAGATCAAACACAAAACTCGCAGATCTTGTTTTGCGCACTTCCACTTCTCGCAGAACACTCTATGCGCATATCAACCAAGAACTCGCAAGAACCACAAAAATACCAAAAGTCTTCCTCCTGCGCGTTCATTCTTTCTTGCGTGTTTCGTATCGTGTGTGTTCTTCTCTTGCGCGAATTCTGAATCTAGCGTGTTCTTCAGTCTTGAACACAAATTCCACCAAAATCTTTATAAACCTGCAATTAGACTTCCAAATTGTACAAAGATGATCGAATAGTGATTTTGAACACTTTTCTAACACATAAGTACGGCTAAAAACTTCAAAATTACAGTGTGATCTACCAACACAGTGTTTGACATATTTTTCAAGAAAAATCCAAAAAATCCGAAATTCAAATCAATTTTGTGATAAATTCGTGAACAAATGTGAACAAGAAAGTTTCTAAAACATCACACGATCACTATAGAACCATTTTCAAACACAAAACTCGATTAACTAATGTGAATTTGATCAAACAGTGAAATTTTCTGCGTGTTCTTCGAAAATCCAAAAAAAATCGATCTAATCAAGTGAAATCCAAACAATCTAAATGATTTTGGTTTGCTCTGATACCAATTGTTAGTCCACAAAATCAAGCAATTCAATTCAAGATGTACATATTTGACAATTATGCAACTGTTCTAGAGAGAGATTAGAGAGAGAAAATCTTGAGTCGTATATCTCACAATGATGAATACAAGTTACATGAGTACCAAGAACTCTTTCAACATTTAACTCTCATATGCCTTACTCACTCTACTAACACTAACACTAAAGGCTATTAATACAAGGGTTGACTTTACAAGACTTGACTCTATTTGACTTTACATGACTTTGAATTTTCTACATAAATCTTGGATACAAAAATACACTAACATAATCCATGACAACTCTTGTATTAAACCCCACCAGCTACTTATCTTTTTCTTTACAAAAAGATATTTCATATTTTATGGGGAAGCAGCACATCTTCTATCAGATCTTCATTTGGAAGATGTTGATATTGAAAAAGAAGGAAAGTTGCCCCACCTTCGACCCTTTATCATGCACATTGAGTCTATGTAATACTTGTTGCTGTCTCAACAGTTTACATATTTTTTAGCCTGCTCAAGCTTTAAATGCTTCAATCATTGCTACACTTGCACGAGCACATAAGGAATATGTTTTCTTGTCATAACATTCAAAGAAAATTCCTTTGTGGTTTTTCAATGATTGAATGGAAGCCCTGGGGGAGTGAACATCAAAAAGCTCCTTTCCATTATACATTCGTTGTACACAGTCGCTCTGTGCTACTGACAGACACGATAACTGACTCATATGTTGATTCAGGGTTATCATTCCTAACTTTTCTGAATTTGAAAAGATTTGGATAAATACATTTTCTGAATTGACGGCTACATGAGATCAGTTGGAGATATTCTTTCATGAGAAGATTGTTGATTCTTATTAGGGGGAGATTGTCTCTATCTCATGAAGATTATGTTTATTTTGTTATAAGGGGGAGATGTTATCAAATATGGCGCTGACGTTGAAATGTTTTGATGATACTGATTTCTCATCATTCATCAAAAAAGGGGAGATATTTCGAGAATTTCAAAGTCAGATTTATGTTGATATTATCAAAAGGGGGAAGATGATTCAAAGTTCAATTTCAAAAGTAAGCACAGTCAAGTGAAAGTAAAAGTTGAAGCTTAGAAAGTTTGAAAATTTCAACAATGTTTTTAAAGATAATTTTGTTTATGATCAAAGAGAGAAATTGAAGAAGTTTTCAAGTTTGTGAAGAAAGACAGAGTAATCATGTTGAAAAGAATTTCAAATAGAAAGACGCTCAAACATTTGAAGTTGTTAGAGATTCTGCATTGAATATTTTACAACTAAAAGATGACCTGAAGATTATTGTCAAATACTTTTTTAATCTTGAATCCAAAGGGGGAGAATGTTGAGTCAAATATTGTATTCAATATTAAAAGGTCAAAGTTGTAATTGTTTGTAAAAGTTCTTGTAATTGGAAAGTCAAAGAATGTCAAAAGTGTAAAAGTCAAAGTATGTTTAGTTAGAAAGTCAAAGTGTAGTTAGTTTTGTAAGCTTGTAATTAGAGGTATAAATAGTTTGCTTTGTCATTAAGCATTAGGTTTGAAAGAAACTTTGATATTGTCATATCTTAGAGAGAGGAATTGTAGAGAGAGAAAGTCATCTTGTAGAGTGAGAAAGTCAAGATCAATGAAATTTAAGTGAGATTTGTGATTGAAATCTTGTTATTGATTGTAAATGTGGACCTATCATAGTTGATTCAGAATGCTCATTCAAAACTGCTTCAAGTTCATACCATACTCATGTTTCTTCTAAAAGGTCAGTCAATTCCAAAGATTAGATTCGTTCTACTAACCTTTTCTATGATTAAAATGTTGATGGTTCAGGTAAATTTAAAAAGACAAATGCTAAAGAAAAGATGGTTTGGAGAAGAAAAGATATATCTTCTGATGAGAAGAAGGATGAGAAATCATTTGTGCACACAACAAATTCCAAGAAGAGCAAGGCTCCAAAAGGTAAATCTTTTGTGAAACATGATCTTGTTTATTCGATAAATCAATTAATCAGGTTAGCTCAAAAGAAGATATCTTGTTCTTACTATATTGCAAATGATTTAGTTCACAAAGATTATGTTAATTACTGGTATGTTTCATATTATATTACTCCTAAACGAAGTGCAACTAACAGATCTTGACCCAAATACCAGTGGGTACCAAAAGCTACTCAACTTGTGTTGCAGGCACCTAAAGTGTTGGGGGAGTAAGAGAGATGGCTCTTGGACAAAACAATTCAAGACCCGTTCTTCAATGATAAAAAGATAGGCTTCTGAATAATCCAGTTCATAACCCGTCCTTCAATGTCAAAGGATTTAGATTTCTGAATACAACAGTTCAAGACTCACTCTTCAAAGATCAAAAGAGCTTTTGTGCTCCGACACATAAAAGATGATCAATCTTTAAGGGGGAGTACATATTATTTCTTCTGATAAATTTGTGAATGCAAATTTTTAGGGGAGTTTGACTTCTAATCATATCAGATCAGGTATCAGTCTTCAAAGACTTTCAAAATGACTTCTAAATTTACTTCAATCCTAGTAATTCAGAACTCGTTTTAATGCTTAAGGATTGTGCAAATTTTAAGGGGGAGCTTATATTCTCTATATTTTCTTCTGATATATTTTCTAATTTTTCAGGGGGGGCTTATCTGAATTATCAGAATTGATGAGGGAGATTGAAACTTAATTGATTAATATATGTTTTTAGGGGAAGATAAAGAATCTATAATGATGATATTTTTGAATTTTTTTTTTTTGCAGATATCAAGGGGGAGAATATCTTATTTTTGTCAAGGGGGAGCTTACATGATTAGTATTCTTTGTGTTTTGCAGATATCTTTTATCTTGAAGAGGAGAAAATATTATTTTTAGGGGGAGTTAAGAATCTCAAGCTGAATGTAAGTGATTCTGATTCTTAATCTCAAACATATTTGGAAGAAGAATAACTTTCAGATATGAAAAATGTTTTCTTAAATGTTCAAACCACTTCTTATTCTTAAAAAGATTTCATGAATTTAGAAGTGAGATTTTTAAATGATTTTCATATTGGAGCGTTAGTGTTTAATTGACTGTGTTTAAATAATATTTAAATGATTTTTTAAATGATTTTCAAAAGAGACGATTCTGCTCGATAGGGGCTTTTCTTGATCAGAATTGTCTGAATGTTGTTCATCATTATTTCTTGGACGTAGGTAGGAGTTCTCACCAGATTCAGATTGGGAAGCCATTTGAGAAAGTAGAAGAAGAAGAAATTAGTTGCAGGTTCGCCAGAGTTCTTGAGAGAGAAACAATGGTGTGGAAAGATTAAAATGGTGGGTGAATTGGGCTTTTATGGTAGATGAGGAGGTAAGAATTCGAGCGGTAAATATTTAATTAAATGAAATTTGGAATCCGCACTCGAGTACAAGCTGTTTGGGGACGTTTTAGAAACGACGGTATAGTACACCTCTAATTAGAAAATGCCACGTGGATAATGGCAGTGCACGATGAAGGGACGTGAGCCTCCACTAATCTCACGTGTGTGACACTTGCTAAAACCAAACGACTGTCACTCTCAAAAGAACCCGCACTCCAGATAAACATTTAGAAACACACAAGTGTTGGAAATGGCAGAAGCTCTATGGTGGAATGAGCTTCTGTGGTCTGGGGTTGACCTAAACTCGCACAAGATTACACCTTTTCTTTACCCAAATCTTTTGAAAATCAATGAGATGATCAAGAGAATCTCCCCAAAGAAATTCAGAGGTATTAGATACTTTTATGGCACAGAGGCTCTGTGAGAGGCTCTTAGACCAAAAATTTCTATTTATGGAAAGATCTCAAAAGATTTTGACCATTCAAAGTTTTGATTTATATATATATAGGCATTTTGGGACATATATGGAAAGTTGTGTCCGAGAAAAGAGCTTTTGAAAAAGGTTTTGTGCGGTGTACTTACCTTCTGCTGCAATCTGCTCGATTGAATGGCTCCTTTGACTCCCCCTTGAATGATCAACTTCTGTGTTCCTTATCAAGGCATACTTCTGCTCCCCCTTGATCTATGCTTGGGTCAAGTAGGATAAGTAGTGCACAAGACATAGATCAACCAAACCAAAGAGATATTGTGACTAGGGCCAAAAGGGGGTTCTGTGCAATGTCACAAACGCTCTTAAATAATAAAATGAACAACTATACATATAGATATAAATCTATACATTCAGAAATAAAGCTATTTACAAGAGAGACTTTGTACCAAGGTGTAGAGGCTCTGTGGTTCAACTCATGTTCAACATACCCAACTTGCCAACTAAAAATAAGAATCTCTTCTCATCTAAGGATATAGTGAATAGATCAGCAATTTGATAGTTTGTAGGCACAAAATACATTTTGATCATACCTTTTTTCCACATTATGCTTCAGAAAGTGGTACCTTATGTCGATATGATTTGTCTTGGAGTGTTGTACTAGATTGTAAGAGATGGCTATGGTACTTTTGGAGTCACAGAGGATGGGAATTTTCTCAATGTCTAGACCATAGTCTCTAAGTTGAGTTCTCATCCACAAAACTTGTGAGCAACAACTAGCAGCAGCAACGTACTCAACTTCTACCGTAGATGTAGACATACAATTTTTCTTCTTAAAAGTCCAGCTCATTAGTTTGCCACCTAGAAGTTGACAACTTCCATAGGTACTCTTTTTGTCTAGTTTGCATCCTCCATAATCCGAATATGTATAAGCCATTAGATCGAAGACAGTGTTCTTTGGATACCAGAGACCAAGATTTTTGGTTCCTCTGAGGTATCTAAAGATCCTTTTTACAGCATAAAGATGTGATTCTTTAGGATTTCCTTTTTATCTTGCACAAAGACATGTGATACATTATATCTGGTCTACTTGCAGTTAAGTACATAAGAGACCCTATCATACCTCTGTAAAGCTTGCACTCGACATACTTGCCCTCTAGATCAGAATGTAGCTTTGATCCAGTGTCCATAGGGGTTTTCATCATAGAAGAGTCAGAGAGTTGGAATTTTGAAAGTATGTCAGAGACATATTTGGATTGATTTATGAAAATTCCCTCTGTTGTTTGTTTAACTTGAAGCCCGATGAAGAAGTTCAATTCTCCCATCATGCTCATTTCAAACTCACTCTTCATGAGTATTTCAAACTTTTTGCAATAACTTTCATTTGTAGACCAAATATGATATCATCCACATATATTTGAACAAGCAAAATCTTACCTTTTCTCCTTTTGTAAAACAAAGTAGTATCAGTTGTACTTCTTTCAAACTTATTGGCAAGCAAGAAGTTTGAGAGTCGATCTTACCAATCTCTAGGGCCTGTTTGAGTCCATACAAGGCCTTATCTAGGAAATAGACATGATTTGGGTACTTTGAACTCTCGAAACCTGGTGGTTGTTGGACGTATACATTCTCTTGAATCTGACTATTAAGGAATGTGGACTTGACATCCATTTGGTATACCTTCAAACCTCTGTGGGCTGCGAAGGCCAGAAATATCCTGATTGCCTCTAGTCGTGCGACAGGGGCAAAGGTTTCCTCATAGTCAATTCCTTCCTCTTGACAATATCCTTTAGCCACCAATCTTGCCTTGTTTCTATTGACCACTCCATCTTCATCTTTTTTGTTCCTAAAAACCCATTTGGTCCCAATAGCGGTTTTGCCCTTTGGCAGAGGTACTAGGGACCACACTTTGGTGCGCTCAAATTGAAGAAGCTATTCTTGCATTGCTTCTACCCAACTTGGATCATCTAGGGCCTTAGAAACTTTCTTTGGTTCGATCATACTGACAAAATTTGTGTAGAAACAAAAACTAGCAATGGATGATCGAGTCTTGATCTTTTCAGAAGGATCACCAATGATTTGGCTCGGTGGATGAATCTTGGTCCATTTGGTCATCCTTAGAAGATGGTCATTAGTTGCATCAAGTTGAACTTCTGTGGGTGAGGTGGTTGGTACTTGAACAACTTCTTTTATAAAAGGTTGATCATTTGTGCTCATCACAGGAGTTGATGTTTCATCATGAGTTAGAGTAGAGACCTCTGTGGTGTCTGGTGTTAAGTCCTCAGCATGCTCTAGTGATGTGTCCTCTGTGGTTGCTGGAGTAAGATTCTCTTCTTGGTTGGGCATAGAATCTTGATTAATTGTGTTCTCTGCATGCTCCCCCTCGATTGTACTAGGACAAGTGAGAGATATACCTTGTGGTGCTTGGTCTGCAAAGTTTTCGATTCCCGAGGCTCTGTGACCGTTCGCAGAGGGATCATCATCATCGAACATTTCCTCGAATAGTTGATTGAGTACAACTACCCGAGAAGATGGTGTGCTAGAGGCTTGCGTTTTTTGTCCGAGTCCTGAGTTGATTTGCTCAGAAGTCACTTGGAAAGAGTCATCAAACGATACATTGATACTTTCCAGTATCATTCAAAATTTTAGCATGTAGACTCTGTATTCCTTGGAGGTTGATGAATACCCGTTGAATTTGGCTTCATCGGTCTTTTGGTCGAACTTTCCAATCTATTTTGTGTCGTTCAAGATAAAGCATCTGCATCCAAACACATGGAAAAACTTAATGTTTTATTTCCTCTGGTTAATCAAGTGATATGGAGTCTTCATGTGTCTTTTCACTATCAAAGATATGTTCTATGTGAAGCATGCAGTTGAAATTGTTTCTGCCCAAAAAGAAGTTCGTAATCCAGATGCAGTGAGCATGGTTCTGGCAGCTTCCACTAGTGTTCAATTTCTTCGTTCAACAACACCATTTTTTTGTGGAGTTCGTGTGGCAGAGAAGTACTGTGAGATACCTTCTTCTTCAAGATAGGCCTCAATGGTTGAGTTTTTGAACTTAGTACCATTGTAACTTCTGAGCTTTTGCACTTTACAGTCATACATAACATGGATTTTTCTCAGTAAAGTGATTAGTATCTGGGGAACATTTGACTTCTTTCGACCCATGTATATCTAGAGAACTCATCAATTAGAACAAGTACTTATTTCTTGCCACCTAAGCTCTGTACAGATATTGGACCGCAGAGGTCAACATGAATCATATACAAAGGCTTAGTTCAAGACACATCTGACTTAGTTCTGTGGGAAGCTCTTTTGAGTTTCCCCATTTCACAAGCAAAACATAGATGATCTCTGTCGAATTTTAGGTTTGGAAGACCACTTACCAGATTTAGCTTAACAAGTTTATCAATAGTGTGAAAATTTAAATGAGAAAACATGTTGTGCCAAAGCCAAGACTCTTCATTCTTACTTGAAACAAGACAAAGTTTTTCATCTTTGTTGGTTGTCTTGAAGTTCATGAGGTACAGATCACCTCTTCTGTCGGCTCTCAAAAGCTCTATGCTTGTCCCTTCACTTAGCAAAGAACATATTTTCTTATTGAACTTTACATCGAAGCCACTATCATAGAGTTGACTTACACTAAGTAACTTGTGCTTAATGCCATCCATATATGCAACTCTGGATACATTGATATCCTCCTTAGCAATTGTTATTTCCCAGGTTATCAAGTTCTTATCACAAACAATCACAATTAACAAGATGATAAGAATTAATCACTCAACCTGTTATTCAATTCCAACAAAGCAATTCGTATACAAACAGATTACTTTCTCTCTCTAACTTTCTCTCTCTACAGTATTCAGTTCGCGTACAATCAATCTAGTTACATGTACTTACAAAAACAACAACAAGATGATCACAATCAATCTTAACCAAACTACCTGTTTCAATTGGTCACATATTTCGTATACACTTTATCTCTATTACTTTCTCTCTCTAAACTCAACGTATAATTTGTTTCTAGTTACAAGCTTCTTACCACATAATCTAATCACAAGTCTATTAAAGACAAAACAGAAATACACGCGCACAAAACAAATTACAATTACAAGGACTTTGACTTTGAATTTATTATAAGAGACTTTGACTTTCACTTGAGAATTGACTTTGAGCATTTGACTTGCTTGGCTTTGACCTTCAATCTTCATGATCTTGTATCCAACATATTTATGCACTAACAACAATGAATCCATAGCCTTTAATTTGTCCCTTTCAATTATCTCCAAATGTTACAGAACCTCCTCCTGATTTTTCTTTGTATGAGGAGAGTAACCCTTTGTCGCCAGTCATGTGCCTTGAGCACCCGGACTCTAGAAACCACACGGGCACATGTTGCTTCTGCTGCATAGCATAGATTAAGGAGATTTAGGTACCCATTTCCAAACGGGTCCACTTTTGTTAGGGGGCTTTAAGATTGCCTTAGCATCCTTGGTTTTGGCTTTAGCTTCTTTCACAGAAGAACCATTTTGTTTCTTCTGACCCTTGAATTTTGCATTCATTGCTTTGGGTCTCGAGAGGAAATGGTGTAGACCAGAGAAATGTTTACTTAGTTGGAACATGAGCTTAAAACAATCACAGTAATGAACATTCGATGCAACTTGCTTAAACTTTTCATTGAATTCATTGAAAATGGGTACAGAGGTTTTATGATTAAAATCTCTCCTAGCATCAAACTTCTTTTTACAGAAAGCCCTATCTAGGCTAGATTTATTTTTGTAAAAACTCCTCTCGGAAGATCCTTCGGATGTACCCATCTTTTGTGGTAACCTTCCATTGGTTTCACTGCAACAGAAGCAAAAGATTTGTTATTATGAATCTATTTCTCTTTTTGTTGCCAAGTATACTTGTCATGATTTGGCCTTAAAGATTTTGAAGCTTTAGGACTTTGAGATGAAGTTTCCTTTTGTTTCTTAATCTTTTCAAGCTCAAGAGAAGTTGTTAAGTCAGATTTTATAGTAATCATTGTATTTATAGACTTGGTCTAATACTGTGTTCTTAGTTGTGTTTTCTGTGTATTATTAGCCAAGGGTATTTAAGTCCCTTGTGTCTTTGTGTCTTGTAAGGAAACTAACGCATACTTTCATAGAATCTTATCTTGCGCTTTCAACTCTCTCTCTACTTTCTCTCTCTAAGATTTGGTTGATTTTGGGATTATCAATTGGTATCAGAGCCATTCTAAATCTGAGAGGATTGAGAGAAACGTTTTTCGATTCTGAATTAGTGATTAAATCAGAAAATTTGATTGATTTGATTGATTTTTTTTCAAGAAAATCTCGTTTTTTGATTTTTCATCAAATTCGGACTGATTTCTGATCGAATTTTATTGTAAATTGATTCGTTGGATTCGATTTTGATTGTGGAACACTTTTGATTCACATTGATTTGCAAGAAATTCACATTTTGATCTTCAAATGTGAAATTTTTCGATTTTCTGGAAAAGTCGTTTTACGAACTGTTCATTTCAAGATTTCTCAATTTTGTTGTTTTTGATCGAATTGTTTGTTTGAAAAGTGTTAGAAAACTGTTTTCGATCAATTGTGTGTGAGAAAATTTCTTTAATTTCGTATCTGTAATCGAATTTGGAGGTTTTTCTTGATTTTCATCGTTTTGCGCCAGATCTGAAGTTTGCGCGAGTTCATCAAGATTTGCGCTAGTTCATCCTCAACTTTGCGCAATTTTCATCAAGTTTTCATCTTCAGGGTTCAGTTTTTCACGCAAAGTTATTTTTGCGCGACAAACATCTCGCGCGAGTACAAGTTTGCGCTATTAACAGCTCACGCAAAACTCACTTTTGAGTTACCTTCTGCTCAATCAAATAGAGGTTCTCGTCAACTTCATCTCACGCAAAATCAAGTTTGCGCCAGTTAGTGATCAAGCAAAGTTTATTTTGCGTCATCAGTTCATCACGCAAACTCAAGTTTGCGCCACCTACATCTCAAGAAGTTCAGTCCTTGTGCAAGTTATATTTGCGCTAACCTTGTGTCACGCAAAGTTTGTTTTGCGCCATCAACGCTTCGCGTAAATCTAAGCTTGCGCCATCTTCATCAAGAGCAAAAGCAAGTTTGCGCCAGCTTCTTCTCACGCAAAGGACAGTTTGCGTCATTCACTGTTCACGCAAATCTCATTTTCCGCCAGCCTCTCTGTTTCATACTTAGCATTTTTTTCTGAAGATTTTCTCTATGGATTCTACAAAGTTTGCATTTCAAGCTCAGTTCTACAAGAATGATATCATGATGTCATTGGGCACAGAAACTCGTCCTCCGGTTCTGGTTGATGAAAATGAGTTTACTCAATGGCAAGATCGGTTTCTTAATTTCATTGAGCGTCAAAAGAACGGAGATGACATGTTGAAGATTTTAACTGAAGGATCTTTTGTAAAACCCACTCTGGCTTTTGGATTATCAAAGCCTATCGCTGAGTACACACCCGATGAATTGGTGCAATATAAAGCCGATCGTGATATAAAGGCAAATCTGATGCTAGCCTTGCCAAATTCTATCTACAACAGGATTGATTGTTACAAAAACAATCCTAAACTAATGTGGGCACAACTAGAGAAGATTATGCTTGGGTCTACAGTTGCAACACAACTTCGGCATACTCGTTACATGAACAACTTTGAAGAATTCAAAGCCAAAGATGGGGAGTCACTGAAAAATGTTTATGACAGGTTATGTGCGGTGATAAATGATTTGAGAAAGATAAAAGTGGAAAAGACTGAGCTAGAGACAAATCTGAAGTTCCTCAATGCTTTGTAACCATAATGGAATAAATCTTGCCATCGCTTGAGGAATGATGTTAGGATATCTACCATGCAAATCCAAGAGATGTATGAAATATTGCTGACAGATGAGTGCATAGTCACAGAGAAGAAAGCCAAACTTGACAAGAATAACAAGAAGACAGTGGACCCAGTTACACTTCTCACAAGCAAACTGTCTGAACAAGCATTATCCGAGAATGCTTATGACGATGCAATTGATGATGATGGCGAGGCACTTCAGAAAGCTATGATTCTTCTCTCTCAACACTACAACAAAAAGTTCCAACCTCGTTCGGGTTCCAACAATATTCGCTTCACTTCTGGATCTAAGAATGTCAAAGTGACCGAGGATAAGAAAGCAACTGCATGTTTTAACTGTGGAAAGCCGGGTCACATCGCTAAGGAGTGTCGAGTGAAGAAAGTTCGGGATTCGGTATATTATTGGAAGAAATTGGAACTGGCCGAAAAGAGAGAGAATGTAACTGCTTTGTTAGCTGAAGAAGAATTTTGGCTAGATCACTCTGAAGACGAAGCTGATAATGTAGAGACTGCTCATATGTGCTTCATTGGAGATGATCAGAGTGATGATGATTCCACTGATGAAGATGAGGTACTTTCTGAGTTTGATTACATTTTTATTTCTTCACAGATGAACATTATTATAACTGCTTTACATGATCTTCGCTCAAAGTTATTATCTGAAAAACAATTAAATTCAAAAAAGTCAAATTTGATTGATAAATTACAAATTTGTTTGAAAGATGAAAAATCTATTTTGGATCATACAAAAGACATCTTTCAAAAGAAATTGAATGATTTAGAAAAATCAAATATGACTTATCTTGATTCTTTGACAGAAATGACCAAATTAAAAGATAAGTTTTCGAATAAAATAAATGAGTTGGAAGAAAAATTATATCGAAAGAATCAATCTGAAAAAACTATTTATTTGAACAAACCGCGAAGTTATGAGTCTATAAAAGAAAAATGGGGACTTGGTTTTGAAAATCCTCATTGTTTAAACAATGCGATAGAAAAATCTCCTACTTTATATAAATTCGATTATCTAACTCTTGCTAAATATGCTCCTCAATTTAAAATTGATTGGATGAATGAAAAGCAAGTGTTATAAATCGAAAATGAGAAAAGGAAAAAGGAAATTTCTTTTGTTTACACGCGCGAAAATGCCAAATATTTTCCCGAAAAATCAAAAAAGAACAGAAACAGTTTAAACAATATTTCTCCTATTAAATCTTCATTCTCTGATGATTATTTTGATATTTGTTCTACTAACACTAATAAAGAAAATATATCTCAAGTTTCTTATGATTCTAAGAGATATATTCCTCCATTAGTGTTAGAAAGCAAAATCATTGATCTTGAAGATAAAATAGAAGAACAACATATTCAAAGTGTAATTGAAACAGATGTTATTTTTTCTTTTATGACATCTAGTCTTGACAAAAAATTAATTTCTCAAAAACAATATTCTGTTTCTGATTTTTCTTCTGATTTTAAGGAAAACAAAAAGGAGGTTCTAAAATCTAAAATCTTTTCTCAAAAAATTTCTGACTCCGAGGCAAGTTCAGATTTATTAACTGATCAGTTGGGTTTCTTAGGTAAAATTGTTTCTTCTGATTCAAATATTAAATCAAAAATTCTTGATGAATCTTTTACGCTAAATAATGATTATTATAAAGCAAAGCGTAAAAGAAGAAGGTCAAAGAAGTCAAAGAAACAAGGTAAAGTCATTTCTGACAGTTCTAATTCTTGTGATTCAAATATTTCATATAGGACTTTGAGCACTCATACAAGGCAGATATGGAGGGTCAAGCGGACATCGGATTAATCTGCTACTAGTGAGGATCAAAATGTACACAAACTTTGTAGAAATGATTCATTTGCTACTTGTAATAAAATTTTCAAATATTCAAATAAAGCAAATGATTCACATTTCAAAAGTTGTCTTCTATTCCTCCTCTGGTTCAAGTTCAGATGATCATGCTTCGTCCTCTACTCATGATTCTGTTAATTCATCTGATTATTTTTCTCGTGCTTTCTATGTCAAATCTAACAAGTTTACTCCCATAAGAACTGCAACTAACAAACTTGGACCCAAATATAAGTGGGTACCAAAATCAAAGATTGATTCTAAGTTGCAGGCACCTAATGTCAAGGGGGAGTAAGAGAACAATGGCTTCTAAGTACATCAGCTTAGAACCCGTACTTCAATGGACTTCTACTTCTAAACATGTCAGTTTAGGACTCGTTCTTCAATGCATATAGCTTCTGGACTAATGAGAAACTATGAGTACATCTACTTAATTCTGCTACATATATCTCTGAATATGATGTTGTTCCAATTTTTCTCATAATTTTTTTTAACAATCTGAGCAAGTTCAACTAACTCTTGAATTTGTACAACCCAAATCTTTCATTTGAGACACAAATTCATTATACATTATGTGGAAGAAGGTATTATTGAATTTTATTTTGTTTCGACTAAATATCAATTTGCTGATTTTTTTTTACAATTGTCTGCAATTTTAAACTCGACATGTTGAATTTAAAATTTTAAATCTTTACAAATTTTATTCTATAAAGTAAAAGCTTTACAGGTTTTCTTTCTTTTGAATAAAATGTGTGTCTAGGATAAATTTTCAAGTTGCTTTGTTTATATCGAAGTTTTATATGTTCAACTTTCAAGTCTTACAAAAGTCGAAAGGTCAGCAACATGTTTGAAACTTTTGATATTGCTTTAAAGTTATGTGATTCGGAATATTTATAGTTTACAATGCTTGGAAATCCTAAAAAGTCTGAATTATGGATCGTAATGAAAATATGGGCTAAGCACTTAGATGTAAAATTGGGTGAATGAGATGAATTATATATATAAAATACAGAAATCTCTAGGTTTAAAAGTTTGTACCTGTCACCTTTCTGGTTTGGGAAAGTAAGTTCCGTGGGATGCTTGTCATCTGGTCCCCTAAGGTCAATTGATCAGGGAGTGATCGAACCCAAATCCTTCTATAGAATCTGATCGAAAGTCATGTTCTACTGGTATGAATGGGTTTAGGATGTGTCGATGTAGCCTTTCTGATCTGGGAGAGTAAGTTCCAAGGGGTGCTTGACACCTAGTCCCTTAAGGCCAACTGGTCTAGGAGCGGCTGACCCCAATCTTGCAATAGGATCAGATAGAAAGTTATGTTTACGGAATGTTCTTTACTTACCAAACTTTTTGATTAAAAGATGCCAATGTGCACAAGCTTAAAAGATGCCAAAGAGCACACTCATGTGAAGATGCCAATGTGCACAATGCTAAAAGATGCCAATGAGCACACATCTCATGATACTTGGTGATATGTTTGAGTTGCGATAAACCTATAAATTTGTGAAAATCTTAAATTTTGATGGCTTAGTGTGAGTACATGCAAAGTTTTCTATTATATTTTTAGAATTACATTTTCTTGAAGATAATCGAAGTTCGCATGCGAGCACAATGAATAGATTGATGAAAGTTTTTGAAACTGAACATGTTTTAACTTGATATGAAATGAAACTTGTATCTGTATCCAACAACATACACTTGACTTCAGCTGATGGATTAATCTGTGATATTTTACTAAGTAGAATTTAATTTGTTTAGTGTTTAAAATTTTATATGTTTAGTTGTTTCAAAATACATATTCAACATATTTTTCTTTCTACATTGATGTTTCAATTCTTGTGTTCTCATATTTTTGTAAATGGGTTTGTGTATTATTCAAGGGGGAGTCAATAAGGAGAATTTTCTAAAAAGATCATATCTGATTTCGAGGGGGAGTAACTGATTTTCTATACAAATGCTAATTTGAATTGTCATATTTAGTGCATTTGTGTAGGAGGAGTCAAAGAACTTATCAAAGTGAAAATTTTCAGATTTCAAGTCAGCGTTGCGCCAACAGTTGGTAGCGCAAAACTCAACTTTGCGCCACGTTCATCTAGCGCAAAACTAAGTTTGCGCCACCAACATGTAGCGCAAAACTTTCCTCTTTCTCCTTTATTCTGATTTTGCAGATCTTAAGTTGTCTCGTCTCCAACATTTGCATGACCAAGTTGATCCAGATCATCAAGATCATGAGGGGGAGAAGTTAAGGAGAAGTTAAAGAGACAAAGAGTTCAAACGTTTATCTGCTGATCAAGATTCGCTCAAGATTCTATTCTCTCAGCTACTAATTCTTTTGTTGTTCAAGCTCCGTTCACCAAAGTTCATTTGAGTATATTTGAAAGAGGTGCATCGTCTAAAGCACAAGCTGATGAACCGATTGCTCTTTCAAGCTAATTACAAACAGGTCCAGTCTTGTCAAGGCAGCAAAGGCAACATAGTTTGAAAGATGCTGAGAAGAATTTTTTTTTAAAAGTCAAGAAGCTTCGCTAAGTCATTTAGATGGTTTGAGTTGATTTAGAAGATTGATATTGAAGACCACAGTGCCAATGATTACTAAGGGGGATATTGTTAAGTCAGATTTTATAGTAATCATTGTATTTATAGACTTGGTCTAATACTGTGTTATTAGTTGTGTTTTTTGTGTAGTATTAGCCAAGGGTATTTAAGTCCCTTGTGGCTTTGTGTCTTGTAAGGAAACTAACGCATACTTTCATAGAATCTTATCTTGCGCTTTCAACTCTCTCTCTCTACTTTCTCTCTCTAAGATTTGGTTGATTTTGGGATTATCAGAAGTCTTAGCTTGTATACACATGTCTAAGAAATCGGGGCAGATAGGGATTCTTGCAAAGTTTTCCATGGGAGGAATTGTTCTGTTAAGAATGCCAAAGGGAAGATTAATTCCCTCCAGTTTGCAAGGCACTATCTCTGGTTCGATAGAATCAGTCTCTGAATCGACAGAGGTTGAGTCGTTCTCATATTCTGAGTTTAAGTCAAGGAAGTCTCTGTTGACAGAGGCAAGATTTTTTGGACATATGTCACACTTTCTTCCATCCTTGTCCATTGGAATAGTTAATTCTTTTGAAACACATAGGACAATTTCTGGAGCTCTGAAGACTTCCATCAAATCTTTCTCAAATATATCTTGTACGACAGAGGATAAATCAGTATTGTTAAAGAAACATTTTTCATAGGTTTCTTTTAAATCATTTTCATAAAGCTTGATTAACTTCTCCTATGTAGAAGAGAGAATAAACTCAGGTGCCTCAGAGGACAATTCCTTTTCAGGGATTATCTTACACATGAAGGCCACTTGAGCTTGAGTTTCTGGATGACCAAATTTGAAAAGTCCTATCTGATCTTGAGTTTTCAGATATTTCTTTGGTTTAGAGGCTCTTTTGATAGAGATTGAAGATGGCAGATTTGTTTTTGGATACCATACATTTGTCATATTCAATGGACTCCTCTCATAAGGTTCTGCGCCTCTTAAATAAAGAAGTTAAGTTAGAAAACCCATATTTTTGAATTTTCCCAATGCAAAACAAAGAAGACAAGGATTTGTTCCTTTTGGTTCTTGTATAAGGATCCAAGTCACAGAACCTAATTCCTCTTCTGCCTACTTAGGTATTTACCTTCTCATGAACCTTTTGTGCATCCTGATATTTCCTTATCACAAGATCTCTGTAGAGCAAGTCTTGATGAAGAACTTCTCTTTCTCTTTGAAAAAAGTTTTAAGAGAAAGAATATTCATTCTATCACTCTCATTATCCTTAAGCTCTTTGGTCTTGGTTTTTAAACCCATATCAAGATTAGCAACTTTTTCTTTTAAAAATTTTACTTCTGTGAAGTGTTCTGTTTCAACATTTTTCTTGTCCAAGGAAATGTTTGCCTTTTCCTGAGTTAGAAGTCTAGCCTCTCTTTCACAAAAGAAAAGTTTCTTCTTTAAATCGCAACAAGTATTTTCAAAATCATGAAATTCTTTTGTAAGTTTAAGCAACTTGATCTCTGTATCATTAGAGCAAGAGTCAGAAGTGGATACCTTACTTTCAGCTTCTGAGTCGTTGACTTCTGCCATACCACAGAACATGGCATTCTTTTCTCCTTAAGGTCGCGGCACAACCCACGAAACCCACTGGATGATTTTGGGTTTTTGGACACAAGCGAGTTATGCCGCGAGTTGAAGTCGCGGCATAACCCGTGTAGTTACCTGGCCGACTTAAGGGTTTTTAACCCAAAATATCTCATTTCTCTCAAATCTCATTATCTCTTTCTCTCTCTCTTATCTCTCTCTAAATCGTTTCTCTCTCTCTCTCTCTAAGAGTTTGGTAGTTAAAATTTGGTGTTCGATCCGAGGTTTCGGTGTCTTAAGCTTCACCTCTACGTCGTGATCGTTATCTGGTTTTTTGGGTTTTATCCTAAAACCTACTGGTGAGTTCCTACTGTCATTTTAAACTTTATACATATCAAAAGTTACCTTTTGGAACTCCTATATATCTCAATGGTTTCAGATTTAAGTTTTCTACATATTTGATATAACTTGTTTTTTGGGAGATTTTAGGGTTCCCGATCATTGTGTTTACTAAAATGATGTATCTTATCTTAATGAATTAAAATGATGTTTTACTTGTACATGATGTGGATATATGAAAAGAATGTTTAAGAACTCATTTTAATGATTTTCATTCTTACCAGAAGTTGAACTGGAAATGACATTTTGTTTATAAAATGTGTTTATACCATATGTTTATTTATGATTGGTCACATATGTTGTTGTGACGAGTCTGTACCATTACTAGCGGATCCCTAGGTTTTTAGTCGACTGTATTGTTGGGATGTCACATTCCCCATTTTGTAGCTATGGATGCATATGATCCTCGGGGGCAACTTGGTACGGTTATGTGAGGTCGGATACTAGCCATGGTTCATAGTGATCCTAGTGAAGGAGTATACATTGGTTTTGCTTGGGGCTAGATCTCACGTTGTAGCACGGACTTATGTGTTCGTATCCTTGGATTCCGATTGTTTAGCTCATAACTCGGATTTTGGCCTACTTTGTGTTACGCCACAATCCTTGGTAAAATGTTTTATCGTTGGTCATTTGATGACATGTTTATAACGGAAAAGCCCGGTTGTGGCAACGGTTTCAATTGTAATATTTAACCTCTTTGGAAATATTATCTTATGATACAAATGTTTATATCTTTTGAGCTTTATAAACTATATGTTCTCACCAGGCTTTAAGTCTGACACTTTTTCTCAAATGATATGTATAACAGGTTTCCCTTAGCGGTGGGATGCACTGGGTTTTGAGAGACGAGTTGGGTCTCGAGGCATTTTGAGATGACTAAAGTGTTGATAGTTGGGCATTGTTAATTCCCATTCTTTTGATGAAATTCGGATTGTCAACTGATGTAATCTAGATAGTTATGTTTAGATTAGTCTGTTGATGAATTCTAAATCCGTACAGGTTTTTGTAAAGTCTTAAGGACTAATACACTTTTTGAGAAGTTTATAGCAATACAGAAGTCATATTGCCTTATTTTTTGAAGTTTAAATTTACTCTGAATTTTAGGATGTTACAATTCGAGTCGAGCCTATTCGAGTCGAGTGTTGACCGAGTTTTGATCGATTCGATCTCGAGTAGCTCGTGAGTTGTCTCGTCTCATTCACACCCCTATTCACTTGCCTTCTGCTTATGGTTTATTAGGTCAAACATCCTCTGTTGGTCATAAAACTCCTCTCTCCCTTGAGTTCTTGATTCATAAGCCTGTGGTGGTGCAAACTGTCTTGGGTCATGAAAAGCTCTTTCCATCTGTGGCCCATGACTCTGGAATCTGCTACTTCTACCATCTCTCTCATCTATCCCTCTGTGGAAGTTATGCTTCTTCTTGAGGCCTCTGTTGAACTCTTTTGTGATCAAATCTAAATATTTAGCTATTGAGGCCATGTTGACCTCATCTTCTTCTGTCTTCTCTTCTTCTTCACTGTCAGCTATCAACACCTTCTTCATCTTCTTCTTCCCCTTTGCACTTTCATCTTGGCTTTTCTCCTTCTGTGGCTTGTCTTGGGCCTCTATGGCTTTTCTCACCAGTGCCAGAGGTCCACCCAACTGGTTTTTGGTCTGGACAACATAGTTCTCTTGTGAAGCCAATGTGCCAAAGATATCAATGGGAGTCCACGTGTCCAAATCTTGGTTTGTCTGAAGTGACATGGACAATTGAAGCCACTCTTCGTTCAGTCTTTTGAGGAACATGACATTGTTCTCCTCAGAGGTTCTTTGGATTCCAAACTTCTTACATTTGTTGATCAAGGAGTTGAATCTTTCATAGGTATTCTGGAGTGATTATGTTGGCAAAGCCTTAAAAGCATAGTATTCATTTATGCATTGGGCTCTTCTGTTCTTTTGAGTTTTTCACTCAACCCTCAAGTTGTTTCTCAAGCTCTACCCACAGATCATGGGTTGATTCACATGCATCTAAGGACTGGAATAGATCATTTGGGATTGCCATGATGAGTAATCGTTTGGCTCTTTTTCCCAACTCATATTTTTCCCAATCTTGAGGACCCCATTCGATAATAGGTTTGGGTTTCTCATATTCAGGTACCTCAGGTGTTGTTTCAGTTGCAGGTACGCTAGGAACAGTAACCATGGGAACATATGGTGGGTTTTGACATAGGTGACAAGTTCCTTATCAACTCATTTCAGGAAATGGATCATACGAATCTTCCATTGCGGATATTCATCTCTCAATAGAGTAGGAGGTTTAGCCTGGGATCCAGCAGTGAAAATTTTGTTTGGATTGGCCATTTTGAAAGAAAAACGGGGTTTGAAGAAAAACAAGGTATTCAAACAATAAAGAAGAAAAGGAACTATTAAAACAGGACATAATAAGAATTCAGACTTAAACTGGAATGAAAAGAGTTCTAGATGATCTACAGCGTACACTGGAAACATTTTAAATAAGAAACAGCTCCTATAAGTGAGTCAAGTCCAAACTGGTTGAAAATGACGCAAAATAGGGATTGTTCTTTAAAGCTGAAGAACAGGTCGGAAATCAGTCCAAATAATCTACCAAAAGAGTCAAAATCATTGCAGAGATGATCCTTTGATATTGAGAATCAAAGTTTGCTCTGATACCAATTGTTGGTTCCCAGTTTGACTCAACAATGATATATTCAAACACAAATATGCAAAACAAGTTTATATGCGGAAGTGTTTTAATAGCATAAAATGGTTTGAATAGACTGGTAGATTTAAAGATAACAAGAATAATAGCAAGAATTTACTCAATAGGTCATCTTCATTAATCTTCAAGTTTACACCAAGAACACACACTACTGTGTGATATTTATCTCAATTATGCTCTCACTCTAGAAAACAAGGCGTGTGTGAGTGTTGCATTGCCAAAATGGCAGATGGTGCTCCCTACATATAGAGATCATGGAGCATGCAATAGTACAAACAAAAGGTTGTCACCCATAAAACAATGACACCTGGAAAGATATCCATCGTGGGTGTACAATTTGATCTTTAGAATCTTCGTATATGTAGAGGCACGTGAGAGGCACAAGATCATTTTTCTTCAAGAATGCACAAGTCTTCAACTTCAATAGGTTTGCCCACACAGAGGATCTGTGCAGTATCACAAAAGCTCTGTGGTCTGAAAGTGATCTTCTGTTGAAGTCTTTCTCGAGAAGTAGTCGACAAAAGCTCTAATCTGTGTTGAGAGTCTTGGTGTAAGCTACATAAGTCTACTGCGGTTCTTATACTTAGCCTATTTTTCAATACTGCTAAGACTAATCTATTGGAGCTAACAGATGATTTGTTTAGGTAATGGGTATTTCTCAAAAGTACGTTGAGAGTGGTTTTATATGCTTTGGTTTGTAAGATTTAACAAAATAAAAAACAAACAAACAATAAGGTTATTATATCACTAAATTATTATCCTTAAATTAAATTAAACTGTTTTTATTAAAAGAAACGTCTAAATAAATAATTTTTTTATTTGAAATGAATATTTCAATATATTTATGAAACAATTACTTTAATCGGTATTTAATATAAAATAAGGGGTAAAATAGTCATTTATATCATTTGGATCGTTTATTTAAAACAACAACTAGACAACAATTTAACCAAATCTATACAGACAACTAAATCCCTACAAACAACTTACTCCATACAAAGTTTATCTGAAAAACAATCCAACACCCCATAAGTCATAGAGGCTATGATCAAATTAGTGGATGGATTGCTCTTTTTACGGGTATACGACTACATTTACCATGTGTTTCTTAAAAGAATACGATTCAAATTATAATTTATTTATAAAGTAGTTAATAAATGTTGTAGTAAGGATCACTTTTGAAAGTGTAGGTGGATTACATGTGTGTAGAAGGTAATTGAAAAGGTTGATGTGGCACAATTAAAAGTGTAAATGAATGAATTGTCTAAAGCACAAAACATGGCACAATTGAAATTGAAAGTGTAATTATTTTTTTTTTTGAAAGGGTGTCCTGGGCCTTTGGCCCAGACTAATCCCTTGGCAATGAAACCGACTGCTAAAGCATGCAGCCCTGAGGTTATACCCAGTGGCCACAAAGTTGCGAATGCAGGGAATCGAATTGAAAGTGTAAATTAATGGATGGTCTAAAGCACAAAACACGTGGATTACATTGAAAGCAGTAAAAACATTTTGTTGGTGGTAAAATTACCGCGTCAGGTAGGTCAAAACACAAGAATTAACACTAGCCCCGTCACACGAACACTCTCCTCTACAGACACGTTAAAAAACAAATATAGGATATCATAAGATAGATATATTTTCCTTATGTTTATCCTTTCCTTTTATCCAGCCTATCTTTTCCTTATGTTTATCCTTTCCTTTTATCCAACCTAGTTTTTTGGTCAATCCGTTTTTTGAGTCCCTTATGTGGTCTATATATTCTCTCCCATTTTTTGAGAATGGTGTGTCAATTATTAATAAAAGATTAGAATTTCCTCTTGTGACCATCGTTTCTTAGTTGGTATCAGAGCGGGCTTGAAACCCTAAGATCCAACCTATTTCAACCTTCGTCGGATGGCAGGAGACAAAGACCCAAACAAATCCAAAACCAGAGAGACCTCCGGTGGGATGATCGATCATAGTTCACCCTATTATCTCTATCCGTCTGACTATCCTAAACAGCTTCACGTCAACGACATCCTCACCGATAACAACTACTCGGATTGGTCGCAAGAGATGGGAAACTTTCTCTTCGCCAAAAACAAAATCGAGTTTATTGATGGTACCATCAAGAAACCGGAGAAAGGGTCCACCAACTACATGTCATGGATGTAATGCGACGCGATGATAAAAGGTTGGCTTACCACCTCCATGGAAAAGAACATCCGCAATAGCGTAAAGTATGCAAGCACCGCATCGGAGATATGGTCAGACCTACTTGAGAGGTTTGGCAAAGAAAGCGCCCCACGGGCCTATGAACTGAAACAGAAAGTCGCTACCACCTGACAAGACGGGGCATCTGTATCAACATACTATACCCATCTTTGATCATTGTGGGACGAAACCCAATCGATTCAGCCTCTCCCTCGTTGTGCATATGACGGATGTTCCTGTGGTATTGGCAAGAAGATGATCGAATACCAAGAGAAGGAACGTTTGTACGAGTTCCTTATGGGTTTGGATGTTGATTTTACTGTGATCAAAACCCAAATATTAGCCACTAAGCCACCTCCTTCCTTAGGAACAGCCTACCATATGGTGGTAGAAGATGAGAGACAAAGGGCGATTTCGACTGATAAAAGAACACCACCTGAATCCGCTGCATTCAAGGCCTTACAGAAACGAGATCATAGTATCGCCAACCAATCAAAGGAAATAAGTTATCCAAGGAATGTGAGAGATAGTAAAGATAGTAAAGAAAACGAGCATTGCACGTTTTGCAGGAGAAACGACCATAAATGAGAAGGATGCTTCAAACTAGTTGGGTATCTGGAATGGTGGCCCGGGAAGAAGGGGAGAAGGCCAAACAGAAAGCCACCTGCATCGAGTCCGACTCGAGTCCCATATAAGGCCTAACCAATGAACAGTATCAATTGTTCATTAAGCACTTTTCTGGAACCGGCGACAACGAAGGAACGGGATGCATCGCTAACATGGCAGGTAAAAGAGGAATGAAAGGAGAATGGATTATTGATTCGAGTTGCACCGAACACATAACTTATTTACCCGATATCCTCAAAAACAAAGAAAGAATTTCCTTTGAACCACCGGTTGTTATACCGAACGGAGAAGCCATTCCTGTCGAGGGAAGGGGCGAGTGTACACTCCCAGGGGGAGTAAAAGTTGTAATATCCGGATCCAAAAGTTTTATTTATTTTGGAAGTTGGGTGAAAAGTTAAACGAGACCCAAAGTTCAGGGGGGTTAAATGAAACTTTGGTTATATATATATATATAACCTTAATTGTTTGTTTCATATCAAAGTCTGATAAAAAGTTGAGAAACCTACTTAGCTTAATACTTCTATCTGCATGTTATAGTAGGTAAATAGTCTTGTTATTCAAGCTTTTAACCGTATAATTGATCGATTTACAAGATTTGAAGTTTCTGGGTTCTTCTGTAAAGTAGCCGACTTAGTATGAACGTCGACCGGAACGAAGGTGTTGACCGGTAGGTTGCGACCGACCGGTATGTTGCGACTGACCGGTAGTGTGGTCGACCGAACTAGGTTGTGTTGATCGGTATGTTTTGCTGACCGATATGTTGTTGCCCGGTATAAGGTCGATCGGTATAATGTCGACCGGTAAGCGACCGGTGTAAGCGACCGGTGTAGGCGACCGGTGTTAACCGACCGGTATAGTGACCTGACCGGTATAAGTATTCGAACGGTATATAATTAGTGACCGGTAAGGTGCATCGGGGTGTGTCGACCGGAGGAGTCTTGATTGGGTCGCGCAGTGTGTTGATTTGTTTAGAGAAGGAAAGAATGTTAGTAGCGAGTTAGCTTACCTTTGTATTTTGATAACATCGTAGGTGGTGTTAATCGGTAGAAGTCAGAGTTTAAGCAAGAAGAATCAGAAGTGAGTCTTTCAAACTAAATCTTATGATTTTGACAGTTATTTGATAAATGTGGGTTTTATAAACTGCACGTTTATAGTATTAAAAGTTATGCAGATTTATTGAAAAAGGTTGATTTAATCAGTTTGGCATGTTTATGCTCAGTTTATATAAACATGTTTTATATATAGTCAGGACTAAGTGTATGCATACATTTGAGTCAGAAGTTTGACCTAAGTCGGGAAGTGTGACCCGCCTACTCGTACCGGGGAGTGTGGCCCGTTTATGCCATTAGGGTGTGTCCCTAAAATAAGGCAGTACGAGACAGACATACCGTCTTTGACGGCAATGTTGGTCAGTAGCTTAAGGTATGCTTGCGAAGCGTAAAAAGTGGTCAGTGATTGCCAGTAGATTGAGTTATGCCTGCGTAGCATAAAGTATTTTAATGTTTGATTAAAAGAGCAAGTTATGTTTTTTAGATATCAAGCTTTGTTTAAATGTTTTAAATAATATTTGAACTGTTGCAATAGTGATTGGAGGGGACTCACTAGACCATTGGTCTAACCCTCGCTCTTTCAAAATTATAACCCTGTTGCAGGTTATCGAAAGGTAGCAGGTACAGATAAGGGTAAAGAGAAGATGTGAGCTATTTTCAGGAGATAGAAGACTTCCTGCAATAGTTTACTTTTTGAATCAGTTGTGTAATAGGTGATAGTTGTAAACCTTGTACTCTGTATTGTAAGCCTGGGGCAGTTTTTAGACAGAAATGTTATTTTGATATATGTATAAAGATATAGGTTGTTACAATTGGTATCAGAGCATTAGTTTAAGGGATCTAGGTAACCAGATGGGCCTAGACTTAAACTGAGATAGTAGAAGCACAACTGAGAAGTAGGAAGGCCGTAGGAAGATAACATTAGGGTAGTAAGGACTAGCATGTAAAGTAAATTTGGAATTTCATCTGGCCAGTATAATTGTGAATTTACAAGTACATGTTTGTGCTTAACTTACCGTAATGTTTAGCATCTTATATTGAATGTCTTATGTTTCTTCTTATCAGAAGTATGTCTGAGTGAGTGACAAAGAGTAGGTCTATGCCGAATCCTGAAATTGAGCCAGTTAATGAAGTCGTTGCCGAAGAGCGAACGACTGCGATCAACCCGATTGCTATCCGAGGAAAGAGTCGCGGTCGACCTAGAGGTAAGACAGTTCAGAAAACAACTAGTCAGGCAAGGGTTTCCAATGTGGGGAATCGAGGTAGGAAGACGACTCGTGGTATTCGTCAAGCTGAAAGTGTAGAGGTAAGATCTGAACAAGAAACTTCTCATCAAGAAAGTTCAACTTCTGTGAGGGGTCGAAAGCAGACAGGAAATCATGGTGGAGGTAGAACACAGGGTTTTGTTACCCAAGAAACCTTCGCTACAGAAATGGGAAAATTACAGGAAACATTGAACGTTTTATTGGCTCATCGCAATAATGATGTTTCTTCAAGCAAAGAAAAGAGTGAAGAAAAAGTTGCGACCAAGGTAGCAGAATCACCAGTAACTGTAGAGGGTAGCCACCCTCAGTCAAACCCCATTATGACCACTAAAGCTGTAGCTGGGAGAGGATGTAGTTTTAAGGAGTTTGCTGCCTGCAAACCTCCTACTTATAAAGGGGAATGCGACCCAGTGTTAGCACTGAGATGGGTAAAAGGGATGGAGCTAGCATTTGATACTAGTAAATGTGCTGAGGAAGATAAAGTAGTTTATGCTTTCTCAATGTTGAAAGATGAAGCCGTAATGTGGTGGGATGTTGAAGCAGGAGGTCAAAGTTCGACGGTAGCCAAAGAAATGTCTTGGGGTGAGTTTGTGAAAAGATTTAAAGTGCAGTTTTGCCCTCTGGTGGCAGTTAAAAAGTTGGAAGAAGAGTTTCTGAGTTTAGAACATAAAGGGATGTCAGTTCGAGAATATACTACAAAGTTTATTGAAAAGTCTCGATTTGCAGAAATTTATGTGCCTAATGAAGGGAGACGAGTAGAATGTTTCGTCTTTGGGCTGAGAAGTGATATTCGAGATTTTTTCTCGAACAAGGACCCGTCTACGTTTCAAGTGGCGGTAAATGCAGCTGAAATGAGAGAGAAGGAAAAGAATCGGCAAGCTACTGAAAGAAGTGGAGATAAAAGGAAATGGGACGGAACGGTCCGTGACTCCAAACCTTTTAAAGCTGCAAAATTTGATCAGCGGTCTGTTAATAAGTTTGAAAGTAAGCCATGTAGCAAGTGTAACCAAAGGCATAAAGGAGAATGTAAGATTGATCAAGAGGGTTGTTATAAATGCGGAAAGATGTGGCATATGGCTCGGGATTGCCATAGTTCGAGGTCTTGTTATCAATGTGGATCTCCTGATCATATCAGGACTAATTGTCCACAATTGAAAAAGGGATCAGTCGGAGGATATGTAGATAAGGGAGGTGAGAAGAAGGTGGAGCCAGCTAAAGCGAGGGCTAGAGTTTTCAATATGACAGCTGAAGAAGTGGCGGAGATACCGGATGTAGTGACAGGTACTTTCTTTATAGATTCGAATTATGCAAAAGTATTGTTTGATTCATGCGCAAATCGTTCGTTTGTGTCTCCAAATTTCGTGCATAAATTGAATGAGAAACCTAAGAAGCTTAGGCATGAATTGAAAGTAGAAGTGGCCGATAATAGTCAAATCTTAGTGGAGGAAGTGTATGATGGGTGTAGTATTGTCATCGATGGGCAGTCATTTCCACTTCGACTGTACCCGATGGGTATGGGAGAATTTGATGTTATTATGGGAATGGACTGGTTGGCATTTAATGATGCTCATATAGTATGCAATAAGAAATTAATTCGCATAGCGCAGCCAGGTAAAGAAGAGATAGTAGTGTTTGGAGATCGGAGGGATAGAAAATCGTGCTTGATTTCAATGATTAAGGCTAAACGGTGTCTAGTAAAAGTGTGTGTGGGGTTCTTAGCTTATGTAATAGATGCTAAGAAGGAGAAGAAAGGATTAGAGTCAGTTCCGGTAGTAAGTGAATATCCAGAAGTATTTCCGGAAGATTTAACAACTTTGCCTCCTGATGGGCAAGTGGAATTTCGTATTGATTTAATACCAGGGGCAGCGCCGATTGCAAGAACACCTTATAGATTGGTACCGGCAGAAATGAAAGAAATGATGACTCAACTGCAGGAGTTGTTAGACAAGGGGTTTATTCGTCCTGGTACCTCACCATGGGGAGCGCCAGTATTGTTTGTTAAGAAGAAAGATGGGTCTATGAGAATGTGTATAGACTATCGTGAGCTCAATAAGGTGACTGTCAAAAATAAGTATCCTCTTCCCAGGATTGACGATCTTTTTGATCAACTTCAAGGAGCGTGTTACTTTTCGAAAATAGATCTACGATCTGGGTACCACCAGTTAAAGGTGAGGGAGGAGGATATACCTAAGACTGCATTTCGTACAAGGTACGGACACTATGAGTTTCTAGTTATGCCATTTGGTCTGACCAATGCGCCAGCAGCTTTCATGGACTTGATGAATAGAGTGTGTAGTCCGTTTTTAGATAAGTATGTCATAGTCTTTATAGATGATATACTGATTTATTCGCGGTCCAAAGAAAATCATGAAACTCATTTACGAGCGATTTTAGAATTGCTTAAACGTGAGAAATTGTACGCCAAGTTCTCAAAATGTGAATTTTGGCTGAAAGAAGTTCAGTTTCTAGGTCATGTGGTGTCGAGTGATGGAATTAAGGTTGATCCGGCTAAGATTGAAGCCATTAAAGGGTGGGAAGTGCCGAAAACTCCATCAGAAGTAAGAAGTTTTCTAGGATTGGCGGGTTATTATAGAAAGTTTATCCAGGACTTTTCAAGGATAGCTACGCCACTAACAACGTTAACTAGAAAGAATGTCAAGTTTGTATGGGCGAAAGATCAGATAGAAGCGTTCAGTAAATTGAAAGAGAGAGTCTAAGTAGTGCTCCTGTCTTGTCTCTACCCAACGGAACAGAAGGATTCGTAATCTATAACGATGCTTCAAAGTTGGGTTTGGGATGTGTGTTAATGCAAGAAGGTAAGGTGATTGCTTATGCATCTCGTCAGTTGAAAGAACATGAAAAGAATTACCCAACGCATGATTTAGAGTTGGCAGCGGTAGTCTTTGCTTTGAAAATTTTGAGGCATTATCTGTATGGGATCAAGTGTCAGATTTACACGGATCACAAGAGCCTTCAATATCTTTTCAAACAGAAGGAGCTTAATATGAGGCAGCGTAAGTGGATGGAATTGTTAAGCGATTATGACTGTGATATTCTGTACCATCCAGGCAAGGCCAATGTAGTAGCTGATGCTCTAAGTCGTAAGGAGCATGGAGAAATTACAAAAGTGGTGGCATATCGAGTTGATGTTGTTTCTAATTTCTTAGAAGAAGTTTTAAAGTATCAAGAAGAAGCAGCGTCAAAGGAAAACTGGAAAAGTGAAAGAATAGTTGGAATTGTTAACTCGTTAGTTGTTGACAATCGCGGAGTAAAGTGCTTCAATAAGAGAGTATGGATTACAAAAGCAGGAGAACTGCAGCAGAAATTATTGGAAGAAGCGCATAAATCACGTTATTCAGTACATCCGGGAACCAACAAGATGTATAGAGATCTGAAACTAAGCTATTGGTGGCCAGGTTTAAAGAAAGATATTGCTCACTTCGTTGAGCGATGCCTGACATGTTTGAAAGTTAAAGTTGAGCATCAGAGACCTTACGGGGAACTTCAATCGTTAGAAATTCCAGTTTGGAAGTGGTACGAGATTACGATAGATCTTGTTACCGGGTTACCTCGATCACCTAAGGGGCATGATGCCATTTGGGTGATAGTGGATAGACTCACAAAGTCATCTCACTTCCTACCGATCAAGGAGACGAACTCACTAGAGAAATTGGCTCGATTGTATATCGACGAGATAGTAACCAGACATGGAGTACCGTCGTCAATTGTGTCAGACAGGGATGCTCGTTTTACATCAGCTTTCTGGAGAAGTTTGCAAAGGGAATTAGGCTCTCAACTTAAGCTGAGTATGACCTGTCATCCACAAACTGATGGTCAGAGTGAAATAACCATACAGACGTTGGAAGATATGCTTCGTGCATGTATTATTGATTTCAAAGGTTCGTGGGAAATTCATTTGCCATTGATTGAATTTTCCTACAACAATAGTTATCATGCTAGCATTCAAGCGGCCCCGTTCGAAGCATTGTATGGTCGTAAATGTAGAACACCTTTATGTTGGAATGAGGTGGGTGAAAGACAGCTAGTGGGACCGGAAATAGTACAGGTGACAGCTGATAAGGTCAACCAGATTAGAGCAAGATTAAAGATTGCTCAAGATCGTCAGAAAATGTATGCCGATAAGCGGAGAAAACTGATAGAGTTTCAGATAGGAGACAAGGTAATGTTGAAAGTCTCGCCCTGGAAAGGGGTAGTCAGGTTTGGAAAGAAAGGAAAATTGAGACCAAGATTTGTTGGACCATTTATCATCACGGGACGTGTTGGTGAAGTGGCCTACGAACTTGATCTACCATAAAGTTTGTGTGGGATTCATCCCACATTTCATGTGTCAAACTTGAAGAAGTGTTTGGCAGAAACAGATGTAGTAGTTCCTTTAGAAGACATTCAGGTAGATGAAAAATTAAGTTATATTGAGGAGCCCGTAGCAATTTCGGACCTCAAAGTAAAGAAGTTGAGAAACAAGGAGATTAGATTAGTGAAAGTCCAGTGGAAATTTCACAAAGGACAAGAGTCAACCTGGGAAGTAGAGGCAGACAAGAAATCTCAGTATCCCCATTTGTTTAGCGATAGAATTCCGAGGAGGGAATTCTCTTAAGGGGGAAGATTGTAATATCCGGATCCAAAAATTTTATTTATTTTGGAAGTTGGGTGAAAAGTTAAACGAGACCCAAAGTTCAGGGGGGTTAAATGAAACTTTGGTTATATATATATAACCTTAATTGTTTGTTTCATATCAAAGTCTGATAAAAAGTTGAGAAACCGACTTAGAGAGAGTACAGAGCGAAGAAGGCAGAGAGAAAGAGAAAGAGGTTCTGAGGAATCGATCCGTTTTTGTCAAATAGAGGTATGATTTTAGCTTAATACTTCTATCTGCATGTTATAGTCGGTAAATAGTCTTGTTATTCAAGCTTTTAACCGTATAATTGATCGATTTACAAGATTTGAAGTTTATGGGTTCTTCTGTAAACTAGCCGACTTAGTATGAACGTCGACCGGAACGAAGGTGTCGACCGGTAGGTTACGACCAACCGGTATGTTGCGACCGACCGGTATGTTGCGACTGACCGGTAGTGTGGTCGACCGAACTAGGTTGTGTTGATCGGTATGTTGTGCTGACCGATATGTTATTGACCGGTATAAGGTCGACCGGTATAATGTCGACCGGTAAGCGACCGATGTTAACCAACCGGTATAGTGACCTGACCGGTATAAGTATTCGACCGGTATATAATTAGTGACCGGTAAGGTGCACTGGGGTGTGTCGACCGGAGGAGTCTTGATTGGGTCGCACAGTGTGTTGATTTGTTTAGAGAAGGAAAGAATGTTAGTAGCGAGTTAGCTTACCTTTGTATTTTGATAACATCGTAGGTGGTGTTAATCGGTAGAAGTCAGAGTTTAAGCAAGAAGAATCAGAGGTGAGTCTTTCAAACTAAATCTTTTATGATTTTGACAGTTATTTGATAAATGTGGGTTTTATAAACTGCACGTTTATAGTATTGAAAGTTATGCAGATTTATTGAAAAAGGTTGATTTAATCAGTTTGGCATGTTTATGCTCAGTTTATATAAACATGTTTTATATATAGTCAGGACTAAGTGTATGCATACATTTGAGTCAGAAGTCTGACCTAAGTCGGGAAGTGTGACCCGCCTGCTCGTATCGGGGAGTGTGGCCCGTTTATGCCATTAGGGTGTGTCCCTAAAATAAGGCTGTACGAGACAGACATACCGTCTTTGACGGAAATGTTGGTCAGTAGCTTAAGGTACGCTTGCGAAGCGTAAAAAGTGGTCAGTGATGGACAGTAGATTGAGTTATGCCTGCGTAGCATAAAGTATTTTAATGTTTGATTAAAAGAGCAAGTTATGTTTTTTAGATATCAAGCTTTGTTTAAATGTTTTAAATAATATTTGAACTGTTGCAATAGTGATTGGAGGGGACTCACTAGACCATTGGTCTAACCCTCGCTCTTTCAAAATTATAACCCTGTTTCAGGTTATCGAAAGGTAGCAGATACAGATAAGGGTAAAGAGAAGATGTGAGCTATTTTCAGGAGCTAGAAGACTTCCTGCAATAGTTTACTTTTTGAATCAGTTGTGTAATAGGTGATAGTTGTAAACCTTGTACTCTGTATTGTAAGCCTGGGGAAATTTTTAGACAGAAATGTTATTTTGATATATGTATAAAGATATAGGTTGTTACAAAATTTAATGGAGTTCTTTGTGTTCCAAACATAAAATGAAACCTGCTTTCTGTTAACCGCATAATCAAAGATCTTCAATGCGTTGTAACTTTCTTTCCTGATTTTTGTGTCATGCAGGGGTTACGGACAAGGAACTTGATTGGAGCGGGTAGATGCCAAGGGGGATTGTATCGAATGGGGATGATCAAAGAAAGAAGAGCAATGGCGACTACTGTGGACACATGGTACAAAAGACTGGGGTCACGCATCAAAAGGAAAGCTTTCTAGAGTTGATTTTTTTAAAGTAATTTCGTTGAACTTAGCAACAAAATCTATGATTCTTGTGCAAAGGCTAAACTTGCCCGGACTCCTTTCCCTATCAGTATGATTAAAAGTAATGTTATTTTCGATTTAATACATTGCGATATTTGGGGTGGATATCGTATACCGTCCTACACAAAGGCAAATTATTTCCTCACCATAGTCGATGAATTTAGTAGGGCACTATGGGTATTTCTTATCAAACATAAAAGTGATGCTAGCAAGTGTCTTGTTGATTTTCATAAAATGGTGCGAGTTCAATTTGGAAAACAAATCAAGAAGGTTAGATGTGACAATGGTGGGGAATTCACATCCAACACCATGATCGAGTTTTATAATGAAAATGGAATTTTATTAGAAACAACTTGTCCACATACACCATAACAAAATGGTGTTGTGGAAAGAAAACATCGACACTTGTTAGAAACAGCCTGAGATCTTAGGTTCGAAGCGAACCTACCAAAAAGATTTTGGGGAGAATGCATTCTTACCACTGCGTACATAATTAATCGTCTTCCCTCCAAGGTAATTAAAAACAAGACTCCTTATGAAATGGGTTGGAATCAAACACCTGAATATAGTCATATGAAGGTTTTTGGTTGTCTTGTTTATTTCAAAAACACCAATATGAAGGGAGACAAGTTTGAAGAAAAAGGTAAACCAGGAGAGTTCTTAGGTTATCCCACAGGAACCACAGTATACAAGGTTTATGACATTGAAAATAAAAGAATCACTGTTAGTAGAGATGTGTTATTTTGTGAGGAGAGCTTTCCCTTCAAAAATATCAAAGTTGATGAAGATTATAGGGATGAGGGCCCCATAAAACAACAAGATTGCATTTGCCATGAAAGGCACACCACGGCCTACGGTGAAGACCAACAAGCCTATAATAGTGAAGATACCCTTACTAATGAGCTTGTAGACAATGAATCAGGCCCTCTAGAGATACAAAGTGAGGAAGAGCCCAATAGCGTGGAAATCGAGTCTCATGATAACCAATTTGATTTCATGAATGAGTATATTCAAGGTGATGAGCCTCAAGGACAAACTGAGACCCGGAGTAGGAGAAAAAAATCACAACCAAAGCATTTTGATGACTACATCGTGAAGCTTCCCCCTTCGGTCGATCACAAACAACCCGCCTCCAATCAAGAAGCCTCGACGGTACACCCTATCTCAAATTTTATTTCATATGAAAAATTTTCTAATAATCACAAAGCATTCTTAACGGCCATTACTTCCAACGATGAGCCGAAAAGTTTTAAGCAGGCGTCTCAAGATGAACGTTGGCGACAAGCCATGCAACAAGAAATCAAAGCTCTTGAGAAGAATGTGACTTGGATTTTGACAGACTTACCGAAAGGGAAGCGGGTAATCGACTCGAAAAGGGTCTATAAAATAAAATACAAACCCAGTGGTGAAGTGGAACGATACAAGGCCCGGCTAGTTGCAAAGGGTTTCACTCAAATAGAGGTGGTAGACTATCACGATACGTTCGCCCCAGTTGCCAAACTAGTGACCGTACGGACTCTGTTAGCGATTGCTACAAAGAAAAACTGGATCATTCACCAACTTGACGTCAATAATGCGTTTCTTCATGGCGACCTGGATGAGGAAGTTTACATGAAAGTTCCTCAAGGCTTTTCCAAGAAAACGAAACACGAGTCTGTCGGCTACAAAAGTCTCTCTACGGTTTGAAACAAGCTTCTCGGAACTGGTATCACAAGTTCATCACCTTCCTTTTGAACTTAAATTTTCGTCAATTCAAGGTTGATCATTCCTTGTTATGGGAAAGAAGAATCTTTTATTTCCATCTTAATCTATGTGGACGACGTCATCATAGTTGGAAATAATTTTGAACGAATCCAAGACATCAAAACACAACTTGACGAAGCATTCAGTATCAAAGATCTTGGTCCTTTAAAATACTTCCTTGGCATTGAAGCTGCAAAAACATCCGATGAGTTGGTTCTGAGTCAAAGAAAATATATCCTGGACATCCTTGAAGATAGTGGAATGATGTGATGCAAACTAAGTCCTTTCCCCATCGAACATAATTTAAACCTAGACAAAGGAGAGAATAAGACTCAAGTTGATGCTGGCCAATATCGCCGACTAGTTGGTCGGTTACTTTACCTCCAAGCTACACGTCCCGACATCACGTATGTTGTCAACATTCTAAGTCAATTTGTTGCTGACCGACGACGCAACCATATGGAAGCTGCAAATCGTGTCTTAAGATACTTAAAAGGTACATCGGGACAAGGGACCCTTCTACCTCGAGCTGGAGAGCCGGTTCTAACTGCCTTTTGTGACTCAGATTGGCTTGGATGCCCTTATACGAGACGCTCAAGAACAGGTTATTTACTTATGCTTGGAGGTGGACCCATTTCTTAGAAAACTAAGAAGCAATCAGTTGTCTCCCACTCTTCAGAAGAAGTCGAATATAGGGCTATGGCTTCCACAATTAGTGAGGTATTGTGGGTTCAATGGTTACTAAAGGACTTCTGGGTCACCATCGATACTCCAACCGCTTTATTCTGCGATAATCAGGCCGCTCGCCACATTGCCAACAACCCAGTCTTCCATGAGAGGACGAAACATGTTGAGATGGACTGTTTATTCGTTCGAGATAGAGTCAAGTCCAAAGACATTTTGCCTATGCCCATCGATAGTAAGATGCAAGTTGCGGATCTGTTCACAAAGGGTCTTAGCTTCAGTTTCTACTTGGCAAGATGGGCATTAAGAACCTACATGCTCCATCTTGCGGGGGAGTATAGGATATCATAAGATAGATATCTTTTACTTATGTTTATCATTTCCTTTTATCCGACCTATCTTTTCCTTGTGTTTATCCTTCCCTTTTATCCTGCCTAGCTTTTTTTTGTCATTCCGTCTTTTTGAGTCCCTTATGTGGTCTATATGTTCTCCACATCTTTTGAGAATGGTGTGTCAATTATTAATAAAACATTAGAATTTCTTGTGACCATCGTTTCTTAAAACAAACGCCACCGAAGGCCACCGAAGGCCACCGAGTCCAACTCCTCTCTCATCATCTTCTAAACCATCCTCTTGAGAAAGAAAAAAAATCCAATTGTTGGGTAATCACTCAACATGCATTCAACAATGAAGATCATCTTCTACCTGTTAGCTCTGTATGCGGCAGTCCAAGGATGCTATTCTGCTGCCAATCAGCCCAGGGCCACCAAGAAATCAACTTCCGGCGATCGATCCACCTCCTCTGTAGTTCTTCCAGTCACCGGAAATGTTTATCCTAGAGGGTATGCGCACAATTCTCAAGATTCTGGAAATCAGTGTTAGCCTTGCGTAATTGGTTTTAGTTTTAATATGTTTATGCAAAATCATTGTTTCGAACCTTGTGCACTGTATGTATAGATCAATTTGATGTCCTTCTGTTGTGAATTTTCTGGGTTTTTGTTATGATTTAACTTTAGACCCTTTACGTCCAACTCACTTTTTGCTTTTTTCTTGATTTCCCTTTTCTGTTCCTGCGCAGATAAATATATATATATATATATATTTTTTTACCACTATTCATTATAGATATACATCAAACACTACCTCTCTTTTCATCTGTACATACATACATATATACTCTACCACCTGTTTTCTAGTGTGTGAGAAAGAAACTTCTCAAGTATAATGAAAGGGGGCGGTGGAATATGGGGATGCCTCTTTCTTTATTATGTGGATACCTGAAGTAGTACTCGTTTCGGACATATATATGAACACCAAGATATAGCAAGTAGGATTTCCGTGATCAGTCAAGATGAGTAATACTTGAGGTAATGGTTGATGAATAGAGTAGAGTGGTCTAGGGATTGGATCCATGGATAATTCAGGTATATAATATGGATCCATAACCATATGGCTTTGGAATCATATGGTTAAATTCAGTAGTAGACTAGTAGTAGGTTAATCATTATGGATAGGAAAGAGAGAATACTTGGCCAAATAATCTTGAGTATTGAACCAAAAGTTTGAATTGCAGTTGACCGATCTTTGACAAGTGAAAAGTAATACTAAGGATTTGAAATATTTTGGACAGAGAGATCTGTCCATACAAGAGAGTCATATTTCTTTTTCTGTAATAAATGGTTGATTGTTTTGGAAGGGGAAGTGAAGAAAGAAAGAAGTAGATGTGAAAGCAAAACTAGAGAGATGGTTAAGATTTTCTAGATTTATTTAGTGGTAAACCAGGTCACTGATTGAGCTTTTTTCTTCGGTTTGTTTATTATTTTAGTTATCGCCGACTAGTTTGGATGAAAGGCTTGTTTTTGTTTTTTACTATAGAAGGAATCGATTGATAAAATAAAAAAGATTGGAAATGAGGGAAAAGAAACAAGAGCACCGGTGTTGTAAGAATCTAATGGTCTGTCCAGTGTACCTTACAGGTACAAGTGATTTGGAAGAAAGGGGGGAAATAAAAACAGAGGCTAGTCTTGAATAAAAGCAAGATAGGAAAGAAGAGACTGAATCTGGCCGAGCAGATTTCCTCTGGTGAATGGTTTTCGTTGATGTAGTCTGGTAGACCGAGTGAGGTTCAAGTGAAAACACTCAAGAAAATGAAAAAATGAGGAACACCCTAATAACCATTCATTTGTATGGTATGCACATGTGCCTACAAGTAATTGAAGATGTTTCCTGGTTTCTATGCATGTGTGCATGTTATGCACATGTGCATACCGTAAAAGTTACTTGTATGCACATGCACATACCATACAGATGAATATTTTGGGTGTTCCTTAGCTTTTCATTTTCTTTTGTGGTTTTCCTCTGAACCTGGCCCTTGGTAGACATATAGGCATTTGTCAAATTATTTCATATTCCTGTAGACAAACATGCGAGCCTCTTAATTTGCATATTTTAGCTCTTGGCTCTGAGAACCCAACATGGAAATTGTGAATGAATGAATCATAAGTCCAACTTATCTCCTAACACTCTTCATTGTGAACCTTAAGGTTTGGTGCGGTAAACACTTTTGGTGTATGAATAGCTTTGCCATACATTCTGACTAGGCATTTAGTCTTATTAGCTTTGTGTTTCGCTTTAGGTTTGATTGATCATACGAACTGATGAGTGTCGGGTGCTTTTGGTTTAACTGGACTTAAGGTCTGGTTTGATCTGACTTTGTGGGTTTCATAGACATCTTGTAGTCTGTTCTCCACAAAGCCAACAAAATCTGTTTCAAAACAAAAAAAGACATGGTCGTGTGTAGTAGATAAGACATGATCTTGTTGGGAGATTGTGATGTCTAGTTCCATTTCTCCTTTTCTTTTCACTTCCATTTCTGGTAATAGTAGCATTCCAATTTTCGTGTTCTAGGGATGACCCATGACAATGATAGTTGCTTAAAATGTAGATCCCTAACATCAAGGTTATGGTAGGTGTGACCATTAAGAGTCACTATCTACCATGAAGAATAGTGTTTTCGGAAAGCATGAAGCAGGATGGAAAGTTGACCAAAGAGTGACTGTTATCACGGTATAGAGGATACATACATAGCAAAACAACAATCATCGTATGTATCTCATAATCCAGGAAGAGCCTTTTGTGGATGTTGTTTTGCATGTTATTCCTCAGTCAAGCTCTATGCAACATCATGTCCGGCCATTGGGTTATAGGTTTCAGTCTTGTTTTCACTTGGCAGTTTAGGTTTCAGTAGTAGTTTTCCCGTGATGGTCTGATGGCAGAGTTAGGGCTTTTAACTGTAGGGTAAGTTTCTTTTGTTTTGAGCAAAGGTGGCGAGAATTACTCGGTAACAATATGGTAGTACACCATGGGGTTATTGTTTACTGCTTAACGACCTTAGTGCTTTGCCCCTTGGAAGTACTAAGGGCATGTTTGTTAGCAGCTTAATAAGCTTTGTGGGACTCACAACTTATTATGTCAGCTATACATGATTGTTTGGTAGTGACTTAATGATGTAGAAAGTACCTTATTCAGTAAGTTTTTAGGGGGGGCTTTATGCATAAAGCCAAGTTTTTTTTTTCAAACATGCCCCTCCCAATTAAAAAGCACGTTCCTTCTATCTATGAAAAACCCTTCCGAAACAAAAAGTTTCCCAATCTATACAGGCAAATTAATCCACACAAACTGTTTTATCCATACAGGACTTAATGAAACACCAATCAAACAGCCCCTTAGAGGGGTGTAGCTAACTAGCTGCTCCTGCCTTTTTTCCAATTTTGGAAACAATGGTGATGGGTACACTGTTGGGTTTTATGTGGATATTTTATTGTTTATAAAAGAATGGAGGAGATATTGTTGGGATGAACCCTAATTGATGAATGAATTAATTAAACAATGTTCTTCAGTTAGTAGGTCATTTTTTTTGTAGAATTAAGTGTAAATGAATGGCATTTGTATGTGCAGGTACTATCACGTGACATTGAACATAGGGAATCCACCAAAACCTTATTGGCTTGATATAGACACTGGCAGTGATCTGACTTGGCTTCAATGTGATGCACCTTGCACCAAATGCACCCCGGTAATTCTTCTCGTTTAATTTCTTCACATTTTCGGAAAAAACATCATGGTGTGTTTTTGCTTTACATTAAATGTTATATACAAAGTTTGAAAAACTAACGAGAAACCTTTTTATTCCATGGTGCAAGACATTCCAAGGTGCTTTTGGTCGGCTTATATAATAAGGTCCCATTTGTTTTGTAGAATTAATTTGGATTTAAAATTTAATTCCATTCCACTCCCAGTTCGGTTTGAAGGATTTCCTGGCTTTGAAATGAAATCCCACATAGGATTTTGAAATCCCACGGGGGTGGTTGGTATGTCACGGGATTTTGTAGGACTTGTATGTAATAATGTTTTAAAAAATTTAAAGACGTGTTTTGTAATAATCAATTAATAGAGAAGTATTTTAATTATTTTTATAGCTATTTATAATTTGTTTTTATGAATTATTTATAGATAACGTAATTCAATCCCATTGCAAATCCTACAAACCGAATACACCAAAGATTCTAAATCCTTCAAAATCAAAAATTTCTCCAATTCCAAATTCTTTTACAAAATCCAAATCCATCAAACCAAACGCCCCCCAATTGAGATTCTATTAGCCTACCTTAAAGGGTACATCATTTCCCAAGTTATAGAGGGTATTTGTTTCAATTTCTATATAAACTATTATGGACTTTCTCAAAACATACAAGTGTTGTGTTACAATTTTTTTGGTATGCTTCTCTTCATTTTGTAGCAAGACTAACCATGTTTTCCATGTTTTTTATTAGGTCATTTTTTGATGTCAAGTTTATTTTTGTTGTGAAAGATGATTAACAATATATACACTTGGTTGAAACAAACTATAAACGCATTGTGGTGAAATTTTTGTCTTCTTCCATATCATCAAAATCTTCTACGAGTCGAGGATCATGATCGTGATCTCCTAGAAGGGCAATTCCCTTGACATGTAAAACATGGAGATTGAAAACAATACATAATGAAACAAAATTTTGAGTGTGTAGGCTCCCCACAAGCTTTATAAGCCTGACAAAGACCTTGTGACATGCACGGATCCACTATGTGCATCTGTTCACTGGCCCGAACAACCCCATTGTGGGTCTCCAAAGGAGCAGTGTGACTATGAAGTTGTGTATGTCGATAATGGATCATCTATTGGTGTATTGGTTACCGACTCCTTTCCATTGCAATTCATCAATGGAAGTATAGCCAATCCTCATCTTGCATTTGGGTAAGTGAAGCTCTTTCTGTGATTCATTTGCAAGTTTCTTGAATGCATGACTCTTGGTTTCATTCATATATTTAGATGTGGTTACAATCAACAAGTTCCAGCCTCAATGGATCCACCTTATACTGATGGGATTCTTGGTCTAGGCATAGGCAAAGCCAGCATCTTACGCCAACTGCATGAACTTGGTATAACAAGAAATGTATTGGGTCATTGCCTAAGTTCACAAGGAGATGGATATCTGTTTTTTGGCGATGAACTTGTCCCTTCTTCAGGGGTCACCTGGGCACCTGTGTCAACAACCGAAATAGAGTGAGAAGTTTATTGAAATTATTATGCATGATTCTTTTGCAGATTATAGACGAATGATCATTTGAGAATAGGAGTTAAAAGGTGAGAAGTGATAGAAGGGATTTGGACACTTTGATCACTTTGATCTAATGGTTAGAAGAGAATTTTCAATCGATCTTCAATTAGGATTGATCCAGGGTGGAGATCCCTTACCATTCTCATGATAACTACTATTCTTATTGTAAACAACACCATATTATAAATATGTCAACCTCCATACTCTTTTCAGAAAACACTACTCCTTGGGAACTGCTGAACTAAATTTTGGTGGAAAAGCAAGTGGGATAAAAGGTCTTCACATAGTGTTTGATAGTGGAAGTACCTACACTTACTTAACTGCAGAAGCTTATAAAGCTCTAGTTTCTATGGTGAGGGAACAAATCCTTGACTGCTTTTTGATATTTCAAAGGCCCGCTAGGTCCCTTGTGGTTAGCAATTCACTGTTTTATCCTTTTTTGGGACTAATATCCAAACATTTGGCTGCAGATTATGAAGGACATGAAAGGAAAGCAGGTTTATATTGCAAATGAAGATAAGAGCCTCCCAGTATGCTGGAAAGGCTCAAAAGCTTTCAAGTCCATTCATGATGTTAAAAACTTATTTAAGCCAGTAAAGTTGAGCTTTGCAAAGAATGTTCAGTTCCAGTTGGACCCTGAAGCTTATCTCATCATCAGCGTAAGAAGTCCTGTGAAACATAATAAACAATTCAATTTTTCACAATCTAGTTTAACATTTGCATACCTTGTTCCCAGAAACATGGAAATGCCTGCCTTGGGATCTTGAATGGCTTAGAAGTAGGACTGGAAAGCATTAATGTAATTGGAGGTAAAGCTTAAAAGACAAATTAGTCCAAGGAAATTATCATATATCTGTATATGCATTATCGTTTACTTGGTATTTGCAGATGTATCATTGCAAGACAAAATCATCATCTATGACAATGAAAAGCAACGGATAGGATGGGCTCCTGCAAACTGCAATAAACTCCCAAAGTCCTGAGTCTTTCTATTATAATTCCTTAACTTTTAAAAAGAAAATAGAGGAAGGTTTTTGTTACAACAGGAACTTTTTCTTGTTTATTAACAGCATACTTGATGATGGAGATCCAGAAAATGGAGGACTTTGCAAACCATATGAGTTCAACTCGGGCATTTTACAAACCTATTCTGCTGCAAAGTAGCTTGGCTTGAGAACTAGTTAGAAGGTTGAGAAATAAAGAGCTTCCAGACTCGAATGCAAAAACCATTACAAGCAATTATTATATATAGCCAGTAAATACATAATATTCAGTTACAAGGTGTAACTTTTAGTAGTGGCAAATGTATATTCTGAGAAATACAAACAGACTTCTGTAGTTGCTTACAAAAATTAGGGCTCATCGCTTTTGCTTTATATTTGCAAATGCTTGCAAGTAATTGTTTGGCAACTTAACATAGCATCCTCACCTGTATGATGCATGCTTCATCAACAAGCAACAAATCAGCAACATATTAGTAAAGAGGAAATGTTAAATCGCGATTTATCTATGAGGCTTTGTTTAAAAGCACTAGACCTAGAAAAGCATTGCCTATTTGAAGTATATGTATGTGTATATATACAGGGGGCTAATCAATTGAGAACCACAAAAAAAGTTGAGAACCAACTTTCATGTTTTGTTTGTGAAAGAATGTATATGAAAATACGATGTTGTTTCACAATGTGATCATTTTAATGTATTCACAATATTCTATTTCACATTGTGAAATTACACCGTACATTCACATGCATTGTTTCACCATGTAACAACACATGGTCGACTCTCAAGGTTCTCAACCTTTTTTTATGGTTCTCATTTGGTTATGCACACACACACACACATATATATATATAACAACTTAATTTACTTGTATGCACAAGTGCATACCGTCTAGATGAAGGGTTATATATAACAACTTAATTTACTTAGTGCATACCGTCTAGATGAAGGGTTACCAGGGTGTTCCTTAGTTTTCCGTTTTTTGACGTTTTCCCCTGAACCTGAATAGAAACATGCACAATTTTATATTTGGAGTTCATCATAACCTAAGTCTTTAAACCATATAAAATGAATTGAAATATTTTGCTATTCACATATGATGTGTATGAGGGCACATGCTTTTGATGGTAAGAATATAAAGCGTTCAAAAAATACTAATTATCCAAAGCAAGAAACAAAACATATAAGTTCTTTTTGACAAAGTATGAGATTCATCAAAGACCAGTCTCGTTTCATAGCAAAGAGTAGTTGCAATGGCACATAGAAGTTCTTTTTGACAAAGTATGAGATGCATCGAGAAGAATACACCTCCTAAAGATTGATATTGTGTCGGAGCTACAATTTGGGGAAGTTTCAGGTTGTAACAATAACACAAGCGTTCTAGGTGCCCAATAGCCGGTCATGGACTCAACACTCAAATATACACATTTACCTCTGAAGGGGCAGGTTCAAATAAGAAAGCTAAATATCATGAGAAGGTGGAAGGTAAATAGAAGGTTCATATGTGAATCCACTTAAAAAGTCTATTTGAATATGCATAAGTGAATCGGCATTACATATTATTCATATGGGTTCGTATATGCATCTTTGAATGGATTTTTTCAATGATTCACATATGAATTTTCCGTTCTTATCTTCTCTTGATATCTAGCCTTCTTATTTGAACCTCCCACTAGCTCTGAATTTGGTTCAAAAATAAGTACCTCTCATTGTTCACTATTTCAATTTTACAAGACCTAGGTCCATTAGCATCGGAGCTAATCAAGGAACATGAGTAATAGTGGCTATTAGCATGATAGGTAGAATCATTCGTCAAGAGTCAGTAGCATGGGTAATCCGTGTAAACTAGACACAAAAGTTTAATGATGTTCACAGAGGGTCAATACTATCAGAATAACTCCATACTTGGCACAATGCTAGCCATGCCCTTGGAAGTTTACAACAGTAAAATTAACTACGCATATTTCAAAAGCAACTGCATCGAAGTCAAAGACATTGATCAAGATTATTATAAGCATAATAAATAGAAAACATGTCAAAAATGTATGAACCCCATATGTAGCAGCTTGTTTTAACTAAATATATATATATATATATATAGTTGTTGAAATTTTAATAAAACAGAAGAAAAAAGTTGTTGAATATTATTAAATATAAATAAATAAAGAATTGTTAAATAAATATAAATAGAAAAAGGGGCTCCTAATTATTAGTAAAAAGAGCTAAAAACAAAAAAAGGGGTTGTAAAGGAGGCTAGAAAAAGGGGCTGGAAAATGGCAGCATGAGGTGTTCTAAGGTGGCATATGATGCATGGGAGAAGGCCACATCAACTGGTAACTAACCTAGTTCAAAGCTCCTTAATTTTTAGTATAAATAGGAGTCTTAATTGTCTCTTTTAAGTAGTTTTCTCCAGCGGAAAATTTAGTAACACACACATTTGGTAAGGAAGAAGAAGAGAACAAGAGTGAAGAAGAGAAGGTGAGAAGTTGATAAAGAGGACAACATAAACTAAGGCGGCGCTTGGTTCGCAGAATGGAATTTGATGGAATTGGAATTCGTTGAATGAATTTGACTTTGAAAGAATTGGAATGAAATTTGATGGAATTTGACCACACGTTTGGTTGGTAGGAATTGGATGGAATTCAATTCTTTCACTTTAGCTAAGGAATGACGAATTCCTTGATTTGTGGAATTCAATGGTGAAAGAGAATAATCCCTTGCCTTTTCTTATTCACATAATGTCCTATTTATAATTACAATGTAATATGGAAACATTGAATATAAAGGAAACCTACCAAAAAACTATACAGAAAATCAATCACATACTAAAATACAATATCTCACAAATATATTCTAAGACACCCCCGCAGTAGAAGCGGGAGGTTACTGAACGCTAAGACTGTCCCGAAAATCTTCAAACAGTACTAACGGTAGGCCTTTTGTGAAAATATCGGCAATCTGATACCGTAACGGAATGTGTAGGACTCGAACCTGACCTCGAGCCACCTGTTCACGGACAAAGTGAATATCCATCTCAATGTGTTTCGTGCGTTGATGTTGGACTGGATTTCCTGATAAATATATAGCACTAACATTATCACAATACACCAAGGTAGCCTTTTGAATAGGACACCGAAGCTCAAGAAGAAGGTTCCGAATCCAACACGATTCTGAGACCACATTGGCGACCCCTCGGTATTATGCCTCGGTACTCGACCGTGAGAGCGTGGGTTGCCGCTTTGCTGACCATGAGACAAGATTATCACCTAGAAACACACAATACCCGGATGTGGAGCGCCGTGTATCCGGGCAGCCGCCCCAATCGGCATCCGTGTACGATCGGAGGGTGGTGAAAGTGGACGGATAGAGATGTAAACCATAATGAAGGGTTCCTTGTAGGTAACGCACAATGCGTTTGAGAGCAAGCATGTGAGCATCGCGTGGATCATGCATGTATAGGCATACCTGTTGTACCGCATAAGAAATATTTGGCCTGGTGAATGTAAGGTACTGGAGCGCTTCTGCCAGGCTATGATACTGAGAGGGATCCGCATATAGGGAACTAGACGTAACACCAAGCTTCGGTTTGGTATCCACCGGTGTCATAGATGGTTTACACGAGGCTATGCCGGCCCTTTCAATAATTTCAGCCGCATACTTACGTTGTGAGAGAAATAACCCATCTTTATGCCTAGTTACTGCAATGCCTAGAAAGTAACTCAAAGGACCTAGGTCCTTCATGGCAAACTCAGAACTGAGGCGTGAGATGATATGTTGACGTAAAACCTCAGACGATGTGGTTAGAACAATTTCGTCTATGTATAAGAGAAGATAGGCCATATCCTGACCATGGGCATAGATGAACAAAAAATGATCTGAGATGCTTGGTCAGAACCCCATAGTGGCTAGAAAATCCGCAAACCGGGTGTACCATGCCCGAGGGGCTTGCTTGAGCCCATAAAGAGACTTTTTAAGTAAACACACATAATCTGGGTGAACCGGGTCACGAAACCCAAGTGGTTGATGCATGTACACAGTCTCCTTGAGATTGCCATGTAAAAATGCATTCTTCACGTCAAGTTGGTGGATAGGACATGACTTCGAGAGGGATATACTGAGAACCATACGGATGGTAGCCGGTTTCACAACCGGACTAAAAGTGTCCCCGCAATCGACGCTCGCTTGTTGAGTCTTTCCATCACCTACAAGGCGGGCCTTATGCCGCTCAGAAGAACCGTCAGCATGATCTTTATGAGCAAAAATCCACATAGATCTGATTACATTGACATTATGGGGACGGAGTATAACTCCCACGTCTTATTTTTAATAAGAGCATTGAATTCATCGTCCATGGCCATTTTCCAATTCACATCACGTAAGGCCGATACATGGTCACGAGGTAATGGGGAACGAGAGATTGTGGAGTGAAGATTAAACGGAATTTTGGATTTGAAAATCCCACTTTGACTGCGGGTGGCCGGTCGCGGAAGAGGTAGAGGTTGTCCCCGGGTCGGAGCACCTGTTGTAGGAGGGCTTGTTGGGTTGTTGGTTGTTGTAGGAGGGATTATTGGGCTGCTGGTTGCTGGAGGAGGGCCGCTGGTTGTGAGAGGGGAAGATGGAGAAGCGTTTGTTGGACTCATGGTTTGGGGTACATGTGCATGAGATGTAGAAGTAGGTGGGAGATAATGACGAATATATGGAGACAATCCATCATCTAAGAACTCGTAAGATTGAGGTGATGGAGAGTGTAAGGTGGCAAATGGAAATTTGGATTCATCAAACACCACATGGCGGCTTATGATGATTTTTCGAGAAGAAAGGTCATAACATTTGTACCCGCGGTGGTTGGATGGATAGCCCAAAAATACACAAGGGGTTGACCGGGCTTGGAGTTTATGAATGTTGGTAGATGGAACAAGAGGAAAACATAAACACCCAAAGACTCGAAGATGAGTATATGACGGATCCTTTTGGTATAGAATTTTAAGAGGAGATTGAAACTCTAATCGCTTGTTAGGAAGTATGTTTAAGAGATGGGTAGCCATTTGCAAGGCATGTGGCCAAAACGTGGGAGGAAGAGATGCATGAACAAGAATAGTGCGAATCATATTGTTAAGCGTACGAATTTTTCGTTCCGCTTTACCATTTTGGGACGACGTGTACGGGCACGAGAACCGAAAAGAGATGTCATTTGTTTCACAAAATTCATGCATTCGAGCATTGTCATATTCTTTACCATTATCGCATTGAAGAGATTTAATATTGAGCTCAAATTGATTTTGGACGAATTGTTTGAATCCACAAAAAATGGAGAATACTTGTGACTTATTAGATAACGGAAAAGTCCAAACGAAATTCATGTAATCATCCAAAAGTACCAAATAGTATCGATGGCCCATAGCACTTAAAACAGGAGACGTCCAAATGTCACTATGTAGAATATCAAATGGCATACAAGTGCTAGAAGTAGACTAAACAAATGGTAATTTAATATTCTTGCCTAGGCAACACGAAGAACATAAATCCGAACAAGTAGATGGATTACAAGAAATAAACTTATTTTGACGTAGAGAATTAAATATAGGTGCTCCCGGATGACCCAAACGTTGATGCCACAAAGAATGAGTGATGGCCGCGAATGTAGAAGTGGATGAGACACGGTTGGTGACGGGGTAAAGTTCACCTTGACTCTCACATCTCATGAGACGCCGCCCCGTCCGGAAATCCTTCACAGAAAACCCAAAAGGATCAAATTCGACTGTCACAGAATTATCCTTGGTAAATTTTCGGACAGAAACCAGGTTTTTAATAATATGGGGAGCATGAAGAACATGGTTTAAAGAAAATGGGTAGTTAGGGTAGGGAAAGGTAGTGTGACCGTAACCCCGAATAGGAATGGAATGACCATTTCCGACACGAATACCATGTTGTTTGCTCAAATTAAAATACGGTGAGAGTGTACTTGGTGTGGATGTCATGTGTGATATAGCCCCGGTATCCATATACCAATTTGTATCTGGCGGTTTAAGTCCCATCGTATACATCGCTGCTTCTATGTCTGTTGGAGAAGATGTAGATTGTTTCTGGTTAATGGAATTCTGACCTGTACTGCCCAGGGAGCCCAAGGAGCCCACGGCCACGCCTGAGTATTCCCTACACCCCACGGCTGTTGCTGCCATTGCTAAGGATAAGCCTCGCCAAGACCTCCACGTCCGCTACTCCTGCGACCGCCACCGCAACCCGACTGCTGCTGCCTGTTCCGACCAGCACCCCGACCAGCAGCGACGCGTCTATTGTTGTTTGAGAAAGTGATAATGCTTTTTTATTTATAAATTTGTTTAATTTAGGCTTAATAATATAATGTTTTTTATATAAAATAAACATTAAATATCCTGTTAGATTTTTTTTAATTATATTTTAGATTTTTTATATTTGAAATTTGATTTTTATCCTGTATTTAATTATGCAGGGAGTGATTTTAGGGTAGTTGAAGTAAGGAGTGATTTTAGGGAAGTTAAACTTGTTAGAGATAAGGATTAAATAGGAAAAGATTTTAAGTTTTCATTATTTATTTAAGTTTTAATTAATTAACATTAAATAGCGGTACATTAAGCTTTAACAGTTGTTTTAAAGAGATTTTTATCCGTGTTTTATAATATAGTATAGATAAGTTTTAGGGTTTTAGGCATAAAAAATCTCACACCTCTTCACCCCCACCCCCAAGCGCCGTTTTCTTCCTTTTTCTTTTTTTTTTTCTTTTTTTCTTTTGTTTTTAGTTTAGTCTTAGTTTTTGTTTAGGATGAATTGTTAGGTTTAGTTTCTTATTGTAAGTTCTTTAGTTTAGATTTTAGATTTTAGTTTAGTTTTTTATTTATTTGTAATCTTTTGTTCTTGAGTTGAAAAAGATGCAATGTTTCGGCGGATCAAAGATGAAAATGGAATGTGACAGATTCTCATTCAACATTCAACACCCGTTGTAACGTTTCGTTTCTCCTTATTTTATTTTTATGTTTAGATTTATTTATCCTTTTTTACCATTTATCTAGTATTAATGTTCTTCTCCTTATATTACTTCTCCCTTTTTAATTTCTCGCACCGCTCTTAATTTAATTTACTGCTTTCTTAGGGTAAAAACGATTATTGGAGAGTAACACTCCTTGGATCGATCTTTATATTTTTCATAGATTAATTTTATTGCTCTCGTTAGATTTATATTTATGTTTTGTTTTTGATTGGGTCGCACAGTGTGTTGATTTGTTTAGAGAAGGAAAGAATGTTAGTAGCGAGTTAGCTTACCTTTGTATTTTGATAACATCGTAGGTGGTGTTAATCGGTAGAAGTCAGAGTTTAAGCAAGAAGAATCAGAGGTGAGTCTTTCAAACTAAATCTTTTATGATTTTGACAGTTATTTGATAAATGTGGGTTTTATAAACTGCACGTTTATAGTATTGAAAGTTATGCAGATTTATTGAAAAAGGTTGATTTAATCAGTTTGGCATGTTTATGCTCAGTTTATATAAACATGTTTTATATATAGTCAGGACTAAGTGTATGCATACATTTGAGTCAGAAGTCTGACCTAAGTCGGGAAGTGTGACCCGCCTGCTCGTACCGGGGAGTGTGGCCCGTTTATGCCATTAGGGTGTGTCCCTAAATAAGGCAGTACGAGACAGACATACCCTCTTTGACGGAAATGTTGGTCAGTAGCTTAAGGTACGCTTGCGAAGCGTAAAAAGTGGTCAGTGATGGACAGTAGATTGAGTTATGCCTGCGTAGCATAAAGTATTTTAATGTTTGATTAAAAGAGCAAGTTATGTTTTTTAGATATCAAGCTTTGTTTAAATGTTTTAAATAATATTTGTACTGTTGCAATAGTGATTGGAGGGGACTCACTAGACCATTGGTCTAACCCTCGCTCTTTCAAAATTATAACCCTGTTTCAGGTTATCGAAAGGTAGCAGATACAGATAAGGGTAAAGAGAAGATGTGAGCTATTTTCAGGAGCTAGAAGACTTCCTGCAATAGTTTACTTTTTGAATCAGTTGTGTAATAGGTGATAGTTGTAAACCTTGTACTCTGTATTGTAAGCCTGGGGAAATTTTTAGACAGAAATGTTATTTTGATATATGTATAAAGATATAGGTTGTTACAAAATTTAATAATTCATAAAAAACAAATATCGGCAAGACTGTCCCGAAAATCTTCAAACAGTACTAACGGTAGGCCTTTTGTGAAAATATCGGCAATCTGATACCGTAACGGAATGTGTAGGACTCGAACCTGACCTCGAGCCACCTGTTCACGGACAAAGTGAATATCCATATCAATGTGTTTCGTGCGTTGATGTTGGACTGGATTTCCTGATAAATATATAGCACTAACATTATCACAATACACCAAGGTAGCCTTTTGAATAGGACACCGAAGCTCAAGAAGAAGGTTCCGAATCCAACACGATTCTGAGACCACATTGGCGACCCCTCGGTATTCTGCCTCGGTACTCGACCGTGAGAGCGTGGGTTGCCGCTTTGCTGACCATGAGACAAGATTATCACCTAGAAACACACAATACCCGGATGTGGAGCGCCGTGTATCCGGGCAGCCGCCCCAATCGGCATCCGTGTACGATCGGAGGGTGGTGAAAGTGGACGAATAGAGATGTAAACCATAATGAAGGGTGCCTTGTAGGTAACGCACAATGCGTTTGAGAGCAAGCATGTGAGCATCGCGTGGATCATGCATGTATAGGCATACCTGTTGTACCGCATAAGAAATATTTGGCCTGGTGAATGTAAGGTACTGGAGCCCTTCTGCCAGGCTATGATACTGAGAGGGATCCGCATATAGGGAACTAGACGTAACACCAAGCTTCGGTTTGGTATCCACCGGTGTCATAGATGGTTTACACGAGGCTATGCCGGCCCTTTCAATAATTTCAGCCGCATACTTACGTTGTGAGAGAAATAACCCATCTTTATGCCTAGTTACTGCAATGCCTAGAAAGTAACTCAAAGGACCTAGGTCCTTCATGGCAAACTCAGAACTGAGGCGTGAGATGATATGTTGACGTAAAACCTCAGACGATGTGGTTAGAACAATTTCGTCTATGTATAAGAGAAGATAGGCCATATCCTGACCATGGGCATAGATGAACAAAAAATGATCTGAGATGCTTGGTCAGAACCCCATAGTGGCTAGAAAATCCGCAAACCGGGTGTACCATGCCCGAGGGGCTTGCTTGAGCCCATAAAGAGACTTTTTAAGTAAACACACATAATCTGGGTGAACCGGGTCACGAAACCCAAGTGGTTGATGCATGTACACAGTCTCCTTGAGATTGCCATGTAAAAATGCATTATTCACGTCAAGTTGGTGGATAGGACATGACTTCGAGAGGGATATACTGAGAACCATACGGATGGTAGCCGGTTTCACAACCGGACTAAAAGTGTCCCCGCAATCGACGCTCGCTTGTTGAGTCTTTCCATCACCTACAAGGCGGGCCTTATGCCGCTCAGAAGAACCGTCAGCATGATCTTTATGAGCAAAAATCCACATAGATCTGATTACATTGACATTAGGGGGACGGAGTATAACTCCCACGTCTTATTTTTAATAAGAGCATTGAATTCATCGTCCATGGCCATTTTCCAATTCACATCACGTAAGGCCGATACATGGTCACGAGGTAATGGGGAACGAGAGATTGTGGAGTGAAGATTAAACGGAATTTTGGATTTGAAAATCCCACTTTGACTGCGGGTGGCCGGTCGCGGAAGAGGTAGAGGTTGTCCCCGGGTCGGAGCACCTGTTGTAGGAGGGCTTGTTGGGTTGTTGGTTGTTGTAGGAGGGATTATTGGGCTGCTGGTTGCTGGAGGAGGGCCGCTGGTTGTGAGAGGGGAAGATGGAGAAGCGTTTGTTGGACTCATGGTTTGGGGTACATGTGCATGAGATGTAGAAGTAGGTGGGAGATAATGACGAATATATGGAGACAATCCATCATCTAAGAACTCGTAAGATTGAGGTGATGGAGAGTGTAAGGTGGCAAATGGAAATTTGGATTCATCAAACACCACATGGCGGCTTATGATGATTTTTCGAGAAGAAAGGTCATAACATTTGTACCCGCGGTGGTTGGATGGATAGCCCAAAAATACACAAGGGGTTGACCGGGCTTGGAGTTTATGAATGTTGGTAGATGGAACAAGAGGAAAACATAAACACCCAAAGACTCGAAGATGAGTATATGACGGATCCTTTTGGTATAGAATTTTAAGAGGAGATTGAAACTCTAATCGCTTGTTAGGAAGTATGTTTAAGAGATGGGTAGCCATTTGCAAGGCATGTGGCCAAAACGTGGGAGGAAGAGATGCATGAACAAGAATAGTGCGAATCATATTGTTAAGCGTACGAATTTTTCGTTCCGCTTTACCATTTTGGGACGACGTGTACGGGCACGAGAACCGAAAAGAGATGTCATTTGTTTCACAAAATTCATGCATTCGAGCATTGTCATATTCTTTACCATTATCGCATTGAAGAGATTTAATATTGAGCTCAAATTGATTTTGGACGAATTGTTTGAATCCACAAAAAATGGAGAATACTTGTGACTTATTAGATAACGGAAAAGTCCAAACGAAATTCGTGTAATCATCCAAAAGTACCAAATAGTATCGATGGCCCATAGCACTTAAAACAGGAGACGTCCAAATGTCACTATGTAGAATATCAAATGGCATACAAGTGCTAGAAGTAGACTAAACAAATGGTAATTTAATATTCTTGCCTAGGCAACACGAAGAACATAAATCCGAACAAGTAGATGGATTACAAGAAATAAACTTATTTTGACGTAGAGAATTAAATATAGGTGCTCCCGGATGACCCAAACGTTGATGCCACAAAGAATGAGTGATGGCCGCGAATGTAGAAGTGGATGAGACACGGTTGGTGACGGGGTAAAGTTCACCTTGACTCTCACATCTCATGAGACGCCACCCCGTCCGGAAATCCTTCACAGAAAACCCAAAAGGATCAAATTCGACTGTCACAGAATTATCCTTGGTAAATTTTCGGACAGAAACCAGGTTTTTAATAATATGGGGAGCATGAAGAACATGGTTTAAAGAAAATGGGTAGTTAGGGTAGGGAAAGGTTGTGTGACCGTAACCCCGAATAGGAATGGAATGACCATTTCCGACACGAATACCATGTTGTTTGCTCAAATTAAAATACGGTGAGAGTGTACTTGGTGTGGATGTCATGTGTGATATAGCCCCGGTATCCATATACCAATTTGTATCTGGCGGTTTAAGTCCCATCGTATACATCACTGCTTCTATGTCTGTTGGAGAAGATGTAGATTGTTTCTGGTTAATGGAATTCCGACCTGTAGGCATGGTGGCATAAGCTTGTGGAGGCTTTGGACCAACATCCCACGATGTTGGCTTCCAGAATTATTAGCGGGCCTGGTCCGTTGTTGAGTCGGGAAAGGGGAAGGAGGAACTGCCCAGGGAGCCCAAGGAGCCCACGGCCACGCCTGAGTATTCCCTACACCCCACGGCTGTTGCTGCCATTGCTAAGGATAAGCCTCGCCAAGACCTCCACGTCCGCTACTCCCGCGACCGCCACCGCAACCCGACTGCTACTGCCTGTTCCGACCAGCACCCCGACCAGCAGCGACGCGTCTATTGTTGTTTGAGAAAGTGATAATGCTTTTTTATTTATAAACTTGTTTAATTTAGGCTTAATAATATAATGTTTTTTATATAAAATAAACATTAAATATTCTGTTAGATTTTTTTTAATTATATTTTAGATTTTTTATATTTGAAATTTGATTTTTATCCTGTATTTAATTATGCAGGGAGTGATTTTAGGGTAGTTGAAGTAAGGAGTGATTTTAGGGAAGTTAAACTTGTTAGAGATAAGGATTAAATAGGAAAAGATTTTAAGTTTTCATTATTTATTTAAGTTTTAATTAATTAACATTAAATAGCGGTACATTAAGCTTTAACAGTTGTTTTAAAGAGATTTTTATCCGTGTTTTATAATATAGTATAGATAAGTTTTAGGGTTTTAGGCATCAAAAATCTCACACCTCTTCACCCCCACCGCCAAGCGCCGTTTTCTTCCTTTTTCTTTTTTTTTTTCTTTTTTTCTTTTGTTTTTAGTTTAGTCTTAGTTTTTGTTTAGGATGAATTGTTAGGTTTAGTTTCTTATTGTAAGTTCTTTAGTTTAGATTTTAGATTTTAGTTTAGTTTTTTATTTATTTGTAATCTTTTGTTCTTGAGTTGAAAAAGATGCAATGTTTCGGCGGATCAAAGATGAAAATGGAATGTGACAGATTCTCATTCAACATTCAACACCCGTTGTAACGTTTCGTTTCTCCTTATTTTATTTTTATGTTTAGATTTATTTATCCTTTTTTACCATTTATCTAGTATTATTGTTCTTCTCCTTATATTACTTCTCCCTTTTTAATTTCTCGCACCGCTCTTAATTTAATTTACTGCTTTCTTAGGGTAAAAACGATTATTGGAGAGTAACACTCCTTGGATCGATCTTTATATTTTTCATAGATTAATTTTATTGCTCTCGTTAGATTTATATTTATGTTTTGTTTTTGTAGTTTAACTTTCGTTCATTTGAGTAATCGTCTCTTTGGATCGAATGTCTTGGTATTGATTAATTGTTTTTAAAACGGATGTTGAGTTTTAATCCAAGTCGATTTTAACGGAAGTTGAAATTGATTTAATTGGCTTTTAACAAATCATTTAGTTAATTCGATTGGTTTTTGATGAAACGAAAGTTTGGTCTTTTACTTAGATTAAATTGGTTGATGACAATGGTCCTAACATGATAAATAGTTAGAGACGTTGATTGGAAAAAATGTTCGTTTTAAATCATAATGTTTATTCCCAAATGTACACATATTGCGAAAGTAAATATGAGTCTTGAGTTAGAAAAGTTTTTCCAACTTGAAAGGGTTGAAGTATTTTTGCATAACGAATTCCCAACATTACCAAAATCTGAAGTTGACATTACCCAATGCCCGATAGTTTGCTTTTGCTTCCTTCTTTTGTTTGCTTATTTTATTAGTTTTATAAAAAATCAAAATAATAATGATATCCCGTAGCTAGGCCATAGTCTAGAGCAAGTCCATGTTTAGTCCATCGCCTCCCTATGATCGACCCTTATGCTACACGTCTCGTACGCTTACGGTTATAAAAATTAAAACTCACATGAAGTTTTTGGTGACATTGTCGGTGAGGCAATCAGGCTAACACGGATTTTGTTTTGGACTTACTAGTCTACATCTTTATCCCATTTCTATTTTCCTATTTCCTTTTCGTCCCTATACACTAGGTTGCTTGGTTGATTTTTTTTATCCGTTAATCCACCTCTTTTTACGGAGTTCATTTAATCATGCTTAATAGTGTCGAGTGACGGACTGTTGAGACGTGTTTTTTTTTACTATGATAGAGATAGTTATCACCATTAGAGGTGATGTGTGATGCTAACTCAATCTTGTTTTAATGTGTCTCACGTGTTTTTTTTAATTTACTCGGATTCGGATTTTTTTTGTCAAGCCGGACATCACCGATCCTTCTTTCTTTACCCTTTTTTTAATTCTTGGCTATGGGTTGTGTAACTTGCTTTATAATGAAAACACACTGGTTATCCAGTGTGGCTTTTATGTGTTTACATGACTCGTATGAATTAGTGACCATTACCAAAATCTGAAGTTGACATTACCCAATGCCCGATAGTTTGCTTTTGCTTCCTTCTTTTGTTTGTTTATTTTATTAGTTTTATAAACAAATCAAAATATTAATGATATCCCGTAGCTAGGCCATAGTCTAGAGCAAGTCCATGTTTAGTCCATCGCCTCCCTATGATCGACCCGTATGCTACACCTCCCGTACGCTTGCGGTTATAAAAATTAAAACTCACATCAACAAGGTCACTTCCTCTTCCTGATTTTCCCCACATGGACTGGACTGCTTTCAATCATCTGGTAGACAAATAGACACATAACTCATCACATTACTATTTAGAATGTCATGTTGAGATGATGGGTGATCAGGACATGGATCCTACTTGTTTGTTGTAGCAGATATATTCTATTAATCATGTAAGTCCACCAAACATGTTCAAATCCTGAACAGAACTGTAAGCAAATAGAAAAGCTTGGGTCTGGTTCACGATTCTAACTTTTTCATTCTTGGTGATTTGTCGATCCAGTTTGAAGTGATGCAAAACCCAACATGTGATATCACATTATTTTCTTAAATGTTGTATAATCCTAAGAGAACATTACTTCACATTATCATTAACCATGATTTTGACAGAGGGAAAATTTTAAGCAGAAGAGTGCCCTTCAACTCCTGTTGTAAACCCGCCATTAGCCTTAGTTTGCCCATATACCACAATGAAAGGTAATTCTCTAAAGACATAACTATTATATTGGGTTTATTGCATAAAAATGTAATGTACTTTCATGGAATTCCGAATTTAGGCGTTGGGCATTCAATATACACAAATAAGGGATTACACTTTGAAACTGTTTTAGGCCACTTTTTACCAGCTAAACACTTACCCAGTATAATATATGATTCAAAAAATAACTATTCCCACCGTCCCAAAATAAATGTCCACAATGAAAAAAACATATAGTTTTAGGAATGTGTAATTATTACACTTTTTAATTAACAAAATGAAAATTTCACCCTTAATTATAGAGAGAGAATTTTTCTCCATCTCATAATGAAGAGTAGAATAGAAAATTAAACATCTACTTTTGCAAGATGACACTTATTTTGGGACGAACTAAAATAGTAATGTAGACACTTATTTTGATACGGAGGAAGTAATTTTTAAGGAAAAAAAAGAATGTGGCTCCAATATCGACCACTCTTTTTTTTTCCAACTACTTCATCCCCCCTCTATCTCCGTTGTTTCTTTTTCATCAATACTTTACTAGAACTAAAAATCCAGCTAACAAACGTCTCTCTTGTTTGAGAGTCAATTTCAAGTTCAAGCAAAGGCATCAACTAGAGCTAAATACCCCCCACCCCCAAAAAAAAACCTCCTCTTCATCATCACAATACCATTTTTCTATCTCAAGCACAATGGCAAACATACTATAGCGAGTAGGTATCAACCAACTGTGGTGCCAGACAACATCACTGATCAACTGAAGACTAAATTGTATAAATTATATTACGTTAGATAATATTTCTTGATTCATGTACTATTGAAATGTTTGTAAGAAATGTGAACTGGGGTTTGGTTTTTTTGTTTTTATGTGCTGGAGAGAATACAATCAATGTCGTCATCCCAAACATAACCATTCATAAACCCAACTTTTGGGCTTTTTGATGTGGGTTTTCTACTCAGATTTGTATCTTGATGTCAGTTATCTGTATTTTTCATTGTACAAATAAACAATTTCACTGTAACTAGTGCGGAAACCGCGCGTTGCGCGGTAGCATGAGTAATTTAGGTAGTAATATGTATTGTCCATTTAAACTACGAAAGAAAAATAAATCTAGCTAATTTACAACTAACTTATTCTAGTTTACATAATTATCTAAGATTCACATAATTACCTAAAACAACACTCCCCCTCAAGTTGGGGTATAAATATTTATAAGACCCAACTTGATTATGATTCCATCGAAGCTCTTATTAACTCCGACAAGGAACATGAAGACACGATCATCTTCCTCTCTCTTTTTGATACAAGTAGTTTACGTTTTTAGCTATTTCAATAAACAACTGAGTTTCTTTCTTTATGCTAGACCATTTACTGCTATATGATGGGTAGTAATGGCCTTTAATAATAGTCTGTTGGAATGCCTCTAGTTGGCATATTTAAGGCAAGGCTAGCCTCTTGTAATGGATACCCTTTTAAAATTCCGTGAAGTGAATATGAAAAGCACCAGAGTTGTTCTCTGTGTGAATTGAACATCAAAATCAAGTGGTTGCTATCAGTGGCATCAGAGCCGTGTCCTCCTCCTGTGTGGTGTATGGTTCGGGTAAGCAATTCTAAACTCATAGAGAAATATGAAGAATTGAGACAAAAGCTTGAAGGCCAAGATGAAACTCTTAAACAGATGCAGCAGAACATCTCCGATTTAACAGAGGCTGTGAAACTTCTGGTGGTGGCTCAAGGCAAAAAGCCAATTCGAGAAAATGAGGAGAATTCGTATGTATTCAATTCGGGTGAAGGTAATCCTGTTTCGAAGGAAGATGAAGAAGACAACACCCCACCACCACTTAACCAGGGGTATCAGCTTGTTAATCGGATGACCAAATTACAATTTCCGTCATTTGAGGGTGATGATTTCAAAGATCGACATTGTAAATGTAATCAGCTTTTCGAACTAGATAACACCCCTGAGAAAATGAAAGTTCGGCTGGTGGCAATTCATTTGAGGGGGAGAGCATTGCAATGGCATCAAGGATTTACGAAGGAGGTGGAGGGAAACGAGGTCAGTTGGAAAAGTTACCTGGCAGAACTCCGAGAACAATTCGTGGGGGGTATTGTTTGAAGGCCCCTCATAGAACTCAGAAACCTAAAGCTTACAACAACTGTAAGTGATTATAATTCTCAGTTTAATGCTCTAAGGAATCAAGTGGATGTTCCTTTAGAGGTATTGTTGGATCTGTACATTGGAGGTCTCAGAAATGAGATCATGCACACGGTACAACTTATGTACCCAAAGACCTTGAATCAAGCAATTAAATTAGCAAGAATTCAGGAGGGGGCATATTATGCGTTGTGGGGTTTAGAGCCACCTAAATCCCATGCCACTAGCCCTGAATCAACCAAGGCAGTAACACATAATCCTTCATGCACGCCTCATTCAAACTCCCCTGCCCCTACGTCTCTACCGGCACCAAAATTTCTACCATCAAATTCCCAGAACTAGTTGAACCATAAAGGGTCTCCTTATCGGAATTCATTTTTTAGTCCGTCTTCCCATAAACCTTTTGTCAAAAACCAAACTAATACGTCCCAAAAGTCACAAAACCGGACCACTCCTTTCAAACAACTGACAAAACACGAATATGAAGAAAAAGGGAGGAACAATCAATGTTTCTTTTGTAATGAAAAGTATATGCCTGGTCATAAATGTAGAAACAACAGGTTATATGTTGGAAAGAAGAAAATTCTTTAAGAAAGGAAACCTGTTGGAAAGGAGGAAGTTTTTTTAAGATAGGAAACCGTATCAATCATCCTCCATCTGTTATAGAAGGGATGTTTTTTTATTTAGAGTAGATATGTATCTTTCCCTTTTGTTTTTGCTGTTTCTTTGATATTTTTGTATTATAAATACTGTACATCCCTGTGAATGAAATTGGAGTTGAAATCCATTCTTGTCTTGTTTTGTCTCATGGTATCAGAGCCTAGCGTTTTTTGCAGGCTAAAATCTATATGTTGATTCTTGTTCATCTTTCCTTGGTTGGTAACCCTTCTATTCGGTGTTTCTCTACAGATCAACAACTTCGAAAATGGCAGAATCTGCCAATTCCTCTACCACCCATCAATCTCAAAACCAAACTCCGCCTTCTTTCCCATCAGCAGAAATCAATTCCTCTCTCCAAATTACCCAACATAAACTCAAAGGTCTGAACTTCCGTGAGTGGTTTCAGTCTGTTCTACTCGTTAGAGGGAAAGGAAAAATCGGGTACCTTACGGGTGAAACGAAGGCTCCAAACAAAGAGGAAGAAAGTTACAAAGTATGGGAGGCAGAAAACTCTATCATTATGGCATGGTTGGTCAATTCGATGAATCCAAACATTGGAAAAACCTATCTGTTCTATAACACCGCCCATGAAATCTGGAAAGCCGTTCAAGAGATGTATTCTGATCTTGAAAACACTTCACAGTGTTTCAAGATTCAATCATCTCTTCGTAATACCATCCAAGGAGAAAAATCCGTAACCGAGTACTACAATGTGCTGACAGAATTATGTCAAGAGATGGATGTGTTTTACACCATCAACTGGTCATGCAATCAAGATAGTACTCACTATGCCCAGATGCTTGAAAAAGACAGAATCTTTGATTTCCTCCACGGACTCAACAAGGAACTCGACGAGGTTAGGGGAAAAATTCTTGGTACCAAACCTCTACCCTCCCTTAGAGAAGTCTTTGCAGAAGTACGCCGTGAAGAAATTCGAAAAAGGGTGATGCTACATACCCCAATGAATGCTGAAGTTCACGGATTTGCTCTTGCTACCTACAGAGCTGAAGGACAGAGGAATGCAAAGTCCAAGAATATCAAAGTCTGGTGTGAACACTACAAGAAACCATACCATTCGAAGGAGAAATGCTGGGACCTCCATGGTAAGCCTCCAAACTGGACTCCTCGAAGGCAACAATCATCTGCCCATGTAGCGGAGACCTCTATAGAGAAAACCACGTTTTCAAGTCCTTTCACTACTGCTCAAAAATGGAGGTTTTAAGAACTCTCTTGAAGCCAACCAATCCCTCCACAACTCCGGAAGTTAATGGGGAACCACAAGGTAAGTATACTCTATCTTCCCTTCAAAAAGGAGAATTTTCTGATGGATGGATCGTGGATACCGGTGCTTCAGGAAACTTGAAACTATTGAGAAACTTTAAACCAACCACCAATTGTGTTACTGTCACAGTTGCTGATGGCAAGGTTTCTCGTGTTACTGGCATCGGGAACATTGTTTACAATGATTTAAAACTAAATTCAGTTTTACATGTGCCAAACCTTCGGTTTAACTTACTATCAGTTACCAAATTCCTCAAGGATCAAGATTGTGTTGTAACCTGTTTTCCCACTCATTGTGAATTGTAGGAGCGGTCTTCGGGGAAGATGATTGGCATTGCTGAGGAATCTAATGGTCTCTACTATTTTCTTGGTCCTTCACATAAATCCCTTCCACGTAAACACCACTCCTTTTATACTATGTCAGAGTCTGAAGTTTTGTTATGGCACCAACGGTTAGGACATCCTAGTTTTGGTTATTTGCATAGATTGTACCCAAATCTATTCATCAATAAAAGTTATTTGGAGTTTCAATGTGAAAGTTGTGTTCTTGCAAAACAGACTCGAAAAACTTACCCAAACCATACCTACAAACCGTCTCGACCCTTTAGTATAGTTTATAGTGACGTATGGGGGCCCTCTCGTACTCTAAACATCGATGAAAGACGTTGGTTTATCATCTTTATAGATGACCACACTCGTGCTTGTTGGGTATACCTACTCAAAAATAAATCCGAGTCTGGAGAAGCCTTTAAACAATTTCACAAGTTCATGGAAAATATTTTTCAGTCAAAAATCCAAGTTTTCCGAACCGACAATGGTGGGTAATACTTTGCCAATGATCTAATAGACTACTTCAATGAACATGGCATCCTCCATCAATCTTCATGTATTCACACACCACAACAAAATGGTGTGGCTGAAAGAAAAAATCGACACTTACTCGAAGTATCGAGGGCAATCATGATTAATAATAATGTACCCCATTGTTTATGGGGTGAAGCCGTCCTCACATCAGCCTACTTAAACAATCATCTTCCTTCTAAAGTTTTGAGTTTTTCAACCCCCATACAAAGTCTACAAAAATGTTTTCCTAATCTTAGAATTCTAAACCCTCTTCCACCTCGTATATTTGGCTGTACAAGCTATGTTTACAATACTAGTCCATCTCGTGGTAAATTAGACCCCAGGGCTGTCAAATGTATTTTTTTGGGCTACCCACCAACTAAAAAGGGGTACAAGTGTTACTGTCCAACCTCAAAAAGGGTGTTCGTTACTTGTGATGTTGATTTTTTTGAAACTCAAAGTTTCTATCCCACTGTATCTCTTCAGGGGGAGTCTCAAGGAAGATATCCACTGGGATCCCTCAATCTCTTTTCCTGTATCTCTATCCGAACCTAGTCCAGGCCCAAGTCCAATTCCATTAGCCTCTAACTCCACCGAAGTCCAAGCCTCTAACTCCACCGAAGTCCAAAGGGGAGATGCCCAATCCTCTAAGGACCAAGTCGATTCTGATCAAGGGGGAGATACTCCACCACCCCCTTTTCATGTATACTCTAGACGACCAAAACCTGGTATTTGCCAATCGTCAGCACCCGAACCAGCTCCTGCCAATTCTCCGGAATGTGAGGACATTACACCTCAAGAAGATAATGATCTTGATGTTCCTATTGCCATCTGAAAAGGAGTTCGATACTGCAGATACCCAATATTGCGACATCTCTCATACGGTAAGTTGTCTTCAAAATACAAAGCATTTATGTCACAAGTTGATAAAGAAGCAATCCCCAACAACATTCATGAATCCCTACGTGATCCAAAGTGGAAGAATGCAGTTATGGAGGAGATGAAAGCTCTTAAAGAAAATCAGACATGGGAACTTGTTAAAGCTCCAGCACGAAGAAAGGTAATTGGGTGTAAATGGATCTTTTCGATTAAAGTCGGGGCCGATGGAAAAGTAGAGAGATATAAAGCTAGGTTAGTTGCTCAGGGTTACACTTAGACTTATGGGATCGACTATGAAGAGACATTCACCCCAATAGCCAAACTTAATTCCATCCGAGTCCTGATCACAATGGCAGCGAATCTAGATTGGGATCTGCACCAGTTGGATGTAAAGAATGCCTTCCTGAACAGAACATTAGAGGAAGAAGTATATATGAATCTACCCCTGGTTTTGAAAAAATTAAGGAGCCAGGGCTTGTGTGTAAACTCAAGAAGTCACTGTACGGCTTGAAGCAATCACCACGAGCATGGTTCAAAAGATTGTGCTCAGTCATGAAGCAACTTGGATACATGCAAAGTCACGTCGATCACATCCTGTTTGTGAAACTCTAGTGAGGGTAAGAAGTCAATACTACTCGTGTATGTTGATGATATGATCATAACCGGGGATGACACTCATGAAATTGAGGACTTGAAGAAACAACTACATTCCGTGTTTAAAATTAAGGACCTTGGAAAACTACAATATTTCCTTGGAATCGAGATTGCTCGAAGCAAACAAGGAATCTTTATCTCCCAATATGTCCTAGATCTTCTAAAAGAAACAGGAAAGTTGGGATGTAAACCAACAAATACACCCTTGGAATGGAACTAGAAGTCAAAGATTGATGACAATGATCCTCCGGTTGATCAAGAACAATACCAACGACTTGTAGGTAAGTTAATTTACCTATCACTCACATGGCCTGATATTGCTTATAGTGTAAGTGTTGTGAGTCAATATATGCACTCTCCCACTAAGAGACACATTGAAGTTGTCCACCACATCCTTAAATACCTAAAAGGTACACTCGGAAAGGGATTGCTATTCAAGAAAACTGAAAATAGAAATGTGGAAGGGTTTGCTGATGCTGATTGGGGAGGCTCAGACGATGCAAAATCAACAACAAGCTACTGCACGAAAGTGTGGGAGTTACCTAGAGGAGCAAGAAACAAACAGTAGTGGTTAGAAGCCGTGTTGAAGCCGAGTACAGGGCCATAGCTCAAGGAGTGTGTGAACTGATCTGGATTCAGTGGCTACTAGAAGAGATCAACGTGAGTATAAATGGACCAGTTAAGCTAAACAGTGACAGTGAATCTGCAATTGCCATTGTCCATAACCCTATTCAACACGACAGAATGAAGCATGTCCGGATAGATAGAAACTTCATCAAGACCAAGATAGAAAATGGCACCATTAGTCTTAACTTTGTTCCAACAAAACAGCAGGAAGCATATATGTTCACTAAAGCATTGATGAAATCAGACTTCGACCGCAATGTATCCAAGTTGGGAATGTGGGATATACATTCGCCAACTTGAGGGGGAGTGTTGGAAAGAAGGAAACTCTTTAAGAAAGGAAACCTGTTGGAAAGAAGGAAGTTTTTTTAAGATAGGAAACCGTATCAATCATCCTCCATCTGTTATGGAAGGGATGTTTTTTATTTAGAGTAGATATGTATTTTTCCCTTTTGTTTTTGTTGTTCCTTGATAATTTTGTATTATAAATACTGTACATCCTGTGAATGAAATTGGAGTTGAAATCCATTCTTGTCTTGTTTTGTCTCATTATACATGTTAATTTTCCCCGAAAATCAGGAGGATTTCGTGGATGGTGAGGAGTTGTCTGAGGGGGAGGTAAAAGATAACGACAACGGAAATGCGGAGGATGTGTCACTTTCAATACATGCCTTACTAGGATCTGCTGGCCTTCAAACAATTCAGATCAACGGGTTGGTCAAAAAACAACCATCGTTGATGTTGATCGACAGCGGTAGTATGAACAATTTTGTAGATTTGGGCTTAGCAAAAAAACATGGGTTACAATTGACCCCCATCAAAGTAAAGGAAGTTACTGTGGCTGATGGGTTCAAACTTCCGGTTCAATATGCATGTAAGGGAGTTCATTGGTCGGTACAAGGAGTTGATTTTTGCGAAGATTTTTTAGCGATGCCCATCGGAGGATATGGTGTGGTATTAGGGATACAATGGTTGTCCACGTTGGGAGACATCAGGTGCAACTTTAATCAACTATACTTGGAATTCTGGTGGAATGATCAAATAATCAAACTAAAGGGAATCGATAAGAGCGGAGCTATAACCGAGACCAAAAACAAACAGGAGGGGATGGGATGGACTAAAGATCAAGCCTAAATTTTGAGCTCTGATCAGAGGTGCTCAGAGACAATCAAGTTGGTCCCTATTGATTTGGGAAACGCAAATGATGCAAAAGGGGTGGAATTAATGGCACTTCTCAAGTCCTTCGAAGATGTGTTTGCTTCCCCTACTAGTCTTCCTCCTATGAGGTCCCTTGATCATGGTATCACGTTACAAGAAGGCTGCCGTCCGGTCAACCTGAAAGCTCATAGATATGGAGTTCTACAGAAGAACATTATTGAAGAATTGGTACACGAAATGTTGAGTACCGAAGTGATACGACCCAACAACAGTAACTTCGCTTCACAGTCGTATTGGTCAAAATAAAAGATGGAAAATGGAGGTTTTGTGTCAATTACAGGAACCTCAAAATCAATTTCCTATTCCCATGGTGGAAGAGCTATTTGATGAACAACATGGAAACTGTTACTTTTTTAAATTGGATTTAAGGAGCGGGTAACACCAAATTCGAATGAAGGAGGAGGACATTGGGAAGACAATCTTTCGGACACATGAAAGGTTGTATGAATTTGTGGTGATGCCTTTTGGGATGTCCAATGCACCTGCAACTTTTCAGAATATGATGAATTATGTTTTAAGTCGTATTTGAGAAAATTTGTTCTCGTTTTCTTTGACAGATAACCATTTACAACACCTCCAAGCAGTTCTCGAAATCCTTCCTAATAACTCGTTGTTTGCAAGGTTTTCTAAATGCACTTTCGGTGGTAGCAAACAGGTAGACTACCTTGGGCATGTAATTAGCGGAGAGGGGATTATGGCAGATCCAAAAAAAAAATAGAAGACATGGTGAATTAGCCCAAGCCAATTACATTAAAGGAGCTCAGAGGTGTTTTGGGCTCACATGATACTACATGAGATTCGTTAGAGATTATGGAAAAATAGCCAAGCCTTTAACGGACTTGCTTAAAAAATCGGGTTTGTTTGGACAGATGAAGCTGATGTTGCATTCCAAAAGTTAAAGAAAGCCGTATCACGAACACCGGTACTAGCTCTTCCTGATTTCAAGAAGCCTTTTATTATCGAGACCGATGCATCGGTGGTAGGCATGAGAGTTGTGTTAATTCAAGAAAAACACCCCATAGCTTTTTTTAGTAGGGTGTTGGACCTAAACACCTCCATTTAGCAACTTATGAGAAAGAGTTGCTAGCGATAGTTGCTGCCATTCAAAGATGGAAAGGATATTTGTTGGGTAAACCCTTCATCATCAAGACAGATCATCAGGCTCTCAAGCATATTTTAGAGCAGGAGTGTAATCCCACGCTTCAGAAGTGGCTTAGCAAGCTGTTGGGACTGCAATATACGGTTGTCTACAACAAAGGTTGTAATAATCAAGTTGTAGATGCACTTTCGAGGAGACCAAATGATGTTAATCTCTTGCTCATTTTTGGCTATTTCCAGTGTGATTTCAGGGTGGAAAAACATAATTTCACCCAGTGTTACCATGGATGGGAAGCTTCAAGCTTTAATAGATGTTATTAAGGAAAATCCTACGGTATCTAACAAATACCGGTTGGAAGAAGGGGTTTTACTGAGAAAGGGGAGAATGGTTGTGGGAAATGACAATGAGCTTAAGTTAGATCTCATCAAATTCTTTCATGAGAGTGCCATGGGTGGTCATTCGGGTTTACACACTACAAATCAACGGCTATCTCGGGTGGTCTATTGGAAGGGTATGCACTATGCAGGGCTCAGGTAATAGAGTTTGTGCAAAGCTGTCATGTGTGCCAACAATGTAAGTATGAAACCACAGTTCCGGGGTTACTACAGCCTATCGACATTTCAGAAAGGTACCAGAAAATTTGGTCTGTAATCTCAATGGATTTCGTTGAAGGCTTGCCCAAATCAGAAGGCTACACAACCGTACTAGTGGTGGTTGACAAATCGAGAAAGTTCGGCCATTTCCTGTCGTTGAAACACCCATATACAGCAGCCTCTGTCGCAAAAAATTTCATGGAACATATCTCCAAACTATACGGAATGCTTGATAAGGTTATATCCGATAGAGAGTCGGTCTTCCTCAGCAACTTTTGGAAGGAACTCTTCCAAGCCCATAAGACACTTTTGGCCTACTCAACTGCTTATCACTCCCAGTCTGATGGTCAAACGGAAGTCATGAATCGATGCCTTGAGAATTATCTAAGATGTTTTTCCTTGGAGGCTCCTACTTTATGGGTTAAGTGGCTTCCATTGGATCAATATTGGTACAATACCTCTCATCACTCTAGTTTGGGAATGTCTCCTTATGAAGCTCTTTTTGGCCAAAGCCCCCCTAATTATATTCATTATCTCCCGAAGGAATATAATAATCAAGCAGTTGATTCCATGCTTAAAAAGAGGGAGGTTGTTGTCCAACTGCTGAAGGAAAATCTAACTAAATCCCAACAACAAATGAAGGTACAAGCTGACAAGCATAGGAGTGAAAGGGTACTTGTTGTTGGGGATTAGGTTTATCTAAAACTACAACCTTACAGGCAACATTCGGTGAACATGAGAGATTTTCACAAACTTGCTGCAAAGTATTATGGTCCTTCGAAGTTATACAAAGGATAGGTGAAGTTGCATATAAGTTGGAACTCCCCCCCCCCCGAATCGAGAATCCACAATGTGTTCCATGTGTCCTTACTAAAAAAGAGGATAGGGAACCATTCAACTTCGAGTCCTTTACCACCTGTGACTGTGATTGTAACACTGCAACACTGTGACTGCAACACTGTGACTGCAACACTGCAACAGGTGAGTTTATTCGCCTTCCACAAAGGATATTGGATAAACGGATCGTGAAAAAGAAAAATAATCCATCATTTGAAGTATTGGTTCAGTGGACTAACTCTGAACCTGAAGAAAGTACTTGGGTAGACTTTGATGTGTTGAAGAAGCGTTTTCCGGAGTTTGATATATGGGCTCACTACTATCCTTGAGGTCAAGGATATTTTGATGGGGAGAGCAATGATACAAGTAGTTTACGTTTTTAGCTATTTCAATAAATAATTGAGTTTCTTTCTTTATGTTGAACCATTTACTGCCATATGATGGGTAGTAATGGTCTTTAATAATAGTCTATTGGAATGCCTCTAGTTGGCATATTTAAGGCAATGCTAGCCTCTTGTAATGGATACCCTTTTACAATTCCATGAAGTGAACATCAAAATCAAGTGGTTGCTATCACTTTTGCCCTTACAAGATCTTTAGGGTTCTCCCATGAGTCATCATAGCATAAGTCTAACTCCTGCCAAAGAGAGCATTTCAGTCGTAGTAAGTAGCAACATCTTTTTCAGCTTGTTTAGAGAACCACAAACGCTTCTTTAATTCAAATATTTGGGAAGAACTACCGAGATTAGAATAAGTTTCTTTTACGACATCCCAAATTCCTTTTGCATTCATGTACATGAACGGACGGCGTATCCGTTCTGTCATGAAATTTAGTAACCATGCCGTAATCAAAAAATTTGTGGAGCACCGGTTCCAGAACTTCGGATCGGTAGTTGTAGGCTTTGGCTCTTCTCCAGACTCCAGTTAAAAAACCAATCTTTCCTCTTCCATCTCGGGCTAATTTAACAGACTGAGCCCATTCCAAATAATGCTAACCATTAAGTTTCACTACTGTAATCTGCAAGGCATGTAGCGAAGCAACATCTACACTGGATGGAACTGAGGAGTCGACAGTTTGGTTGGATGTCTCGGAATCAGTTATTAAAACACAACTTGTATAGTTAGTTGAGACCAAAATAAAAACCAATAAAGAAGGTAACCCAACTTGGACAAGGACAGTAGCCCGATAGCTAATATCCAAGCCCAATAACTCAACAAGGTTAACTCTTGGTGATAGCCAAAACAAACGTCGATCAACACTAGAGAATATGGCGTCGATCAGATCAACAATGGAAACCAGCACACAAGAAATCTCAATAGTAGCAAATCAACACCAACAACAATCGATGGAATTAGTTGCAGAAACCAGCAGGTAACGTCGGGAACCAGAAACCCTAGCCACCGTTGGGCCATGTTTTGGAGAAATCAATTATTTTCTCTATCTTGTATTAAAACCTTCTACAAGGTATCATAGAACTAGGTTCCTTCATAAAAGGAAACGTATCTTTTAAACCAGAAAAGAAAACAAATCTAGCTAATTTGAATCTCGATAAGGAGACGTATACCATTTTTATCCAATGCAAACTTCAACAAATCTACTCAAATTATTAATCAGTAATAAATGAACAACATGTCATAAACAAAGCTGAATTTCATAATTTAGGTACATGACAAATCTTACATGGAGACGCTAACTAGAGTCGATTATGGTTTATAACCATAAAAAAACAAATTTCACATCAATTAAAGGTTTCTAACATCATTATACCCTAGATAATCGATAACTTTAAACTTTCACATTCTAAATTCCCAAAAAGCAATAACAGCAAGCTTTTATTTATGTATGATCCCTCTTTTCTCCTCATTCCAGTCGTCTCAGTCTTGGAACTTTCGGATCTCCCATGTCAATTAAGTGCTACAAGGAAAGAGTGACAATAAATACTGCTGATGCCATATAGATTTTCAATAAAGAACTGAAGCATATCAAACAAATAAACATAGTTTGATATAAATGTGAAGGCCAAAAAACAAAGTAATTCGTTTCAAATACCAGCTTTGACAAGTGTTAAGTGCATTTTGTGCATTGCATCATAGTAGTTTATAATTGCATTTTGTATCTAGTTTAATTGTTTCCACGTAGATTTTATTATATCTATATCTATACTATATTATAAAGCACGGATAAAAAAATCTTAAATACAAACTACTAAGCATAAGGTACCATCATTTTATGCAAGATTTTAAAAACCTCTTAATTTACAAGTATCAAAGCACAAGATAAATATTACTACTGCAGACTTCTAACACCCACCAATTTGGTATGTGCAGAGCCTTCCTTCTATGCAGACATTTCATGTATCACTATAAATTAATATATTATATTACTGTAACTTTGTTTTAATTATATTATTAAATATGTAATTGATAAATTTAAGAAGAATGGTAAAAGTTGGACCAAATTGAAAGAAAGAAATTCAACAAATGAGCTTTTGAAAGAGCAGAAACCAAAAGGGGTGTTTTTGAAAATGTTGAAATCTTTGAGGGGCCAAATTGTAAATCTTTTTTTATTTATAGGAAACTAGAAATGTACTCGCACAATGCAGCGAAATACATCACGATTTTAATGTTTCATTTTATTTTTTGTTTTTTGTCGATTTACAATATGAAATTGGATGGTTTTGAGAAAGTGATAATGTTTTTATTTATTTATAAATTTGTTTAATTTAGGCTTAATAATATAATGTTTTTTATATAAAATAAACATTAAATATTTTGTTAGATTTTTTTTAATTTTTTTATATTTTTTATATTTAAATTTTGATTTTTATCCTGTATTTAATTATGCAGGGAGTGATTTTAGGGTAGTTGAAGTAATGAGTGATTTTAGGGAAGTTAAACTTGTTAGAGATAAGGATTAAATAGGAAAATATTTTAAGTTTTCATTCTTTATTTAAGTTTTAAGTAAGTAGCATTAAATAGCGGTACATTAAGCTTTAACAGTTGTTTTTAAGAGATTTTTATCCGTGTTTTATAATATAGTATAGATAAGTTTTAGGGTTTTAGGCATAAAAAATCTCACACCTCTTCACCCCCACCGCCAAGCGCCGTTTTCTTCCTTTTTCTCTTCTTTTTTCTTTTTTTTTCTTTTGTTTTTAGTTTAGTCTTAGTTTTTGTTTAGGATGAATTGTTAGGATTAGTTTCTTCTTGTAAGTTCTTTAGTTTAGATTTTAGATTTTAGATTTTAGATTTTAGATTTTAGGTTTAGTTTAGTTTAGTTTTTTATTTATTTGTAATCTTTTGTTCTTGAGTTGAAGAAGATGCAATGTTTCGGCGGATCAAAGATGAAAATGGAATGTGACAGATTCTCATTCAACATTCAATACCCGTTGTAACGTTTCGTTTCTCCTTATTTTATTTTTATGTTTAGATTTATTTATCCTTTTTTACCATTTATCTAGTGTTAATGTTCTTCTCCTTATATTACTTCTCCCTTTTTAATTTCTTGCACCACTCTTAATTTAATTTACTGCTTTCTTAGGGTAAAAACGATTATTGGAGAGTGACACTCCTTGGATCGATCTCTATAGTTTTCATAGATTAATTTTATTTCTCTCGTTAGATTTATATTTATGTTTTGTTTTGTAGTTTAACTTTCGTTCATTTGAGTAATCGTCTCTTTGGATCGAATGTCTTGGTATTGATTAATTGTTTTTAAAACGGATGTTAAGTTTTAATCCAAGTCGATTTTAACGAAAGTTGAAATTGATTTAATTGGCTTTTAACAAATCATTTAGTTAATTCGATTGGTTTTTGATGAAACGAAAGTTTGGCCTTTTACTTAGATTAAATTGGTTGATGACAATGGTCCTAACATGATAAATAGTTAGGGATGTTGATTGGAAAAAATGTTCGTTTTAAATCATAATGTTTATTCCCAAATGTACACATATTGCGAAAGTAAATATGAGTCTTGGGTTAGAAAAGTTTTTCCACCTTGAAAGGGGTTGAAGTATTTTTGCATAACGAATTCCCACCATTACCAAAATTTGAAGTTGACATTATCCAATGCCCGATAGTTTGCTTTTGCTTCCTTCTTTTGTTTGCTTATTTTATTAGTTTTATAAAAAATCAAAATATTAATAATATCCCGTAGCTAGGCCATAGTCTAGAGCAAGTCCATGTTTAGTCCATCGCCTCCCTATGATCGACCCGTATGCTACACCTCTCGTACACTTGCGGTTATAAAAATTAAAACTCACATCAAGTTTTTGGCGCCATTGTCGGGGAGGCAATCAGGCTAACACGGATTTTGTTTTGGATTTACTAGTCTACGTCTTTATCCCATTTTTGTTTTCCTATTTCCTTTTCGTCCCTATACACTAGGTTGCGTGGTTGATTTTTTTTTATCCATTAATCCACCTCTTTTTACGGAGTTCAATTAATCATGCTTAATAGTGTCGAGTGACGGACCGTTGAGACGTGTTTTTTTACTATGATAGAGATAGTTATCACCATTAGAGGTGATGTGTGATGCTAACTCAATCTTGTTTTAATGTGTCTCACGTGTTTTTTTTAATTTACTCGGATTCGGATTTTTTTTGTCAAGCCGGACATCACCGATCCTTCTTTCTTTACCCTTTTTTAATTCTTGGCTATGGGTTGTGTAACTTGCTTTATAATGAAAACACACTGGTTATCCAGTGTGGCTTTTATGTGTTTACATGACTCGTATGAATTAGTGACCATTACCAAAATCTGAAGTTGACATTACCCAATGCCCGATAGTTTGCTTTTGCTTCCTTCTTTTGTTTGTTTATTTTATTAGTTTTATAAACAAATCAAAATATTAATGATATCCCGTAGCTATGCCATAGTCTAGAGCAAGTCCATGTTTAGTCCATCGTCTCCCTATGATCGACCCGTATGCTACACCTCCCGTACGCTTGCGGTTATAAAAATTAAAACTCACATCAACAAGGTCACTTCCTCTTCCTGATTTTCCCCACATGGACGGGACTGCATTCAGTCATCTGGTAGACAAATAGACGCATAACTCATCACATTACTATTTAGAATGTCATGTGAGATGATGGGTGATCAGGACGTGGATCCTACTTGTTTGTTGTAGCAGATATATTCTATTAATCATGTAAGTCCACCAAACATGTTCAAATCCTGAACATAACTGTAAGCAAATAGACAAGCTTGGGTCTGGTTCACGATTCTAACTTTTTCATTCTTGGTGTTGGATCGACAAATGTTGATCCAGTTTGAAGTGATGCAAAACCCTACATGTGATATCACATTATTTTCTTAAATGTTGTATAATCCTAAGAGAACATTACTTCACGTTATCATTAACCATGGTTTTGACAGAGGGAAAATTTTAAGCAGAAGAGTGCCCTTCAACTCCTGTTGTAAACCCGCCATTAGCCTTAGTTTGCCCATATACCACAATGAAAGGTAATTCTCTAAAGACATAACTATTATATTGGGTTTATTGCATAAAAATGTAATGTACTTTCATGGAATTCCGAATTTTGGCGTTGGGCATTCAATATACACAAATAAGGGATTACACTTTGAAACTGTTTTAGGCCACTTTTTACCAGCTAAACACTTACCCAATATAATATATGATTCAGAAAATAACTATTCCCACCGTCCCAAAATAAATGTCCACAATGAAAAAAACATATAGTTTTAGGAATGTGTAATTATTACACTTTCTAATTAACAAAATGAAAATTTCACCCTTAATTATAGAGAGAGAATTTTTCTCCATCTCATAATTAAGAGTAGAATAGAAAATTAAACATCTACTTTTGCAAGATGACACTTATTTTGGGACGAACTAAAATAGTAATGTAGACACTTATTTTGATACGGAGGAAGTAATTTTTAAGGAAAAAAAAGAATGTGGCTCCAATATCGACCACTCTTTTTTTTTCCAACTACTTCATCCCCCTCTATCTCCGTTGTTTCTTTTTCATCAATACTTTACTAGAACTAAAAATCCAGCTAACAAACGTCTCTCTTGTTTGAGAGTCAATTTCAAGTTCAAGCAAAGGCATCAACTAGAGCTAAATACCCCCCACCCCCAAAAAAAAACCTCCTCTTCATCATCACAATACCATTTTTCTATCTCAAGCACAATGGCAAACATACTATAGCGAGTAGGTATCAACCAACTGTGGTGCCAGACAACATCACTGATCAACTGAAGACTAAATTGTATAAATTATATTACGTTAGATAATATTTCTTGATTCATGTACTATTGAAATGTTTGTAAGAAATGTGAACTGGGGTTTGGTTTTTTTGTTTTTATGTGCTGGAGAGAATACAATCAATGTCGTCACCCCAAACATAACCATTCATAAACCCAACTTTTGGGCTTTTTGATGTGGGTTTTCTACTCAGATTTGTATCTTGATGTCAGTTATCTGTATTTTTCATTGTACAAATAAACAATTTCACTGTAACTAGTGCGGAAACCGCGCGTTGTGCGGTAGCATGAGTAATTTAGGTAGTAATATGTATTGTCCATTTAAATAGATATATAAAGATTTAAAATACTTAACTCTTATATTGCTACATCTTATGCCTTTCATATTCCTTTTATATACATAAAGATGTTATATAAATACCTTTGTTTTGCAAAAGAAAGGTAGTTATTAACCTTATCATTTTCAAAAATAAAAACACTATCTTATCGTATACCTATATCTATTTTTCAAACTAAAGATGTCTCTTTAATACGGGATAACCAAAATCACACTTTACATCAAAATTTTAAAATAGTGAACTCTCATAGGGGGTTTTGTAACACCCCCTTCCCGAGATGGAAAAGGAGGTTACACTCGAACTTAAAACAAACTGCTAACAAGAGCATACATAGCATTATTAAACCATATTTAAAGTAAACACCATCTAATATAACAATTGTCTCGAACAATGTATTTTTTTCCCTCCAATAATTGTTTTACAACATTAACAAAACCTACAAATACAAATCAACAAACCTCTTAGATACTTGGATCTCTTACTCCTTAGTTTATCCTTGGATACCTGCCGCGAAGAAAGAAAACGGCTGAGCCAAACGCTCAGTGCACGGATACAATAGATAACAAACGGATAACCGAACTCAATACCGAATACAATAAAAATCTAGATTTTGGACATGAGACTCGAATTTTTGAGTGCTCATGAAAGCTAGATCGAGTATTAATTCATTCAACATCTAACTTCAACAACATACCAAAATATCCCAAACAAAGAAAAAGAAACCAAAAGAAGTTAGACCAGATAAACTCAATTTAATTGTTTAACCAAAAGTCATAATAAAATGAATATATATCCGAATTCATTATATCGAGACAGTAATCTTGTCAAAAACCAGAACTAGAACTGTCAAATCAAAACAAATATTGTCAACTAAATATCAAGCTAATCCGAGAAGCTTAAATCAAAATCATATCATAAGATTGCATATCGAGCTCGAACAAATAATCGCATACACTTGAGTTTCATGTCACACATAAACTGATACAACAAGTGTCAGACATAAGCCACATAGGCACGTACGTTGAACATTCTCATCCAACTGTACTAAATAATGTGAGATGCGGTGTTGGGCACTACACCATCATCCACCCTACAAACTAGGGTCGATCCATACGCCTCCCATCACACCACGCCAGCTCTCATCAAAGCACACAAAATCAAAAGGAGACGCCGTGGACTGATCACACCGCCACGGGTGGTGTCACGCCATCATAGACACCTCACAATGACGTGTCTATGGTACCCCCATAGGTGGTTAGTAGCTCGGTACACCTTAACGTATAAACTTCAAAAGTATGTCACAACACATGTGATCATACTAAATGAATATCAAATCATACGAATTACAAAACAAATAAAAAGGGTATTTGAACGTACAAAAATATTGACCGCTCCACTTAAAAGCTTTATTTTTCGAACACTCTAAAACTAACAGACTTACAAATCGAAAGAAAATTAAATGGGACGAGTTTAGTAAACCGTTGACGTAACTTCATGTACGAACCTTCACAAAAGAGTTTGAAACCAAATCGTACGACAAATCAAATCCGAACATAGACTAGGAATTTCACACTTACAACTTTTTGAAATCATGTCGTACTATTTTCAGAACTTTACACGTTTACAAATCCGATATTTTATCATAATTCCAGTAAGTTTTAGAAAACAATATCTAAACAGAAGTTTCAAATAAACGTCTTAGGATTCCAACGAATGAAGAATGGACTGAATCGGATTTAAAATGGATTTTACACGAATTTTTGAAAACAGTCGCGTTGTTCTGGCCTAAAACGAGACTAGTTTTGAAAAACCCAAATTTTAGACACCTTAGCATAAAAATCACAGTTTGCGCGTGTGACAGTAAATAGTAGAAGACATCTCCAACTTTTCAAAACCTTATCGTATGCCTTAATCCGATAAACGAGTGATTTGTTATGATTTTTACAAATAACACGAAATTTTCAGAGTAAAATTCAGCGGAATTATAAATTGAGTTTGCCGTTTTTAACATATGCAAACCTCAATTTATTGCATGAAAAATAAAAAACCAAAAGAAGACTCACCCGAGAATTCACATGATCAACCGATCGACTAACCCATGATCAAACAATCAACTGATCAAACGAAAACACAAAAATACTTTGAAGGAAGTAAAAACACATTATTTAGCAAACCGAACGGCACGACTCGAAAGAACTAACAAAGAGACCGTACGGATTCAATGAATCAATTAAATACAATTGGAATTAGTATATTCATATGCATAAATACCCGATCTAATAAACACAACGGAAGGAAATATAACGAATTCGTACACACATATATAACGACTCAAATAAACGCAGGTTAATGAGGGAAGAATAAGGAATCCGTACCTTTAACTAATATATGACAATCGCTATTCGCTAATGAAAATTCCATCAAATTTCTTCATGAGTCTCTAATCACGATCAAAAATTTCAACACGAATCCAACTTGAAACCTAAAAATTGTTGCTTGGAACTTCAAAAATTGAATGCAAGTCTCGATTTTTTTTAGACTTTAATTTCCTCCATTAATATCTTGACCTAATCCATAAAATAAAATAATTATAATCTATAATGTTTATCAGCTAAGCCACCGAGATTTTCTTAGGCTTATCCCAAAAATTTTAAGAGTTTCCCTATTGCTAAAACCAGCCCCTCAAGTTTCACAAGGTTTTCAAACTTTAATCACATATTTATATAATTGATATTTTCTCATAACTACGGGATATTACAGGTTCGTTATGCAAAATAAAATGAGCGGTGGATAAAAGTGTGCATCATGTAAATGAGTTGCATTTGAACGGCCCTCTATATGAGTGGTGGATAGAGGGGTTACATCTTGTAAATGAGTTGTATTTGAACGCCCCTCTTCATATAAATAAGTTTATTTTGCAAAATGAAGGTAGTTATTATCCTTATCATTTTCAAATAGAAAACATCATTATTTCATATACCCACATCTATTCTTCAAACTAAAGATTTTTCTGTAATATGGGATAACCAAGATCACACCATGCATCAAGATTTAAAACTACTTAACTCTCATAATGTCACGTCAAATGTCTTTTATCTTTCTTTAATATATATAAAGATTTCATATAAACAGGTTTGTTTTGCAAAATAAATGTAGTCATTTAGCCAACTAACATTTTTGTTTTGAAAGGAATATTTTATCCTTTTATACTCACATTCATTCTTCAAAATAAAGATTTCTCATTAATGTGGGATAGCCGAAATCACACCTACTTCAAGATTTTTAAAATACTTAAATCTTATAAGATTTTTTATTATTTTGTATAGTTAACATGTTTGCTAAAAGAGTGTTAGCCAAAATTTACCAACCCGTAAGTTTTGAGGATCGACCAACTTCATGGGTTACAACAAATGCATCTCAACCCCTTCGTATACCAATCATTCATTGTCAATATTTCATCACTCCATCAATGTGGGATATACAAAACTCAACCACAATTGAAGAAATGATGAATACTCATTCCTTATAATGTGACCTCATTCTTTGTGGGTTTTACTTTAATATATATAAAGTTTTCAAATGAATATTTTACCCGTTTATACTCACATTCATTCTTCAAAATAAAGATTTCTCATTAATGTGGGATAGCCGAAATCACACCTACTCCAAGATTTTAAAATATTTGAATCTTATAAGATTTTTTTATTATTTTGTATAGTTAACATGTTTGCTAAGAGGGTGTTAGCCAAAATCAACCAATCCGTAAGTTTAGATGATCAACCAACTTCATGAGTTTAGAGGATCAGCCAATATGAGCCAACTTCATGAGTTACAACAAAGGCATCGCAAGCCCCATCATATACCAATCATTCATTGTCAATATTTCATCACACCATCAATGTGGAATACACAAAACTCAACCACAATTGAAGAAATGATGAATACTCATTCCTTATGATGTCACCTCATTCATTGTGGGTTTTACTTTAATATATAAAGGTTTTAATTGTGTCTGTTTTCACCATAATCTTACCATTTGTTTGGTTTTAATTCCAACCATGATTATATATTTTCAAAACATCCATCACACTTTTATATACCTATCATCTCCTTCCAAATTATCATCTTTTCACCAATGTGGGATGTTGAAACTCAACCTTATTTCAAGATTTAAGGAATACTCAATCCTCATTTAAGTGTGTGTTTTGTGTTATAATCTTTACCATTAGATTGGTTTTGATTTCAACCATGATTTTAGATTTCAAAAGAATCCATCACTCTTTATATACCCATTATCTTCTTTTAAATTATCATTTTCCCATCAATATAGGATGACGAAACTCAACCTTATTTCAAGATTTGTGGAATACTCAAACCTCATTTAAATGTGTGTTTTGCACTATAAATTTTACCATTTGGTTGTTTTGCTTCAAACCGTGGTTTTAGATTTCAAGAGCATCCATCAATCTTTTATATACTCATTATTTTCTTCCAAACTATCATCTTTCCACCAATATAGGATGATGATATTTCAAGATTTGAGGAATACTAAAACCTAATTAAAATATGTATTTTTACCTTTTGGTTGGTTTTGATTCCAACCATGGTTTTAGATTTCAATGACATCCATGACTCTTATATATACCCATCATCTTCTTCCAAATTATCATCTTCCCACCAATGTGGGATGATGAAACTCAACCATATTTCAAGATTTGAGTAATACTCAAACCCCATGTTGACAAGTCATTATGCTTGGTTTCTCTTTTAATATATATATAAAGATAAAGATTTAAATTATCATTTTCTCATCAATATAGGATCACGAAAATCAACCTTATTTCAAGATTTGCTGAATACTCAAACCTCATTTAAATGTGTGTTTTGCACTATAAATTTTACCATTTGGTTGGTTTTGCGTCAAACCATGGTTTTAGATTTCAAGAGCATCCAGCACTCTTTTATATACCCATTATTTTCTTCCAAACTATCATCTTTCCACCAATGTAGGATGATGATATTTCAAGATTTGAGGAATATCAAACCTAATTAAAATATGTATTTTACACTATAATTTTACCTTTTGGTTGGTTTTGATTCCAACCATGGTTTTAGATTTCAATGACATCCATGACGCTTATATATACCCATCATCTTCTTCCAAATTATCATCTTCCCACCAATGTGGGATGGTGAAACTCAACCATATTTCAAGATTTGAGTAATACTCAAACCCCATGTTGCCAAGTCATTATGCTTGGTTTCTCTTTTAATATATATAAAGATAGTTCATAATAGTTGATTAAATGAAGCAAATATGTAATGTAGAGCAGATTCTTAAGTGCTTCCACTATAGCCCATTGTCTTAATATTTGAAACAGGGGATGGAATTGGGGTGTAAAATGGGGCAACTTCTTCACCCCATTGTATGATATTTATATTAATAGACATCATTTTATTATAGAATATCTTAGGATTTACGTTAAATTTCTTGCTTGGGGTACCAAATATCTCACATAAATGCAATGACAAGGACAAAGAAGAAAGGGAATACACACACATACATGCATAGATAGATACACACATTTGTATATAATTTAATCTCATCATGGTTGGTGATGTGGAATAAAAAATTGATCAAGATTATGTAACTTATTGCATGTGCCACATCAATTTGGTGTAGATCAACATGTCAAAGTTGGCCTGAAAATTCTCTTTGACCGTGTAATGCTTTATTTGTGTATTTTGATCAAGATTGTGTCACTTATTGCATGTGCCACATCAATTTGTTGTAGATCAACAGGTCAGATGAAGAAAAGTTCTGTTCTGATCAGTTTGGAGTTTAAGATCAAGAGATGTAATTTCAGACTTAGTTCTGAAAATAGGACCTCTGGTTGGTAGGACCATCTGGTTGGAATACCAGAGGCTCTGATTGGTCATGCTTCTGGCCGGGTCTTTCTGGTCGTGAAACCATAGGCTCTGGTCGACTACCTCTTGTTGGCTATCTCTGGACCAGAAGCTCTTGTTGATTAGACCAAGAGGTATCTCTGATAGTCTAAGTCTAATCTATGATAGTCTCCATCATTTCCTCCTACTAGTTTCGGGCAATCCCTCTTCATATGCCCCGGTTCTCTTCACTCGTAGCATACCGGCCCCCGGATGGGACACTCTCGAGTTGTGTGGCTCTTCTTACCACACTTGGCACACCCTACTGGACCAGAGTAAGTTCTTGTAGCACATGGCCCCGAGTGCTTTGACTTGCACTTGTGGCACCACCGATCCTCACGGCGCTGATCACCCGCTCTCCCGCTTACAAAGGGTCTTGATTGACGGACTGGCCCAGATGGCCCTTCCCACTTCCGCTTCTCTCCAACTTGTCTCTTTTCTTCCTTTTTCGCATTGATGTCATCCTTAATGAGGAAAGACTCTTCGATGACTTCTTGCAAGGTCAAACCCCTAGCATTTCTCACCGCCGTTCGCATCTCGGCCGGTAAACCTTGTTGATAGGCCTTAATCTTCGACTTTTCATCGGGGACCAGATGTCCCACCAAGTTCAGTTTCTCCAAAAAGAGTTTGGAGTATCCGGCAATGGACAGAGTCCCCTTCTTTAGATTTCGGAACTTCCGCTCCAGTTTGTCCAACGAACGCTCACTACAATATTTATCCATGATCTTCTCTTTGAACACCGGCCAAGTTAACTTATCCAGAACTTCAGGAGTGAGGGCAGATCGAGTGAGATTCCACCAGATCAGAGCCTCTTCCCGAAGTAGTTTAAAAGCAAACTTGACCCGTTGAGAGGGATCGCACTCACTGGACTCAAAGGCCATCTCTACCTCCTTGAGCCAATACATACAAGCAACCAGGTTGTCTGAACCCGCAAACTCTTTAGGGTGGCACCCCAGAAACGCCTTGTAGGTGCACCCCTTAGCCTTCGTCTTATTTCCATTATCCACTGGATCCTCAACAGATACAACAACTGGTCCACCCGACCCCATAACAATGTTTTCCGCCATTGTCTCCGGTTGTCGGTTACTGGCGTCTCAATCCTCTAAAAGCTTCATGAAAAACTCTTGTTGTTGGGCCATGGCGGAGTTCATGGCCAACATCATGCTATCCCGAATCCGGGTCTCCATGGTTACTTCCTCCATGATGGCATTATTCGTATTGAGGTTCCGGTGCGGAATATGTTCAGGTCCTCCTCCCAAGATTATGGGTATGGGAGGTCCCTCGGTAGTTACGCCCACAGGAGGCCGATCAGCTATAGACTCCACTTCCAAGTGTCCCTCCGGTGTATTTGGTAACCTACTTCGAGTGTTTACCATTTCAATATTCCATACATGTACGAGAAATAGATTGAGAAAAGACTAAACGAGTTGAACTCATTGTACGTACTAATACCTTCATCAATTATCATAATAATAGTAAACCAAGTATGCTCACGTAACAATGCATTCATAATAGCATTAGCTAAGTGAAATTATGAACGAACCATTCACAAGAATTCTTGTCACCATCATCATAACTTTCAATTAAAGTAATTCCGTAATCCTAACGCTCTCCCCACCTAGGATTCCTACCCCAAGTGGACAGTGAAACTATAAAGTCTAAAGCTTAAGTCTAGATATGCTAAAACAATACCTAGTTCACTTAAACTAAAGCTCTGATACCAACTTGTAACACCCTAAAAATAGGGATAACAAAAATCCGAAAAACGGACATGTGGTATATAAAATTGCCAAAGCAAGAGCCTCCCAAAAATGGGGAAATATACAAACCTGTTTAATCACAGTTGTAATTTAACGGACAATAAACTAACAACCAACTAATCTAATTTCTACAACTAGAAAAGAGATTACAAAAGGGTTGTCATCTATAGTTCCAAAAGTTCTTCTATCCAATGGATGTCCATTTGCAAGTATTCCCCAAGCTCTCACCCAAGCACTATGCTAGCTTAGAACCGGCGCCGTTAGAAACTGAGATACACATCGACACCGAACAAGTGTTAGGCCAAAAAGCCTAGTGAGTTGAACAATAAGAAGCATGCATGAACAGTTACAATTCTTATCAGCAGTTAACCAGAGTTTAACAAATGTGGAGTCAATAGGGGAGACCCATAGCACCAATCAAGTTCCATCCAAATAGTCGATATACCTTGATGCCATCTACCAAGAGACACCCGAAAGGCCCGACACATCCGAGGACTACAACTGAGGAAATTCCCCGAATGGTGGAGGTCTAGGCACATACCATCACAGTGGTGCCCAAGACTACAGCCTCCTAGTGTCTACTGACTTGGTTTGTCCAACATAATTTATAGGAGGTCTTTAGGTATATTTCAACCAATACATTTCGATACCAACCATGGGTACAATGTTACCATCCTAACACATAAGTCCAATATGAGACTCAAGTTCCAACATAACCAATGTTTAGATACAATATCACCAATAAAACATTCCAAGTAGAATTCACCATCTACTATACCACATATACCCCAAATCATGTCAATATACCAATAATATGTACACATGAAGTAAACCCCCAATATTTGACCAATAGGGTAAATCATGGCAAGATACTTAAAAGAAACCTCCCAACATATTATTCATAGAACCATCATCAAATATTTACACACATAGAGGTAAACATTTTGGGAAAATGTTACAATAATAACAAGTAAGAGATTATGATGTGTATCTAGTTTTAACAAAGGTTTAGTAAACTCACAATCTAGGTTTTGAACCAAAACCTAAAAAAGATGGAAACCATAGAAGTTGAAGGGATGAGACTTGAAGATGAAGATGGGACTTGAAGAACCCTAATAGTTGCTCCCTTGAGAAGAGTAAATGCAAGACCCAAAGATCCAACCACCAAATCTTGTTGGTATAAATGAGGTTTAGGGTTTAGAAAGGAAATGGTAGGTTTTTGGAGCTCTAAAATAGCCAAGGAAGTCAATGAGAAGTGATAAATGAGGTTAGAAGTCGGGCAAGGGTTTTATTGGAGTCTCAGACCCTGAATGCGATAGTGCCTGGCAATAGTGCCAAGGGCACTATCGCGAGTCACAAGCGCGACCACAAAGACACCCGTAGTACAAACCGCGTGAGTGTGCCCGGCGATAGTGACAGTTGTCACTATCGCGAAACACCCCTCACTCTCGGTACATCTCCTGCGAGAGTGACCTATGATAGTGACAATGTCACTATCGCGTGGCACTCTCGCGCCACACTCAGGTCAGCCCAAAAACTTAGCCAAAATCGATAAGGAGCGCGAGGTCTAAACACTTATAATTATTATACTAACCAGATAATATCATAGCATTATAATAAAGATCGTATACATATAAAGGCTCATATTTTCAAATAGACACAATTAACGCATTTAAGGGAACAAATACTTACCTTGAGAATTTCCGGGTGTTACAGAAAGGCATGAGAAGCGAGTAACGTGTTCCACATAGATAATAGATAAAGGTTGTTTCTATTTGCATAAATTAGTTTACCAGTTCAATGGATCTTTCCACAACTTGCGATGTCAAATGCATTAATACAGTGAAAGAAATATTATCAAGCATGGTACTGAAGCAGAAATTAGTAACACATTTGCATCTCTCCTCTTCTTTTTAGCTAAACGTAATATTGAACACATTAGTTCGGACTCAAGGTTTTAAAGGGTGGAATCGGGCCTCGAGGCATTTTCCCTCAACGAGGCGAGGCGTAAGCCTCGAGGCAGTCCGAGGCGTAAGCCTCAAGGCGGAAACATATATACACCAAAAATATATATATATAATACACTTATAAGTAGAGGGGAATGTGTGATATGGGTAGATCGTGTACATTGGGTTTAGTTGATTAGGTTCAAGGGGAACATACTAAACATAAATCACATAACATACATCCACAATATATATATATATATATATATATATATATATATATATATATATAGACTTAAGTTCGCGTGAGACCAAACAGTTTCCGTGAGACCGGTGAGACCAAGCTTTAAAGTATGAAACTTCACACAAAAAAACTGTGAATGTAAAAAAAATCGAACTTTTCATAGGGAAAACACCGTAAATGTTACGTTCACGGTGTTTTTCGCTGTGAATGTTCGTTTTTTTTACCTTCACAACGTCTTCACTGTGAAGGTTCGGATATACCTTCACAGTATTTTATCTGTGAAGGTTTGATTTTTTTTAACTTGGTTTAGGTTTTTTTTACCTTCATAGTGTGATTACATTATGAAGGTTCAAATGTTTTTTACCTTCACAGTGTTTCGGTGTGAAGTTTCATGTTTTAAGGCTTGGTCTCACGCGGTCTCACGGAAACAACTTGGTCTCACGTGAACCTGACCCTATATATATGCTAACAGATAATACACACACACATATATATATATATATATATAGAGAGAGAGAGGGTTGTTCAAATGCAACCTTTTTTAATGGTGCAACTCCATGCAACCCACCTGTTATTCCCAGATTCTAGTTCCTAAATGCAATTAATCAAAACAAACACAAACAAGAATCAATTACCTGTTTGATTTCACTTTCAAATTCAACAATTACAATCTTTCTCTCTCTAGAACTCTCTCTCTCTATCTCTCCATATTTCTCTCTCTAAACGTATTCTCACTCTCTCTACAAAATACTCAGTTCGTTACTTCTTCTAAGAAAACAGAAAATACAAAGTTATTTATATCTACAACTATTACAAGAAAACAAACAAATACAAATACAAATACTTTGACTTTTATTACAAATAGACTTTGACTTTGATGAGTGTTGACTTTCTCAGCTTTGACTTCTTACACTTTGACCTTCAGTCTTCTTGATCTTGTATCCAACATATTTATGCTCTAACAATCTCCCCCTTTGGATTCAAGATCACTATTGAAAGATCTAGCAATTCAGTCTTCACTTTTAAGCTCTATCAGTACAATCTCCTCTTTTCTTTGACGGTATTCTTTCCAAAACTGTCTTCAAATGATTAACAATCTCCCCAAAACTTTCACAATAATACTTTCAGACTTTGGAAAGAAATTATCTTCAGAATCAACTCGAATTGCTTTAGCAGATAATATTCAAAGAAAATTTCCTCAAATTTTCAGAAATTCTTTGATCTTCTTCAAATCTTCAAATCTTTACTTTGAACTTTTCTGACTTGGACATTTCTGAAAATCATCTCTCAAAACTTTATCATTTCTTGATACCATCTCCCCCTTTTTGATGATTTAAGCATCTATATCATCAAAACTTTTCCAAGAAATGTCTTTGACCATTCTGATCTGTCAAACTGAGTCGTTGATTCTGTGATCCATAACCAAATATTCATCCAGATCATTTCAAATCTAGACAAAATAAGAACATGTAACTCCTGAATCAACAAATGAATCAGTTAAAATGCTTGTCAGTAACACAAAGTCACTGTGTGTAACGAATACACAATATAAAGGAGCTTTTTGATGTTCACTCCCCCAGGGCTTCCATCCAATCATCGAAATACAACAAAGGCAATTTCTATGAATGTTATGACAAGAAAACAAATTTCTTGTGTGTTCGTGCACGTGTAGAAAGAATTAAGCACAAATAATTGCTTTTTAAGGCTCAACATAGTGTAAACCACTGAGACAACAGTAGATAAACACAGACTCAATGTGCATGATTGAAGTACGAAGGTGGGGCAGACTTCCTTCTTTTTCAATATCCAGATTTTCCAAATGAAAACCAGATAGATTATATGTTGCGTCCTCTTGAAAATATGAAACATTTTCTTTTTGAGAAGAAAATGAGTAGTTGGTGGGGTTTAGTCAAGAGTTGGCATGGGCTAATTGCCTGTTTCAATAACGTTCACCAAAGAGTTGTGAAACGCTAGTAATGTGGCTGCCCGGCTTAGAAAGTAGTTGGTGCAGAGTTTAATATTCTTTTACTCTGTTCTCACACCCTTTTTCTTTTGATCATTAAGCTCACTACTAACCAAACTCTCTTTTCCATTTTACCTCATCACACCCACACTCATTTCTTTTAGACTCCTCACACTCAATCACTATTGGATTAACTTCTTGGGTAGGAAACACTGATTAACGTGAATCCATAGAAGTTCATTTAAGTCCTAGCACAAAGAACCCATAATATCCTAATAAGCATGTGTTGCTCAAGATTGTTTAACTTTATCAGTTAAATCTCATATACAAATGCCAGACTAATGTATGCTCATAAAATATAATCATGAAGATTTGAACATTTTTAGACATTGAAGTATTTTTAAACAAGTATACTGAATGAATGAACATGAATGCAAAAGACTTGTTTGAAAATCTGACATTGTATGAAAATGATCAGAAAGAAAATGATCAGAAATAAAATGATATAACAATCAATGCTTAAGGTCAAGAATAATGGATATTGTCTATACGAAACAAAAATATAGACATTCTTGAAATGACGTTTCGAAATGAAATATCGCTCAAAATTCGTTAAAGTACAAGCGGGGTGTCTTACCATCGAAAAATTGTTTCAATTTAGAGACATGGTAAGAACAATTTGATCAAAAATTAAACCGATGTGTGTGAATACTTGAAAGTATGTAGAAAAGACAATACGCAAGTATTTATCTTTGGAAACACACGGTTTATAAACATTTCAGCACAGTTAATAATGAAAACATTTAAAAGCACACTTCCAATTCATGAAAATCTTTTTAAGAATCGGGAAGTGGTTTGAACATTTAAGAACATGTTTTCTATGATTGAAAGTCGTCCTTCTTTAAACCATATATGAGATTAAGATAAAAAATTTAACCTTTCTATGCAGTCTTAAATCTCATGAAGTCAGGCTGTAAGTCAAAAAGATATGATCTTTTAAGCTTCTCTCATCCTGCACAAGTCTCAAAGTCTAGTCAAAGCAACTTTATTCACAAATTTATTCAAATGAAAAAAAAACATAAAGCAATAAAACGTTGATTGTACGAGTTCTGATCAGAAGTAATCAGAAATCATCGTCTTACTCCTTTTGACTTGGCTTATATGCTCCCCCTAAAATCATGCATCATAAAAATTTGTCAATTAAGCAAAATGCAGAAATTAGATATGCTCCCCCTCAAAAGAATTGAGATCATCTTAAAGTGCATCTCATTCTCCCCCTGAGATCATGAGCAAACTATTAAAGTGCAGATATCTTTCAGAAATAAAGATAAAGAAAATGATGAAAAATAACAATACTTAACTTTATTAAGTAACAACCGATTATGTCTTAAGATTTAACATACCAAGCTTAGAGACAAGAAAATTAAATCTCTTTTCATCTAATGGTTTGGTAAATAAATCTGCAAGCTGATAATATGTTTTTACAAAATAAAGTTCAATTGTTCCTTTTTCGACATTATCTTTTATAAAATGATACCTGACGTCAATGTGTTTGGTTTTCGTATGCTGAACAGGATTAGAAGATATCGCGATTGCACTCTTCGAGTCTCAATAGATTGGAATTTTATCAAACTTGAATCCATAGTCTCGCAGCTGTGTTCGCATCCACAACACTTGAGAGCAGCAACTGGAAGCAGCTACGTACTCTGCTTCAGCAGTTGATGTGGAAACGCATAATTGTTTCTTTGATGCCCAACTAACGAGCTTGTCTCCAAGAAATTGAATGTGACATGAAGTACTCTTTCTGTCCAACATGCAACCTGCATGATCTGCATCTGAATAAGCAGTCAGTTGAAACCCAGTATCCTTAGGATACCACAGACCAAGATCTGTAGTCCCCTTCAGATACCTAAAAATCCTTTTGACAGCAGCCAAATGGGATTCTTTAGGAGCAGACTGATATCTAGAACATAAACATGTTGAAAACATAATATCTGGTCTACTAGATGTAAGATACATTAACGATCCTATCATACCTCTATAAGTCCTAACATCAATACTTTTACCCGAAGGATCAGTGCTAATATTAGTACCTGGTGCCATCGGGGTTCCAATTGGTTTACAATTTTCCATTTTGTACTTCCGAAGAATATCCAAAATGTACTTAGATTGGTTAATGAAAACCCTCGTAGAAAACTGTTTAACTTGTAATCCGAGAAAGAAATTCATCTCTCCCATCATACTCATTTGAAAACGTGACACCATGAGGTTAGAAAAGTTTTTGCCAAATTTTGGATTAGTAGAACCAAATATTATATCATCAACATAAATCTGAATAAGAATAATATCAGCTTTTTCCTTTTTGATGAATAAAGTGGTATCAACCTTACCTTTAGAAAAATCGGACTTGACCAAGAATTTAGATAAAACATCATACCATGCTCGAGGGGCTTGTTTCAAACCATACAGGGCTTTATCCAAAATGTAGACGTGATCTGGCTTATCTGGATTGACGAACCGTTCTGGTTGAGACACGTATACTTCCTCCTTAAGAATACCATTCAGAAAGGTTGTTTTCACATCCATCTGAAAGACTGAAATTCTTATGAGCTGCGTAGGCTAGAAACATGTGGATTGCCTCTATACGCGCTACTGGAGCATACGTCTCATCGTAGTCTATGCCTTCCTCTTGCCGGTAACCTTTGGCAACAAGTCTAGCTTTGTTTCTTATGACGATACCATCTTCATCCTTTTTATTCTTAAATACCTATTTAGTTCCTATCACAGTTTTACCTTCTGGTTTTGGAACTAATCTCCAAACCTTTAGGGCTTCAAACTGATTTAACTCATCTTGCATGGCAGATACCCAATCCGAATCAGCAAGAGCCTCTGATACTCGCGTGGGCTCAATCTTACTAAGGAATAAGTCCTGCATACATTGATTAAGAGTCGCTGACCTAGTTTGTACAGGCTTGTTGAGATCTCCAATTACTTGATGTAATGGATGCTCTTTAGTCCAGTGATGCTCATGAGGTAATGGAGTAGATACTAATTGAACATGATCATCATCTAGAAATCCACTATCAGACTCTTCAGATTGAATAGATGGAAGGGGGTTTGCAGTTGAATATTCAGGTGCAGAAGCATCAGTTGGAACAACAGACTCTGGCTGTTGAGTAGACAATGTATTACACCCAACTGAAACAGTTACTTCTGGCTCAGCAGTTACTTGTATATCTTCAACTGTAGGAGTAGATGTTGGAATATGAGTTTCTGACTGAACGGGGGATACAAGTTCAGTTAACACTTCTGAAGTGACTGGATGATTGCAGCTTGTGTCTTCAGACCTGTCAGTCACAACAGATTTAGGCAAATTAGATCCTAGAAACTCATCATAAAAGAATTCAAATAACAAATCTAAATCAGATAAATGTGAAATTGAAGTAGAAGCGTTATTCGAATTATTCGCTGTAGAAGCAGGTTCTGGACTGATCTGCCCAGAAGCTAATACTCTAGTGATAACGGGTTCTGAACTGAGTTGTTCAGAAGCCATGTCTTCATCAAATGTTACATTAACGCTCTCGACAACTGTCTTTGACTTCTTCAGATAAACACGATATGCTGCCGATGTTGAAGAATAACCAATGAAGATACCTTCGTCCGCCTTAGCACTGAATTTATTCAGACTCTCTGTCGTTAAGCACGAAACACTTACACCCAAATACGTGAAAATATTTGATTGTCGGTGTTCTGTTGTTGATCAGCTCATATGGAGTCTTTTGAAAACGGCGGTGTATCATGGACCGATTTTGAGTATGCCATGCAGTTGACACAACTTCTGCCCACAAAAATAGAGGTAGATCGGATTGGCTAAACATAATGCGAGCGGCCTCGACTAGCGTCCGATTTCGCCTTTCGACTACTCCACTTTGTTCAAGCGTACGAGCAACAGAGTACTGATGTGATATCCCGACCGATTCGAGATATTCTTCAACTATCTTGTTTTTGAACTCTGTGTCGTTGTCCGTTCGAAGAAACTTGACTTGTCGCTGCATTTTCACCTGGGTCGTCTTTAAGAAAGTAATGAGAACTTCGGGCGTCTCATCTTTTGAACGAAGAAATTTGACCCATGTGTATCTTGAGTAATCATCCACAATAACCAACACGTATTTCTTTCCACCCAAACTCTGAGTTCTCATTGGACCACACAAATCCATATGTAACAATTCTAACGGAGAACTAGTGCTTGGTTCAGGCTTCGGTTTATGCGGAGCTCTCTTCATCTTATCCTTCTCACATACAGCACATAAGTGTTCTTTCTCGTATTTCAGCTCAGGAAGTCCTTTTACCAATTTCCCACCGACCAGCTTGTTGATATAACGAAAGTTCAGGTGTGATAAACGTCTGTGCCAGAGCCAACTTTGTTGTATTGAAGCTTTTGTCTTTAAGCAAACTTGATTGTCAATCTGAACTTTGGACAGGTTGATGGTATAGAGGTTTGTCTTGCGATGTCCACCTAAGAGTTCTGTACCGTCTTCAGTACGAACCAAGCAACTCTTAGATTTGAAGTTGACCTCTAACCCTTTATCGCAGAATTGACCAATGCTAAACAGGTTGTGCCCTAAGCCTTCGACATAACTCACCTTACTGATCGTTATGTTGTTTTGAATGATGTCACCATATCCTAAGATTGGTGAAAGCTGATCGTTCCCAAATCTGACATTTCCACTGAATTTCTCTGTATAATTAGACAATAAAGCTTTTTGCCTAGTCATATGCTTGGAACATCCACTGTCCAAGTACCACATATGTCGGGTCTGCAAGAGAAATCAGGAAACAATAGATTTAGGTACCCATTTAAAAACGAGTCCTAACAGATTAACACAAGATTTTGGTATCCATTTGAATATGGATCATCCTTTTCGTTGAAAACTTTTAAAAACATTTGATCTTGAAGAATAAACATAATAAGATCTAAACCAATCAGTAGAATTATGAGAATAAACAAATTCATTTCTCCGATAATGATAAGATTTAGTAGTAATAGGAGATAATTGAATCAATTGCTTTATTGAATACCGCTTGTAAGAAGTTACAAGGTTTTGTTTATGACAAGCAAGTTGATCAACTACATCATTATCACTACTAACTGATCTATTACAAGAATTATCAGAAACTGATTCAGCTATCTCATCATCCTTCCTTTTTGGTCGCCATTCAGTTCGAGCTTTCGACCTTTTCTTGCTTATATCTGAAACAAAAGATTTAGATTTATTAGGAAAATCAGATTTATGAAAATGAGTTTTCTTTGGTTTACCAGTGTTAATCCGTTTATGTGATTGCTGTTTCTTATGATTCTTACCTTTAGAATAATATTCAGCAGTCACAGAAACTGTAGATGATTCATTAGTTTTAAGAACACTTGGTAACACTTTTTAAGTTATAAGACAAGTAGAATGATCAGGAAGAGAAGCATTGAAGTCAAACATATCTATTTGTTCTATGCACCCACCATCAGAGTTTAAAAAATCATTTGCAGACGCAAATAAGTCATCAAAGTTATCAGTTGAAGTTTGAGGTGCCTTTGAAACTGTAGAACACTTTGTAGATTTAGATCTAAAAACAGTGTTCTTTAAAACTGTAGAAAACACACTTTGTTCAATATCTACCAAAAGTTTTTCATCAGATAAAACATTTTCAAGCTCAATTATTTTTCTTTCAAGAATGAGTGGAGGAACATAAACCTTTGCAATAGCAGGTTTTGCCTTCATCTCAGAAACAGAATAACTAGCAAAATAATTGTTTGAAAGAACTTTTGATGTTTCTGAAAGATAACTATCATTTAACTTTGCATAGTTAAATGGTAGTTGCATTTTCTTTACATTCTTTCTATTTTCAGTTTCTTTAGCCTCATCTTCTTCTGATAATTTGGTAACAAATTTGGGTTTTAAATGAGTATGTTTACCAGCACAAGCAAGAAAATCAAAATTATAAAGTGCCGGTTGTTTTCTGATGGCTTTCTTTAAGTAATGGGGGTTTTGAAAACCAAGTCCCCGTTTTTCCTTAACATCAGCCTCTTCGTTAGGTGCATTGAGAAAAATGGTTTGATCTGTTTGGCCTCTTGCATAGAGTTTGGCTTCCAGACCATTTACCTTCTTATTCAAAAACTTGTTCTCAACCTGCAATTTATAAACAGTTAGTGCAGATTCTTTCTTCTCAAACTCATACTTAGAAATTTTAACTTCAAAATCAGAAATCTTCTTTTCAAAACAATCTACTTGAAGTTTAGAATCAGAAGCAGACTTGCGTAAAGAATCAATTAGATCTTTGTTCCCAATAACAGACTTATTAAGCTCAAAGATCTTATTGTTTCTTTTAGCAACTCTGTCTTTTTCTTTCTTCAATTTTATTTGAAGATCATTAAGCTCAACCATCATAGCTTCCATTTTGGTTATAAAATCTTTTTTAGTTAAGTTTAATACCTCATCAGATGTCTAGTCATCTGACTCAACATACTTGACCTCTTTTCCCATTAGACAGAGATGAGCAGTTTCTTCATTCTCTTTATCATCCTCTTGATCAGAATGATCCAACCAAAATTCGTCCTCAACCATTAATGCTATGCCTGCTTCTTGCTGTTTGGCCAATAGCAGTTTGTTCTGATAATACTGAGAGTTTCGAACCTTTGGCTTTCTACAATCTTTAGCAAAATGTCCAATCTTGCCACAGTTGTAGCATTTGATTGGATCATTTGCTGGCTTTTCAGCAACAGTGTAATCATTCACAAACTTCTTCTTTTCTTCCGGCTTCCTATCTATATACCGGTTCTCTTCATGTCGCTTTCCTTCAACTCTTTCTCGGTGCTCATGATTCTTGGAGCTTGATGAAGAATATCTTTGAGAATTGGATCCCGGCTTCTTGTAGAATTTCTTTTGGAAAGCTCGGGTCAGTAAAAGCATGGCTTGTTTGAGACTTTCTCCATCATCACCATCTGATTCAGATTCAGATTCAGAACTTGTAATCACTTTCTTCTTTTTCTTCTTTTTCTTCTTTTCTTTCTTTTCTTTCTTTTTCTCTCCAGCTACTAATGCAATAGGATCAGGAACTTTTTCTGCCTTCATTTTCTCAGCTCTTTTCTCTTCCACTTCTTCTTCATTCTGACACGAAGTATCATAGACTTCGTGAAGAGGTATGTCGCTCAAGTCTTTCATCTGCTTCATCCGACGGGTATGTTTCTTCCATTCGGGTTGCAGAATGCTTAAAAACTTGACGTTGTTTTCAATTTGCTTCTTCTTCACTTTGTTCTTTGAGAGTTCATTCTGAAGAAGCACAAACCTCTCATAGGTTTCCTCTAGGCTCTCATTTTCTTTTGCTTTGAATTCCTCGTAGCTATTTATGCAGTTAGCCACTTTCATTTGATTGCCGACTTTGGAACCCATCATCATCTTTTGCAGCTGATCCCACATCTTTTTAGCATTTGCCTTGTAGCTGTCTATTTTGACGTAGATGTCATTCGGGATACTTTGAAGAGGAAGAGATCTTGCTTGATTATCTGCTTTATATCTGCTTTTTTGTTCCTCTGAATATTGACTATACTCTACTGGAACTGTTTTCATCTTCTGTTCTCTTTCCTCAGTACCATCTTCACTATCAGATGAGTCATCATCAGGGATTTGAACTATGATTGGTACCATAGGACCTTCCATGATAGACAAAAGAATATTTTCTCCATTTGTGTGCCGATCCACTGTTGGGAACTGAAGAAAAGTTCAAGTATGGTTAATGCTGCTAGTTCAGAATTACTACTGCTAGTTCAGAATTACTACTACTAGAGGATTTCAAAGTTAATACTGCTGAGTATTACTACTTCTAGTAGAATTAATACTGCTAGTCAAAGTTAGTGTTGCTTGAACAAAGTTAGTACTGCTTAGCTAGTTAGTACTGCTAGAGGTTAGTGCTGCTTACTAGTTAATGCTGCTTATGATTAGTGCTGCTTATGAATTGGAGATCTGGATGGAGAGGATGACAGCTGTAAAGAATAAAGATATTAATGGAAGGATTGAAGATAACTATGCAAGATATACTGAAGATATTCTATTTTTTGTAATTATCTTTTTGTTCAGTATATGTATAGAGTTGACAGAATAGTTTAGATAGAGATTTAATTCTAAGTTTTTGTTTTAGAGAGAATCAACCTCAAGGCATAGTTCCTAATACTAGAGAAGTAGTATTCGTCTTGAAAGAGCTTGTTCTTCAAGATTGAGGTTGAGTGTGTAATCTTGTGATTTGTTTATTGAATACAAGTTTACAAATTGTTAATCATATACACTGTTTGTTTACTGTTACATTGAATATCAAAGTGTTATTCCACAACTTCTTTGATATTGTTTCTGAGACTTTATTCTTGTTAAGAATTCGATCCTGACAAGTGGTATCAGAGCCTGTTCTCTCAGAAACATCTATTCATTCATCATGGAAAACTTTGCAGAATCAAACAGTACTCTAGTCTCAAAGGTTCCAATGCTCAGACCCAATGAATTCGATATGTGGAAGATCAGAATCAAGCAGTACATACTCCTCACTGACTATTCTATGTGGGACATCATTGAGAATGGCCCTTCTGAAGCAGGAAAGATTGGTGCAGATGGAAAGAGAACTCCACCAAAAACTGATGCTGAAAGAAAGACTAGACAGACAGAGATGAAAGCCTTGAGCACTTTGCTCTTGGCTATCCCCAATGAATATCAACATCAGTTTTGCAACTGCACTGATGCAGAGATGCTCTGGAATGCTCTAGAGAAGAGATTCTCAGGTACCAAAAGTACCAAGAGAAATCAGAAAGCCATTCTGAAGCAACAATATGAGAACTTTATGTCAACCAAGAATAAGTCCATGACTCAAACTTTTGACAGGTTCAACAAACTTATTGGTGAACTAGCTACAGTGGGAGTACAAATTGATCAAGATGATCTGAACAGAAAGTTTCTAAGGTCCCTGAGTGATGAATGGACCATGTATACTGTGTCTTTCAGACAGAATGATCAACTGGAAGAAAAGGAACTTGATGATCTATATAATGATCTAAGAGTTTTTGAATCTGAGGTAGAAGCTAAGAAGAGGCCTTCTGGGTATGTTCACAATGCTGCACTCCTTTCAGCATCAACTGATTCTACTTCCATCCCTGAATCAGTTAGTACTGCCAATGGAGCACCTCAAGAGAAAGGCACTGAAACTGTATTTGAAGCCTTTCTAGCAAGTCATGGAAACTCTTCTCTCATTAATGATGACTTGGAACAACTCCATCCAGATGATCTTGAAGAGATGGACATTAAATGGCAGATGGCCATGCTCTCTATGAGAGTTAAGAAGTTCATCAAAAGAACTGGAAGGAACAACTTCTCACAAAGAAGAGAAGATGGAGCAGGTTTTGACAAGTCAAAGGTGGAATGCTATAAATGCCATCAGAAGGGACACTTTGCTAGAGAATGCAGAAGTGGAATGCCTCAAAACAATAACCACCAACAAGCTCAATCTGGAAGCTTCAATAATAACAGAAACTCTGTACAAGCCCTTGTCTCTCAACAAGGTATGGGGTTTGATTGGAGTGATCAAGCTGAAGAAGCCATTCAAAACCAAGCTCTAATGGCAGAGGTGTCTGATCTCCCAACAGAGGTAACTTCCAATCTATGTTCTCAAAATTGCATTAACACTGTTAAAAGGTATAGGGATCACAATCAGAACATGAGTAATGACCTTAAGAGATTGGAAAAGGACATAAAAGATTATGTGAGGATAGTTGAGAGATTTGAAGAGCAGATTAAGGGTTTTCAAGCCAATGAGCTTCAACACTCCTATGACACAAACTACTGGAAGTGGGAGAAGAATGACTTAGAACTTCAACTGACCAGATCCAAAGAAGAGAGTGAAAAGCTAAGGGTAGAACTAGCTAAAGTCAAGCTAGATGTAGAAAAGTTTTCCAATGCCTCTAAAGCTATGGATTCTTTACTACAATCTCAGATTCATGATAAACTGAGAAGAGGAATAGGGTACAATACCACACCACCACCCTATAATAACAACTACATCCCTCCTAGTTCAGATTTGTTAGAAACAAAGGATAGGAAGGACCTACCTAAGGGAGCCACTGAGATAGATCCCTTAGATGAAGTAGTTGTTAAGGATAAAACTGAGAAAGAAGTTGTCAAGGATAAAGACAACACTGTGAGTGGTGAGATTCCTATAGAAAACCACATAATCACCAATGAGGGATGTGGAAAGCATTGGATCAAGTCCAATGAGATAGAGAAGACTGAGGGAAAGAACAAGAAGGTTCACTATAAGCAGACCACTTTTGTGAACCCTATCCCTTGCAAGCAGTGTGCATGCAATAAATCTAAGCCCCAAAAACATGATAGACCAAGGGGAAATCAAAGAAACTGGAACAACCAATGGGCACAAAAACAAGGCATTGATCTAAGTAAAATCAATAGACCAAAGCCTTGTTTCATATGTGGAAAGTTAAACCATTTGGCTAAGCATTGTTTCTTTAACCCTATTAACCAACAAATGTACTTTCAAAGATTTGTGCAAAAACCTGTTGGTTATAGGAAGGCTGGAAAGAAACATGTGGTGAAGAAATCTGTTGAAAACAATGGCCCCATGAAGAAAAAGGTTTTTAAGGAAAGTATTAAAATGTGGGTGCCTAGAAGCACTAAAACTGTTAGTACTGCTGACAGAGATAGTGCTGCTAGAAGCATTACTGCTGCTACCAGTGTTAGTACTGCTGAAAATTTTAATGTTGCTAATACTGTTAGTACCTCTTCAAAGGTTAATACTGCCAACACAATTACTGCTGCTCACACAGTTACTACCTCTAACAAGGTTAGTACTGCTAAGCATGCAAGTTCTACTAAGGCAGTTAGTACTTCTAAAACCAGTACTGCTTCTAGCAAAAGTGTTTCCAAGCCTATCATTGTGACAAAGTACTCCAGAAATGAGGAGTCAAAGTTTAAAAATCTTGTCAAGAAAGAATGCAAGTATTTTGATGAGAAAGGGGTACCCAAGACCACCTTGGCTTGGGTTCCTAATACATACTAACTGATTTATCTTATGTGCAGGGCAACCAACAGCTCAAGGGAAAGAGCATTTGGCATGTTGATAGTGGTTGCTCTAGGCACATGACAGGCAACATGTTATGCCTTCAGGATTTCAAGCATATCAATGGAGGACATGTTGCTTTTGGAGATAATCTTACTGGTGGTAAAATAAGTGGCAAAGGTAATGTTACAAAAGGTAAGATGACATTTGAGGATGTCTACTATGTTGATCAGTTGAAGTACAACCTGTTAAGTGTATCACAGGTTTGTGACAAACAACATAGCATATTATTTACAAACACATAGTGTATGATCCTTGCTCCAGGGTTCAAGGTAGTTGATGAAAGCATGATACTACTTAGAACTCCAAGAAAGGACAATGTTTATTGTCTAGATATGGACAATGTTGATAGTGATTCATCCATGAACTGTCTTGTTTCAAAAGCTTCTGTGGATGAATCCTCTCTTTGGCACAGAAGGATGTGTCACATGAATTTCAAGACTATGAACAAACTTGTTAAAAACAACCTTGTAAGAGGTTTACCATCAAAAGTCTTTTCATGTGATGATCATTGTGTTGCTTGTCTTAAAGGCAAACAGCACAAAACTTCTCATAAGACTAAAGAGTTAAACACTATTTCTTCTTGTCTCCAATTACTGCATTTGGATCTGTTTGGTCCTACAAATGTTATGAGTATAGGCAAGAAATCTTACTGCTTGGTTATTGTTGATGATTACTCCAGATTTACTTGGGTATATTTTCTAAGGACTAAGGATGAGACAAGTGGACTGATCAAATCCTTTATCCTAAGAATTGAAAACCAAACTAATCAAAAAGTAAAAGTCATTAGATCAGATAATGGGTCTGAATTTAAAAATCTTGATCTAAACACCTTTTGTGAAGAGAAAGGCATTGAGAGACAATATAGTGCCCCTAGGACTCCTCAACAGAATGGAGTTGCTGAGAGGAGAAATAGGACACTAATAGAGGCTGCTAGATCTCTGTTGGCTGATTTAAAACTGCCAATTACCTTCTGGGCTGAAGCAGTTAATACTGCCTGTTATGTCCAAAACAGAGTTCTAGTGGTCAAGCCAAAGAACAAGACCCCATATGAGCTTTTAAATAAAAGAAAACCATTTATTGGATTTTTCAAACCTTTTGGCTGTCCTTATACTATTCTCAATACCAAATCTCACTTAGGTAAGTTTGATAGCAAAGCAGATGATGGATTTCTTGTTGGTTACTCATCTCAGAGTAAGGCTTACAGAGTCTTTAACTCTTCTTCTAGAATAATTGAAGAAAGTGACAATGTCAAATGCAATGAGAACACACCAAATCCAATTGGGTCTGGTCCTCAGTGGCTATTTGACATTGATTCACTAACTAACTCTTTTGGTTTCAGTAGTGATGATTATGCAGGTTCAGGGAGTGTAGAATCAAGGACTACCCAAGTCCAAGACAGTATGTCTAAATCTGTGATCTTTCCCATACCCACAGTGGATCCTGTTGAAGACTGTGAAAAGGAATCATCTACTGGACCAAGTCAGAGTGAAGAAGAAAGTAGAGATGAGGAGACTCAAGACAATAAAGAATCAGAAGTAGCTGCTGAAAACACCCCAGTTGAGTTGAATGACTCCAATCTAGAGGTGGGACTTAATGAAGAACCTAATCATCACACCAGAATTCAAAAGAATCATCCTCCACAACTGGTAATAGGAGATATATCCTCTCCTATGATAACTAGAAATCAAAGCAGGCTGCAAGAAATGCAAGATCAACAACATACAGTGCTTTCTTGCTTTTTATCCCAGCTTGAGCCTAAGAAGGCACATGATGCTATGAAAGAGTCCAGTTGGATAGAAGCAATGCAAGAAGAGCTACTGCAATTCAAGCTGCAAGATGTTTGGGATCTGGTAGACCTTCCTAAAGGCCAAAGAGCAATAGGAACAAAATGGGTCTTCAGGAATAAAAGAGATGAAAGAGGTATAGTGATAAGGAATAAAGCAAGGATGGTGGCTCAAGGGTATACACAAGAAGAGGGAATAGACTATGATGAAGTATTTGCACCTGTGGCCAGGATAGAAGCAATTAGATTATTCCTGGCTTATGTTTCTTATATGAAATTCAAAGTCTATCAAATGGATGTGAAAAGTGCATTTCTTTATGGCTCAATTGAAGAAGAAGTATATGTCTGTCAACCACCAGGGTTTGAAAACCCAAGCTATCCAGACAGGGTATACAAATTGAAGAAAGCACTTTATGGACTGCATCAAGCTCCAAGAGCATGGTATGACACTCTGTCATCCTATCTCTTGGAAAATGGCTTTGAAAGAGGAGTCATTGATAAGACTTTATTCATCAAGAGAAAGAAGAAGGATATCTTGCTGGTCCAAATCTATGTTGATGATATCATCTTTGGATCTACAAGAGACAACATGTGCAAGGAGTTTGAGGAACTAATGCATCAAAGGTTCAAAATGAGTTCCATGGGGGAACTTACTTTTTTCCTTGGACTCCAAGTTCAACAGAAGTCAGATGGAATCTTTATCTGCCAGTCCAAGTATGTGCAGGACATTCTAACCAAGTTTGGTTTCTCAGATTCAAAACCTGCCAGCACACCTATGGAGACACACAAGCAGATAACAGCAGATCTTGAGGGGGAGGATATGGATGTTCATCACTATAGATCCATGATTGGCTCTCTCATGTATCTTACAACATCTAGGCCAGATATAATGTTTCCAGTCTGTGTATGTGCAAGATTCCAAGTTAGGCCAAAGCAATCTCACTATCAAGCTGTTAAGAGGATATTCAGATATCTCAAAGGGCAACCCAGATTGGGACTTTGGTATCCTCATGACTCATCCTTTGACCTACTTGCATACTCAGATAGTGATCTAGGTGGAGCAAACTTGGACAGAAAATCTACTTCTGGAGGATGTCAGTTTTTGGGTGCAAGACTAGTGTCATGGCAGTGCAAGAAACAAACCACAGTGTCCACATCTACAACAGAGGCAGAGTACATAGCAGCTGCAAGTTGCTGTTCTCAAGTCTTATGGATTCAGAATCAAATGCTGGACTATGGGGTAACCTTTCTACACACTCCAATTTTTATTGATAATAGCAGTGTTATTAGCATTGTGAATAATCCTGTCAAGCACTCAAAGACAAAACACATTGAGATCAGGTATCACTTCATAAGAGACTGTAATGAAAAGAAACTTATTCAAGTTGTAAAGGTTCATACTGACAACCAGTTTGCTGATCTTTTCACCAAAGCCTTTGATGTGGGTAGATTCACTTTCTTGGTAACAAGTGTGGAAATGATCAACTCTGAATAAGCTCCTTCTCAAAAAGTGGTTCAATACCTGTATATTGTTTATTCTTGGTGGTCCTAATCTTCTTTTTCAGGGAATACATAGCAGTACTCAGTTCATCACAAGCTTAAAAGAGTAAGCATTGTTAATACTGCCAGTGCATTTTTTAATACTGCCAGTGCACAGTTAATACTGCTAAGTAGTAAATACTGCTAGTTAGTTAATACTGCTAGCGGTTAATACTGCTAGTTAGTTAATACTGCTTTCAGTTAATACTGCTTTCAGTTAATACTGCTAGCGGTTAATACTGCTAGTTAGTTAATACTGCTTTCAGTTAATATTGCTTTCAGTTAATACTGCTAGTAGTTAATACTGCTCTCAGTTAATACTGCTTTCAGTTAATACTGCTAGTAGTTAATACTGCTTTCAGTTAATACTGCTAGTGGTTAATACTGCTCTCAGTTAATACTGCTTTCAGTTAATACTGCTAGTGGTTAATACTGCTTTCAGTTAATACTGCTAGTAGTTAATACTGCTTTCCGTTAATACTGCTCTCAGTTAATACTGCTTTCAGTTAATACTGCTAGTGGTTAATACTGCTCTCAGTTAATACTGCTAGTGGTTAATACTGCTCTCAGTTAATACTGCTTGTCGTTAATACTGCTCTTGGTTACTACTGCTTATATCCCGAATACTATAAATACCCTTTGCCCGCCTAAAAGTTCATAACGACTCTTTGCATACTGTTCACTTGCGCTCTAAACCCTTTCTCTCTCAAGTTCAAAGTTTTCAGGCAAGAAACTTCAAGATCAATGGCATCAATGGCATTCATAAACGAGCACAATGAAATCGCGATGCTACAGAAGCCCAAACAGGCCGCTGTTTTCCACCAGATTGTGGATTTCCTCAAGACAAGCCATATTGCCCATGCTCTCACTGTGTCGCCATCCATCTATATAGAGCATCAAAGGCAATTCTGGGCAAATGCCACCATTGTTACTGAGAATGGTGTGCAAATGATCAAGACAAGGGTGTGTGACAAACCCTTGACAGTTACTGAAGAGGTAATTCGCATCAGTCTACGTCTAGACGATGCCTCTGGTATAACTTCCATCTCTAATGATGAACTGTTCTCTACTCTTACAAGAATGGGGTATGGAGGCCCATTGGGTGTGTTCAAGTTCTCAAAAGCAAAATTTTCACCTCAATGGCGTTTCTTTGTCCACACCCTTATGCATTGTATCTCTAAAAAGACTACTGGATGGAGTGAGTTTAGTAGCACCATTGCTTATGCTTTGGTATGCTTAGCCACTGCCAGAAAGTATAATTTTTCCCAAATGATTTTTAATGATCTTGTCTCAAACCTGGGAAGTAAAAAGAGTTTTTATATGTACCCCAGATTTGTCCAAGAAGTTATTACCCATGAATTGCTGGATATACCTCATTTTGATGGGGTATATGTACCAAAAATTCCCAAAGGTAAGGTCTTTTCAAACATGAAAAGATCTCCTCTGGACTCTGAAGGAGTTGACACCCCATTGTTCTCTACAATGATGGTGGTGCCCCAAACTGATGAAGGTATGGCAGCAGGGTCAAGGCCCCCATTAGACCAACCCACTGCTAGCCAATCCCAACCTTCCCACCCTAAATCAATTCCCCAGTCTCTTCTTGATAAAAAAACTTCTCCAATTACCCAAACTTATACAAGGAAACAGGTAAAGAAGGCTCCTTCCCTTCTTGTACCATCACCCACTAAGCCTTCTAGCCCTCTAAGGGAGAATTCTCCCTTAGAGAATATCAATAGGGAAACCAAAGGGGTGTCTCCCAACCCCAAGGAGGTGCTCACTCAGGTGGAGGTTGAGCATATGGGTGCTAAGGCTGCCACTACTCCTACTAGCTCAGAGGAGGTCAGTGGTAACATACATAAGACCTTCCCCATGGCAACTTTGGGTGAGCAATCATCCAAAAGTCCCAGGTGCCAAGAAACCAAGGGGGTGGATAGTGCTTCTGCTAGGCAGAAGACTTCCACTACAAAAAGATCCAATGATCCATCAAAAGAGGGTAACACTTCTGGAGAAGGTGAGGACAGGTATAACTATTATGAATTGATGGAAACCATGGGAAACATCAACATGGATGTACTCCAGCAGGGCAAAGATATAGAAGAACTGAAACTAATAGTCCTGTCTCAACAAGCTCAAATTTTCAAACTGAAGAATATGGTAAAGAGATTGCTCCAGAAAAAGAAGAGGAGGCAATTTGTGCTTAAAAGAAGGGAACCAGTGCCTGATGCTCCCAAAAAGGGGGAGTCAGAAGCTGATGTCAACAGGGAAGATGCTTCAGAAAAGAGAGAGGAACTTGATGTTGAGGGAGAGAAAGCAGCAGTAACAGAGCAAGCAACAGAAACCATTAATGCTGCTAGTTCAAGTAAAGCAGCAGAAATGGTTAGTACTGCTGAAATAAGTAAAGCAGCAGAAACAGTGAAAGAAGTTCTAACAGAGCTGGAGATTGCAGAAACCTTACTTAAAGCCAAGCATGATACTCCCAAGGTCACCTCAAAGACCAAAGGAGTAGTCATCAAAGAACAAGGGAAATTGATCAAGAAAACAAATGTAGAAAAGAAGGTGAATAAAGACAAAGGCAAAGCAAAATTGGTGGAATCTGATCAATCAGTCAAAAAGCAAAGGTTGGTTGAATCAGATGAAGCTTTGGCCAGGAAGATGCAGGCTGATATTGAAAAGGAAGAAAGAGTTCAGGTTGAAAAAGACAGGGAGATGGCAAAGGCTCTAGCTGCTGAACTGAATGAAGCCTATCAACAAAGTCTGGCAACTGAACTTGCACAAAAGAAAGCAGCATCTTTGAAGAAATCTGTGGTGATAAAAACAGCTGCAAAGAAGAGACAACCCTCAAAGACTTTCCTTGGTACTCAAGAGAGAAACAAAATGATAATTTTTCTCAAGGGTGCTATAGGAGTCAGAAAGGAGATGTTCTCAAAGATGACATTTGAGCAGATCAAGGAGCTGTACAATTCTGAAATGACCAAGCTTTAAGGGAATGAAACTGCCAGGGTGGAGATGGAGAAGAGAATGAAAGAAAGTAATGATTTCATGATAGAAAAACCTTTTCCAGATGAGCAAGAAACACCACCAAAGAAAGAAGCCACTCTGGGTGAAAGTCTAAGGACTTTAAAGAGAACCAAGATGATGGCAAGGAGAAAGTCAACCAAGAAGCCTAGAATAGCTGAAGAAGAGGCTGAGAAGGTTGCTGAAGAAGAAGGGGCACCTGAGTCATCTAAACAGAAAAAGCTATCAAGTACAGATGATGTAAATATGTATATGGTAGTGATGGACAAAGTGCCTGAACCAATTTCAGCAGAACCTGTAGGAGTTAAGCCTCCTGAGGTTATTCTTTGGGATACATTGACAGTGGATGGAAAGGAATACATAAGGCTCAAAATGAAGGATGAAAAGTATGAGGTGTTCAATACTTGGGCAAAGATTGTAAGAACATGCTCTAGGTCAGATCTTGAAGAAATGTTTGAGATAGGAATGAAGTTGTATGCAGATATACTGAAGGCTCCAGAGATTTCAATTACAAAACTGGTGATGGAGTATCTGTGTATGATGTTCAAGCCTGATGAAGTAGAGCATGTGATCAGGAATGTGTTCAAATCAGTCAACAATTGGACTCTATATGAAACTAGTGGAGTATATGCAGTGACTTTGGATTTGAATCACACTGAATACTTTCTAGTGGATAGAGTGTACAACCATAGCAGATTAAAGCTTCATGCCATGCTGAAGAAGAAGCTAGGATGTATTCCAGATTCAGAAATGGCTAAATATTTGATCCAAAGAACAATAAATCAGAGTTTAGGGTTGGATGCAAATACTGGAATTTAGGCCATGATGGAGTTTTGGGAGCATCTTGAAGATCAGATCTGAAGAACTTGACTTCTCTTCCTAAAAGTCAAGTTAGGGGGAGATTGTTGGGAACTGAAGAAAAGTTCAAGTATGGTTAATGCTGCTAGTTCAGAATTACTACTGCTAGTTCAGAATTACTACAGCTAGAGGATTTCAAAGTTAATACTGCTGAGTATTACTACTTCTAGTAGAATTAATACTGCTAGTCAAAGTTAGTGCTGCTTGAACAAAGTTAGTACTGCTAGAGGTTAGTGCTGCTTACTAGTTAATGCTGCTTATGATTAGTGCTGCTTATGAATTGGAGATCTGGATGGAGAGGATGACAGCTGTAAAGAATAAAGATATTAATGGAAGGATTGAAGATAACTATGCAAGATATACTGAAGATATTCTATTTTTTGTAATTATCTTTTTGTTCATTATATGTATAGAGTTGACAGAATAGTTTAGATAGAGATTTAATTCTAAGTTTTTGTTTTAGAGAGAATCAACCTCAAGGCATAGTTCCTAATACTAGAGAAGTAGTATTTGTCTTGAAAGAGCTTGTTCTTCAAGATTGAGGTTGAGTGTGTAATCTTGTGATTTGTTTATTGAATACAAGTTTACAAATTGTTAATCATATACACTGTTTGTTTACTGTTACATTGAATATCAAAGTGTTATTCCGCAACTTCTTTGATATTGTTTCTGAGACTTTATTCTTGTTAAGAATTCGATCCTGACATCCACAAAATCCAGAAATCTGTCTTTCCACTGTTCATATTCTCCTTTGAACAGTACTGGAGGTTTGACATCAGTGCCGATAGAAAGAGCATCTTTAGAAGTCATCTTGAATGAACCTGTTTGAAAAATATATGCAATAAGAAACTAGAAACTAAAAATATATACAGAAAACTTGATATAGAAATTCAGGAATTTTGATCACAATTAAAACTATGTCCCCCTTGGCAGACTTAGCACGGGGGTCCCGTTATTAAAGGCCATATTACTATTTTGAAAATTTTGTCTAAGAATAGAAAAGTTTGAGCGACGAGAAGCTTAAGGAAAAGTTTGTGTGTCGTGCTACTTGTGCAAATCACGCTTTGCGGAACAAGCGACTTGCGCAAATCATACTTTGCGTATCATGAAGCTTGCGCAAACAAAACTTTGCGTATCATGCAGCTTGCGCAAACAAAAACTTTGCGTATCATGCAGCTTGCGCAAACAAAAACTTTGCGTAAGACCTTTATGACGAAAACCCTGCTTTGCGTGTTGACCTGATAACGCAAACCTTACTTTGCTTGAGGAACAGATTACACAAACCACACTTTGCGTAATGAACTGATAACGCAACTCTGCTTTTGCGTTTCTTTTTGAACAAACTTGTTGAATCTTGCGCAAATCAGAATGAACTTGCGCAAACTATGATGAACTTGCGCAAACCTCAGATCTTGCGCAAACGACGAAACTCGATCAAAATTACACCAAAAACCTATCTAAACCTCGAATTTTAGAATGAAACTTTTACAATTTACTCGCTTAAACCTCTAGAACACAAAACGAACAATTGATTTCGATCTAAAACTCAAAAATACAAATTTGAATCAAGAACAGTGCCAAGAACTCGTGAACACGAAAAACCACAAAAAATTGAAAATTCAATCCAATTACAGTGCAATTCACGAATTTTTCTATACAAACTCGATCGAAATTACTTTTCTAACAACACCTGATCGATTACAACCCCTAATTCGTACAAAAACTCAAAATCCAAACTTCGGCCAAGAACACAGAGTCGACATCACTTTCTTGATCTGATTTCTAATATGAATCAGCTCTGATACCAATTGTTATTCCTAGATTCTAGTTCCTAAATGCAATTAATCAAAACAAACACAAACAAGAATCAATTACTTGTTTGATTTCACTTTCAAATTCAACAATTACAATCTTTATCTCTCTAGAACTCTCTCTCTCTCTCTACAGATTTCTCTCTCTAAACGTATTCTCACTCTCTCTACTTTATGTAACACCCCCAGTCCCGCATGGCTGAGGACAGGGTGTGTGTCACACTTTTGACCCGAAACACAAATATAAACTAATTAAGCATTAGGGTCGGTATCAAGAAATTAAACACAACCCAAAAGATAAATTTTGCGGAACCTCAAACATAAACACAACCGGCTAAATATAAAGCGTATAACACCTGAACAACAACTAAACTATCAAAAGATCCACCGGTTGTAACTTCAGATCTACTCGGTCAGTTCCCAGAATTTCCCCGAATCTTTTCTACTGAACCTGCCGTGTCAGAAACAAAGAACACGGCTGAGCACAAATGCTCAGTGAACGGATTAATTACAAATATAAAGAAAAATAACGGAAACAAAATCAATTCGTAGCGGAAACAATCATAATAGTTTGACATAACAGAAGTCAAAGTATAAGTCAACACATGAGTTATAAAATATTTTTAAACAAGAATAAATGTCGTAAGACATCGTATAAAAATAAATTACAAGACCGGTTTCCCAGTTCATAATCACAAAGAGGATTCAACGGATGAAACCCTCAATGTGTCACAAATCCCACAGGAGGATCAGTCCACATGGGTTGTGGGATGAAGTGTAAGCACACACATCCATTCCCGTAGTATCATAATGCGCATATCCTAGGACCAGTCCATACGCCCCCACCCATGCCTAGGTAAAGCTCACACTATAGAGCACCAGTATGGGGACGCTGTGGTTTACGAGCACCACAGAGCGTCACAATGATCTATGCCCCGACCACTGTGTCATACAAAATTATAACATCAAGTGAAAATCATGAGAGTTAAAAGAAAATAACCACCATGAAATCTATCAAACGACCTTTATGGTTCAAAATATTGTTGAAGGAAAATGTTCAATATCTAAAGTCTAAAATGACTTTTCAAGCCTCACATGAGAATAATAGTTGAATGAACATGAATACTTCCAAAGTATCGTTTTTCCAAAATAAGTTCATAAAGTAGACACAAAATCATAGGAATGTTGTTGTACAAAGGAATATCGTAATTCAACATGATAAAGGAATTTCGAATTTGAATTACATGCACTTACTTTTGTAGCGTCATGATTTAATGATGGAATAGATAATCTTATCAAGGGATTATCCTCGTATAGAATGAAGTAGGGAAATCCGTACCTGATATCCAAAAAGTGCTTAAAATGCTTCCATCAAGCTTTAGCTCATATCCTAGATCATACGCGACCCTAAGTCATATCGACCACACATTTAACAATAATTAGAATATGATATAGTCATTCCTTTCTAACCAACATTGTAACTACACCTCTCGGGATTCCATCACAATTGAACTCACGAGGATTGAAGCTACGATTTATTTGCTACAGCTTAATAAAAAGACAGCAACAAAATTTCCAAGTAGCTGCAGACCAGCATCTAAAACTGTGTTTTTGAGCAACTTTGACTTAGATTCAGGTCTCGGTGAAAACTAAAAAGTTGTAAAGGACATAAAGAAATTTCTAACTGCAAAATTTCAGCTTATTTGGACTTACGGTTGATTTTATACGAATTTTTGAAAACAGGGACAGAAAGTTAAAATTCACATAATTGTAAAAATGGTTGAATAGCTGCAGACCAGCAGCTAAAACTGTGTTTTTGATCAACTTCAACTTAGATTCAGGTCTCGGTGCAAACTACAAAGTTGTAAAGGACATAAAGAACCTTCTAACTGCAAAATTTGAGCTTATTTGGACTTACGGTTGATTTTATACGAATTTTTGAAAACAGGGACAGAAAGTTAAAATTCACATAATTGTAAAAATGGTTGTGGCATTTTATCGAACACCTTGTGGGCAATAAACATTTGAAGCTCAAAACCATTTTAATGGTTCCATTCATTTGCCCACTTTTGATACCAAAAGTTAACCAAAACCCAAATTTAACATTACTAACATATAATGAACCTAATACAATCATTTATCAATCTTTACATCTAAGAAATCCTTAAAAAACTAAGATGAAAAATTTGCAATCTTACCTTCAATCTTAGGTCTTTTAGCTTCAAAATTACAAGGAAATCAACTCCTAAGCTTCCTTTAACCTAATACATCAAGATTTTCACAAAAGGGTTTCAAAACCTCAAAACCCATAAACAAAAATTTAAAGAAAACTAAGAACAAATGGTACCTACATGTAGCTCTCGTTGAGTAGATCATTTCTCCAATTCGGTTTCTCAAAAGCTTCAAAGATTAACCCTAATTTCTAGAGAGATGAAGAAGGGTTTGGTAGATGGAAAAAATAGAGAAGGAGATGATGAAGATGAATACGTGTGAAATGAAGAAGAAATCCAAGTCTTATGATTTATAAACACTTTGGACAAATGACAAAAATGGTCCTCCAAGTTGACAGATTTAGAAATTTAAACTGTGTACAAGCTATTTGATCTTGGTACAAGTCTACGATGCGTGGATATTATACTTTATTACACAAAGACTTTGACTTTCACTGAGAGTTGACTTTCCAGCTTTTGACTTCTTGACTTTTGACCTTCTGTCTTCATGATCTTGTATCCAACATATTCATGCTCTAACATGGTAATAAATTAATTAATAAAAGATAATAACAATATATCAAGACTACCTTTTTATTAATTGTTCATCAATATGCAGTTGTAAAAACCCAATTAAGTTTCATTACCATTATTGTTTCTTTACATTTCCATTATGTTTCACTATATCAAATCTGTTTCATCAGGTTTCAATATATTAATATTTTGTTTCACTATATTAATATTTTGTTTTATTACCTTTTCATTATGTTTCACTATATCAAATCTGTTTTATCAGGTTTCAATATATTAACATTTTATGTTTCATCAGGTTTCACTATATTAATATTTTCTTTTACTATATCAAATCCATTGTGTTTCACTATATTAATATTTTGTGCCTGGAGGTAATATTGAAGATTTCATATGAGTATAAACTTTCATTCATTGGATGAATCAATCACTGATTCATAAAAATCAGAAAAAATAATTTGATTTGTAACTTGCGTATGAATCAATTTGTGTTTACCTAAATTAAATGTTTCATGTTTAAATTAATAAATGATCAATATTACCATATATAAAATACATTAAAATTAAATAATTAATATTATAATAATAATAACACTTACCATATATATTATGAAATTATGTAAAAGACTAAAATAACCTTATCAATTAAAAATAAAAATAAAAAAAGGAATTTCAATATTGGTTAATTTAGGTTTCCAAAGTTTCCAATGTAATATTGGTTTCCAATTGATCCCTCCCCTATATATATATATATATATATACATATATACTAGAAACGTACTCGTGCAATACAGCGAGATACAATACGATTTTGGATGGTTTTGAGAAAGTGATAATGTTTTTTTTTTTATAAATTTGTTTAATTTAGGCTTACTAATATAATGTTTTTTATATAAAAAAATTAAGTATTTTGTTAGAATTCAATGATTATCTTATATATTTTAATGACATCTAGAAAAAGTAACCAATTACATATTTAATAATATAATTAAAACAAATTTATAGTAATATAATATATTAATTAATAGTGATACATGGAAAGGTCTGCATAAAAAGGAAGGCCCTGCACATACCAAATTGGTGGGTGTTAGAAGAGTACAGTAGTAATATGTATCTTGTGCTTTGATACTAGTAAATTAAGAGATTTTTAAAATCTTGCATAAAATGATGGTACCTTGTGCCTAATAATTTGAATTTAAGAGATTTTTTATCCGTGCTTTATAATATAGTATAGATATAGATATATTTCATTTATATAAGGAGTGAGGGAGATGGAGTGAATCGTTTTGAGAGAGAGAGCACAAACATCCGCTCTTTTTTACTTTTGGCTATGTAGTCTGTGTGTGTATATATGTACATTATATATATGTATGTCGGTGATGCAGAAATGAATGGCTTTGAGAGAGAGCAAGTGGCAACCATTCTTTGTGTGTATATACCTATAAATATACATATTATATATGTGTGTGAGTGATGCAAAAGTAAATAGCTTTGAGAGAGAGCAAGTGGCACTATTGCAGCTATCCTTTTTGACTTTTGGTCTTTGTATTGAATAAAAAAAGCCACCCACACAATATATAAGCAGATGCCACGCCTCTCGCCTCACCGCCCCACCGCCCCACCAACCGCCTCAAGTTCGGTTTTTGGCCGCCTCGCCTCAAGGCCTGCCTTGAGGCTTACTCCTCAACCGATTTTTAAAACTATGGGACTCCACATTTATGTTGTTGAAGAAGGTTTGGCCTTGCAGTAGAAAGGTGTTCGTTGTAGGGATGGGCAGAAACTGGACTGAAGGGAGGAGGAATTCATTAGTTGTATAGTAATACTTCGCATTAGCATTATACCTATGCTGTTAATATCGACGATATATTGCCGATATATCTTCGATATATCGGATATCGGTCCTAGCAAAATTATCGGTGGCAAAAAATCGGTAATTATATCGAAACCGATAATAGCGATGATATTGATCGATATATCAACGATATTTTGACCAAAAAATCGGTCCGATATACCCATTTTTGGTTTTATGGTTTTTTAGGCCTCTTATAGTTGATTACTGGGCTTTAATGCTTTATAGTTTTTTGTTATAGATGGGATTTTTTTTAATTAGTCTAAAAGTAGTCTTAAGTTAGGTTTACTCATTTTATGTCCCGATTTCTCTCTGTTTCTTCCTGGAGCACGGCAACTTCTTTCTCTTCTACTATTCTTCTCCTCTACTGTTGCACGAATGCACGACTTCTTCTGTTTCTTCCAGCCTTCATGGTCGACTTCTTCTATTTCTTCTCCTTTGCTGCTGCTTGTGCTTTGGGGCTGCTCTTTGTTTTGTGAAACTTGTTTAAGTTGATGTTTTGATGTTGAAACTATGTGTTTAATTAATGCATATGATATGTTTATGGATGCATACATATATATTATACATAATTCTAAGAAATATTATATGAACCAATATTTTTGGACCAATATACCACCGATATATCTGATATTTCCAATATCGGACCCTGACCGATATACCACCGATATCCGATATTAACAACATAGCATTATGCTTTTTAGTTTGTGCACTGTAATCAGGGATTATATTATTTCTTAACTTGTGTCTTACGATGAAAGAATACAAGGATATATATAGGCAAGAAAGCTAGGAAAAAAAAGGAAACCCTAAAAGATAAAGGAAACCCTAAAAGAGAAAACCCTAAGGGCCCACGGGCTAATTAGGCCTAAGTAAAATAATTACATAATGTACATTCTAACACTCCCCCTCAAGCTGGAACATAGATATTAATTATGCCCAGCTTGTTACAGATAGAAGAAATCCGCAAACCAGGTAAAGCTTTGGTAAAGACATCAGCAAGTTGACTTCCTGTTCGAACAAAGGGAGTTGAGATGGTTCCATCTTCTAGCTTTTCACGAGTGAAATGAGAGTCCACTTCAATATGTTTTGTTCTCTCATGAAACACGGGATTATTTGCAATGTGGATAAGCGCCTCATTATAGTCGGCATCTGTCGTAGACCGCCTGTTCGTAGGATCTCCATTATAGTCGGCATCTGTAAACCCTTCTATGACATGATGACCGTGATTTTGATAAAGAATGCCAAGACCAGGGGCACCCTTTAGGTACTTCAGTATATGTCTAACAACCTCCCAATGTGGAGTTCTTGGAGATGACATAAACTGACTTACAACACTCATTGGAAAAGTGATGTCAGGACGTGTAATCGTTTGGTAGTTTAGCTTCCCCACAATTCTTTTGTACTTCACTAGATCCTCAAGTAGATCTCCATCGTCTGCTTTCAATTTCATGTTAGGAATCATTGGGGCCTCACACAATTTTGTTTCAATCATCCTAGAGTCATTAATACATCCAAACAATATTTCCGTTGAGACAAACAGACCCCTTTTCGAGTACGAGATCCTTCAATTTCCAAGAAGTATTTTAAAGAACCTAAGTCCTTCGTTTGAAACCGAGATGCAAGAAAATCTTTCAGCTTCTTGATCCCAATCTCATCACTCCCAGTAATCACAATGTCATCAACGTACACCACTAGTAGAATGCATGTAGAAGAGGATGATGTAAAGAACACAAAATGATCATAAGAGCTCCTCCGTAAGCCAAACTCAGTCACTACAGAATTGAACCGTCCAAACTAAGCACGAGGGAATTGCTTTAAACCATACAATGATTTACGTAGCTTACAGACTCTGCCAAACTCTCCTTGAGCAACAAACCCATGTGTTGCTCCATAAACTTCCTCATGTAAATCACCTTGTAGGAATGCATTTTTCACATTCAGTTGGTGTAGTACCCAGTTATAAGTAGCGGCTAATGAAACAAACAAGTGGATGGAGGGTACCTTAGCCACGAGAAAATATCTCATAGTAGTCGACCCCATAAGTCTGAGCATATCCTTTGAGAAGATAAAGACTCTCATTCCGAAGAACACGGGCAAATGTTTCCTGAAGAGACGAAATAGCGGATTCATTCAATAATTGAGATATGATAGAGTCGGATTATGGTCCTAAGCCAATCAAGAAACTGATAACAACCACTTGTTCCCTCTGAGTTTGCATGGTTTTGACATCAACACTTAATGGAAGAAGAGAGTTAAGCTCCTCATATACTTTCTTGAACTCCATGACATAAGTAGTGAGTGATCGATCCTGTTGTTCTCCACGATGAAAGGACTTGCACACACTATAGATTCGAGAGATGTTACTTTTTCCAGAATATAAGAAATCAAGATAATCCATAAGTTCCTTCACATATTTACAGTGACTAACCAGAGATGAAACAGAAGACTCAATAGTATTGATAATCTGTAAATACAAACGAGCATCACTTTGTAACCATGAATCGGAATCATTACCTTTAGGAGGATCAGATGTGAGATGAGAGCCCATTCCCATACTTCAGAGGTATATACGATTGTGAATCCTAGATTGCTCAAGTAACAACGAATATAACGATTAAACTTTGTATTGAATGATTGAGAGAGTTACAAACATATGATTGAAAAGCAAACTCTCTCTCTAAACCTGATAAGCACACAAATCTATTTCTTCAAGTCTATTGCTTAGAAAACAAAAATTAAATACTCAAGCCTAAAAACCGGCCCAAGGCCCAACAAGCAAAACTAAGCCCAATATTAAATAAAAGGCTTTTACAAACGCTTAAATAAAAAAACAAATAAACTATATAAATACTTTATAGAACTTTCCACGCACTAGGACTTTTAGTCCTAACAATCTCCCCCTAAAGTTGTATAAAGGATTTATCTCTTTGAAATCCTCACTTCTTGATCTTCTCTCCCTCTTGAATCTCTGAAACACTTTGGTGCTGCTTGTCTTCATGTCATTCCAAACTCCCTCTTGAATAAAGCTCTTGGTCTTCATAATTTCAACTTTGTAACCAGATTCAGTCTCGACTGAATGCACAAACTGAGCAACTTTTAACTGTAGAAACTCAACACATCGGATCAACACACAAGAAAAATAATGTACAAGTTACGTGACATTCCACAGTGCATCTTCAGTTTAAAAACAAAAAATCTTATTTTGAACTGCGAGTTGAATAAACTTTCAGCTTAAGAACTTGTTTCAATCAGCTCGTTGGTGGAAGCAACTTGTAGCACCTTGTAGCGAACACCACTTGATGAAGGATAAAAGAACCAATGAAAATCTTGAAATCCATGGCTTTTCAACCTCAGGTTTACGAAAAATAGGATATGTTCCCCCTCCCCTCCGCTTTTGCTAACTTCCCCTCAACATGATAATCTGTCTTTCAAACTTGTGTCGTTGTTATTGCATTCTCCCCCTCATGATGATTAGGAGAATCCTGAGCATCATGTATGTTCAAAGACTAACCGGATGAGTAGCAAAAGATAATATAAAACATTTAGTAACCAAGATGGGGTAATCAACTAACACAGAAACACATTAGTAACTGTTATCACAACAATTAAAATAATTGTGTGGCCTATTTTCAGAGTTGGCAAAGGGGTATATCTGATAGGACTTCCAGTTATCACTGAAGTAAAATATTAAAATTACTTCTCAAACTGTTCCGACAATATCACAAAGATATGCGATTGGAATCACAATGATTCGTGCGTGTGTGAAAGAAATATAAACCATATCGATTAGGCTCAAAGATTGATTCAACCTGGGACGCAGGTTCATAAATCAATAGACACAGTGAGTAGAATGAAGTTCGGAGACCGAAGTTGGTGTCTTCCTTTTTCAATATCTAAGTCCTCCGAGTGAGGAATAGATAAATTATATGCTAACACTCCGTGAATATATGAAACAAGTATCTTTTGTGAGATACTTGAGTGGCTAGGTAGGGTGACACGAGTTATCGACACTAGGTCCATGTCTGTTTCAATATCCATCTCCAAGGAATGAGAATGAATAGATTGTGTGGTAACCCGAATAACTGACTCGGTTTGGTAAGGACCAATAATTCTTTTAAGTCCTGTCACATCCTCACCATATTCTTTTCGCTCCGAACTCATCTATTAAGCTAGACCCCTCACTAATATCTAAGAATGGGATGTGTTTCTTGGGTAGGTCCTTCTGGTTCTGGATTGACCATAGAAACTTTATTAACCCTAACACTCCTTTAACTTACCAGATAGAACATTGAAGTACAATTTCTGATTAGAGATAATCAGAAGTCAAAAACATTTAAGGATAAGTCCTGAACTGAAGTGTTCAGAAGTCGAAAACGAAAGTTTAAAGAAAAACCTGGTACTCCCCCTCAAAAGATGGCGTAACACTTGATTGTAGTCATGTGACATGAAGAATCTGAATTGAATCCCACATGACATGCCTGCAAAACAAATTATACAGATTTTGGTTTTGGTATCCATGCTTTGATGGATCCTTGACGGTTAGATGCCTTATCTTTGAAGCTATGAAAATAAGAATTGGGGATACTATAAGTACCATACCCGCTATTGACATACCTGGAATCCACAAAGTCACTATTTACACAATAAGTGCAACAAATATTTGATCGGTTTAGACTGATCAACTTAGTTGTGGAATAGACATGAGTCAGTGACTTTGGATCAACTACATAAGATTTGTCTGACGTGTTTCCATCACTTTCTTCTGTAGTTTATTTCTTTCTCCAAACCATTTTGACTTTTCGAAACACTTGATTATCTATGTTATCAACAAGAGAATTAGAGAAAAGATTTGAAAGGAAAATCCGATCTTTTGAAAATTCATTTGATTTGACACAACTCTTCGAAGAAATAGTTATGGAAGTTGAACCTGAAGAATAAGGAGATTGAACAACAGTATCGGGACTGGGCTGCCTTGTTCAGATAAATCGGCTTTGAAATTTAGTTCTTCAAGTTTATTGGCTTTTACGGCTAAAACATTTATTTCTTCAAGAATTGAATCAAATTGTTTTTGTAAATTGGATCTTACCTTCTGTTCTTTCAAATTCTCTGTCGTTAATCCAGACAATTTCTGTGAAAGCTTACGAATTTCTGTTTCGAGAAACTTCCTCTCACTTTCAAAGTCTTTTTCAATACTGTTGCATTTATCAAATATTTCTTTGAAAACAACAACAATTTTCTTTTCAAGCTCTTTCTTTTTATTCTTAAAAGATTTTCTTTCTATCTTAACATTTTTTTGCTCAATTATCAAAATATTTTCAAAATTAGAATTCTGTTTTGAATGTTTAGCATTTTGAAGCTCGAAAGTGTTTCTTTCCTCGAAAATCTTCTTTGAAAGATAAAGAATTTTCCGTTCAAATCCCTTTCTTTCATTAGCGAAACTACGTCTTTCTTTTTCAAAATCTTTTCTGTCCTTTTCAATCTCCTTCTCAAGATCAGAAATCTTTTGTTTCGTTAAAGATTGTTATCTTTTAAAGCACTCACTAAATCATCCGAATCTTTACTTTTGTTTTCAAGAATTTTCAGATCTTCTTCAGGTTCGGAATCTTCATATGATTTTATGAATTTACCATTCACATACGTATATGTTTTTCCCATTGTTACTTGAACAAAGTGATCGTAAGACGATAGTGATTTGATCCAAAAAAATAAGACTGATTACGAAAAAAAAGTGTCCCCCTCCTGTGACCAAAAAGTTTTTTTTTAAATTTAGGATAAAGACCAGATACCTTGATCCGGGTTAAAAAAAATGGTTCGACGATTTAGGGGTCACGGGCCCGGATGGCGCGGTCCGAGAGTCTGATGGTGCGGGGATGGCATGGGCGGCGCGGGACCCGGGTGAGCCACGACATGGGACCCGGGTGAAGCCACGACGCGGGCAGCGTGGGAGACGCAGAACGGGTGTGGAGCCGTGACACGGTGGTCTGAGACCACAGCGCGGGCGACGCGGTGGAGCCGCAACACGGGTTTGGAAGTGACCGGTTTTGGGGGTAACCGGGTTTGGGAGGAACCAGGGTTGGGTAGGAACCGGTTTTGGGTGGAATCGGGGTTGGGTGGAACCGGGTTTCGTGGAAACTTGGCTTCGCGGGGAACCGTGCTTCGCAGGAACCTGGCTTCACGGGACCTGGCTTCGTGGGGAACCTAGCTTGGGCGGGACCTAGCTTCGCGGGGAACCTAGCTTGGGAACAAGCTGACCTGGCTTGGGGATAACCTGACTTGGGGACAACCAGGGTTTCGCGGAACAGGGTTTCGCGGAACAGGGTTTCGCGGAACAGGGTTTGGAGGCTCACCACTAAATCAAACCCTTACAGTCGACTAGAAACTCAAAATTAAAACCTTGTAATCGAAAACTAATGAACTTTAGCAATAATCATCGATTAAATCCAGAATTTTAACACTCTTTTCCACTTGATTTTCAACCAAAGCACAAATTTTCAACCAAAAACTAAGAACACAGACTTGAGATTTAGAACTGAGAAAAAAAAAACAGAAATCGACTTCAAACCTATGAATTTGGCTAAGAAACTTTACCAAACCTTTAATCTAACACAACTAAGTAGATCTGGAACAACTAGACTTAAAGATTTAGCAAAAAACAATAAAACCACAAATCAATCAAAGAGGTCGATCGACAGAATGAAAAAGAAAAAAACTTTACCTTTTTCGAATCAAATCTATGTCTCTTTGCTCTGATACCAATTGTGAATCCCAGATTGCTCAAGTAACAACGAATATAACGATTAAACATTGTATTGAATGATTGAGAGAGTTACAAACATAGGATTGAAAAGCAAACTCTCTCTCTCTAAACCTGATAAGCGCACAAATCTATTTCTTCGATCTAATGCTTAAAAAACAAACATTAAATATACTCAGGCATAAAAACCCTAAAGGCCCAAGACCCAACAAGCAAAACTAAGCCCAATATTAAATAAAAGGCTTTTACAAACGCTTAAATAAAAAAAACAAATAAACTATATAAATACTTTATAGAACTTTTCACACACTAGGACTTTCAGTCCTAACAATGGTCTTGCTCCAGTCAAAGAAGTTGGAGCCATTAAGCTTGTTGTCAGTGAGTCTAACATTTACCGGAAGCATCTCGGGTACCTATGGACCACTACTGCTGCCAGATGGTTTTTCTTCTCCCGTCATCTTCCAATAAATCACGAACTAGAAAACGTCGAAGTTGAACAAAGAATGCACTCACAGGGTGCAAGAAAACCGACAAACAGAGACAAGAACAAACAACACACTCACAGGTGCCAGAAAACCCGACGAACAGAAAAGCGATCCAAAAAAAAGTGATATAGACAAAGCGATCCAAAACAAATATCGATCCAAAAACGTACCAGAAAAAACCGATGCAAAAATTTTTGAAACCGAGCTCTAATGCCATGTAATCAGGGATTATATTATTGCTTAACTTGTGTCTTACAATGAAAGAATACAAGGATATATATAGGCAAGGGGAAAAAAAGGAAACCTTAAAAGAGAAAACCCTTAAGGGCCCACGGACTAATTGGGCCTAAGTAAAATAATTACATATTTTACATTCTAACATGCACGTTAAACTTTTTAGCATTATACTTTATAGTTGTTAAACACGATTTGTTTATTCTATATGATGAAGAAAGTGAAAGAACTTTTAGCACCATAGACACATACAAATATTCGAAACGTTTAGTACATCGCCTAGTACACACATTAAATTCTTGATATTGTTGTTTTCTAGTCACGTATATTTCAATATTTTGTTAATATTTGATTATCGAGTGTTATGATTATTGAGTGTTAGGTTAGTAAACAAAAGCTAAATAATGTCATGGAAAGAATGGAAGGTGGTTATTATATATATATATATATACACACACACACACAAATATAGTCATGTTCATACGAGAACAATAACTAAATAAGAATAAAAAAATGGTCGAATAACATGTGATTTTACACTAAAATCATGTATAAAATCACATGTGATTCACCATTCACGCGACTTTGGCTGCGACCTGAGGTCGCAAGCCATGTTGCTCGGATGCCATTGTGTTGACCGTTAGCATAGAATCACATGTGATTTAGCCAAATGGGCTTTAATTTTTGTGGTGGCCACAATATGATCTCCATTAACTATGATATCATCGACATAAACTATTAGGATAGCAATCTTACCATGCTCCCTAAAATAGAAAAGAGTGTGATCAGCATGGGCTTGAACATACCCACATTGTTTAACCGTGTGAGTGAATCGATCAAACCATGCTTTAGGAGATTATTTGAGACAAAAAATTTGCTTTCATGAGCCGACAAACATTTTGGGTTCCCTTTGTAGTGTGAAAATCGGGGGGGGGGGGGGGGTAAGTCCATGTAGACTTCCTCGTTGAGGGTGCTATTAAGGAACACATTTTTTACATCTAGTTTATGAAGAGGCTAATCAAAGTGCTTAGCTGTTAGGACTGAAAGTCCTATGTGTTGAAAGTGGAATAAAGTATTTATAAGGGTGCATAATGTAATTAATTAATAGTTATTTAATTAGATGGCCCAAGCCCACAAGCCCATTAGGCCTGTAAGCCTGAATATATAAAGGCTGAATTACTTTCCTTTACAAGTTAGTCTCATTATTTTCATAACACTAGTCTATAGGTTTACTCTCTCAGATCAGAAATTCTTTCTGTAAACCTGTAACCCTTTGATTTCATATTAATCATATGACTAGTAGTTGTGGCTATATAATTGTTCATCTTTGATATTATTTGCTGCTAATTGCACTGTACTGGGATCTACAATTGGTATCAGAGCAGGATCGAATTAATTTCTATTCGATACGATCAAAAGAGCAAAGAGACTGAAGGTTTGATCCAAAAAAGGTTTGTCTAAAACTCTTTATTATTATTCTTTTTCTGTCAATTATCTGGTGTCTAGTTTGGTTTTAGTTGGTCGATTATTTGGTAATTTGTTTATCTGAAAAATTGATTTTTTTAGTAACAGTAGTTGATCGATCTGTTTATTGAAAATATTTTGATTATCGGTCGATTTTTTCTGAAAAATCAGTAAGTGCTTATCGCTCTGTTTCTTGAAAATCAATCTTTTATCGGTCGAATTTATCGGGCTTTGAATGGATTTACATTGTTCATCGATTTTTCTGGGTTTATCGATCTACATGTCTCTGAGTTAAACTTCATGCGACGGTTACATTGATCCTTTAATTTTAAATTGTTAATCGTGTTTGAGTGCTCAAGAAAAGGTGGGTCGGTGGTTGTATCACATAGTGGCCGGCGGTGGAACAAAGTTTGACCGGCGACTGTTGATGCACTTTCACTCCATTCGGGATGTTTTGTTAACCTATCTGCGGCAGAAATTTTGTGAATTGAGGCCGATTTACAATGAAATTTGAATTGGATGTAAAGTTGTTGGTCGGCGGCTGTTTATTTTCTTTACCTGGCTGTTGATTTATCACCATACCAACTCAATCATCCAGTTTCCTATTTTTTAATTTTGTTGACTTTGAAGAGAAACTTAGACTTCATCTAGGGGTGTTGATTTTGAGGAGAGACTTTTGTAGTTTAAAATTGGCGGCTGTTATCTATCGCTATTGCTATACATCGCATATACATATCCAGGTCGACCGGTATCTCATATCCAATTCAACCGGTGTCTCATACCCAGGTCGACCGGTATCTCATATCTAATTCGACCGGTGTCTCATACCCAGGTCGACCGGTATCTCATATCCAATTCAACCGGTATCTCATACCCATCTCGATGGGTATCAAGATTCCATCATTCGACCGGATCACCAACCGACCGATATCTAATGCCCGGTGTCTCGACCGGTGCCTCGTCGCCCGGCCCCTCCATCAACCGGTGTCTCCCCGACCGGTCCCTTGCGGCTCCCGGTGTCCATCGAACCAACTTCTCACGTCAAGAACAAGTTCTTGAGTTTTTCTAATTGTTTTTCGAAATCATTTCTAATCGTGAACGAACTTTTTCGGTTTTAAATTGTTAAGGGTTGCTTACAAAGTCTAAACGATCGATTTCTATCGAAAAATTTCATCCCATATCAAAATTTTAAATTCTCGTTCGGTTTCCGAAAAATCTTCGGTTGCTTCGTTTGAGAGTTTGAGAGACTGTTTCGAGATTTAATCAGTTGAGGGAGCTTAAGGGATCATAAACGATCAATTTTGGTCGAAATTTTTTATCCCATACTGATTTTTTAAATTTTCGATCGTTTTCCGAAAAGTTTTCGGTTGGTTTGTTTGTGATCGTGGGTTGACCGTTTGAGTTTTAATCTGTTGATGACTGATCAGGGAGCTTTAACGATCGTTTTGCATTGAAAATTTCTAACCGTTTCGAAGCTTTGCAGGTTGGCTCAACGAGGAAGACGATGAATAGTGTTTCCGTTTAGTGACGGTTAATTTTCTTACTTTTTGGTCCTTTTCCGTTAAGTCTCAGTTAGTCCGGTTAGTTTGTTAGTTTGGTTAGTTTTATTTCAGTGTTAGTCCTTTTTCCGTTAGTTTTAGTTAAGTCCGTTAGAAGTTTTAATTTTTACACTTTTAGTCCCTCTAGTTAGTAGTTTTAGTTTGTGTCATTTTTAGTCCTTCTAGTTTTTAGTTTTAGTTTGTGTCTTTTTTAGTCCCTCGTGTTCTTAAGTTTTTGTTTGTGTTGCTTTCAGCCCCCGTACTTCAAGGTTTCAGTAGTGTGTCATTTGTGACTCTAAACTTTCAAGTTTCAGACTTTGTCACTTTTGGTCCTTGCACTTTTGAGTTTCATCTCTCATCAAGCCTCTCAAAGCCGGATCGAATACAGTCTATTCAGTACGATCAAAATGGTGAACCCACCAAGGCTGTGGTCCAAAGGAGAATATGAAGAGTGGAAAGTTCATTTTTTGAACTTTGTGGACGAACACGAGGTGGGAAATTATATCAGATTATCTTTAACTGAAGGTGAGATGCAATCCCAAATTCTGACAGAAGCTTCGCCTGTGGAACAGGAGAAAAGAGAGAGGGCTAATAATTTAGCTCGAAATTATATGACAAGTAGTATCTCTTGTGACCTTTTACGTGACATTTTGAGTGAAATTTATGGTCAAATAAATACTTACAAAATGACAGGAAAAGGGTTGTGGGATTGCACTGAATGGTTGATGCTAGGGCCAAAGGGTTTATTAAAAGGAAGAGAATTGGAAGCTGAGAACTCTGAGCTAAAAGGAAAGATCACCTTTTTGGAAGCTAAACCTCAGCAACCAGTTTCGGTTGAAAGTTATGAGGAAAAGATGCAAATGTAGAACTTCAAAAGCGTTTATCTAATTTGGAGCAACATCTTGCTAAACACAAATCTGATTTTGAGACTAAAGAGAAATCTTTCGCAAAGAAGTTCTCAGAATTTTCGAGAAAATGTGCTTATGAGAAGAAGGAAGTGGAGCTGAAATGCATAAAACTTTCTCAGCAAGTTTCTGCTTTCGAGAAAGTAATCATTCTTGAAAGAGAGAAGTTTGCAAAAGAAAAGAAGGCCACTGAACAGAAGAATGTTGGATTCTTCAAGGAAATATCCGGCCAAAGAAATGATGTTGAGCAGGGATTTGAAGAAGAACGAAGCATCTTTGAGTCTGAGATTAAAAAGCTGACTGCGAAGATATCTGAACTATCTGAGAAGGCACTAAAAGAGCAGAAGACGAAGTCTGAGTTCACGAAGAAGATTGACCTGCTTGTTAAAGATAGAGACAACTTTGCATCAACAATTAAAGTGCTTGAAAATAATGTATCAAGCTCAAATCAGAAATCTGTCTCTTCACAAAGGCCAGTTAAATCTTTTGATCGGATTCGTAAAACTAACCTTTTCTATGATAGCAATATAGATGGTTCAGGTACATTCCAAAGAAGAAGGAGGCACAAAGAAGAGAAACTGGTCTGGCAGAAGAAACCAGTTGAAGATGAGCTGAAAGAAAAAGAATCATGTGTACATGCGTCTATTGCCAAGAAGAACAAAGCGAGTAAAGGTAAACCTGATCATATCTACTCAAGAGATCAATTACTCAGGTTGTCAGGTAAGAAATACCATTGTTCTTATTGTCGTACACATGATCACATTCACAAAACCAGTGATCATTTCTGGTATGGTTCTTATTCTATTTCCCCCACAAGAACTGCAACTAACATTCATGGACCCAAATTCCAGTGGGTACCAAAGCCGAAAACTGATTCTTTGTTGCAGGCACCTACTGTCAAGGGGGAGTAGAAGAACAATGGCTTCTAAGTAAATTAGCTTAGAACCCGGAATTCAACGAAGTTTGGCTTCTGATCACATGACAAATCAGGACCCGTTCTTCAACGTTCAGACTTGGATATTTTGCAAATATCCAGGGGGAACTTAAAAGACCTAAATCATTATATCATGATTTGAAGGGGAGCTTAAAGGTAAATATCTTTTGATCTAGATCTGTGATTGTTTGGAAGAAGAACAACTTTCAAGCATGAAAAACAATTTCTGAAATGTTCAAACCACTTCTGATTCTCAAAAGGTTTCATAAATCTAGAAGTGTGAATTTAAATGTTTTTCACTTTTTGAGCTTTAATGTTTAACTGACTGTGTGTTTCTAAAGATCAATACTTGTGTATTATCTTATCCTTATACTGTAACGTATTCACACACACAGGTTCAGTACTTCATTTGTATTTGTTATTACCATGTCTCATAGCGAAACAATTTTTCGATGGTAATACCCCCGTTTGAAATTCAATGTTGTTGAGCATCAATCATAATTTCTAATGTTGTGCTTTCATTGCTAAATTGTTTATATTTGTTCATATAAACAAAATATCCAATTCTTTGATACCCTAACCAATTTAGTTGATCTGATTGATACATTGTCATATTCTCAAAGTTTAATTGCTCGAATTTCATGAGCATACATTTTGACAATGTTAAACATACATTTTGAGCTTAATTGTACAAGTTAAACTGTTGAGCAATCGTTTTTTTTAGGAATTACATGGGAATCGTGTGAGAGCTTAAACAGAACTTCCATGGATTCACGTAAACTAGTGTTTCCTACCCCGAAAGTTATCCTAGAGTGATTTGAGGGGTGAGGGGTCATAAATCAAAGAGTGGGGGAGATAACTTATCGGGTTGAGTTTTTCTCATTGTCCTGAGCGAAAAAATGAAAAAGAGAGTTTGGTTAGAAGTGAGCTTTAATGTTAAAAAGAAAGAGGGTGTGAGAACAGAGTTAAAAGAATATCAGAACTCTGCACCATCCACTTTCTGAGCCGGGCAGCCACATCTTCTGATTGGTTCACATTCATTGGTGACCATCATTGAAACAGGCACCTAGCCCATGCCAACTCTTGCATTAACCCCACCAACCACTCGTTTCTTTCTTAACAAAGAAATATTTCATTTTCTTTGGGGACGCAGCATATCTGCTATCTAGTCTTCACTCGGAAGATTTAGATATTGAAAAAGAAGGAAAGTTGCCCCACCTTCGCACCTCTTTCATGCACATTGAGTCCGTGTAATATCTGTTGTTGTCTCAACAGTTTACACAATTTGAGCCTGATAAAGCTAAGTAGCTTCAATCATTCTACACTTGCACGAACACACAAGGAATGAGTTTTCTTTTCATAACATTCATAGAAAATTCCTTTGTGGTTTTTCGATGATTGAATGGAAGCCCTGGGGGAGTGAACATCACAAAAGCTCCTTTACAATGTACATCTGTTGTACAAAGTGGCTCCGTGCTACTTACAGGCATACTAACTGTATCATCTGTTGATTCAGGTTTCCAATTCCTATTATGTCTGAATTTGAAAAGATTCGGATATATACATTTCATGAATTGACGGATAATCAGATCAAAGGGCGGAGAATGTCAAATCATTACAAAGGAGGAGATCAAAGAATGTGTTGAAATTGAAGAGTTATGATGATCTTGATGCTCACAATCATCAAAAAGGGGGAGAGTTTTTCAAAGTTCAATTTCAAAGTTTTAAAGAAAGAAAGTTCAAGTTTTTCAAGATTGGTTCTGAATGAAGATGATTCGTGAAAGTTTGTTTTTCTGAAGACAGTCTGGAGATCAAAGAGATGAAGATATGAGTTTAATGCTAAATTTGTTTTTCAAAGATGAAGATTGTATTTCTTCTATCCCGTATCATATGGTGTTTTCTATATGTTAATTCCTCCTACGAGCTGATTGGAACAAGTTCTTAAGCTGGAAGTCTGTTCAACTCGCGGTTCAAAGACATATTCTTTGTTTTAAACTGAAGTTGCACCGTGGAAAGTCACGTAAATCTCACATTATCTTTCTTGTGTGCTAATCCGATGTGATTGAGTTTCTACAATTGAAAGTTGCGTGATAGTGCATTCAGTCGAGGCTATTGTACACTGAATCTGGTTACAAAGTTGAAACTATGAAGACAAGAGCTTTATTCAAGGGGGAACGTGGAAAGACATGAAGTCAAGCAACACCAAAGTTCTTCAAAGATTCAAGAGGGAAAGAAGATCAAGGCCTGAAGTTTTTCAAGTTGTTAAATGCTTTATTCAACTTTAGGGGGAGATTGTTAGGACTGAAAGTCCTATGTGTTGAAAGTGGAATAAAGTATTTATAAGGGTGCATAATGTAATTAATTAATAGTTATTTAGTTAGATGGCCCAAGCCCACAAGCCCATTAGGCCTGTAAGCCTGAATATATAAAGGCTGAATTACTTTCCTTTACAAGTTAGTCTCATTATTTTCATAACACTATTCTATAGATTTACTCTCTCAGATCAGAAATTCTTTCTGTAAACCTGTAACCCTTTGATTTCATATTAATCATATGACTAGTAGTTGTGGCCATATAATTGTTCATCTTTGATATTATTTGCTGCTAATTGCACTGTACTGGGATCTACATTAACGCAAGTGTAAAAGACACTCAACGTGGAGTAGGTAATATAAAGGTTATTTATTTATTTTTTAGGTTCCATTTTTCTTTCTCTTCTTTTTGTGATATAATATATTCTCTTTTTTCAAAATACCATTCAGATGCCTTCTTGTGTTGTGTATTGATATTTTGTTATTGACTTTTACAACGCTTGTATGTCATTGCATATATATATATATATATATATATATATTCCTTCCATAGTAAATGATTATGGTCTTATCTTACTATATATGTAGTTGCACGCAGTAAAAAACATTCTTGTCAGTGGCCTTGGTGTCTATACGAACCTTGCTACAGCTTTGGACAAGAAATATGAACCATCTCAAGACTCAAAGGTGAGTTTCACCTGCCTCTTATGTTTGAAACAAAGATAATATATGTTCGCGAAAAGGACAGCTTTGGAAAAGAAATGCCGCTAATTGTGAGTTCCTAGTGGTTATTAGACAATTTTATTTGGTCTTCTACTTACATCTTGACTAGATATTTATGGATGGTAATGTTTTAAATCCTAGGCTATTCGTAGTCCCTACTTTCCAAAATATGAATGGCCATAGGTCCATTCCTTAAATATGAAACCTCAAAGTCTAGGTCCAGGTTTATTAGAAGAGAAGAGGTTTCAATGTCTTAAGTATGAAACTTCCAAGTCCACCTTACTTTTGCAACAACCTCTCCATTGGTTAAATTCTAATAGGAAAATCATACATTTGTTGAAATGCATTTAATTACATGTGCAACTTGGTCGTCTTATGTTCATCTTGTCTTTATTTTCATCATAAGTTACATTTTTATCTGAAATAAACCGAGTTTGTGAAATAGCTCAACTCTTATTCATCACAAGTTATATCAACCACACTCAGGAACCTAACAACTTTAACTCAGCTTAATTAGTTCATTTGCTTATTAATCACTGCTCTTGCATGATCCATTAGAACTTCTACTCCCTATGTCCCAAAATAAATGTTGACAATGAAAAATGCACACAATTTTAGAAATGTGTAATTATTACACTTTTTAATTAACAAATGGACAATTATACCTTTAACTATAGAGAGAAAAAAATTCTCCATCACATAATTAAGGGTAGAATAGGAAAGTAGACATTTACTTTTGAAAGTGGATACTTATTTTGGGACAAACTAAAATAGTAATGTTGAGACTTTGGAAATAAGTGTATTTTGTGTTGTGAAATGTTTTGAAAATACCAATGTACGAGTCATTGGAGTTTGGTCATTCCCAACGCTGTTTACCTTTCGGCCATTGTGTTAGATATGAATTGTATTCAAGATTAAAATAATGGTTCTAGAGTGTAATTGTTGTAAAGTTGTGGGTGTTTAGTGTAATTAGTGTTAAGAGTTGACTTTGCTAAAGGTCATGTTGACCACCTATAAGTAGCAAGTCATAGTTATGTTTTTGTCATAAGTCATGTGCAGAAGTTTGGTAAGATTACACAAGTAGAACACACACAGATACACACAGTACATTAGAGATTAATGCACAAATAGGGATATGGCACATTGTAGATTCATTGATTGATAAATAGAATTGTGTTTGATAATCTGTGATTTAATTGTATGCTAGTAAACTGGGATCACACATTGTAAATCTCTGTGGTTTTTGGGAAAGATGTATTTCAATAAAATTGTTGAGTAAATCTTTAATAAGGATGTCTTAACGATCTATCGTACGCTTGTTAATCCTTTGGAGTGATTGTACTTTTAATGTGTGTTATGAAAAATGCCGACCTTGTGCTTTGGGACGTTTGAGAGAGCCAATGGGGTTATAAACTTATTTAGATAATGACTTTGTTAAAATCTAAATGGTGTTTGAGTGTATTCATGCATTTTTGGAGCAAGTGTTTGCATAAACGTGGTCGGTTGCATTTTAATGCATATTGTGGATTTTAGCATATGGTCATTTGACTGGTTAAGCTTAAGGCTCGGTTTTCGACTTTGTCGGGTCTTGGGGACATTTGTCCAGTTTTAATAACTTAAAGTGGAGCTTTAGGTGTGAGTTGCACTTATTTCACTTTATGGAGAATACATGTTTTGAGTGCGTGTGTCATTCATTGGGAGTCATGTATTTTAGACTGTAATGCATTTGGATCCATTGTCATGTGAGTCAGTCATATTTAAGGATGAGGACTCTTGATATTCTTACCTTGGGAGTTATGTCGTGTTGGCATCGTTGTTGTCCCAGTTGTTTGGCGAAGAGGAACCTTTACGGTTTGTACTTTGAGACCATGGGTCTTGGTATTAGATGTCTAATTCTTGTGCACGAGGGTTAGACGTCATGAGTTATCAAGTGAGGAGCTGAGGCTCCTATCTTGAATGCTAAGGAGTAGGCATAGGGGTCGAATGAGTACCCTGAGGATGAAACTCCACTAGAGACTGAACAAGCAATAAGATCGTGTATCCTTGAGCTGTCGTTCGACGGAGCAGGCAATGGGGGATACGGTGTTTTGGGACTTGAAATAAAGTTCGACTGAAGGTGTAGCTCGGCAGAGCAGGCCATACAGTTACGATTTGAGGTGTAGTTCGACAACGTGGCTAGGTGGCTTAACTTTGTGTTCCGCCACATACCACGGAATCGGGTCTCCCCCGTCACCAGAAGGTGTTATTTGGGTATTAAACGGTATTATTTTATTATCCATGCTTTCGGTGACGTTTTGTATATTCGGTTTTTATTCGTGATTTATGGGCCGAGTATTATGCCCTCTTGTGTTTGGGTATCTCGTGGATATAAGTTTTGGAAGGATTTTCTTGTGGATTCAAGTCTCTTCAAGGAAGCTCGAGTTGGGATAAAATCTAGATTTAGCCTAAATCTAGCAAGGTGAGTTCAAGTTGATTTGAGAAAACGATGTACATGCCAAAATGTTCATTTTAAAGTGTTTTGTGTTTTACATGAAATTGTTAACTGCTGATCATATGATAAGTTTTGGTTATTTGGAAGTGTTTAACTTTATAAACTTATAAACTACCCACTTTGGGGGATTTTTGATGAATGTATCATAATGGAGACGTTTTGATAACCATTTTCACAAATGGAGGGTATTTGGTAAAACTGCATTTTTGGGGCTATTGGAAATAAGTGTGTTTTATGTTGTGAAATGTTTTGAAAATACCAATGTACGAGTCATTAGAGTTTGGTCATTCCCAACCCTGTTTACCTTTCGGTCATTGTAAATCTCTGTGGTTTTTGGGAAAGATGTATTTCAAGTAAGTTGTTGAGTAAATCTTTAATAAGGATGTCTTAACGATCTATCGTACGCTTGTTAATCCTTTGGAGTGATTGTACTTTTAATGTGCGTTAGGAAAAATGCCGACCTTGTGCTTTGGGACGTTTGAGAGAGCCAATGGGGTTATAAACTTGTTTAGAGAATGACTTTGTTAAAATCTAAATTGTGTTTAAGTGTATTCATGCATTTTTGGAGCATGTGTTTGCATATACGTGGTCGGCTGCATTTTAATGCATATTGTGGATTTTAGCATATTGTCATTTGACTGGTTGAGCTTAAGGCTCGGTTTTCGGCTTTGTCGGGTCTTGGGGACTTTTTTCCGGTTTTAATAACTTAAAGTGGAGCTTTATGTGTGAGTTGCATTTATTGCACTTTATAGAGAATACATGTTTTGAGTGTGTGTGTCATTCATTGGGAGTCATATATTTTAGACAGTAATGCATTTGGATCCATAGGCATATGAGTCAGTCATGTTTAAGGATGAGGAGTCTTGATATTCTCACCTTGGGAGTTATGCCATGTTGGCATCGTTTTTGACCCAGTTGTTTGGCAAAGAGGAACCTTTACGGGTTGTACTTCGGGACTATGGGTCTTGGGATTAGATGTCTAATTCTTGTGTACGAGGGTTAGACATCATGAGTTATCAATTGTGGAGTTGAGGCTCCTATCTTGAATGATAGGGAGTAGGCACTAGGGGTCGAATGAGTACCCTGAGGATGAAACTCAACTAGAGACTGAACAGGCAATAAGATCGTGTATCCTTGAGCTGTCGTTCGACGGAGCAGGCAATGGGGGATACGGTGTTTTGGGACTTGAAATAAAGTTCGACTGAAGGTGTAGCTCGGCAGAGCAGGCCATACAGTTACGATTTGAGGTGTAGTTCGACAACGTGGATAGGTGGCTTCACTTTGTGTTCCGCCACATACCACGGAATCGGGTCTCCCACGTCACCAGAAGGTGTTATTTGGGTAATAAATGGTATTATTTTATTATCCAAGTTTTCGGTGACGTTTTGTATATTCGGTTTTTATTCGTGATTTATGGGCCGAGTATTATGCCCTCTTGTGTTTGGGTATCTCGTGGATATAAGTTTTGGAAGGATTTTCTTGTGGATTCAAGTCTCTTCAAGGAAGCTCGAGTTGGGATAAAATCTAGATTTAGCCTAAATTTAGCAAGGTGAGTTCAAGTTGATTTGAGAAAACGATGTACATGCCAAAATGTTCATTTTAAAGTGTTTTGTGTTTTACATGAAATTGTTAACTGCTGATCATCTGATAAGTTTTGGTTATTTGGAAGTGTTTAACTTTATGAACTTATAAACTACCCACTTTGGGGGATTTTTGATGAATGTATCATAATGGAGACGTTTTGATAACCATTTTCACAAATGGAGGGTATTTGGTAAAAATGCATTTTTGGGGCTATTGGAAATAAGTGTGTTTTATGTTGTGAAATGTTTTGAAAATACCAATGTACTAGTCATTAGAGTTTGGTCATTCCCAACCCTGTTTACCTTTCGGTCATTGTAAATCTCTGTGGTTTTTGGGAAAGATGTATTTCAAGTAAGTTGTTGAGTAAATCTTTAATAAGGATGTCTTAACGATCTATCGTACGCTTGTTAATCATTTGGAGTGATTGTACTTTTAATGTGCGTTACGAAAAATGCCGACCTTGTGCTTTGGGACGTTTGAGAGAGCCAATGGGGTTATAAACTTGTGTAGAGAATGACTTTGTTAAAATCTAAATTGTGTTTAAGTGTATTCATGCATTTTTGGAGCATGTGATTGCATATACATGGTCGGCTGCATTTTAATGCATATTGTGGATTTTAGCATATTGTCATTTGACTGGTTGAGCTTAAGGCTCGGTTTTCGGCTTTGTCGGGTCTTGGGGACTTTTTTCCGGTTTTAATAACTTAAAGTGGAGCTTTATGTGTGAGTTGCATTTATTGCACTTTATAGAGAATACATGTTTTGAGTGTGTGTGTCATTCATTGGGAGTCATATATTTTAGACAGTAATGCATTTGGATCCATAGGCATATGAGTCAGTCATGTTTAAGGATGAGGAGTCTTGATATTCTCACCTTGGGAGTTATGCCATGTTGGCATCGTTTTTGACCCAGTTGTTTGGCGAAGAGGAACCTTTACGGGTTGTACTTCGGGACTATGGGTCTTGGGATTAGATGTCTAATTCTTGTGTACGAGGGTTAGACATCATGAGTTATCAATTGTGGAGTTGAGGCTCCTATCTTGAATGATAGGGAGTAGGCACTAGGGGTCGAATGAGTACCCTGAGGATGAAACTCAACTAGAGACTGAACAGGCAATAAGATCGTGTATCCTTGAGCTGTCGTTCGACGGAGCAGGCAATGGGGGATACGGTGTTTTGGGACTTGAAATAAAGTTCGACTGAAGGTGTAGCTCGGCAGAGCATGCCATACAGTTACGATCTAAGGTGTAGTTCGACAACGTGGCTAGGTGGCTTAACTTTGTGTTCCGCCACATACCACGGAATCGGGTCTCCCCCGTCACCAGAAGGTGTTATTTGGGTATTAAATGGTATTATTTTATTATCCAAGTTTTCGGTGACGTTTTGTATATTCGGTTTTTATTCGTGATTTATGGGCCGAGTATTATGCCCTCTTGTGTTTGGGTATCTCGTGGATATAAGTTTTGGAAGGATTTTCTTGTGGATTCAAGTCTCTTCAAGGAAGCTCGAGTTGGGATAAAATCTAGATTTAGCCTAAATCTAGCAAGGTGAGTTCAAGTTGATTTGAGAAAACGATGTACATGCCAAAATGTTCATTTTAAAGTGTTTTGTGTTTTACATGAAATTGTTAACTGCTGATCATCTGATAAGTTTTGGTTATTTGGAAGTGTTTAACTTTATAAACTTATAAACTACCCACTTTGGGGGATTTTTGATGAATGTATCATAATGGAGACGTTTTGATAACCATTTTCACAAATGGAGGGTATTTGGTAAAAATGCATTTTTGGGGATATTGGAAATAAGTATGTTTTATGTTGTGAAATGTTTTGAAAATACCAATGTACGAGTCATTAGAGTTTGGTCATTCCCAACCCTGTTTACCTTTCGGTCATTGTAAATCTCTGTGGTTTTTGGGAAAGATGTATTCCAAGTAAGTTGTTGAGTAAATCTTTAATAAGGATGTCTTAACGATCTATCGTACGCTTGTTAATCCTTTGGAGTGATTGTACTTTTAATGTGCGTTACGAAAAATGCCGACCTTGTGCTTTGGGACGTTTGAGAGAGCCAATGGGGTTATAAACTTGTTTAGAGAATGACTTTGTTAAAATCTAAATTGTGTTTAAGTGTATTCATGCAATTTTGGAGCATGTGTTTGCATATACGTGGTCGGTTGCATTTTAATGCATATTGTGGATTTTAGCATATTGTCATTTGGCTGGTTGAGCTTAAGGCTCGGTTTTCGGCTTTGTCGGGTCTTGGGGACTTTTTTCCGGTTTTAATAACTTAAAGTGGAGCTTTAGGTGTGAGTTGCATTTATTGCACTTTATAGAGAATACATGTTTTGAGTGTGTGTGTCATTCATTGGGAGTCATATATTTTAGACGGTAATGCATTTGGATCCATAGGCATGTGAGTCAGTCATGTTTAAGGATGAGGAGTCTTGATATTGTCACCTTGGGAGTTATGCCATGTTGGCATCGTTTTTGACCCAGTTGTTTGGCGAAGAGGAACCTTTACGGGTTGTACTTCGGGACTATGGGTCTTGGGATTAGATGTCTAATTCTTGTGTACGAGGGTTAGACATCATGAGTTATCAATTGTGGAGCTGAGGCTCCCATCTTGAATGATAGGGAGTAGGCACTAGGGGTCGAATGAGTACCCTGAGGATGAAACTCAACTAGAGACTGAACAGGAAATAAGATCGTGTATCCTTGAGCTGTCGTTCGACGGAGCAGGCAATGGGGGATACGGTGTTTTGGGACTTGAAATAAAGTTCGACTGAAGGTGTAGCTCGACAGAGCAGGCCATACAGTTACGATCTGAGGTGTAGTTCGACAACGTGGCTAGGTGGCTTAACTTTGTGTTCCGCCACATACCACGAAATCGGGTCTCCCCCGTCACCAGAAGGTGTTATTTGGGTATTAAATGGTATTATTTTATTATCCATGTTTTCGGTGACGTTTTGTATATTCGGTTTTTATTCGTGATTTATGGCAGAGTATTATGCCCTCTTGTGTTTGGGTATTTCGAGAAATAAAGTCTTATCCACAATTTTATAAAATGGAGTTTAATTACTATTCATGTTTTGGGTGAATTTGGGGTTAAAGTTGTTTTACGAAAGAATGTTCATGTTGGATTGCTTGTTTTTAAAGGTGTGTGTTATTGGAAAATGAGTTATAGTAAATCATTTTGAAAGATAATGATTTAAACTGCATTCTTACCTTTAACAAATATATTTGTTTCATGTTGAAAACTCTTGAACTCACTTAGGCGTTAGCCTAACCTTTTAATTTGTCGGCATGTGCATCAGGTTCCGGTGGGGGAAATGGTTCTAGCGTTTCTGCGAAGTGATGAGTGCTTGATGTATGTGCAAAAGTGAGTAGCTTGGTGAAGTCTTCCGCATTAGTGTTGAGAAGAGCAACTTGTATTTCGGTTTAGTAACACCCGACCTTGAGTTAGCCTCTATGTAAGATTTCATTTGTTATGTTGATGGAAAAATCTAGAATCGTATTTTAAGTATGGACTTGTCGCATGAAGTTTTATCCATTCCTTGAGGCATATTTATAAAATTTTAAATTAGATGCTCTTTCCAAATTGAGGGTGTTACAAGTTGGTATCAGAGCTTAAGTTTGATAGAATTAGTTATTGATTTGGGATACCTAGACTAAAACTAGCGTTCTTTTAAGCGATTCAAAGTGAAATTGCGCCATTAGGTACCTTAAGATATGATATTTTGGGCTTGATAGAGTCGCTAGAAACGGGAAACTTGTCATGGATAACAAGGATGATCATGTACGGTACGTTCATAATGGCACCTGTCAGTGTTATGGTGAACCTACATGCTACATGTGTACACTTGAACTGCCTTGGTATGATGACTGTTGGGGTAGTGAGAAAGTTTCTAAGAGAGTAACCGATAGAAGAATTGATGTTTGTAGCATTGTCATTTGGAGTGATGGTTAAGCACGATGAAAAACACTAAGTTGATCGTTGTGGGTAGGAGCTGTTGGTCGAATTAAGACTATAGGCTTGTTGAGTTTGCTTTATTTCAAGAAGGAATTGTAAGTTGATCAAATTAGTGTGGTTATTGCTTTAAGATGATTGAGCATTGCTCCGGATGACGATAGTGTGACTAGGAAATTGAGAAGTGTGGTTCTATGATGTTGAGTGCCGACCAAAATTCATGCACGAAATTTATTTATGAAATAAGTTGCACCAATTACTTCTCATGTTTCCCGAATCATAAAGAAAAATATATTACAAGGTTTGGAAAAATGTTTAGCACGCACCATATTTTAAACCGTGAGTTTAAACATGTATGAACTTGTTTTAGTGCACGTGGTTGCAAATTTTTATCAAAAATCTCTTCATCCCCTTTTCTTATCTAACGCTATTTTCAGATGTTGTAATATCCGTGTTTATTGATATTTGGAGTATTGGGCAAGTAACTTAGAAATTATAACCTTGACATTGGATTTCCTCCACGTATGTTAAGGTTTTAAAGGAAAAGTTATTCCCATGATATTGCGTCTGAGTTTTCTTGGGAATTTTAGCCTGTGCGAGTTATGTTGAGTTTTATAGGATATCATTTCGCGACGTTTTTCGACGACTGAATGAACTTTGAAATGCATAAGTTTCAATCATGTTGTGTGTAAATTTACTAGTTTATTAAGCGTCGTGTCTCATGCAAGTTTTGCTGAAAAGTGTCGCATTGTTTAACCATGAGATAAAAGGGAAGCTCTTAGAATTTTGACACTTTAGACATATCTTCGTCGTATGGTTTTATGTTGTGGACGAAGATTTTTACACCACTTGTTGTAGCGTCATTGAGTTTTATGAATATTTAGTTGGGACTTATGGAGTTTTGTTTTATGACATTTTGCGTCGCTTAAATGGATTTTGAAACACGTATATTTAATTATTGTGTGCATTAACTTTTCGGTTCTTGATTAACTTTATGTCTCATGCGGATTTTGCATATGTCATTTTGCAACTGTACGGGACGTCTTGAGAGTCTTAATGTCGCATGATTGCACCTTATGTTTTACACAAGTATATATGTACACTATTTGATATTTAAATTGATTTACACTTAGGTGTGAGTAAGCATATGAAAGGTCTATGATAATTCATGTTGAACTTTTGCTTTGAGCATTCTTCGGTTGTTGATTTTATTGTTATGACTTCACGCAATGCATCATAATGGTTTATTGGTATGCATGTCATGGTAACCACTATTTTGGGACAAATGCAGTATATTTGTACGACCCAAGGTTTGAACTCGATTTAAAATTTATTTACGTTTGACCAAATCACACGCCTACCATTTTACTAAGTTTAGGGAATAAATGGTTGTTTGTGGGCCTTGTTGGAAATTTTATTCCATGACGTATTGTGGTTTAAAGGAAAGAATTTTGAAGTTGAAATTATGAAGTTCCCCTTTTGGACTTTGTACAAACGTTTGTTGCATATGTTTCAGTACAGAAAATTATTTTCGCATACATAGTATAAATTGACGCATGTTAGGACCATAGTGGTCCATTTGAAAATTTTGCTGCGCACCTTTTGTTATTACTAATATTAACGTGAGTATTGATCAAATGAATTTTGAAATGTTTTTATATGTGTGGCATTGGTGACCACTTGCACACCTACCGGGTAAGCGGTAGTTGATTTTATACGTGCGGTTAATTGTTATAAAGCTTTTGCATTCAGAGGTTTTTTAAAATTTCGACTTGGCATGTTAATTTGAAAAACTTTGAACCCATTAGGGCTATAGATTTTAACCCCCTTATCGTGAAAGGAGTTGTAGTGAGGGACTAGAGAAGTCCTTGGGAATCAAAGTGTCGGATGATCTGACTTGTGGTGGTCAGTTTTGAGTTTTAGGTTTTAGTTTGTGAATCGACGCACGCATGAATGATTAAGTTATTAGAATTATATATTTCCCGAGTTATGTAAGTGATAATCTTTCCCTTTCTGGTAAAACTTCGGGTTAAAACCTTGTGTGGTTGCTTGCATTTGATGGGATTTGAATTGGTGGGTATCTTTGTGGTATCATGTTATGTGTCGGTGGCATTCCATCTTGATGGGTATTTATGAATAATGGTGATGTTATGATTTGTTCGTAAAGCTGTATGAATTGAGGTTTTATTTCCGTATTAGGTGTCAACTCTAAGTATTTTGGAGATCGACTTAGTGCAATTCGACTTATTCTTTTAAGTCATTAATTTTTGGCATGTTTGGAAGTACACCCATTAGGTCATGAGGAATGCTAGTCTCGCAATGGTGGAGCTTAACGAGAGATTAGTCGTTAGTATCTAAGTATTGATGTGTATGACTTTCTTGATGTAATGAGGATCTTATTGACGGAACGTTGAGGTTTGAGAATAGATCGGAGTTGTGTGTTAGCCTAACCTGAATGGACCAACCCCCCGGAAGGAGTATTGATACGTCTTTGGAAGGGAGGCCGTACCAATATCAAGGGTGGATTATTAAGGATTTTGGGAGTTCCTTGGATTGATATTGATTATCGGAATACAGATTCAGAATCGTGTTAAACTGGAACGATTTAGTCAATGAGAAGTTGAGGTCCCCAGGCTGCCATGGGGTTGTACGTGCCACTCAAGGTTGGGAGACGACCGTAATCTTGTGGTTAGAAGCCGCTTTAGTAAGTTAAGAATTCACTCGGATATAAGTGTAATGTGCCCAACGGGAACGTTTATCGTGGATATCGGTAGTGGGATATCATGGTTGTTCTGGCAAGTGGAGTAGGGACAACCTATTATGCAGGCATCGTTAAGTGGAGAACTAGATTTGGAGGATGAAATCTGTCGACTGGAAATGTCGCAGATGGGGGAGTACCTTTTGTACACACCATGCGACTATGCCCTGCGACTTTGACACTGTCATTGTCGTATGGGTAATGTCGCCCACGGGGCTGAGAGGCTAGTTAAAGCCCAAATTTCACCCATTCTTCTCATTCTTCACTTCCAATCTCTTCCCTTCCTCTCCCAAAACGTTTCCTCCCTCTTCCACATAAACCCTAACCGATTTTTGAGGCTTTCTCATGAAGATCAAAGTGTTCACTCTCCATATTATGTAAATGGATTTGTCTCTTGATGCAAGATTATGTTCCTGCCTCCAACACTAGAGATTTTGGGGTTTTCTAGGTTTTCACCAAAACCTAAGTGGTAAGTTCATCCTCTCCTTTTCTAAACCTTATTATGAGATATAAATGCTCCATGGGTGATTCCCTAGTGGTTAGTTTCTCAAATTTTGGGTTTGATGAATTTGGAGAGAATAAGTTAAAAATTAGGGTTTTGGCTAAATTGGGGATTTTGATGTAAAATGTTTGTGGATCGATTCTAAGTGGTTGAACATGTATATTTATGATAGGAAACTCGTGGATCTAAGTTTTAGAAGGATTTTCTTGTGGATTCAAGTCTCTTCAAGGAAGCTCGAGTTGCGATAAAATCTAGATTTAGCCTAAATCTAGCAAGGTGAGTTCAAGTTGATTTGTGAAAACAATGTACATGCCAAAATGTTCATTTTAAAGTGTTTTGTGTTCTATAAGAAATTGTTAACTGCTGATCATCTGATAAGTTTTGGTTATTTGAAAGTGTTTAACTTTATAAACTTATAAACTACCCACTTTGGGGGATTTTTGGGATTTTTGATGAATGTATCATAATGGAGACGTTTTGATAACCATTTTCACAAATGGAGGGTATTTGGTAAAAATGCATTTTTGGGGCTATTGGAAATAAGTGTATTTTGTGTTGTGAAATGTTTTGAAAATACCAATGTATGAGTCATTGGAGTTTGGTCATTCCCAACCCTGTTTACCTTTCGGTCATTGTAAATCTCTGTGGTTTTTGGGAAAGATGTATTTCAAGTAAGTTGTTGAGTAAATCTTTAAAAAGGATGTCTTAACGATCTATCGTATGCTTGTTAATCCTTTGGAGTGATTGTACTTTTAATGTGCGTTATGAAAAATGTCGACCTTGTGCTTTGGGACGTTTGAGAGATCCAATGGGGTTATAATCTTGTTTAGAGAATGACTTTGTTAAAATCTAAATGGTGTTTGAGTGTATTCATGCATTTTTGGAGCATGTGTTTGCATATACGTGGTCGGTTGCATTTTAATGCATATTGTGGATTTAAGCATATGGTCATTTGACTGGTTGAGCTTAAGGCTCGATTTTCGGCTTTGCCGGGTCTTGGGGACTTTTTCCCGGTTTTAATAACTTAATGTGGAACTTTAGGTGTGAGTTGTATTTATTGCACTTTATGGAGAATACATGTTTTGAATGCGTGTGTCATTCATTGGGAGTCATATATTTTTGACTGTAATGCATTTTGATCCATAGGCATGTGAGTCAGTCATATTTAAGGATGAGGAGTCTTGATATTCCTACCTTGGGAGTTATGCCGTGTTGGCATCGTTTTTGTCCTAGTTGTTTGGCGAAGAGGAACCTTTACGGATTGTACTTCGGGACCATGGGTCTTGGGATTAGATGTCTAATTCTTGTGCACGAGGGTTAGACATCATGAGTTATCAAGTGAGGAGTTGGGGCTCCTATCTTGAATGATAGGGAGTAGGCACTAGGGGTCGAATGAGTACCCTGAGGATGAAACTCCACTAGAGACTAAACAAGCAATAAGATCGTGTATCCTTGAGGTGTCGTTCGGCGGAGCAGGCAATGGGGGATACGGTGTTTTGGGACTTGAAATAAAGTCCGACTGGAGGTGTAGCTCGGCAGATCAGGGAATACAGTTACGATATGAGGTGTAGTTCGACAACGTGGCTTGGTGGCTTAACTTTGTGTTCCACCACATACCTCGGAATCGGGTCTCCCCCGTCACCAGAAGGTGTTATTTGGGTATTAAATGGTATTATTTTATTATCCATGTTTTCGGTGACGTTTTATATATTCGGTTTTTATTCGTGATTTATAGGCCGCGTATTATGCCCTCCTGTGTTTGGGTATTTCGAGAAATAAAGTCTTATCCGCAATTTTATAAAATGGAAAGTTTAATTACTATTCACGTTTTGGGTGAATTTGTTTTATGAAAGAATGTTCATGTTGGATTGCTTGTTTTTAAAGTTGTGTGTTATTTTAAAATGAGTTATAATAAATCAGTTTGAAAGATAATGATTTAAACTGCATTCTTACCTTTAACAAATATATTTGTTTCGTGTTGAAAACTCTTGAACTCACTTAGGCGTTAGCCTAACCTTTTTATTTGTCGGCATGTGCATCAGGTTCCGGTGGGGGAAATGGTTCTAGCGTTTTTGCGAAGTGTTGAGTGCTAGATGTATGTGCAAGAGTGAGTGGCTTGGTGAAGTATTCCGCATTAGTGTTGAGAAGAGCAATTTGTATTTGGGTTTAGTAACACCCGACCTTGAGTTAGCCTCTATGTATGATTTCATTTGTTATGTTGATGGAAAATTCTAGAATCCTATTTTAAGTATGGACTTGTCACATGAAGTTTTATCTATTCCTTGATGCATATTTATAATTTTTTAAATTAGTTGCTCTTTCCAAATTGAGAATAAATTGTAAGCTAATCCTTCCACATACAGAACTTTTGAGATAGAAATCATACTGTTCTTGATAACATTATATCTTCTGACATAGCCTTTCATTTCATTCCCAAAGTTGACTGAACCTGCATAATGATCTACATAGTCGAACAACAGGTGCTTATGTGTTGTTATGTGTCTTGAGGCTCTTGAATCTATGATCCACACATGACAAGCCTGCAAGCAACAGTCACTTCAATTTAGGTACCCATATGAATATGGGTCCTTTCTTGTTAGTATCTTTTAATTTCTTCAAATCAGTTGACGACCCTTTGATTCGCCATTCAAACTTGGGTTCTTTCGATAAAATTTGTTCTTTAAGTTCTGACTTTGGAATCCACTTCCACACAAATTTTACGTCAACTAACTTGTTCTTTTTAAAATCATTATTTTTCTTTTGAAAAGAATAAACTTCAACTTTATGATTAACTATAGAATGAGTAGAAGTTTTCTTACTCACAAACTGGACATATTTTCTTTTCTTAGAAAACTTAGGTTTCAAAGAGAACGAACTTTCATGACAGTTTGAGCTTCGTAAATTTGTAGTAGTTTATGTCAACAACTCATTTCGGGAAAGAGTTTTTGTTTTATTCAAACAAAGTTAACATGCGTTATTACAAACTTTTACTACTCTATTAAAAGCCAAACTATCAGAAGTAATCATCTTCTCTTCTACCTTCATCTTCCTTCCCTTTTTACCTTCCTTCTTCACTTTGTTATCTGAAGAACAACCAACATTAGAGTCATTGAAAGTAAACTTTTCTAAAGAGGGATCAGAAGAAATGTTAAAAACTGAATTATATTTGGTTTCCGAACATTCTCCTTTTTCATTAACGCTTAACTCCTTTTCCGAAGATGTTAAAATCTTTAAAGATGTTTTCATTTGAGGAGTTTGAGTATCGATAGTTGAAGTGTCAGATTTCACATCAGCATTGAGATTAACAGAAGATGGAGAATTCTGATCAGGACAAGATTCTTTGCCTTTTGAAAATTTGAAAATTTGGGATTCTAAATTTCTAATTTTTTTTGCAAAATTTCATTTTGAATTAGACTTGAATCTAATTCCATCACAAAGTTTTCATTGGCATCTTCCAATTCAACAATTAGAATATTGAGAGCTGAAATTTGCCTTTCCAAATCAGAAATGGTTTTTAAAGCTACCTGATATTCAGAATCAGTAAAATTTGAAGTTTTATCAGAAACAGACTTGGTTTGAGAAAGAGATTTCCCATCTTTGTCTCCTATGATTGAACAAGATATAACAGTTTCAGTTGCATCAGATATAGAACTTGATTTAGAAGTCTCATGTGATTTTGGAAAAAGATTTTCAAATTTGACGAAACTTTACTTTTTATTTTTATAAGATGAATTTAAGTCGTCGTATTTGAAACCAACATATTTAAAATCATAAGAATCTGAATAAGTTTTATTGTCTGATTTAACCTTCACTAGTTCTTCTGTTTTATCTTAGGAGTTTCCGGTGATGAAGTCTCAGACTTGACAAAGGTTTCAAGAATATGAGGTATTAATACGACAGGAGCATCATCCGATGTTTTAAAATTATAAAGATTTTCGGGTGCCTTCTTTAACGTCTCAACATCTTGAAGTCCCAAACCAATTTTAGCATTATAAAAATGAGTATCTTTTTGATTACTGGTTAAAATTTTCAATGTATGTTCTGTTTGACCTTTTTTAAAATTTAAATCCTCCAACTCCTTAATCTTTGTATATGCTTCAGTTCTGTCTTTCAAAACAATATCATACTTCAAGGTTAAATCAAGATTTTTATCTTTCAATGATGTTACCTCTTTTTGTAATTCAGATATCTTAGTTTGAAGGTTTACCTTTTCCAGTTTTAGAACATTATTTTCTTCTTCTCTTTCTGTTGCTAATGTCTTATATATTAAAGCTTGATCTTGATGTCCCTGAGTGATTCTCTTTTGGTTTTGAAAATTATCTTTCAATTTTTGAAACTCAGATTTCATTAAGGTTAATTGAGACATCAAGTTCATAACTTCTTCATTTTCAGAGAAAGTATCAGAATTATCAGAATGAGAGTGTACCTCAGAGTCAGAATCTTCATTCAGATGAGCCACGAGATTGTAGTGAACTTGAGTAAGATTCACTTTAACTTCTTCCTCTTCATCTGAATATTCCAGCCAAATCTCCTCCTCAACTGTCAGTGCTTTCCCTTTCTCCAAAGCTTTAGCCAACTGAGCTTTCTTGGCATAGTATTTATAATTATTCACTCTCTTTTCTAGACAGTCTCTGACAAGGTAATCGGTTTTACCACAATTGAAACACTTGTCACCTTTCTCCTTTTCTTTCTCTTCTCTCTTCTCTTCTTTCTTCTCATTTTTTCTTTCCTTTTCCTTCTCGAACTTTCCATTATACTTGTGAGCTCGGTAAGAATTAGGTTTAGACTTGTTGTAGAATTTCTTCCTTCCAAACCCCTTGTGAAAGTTTGAAGTCAACAATGCTAATTTTTCAGCAAACTCAGTAAATTCATTTTCAGATTCCTCTTCCTCCTCCTCAGAACTGTCAGATGATTCAACAATGTCAGACACAAAAGCTTTTTGCTTTCCATACTTTGCAGAAACTGAACTTCCCTTAAGCATCTTTCCTTTGCCTTGAGCAAGTAAAGCCAAAGAATCCTCAACTTTCTTCTGTTTCTCTTTGATCTGTAACAATTCCTTGTTCACAACAGCCTGTTCCTTAACCTTATCCTCATGCTGGTTTAGGACACAAAACAGATCATTAAGTTTCTCTTCATCCATATCTTAGTTCATCTACAACTGAATAGAATAAGTATCCCACTCTGGCTGAAGATTTTTGATGAACTTAAAGTTGATTTCAGATTTTGACTTCTGTACCCCATTCCTCCGCAAATCATTCAAAATAATATTGTACCGGTTGTAAGCATCCCTCAGAGATTCCCCTTCCTTTGCTTTGAAACCCTCATAATCATCAATGCCCTGGTTCGTCTTTGTCTTCATGGATTTCTCAGATCCATGAAATTGCCTCTCCAATTCATCCCAAATTTCTTTAGCAGAGTCCCGACTGTCTACTCTATTAAAAATATCATTCAGAATAGCCATAATCAAGAAAGTTAGAGCTTGTGCATCCCTTTCAACTAATTCTTTGTCTAGTTCACTGTATTGAATTGGATCTCTTGCCACAATTCTTTCGGGAATTTCTAGATTAGTGTCGGTTGCTGCAATTCTTGCTACAGTAACGTGCGGGAAATGTCGTTCATCATTAATAGAACTCATCAGTTTCTTATCCTGATTATTCAAAAAGTTGATCATCCGCTTTCTCTATTGCGGGTATTCATCTACTTGCAGCACTGGGGGTTTGGATTTGGAACCTATACTCAATAGATCTCTAGACATTTTGCTGATTGAGAAGATAATACTGATATACTGCTTGAAATGATCGTCCAAAGAATTCAGAAACAAATTTGACTCAGAAAGTCAACCTTGGTTAAACACCGGAAAAACTTAGAAAAAATATTCTAAGTGTCAGAAGTCGCAAACAACTGTGAAAGGAACAGTAACTTGTCATAAATCCTTAGAAGTCGCAAATCAAAGGCCACTTGTCACAGATAGTGGTCTGCGAGTTCTCACTTGTCGTAGATTGAGGTCTGCGAGTTCTGAAGCTCACTTGTCGCAATGCATCTGCGAGTTCTCTTACGAAAATTTTTTGAACTTTAACTTGTCGCAATGCGTCTGCGAGTTCTTGTACTTAGAAAAATTTCAAGAAAATCACTTGTCACAGATCAAATAAGAAACACACCAAGAAGTCGCAAATAGAGCTCGCGAGTTCTTAGTTGTCGCAAATAGAGATTTGCGAGTTCTTACTTGTCGCAAAGGCACCATGCGAGTTCTGATACTTAGAAAAAATTCTATGTTTCAAAAACCAAATTCAAAAGGAGGGCCTTGCGAGTTCTTGTATAGAAGTCGCAAACAACACAAAAACACAAAAGTACTTCAGTCTGCGAGTTCTTCAAGTCTGCGAGTTTTTCAGTCTGCGAGTTCTTCAGATGAACTTGCGACAATCTCAGATCTTGCGAGTTCTTCACTGAACTTGCAGATTTTTGGCCATTTTGATTGAATTCCTGCAATCAAGACTTGTAACTTCACAAGGTTGATTGATTACAATATTAGAACACTTCTTTAGTACAAAAATTCAACTAAAAACAACAAAATACAATGATTCGATCCCAAAACAATAAGTTCAAACTTTTCAAGAAAAATTGAACAAAAATCCAAAATTAACAAGGATACAGTTGGAATTTGAATGTAAAATTCAAACAAGAAACATTCCAAATGATTAGGAGACCACTGTAGAATCAATCAATTGCTCCAAAATCGATCAATCGAAGAAATTCAATCCAAATAGCTACTTTCCAGAAATAGTTTGCGAGTTCTTCCAAAATTGGAAGTTTTTCAATGATTTTGACCACAATTTCGTATCAATCCGTGTCTGAAATTTCTTGGTTTGCTCTGATACCAATTGATAGTCCAAGATTCAAGCAAGATTTACAAAAAGATCACAATTAGGCACAAGATTTAGAGAGAGAGAGAGAGAGAGAGTCTAGAGAGAGAAAGTCATATGTCATTCTAAATCACAAGGTTACAAGTGACAAGCTTGGTTACAAAGTTATTACAAAAGACTTAGAAACAAAAGCTTATATAGGGTCAAACATGCCTTGACCTCAATATAAGGAAAACATAGAAAAGTCAACAACTTGACATTACAATTGATCTAAACTATACATTAACAGATCAGTCACACGAACTATTGGGTCGGCGTGCGGGCACACACACACGAATCCCCCGTGAATTTAACCATGGTCATATATTCTGTGGGTAAAAGTTCTAGGATCGATCCATCCGCCCCTGAAGCCAACAAAGTCGACCTAGTCCCCAGAGTAGGTTGACGTAAGCCACTAATAGGCTTAACTCTGGTGGACCGAGTCCACCTGCAGGACGCCATGACTACAAATCTGCCATAGAAGGCATTCCAAATAATGTGCCCATTTATTGGGTTGTTCTAAAAACAACGAAAACTAAACATATGCCACTTACCCAAATGGCGTTCCTAAAAATCAATTCAATATAGTTCATGATTTTCATAACCAATTCCATATGAGACACATTTTTAATGAAACGCTAAAGGTTTAAAAAAAGGATTCATAAATCAACTTCAATATAAGACAACAAAACACGAAAACGTTCAAACATAAGATTCAAACCAAAATCAATGTGTGTGTGTATGTACACATTTCGTTGATCATGTTCAATTGATCAATGACAAGGCAGTGAACCACCTTTAGGAAGGGTCAACTACAACAAATAGTTGCTCACGATTCAAAAGAAATGAAATCAATACCTTATCCAAATTGAGATGTAAAACGCGATCAACCGAGACTCAGGACGAAGTTTAACTCGTTCGATTGCCTATTTAAACCATAAATTATTATTACTCGCATAACATAAAACTCAACGGTTATTATCCTAAGCTTAAACACGAAACTTATTTCTCTTACACATTAAACCGAACACTTAGTGTGCATTTAAACATATAGATACAAAATTCACGTTTTGATTCTAAACTTTACCCTTTTGTAATTTTGACCAAAACAAATATTCCTAAGCATGTATTTGATCACAACTTCGCAATATCTAATCATAATCTACCAACCAATTTCAACTACCCTAACCTACCAACTTAAATATTATAAAAAAAATTATACCTCTAAGAAGGGTTCGAAGCGTAGATTCCGAATATGTAATTGTTTCATTGATTTACTTCACGAAATTGATAGAAATTTAGAAAGAAATGAGAGAGTTTTTAGAGAGAGAGAGAGAGAGATCATATGGCGGTGAGATTGAAAGAAAAAGAAGGTGATGGAACGATGGTTATGTTATTTACTCTTAACATGATAAAACTTGTCATATATATATTCCTTTACTTGTTTTTTTATATATATACATAATTATAATATATAACAACTCATATATATACATATAAAATACATATATATATATATATTTACTTCTTATTTATTTATTTATAAAGAGATTGGTTTATTGACAATTTTAACCTCTCAAAATCTTTGGTTGTCATTTTTAATTACAATTCAATTCGGATAAGAATAATTAGATGTTTTTAAAACAAAGTCTTACAATTATTCCCCCCCTTAAAAGAGATTTCGTCCCCAAAATCGAATTTAGACAAGAAACTTACATCGATTAAAGAACTCGGGGTACTCCCGTCGCATATGGTCTTCGGTTTCCCATGTCGCCTCACGTTCCGAGTGATTCTTCCAAAGAACTTTTACAAAAGGAATCACTCTCTTCCATGTACCCCTCTCATCACGATCAAGAATTGCTTCAGGTTCCTCACGATAAAAAAGATCAGGTTCTATGTGTTCCAAGGGATATTCAATGATGTGTAAGGGATGATAGTTGTACCCTCGAAGTGAAGAGACATGAAATACGTTATGTACATGAGATAATTGCGGCGGTAAAGCTAACTGGTAAGCCACAACTCCAACCCTTTCCAGAATTTCAAAGGGATCAATATATCTCAGGCTCAACTTTCCTTTGAGACCGAAACGTCTGATGCCACGAGTTGGGGAAACCTTTAAGAAAACTTTATCTCCTATTTGGAACTCGATAGGTCGTCGTCGCTTGTCGGTGTAGCTCTTTTGACGAGCTTGAGCCTCTTTCATCATTTGATGCGTAATCTCGACCTTTCTCGGTAGTAACTTGTACCAATTCTGGGCCTTCGATAATACGTTCTCCGACTACATTCCAACAAGTCGGTGTTCGACATTTTCGGCCATAAAGTGCTTCATACAGGGCCATGCCGATACTCGACTGCCAACTATTATTATAGGATAACTCTATTAGGTACAAGTAACTATCCCAACTTCCATGCCATTCCAACACACATGCTCGAAGCATATCCTCCAGTGTTTGAATCGTACGTTCAGATTGCTCATCAGTTTGCAGATGAAAGGTTGTACTAAAATTCAACGCGTGCCCCAAGTTTTATGTAAACCTTCCTAAAATTGAGATGTAAACCGTGGGTCTCGATCGGAGGTAATTGATATAGGAGTGCCATGGAGACGTACAATCTCGCGTTGGAATACTTCTGTCAATTTATCAACTGAGAAAGTTTGTTGGATAAGGAAAAATGAGTCGATTTCGTCAGTCAGTTAACCACTACCCAAATTGTATCGTGTTTCATGGTCGTGCAGGGTAGTCTGACTACAAAATCCATAGTTACGCGTTCCCATTTCCATACTTGGATGTTCAGCGATTGGAGAAGACCACCCGGATGTTGATGCTCACTATTAACTTGTTGACAAGTGAGACAGTGAGCTACAAAGTCCGCGATATATCGCTTCATTCCAATCGACCAATAATAGGTCTTTAAGTCGCGATACATTTTTGGTGTACCCGGGTGAAAAGAAAACATAGATTTTTGAGCTTCGGTCAGAATTATATCTTTAAGCTCCGAGTTATTCGGAATACAAAGATGAACCCCGAAACCACAATACGAGATCATCATCGATCCTGAATTCCGAACTAACATTCTCTTGTGCTTGCTGAAAGTCCACCCACAATTCACTATCGTCTTGTTGGGCTTCTTTGATTCGAGAGATTAGAGTCGGTTATACCATTAGATTCGATAGAATTTCTGTTTGCGAACTCAGATAGGTTTCCAGTTCGAATTATTCGATTTCCAAAGCCAACTCTGTAAGAACAAGTAAAGAAGAAACCTGTTCCACGACTTTAAGACTTAAGTCATCGGCGACTACATTAGCCTTACCCGGATGATACTGTATATCAACATCATAATCCTTTAGAAGTTCGAGCCACCTCCGTTGACGCATATTCAACTCTTTTTGAGTAAATATATATTTAAGGCTCTTGTGGTCGGTGAAAACTTCACATGTATCACCGTACAAATAATGACGCCAAATTTTGAGTGCGAAGATAACCGCAGTCAATTCGAGATCGTGAGTCGGATAATTGACATCATAAGGATTTAATTGACGTGATGCATATGCGATCACTCGTCCGTTTTGCATAAGAACACAACCGAGACCTTTCTTTGAATCATCACTGTAAACTTGAAACCAGTCGGTGCCAGACATTAATACAAGAACATGCGCGGTAACCAATCGATGCTTCAGTTCCTCGAAACTAAATTTTTGTTCGGAACCCCGATTGAATTTGACTCCTTTTCGGAGTAATCGGGTTAACAGTAAAGATATTTTAGGGAATCCTTCAACGAATCGTCTATAATAACCATCCAGACCCAGAAAACCACGAACTTCAGATACGTTCATAGGTCGAGGCCATTTAGTGACGGATTCAATTTTCGTTGGATTGAATTTGACACCTTCGGCGGAGATTACTTGTCCCAGAATAGACACTTGATCAAACCAGAACTCACATTTGGAACGTTTTGTGTAAAACTTTTTCGTTTGAAGAGTTTCCAAAACGATGTGAAGATGTTGACCATGTTGCTCTCTTGACTTTGAGTATATCAATATATCAATAAACACGATAACAAAGTCGTCGAGATAATCTTTGAAAACCCGATTCATAAGATCCATAAAGACCACTCGAGCATTAGTTAGCCCAAAAGGCATTTCTAAGAATTCGTAGTGCCCATAACGAGTTCTGAATGCGGTTTTTGGAATATCACAATCTCGGATACGAAGTTGATGGTACCCGGACCGAAGATCAATTTTGGAAAAGTATCGTGACCCTTGTAATTGATAGAATAGATCGTCGATTCTCGAAAACGGATACTTGTTACAAATCGTTACTTTATTAAGCTCCCGGTAATGAACACAAAGACACATCGTGCCGTCTTTCTTCTTAACAAAGAGAATCGGAGCCCCCGAGGGTGAAACACTGGGTCGAATGAAACCTTTCTTTAATAAATCATCGAGTTGAGTTTTGAGTTTCTTCATTTCGGTTTGAGTCATTCGATAGGGAGCTTTGGAAATAGGAGAAGCTCCCAGAACTAGATCGATGGTAAATTCGACTTCCTGGACTGGTGGTATACCCGGTAGATCGTCGGGAAACACATCAAGATATTCGGAAACAAAAGGTACGGGTGCAGAAGTAGGGATTACCTGTTTCGGAATCTTGTAACAAGGCCAGAAAACCTTCGTTACTTTTCCAAGTATACTACTTCACAGTAATAGAGGTTAAAGCGCTAACATCTTCTATTGGAGTACCTCCTTGAAAGATTGACTCTGGTTTGTCAATATCCCCAAACAATGTTTGTTTGGCATTACAGTCTATAGTTGCACGATGGTATGACAACCACTCCATACCCAATATTAATTGAATGTGGGACATATGCATTGGAAGTAGAGTGACCTCCCGTATACGGTCTCCAAAAAATAATGGACAGTTTAAAAATCGAGTTAACATACATATTGAACAACCCATAGGGGTAGATATTACGACTGGAAATTTGGTGGTTTGTTCATAAGGTTTTAACCGGGATTATAATTGTTCATAAACAATAGAGTGTGTTTCCCCGGTATCAAACAAGGTATAAACAGATTAATCAATTAAGTTAACATAGCCTGAAATCATATTTGACATGGTCTAACAAACAACATCAGCGATATTAGATCAGGATTTACGTTGGATTGGGGTTTGGGTTACCCTCAAGTTGTAATCAGGATTTGCACGGGCGACCACGTCTCGACATTCTAATACAGAACAATGTCAAGATCATAATTCAAAACAGTTACGGATTGAAAATCGGTGAATAGAATTAAATTTTAGTCTACCCATTCTTATTTCTACCCGAACCTCACAGGTCAAGCCTAGTTAATCTACAAGTCGATACCTATGCTCTGATACCACATTTGTAACATCCCCCTCCCCGTGGTCCGGAACGGTGATGTCACGAACGGGACTTAACATAAATACATAACTAATTCAGAGCTATTAATAAACTCTAAACATATATTACAATCCAAAATATTACACTTCAAAAAGTGTTTATAAACTTAGAACATTTATACGATAAAGTAAGTCTAACAACTCCAAAATTTCACGCTCGATCACAAGTCCCGTCCCTGTAAACGTCACTTCGAACCTGCCGTGTCAAAAAACAAAAACACGGCTGAGCACAAGGCTCAGTGAATGGATTATAATATAAATTCGTAAATAATAATGAAAACATCGATAACAAGGCGGAAGACTTAAAAATTCAACTTGAAGAAGTTCATGAAACTCAAGTTAGTAACAAAAGAAATGTTCAGTAATATTCAAAATCAAAATCAAGAATTTCAAGAACGGTTCACATTTTAACTTCAAAACGCAATATAAATAAAGTCCGTCAATTCCTGTTGTGTTTGTGGGGTGATCAGCCACACGAACTATTGGGTTGGCGTGCGGGCACACACACACGAATCCCCCGTGAATTTAACCACGGTCATATATTATGTGGGTAAAAGTTTCTAGGATCGATCCATCCGCCCTGAACCAATAAAGTCGGCCTAGTCCTAGAGTGGGTTGACGTAAGCCACTAATGGGTTTAACTCTGGTGGACCGAGTTCACATGCAGGACGCCATGACTACAAAGCCGCCATAGAAGACATCCCAAATAATGTGCCCATTTATTGGGCTGTTCTAAAAACAACGAAAACTAAACATATGCCACTTACCCAAATGGCGTTCCTAAAAATCAATTCAATATAGTTCACAATTTTCATAACCAATTCCATATGAGACACATTTTTAATGAAACCCTAAAGGTTTAAACAAATGATTCATAAATCAACTTCAATATAAGATAACAAAACACGAAAACGTTCAAACATAAGATTCAAACCAAAGTTAATGTGTGTGTGTATGTACACATTTCGTTGATCATGTTCAATTGATCAATCACAAGGCGGTGAACCACCTTTAGGAAAGGTCAACTACAACAAATAGTTGCCCACGATTCAAAAGAAATGAAATCCATACCTTAACCAAATTGAGATGTAAACGCGACCAACTGAGACTCAGGACGAAGTTTAACCTGTTCGATTTCCTATATAAAACATAAATTATTATTACTAGCATAACATAAAACTCAACGGTTATTATCCTAAGCTTAATCACGAAACTTATTTCTCTTAGACATTAAACCAAACACTTGGTGTGCGGTTAAAATATAGATACAAAATTCACCGCTTTGATTCTAAACTTTACCCTTTTGTAATTTTGACAAAAACAAACATTCCTAAGAATGTATTTGATCATAACTTTGCAATATCTAATCATAATCTACCAACCAACTTCAACTACCCTAACCTACTAACTTAAATAATATAAAAAGAAATTTATACCTCTAAGAAGGGTTCGAAGCGTAGATCCTAAATATGTAATTGTTTCGTTGAATTACTTCACGAAATTGATAGAAATTTAGAGAGAAGTGAGAGAGTTTTTAGAGAGAGAGATCATATGGCGGTAAGATTGAAAGAAAAAGAAGGTGATGGAACGATGGTTATGTTATTTACTCTTAACATGATAAAACTTATCATATATATATATATATATATATATATATATTCCTTTACTTGTTTTTTATATATACATAATTATAATATATAACAACTTATATATATACATATACATATATAGAGGGAGGATCAAACGAGAACAATAACTATTTAAAAGAACACGAGAACTAACAAATTCATTAGTGATTTTACATTAACGCGCAAAAAAACCATGCGGACCTGAAGCCGCGGCTAAAGTTCTTTTTTCGTGTGTTAATGTAAAATCACTAATAATTTTGTTAGTTCTCGTGTTCTTTTAAATAGGTATTGTTCTCGTTTGAACCCGACTCTACATATATACATATACATATATACATATACATATATACATATACATATATACATATACATATATATATATAGGGGAGCGATCAAATGGAAATCACTCTAATTTTGAAAACCGTGGAAACTCTCGATTTCATTGGTTAAGTTAATAAAATTGTTTTATGAAATTGTTTAATTTGATGAAATTGTTTCATATAATTATTTTATTGATGAAATTGTTGCATATATTTGTGTTTTTTTATGTAAAAATGAAAAAGTTTAATCAGACTGCGAAAATACATGAAACAATTTCATCAGAATGATAAAAATAGATGAAACTACATAAAAACACAAATATATGAAACAATTTCATTAACAAAAGAATTATATGAAACAACTTGATCATATTAAACAACTTTATGAACCAATTTTATTAATTTAACCAATGAAATTGACGGTTTCCAAAGTTTCCAATCTAATATGGTTTCCAATTGAAACCACCTCTATATATATATAATACACACACACACACACACACACACACACATATATATATATATATATATATATATATATATATATACTAGAAGCGTACTCGCACAATGCAACGAGATACATCACGATTTTAATGTTTCATTTTATTTTTTGTTTTTTGTCGATTTACAGTACGATTTTGGATGATTTTGAGAAAGTGATAATGTTTTTTTTTTTAATAAATTTGTTTAATTTAGGCTTAATTTTATATAAAAAAATTAAGTATTATGTTAGAATTCTATGATTATTTTATATATTTTAATGACATCTAGAAAAAATAACTAATTACATATTTAATAATATAATTAAAACAAATTTATAGTAATATAATATATTAATTAATAGTGATACATGGAAATGTCTGCATAAAAGGAAGACTCTACACATATCAAATTAGTGGGTGTTAGAAGCCTACAGTAGTAATATGTATCTTGTGCTTTGATACTTGTAAATTAAAAGATTTTTAAAATCTTGCATAAAATGATGGTACCTTATGCTTAATAATTTGTATTTAAGAGTTTTTTATCCGTGTTTTATAATATAGTATAGATATATATTTACTTTTATTTATTTATTTATTTATAAAAAGATTGGTTTATTGATAATTTTAACTTCTCAAAATCTTTGGTTGTCATTTTTAATTACAATTCAATTTGGGTAAGAGTAATTAGATGTTTTAAAAACGAAGTCTTACATTTGTTTTGGGATAATCTTATACTTGAAGTCGGCGCTCCTAGTTTTAGGGTACAATTAGGAACTTAAATTTTATAATTCTATTAAGATGAGCACAAAATTCGTTGAGGAAATCAAAAAGAAAAAAAAATCAAGAATTTTTCATTTGAAATCTTTGGAATTCCAAGCATCAATCTTTAGGTTTGAAGTTGGGTTTTTGTTTGAAGTTTTGATCGTGAATTTAGAGTTCATTGAAGAAATATGATTGAGTTCTCATCAGCAAATTTCAGAATTTGGCTAAGGTACGGATTCCTTATTTTTCCCCTCATTAATCCGTGTATTTGAGTTGTTGTATATGTGTACGGATTCTTTACGTTCCCTTTTTTTGTGTTTATTAGATTGGTTATTTATGTATATGAAAATACTAATTCCAATTGTATTTATTTGATTCGTTGAATGCGTATGGTTTTTTTGTTAGTTCTTTCGAGTCGTTCCATCCAGTTTGGTAAATAATGTGTTTTTACTTCCACCGAAGTATTTTCTGTTCCCATTCGATCTGTTGATTGCTTGATCATGTGTAAGTCGATCGTTTGATCATGTGAATTCTCGGGTGAGTGTTGTTTTGGTTTTACATATGATAAATCGATATTTGAATATGCTAGAAACACCAAACTTTATTTATAAATTTGCTGAATTTCCCTTTGGAAATTTCGTGTTATTTGTAAAAATCATAACAAATTGCTCGTTTATCTGATTAAGGCATACAATATGTTTTTGGAAACCTGAAGATGTCTTTTACAAACTCCTGTCACATGAGCAATCTGTGATTGTTATTCTAACTCGTCTAAAATTGCGGTTTTCCGAATATGGTCTTGTTCTAAACGAGAACAACGCAACTGTTTCCAAAAATTCGTATAAAATATATTCTAAATCCGATTCAGTCCATTCTTGATTCTTTGGAATCCTAAGACGTTTATTCAAAACTTTTGTTTTTTCTAAAACCTCCTTGAAGTATGAGAAAATATTGGATTTTTAAACGTGTAAAGTGCTGAAATAAGTATGCATTAATTTAGAGAAGTTGCATGTGTGAAATTCTTAGTATTTTGGATTTTATTCACCATATATTTTGGTTTAAATCTTTTGCAATAGTTCGTATACGAAGTTATATCAATGGTTTACCACTCTCGTGTCATTCAAATTCCTTTTCGATTTGTAAGTCTTTTAATTTAGAGTGTTCAAAAAATAAAGCTTTTAAGGGGAGCAGTCAACATTTTTGTACATTCAAATACCTTTTTGATTCATTTTGTATTTGTATGATTTTCTATTTATCTAGTGTGATCACATGTGTTGTGACATACTTTTGAAGTTATACTTTAAGGTATATTGAGCTACTAACCATCTATAGGGGTACCATAGGCATGTCATTGTGGCACCGATGGCGTGACACCACCCATGGCGGTGTGATCAGTCTACGACGTCTCTTTCGATTTTGTGTGCTCTGATAAGAGCTGACGTGGTGTGATGGGTGTTTTATTCAGGAGGCGTATGGGTCGGCCCTAGCATATTTGATTTGTTTGTAGGGTGGATGGCGGCATAGTGCCCAACACCACATCTCACATTATTTAGTACAGTTGGATGTGGATGTCCAACGTACGTGACTGTGTGGCTTATGTCTGACACTTGTTATATCTGTCTATGTGTGACATGAAACGCAAGTGTATGCGATCATTTGTTCGAGTTCGGTATACAATCTCAGTTTATGATTTTGATTTGCGTTTCTCTGATTCGTTTGGTACTAGTGATCAATTTTTGTTCGAATTTGACGATTTTGATTTTTGACAAGAGTTAATATTGTGATATAATGAATTTGGATTTATAATTTTGTTATGGCTTTTGATTAAGTAATTAAATTGAATTATTTGGTCTAACTTCTTTTTGTGTCGTTTTCTTTGTCCTGGGTTACTTCGATTTGTTTTTGAGGTCAGATGTGGAATAAACTATACTCAATCTAACTTTCATAAACACTTAAAAATTCTAGCATCATGTCCAAAAATTCAGATTTTTATTCGGTATTGGGTTCATTTATTCTTTTGTTATCTATTGTATATGTGCCCTAACGTTTGGCCCAATCGCATTTCTTTCTTCGCAGTAGGTATTCGAAGGAAATCTAAAGAGTTTAAGGGATTCAGAGATTCATCGTATATAAGAGGTTTGTTGATAAGAAGTTTTAGGTTTTATTAATGTTTTGATGCAAGTATTGGAAGAAAGAAAATGTATCCTTCCTGACAATTATTATTTTTTATGGTACTTATTTTAATTAAGGTTTAATAATGTTCTGTATGCTTTTATTTGGTGGTTTGTTTTAGGTTCGGATGTAACCTCCTTTTCCACCTTGGGAAGGGGGTGTTACATATGTTCATTGGTCTGATGGGTTTTTTTCCTTTTTTAACATTGGGCTTGAATATTGAATTTTATTTGTCTTTTAATTTTAATCTTAATCTCTATTAATTTTTTTTGTAAGGGGGTATTTTGAGTGGAAAGGGAAAAATTCTTTTATATTTGCTAGGAATTTTAGTTTTTCCATCATCTAAACATTGTACATACCGCAGATTATTAATTACTGATTCTTTTATATTATTTCACTAATTTTCGGGATAAAGTTTGGTAAAAAGTGTTTATACTTGGGGGTTTATGTGTATTCTTGATAAATAATCAACTGTTACTGAAATTTAGTGTTATATTTACTATAAGAGTTAGTTTTATGTTGATATGGTTATTTTTAGTAAAAAAAATGGCTTGTGAAATGTTATTGGCTTAGCCCTTGGTTTCCAAAATGTTCTTGGCTTGGCCCTTGGCTTGCTAAAAGGATCAGTTTCTTATTAAAAATGGTATGTGCTGATTAATAATAAACAATTAACATTGAGTAATTAAAATCATAAGGGTTGTGTCGTACTAGTTAAGGTCCTGGGGGATGTTGTGAAATACGCCATCTGCACATGGTTCAAATCCAGGCATATACAACAATTGTGGCCATTGAGGTTTAATCGGGGTTGATGTCTTACAGTAATAATTTGCCAAGGGATTAGTCTAGGCATAGCCTAGGATACCCTTCCAAAAAAAATATTGAGTAATTAACACATTATAGTTAGTTATGATTAACTAATAGTTAATAATTAATAAAAATTAATCATTAATCATTAACCATTAGCAATTAATAATTAAAAATTAATCACTAACGATTAAATCTGTCTATCTATCTACAAGCAAAACCTGACAATAATGACTTGACACATTCTTAGAGCACTATTCTCCATAGGAATTTTCTGTTTTTTTTTGAATTTTTAAATTAATGGCGTTTGTGTCCCTATATGAAAATTGTGTATTTCATTCTAAGTAGGCCTTTTTGGTCATTTTGCTTCCAATTTAATTAATTAACCATAACCCTAAACTATCCAACTTCGCTGCTTTTACTTTTTCCATTTAATCTACGTTAAAGAAGCATCATCGATTCTCTAATTCGATGAAGAATGACGTGGCCCATTTTTAGAGCATCATTCTCCATAGGAATTTTCTGGTTTTTTTTAATTCTAGAATTATTTATTAAATTAATGACGTTTGTTTCCCTATATGATAATTGTGTATTTCATTATAAGTAGGTTTTTTTGGTCATTTTGCTTCCAATTTAATTAATTAACCCTAACCCCTAAACTATCCAACTTCCCTTGCTTTTACTCTTTCCATTTAATATACGTTAAAGAAGCATTGCCGATTCTCCGAGTCGATGAAGAAATGGTCAGATCCCCTCCAATAGTGTCGGGTTCTATTCTCAATTGGCCCACTACAACAGGGTATTTCGATGTCGGGAACTATCAATTTACGGTGAACAACTCACTTTCTCCCTAGGGAATTCCAACTTATGCATCAAATCATTTGGATTCTATGTATTTTATTCATTCATTATCCCATTGCTTCTCTTGAGTTATTAATTTGTACCCTTGATAGTGATTTAGAGTTTTTTTACTTTATGCCCATCGACAAAGATTGATGTACTATCGCATATTGTAATAGAAGCATAGTACGTGCCGTTATTTTCACATCGTGTGTTTTGATAATGCTCCCTATACATCTTACTACAACTTGCAAAGTTAGGCATGCACATGACATTTGAGGTAGATGATGATGTTGTAGAACTTGAGAAAAGTTACATATTTTTAATGAGGCCAACATTTTATTTTTGTAATTCAGATCATTGTTCCATATTGTTGGCAATGGATTACGTTGTTCTCAATGATCAAGTTACCTTTTGGTTATGTCATCTTTCTTATTTAATGGATTGTTAATATATATATATATATATATATTCTGGTATTCATAAGAATTTTATTATTGTAGTTGTTGTAGTGTATTTTTAAGAACTATATGGTCCGTGTTTAAGTTAAATATGTTGAAGTTGTATCCCTTGACATTCCATTGGTAACCAATAGTTTTGAGACGATTTTTATTCCATTTAAATGATAGTGGGGGTTTAAAAAACTAATTTTATTGGTAAACGATAAGTTTTAAGACAAGTTTTTATTTCAAATGAATCCTAATTAGTGTTTATTTTAATCTTTTTAACCTACATAATTACAATTGAAATCAATAAGATAAACTTTAATTCAAATAAATGGTAATTCGTTTTTGTTTTTGATCTTTTAATTTACATAATTACTATGACTTGGGATCACGTGAGACCATCATGTTTTCGTGAGACCCGTGTGACCACGTTTTTACACTTGAAACTTCAAAAATAAAACACCGTGGAGGTAAAATACCTTCACAGTAAAACGTTGTGAAGGTTCGGATTTTTTTTACCTTCACAGTGTTTTGCTATGAAGTTTCAAGTGTAAAATCGTGGTCTCACGGGTCTCACGAAAACTGGTTGGTCTCACGTGAACCCAACCCTAATTACTATCATATTTCATTTGTTACCATTAATAAGCCCTTTTATGTTGTGAATATAGAATACATGCTTATTTTATATGCATAAAAGAGAATTTCTTTAACATTTGTGAAAAATGAATGTTTTGTCGTCTATATTCTTGGTATTTAATAGACTATATACAATTGAAAGACTTGGGAGAAAATAATAAATGTTTGACGGTTAAGATAAGAGTTTGCTGATTGTGAGAGTCTTTGAACAAAAAAAATAGAGAACTAATAAGTTTGGATACGGTCCTCATTAAGGAAATGGTTTCCCCATTTTATAATATGGATCAATGTGTATCCATAAGTTTAAAATTACAATATTCTATATAGGAGCTTTATGACGACTTACTTTATTTTTCATATTGGTTTCAGGAAACCCTAATAGCTACTATAATCTGGAAGAATTTGGTGTCGAAGTTCAAGCATTTGTTGAAGAAGGGTTTGGTATATATAGTGATAAATTTCAAAGGTGGTTATGAATTCCGTAGATTATAGGGTTTGTTAATTCAAAGTTTAAAATTGTGTACTCTTTTAATAATTGTCAAGAAAGTAGTCGACAAATGCACTTTTGTATTAATTTACATGATTTATGAATAGAACCGTGTAAATGTGTGTTGGAGGGGGTGAACAATTGTATTGTTCATGAGTAACAACTTATAGTATTCAGAAACTATAACTCTTACAATGTGGATCGTTTTGATTTATTTATTAACTTATGCTACATTAAATTACAATATATATGTTTTCTAAATACCACGCAATGCACGGTACAAACCACTAGTATATATTAAAGCAAAACCTAACCATGATGACATGACACTCTTGGTGATTAGAATCCCTATTTTACTATTTTCGCAAAGCATAAAAAAACTCCTTTTAGTGGGTTTAGATTAAAAGAAATAATAAAGAAAAATGAATCCAACCATTCATCTCTCTTAGGTTAGAATTCTTTTTTTTTCCACTCAAATTTAAGAATCCAACCATTCATCTCTCTTATGTTAAAATTCTTTTTCTTTTTCAACCAATTAAAAGTTTCCATGTCTACCCTTCCTATGCTTATGTATTTTTTTTCCCGAAGCCAATGAGGTATTTCTCCTAAACATTAGAAGCATATCTTTTTTTTCTAATTTTTTTATTTTTTTAAAATATCTGATATTTTAAAGACTTTTAAAAAGTTTAACTTCCAAGCCTTTCCATCTTCATTTTTAAAGGTTAAATATCAAAATCCTATCATATACTTCTCAATGCGTTCTTTTGCTTTCTCATGAGTTGTCTATTACTCAATCCCTTTTTCTCCATCTCCATCACTTGATGTGTTCTTCATTTTATAAATCATTATTCTCAAAGAAATCGCTTTTCAGGTTTATTTCAAGAAGACTTGATGTGTTCTTCATTATATAAATCATTATTCTCTAACAAATCTCTTTTCAGGTTTATTTCAAGAAGACTAATTTGGGTATGCATTCCTTTTATTGTTGTTGATATTTTAGAGTTTTTTTTACTTATTTCTTCTATATTTTTTGTATGTGTTCCTAATGAAATTGAGGGTTTGTTCCTTGCAGCACTTTTAGAGTTTTGATTTGCAACAAGATTCGATAATGGAATATTGAAAGTATTGCAATCTATGATGTAGCCTCAACAAACTTCAACATGTCATTTTTCAATGATTATTTTTATTTTTCAAGTATTATTCGAGAAGACTAATTCGGGTATGTATTCATTTTGACCTCTAAGGGAAATAGGTTAAGAAATTCTGTTAGCCTAAGCTTAAACTGGTGAGGTGTTTAACATTATATATGACTTGATGCGCATTACCATTAAGTTTGATTTTATCGATGTGTGATTTAGTGTTTTTCTTACAATGTTGTTTTGTAGGAAAATGGTGCACACTTAGCACGCTAGGTCTAGGGGACGCAGGTGCAGAGCTGGAGGACGGAGGGTACCATTCGGACTCGGACCGTACGGGTGAGAGTGTTGATAGCCACCACACTAGTGTGACCCCTAGTTGGAATCGTTTACCTAGAGGTGATAGTCCGAAATCTTCAAGGAGTAACCTAACGCATGGGTCAGTTCGAGAGAGAACCTTGGTTGCACCGCCTCCCACGCGCACCGAATTGGAAGAAAGGGTAGACTCTCTTCAGAGAGAGAAGGCTGAGTTGCAGAATAAATTGGCTTATTCTGAATGGGACAACGATGTGACTAAGGGAATGCATGACAACCTGCAACCGACGCATGTTAGGCTGGCAACAGAGAGGGATAATCTGCAGGGAGAAAGAAACCTTTTGAAGTTAAAGTTGGCTCAAGAGCAGAGGATTGTCGCTCGGTCAAAGCGTACTCGGGTATGGGATATGACTCGTTTCTGCAAGAAGGTGACTATAAAGTATACCGGGGGGGGGGGGGTGAAAGGCTATTTTGCTGCTTGGGTCAAAAATTTCAAAATGGGTCCAAAAGCGAGCCCACTATGGAGCTTGAAGCCATCAGTGAGCTTTGCTCAGTCGATCAGAGACCCTTACCTTCCCGAGGAGCCTTAGGGATGGTGTTGGTTATCGAGAGAGATATTTCGTTTTATTTGTTACTTTATAGTATTTTTGTTTGATACTCATACTTTTACTTTGGTTTTGGAGGATAGGCTTTTAGGATCATATGGGGGATCTTGAATCCCCAAACTTTGGTTGTAGTATGGAAATTTATGAATTCTCTCTCGATATGATATAATAATATGGTTTGCATTTAATGTGCTGAAAATATTTGGTGATTAAAAATTATGTAGTGCTTAAATTATATGTCTTGCATTAATGCGGTAGTGATAATAATTTGTCAAGTATTACTAGAGTCACTATAGTAACAATATTTGGTTGTATCATAATGGTTTCACGTGGAACATTAAGGACTACAACACTGGGAAGAGGTGCTGGCGACCTGTCCCTAAAGGGACGAGGTCGGGAACAAGGTCATAGACGTAGTCAAAATGTAACCACAAGCTCAAGTGTCACCCCATCTGAGGTTAGAAGTTCCACAGCAAGAGGGAGCCGAGGAAGAGGTCGAGGAGTCGGGAGGGGTGAAAACCTTTTCACGGAAGAGGTGATGATGGAGCAAATAACTAAAGTCCTCCAAAATACTCTCCCAAACATGTCGAAAGCCATGTTAGGAGACCGATTCAAGGACCCAGAAGAGGAGCAAGAAGCAAGCACTCAAAAGGAGAGACTAGTGAACAATTCCCAGACCACTGAGAGAGTGGAATCATCGGTTAGGGATATGGTTAACTTACCGAAGGAACATGAAAAAGAACCACAAGCGACAAGAGGAATGTGCGAGAAGAGAGCATATCAAGTGTAGGAGAAGGCATGCAACTTCAAGACATTCAATGAGACTCACCCAAATTAATTTAGGGGCACATAAGGCCCAATTTCTCTAATGAACTGGATAACCAAAATGTAGATTTGTTTTAAAATATGCAAGTTCTTGGAGGAACATAAAGTGACTTGTGCTACTACTACTCTCTTGGATTCAACATTCCACTGGTGGGAGACTGAATGCATAATACAAGGAGAAGAAGGTGTTGCTACCTTAACTTGGGAGAAAATGAAGAGTACGATGATGGATAAGTACTGCACGCAGTCAGAGGTGAAGAAGTTGGAATCAAAATTTCTGAGGTTAGAGCAAGGTTCGCTATCAGTTCAAGAGTACGTAAATAAATTCCCGGAGAAGTCCAAATTCACCAGTTATCAAGTTGCGACCGAACATAGGAAGATAGATTGATTTAAGGATGGTCTAAAGATATAGATAAAACAATACGTGGACATGACGAAGCCGACCACGTTTGTTCAGGCGGTGGAGATGGCAACGGTGGCCGAAGAGAATAATGTGAAAACAACTGGAGAAAGGAGAGACTTCAAGAGAAAATTGGAAGGATCGAGCAAGGTGGTAAAGAAGATGAGGGGAACACAAATGTCAATCAGAATCCAGAATGATGGATTCTCCATCCCTAGGGCAATCCGAACGTTCAACGAATCATTCTATTTATTCAAAATATCATAAACATGTTTTGCTTGGTTATTAAAATCCCTTCTTAAGTTTGTTTGACTTGATGTCTTAGAAAGAAAGTTAGTTCTCCCATCATGGTCATTTCAAACTCACTCTTCATCAACTTTGAGAACTTGTCACAATATTTTGGGTTAGTAGAACCAAAAATAATGTCATCCACATATATTTGTACCAAAAGAAGCTCATTTTTTTACCTCTTTGTAAAAAAAGTAGTGTAAATGTTACCTTTTTCAAAGTCATTATTAATCAGTAAGTTTTAGAGAGTATCATACCATGCTTTGGGAGCTTACTTAAGGCCATAGAGAGCCTTGTTTAGAAGGTAGACATGTATGGCTACTTTGAATTCTCAAACCCAGGTGGTTGCTGGACATACACTTCCTTTTGTAGTTTTCCATTCAGAAAGGGAGATTTAACATCCATTTGATAAATGTTGGTCCCGATTAAGGTTCTACAAGGGTGTTAGTTTATATAGGGGTGGGGGTTGAATACAAACACAAAGTTTACTTTTAAATTTGTTTATTGACTATTGAGTTAGTCAAAAACACAATTTACGAATTGTTGCAGAATAAGATAAGGTAAAACCTAATCTAAACAATCTAAGAAACACTAAGCTTTCTTGCACATAAGAGTAATAGGAGGAGAGAACAGAGTTTGCAGAAAAGAGAGTTTCTACAAAAGATCACTTAGAAGATTAAGGACTCCTTCGAAATGAAGGCTTCACTCCTATTTATAACCTATGCATTAAATACTTGGTAGAGGGTACAATCCATGTGTATTTCATCCATTGGCTTCATGCTTTTTGACTTTACCATTTGCACTCTTTTGGCCGCATGATGAACAATGTAGTGGAAAGGGGTAGTTGTATGATTATGGACAAAAGCAAGTTTGCTTTTGTACTTTCATACTTTTTATGCAGAGGATAAGACAAACAAATCTTGATAAGCAAGTTTCATGATCAACTATTGTTGATGAACAGTGATTAGGAATCACTAACGTAGAAAGGCGATAGCTAAGGCTTGATCTTGATTTGTCACGCGTTGTAGACTTGTCTTGGTTTCACTGAATGCCACTTCAGATCATTAGTTGTCTTGTCTTCATCATCAGCTTAGTCTTCGATGTCAGCGATGATTTCCTTGAGCGTGAGGCTTGTCTTCAGAGATTACATTTAACGATTACATCAGAGATAATCAGGGATACTAAACAGACTTAGTATATTATCGTTGATGGTGAAACACTAATACATACAGATGTTAAATGTAATTTTCACTAAGTATTTCTAAGGGTCATCATCAAATCACTAAGAGAGTTTGGATCAACAATAAACCTTGAAACCTTTGTGAGTTGCAAGGGTTAAGAATATTCAGATTGCTTCAAGCCTTGTAACTGGAGCAAAAGTTTCATCAAAGTCTATGCCTTCTTCTTGACAATTTTCCTTAGCAACTAACCTGGCCTTGTTTCTGATTACCATACCATCCTCATCCTTCTTGTTTCTGAAATCCCTTGGTTCCTATAACAATTTTATTAGTAGGTAAATGAACCATAGATGTTAAGCCCAGGTATTAGTTGATAAATGTTTACACAACACAATGATGATAAAAGATCAAGAAGAATCAATCAAAATAGCCATATATCTCTTGTGCCACAAGTCTAAGTGTGAGTGTGTGTTCTAGGTGTAATCACTACCTTGTGTGTGAAATAATTCAAATGAAGCCCTAGGGATTCTCAAAGAAACATTGCCTTATATAGGTCAACATGACCAAGGCATGGTCAAACCTAGATAACTACATATTACCCCCTAGGAAATTATAGACAATTACAATTAAGACCCCTTTCTACATTTTAATCTTGAATACAACTAATGATCCAACAATCTCCCCATTTGGATTCAAGATTAAAAATTTTTTTGGCAATTCTCCTCGGGTCTTCACTTCTCTTGAAAACTGTAGCAGATATGTCGTTAACAACTTCAAAACTTGTAGCTCTTCACAGTCTTCACAACTTTGAGGAAACTGTAATCTTCCCCTTTTTGCTGAAATTGGAATGAAGTGTCCTTCTGACTATCATCTTCAGTCAGATTTTTGATAATGTAGATAGGTTCAGACACTTTGAAATCTTTGAAAAAACTTGAATCCTTCAGCAATCTTCAACAACCTTTCTTTCTTGAACAAAGTAACTCAGATCTGACTTTGAAATCCTTGAATATTCTCCCCCTTTTTGATGAATGTTGAGAATCAGCATCATCAAAACATTTCAAAGCAGGTTAGTCTTGGAATTATCTCCCCCAAATCAACATTTAAGTTCATTCTTCATGAATATCTCTCTGTTTGGAAACAATAGCAATCTCCCCCAGATAGAGAAATATACTGATATCTTCAAAATACGATCTGAATCTGATTCGGCCGTCAATTAATAAAATGTAATTATTTGAATCTTTGCAAATTCAAACAATTTAGGAGTTGTAACCGTGAATCAATAGATGAAACAGTTAGAAGTGCCTATCAGTAACACAAAGTTACTGAGTAACACGAAGTTACTATATAAGGAGCTGGTTGTGACTTAGACTCCCCAGGACTTCCATTCAATCATCGAATAACACATGGTTATCTATGAACGTTCTGACAGAAAACAAATTTCCGTGTGCTCGTGCATGTGTATGAAAGAATTAAGCACAGATGATTGCCTTTTAACTTTGGCTCAAAGTATGTAAACTTGTTGAGACAACAACAAATTATACAGAGACTCAATGTGCATGAGAAAGGGTCGAAGGTGGGGCAATTTTCCTTCTTTTTCAATATCCGAATTATCTAAGTGATAATCAGATAGAGTATGTGCTGCTTCCCCATTCAAATATGAAACATCTTCTTGTTGAGAAGAAGATGAGTAGCTGGTGAGGTTATATGCAAGAGGTGGCATGGGCTAGTTGTCTGTTTCAATATTGTTCACCAAAGACTATGAAACAATAGATTATGTGGCTGCCCGACTCAGAAAAGATGTGGTGCAGAGTTTATTTTTTTTACTATGAACTCTCACCCTCTTTCTTTTAAATCAATTGAGCTCACTTCTAACCAAACTCTCATTTGCATTTTAACTCAGAACTCTCCCCATCTATATTTTTAATGAACCCCTCTCCCCTCAATCACTCAGAATTACTTCTGGGGTAGGAAACACTGGTTAGTGTGAATCCATGGAAGTTCTGATAAGCTCACACTGAATCCCGTATTTTCTTAAGAGAACATCCTGTTCAACAGTCATTTGTACATGAAAGCACAATAAATCAATGTCAGTAAATGTATGCTCATGACAAGATAAGAATGAAATTGGAGCAGTTAAAACATGTATGATATCTCAAAACAACTAGAATGAAATCAAGTGTTTTAAGAATCTAACAATGATTCCTTTACGAGCTGAAGCTAAAAAGGATGATTCCTTTACAATCAGATCTATTAATCATGAAGAAGAAAGATTTGGAAGACCAAAGACGTAAGGTGTTTATACGAACAGTGTATAAACATATTGGCAATGAAAGCACATGAAAATGAAATGACGTCTGATTTTCAAACAAACAATGAGATTTCAAACGGAAGGATTACCATCGAAAGATTTATCTTTTGAGATGTAGTAATCACAAAGTCAAGAAAATGAGTGTACTGACCAATGTATGTAAGAATACTTGGTAAAGTATAAAGAAATGACAAGTACACAAGTATTTGTCATTGGAAACACATGGTTAGTTGATGTCATGGAGTCTAAGGATTAGAAAGATATACCTTGAGTATGATATCCTTAACTCCCCCTAAGGATATTATCTATTGAGTTCTGTGACAAAATCTCAGGTTCTCCCCTTATAACCTGTGAAAAGTCAACTCATGAGAAAAATATGACAATATCAACGCGCATATCTTTTCTCTGTAACATATATAACTGTTAAAGTTTCAACATTTCTCCCCCTCAAAGCAAAAATATTTGACAGTTAAGCTCCCCCTCAACGCAAAAACTTCTAGAATGATGTGAGCTTTAAAGCATCCCTTTTTATAAGAAAATCATTGAAGTGCGGGTTCTAATCAGATGTAATCAGAAGCCAACTCTTTTGGCAATTAAGTGTGGGTCCTGATCTGATATGACCAGAAGCCAAAGTTCTGAAACATTTTGGAACGGGTCTTGAATTGTTTTATCCAAAAGCCATAGTTCTTTCTCCCCCTTAAACCTTGGATGCCTGCAACACAGATTCAACTTTTGGTACCCACTGGTATTTGGGTCCTGATGTGTTAGTTGCAGTTCTAGTAGGAGAGTTATAATAAGAACCATACCAGTTATTGTCAGGATCTTAATTCTTAACAAGAACACACACTCAGAAAACAATATTAAAGAAGCTGCGGAATAGCACTTTAATATTCAGAAAAACAATGAAACAGTAAATCAAAATCACAACTTGCAAACTCTTATTGAATGATTGAAAGTTACAAGCTTTTACACACAACCTCAATATCGATGAACAGACTCACCAATACGAATTCTACTTCTCTAGAATTAGGGTTCTAACCTTGAGGTTGATTCTCTCTATGAAAGCTAGAAAACTAAGAATTTATTGTTACAACCAAAGAAACAAACTATTCTATACATATACTGAAAATAAAGATAATTACAAAATAATAAAAGATCTTCAGTATAATCTTCCACAGTTATCTTCAAGACTTCCATGATTATCTTCAATCAATCCAGCTGTCTTCTTTCCATGTGAAGTCTTCATTATCTCATAAGCAGCATTAATTCTTCAGCAGTATTAACACTCTGAGCAGTATTAAGTTCAGCAGTACTAACCATGCTCAGCAGTATTAACTTTGTTCTAGCAGTACTAACTCCAGCAGTACTAACTACTTAGCAGTACTAAACTTGCTTAGCAGTAGTAACTTCTTTCAGCAGTATTAATCTTTGACTAGCAGCACTAACCTGTATCAGCAGCATTAACATCAGAAGTAGTAACCAGATTCTGCTAGCAGCATTAACTGTACTCAACACTTCTTCAGTTCCCAACAATCTCCCCCTAACTTGACTTTTAGGCAGAGAAGTCAAGTTCTTCAGATGATCTGCAAGATGCTTTCAACACTTCAGTTTACACCCCTAGATTAGGATCCAAACCCAAGCTTTGATTAATGATTCTGCTAACCACAACCTTTGCCATTTCTGAGTCTTTTGAACAAATAAGCTTGGCATTCAACATTGCTTGTAGTTTACCCTTGTTGTGCTCATATATCTTGTCCACCAAGTAGTACTCATGATATGCTCCATTCACAGTGATGACATAGACTCCACATCTTTCATATATCTTCCAATTTTCTACCCTTAGAAATTTATTCTCCAGATGCAAATCCCTGATCACATGTTGAACTTTACTAGGTTCAAACATCATGCACAAGTACTCCATGGCTAATCTGGTTAAGTTCCTTTCTTCTCCTGTCAGCTCCTTTTCATACAGTCTCATTCCAACTTGAAACATCTCTTCTAGATCTGATCTTGTACAATTTCTGATGAAACTTCCCCAAGTAGGATACACCTCATAGATGTCCCCTAGCCTCTTAATCCTAAAGAATTTCTTTCTTTGATCTTCCAGGATATCCCAAAAGATGATTTCAGGAGCTTGAATAGAGATGGGGTCTGCTTGTACTGGATCATCATTGGTTAATGTCATGAACAATTCAACCTGCTCATTTGATTGCTTGTTGGATGATTCTGGATTCTGATTTGATTCTGCTGAAGGAGTCACATGAGGTTCTGCTTCAGTTTCTGCTCTTTCTTCAACTCTTGGCCTTTTGGCCTGCCTTTTGGAAGCTATAGTCTTCATTCTTTTTGCAGATTTAACTTCCATTCCAACATTTTCTGGCTCTTCCTTCTTTTCTTTTGTAGGTGTGACTTCCTCAGGAAATGGTTGTTGAATGTTGAGATCATGTCTCTCCTTCATTCTTCTTTCAGCCTCTTCCCTTTGTGAGGAGTCCCCTTGCAGTTTAGCCATTTCTTTCTTATACAACTCCTCCACTTGACTGTATGCCATATTAGTAAACATTTCCCCTTTTACACCAATTGAACCTTTTAGGAAATTTATCATTTTTCTTCTTTCCTGATTGGCCAAAAAGGTCTTGGAGGGTTGTCTCTTCTGCTTTTTGAGTGGCATTCTTTGGACTGGTAATTTCTTGGCCTGATGTGCTGCAGCTTTCATGCTCTTCTGATATTCTTCATTTAGCTTTCTGGCCATTATCAGTGCAAGTTCTCTATCAGTTTCAGTTTGGAGTTGTTCCTCTTTTTCCATCTGTTCTTGAAGCTGCTTTGCCACCTCTTCATCTAGCTCAATCTGACTTTTCTTCTTTAAGGGTTGTTCAGTTTCAACCAACTTTGCTTTTCCCTTAGCATCCTTCAAACTTGCCTTACTTGTTTCTTTTCTTTTCTTTTCTTTGAGAGTCCTCCTTCATTGATGACCACTCCCTTGGCCTTTTGACTAGCCTTAGGAGTGTCATTCTTGGCTTTTACCAATGTCTCTGCAATCTCCAATTCTTCTACAGAGAGCCCTGTTACTGCTGCTTCTTTTACTTCAGCAGTATTAACTATTTCTGCTGCTTCAGCAGAATTAACAGTTTCTGCTACTTTCTCTTCTATTACTGCTGCTGCTTGAGATTCTGTTTCACAATCTATTTATGGTTCTTTCTCTCCCTCAACATCAAGTCTCATCTCAGATGTGCTTTCCTTCTCTGTTTCTGCTTCTTTATTCTCCCCCTTGTTGGAAGCATCTTTAACACTCTCCCTCTTCTTTAACACATATTGCTTTATTCTCCTTTTCTGTACCAATCTTGTCACCAATTTCTTCAGTTGGTAATCTGTACTTGTTGAGACAGAATGACCAGTTTCAGCTCTTCAATGTCTTTCCTCTGCTTGATTACATCCAGGTTGATGTTTCCCATGGTTTCCATCAATTCAAAATAGTTATATTTGTCCTCACCTTCTCCAGAAGTGTTATCCTCTTTTGAAGGATCATGGGATCTTTTTGTAGTGGGAGTCTTCTGCCTAACAGAAGCACTCTCCACCCCCGTGGGTTATTGGCACCAAGGACCTTTGGATGATTGCTCACCCAAAGTTGCCATGGGGAAGGTCTTATTTATGTTACCACTGACCTCCTCTGTGCTAGCAGGAGTAGTGGTAGCCTTAGCACCCATATGCTCAACCATCTCCTCAGTGAGTACCTCCTTGGGGTTGGGAGACACCCCTGTGGTTTCCCTGTAGATATTCTCTAAAGGAGAATTCTCCCTTAGAGGGCTTAAAGGCTCTGTGGGTGATGGTACAAGAAGGGAAGGAGCCTTCTTTACCTTTTTCCTTATATATGTTTGGGTGATTGGAGATGTTGGATTTTGATGTAGAGACTGTGGGATAGATATAGAGTGGGAAAGTTGGGATTGGCTAGCAATGGGATGGTCTAATAAGGGCCTTGACCCTGCTGCCATACCTTCTTCAGTGTGGGACACCACCATCATTGTAGAGAATAATGGGGTGTCAACTCCTTCCGAGTCCAATGGAGATCTCTTCATATTTGAAAAGACCTTGCCTTTGGGGATTTTAGGTACATATACCTCATCAAAGTGAGGCATATCCGTCAATTCGTGGGTTATAACTTCTTGTACAAACCTGGGGTACATATAAAAGCTCTTTTTGCTTCCCAAGTTTGAGACAAGGTCACTGAAAATCATTCTAGAAAAATTGTACTTTCTGGCAGTGGCCAAGTAGACCAAAGCATAAGCAATGGTACTGCTAAACTCACTCCAGCCAGTAGTCTTTTTGGAAATACAATGCATAAGGGTATGGACAAAGAAACGCCATTGAGGTGAAAATTTAGCTTTTGAGAACTTGAAAACACCCAATGGGCCTCCATGCCCCATTCTTGTAAGATTGGAAAACAGTTCATCATTAGAGATAGATGAGATACCAGAGGCATCGTCTAGACGTAGACAGATGCGAATTACCTCCAGTACGATGTGTCAGAACGGACAAGTCTCTGCTACAAATCGTACAACAACTCTGTCAACTACACTGTTCATAAAGCGGCCAAAAGCATGTCTCCAAAAGTAAGACTCCCAAAGCCAATCTATGAATGCCACGTGTAAAGTACCCTGCCATGCATTTAATGCATAGGGTATAAATAGGAAGCTCACCCTTCATCTGAAGGTGTGCTCAATCCTTGAACTCCATAATAGAAACCCTTGTTTTCTATCTCTCTAAAATCCCCCATTCTCTGAATTTCTTGTGCAACCATCTTAGTGTTTCTTAAGTTTGTTTAGATTGAGTCTGTCTTAATCTTATTCCGCAACAAACTTGTAAATTGTATTTTGATTTATCAATAAACAATTTATTAAACTTTAATTTCTATGTTTGTATTCAACCCCCCCCTTCTACAAACTTGTTAAGCACCTTCGGGACCAACAAGTGGTATCAGAGCAGTTTGTTTAATCTAATAAACAAGATCTTGCTGTATACTCTTTCTTGCTATTCTAAAATGGCACTAAACACAAACACAAACACAAACTACTATGATAATGGTTCACTTTCTAAACCTCCTCGATTTAGCAGAGATAACTTTTCTCTATGGAAAAATCGAATGATGCTATTTCTTGAAGGTGCGGATCCTACTATACCTGAATATATAGAAAATGGACCCTATGAACCTGTTAGAATTATAGCTGCGGTTCCCGCTACTGCCACCACTGAAGCTGTCCCTGAACGATATGTCATTAAGGAAATAAGACAGTGGAGTGATGAAGATAAAAAGAAGGTAGGCATAGATGCAAGAGCAAAGACCATTATATCAATGGCTCTGCCTGATGAAGTTTTCCATTCCATCATGCATCTAAAAACTTCTAAAGAAATGTGGGAAACCATATGTGTTCAATATGAGGGCACCACTGAAATCCAAGAGACCCGAAAGATTAACTTGGTAAGACAGTATGAAAGTTTTATCGTTGGTAAGAATGAATCTCTTTCTGACATTCATCAGCGGTTTAACTGCCTGATCATTGACCTAAGAACTGTTGGAAGGACCTATTCTAATTCTGAGGTCCAAACAAAATTCTTGGAAAGTCTTCCTGAAAGCTGGGACAGTTATTCAATATGTCTTAAGCTGACAAAAGACTTACATACTCTCTCTCTAAGCACTCTGTATGGAATATTGCTCAACTATGAGCAATCTAATCTCCTGAAGAAGAATCTTGTAAAAGATTCTAAAGACTCCAAAAGCACTGCTGTTGCTTTAGTCTCGTCAGAGATAATTCCATCCCAGCGATCTACTCTCACCATCACTGAGTTAGATTCTGAATCTGAGGATTTATCAGACCCTGATCTTTCAGAGTTTAATGAGTCCTTAGCACTCTTGACAAACTCTTTTAAGAGATTTTCAAGAAAGAGTAACTTCCGAAGAAGTAAACCTCTCTCTCTTACTGAAAAGCCAAAATCAACTCCGGTTGATAAGGCTACAGTCACTTGCTATAACTGCGAAAAAATTGGACATTTTGCTAGTGAGTGCAGGTCGAAAAAGGTCTTCAAACCTTCTACCTCAAGAAGATCCAGTGATGACAAATACCATAAGCTGAAGAACAAATATCAAAAGCTGAAAAGCTATCAGCGAAAAGGTAAAGGTCTCATCGCTGAAGAACATGACTGGGCTGAATCAGAAGAATCATCTTCTGATGAAGAAGAAGTCGCTAATCTTTGCCTCATGGCTGAGATTAAAGAAGAAGTAGAAGAACCATCTGAACCTTCTATGAGCTACATATCATCTCAGGTATCTATCTCAACAAATCCCTCTCTGCCTGAAGCTGAGAGAAGTCGCGCTGTTGATGTGCTGACGATTGACCTTTATAATGCTCTAAATGACAAAACTCAAGCTGAAAATAAAAATGTTTATTTAACACAAGAGCTAGAGAAATGTCATGAAAAGATCAGTGAACTAAATCTTTTAGAAGAAAAGCTGAAAGACCAAGTCATTATAAATGAAATCATCAGCATTGAACGCGAACAAGCCATCGCTGCTCTAAAAGCAGAAAAGGCTCATGTTGAAAAATGGTGCAAATCATCAACAAAAATCTCTGAGATAATAAATGCTCAAACTCCTGAAAGTGATAGAACTGGTCTTGGTTTTTGGACACCACAGGATGATCCTAAAGAAGAAAGTTCCTCGCTTAAGTTTGGAACTTTTGTCACATCTTTATTTGACACTTCTTATAATCAATTCTATCCCTGTTCTTCTTCAAATCCCATCCCTGAGGAGATATCTGCAAGATCTAAGTCTGCAGATAAAGGAAAGTCTATTCTTCCTCCTCAGAAGGCTTCCAAGAAAACCAAACTGAAAGTTCCTTCCAAACCTTCAGTGGATAAACCTTCTAGCTCAGTGACAGAAATCTTTGATATCTGTCCTCCAAAGCTGAAGGTTGATCTAAAGCCCGTGAGACCTGAAGAAATAAAAATTCCTCCCAGATCTCGTGCTAAAGGCATTCTTGGAGCTGGACCTGCTCATCTTAAGTTTTCAAAACCTTTTGGTTATAAAACCACCATCAGATATAGAAAATGTTATCACTGTGGATTTACTGACCATATTGCGAGCAAGTGTCCAAATACCACCGAAGCTGATAAAACAGCCAAAGTGAAGAAAAATGCCTCTAAGGCAAATAAAGTCACCAAAGTTGAAAAATCAACCAAAGTGAAAAATACCACTAAGGTTAAGAAATTAACCAAAGTGAAGATTACCACTGAAGCTGAATCTTCATCAGCGGTGAAGACTGCTGAATCTTCCTTATCCACTAACTCTGAAGGACCCATTGAAAAGTGGGTACCAAACAACGCTTAATCTTCCTTATGTATGCAGGGATCAAAGGGCATCTGGTATCTCGATAGTGGATGTTCTCGTCATATGACTGGACAAAGAGACCTGCTCACTGAATACAAGGAAGAGAAAGGCCCTCTGTTACCTTTGGTGGAAATGGAAAAGGATTTACCCGAGGGTTTGGTGTCCTCAGCAATGGGACAACTACCTTTCGAAGAGTCGCTTATGTAGATGGACTGAAGCACAATCTTCTAAGCATCAGTCAGCTATGTGACAAAGACTACGAAGTTCGCTTTTCTAAGAAAGCATGTTCAGTGGTAGATGAAAAAGGAAAACTTGCTCTCAGTGGTTATAGAAGAGAAAATGTCTATGTAATAGATATGGACTCTACTATCACTGATAACTTATGTTTTCTCTCTAAGGCCTCTTCTGATGTCAACTGGCTATGGCATAAAAGGCTCTCTCATCTAGACTTCAAAACCCTGAATTCTCTCTCATCTAAGGAACTGGTTTCTGGTCTTCCTCAGCACTCATATGCTAAAGAATCTCTCTGCTCAGCATGTAAAAAAGGAAAACAAACAAAAGCTAGTTTCAAGTCGAAACAAGTTTCCTCAGTAACAAGTCCTCTTCAGCTCTTGCATATGGATCTATTTGGCCCTGTCAACATCCAATCAATAGCTGGAAAGAAATATACGCTTGTTATTGTAGATGAATATTCTCGCTACACCTGGGTTATTTTTCTTCGCTGTAAGAATGATACTCCAGAAGAACTAATATCTTTTGTCAAAAAGATGGAAGTGCTGAATAATCTTACTGTTCGATCAATAAGAAGTGATCATGGAACTGAATTCAAAAATAGTTCCCTGGACAATTTCTTTGAGAACAAGGGAATCTCTCACAACTTCTCTTCAGTAAGAACACCTCAGCAAAATGGAGTCGCTGAAAGAAGAAACAGAACGATCATAGAAGCTGCTAGATCAATGCTCAGCGATTCTCACCTCCCTACTCAATTTTGGGCAGAAGCTGTAAACACTGCATGTTTTACTCAAAACAGATCGCTGATAATAAAGCGATTTGGGAAGACAGCTTATGAACTCTTTCTTGGAAGGAAGCCTTCTATCAGCTTTCTTCATATCTTTGGTTGTCAGTGCTTTATCTTAAACAACAAAGATCAACTTGGAAAGTTCGACCCAAAAGCCGATGATGGAATATTTTTAGGATATTCCTCCATCTCCAAAGCCTACAGAGTTTTCAACAAGAGAAGACAAACCGTAGAAGAAATCATTCATGTCACGTTTGATGAAACGCGCTCAGCGAACTCTAAACCAATCGCTGACAATGAAGAACTGAATACTTGGATGATCTCTCACTATAGAGAAACTGAACCTTTCTCAAACCATCAGCACACTGAAACTTCAGCTGCTGATGAAGAACCAAGTATCATACCTCCCACCGCTGAATCCACCTCATGGGTTTCAGCTGAACCTCTAAACACATTACCACCATCAAATCTGCCTTCGTCTGGAAACCTCTCTAGTGAACCTACTCAACAGTTAATTGCTGATGAACCTCAAACGTCCTCATCAGTAAACATCCCAATTGTTGATCCAACCTCTGAGTTAAGCGATCATGCTCCTGCTCAGCGATGGACAAGAGATCACCCAATAGATCAAATTCTCGGTGATCCAGATGCAGGTATTCAGACACGACGAAGCTCAGGTAATATCTGTCTCTTTGTAAACTTTCTCTCCTTAATAGAACCAAAGAAGACTGATGATGCCCTCAGAGATCCAAACTGGGTCAGCGCTATGCAAGAAGAGCTGACTGAATTTTCTCGAAACAAAGTTTGGAATCTCGTTCCTAGACCATCTGATAAAACTGTAATAGGCACCAAATGGGTGTTTAGAAACAAGTTAGATGAACATGGAACTGTAACCCACAACAAGGCTCGACTTGTTGCTCAGGGATACAGACAAGAGGAAGGCATAGACTATGATGAAACCTTTGCCCCTGTGGCCAGGCTCGAAGCAATTCGACTATTCTTAGCTTACGCAGTCTATAAAGACTTCATCGTTTATCAAATGGACGTAAAATCAGCTTTTCTGAATGGAAAGCTGAATGAAGAAGTTTATGTAGAACAACCACCAGGGTTCTATGACCCTAAGCATCCAAATTATGTTTATAAATTGGATAAGGCTCTCTATGGTCTAAAACAAGCCCCTCGTGCTTGGTATGACACTCTCTCATCTTTTCTTATCTCTGAAAATTTTGAACGTGGCAAGATTGATAATATGTTGTTTTTCAGGAAGATAAAGGGTCATATAATTCTTGTACAAATATATGTCGATGACATAATATTTGGTTCTACTAACCCATCTCTATGTACTCGCTTCGCTGAAAGAATGAAGAAAGAATATAAAATGAGTATGATGGGTGAGCTGACATATTTTCTTGGTCTTCAGATTAAACAATCTGACAAAGGTACTTTTATCTGCCAAGGTAAGTATGTTAAAGATATGCTAAAGAAGTTTGATCTCACACAAACTTCAGCGATGAAAACTCCTATGGCACCACCGCTGACACTTAACAAGGATCCATCTGGAAAACCTGTTAATGTCACTACCTATAGAGGAATGATAGGCTCATTGTTGTATCATACAGCAAGCCGACCTGACATCATGTACTCTACTTGTTTATGTGCACGCTATCAATCTGAACCCAAGGAATCCCATCTGATCGCTGTAAAGCGAATTTTCAGATATCTGAAAGGAACTCCTAACCTCGGTCTTTGGTATCCCAAAGACTCAGGGTTCGATCTAACTGGTTATTCTGATAGTGATTTTGCAGGCTGTAAACTTGACAGAAAGAGTACCACTGGTGGATGTCAACTCTTGGGAGGAAAGCTGGTAAGCTGGACAAGTAAGAAGCAAAATTCTGTGTCCACTTCCACAGCTGAAGCTGAATACGTAGCCGCTGGAAGCTGTTGTTCTCAAATCTTGTGGATGAGAAATCAACTATTAGATTATGACCTTCAGCTGTCAAAGATTCCTATCTATTGCGACAGCACTAGTGCTATCGCTATAGCAAATAATCCAGTGCTACATTCAAAGACAAAACACATAGAGATCAGATATCACTTTATCAGAGATCATGTGATGAATGGTGATATTGAACTTCACTTTATCCCTACTGACTTTCAGCTTGCTGATATATTCACCAAACCTCTTGATGAGACAAGGTTCAACTTTCTCATCAGTGAGCTTGGAATGCTGAACCTCGAAGAATAATTCTTCAGTGTTCATGTATTGTGTCAGTAATCAAAAGTACCTCTCATCTTTCTCTCTGATAAACATTCTGACTCTCAGGTCTGTTTTTCTCCTTTCCATCAAAGACGTTTTTTCTTCAAAATATAAACTTTAATCACTGAACTTTCTTCAAATGATTAAAAGCTTTTTTTTGAAAAATACATTAATCACTGATATTTCTAGTCAGTGATCCTTTAAAAGGAAAATCTATCCCTATCTTTACTATAAGGGATACTTTTAAAAAGGAAAATCTATCGCTGACTTTTCTTCAGTGATCATTTCAAAACGGACAAATGTACAGTCTCTCTCTTCTATGACGTCATTTGAACCGACAATCCACGACATGCCTTTTCTGACACGTTCGTCCGTTGCCCTTCTATCCAATCAACTTCGTGGAACGTGTCAATGTCATGATGATCCTTTCTTTTCCCGCTTCATTCTCTCTCTTCTCTCTCTTCGTATAAAAGGAATTCTTCTCTCCTTTATACGGTTTACGCTTTCAAAACTTTCAAAGCAAGAAACATTCTCTCAAGAACACTCAAGCAAGTAAACCCAGAATATTGAATCTGCAACTCTTTTTCTTCAAGATACACAGGTTTATTTCATGTTTATATGCTTTGTTCATATGCTTTTTATTCTTTTTAAAATCCTACTCGTTTTCTATGGATTTTATAAAACGTTTTTTTTTTCAAAAACTAAAGATCATTCTTTCTGATTTTATGTTTTTCAATAAAAACCTTTTGGTTTTAAAGTGTTCTTCATTCTTTCTACCCAGAACACTATTTTTTTCCTAAAAATAACTTGATAGTTTTCCAGTTTCCCTTCTTCTATGGAAACTGGTAATCATATTATTTTTAATCTAAATCATTTCTTCTATTATGCCTCTTTCCATAACAGAAATGACACAGTCTTCAATCGTTGCTTCCAAGCATGTACGATTCGCTCTCACTGAAGTTGAGATTACTAAATGTAATCATTTGGCCAGACTCGAGTTCAAAGCTGACAAATACCCACATCTGGTGGAAGCTGCTGAATTCCTCAAGCAGTCATGCATAGCTTACGCGATCACTGTGGATCCTAAGCCCTCCAAGACTCTACTCCAGCAGTTCTGGTTCACTGCTGATGCAACGGAACTCACCAACAGGAAAGGTGAACGAGTCCCTGCTATCTCGTTCAGCACGGAATTGGGGCCAGGGAGCATGACCGCTCTTAGCCTCAGGAAATCTTTAAGATTCCCTGACAAACCAAAGAGTGGGTTCGACGCACTGCCCACTGATGATGAGCTGATATCATTCCTGGACGCAATGGGCTATTGTTGGGAAAACAAACCAAGATCTTCTATTCCCAACAAGAAGCTCACCAAGATCCTAAAAACTCAGATGCCATCACAACTGAACTTTATCTTCTCGCACATAATTCAGTGCATGAGTGGGAAGAGTGGTTCGCTGGATCAAGCCAGCAAAACACAACTGCAGATGGCCTACTCCGTTATCGCTGGTCAAAACTTTGACTACGCCACAGCAATCTTTGAAGATCTGAGGTCGAGATTAGAGAAGCCTGAACGAGATCCCAAGATCTCGTACGTACGTTTCATATGTACGTATATCAAGTTCCTCTATCCCAACACCTATCCCACCAAAGATGATGGCACCTTTGCCAGGGTAGGTCAACGATCACTGGAGGTCAAGCCACTCGCCGACGAGGTAAGTATCTCTCTCCTTCGCTCTCGTCTCTCTCTCCATTCTTCTTCATCTTCAGCGACCACGCAGACGGTTCCTTCGTCTGCTATCCCTGTCGCTACCACTACTTCCAAACGACCATCAGCTAGTCCGATTGGTCCTTCCAAAAAGGCCAAAAAGACTAAGGAAAGTACACCCTCTAGTACTATACCTGAGGGAGCTTCTCTACAAGCTACCTTAGATGCATTTGTGGGTCTTTCCTCCACAACTTCAGCAGTCACTCATACTGCCGTGTCAGCGATCTCACTCGCTGTCACATCATCAGTAACCCCACCTACTATCTCATTCACTGAGATTAACCCCATCCCTACTTCTATCCCCAAAACTCTTCCTTTTTCTCCTCATTTGGTCTCTGAACCCGCTACCTCTTCTTTCCCTATAGGACCTGAGCATCAAACTTTTGAGGAATCTATGCAGTTCTACAAAATGTTTGATACGTCAGGTACACCTATAATCCTAAAAACCTCTCTCCCCCCTCTCCAAATAAGCCCATATCTGAACTAACATTATTTTCAGGTCCTAGCTTGGCGTCTGTTGACACGCATGTCAACAGTCTGGGAGAAAAGGTGGACGCACTCACCAACACCATCAATGAAACCACCAACGCCGTCAATCAGGCTGGTGAGGAGCTGAAGAAGTTGACCGCCACTTGCTCATCTAAAGCTGAGAACTCCCAACTTTCAGCTGTTGAAGAACAAGTCGTCCAACTCAGAGAGTCCTCTCGACTCTTTCAAGGGCGATTTGAGTCTCTTACCGCTGAAGTTCAGGGTCTCTCTTCAAAGGTTGACCTCTGCACGTCCCTTCTTCAGCAAATTCTACAGAAAGTGAATGCACCAGCTCCAGCGCTGCCTCCCTCCTTCACTGAAGATGATCGTACCAACCTCAACATCGCTGTGGAATTCATTCATGATGCCACGTGCGACATCCCTGCGGTTGAAGACCGGATTAAGCGTCTGGAGGCTGACGTTCAAGTGCTAAAAGCTTCAACAGCTACTCCAGCAGCTGAATAATCCCCTACCGCTGATAATGACAAAGTGGGGGAGAAAACTGAAGAAACTTCTATTACTGCTGCTGGGGAAGCTAAGACTCCAAAAGAACCTCCCTCTCAATCTGAGGGGGAGAAGGCAAAAGAATCCTCATCAATTCACTCTATTCTCTTTGAAGAGGATGAGGAAGAAGACGATGAAGAGGAAGATGATCTAGATCTTGATGATCAAGAAAAGGATCAGCCCTCCGATGACGACGACGACGATGAAGACCAATCTATGTGGTTTTCTAAGCCGAACGTCGCATCAGGGACAACTTCGCAAGAGGTTGTCAAAACAGGGGTGAGAGGTGATACATCTTCAAGTGTTCCTTCGCAAAGCAAAGACAAGCAACCGATCGCTGAAGAATGCTTGAGGACTGGATCACAATCTGAGGGGGAGCATCCTTCTCAGGTATGTCTTTCAATTGTACCACTCTCCTACTCTTTCCAAACCCCTATTTCTTTCTAGCCTTTATCTCTCTCGTTCTAAAAATACACTTATCCCTTCTTTCCCTCTTTTTCTATCCAGACAGTTCTCACCCCTGCTTAAGGGTTCTGAACTACAAATAATTCCAGCTACTATCGCTGAAGAAATAATCCCAATCTCTATCGCTGAGATTGATGAAGAAGAAGAAGAAGATTCCTTGGTCCATCCAGGAAGGCCCTCTCGACCATCTCATTGGTCAGAGGAAGTGGTGAAGAAAAGAGTTGAAATGATCGCTCAACTAGAAAGTCAACGGCTGAAAATCCCTCTTCAAACATCCACAGAGTTCGACTTCCTCACTGAAGCCGAAAGAGAAGAATCTGCCAAAGCTGAGAAGCTGATCGCTGAATGCAAACGAGATGCCCAACTCGCTTTAAAGATTCAATCTTCTCAAGTCAAGGACAAAAAGCTGAAAAGCAAACCTGTGGAAGTTCAAGCTGCACTACTAAAAGAAATTGAAGAGGAACGCTCCAAAGAACAAGAGATCAACGATAAGTCTATCGAATGGTGCAAACAAAAGATGGATTATCGTTCTGATCTTCTTCCAATATCAGCCGTGACTATCTCTGGTCGCAAGAAGAAAGATCAACTCTCAGTGACCATGGAGATTACCAGAGAGGATGGAACCTAAAAAGCAATGTACGTATCAAAACTTGAGAGCTTCGGATTTACGGAATGGTTGGAGTTTAGGGATGCGCTGAAGAAATCCAAATCTACATACAGAGGCTACGTTGAAGGACTTCTTGAAGCCCTCATAAATAGAGTCGTTTCTGTACTAAAGCTGCCATCTCCTCTTCCTCCCAAATCTTTGAAACTCAAGAGAAAAATTGGGTCCTCCTCCTCTGAAGATGTCGCCATCATCAGGAATGAAACTTCTATCAAATTTTCAAGAGATGCACTGTTTGGTCCTCCTCCCGATCTTTCAGTTCTGGACTTATCTCTACCTCCTGGTGGTCCTTTCCAAGCTGGTCAAGTAATTGACAATCCTTATGGAATATTCTTCAGAGATGATGATGAGGAACTCAGATTTCAAAGAATCTCTGAGATTCCTATCTGTCCTCTGAATCATCTCAAGGATCTCTTATGCTTATGGTGTGACTTCTTCCCTGCTGCTGAAAAAATTAAAGAAATTATCATTCAAGAATCTTTGGAACGAAGACAGAAAGGAGAAGAAATACCTGAGTATATGATCAATCCTCCTAAATCTTCTTTTAATAGCTGATAGATTAGTTTCCTTCTCTGTAATTTGTTAGTTATACTTACAGTAGTTAGTTACTCACTTGTACTTATGTTTTTCATATCTTGTAATTCCATCCCTGAATTAAATGAAAATCGCAGTGATGTAGTTAACCCTATCAGTACTGTAAAAGATCCCTCAAAATAGTAATTGGGACATGCGTTCTATGAGTCCTTTTTATTCCTATATTTTGAATCATAAAGTAATTTTCTTTTGTTACTTTGTCATTATCAAATAGGGGGAGATTGTTGATCCAAACTCTCTCAGTGATTTGATAACGACCCTCTTTTATACTTAGTGAAAATTACGTTATTATATGTATTAGTGTTTCATCATCAGCGATCAGACTGAGTCTGATCAGTTATCGCTGATGACCTTTCTGTAAACATTTAATATGTATGTGTTTCACTTTCAGCAATCAAACTGAGTCTGTTCAGTCATCGCTGATCGTTTCCCATGTAACACAGTTAACGTAATCCCTGAAGACAAGTCTCGCGTCAACATAGTTCATAGCTGAATCAAAGACGAAGCCACTGAACAATAGATAAGTCTACTAATGACCTGATGCGGATATCAGCGAAGACCAGACGAATCTACTTACGCGAAGAAGCCTGAGGAAAAGCTTCAGCGATAGCTGAACTTCTTTATCTCTGGAAGAAGAGATACTCAGCGATCAACGATCACAAAGCTTATGCCTCAAGTTTTCTTTTGTCTTACCTTGCACAACCAGTACGATGTGTCAGAACGGACAAGTCTCTGCTACAAATCGTACAACAACTCTGTCAACTACACTGTTCATAAAGCGGCCAAAAGCATGTCTCCAAAAGTAAGACTCCCAAAGCCAATCTATGAATGCCACGTGTAAAGTACCCTGCCATGCATTTAATGCATAGGGTATAAATAGGAAGTTCACCCCTTCATCTGAAGGTGTGCTCAATCCTTGAACTCCATAATAGAAACCCTTGTTTTCTATCTCTCTAAAATCCCCCATTCTTTGAATTTCTTGTGCAACCATCTTAGTGTTTCTTAAGTTTGTTTAGATTGAGTTTGTCTTAATCTTATTCCGCAACAAACTTGTAAATTGTATTTTGATTTATCAATAAACAATTTATTAAACTTTAATTTCTGTGTTTGTATTCAACCCCCCCCCCCTTCTACAAACTTGTTAAGCACCTTCGGGACCAACAACAGTATACAAAGAGTCGTTATGAACTTTTGGGCGGGCAAACAGGGTATTTATACGATTCGGGACATAAGCAGTATTAACACCTAGCAGTATTAACTGAGAGCAGTATTAACCACTAGCAGTATTAACTAACTAGCAGTATTAACTGAGAGCAGTAGTAACCACTAGAAGTATTAACTAACTAGCAGTATTAACTGAGAGCAGTATTAACCACTAGCAGTATTAACTGTGCACTGGCAGTATTAAAACTGCACTGGCAGCATTAACTATACTTACACTGTTTGAAGCTTGAAATACTCTGAGCAAAGTAATAGACTTCCTTTAGTTGTACCTTATTTGCTCAACATCATCTCCCTTACCTTTATCACTTATCATACCTACTTCTGCATCAAATGAAACATGTCCTCCAACAAGGCTTTTGATGAATTTGAAGGCAGTCCATGTTCCCTGTTATGTGCCAAGAACAACCATTATCAACATGTCAAATGCTCTTCCTCTTGAGCTATTGGTTGCCCTGCACACTTGATAAATCAGTTAGTCTTGGAGGGAACCCAAGCCAAAGTGGTCTTGGGTTGTCCTTTCTCATCAATATAATCTGTAAGTTTAGTCTGGATGAGTTGTTTAGGAATCTCATGTCTTGAATACTTTGTCAAGATTATAGGCTTAGCAGCATTACTACTAGAAGCAACACCAGCCTTGTTAGCAGTACTAACTTGGTTAGCAGTACTAACTGAGTTAGCAGCACTAACTGAGTTAGCAGCACTATTTCTGTTAGCAGTACTATCTAGGATAGCAGTACTAACAGGTTTCTTTTACTTTTGGAACCCAAACCTGAACAAAGTTGTTTGCTTTCTTTGTCTTTAAGTTACTCCTTGGCTTATTTGGAGTATTTTTCTTTGTATTAGCAAGCTTGTTCTGACCATGGGACTTTAAAGGTGCCCTTCTCACATTCTCAGCCATGTGATTCCTTCTTTGATTCCTATAACCAAAAGAGTTTTGTGGTTGTCTTTGAAAAGTGACTCTTTGGTTAATAGGATTGAAATAACAGTATTTGGCAAGATGATTCAATTTGCCACAGATAAAACAAGGTTTTGGTCTATTGATTTTACTCAGATCAACCATTTGTTTTTGTGCCCACTGATTATTCCAATTTCTTTGATTCCCCCTTCTTTTATCATGTTTTAGGGGCTCAGGCTTATTGCATGCACACTGTTTGCAAGGAACAGGATTCACAACAGTGGTCTGTTTGTAATGGACCTTACCAGATTTTCCCTCTGTCTTCTCTATGTCCTTTGATTTGACCCAAGCACTTCCACAGTCCTCATTGGTAATAATGTGATTTTCTGAGGGAATCTCTTTGTGATCATCCTCATTCTTACCATTAGAGTTCTCTTCTTCAGAGTCTGTTTCAACCACCACTTTGTCTAATGGATCTACTTTAGTGGCTCTCTCTGGCAAGTCCTTCCCGTCCTTGGTCTCTAGCAGGTCTGAAGTAGGAGGAATGTAGTTGTTGTTGTATGGCGGTGGTGTGGTATGATACCCTATTCCTGGCTTAAGCTTACCATGGATTTGGACCTTTAGAATTGAATCCATGGTTTTAGAAGCATATGAATACTTCTCAATGTCAAGCTTAGCTTTCTCATACTCACTTTTTATCTTCTCACACTCCTCTTCTTTCTTTTTAAGCTTAAACTTATACTGATCTTTCTCCCACTTCCAGTAATTTGTGTCATACATGTGCTGAAGCTTATTGGCTTGGAAACCTTTAATCTGTTCCTCAAACCTCTCAACAATTCTCACATAGTCTTTTATATCTTTCTCTAACCTCTTAAGGTCATCACTCATCTTCTGGTTGTGATCCCTGTACCTTTTAACAGTTTCAATACAGGTTTTTGAGCAAAGATTAGAAATTACCTCTGTGGGGATTTCTGTGCTTGAAGAGTTTGAAACTTTAGCCATTGATGATTTTTGGTTTCAAGAAAGAATGATGATTGAAGGTTTCTGAGAGTACTAGCTTTGATACCACTTGTGAGGATCTTAATTCTTAACAAGAACACACACTCAGAAAACAATATTAAAGAAGCTGCGGAATAGCACTTTAATATTCAGAAAAACAATGAAATAGTAAATCAAAATCACAACTTGCAAACTCTTATTGAATGATTGAAAGTCACAAGCTTTTACACACAACCTCAATATCGATGAACAGACTCACCAATACGAATTCTACTTCTCTAGAATTAGGGTTCTAACCTTGAGGTTGATTCTCTCTATGAAAGCTAGAAAACTAGGAATTTATTGTTACAACCAAAGAAACAAACTATTCTATACATATACTGAAAATAAAGATAATTACAAAATAATAAAAGATCTTCAGTATAATCTTCCATAGTTATCTTCAAGACTTCCATGATTATCTTCAATCAATCCAACTGTCTTCTTTCCATGTGAAGTCTTCATTATCTCATAAGCAGCATTAATTCTTCAGCAGTATTAACACTCTGAGCAGTATTAAGTTCAGCAGTACTAACCATGCTCAGCAGTATTCACTTTGTTCTAGTAGTACTAACTCCAGCAGTACTAACTACTTAGCAGTACTAAACTTGCTTAGAAGTAGTAACTTCTTTCAGCAGTATTAATCTTTGACTAGCAGCACTAACCTGTATCAGCAGCATTAACATCAGAAGTAGTAACCAGATTCTGCTAGCAGCATTAACTGTACTCAGCACTTCTTCAGTTCCCAACAGTTACTCACATAATCTTTTCTTACAAAATCATTTGTACCACAATAGGAACAACTAATTTTCTTCTGTGCTAACCTGATCAATTGATTGATAGTGTAAACCATATCAGGTTTGCCAAAAGTTTTACCTTTCGAAGCATAGTTCCTTTTAGCATTTGATGTATGCACAAATGATTCTTCTTTCTTCTTTTCCTCTAAAGATCCTTTAATTCTCCAAATCCAATTTTCTTTAACTCTATCATCTTTCCTTCTCCATAACCTTTTCTTCTGAGACTCACTCTTCTTGATGTTACCTGAACCATCAACATTTTTGTCATAGAAAATATTAGAAGGACGAATCTGATCTTTAAGTTTAGAAGTATGATTATCATTTACATCAAACAAAGGATTATTATAAACATTAGTGAAAATTGAACTTGCTGCTGATTTGAATGAGCATTCGGATGCAGCTAGATCATCTCTCGGTGATTGAGCAATTGATTCTGGCGTTTTGTGCTCAGTCAGCTTCACCTTGAACTTGATCTCTTCAAGTTCTTTTATCTTTGAAGACAAACTATTTCTTTCCTTTGTCATCAGATTTTGCATTTTTCTCCGTCAGAATGTTTGTTGACAGCTCAGATAACTTTCTTGTCAGCTTAGCAATCTCAGTCTCAAATACTTTCTTTTCTTCAGTAAAATCTTTCTCTAAACTCTTTTTCTCAACTATCTTCTTCTTTTCTTTCTCAAAATTTCCCTTTCAAGAATGATAACTTTCTCGAAATCTGTCACTTGTTGGGAAAGCTTTATGCATTTCAGCTCTACTGATTTCTTCTCTTCAAAAGCTTTTCTAGAATGTTTGTTGACAGCTCAGATAACTTTCTTGTGAGCTTAGCAATCTCAGTCTCAAATACTTTCTTTTCTTCAGTAAAATCTTTCTCTAAACTCTTTTTCTCAACTATCTTCTTCTTTTCTTTCTCAAAATTTCCCTTTCAAGAATGATAACTTTCTCGAAATCTGTCACTTGTTGGGAAAGCTTTATGCATTTCAGCTCTACTGATTTCTTCTCTTCAAAAGCTTTTCTAGAAAATTTAGAAAACTTCTTAGCAAAATCTTTTCTTTCTTTCTCACTCTTCTTCACCTCATCTTGGACTTTTGTATTGTATCTGTCTTGAGTTGCTTTTTCTTTCATCATATTAATCTCAATCTCAAGACTGAAGACTTTGTCTTTCAAAGAATCTCTTTCAGCAAATATTTGAGAATTCATTTTTCTCACCCCTTAACAAGTTTCACTTGAGATGTTTGCTCTTCTTCTCAGTTCATCTAGCTCTCTTTGCATTGATTCCTTCTTGGACCCGCTTTAGCTAGAATTAAAACTTTTAGATCTCTTCAGCTTTGCTTGTAGATTTAAAATCTCCTTTTCTTTCGACTCAATAATTCCTGCAAAATTAATCTTTGAGTTAGAAATACATTCTGAGCAAACAAAGTCTTTCTTTAAATCTTTATCATCTTTCAATCTATTAATTTGAGCTTGAAGAGATGAGTTTTAAATCTCAAGATCTTTATTCTCAGCTTTCAGTGTTGTAATCTCTGGCATGTATGCTAAAGCACAATCTCTCTTTGTAAGCACAGTATTTCCCTTCTCATCAATGTATGGCATTTTGATAATCTTGAAAACTTATCTGTACAATTTAAATCAACTAATAAGATCTTTGAATCAAGAATTGGATAAAATATACACTCAAAAATTTCCAGAAAAATAAATTTCTAAAAATACTCAAGTGTAGAATTCGCAAGCTATAAGAACCACAGAAAGATTCGTAGACTGAAGGAAAAACTTCAAAATTCGCAAACAAGATAGGTAGAATTCGCAGACAATTAGAATTCGCAAACAAGCTTTCTGCGAAACCTAGAATTCGTAAACAGTAGACCTGCGAAACCTTAACAATTCGCAAAGCAATACTTAGCGAATCCTTGCCTTAGAATAATTTCAGAATGCTAGCTTTTGCAAGTAGAATTCGAAGATTATAGAGTTGCGAGTTCTATACTTAGAAAATATTGCAGGTTGCAAGTTTTCGCAAACAACAAGGAGAAATCACTTTTAAGATCTTGCGAGTTTTGGACTTAGAAAAATTCAAGAAAGTTTTAACTTTCGCACATCACAACTTTCGTATGCAAGGATTCGCGAGCCATAGACTTACGAATCCTAGACTTAGAAAATTTTGAACTTTTCACTTAACTTTCGCAAATAAGTTTTCGCAACCTGAATAGAGTTATGATTTTTATGAACCTGCGAATCCTATACTTAGTGAAAATTTTGGAAGTTAAAGATCAAGGATTCGTAAACATAAATTGCGAATCTTAGGGGATTCGCAAACTAGTAGCCTGCGAGTTCTTCAGTATTCGCAACCAAGGCACTTGCGAAACCTGTACTTAATCAAATTTTCAATTTTTAAAAGTCCTGCGAATCCTAACTTTCGTAGATAAAGGTCTTACGAATCTTGAGGTTTTTGTAACACAAATACTAGCGAATCCTATACTTAATCAATTTCAACAATCTCTGCGAATTTCAGAGATCTTGCGAGTTCTTCCTAGAACTTGCGAGTTCTTCATAAAACCATCCCTGTACTCGACTTTTAATCCAAAAACACATCAAATGGTTAAATCACAGTGTAAAAATCACACAATTCATCCATCTATATACTACGAACAAACCCCAATAAAAATTAATCACCAAAAACAACTTATGTACACACATTCGAATGGAACAGTGTTCGAACCTCATATGAACAAAAACTTCGAAAATCTTCAAAACAGTAATCTATTGATGTTTTTAAATGAAATCAGGCAATCTGATGATGTTCTATAACCTTATGCGCACCTAATCAAATCATTTTTAGGCTCAAAAACACAATAAATCTCAAATATGATTTTCACACAGTGAAGTTTTCGAAAAAACACTTTTCAATCCAAAAACCTTGATTCTAAGCTCTGATACCAAATGTTAAGCCCATATATAAGTTTATAAATGTTTACACAACACAATGATGATAAGAGATCAAGAAGAATCAATCAAAATAACCATATATGTCTTGTGCCACAAGTCTAAGTGTGAGTGTGTGTTCTAGGTGTAATCACTACCTTGTGTGTGAAATAATTCAAATGAAGCCCTAGGGATTCTCAAAGAAACATTGCCTTATATAGGTCAACATGACCAAGGCATGGTCAAACCTAGATAACTACATATTACCCCTAGGAAATTATAGACAATTACAATTAAGACCCATTTCTACATTTTAATCTTTAATACAACTAATGATCCAACAATAGACCATACTTTATTTCTTTCAAATTTCATAAGTTCTTTTCGCATTGCAATTGATGCAACTATAGTCTTTGAGTGCTTTAGAAACCTTCTTGGGGTTCTATCATGCTTAGGAAGTTTATGAAGAAACATTAATTGGCAGTGGCAGATCTAGTCTTGATACCATCACAACGATCACCAATTATTTGGTGTGGAGGATGATCTTTTGTCCATCTTCTCACAGGGGCTTGTATTTAAGGAGAATTGCGAGTCATTTGAACTTGTTGAGCATGAGGTATTTCAACATTTGAGCTCAAAATTGATGATGATGTCTCTGCATGCTTCCCCTCAGATTGATGTCCATGTATTTGAGTTGCTTATAGACTTGTTGAAACAGAAATACTAGAAGGTGAAGAATTAGAAGGTCCAGAAAGAGTGATACCTGAAGGTTGTGGATCCTCTGTGGAGACATAATCAGAGGTCTCTTTTGTTGAACTATCAAAGATACCATCATCACCAAAGATGTCTTCAAAAAGTAGATTGAGTTCTGATTCTCTTGACTTGATGTATGAGGAATCAGAAGTCTCTAGGTTATTCTTGAGTACTGAACATGGATATTTCTTAATCCCAAATACAAGTGTAAAACATGTTTTATCAAAGAATCACAAACACCATATGTTCCAAATCACATGTATATTGATAGTCACAAGTTTACATGGAAATGGAAACTCTCTCAAAGTGTAAGCTCACAAGATTACAACTTTCTAGATTACAAGGGAAATGAAGCAAGGTAAAACTATTTATACTAAGGAAAAAAAGTTACAAATTACACCCTTCAACTTTGATACAACTTACAAATTAGGCACTAACATTCTCCTCTTTTGTATCAAAGTGAACTAGTAAGATAAATCAAGAAGCTCAGGTGGAACATATCTTGGCCAAGTTCCAAACAAGCATTCAAACCTCCTCAAGGAATTTCTGAAATCCAGCCTTTTCAGAATCTTCTCCAAAACATGCTCAATCAAATTTGTGTCCTTGAGATTCATCTTTGCCTTCCTTATCATCAATCTGAAGCTTTCTTGACAAATGAAGCTTGATTATCTTTAGTGTCCCATCACAATATTTCTCTATCTCATGAAATCTCAGAAGGCGCTTCTTCCCTGATCCATTTTTGTAAACAATCCGAAATTCCGGATGCTCTATGATCATATACAATGGAAGATCTTCAATATTGTCAAGCTCCTGACAAGGCTTCAACAAATTGATCTTTGGTTGCTTAAAGAGGAAAACGTTTTGAATATCGTCTAGTAAGGGGTATGGCCTCCCAATCGGTGCATGAAAAGTATGCCTTATTGTGATACAAATATTAAGGTGTTAAGACGTAGTAATTGTGGCAAGGCACACATTAGCGACGCAAGAACCTAAACCAAATATAGGGACTGTTTCAACTTTCCGACAGAAATAGATACAATTAGCTTGTGCATTATTGAAAAGTGTTTTGCATTTGGAGGCCTTATAGTAAATTTACAGACATGGATGAACATAATATTTGATATTTGTTATTTTAAAACTTTTAAAAAGTTTAACTTCCAAGCCTTTCCATCTTCATTTTTAAAGGTTAAATATCGAAATCTTATCATATACTTCTCAATGCGTTCTATTGCTTTCTCATGAGTTGTCTATTACTCAATCCCTTTTTCTCCATCTCCATCACTTGATGTGTTCTTCATTTTATAAATCATTATTCTCTAACAAATCGCTTTTCAGGTTTCTTTCAAGAAGACTTGATGTGTTCTTCATTTTATAAATTATTATTCTATAACAAATCGCTTTTCAAGTTTATTTCAAGAAGATTAATTTCGGTATGCATTCTTTTTATTGTTGTTGATATTTTAGAGTTTTTTTTACTTATGTATTCTATATTGTCCGTATGTGTTCCCAATGAAACAGAGGGTTTGTTCCTTGCAACACTTTTAGAGTTTTGATTCGCAACAAGTTTCGATAATGGAATATTGAAAGTATTACAATCTATGATGTAGCCTCGACAAACTTCAACATGTCATTTTTCAATGATTATTTTTATTTTTCAAGTATTATTCGAGAAGACTAATCCGGATATGTATTTATTTTGACTTCTAAGGGAAATAGGTTAAGAAATTCTGTTAGCCTATGCTTAAACTGGTGAGGTGTTTAACATTATATATGACTTGATGCGCATTACCATTAAGTTTGATTTTATCGATGTATGGTTAAGTGTTTTTCCTCTTTGTTTTGTAGAAAAATGGTGCACACTTATCACTCTAGGTATAGAGACGCGGGTCACGGAGTTGGAGGACGGAAGGTACCATTCGGACTAGGACTGCACGGTGAGAGTGTTGATAGACGCCACATTAGTGTGGCCCCTACTTGGAATCGTTTACGTAAAGGTGACAATCTGACATCTTCAAGGAGTAACCCAATGCATGGGTCAGTTCGAGAGAGAACCTTGGTTGCACCGCCTCCCACGCGCACCAAATTGGAAGAAAGGATAGAGTCTCTTCAGAGAGAGAAAGATGAGTTGCAGAATAAATTGGCTTATTGTGAGTGGGACAACGATATGACTAAGGGAATGCATGACAACCTGCAACCGATGCATGTTAGGCTGGAAACGGAGAAGGATAATTTGCAGGGAAAAAGAATTCTTTTGAAGTTAAAGTTGGCTCAGGAGCGGAGGATTGCCGCTCGGTCATAGCGCACTCGGGTAAGGGATATGACCCATTTCTGCAAGAAGGTGACTACGAAGTATCCAGGGGGTGGTGAAAGGGTATTTTGCTGCTTGGGTTCAAATGAATACACCAAACTCTAGCCTCTATCTTTTGATTTCATCAAATGAATATACTCTATCTGTTGTAGCGGAGGTAGTCTGGTAATACTGTAAACTATTGTCAGGTTAAGTGGTCCCAATCTATGTGAAAAGATCTTCTTCTGTGTATCCTCAAGAAATGGAGTAAATATTCTGGCCTTCAAGTATTTCTTAACTGCTTCTGGATGTGGCTTAGGATCAGAAGTAGTAGCAACTGTAGACTTAGGCTTTGGAGAAGGCTATGATTGGATCTCAAGAATATCTTCATTTAGCTGTTGTAACATGTCAAAATCACCTTCCTCCTGCCTCTTTTGATCAGAATAGTCAAATAAGTTCTGCACTTCCTCCTTAATCCTCACATTCATCTGTTCCAACTTTTTGGCTTCATGCTAGCAACCCCAGGCTTTTCAACCCTAGGTTCTACATCAACAGACACTGAGAGGTCTTCCTCCCTTATCTCTCCCTCTTCTCTGGCATCAGTACCGGTAATCTCTTTCTCTCCAGCAGAAGTGTCAACTCAGATATCCTTTCAGACTCAGATAATCTCTGCCTCTTCTCGCCCTCATAGTGATCAGTATCATCCTGATCATCATGTTTCCTTTTCTTCTGCTCAGCCTGAGATCTATAAATATTATCTAGGGATGAAACCCTTTTAGATAAGGTAGACATAGCCTTTGTGAAGTTCTCAAACTTAGATGAACTCTGATCCTGGAAAAGCACTAAGTCTGATCTGGTCACTGTCTCCTTTTGTACTTATGCATCTATCCTCAAAAGACCCATTAGATCAATATCATCTTAATCTGCCGCACTGCCTTTGATAACAGTTTGGCAAATAAGAGACTCTTCAGCTAATCAATACTGAGGTCCTAGCTTTGCTGAGGTGGTGGAAGTGGCCAGGTAGAAGTCTGTTCATCTGTGACCACTGATTTGCCTTTCAACAACCTCTGAACATCTTCCTGTAACTTCTCAAGTACAACATCCCTCTTGCTAAATTGCTGTCTCATTGTGTTGTTCATAGCCTGGAACCCCATCTTCAATAGATCAGAACTGATAAAGTAGGGTGAGCTCACTTTACCTACACCACTTAGCTTACCAGTTGTAACAATGGTTGAAGAAACCATTGTGCCTGTGTTCAAAGCTGACATGGTGTTAGCAATGACAGGACTTCTACCTGATCATCGTGAAACACCTATGATTGGTACCACTACGAGTGTTTCGGTTGGGCCACAGAAGCTCTTAACTTGTAGTAAACCCACTGATTGTGTCCTATGCTGTTGGAGCTCTAGACTCTGTGCACTCAAAGAAGTTGATGGCAAGGGTTGTTGCCTATCTTTTACAAGATTAGGAATCTCCAAGTGAGATCTCGGTAGAGTGTGTGGTAAATCCCCATGTGTATATGAAACAGAAGCCTGTTGCGAGGCAACTGAGTGGATTTGTGGGGTTGTGCACTGCGCAGTAGTGACCACTACGACTTCTTCAATGCACGGAGGCAACACATGCACACCGGTAGTAGATGTGGCTTCCCAACTAGTAAGGGTTTGGGTAAGACCAATATTTTATGTTCTTTCTGGTCTTGTCTCATACCCTCCATATTCTTTTCTCTCCATATCTATGTAGCTCACCAGATCTGTTTTTCAACTAATACTCCCTCATCCGGCCTTGTCTCCCCAGCTATGTTAGACACACGATTTTCCAAGTCCATGGCATTGTCATCATGGACTGACTCATCAGAATAAATCACATTAGGTTGAGGACCCACATGAGGTGGAAACAAATCTTTGTCATTCTGGTAATCTCCTCTATCATCATCTGAAGAGCTATCATCCATGTCAATATCCATATTTGCCTCACCTTCACTATCAAACTCAAATAAATCTCTGTTAGTCTGAAAGCCTTCATCATCTGAATGAACAGTAAGATCATCACCAGCTACATCAGTAGCAAGATCAAGATGGGCTTCCCCACCAGTTCCCCTCACAAGACTTTTCTCTCCCAACACACTCTGATCAAGGACCCCATGACCTTGACCCTGCTCAGTCCTATGACCTATACCCTCTATCTCAATTGAGGCATGGGTGGCATTATGGGTAGGTCTCTCTGGTGCTGGCTGGACCGTTAGTGCATTATCTCTCAAGTATATAACTATGCACTCAGCCCTATGATCTGCATAGGCAATGACAGAAACTAGTATAGTCATGCAAACTGGGAAGTCAACCTCAGACAACTTCAGGTATATCATGGTCTTGGTTGGTCATTTCTCAATTGACTCCCTTCTTGGTATCTGCTTGTTGCTTTCCATCATACTGTGAATGAATATTTGCAGAAACCTCTAAAATGGTATGAACTTTCTTGCCTTCTTTGGGAATACTTTGTCAGTCACCACATCCACAAGCTCATGCCATATAAGCACATCATAATCATAATGCTTGTGTAGGCTCTCCCCTGATAGATCCTCATCACTGATATATTTCCCTTCTCTAGGCCAGTATGCTTGTTGGTTAAGTATCTGTTCACAATGTTGAATAATGTATACCACAATTGAGGTAGGAACTGCCTCTTAAAGTTGGTAGCTCTCTCCAAGAAATCTAAGTGGCCCATACACAGTAGGTCTGCGCAGATTTCCTCATCAGAAGCAACATCATCAAAGGTTGTCTTTCCTGGAACTGAATCGACTTTTGGAAGTCCAAGTACTCTCCTCAATCTTGACATGGTCAGCTTTGTTTCAAAATGATCAACCTGGGTTGTGAAGAAGTTCTCTGGCATAGGATAGTACTTGATTGTGTTCCAGAATTGTTGTAGGTAAATTATGGGTACTTGCACTGTTTTGTTGAGTTCAGTTGACAAAGGATGGCCTTTGAGAATTTGACCAATGATCTGATGCTCAAGCCGGGTATGGAAGTCAAAGGTATGGTTGTTTGGTTTGGTTGAATCTTCATGTACTGCCTTCTGAAAATAAGTTGATCATCAGGGTTACCAGCATTGACTGATGTCCATAATAGCATCTTTTATCAAATGGGTTGCCAAAATAGCATAATTGACCAAAAATTGATAAAATAGCACATTGTTACGCCGGAGCCTTACGCCCGCCGGCGACGTAGAGGGCATGTGGGCCCCACTCTATGACGATACAAAATCGATTTGACACGTGTCCCCCTTGTCCCCTCCCAACCAAACATTTCCTTTACCCCTCTAGTGACATGTGATTGTAAATATGATGTGTATAGGAGGGTATAATGGTAAATGAGGTTGGATGGTTGGAATAGTTATTATTGAAGACAATTTTGGATAATGTTCCCCCACCTAGCGTAAATCAGCCCCCCCCCCACCCGGTGTAACCCCCCCCCCCCCCGACTTGACATTTTATTCCATTTTGTTTTTTTTTTACTAACCACGATTTGACATTTTATTCTAGGGCTGGTATCAACCCTACTTTGTTTTTTTGTTTTTTTTGTTTTGTATTTTTTTACCACGATTAGACACCATTTTTTTTTGTTTTAATAAAAACCCGTTTTTTGTATTTTTTTTTTACCAAATACCCGGATATTTTTAACAAATACCCGGATATTTTTAACAACTACCCGGGTTTTTTAACGATTGAACTTTCCAGGTAGTTTTTTTACCAAATACCCGGTTTTTTGTATTTCTTAAGCATATATATAAAGGGCCGGGGGGGGGGGGGAACCATACCAACATCACAATTACCATCACTTATTCATCCTCTCCCTCTTTCCTCCATCCACTTCCTCCACTATGGCTGGAACCTCCTGATCTTCTTCAAAACAACCATTGATGGACGGAAGTTCCAGGAGGAGTTGGAAACCACCCGAAAAGGAGGAGGAGTGGAAAAACTTTGGAAAAACTTCGGTCGATTATGCAATTACAGAGGAGGAGGAAGAGGCTTGGTATGAGGCATATGACTTGTATTTGGAGACTCATGATTACGAAGGGTCCCCTGTTGTAAATCTACTGACAGGCCTTCAAACCATACGCCTTCTCAGTATATGCCGGCGAGGATGAAGGAATCCATACATCAAGCGGAGATAGAAATCGACGATCTCAAAGCACTGTGGCGGAAGATTAGGGTTGAGCAGCTAGCGATTGTGAAGGTTATCAAGGGAAAGAAGCACCAGGTGAAGGGAATACAGAGAGAGATCAAGGAAGAAGAGAAAAAGGTTAAAAATATCAAAGGAAACTATCCCGGTCTGGAAGATCTGATCAACGAAAAGGCTGATTGGATCCTGAGGTGTAAGGCACTGTATCCTGATTGTTACATGTTATATCACATTAAATCATATAAAACTGATGTTGTCACATTCTAAGTTGTGACGACTAACAGAATAACTTAAGATACCAAATTAACATCATAAATGTCTTACAACATACACAACAAAAAAAGTAAATCTCTATTTTATACATAAAAAAATAAAAACGTAAATCTCTATGTTATACGTAAAATATAACGAAGAGAGAAATTACATTTATAAAAGCATTTAACTCTAAATTCATTGTATAGAAAGTATTGAAAAATAGGTTAAGTTTAGGAACCTCAGAAGACTGCTGCATACACCAAGGTACACCGCAGAAGTGCTAACCATAGAAGCTCTGTCACCTATCTACCCAAGAAGTTCACAACCTGAAGATCATTCTCAGACCACAGAGCATCTATGATCTCTCACAGAGCCTCTATGTGGCTATGCTCTGGAGATGGAAGACTTGAAGAATTCAGGATACAATGGACAAGACAACATCACATGCAGATCACGTGACCTTGTTGTACGAAGATCTTCAAGATCAATAGTACATCCTGTTAGGTCCATTGAGATCATGAATGATTGAATAATAAAGATAATAAGGAATTGTAGGGAATAGAAATCTATAGATTTATTCATACGAAAAGTAAGCTACAACTACTGAGAGCAAACAAGCCGTATGTCTACATTGCAAATGAAAAACTTAACCTAAACACACTATAAGATTTCTATTTATACCCCCAAGCCCTTGTACACATTTAAGCCCTAACCCATATACAAGGCCCAATACAATTAAGTTGATTACTTTACTAAACTTCTAAATAGAACATATTTATGTTCTAACATTCTCCCCCTAAGTTTTGTAAAGTAATCATTCTCTGATCAACTACAGCTTCAGCTCCTCTCCCCCTTGATTTATTTATAAAACTTAGTGTTGCATAAACTTCAAAGCATCCTCAAGCTCCCCTTAGAATGTAGCTCTTATCCTTGGAGTTTCAACTGAAATACCAGATCTGATGTAGACCATAACCTCGATTGAGTGCACATAAAGACAACTTTTGACTCTTGTAAACCCAACACATTCTGTATTCCCACAAGAAAGATATGTGTTGAATATTGGAATGATAACCAAGTGCATCTTCAGTGTATACCATCTGATCTGTCTTTGAACCACGAGTTGAAATAAGAATTCAGCTTAAGAACTTCATCTGATCAGCTTAAGGGTGGTAGTAGCCGGTAGCAACACTACAAGGCAAGGGTTAGAAGGCAAGCACTATTCAACAACTGATAGAAGATGCTCATTTTCTAATTGCTTTCCAGAATACTGAATAATCAAACCCATAACTCCTTTCTTCATGAATCAACTGGATGATTATAAGCACTCAGAATTATAAATTACAACTCAAGCATCAGAACAATGATTGCAGTCGCTCACACTACTGAGTGATCAGTTTAGAAGAATGATAAAGTGCTTTCAACTGTCTAACCACAAAAGAATCTCTCCAGATTGATGATTGCTGATGCTCAAGCAGCTAACTCAATCCAAGCAGAGACTAAATCATCAAACCCAGAATCTGAAAATCTTGAAAAGCATGAGCACTCGTGTAAGAACAATCAACTGCTAAAGATATGTGACCAACGTATGATTAGAGTGATGTCACAAATGCATTCCGCATAAAAAGCTCAGGAACAGGGCAAACTTGTATCAAACATGGTTCAGAACAGTCAAAAATCTAAAAAAGATCAAAACTTTTCGCATAGGCTCAACAATTCGCAGATCACTATAGTAAATCAGCACAATTTGCAAAAGGCTTCCATGTGAATCCTTACTTTTCGCAAGAGCCTATATACGAAATCCGCGTATTTCGCATACCTCATATCTACGAATCCACAGAATTCGCATCACACTTACCTGCGAATCCTTGACTTTTCGAAACTCTCACATCGATGAAATCTCTGCTTTCGCAACATACATATGTACCAATTCCACACTTACGAAAATTTCATCTTCAAGGAATATAGTCATGCGAATCCTTCAATGTTTTGCATATGACTATTGTGCGAATTCTATACTTGTCAAAATATCAGCTTCAAAGGTTATACGAATTCTGACATGCGAATTCCTCAAATTCTTCAGCATGCGAATTCTATGTTGCGAATCCTTCTAAAAATCTTCATTCTGCAAATTCTATCAATCATCTGCGAGTTCTTCAGCTGAATCATGCGAATTCCATAGATCTTGAATGATTTTTCACATTTCTTCCAACAAAACATTCAATACATCGAATTTTGAGTTGAGCTTTTGACAATAGGTTCGAAAACAACTTTTGAGCACATTTTCTGTTGATGATCTCGTCCAAATATAACTCTTAACCACAATTCGATCATACCACATTGACTGAAAGTTTTTGAACAAAAACACTTAAAAAATTGACCAATCTGTTCAAAATTGTTGAAATTGGACAATGTAATTGATTCCATGATGATCACCTATATCCACTGAATCAATTTATCATCAAAGAACAACCAATTTCACAACAAATCACAGAAATAAAAAAATTTCATCGACTGTTCTATTTAATCAAACAGATCTCGATCGTGCAAAGAATAATTTATCTGTTAGGCTCTGATACCACTTGTTATGTCCATTGAGATCATGAATGATTGAATAATAAAGATAACAAGGAATTGTAGGGAATAGAAATCTATAGATTTATTCATACGAAAAGTAAGCTACAACTACTGAGAGCAAACAAGCCGTATTGTTAGGACATTATATTGTATCCAAGATTTAATAGGAAAAGTCAAAGATGTAAAGTCAACAAAGTCTTAGTCAAGTTTAGTCAATGTTGTTTAATTCCTTAGCTTGTAAGTCTTTGTATAGTGTTTGTGGTATAAATAGTCTTAGTGCCTTGTAAGATTTGTGACAAGCACTTCATCATAATATCAATATAAGTGTGATACTTTCTCTCTCTACTCTCTCTCTAGTTCTTGTTTGTTAGATCTTGATTGAGAGATTGCTTGATTTGAATAGGGATATTGCATTATCAATTGGTATCAGAGCTATACCAAACAAATTCAAAAAGAATTTCACAACAAATTTAGATCGTTTTCTGGAATTTTTGGATCAAAAAGTTGAATTTTCTAGAAAAATTTCAAGAACACTGAAGTTTGAATATTTTCACAAATTCTCTTTGAATTGTTGTTCTTTAATTGAAAAACTGATTCCATTAGACTCGTTTGTTGTTGTAGAATCATTGTTGTTCACAAAATTTCACAGATTAATCACAAAATCAGATTCAATTTTTGAATTCTTGGATTTTGTTGTCAAAATATCGATCTCTGTGAATCTAAAAAATAGGACTGAAATTTGTTGATTTTAACAAGTTTTGATTGATAGAAATATGTTTAAAATCGAATTTTAGTTGTATTGACGCATTTTCGAGAATCAATTTTGCAGGGATGAACTGATTCTCGGATCGATTTGTGAACCCTACGTGAAACTCATTCAACTTTGCGCCAACTTCAAGATCTTTTCAAACATCTGCGTGTTTTAATTTCAAGATCTTGTTTGAAGAAGATTTTAAATTGTAAATTTGCAGGTTGATTAATTTGCGCCAATATCAACTATTTTGCGCCACAAACACCATTCAATCTGCGCCATTATCTTAAAATTTTCGCCAAATTCAAGTTTCAAAAATGGTGGAACGGTGCAGTGGTCATGCAGATTATAAATGGGACGGTGATGAAATTCCACTGGATTGATCTTAGTAATTTGTTTTGCGCATTCCAAGATCTTTGATTTACGTGTCTTAATTCATTTGACATTGCAGATTAAATTCGAATAAACAAAACAAAGATATTGAATTCTTGTGCGGCGGTGGATTATTCAAAGTTTGCGCCTTAGCTGTTTGATTGGATTGGTTGATTTGCGCAATATTCAATTTACAAGATAATCACATGACCACCGTATGTGGATTGAAAATCAATCGGTGGTGGATTGAAAATCAAATTCAATTGGATGTTAAAAGTTAGTGGGACGGCGCATTGATTGATATTGAGATTCATTCAAATTGAAGTTCAAATTCAAGAGTCTTGCAAGTTTCAAGTTAGTGGGACTTGTGATTAAATTGTGATTAAATGGGACGGTGATGCACTGGATTGTTCAATTGATATGCACCATCCAAGTTGATAAATTTGCACAATTCCAAGTTACCATTTTTTGCACCACCTTCACAATCTACAAGTTATACAAATCATTTTGTTTCTGTGATTTACGCTATAGTTATTAATGTGATCTGCGTGTTCCAGGTTTTGCGGCATTCGATTCAGGGATTTCAGTTCATTCGATTTGTTCTATTCTTATTAACTGATTTGCACCATCTACTTAATCTGATTTGCGCCGTCTGCTTAATTGATTTACGCCATCTGCTTAATTCATTAAGTGATCTGCGAGTTCTGATCCATGTTGTCTGCGAGTTTTAATGCTGAAATTCCAAGCATCTGCGAGTTCCAATGTTGAAACTTCATATGCTCTGCGAGTTTTAGTGATTTGCGAGTTTCAGAGTTGAATTTTTTTTTTGAAAAATTATTTTTCAAGTGGTGATCTGTTTTTTACTTTTAGTCAAAAATTCTGAATTGTTTGGGAACGATCATTCTTATCAAGCTAATTTCTGATTTTTTTTTGTTACAGGAATCATGGATGATGACTATTACTGTAACAATCCTAGAGAAAAAAGTCTGGCACAGTAAATTGTAGAACTTCAAGAAAAATATAGACTAGATCAGATGTCTTTTGTCAAAGAAGTTTTATCTACTAAAACTTGTGTGAAACCTCCTGTTTTAGTCTAAGGAGAATATGAGCAGTGGAAAGATCATTTCATAGACTTCATTGACCAACATGAGTTGAGTGCTTATATCAGATTATCTTTGCAGGAAGGGTTGATGAAAATTCCGACAAAGTTTTACTCTTATCCAGGAGCTTATGGAATATTGCAAAGAAAAGAGGTTCCAATATATTTTCACGAATATACAGATCAGCAGATAAAGAGACAAGAAGTTGATAAATTTGCCAAAGTATTTGTTTTGCAGGGAGTTTCAGATGAGCTTTCTATTTAATTAGATTGCACTGCTACAGCAAAACAGATGTGGGATCAGCTTGAAAATAAATCAAAGTTGTCTTCAAAAGAAAAGGTAAAGGTTTTGGAATCTGTGAATTCTGAGCTGAAAAGAAAAATCTCTGAGTTTGAAAAACAGATTGAGCAAATTCAGCTAGCAGCAATCTGTTGAATGTTATGAAGAGAAGATTAAAAGTTTGGAAGATTCTAAAGAAAATATCTGATTTGAAACAAACGATGGTCAAAGAAAGATTTGATTTTGATAGTAAGATGAAAGAGTTTGCTAAAAAGTTTTCAGAATTTTCCAAGAAAAATTTTGAAGAAAAGAAGACTGTTGAGCTTAAGTGTATAAAGCTTTATCAACAAATTTATGATTTTGAGAAAGTGATTATCTTGGAAAGAGAAAAGTTTGTCAAGGAGAAGAAGGAAATTGAACAGAAGAACGTGGGATTGTTCAAAGAAATATCCAGCCAAAGAAAGGATGCTGAGAAGGGATTTGAAGAAGAAAGAAACATGTTTGAGGCAGAAATAAAGAAGCTAACAGAGAAGTTATCTGAACTATCTGAAAGTGTGCTAAAACAGAAAAAAACGAAGTCTGAATGCGAGACGAGGATTGACCTTCTCATCAAAGAAAGAGACAGCTTTGCTTCAAAGATTAAAGAGCTTGAAAAGACAACTTCAAGTTCTAATCAGAAAACTGTTTCTTCACAAAGGTCAGTTAAATCTTCTGATCAGATTCGTAGTACTAACCTTTTCTATGATAAAAATATAGATGGTTCAGGTACTTATCAAAGAAGAAGAAGATTTAGAGAAGAAGAAATGGTCTGGAGAAAGAAACCAGTTGAAGATAAGAAGAAAGATGAAAAGAAAGACGAGCTGAAAGGTAAAAAGTCATGTGTACATGCATCTAATGTTAAGAAGAACAATGCGCATAAAGGTAAACCTGATCACATCTACACAAGAGATCAATTAGTCAGGTTATCAAGTAAGAAAAATTATTGTTCTTATTGTCGTACACATGATCCTATTCACACGACCAGTGATCATTTCTGGTATGGTTTTTACTCGATTTCCCCCACAAGAACTGCAACTAACATTTTAGGACCCAAATACCAGTGGGTACCAAAAGCCAAATCTGTGTTGCAGGCACCCAAAATTTAAGGGGGAGCATAGAACATAGGCTTTTGAATAAAATAGTTCAAAACCCGGACTTAAATGTCAAGACAATGGGTTCTAAGTAAATCGGCTTAGAACCCGTACTTCAACGGAGTTTGACTTCTAAACACAACAATTTAGGACTCGTACTTCAGTGATCAAAAGACCTTACTCCTGTGCTGATAAGAGATTTTACTCAAATACTTGAACGAGGAAATCAACCATCAAGGGGGAGTACATTCTTGTCTGAAATATTTTGCATCCGATAAGATATGACGATGTACAATTCAAAAGGGAGTTGTATCTGACCTCTATCATGTGTTTTTTCATTGATAATATATTTGGAAGATATGACGCTCTACAATTCAAAAGGGAGTTGTATTTGATCTCTATCTTGTGTTTTTTTTCTGAAATATTTTAGATGCATAATTTATAGGGGGAGTAAAGGTGATGGCTTCTGATTAAAACAGATCAGGACCCGTTCTTCAATGTTCAGATAAGGATATTTTGCAAATATCCAGGGGGAGCTCTGATCTATATCATTCTATCATGATTTGAGGGGGAACCTTAAAGGTAAATATTTTCTGTCCTAGATCTCTGATTGTTTGAAAGAACAACTTTCAAGCATGAAAAACGTTTTCTTAAATGTTCAAACCACTTCTGGATCTCAAAAGATTTTATGAATTTAGAAGTGTGATTTTAAATGTTTTTCAATTTTGAGCTTTAATGTTTTACTGACCGTGTGTTTCCAAAGATCAATACTTAGCGTATTATCTTGTCTATATACTGTAAATTTTTCACACACATCGGTTCAGTACTTCATTTGAATTTGTTATTTCCATGTATCATATCGAAACAATTTTTCGATGGTGATACCCTCGTTTGAAATTCAATGTTGTTGAGCATTAATCATCATTTCCAAATTTGTACTTTCATTGCTAAATTTTTTATATTTGTTCATAACAAAATATCCAGTTCTTTGATACCCTAACCATGTTATTTAATCTGATTGATACATTGTCAGATTCTCAAAACAATTCTCTTGATTTCATTTTATTCATTCATTATCTTTGTTTTGAGAAATCTTCAAAGTTCAATTGCTCAAATCTCATGAGCATACATTTTGACAATGTTATCATACACTTTGTGCTTAATTGGTCAGTTAAACTATTGAGCATCTATTCTTTTTTGGACTTACATGGGATTCATGTGTGAGCTTAAACAGAACTTCCATGGATTCACGTAAACCAGTGTTTCCTACCCAGGAAATAATACTAGAGTGATTGAGGGGTGAGGGGTCATAAATCAAAGAGTGGGGGAGATAACTCATCCGGTTGAGTTTTTCTCATTGTGCTGAGCGGAAAAATGGAAAAGAGAGTTTGGTTAGAAGTGAGCTTTAATGTTAAAAAGAAAGAGGGTGTGAGAACAGAGTTAAAAGAATATCAGAACTCTGCACCAACCACTTTCTGAGCCGGGCAACCACATCTACTGATTGGTTCACATTCTTTGGTGACCATCATTGAAAAAGGCAGTGAGCCCATGCCAACTCTTGATATAACCCCACCAACCACTCATTTCTTTCCCGAAAAAGAAATGTTTCATTTTCATTGGGGACGCAACACATATGCTATCTGATCATCACTCAGAAGATTTAGATATTGAAAAAGAAGGAAAGTTGCCCCACCTTCGCACTTCTTTCATGCACATTGAGTCCGTGTAATATCTGTTGTTGTCTCAATAGTTTACACAATTTGAGCCAGATAAAGCTAAGTAGCTTCAATCATTTCTACACTTGCACGAGCACACAAGGAATGAGTTTTCTTGTCATAACATTCATAGAAAATTCCTTTGTGGTTTTTCGATGATTGAATGGAAGCCCTGGAGGAGTGATCATTACAAAAACTCCTTTCCAATGTATAAAGTGGCTTCGTGCTACTTACAGGCATATTAACTGTTTCATTTGTTGATTCAGGGTTACCAAGTTCATTATATCTGAATTTGAAAAGATTCGGATATATACATTTCATGAATTGACAGATACTCAGATCAAAGGGAGGAGAATGTCATTTTATCATAAAGGGGAGATTGTTAGTCATTACAAAAGGGGAAATCAAAGAAATTGCTGAAATTGAAGAAGTTTTGATGATCATGATGCTCACAATCATCAAAAAGGGGGAGATACAAGATGGTCCAGAGATCACAAGAGATGAAGATACAAGATCAGAAATTCCTCAAAGTTATTTCAAAGTTCAAAGATGAAGTTTTCAAAGATGTTTCAAAGTTGAAGTTTCAAAAGTTTCAAGAATTCTGATTTGTGTCCAAGACATGTTGACTTTCAAAGATACAAAGTGAAAAAACACTTTTCAAGATTCAAAGGTTGAAAGACTGAAGATTGTTAAAGCTTCAAAGTTCAAAGCTATCAAGAGTTAAAGCTGAATAATCAAAAGCTGAAGACTAGTGTTAAATTTTTATTAAATCTTGAATACAAAGGGGGATATTGTTAGGGCATTATATTGTGTCCAAGATTTAATAGGAAAAGTCAAAGATGTAAAGTCAACAAAGTCTTAGTCAAGTTTAGTCAATGTTGTTTAATTCCTTAACTTGTAAATCTTTGTATAGTGTTTATGGTATAAATAGGCTTAGTGCCAAGTAAGATTTGTAACAAGCACTTCATCATAATATCAATATAAGTGTGATACTTTTTCTCTCTACTCTCTCTCTAGTTCTTGTTTGTTAGATCTTGATTGAGAGATTGATTGATTTGAATAGGGATTTTACATTAACACGTATGTCTACATTGCAAATGAAAAACTTACCCTAAACACACTACAAGATTCCTATTTATACCCGCAAGCCCTTGTACACATTTAAGCCCTAACCCATATACAAGGACCAATATCATTATGTTGATTACTTTACTAAATTTCTAAATAGAACATATTTATGTTCTAACACATCCCTACGATGGTTTTACTTTCCAGGTGGCATTCCTTATATGGAATGTCAGCCTTTGTCTTGTACTATTGTGTGCTCCCCTTCGTATATGAAGGGAGCACCTCCTGTAGAATCAAGACGCGAGCACACACAAATCTTCACACCCTGATTTAGCAGTACTCTCTTAGAGAGCATATTTGCACACAGTTGCGCGTGTTCTTGGTGTATTATTCAAGTTTAATGAAGTAGATCCTTCAGTGACTAACTCATACTTGTTTATTGATCTATTTGTTACTTGTTTTGTGTGTCTACTACCAAACTAAACCATTTTACTACATACAAATCCCTTCCGCGCTCTCTATATTATGTTTTGTGTAGTTTATTGGTTAATCATTTGATTAGAACACCCTCATTTGGGATCAAAAATTGGTATCAGAGCCGACTTTGATCACTAATATCAAAGGATCCTGTTCTATCAATGATTACTGAAGGGTTTTAATAAATTTGTAACCGATAAAACGCAACGGAAAATTAAATCATTTTGGTTACAACAATTATAGATTGAAAAACTTTTCTAAACAATTAAAACCCAATCGAATCCAATGATGCATTTAATTAAAACAAACCACACCATAGGGGGTTTAGAATATGTACCTTTTGTAGATCTGTCGGGGTTATAATTGAAGCACCAAGAAACCAATGTAGGTTTCCTCTATTGGAAGTCCACACACGAACACGTTTCCCGCCTCCACCGGGTGCTAGCCCAATAACCCTAGATCTATATGTGTTTTACAGAAAAGAAAATGTTTCTTTTCTGTATTTCTCTGATAGGCTATTCTAATTCAATCGTATGAAAAATGGTTTAGCCTAACGCCCTATTTATACCAGAGGAATTATAGTTAAACTATAATTCAAATAAGGATTAATAATTATCTGTAATATTTAAATTCAAATTCAAATATGTATAATTATCATTTAAACTTGAAATATAATTATATAATTACAGATAACACCACCACGTAATTAACATAATTACATTTTCACCCTGTAATTATCATAATTATAGTTTAACACATATTTTCATAATTATCCTTGAAAAATAATTATTTCATCAATCAACTTGATTTAATTCGGGTTCCTAAAGGTGAAAACAAACATATTCTTTGTGTGCGACCCTATAGGTTTACATACTCCTTAGCAGTATCCCTATGTGACACGTGTCGTGGGCATATAATAACTTACATTCTCCCACTTGCACACGATACACAATAACACAGATGATTGTAAGCGTCTAGCAACACGTCACCGTCGCCAAGGCTATGCAAATGTGCTTTTACCTTCGTGCAATTTGATTGATCCAATCAATCATATAGTATAATCATTCATTATCCTTTTGCTTCACGATATTTTGTTTTGAACTTAAGGCATAGATCTGTCTCATTCTTTATTGTTCAAAGAGTATGTTTCTCGATCCCAACATATTTGATTATACAAGTGACATTAGTCCAACTAATCCACTTGTTCATGCATGTAAATCAAACTATGTAATCGAGGGGCCCAGAAATATCTCCTTCACCTTGAAAGGAGCAAATCCCATATTGCATTTACACGACTAACTACACAATTCGTGTTATACCTAACATAGCACTTATGATTACCCGGTCAAGGGTAACGTTAGACTATATCAAAGTATAACACTCCTTGTGCATTAGATCCCAATGCACATCTCAGGTATGAGGATAAAGACTTGTTAGGTCCATTGAGATCATGATTGGATTGATTGAATGATAAACAAGGAATCAAAGGGATAGAAATCTGTAGTTTATTCATACTGGAAATGTAAACTACACTACTAGATAGAAACACATCCGTATGTCTACATTGTAATGAAAAGCTTAACCTAAAAACTAGGATACAAGATTTCTATTTATACCCCAAACCCTTGTATACATTTTAAGCCCAAACCCATATACAAGGCCCAATACAAATATATTGATTACATTACTAAACTTCTAAAGTGAATATACTTTATGTTCTAACAAGAGTGTTTACTATTTCAAGACTCACCTTATGACGCCGATCTATGAGGTGATTCTGACTGTGGGTCTTGTCCAACGCCTTATGCACCGACAAGCGCATGTGACTCTGGTTGCACCTAGTGCACTTCCAACTTGGACTATGACCAGACTTCACAATGATCTCGATTTATTACTAGTCCCCTAGTAATAAGTGATCAAGGATAGTTCTAAATAATATGATCATCATATTTTCTTAAGGATACTTAAACATGCTAATAAAGAACACATAAATGTTTAATGAATATACTCATACCCAGTATGCCATATCTGATAAAAACATAACTGTTTTAATGTTCCAAAAGTTTAAAGTTTACTAAAATTATTATTCAATAATAAAAAAAATCCTCAAGTCTATAACATGAACATCATGTTTGTTTTGAGACATAGGATTGACAAGTAGATTTGCATGTAAGTTCTTACAACTCATAGTACCTCCGTTCAATACATATATCCCTATTATAATTTAAGTCATTACAGTCGGTTTGGAAACTAGCATCTGTGTATCCTAAAACACACAAATCTCTTTCATAATCGTTGTACAGTAAGAACATATTTTTAGTTCCTTTTAGATACTTCAGAATGTTCTTCACTGTTATACATTAAACATCACTTGGGTTTGACTAATATCTGCTCATCATGCTGAGGGCATACGAGACGTCCGGTCTTAGTACATTAACATGGCATACATGATTGAACCGTTGGTTGTAGCACAGGGATCACCCTTCATATGGTTCATGTCCTCTTTGGAGCTAGGACTCTGAGGTTTGCTCAGATGTACACTATGCACTATTGGCAAGTTTTCTTTCTTGGAATCCTTTATCTTGAAGTGTTTCAAGATCTTGTAAATGTATGTACTTTTGCTTAATCTATTTAAATACTTCGATCTATCATGATAGATCTTTATACCAAGGATTTTGTCTCTTCTAGATCCTTCATCGCAAAATACGTACTTAACCAGGTTTTAACACCTTCAAGCATTGGGATGTTATTTCCGATAATCATATAAGATATAGAATACTGTTATGCTCCCACTGACCTTCTTGTGTATACAAGATTTAAGTTACGAGATGATTGTCCTAGTCCATAAATGGACTTTTGAAACTTGCACTTTTAGGTTTGATGTTTTAAAACTTTTATACGTCCTCACTAAAATTCCCTTTTAAGGAATGTAGTTTTAACATCAATTTTATGGCATCTTGCCATTTTTCAGTAATCCGATCTTCAGATTGTTTTGTATCTCGTTTATTATCTTCAACAACTTATTGAAGCTCAACATCTTGTTGAATGTTAGTGTCAAACATCGTCCCATCTTTGTGGTTCTTGAATTTCTTCAAGATCTACTGTGTCCCCATTGTGATTCATGACAAAATCTTTTCTTAAGAATTCACCATGGTGCGCAACAAAGCTTTTGTTCTCGCAAGACATGTAGAAATAATATCCATTTGGATATCACATAAAGATGTACTTTTCAGACCAGAATCTTTTATGCTTAGCTTAAGCATTATAGCCCATATTCTCAAATATAATAACTTTGGGATCTTCCCAATTCATAAGATAATGGGTTTTATTGGTCCTTGTTGGTTGCTACATATACCAGTATTTGGGCAACTGTTTCTAGGGCATAACCCCATAAACATTTAGTCAGAGTGGTGAGACTCATCATAGAATGAACCATGTTCAACTGGGTTCTACTTCTCTTCTTGGATACACCGTTGTGATGCGGTGTCCCGTGAGGAGTCAACTGGGATACAATCCCAAAAATCTCTAGGATGATCTATTGGCTTAGATATTCGTGACCTCGATTTAACCGAAACATCTTTATCTTTTGCCAAGTATACTCACTACTTCTTTCTAAAACTCTTTGAAAATATCAAAGATTTTATATTTGTTCTATTAGGTAAACATATCTATGTCTAGTGAAGTCATCAGTAGGATGTAATGGAGTAGTGATGATCGTATCTTGTGACATAACTATAAGTCTCACATACATCAGTATGGTTAACTCCTACTAGTTCTTGTATCCCCTAAAGGTTTACCCTTTGAAGGTTCTTTTGTCATCTTGACTAACAAGATACACGTGTATCATATGAATCATCATATGATTCCAACTCTCCGTCCGCCTGAAATTTGGCTATGTGTTTCTTGTTTAAATGTCACAAATATATCATATTTAAGCCCCACTTAATTTGTTATGTTTATTTATAATTACAACTATTAATTTCATAAAACAATTATTAAGATAAAACGAAAATTTATTTCTGAAAACATAAATTCGGTTCGTTGTAATTGAGAAAATGAAACTAAATTCCTAGTATCACTAGGTACATGAAGACACTTGTTAAGTGTTAATGTAAGACCATCTAGATGGTTCATATCATATGTCCCTTTAAGCAACAACAGCTAACATAGCTCCATTTGGTCTGGTTTCATCTTCTCTTCACTTCTTATTTTCTGAAAAGTAGTACCAATATGAGTATCATACTCAATATGTAACACTTAGTCAGAAGTGAATTAAACCAGCTGGTAAACATACTTGAAGGTCCGACTTTGGTAGCCTTCTGCTTCTTGATTTCTGCCAATCGGGATGGACAAGTTCTCATTTGGTGCCCATGAACAATTATACCATACTGCAACCTCAGGAATTTTCCTTTGCCCTTATCTATGCTGGATCTTTCAACATGTGTTTTACCCTTGGTTATCTGCCCCCTTTTTTTATTATCCCACTGTCAGGTTTGATCATCAAAGCCTGTTTTGGTTTGGTTGAACCCAACTTGGATTTCATATCCCTCTCAGTAGTTTTAAGTATGATGTGAAGCCCTGTGAGAGTTTTATTCAAACCTTTCATATTATAGTCCTTCACGAACTGCTTATATGTTTTGGGTAGAGAGTTGAGGACCATATCGATTTCCAACTCTTGACCCAGTAGGAAACCAAGACGGGTTAGTTGGTCAAAGTATCCTTTCATTTTCAAAATGTGGGTACTAATTGACGAACGCTCAGTCATTTTACAGACACTTAATGCTTTAACTGTATCAAATCTCTCACACTCTATTTGTAACCAAAACATCGACTTTAGTGAAGATATCATATCCCAAGTAGTCATGTTTTCATGATCCTGTAATAATTCGGGAGTCATGGTGGCTAACATTAGGCAACCAACAATCAGGGAGTCATTTTGATACTTATCATAAGCAGTTTTGACTTCAGTTTGAGCATTTTTGGCAGGAGCATTTGGAGGGATGTTCTCAAGGACATAGATCTTCTTTTCATGCCTAAGTACTTTCCTTAGGAAGTGAAACCATTCGATGAAGTTCGTTCCGTCCAATTTTCCCTTATCTAGGATTAATCATAGTGTGAATTGGGATAAGTTGTTTGAGTTTGAATCTGAGGTAGACATCTACAAAAACATTGATATTCCCTAGATTCTAGTTTCCAATCACAAACAATTAATCAAAACAAACAATTCAATTCAATTACCTGTTTTGAATTCAATTCTCAATTCAAATACAACTTTCTCTCTCTAGAACTCTCTCTTTCTCTCTCTACAGATTTTCTCTCAATCGTATTTCTCAGAATAAGCTTCCTACTTTTTGAAAAAAAGAAAATACAAGGTATTTATACCTACATCTAAAATACAAGGAAAAACAAATACAATACTTTGACTTTTTATTACAAATAGACTTTGAATTTAATGAGAATTGACTTTCTCAGCTTTGACTTCTTGTACTTTGACCTTCAGTCTTCTTGATCTTGTATCCAATAGATTTATCCTCTAACAATCTCCCCCTTTGGATTCAAGATCACTGTTTAAAGATCTAGCAATTCAGTCTTCACTTTTAAGCTCTGTCAGTACAATCTCCCCTTTTTCATTGACGGTATTCTTTCCAAAACTTACTTCAAAAGATTAACAATCTCCCCAAAACTTTCACAATAATACTTTCAGACTTTGGAAAGAAATTATCTTCAGAATCAGCTCGAATTGCTTTAACAAATAATCTTCAAAGAAAATTTCCTCAAAAATCAGCATATCTTCAGAAATTCTTTGATCTTCTTCAAATCTTTACTTTGAATCTTCTGACTTAGACATTTCTGAAAATCATCTCTCAAAAACTTTATCATTTCTTGATACCATCTCCCCCTTTTTGATAATTTGAGCATCTATATCATCAAAACTTTTAGCAAGAAATGTCATTGACCATTCTGATCTGTCCAAGAGCCTCTGATTCTGTGATCCATAACCAAGTATTCATCTAGATCTTTGCAAATCCAGACAAAAGAAGAACATGTAACTTCTGAATCAACAAATGAATCAGTTAAAATGCCTGTCAGTAACACGAAGTCACTATGTGTAATGAATACACAATATAAAGGAGCTTTTTGATGTTCACTCCCCAGGGCTTCCATCCAATCATCGAAACACCACAAAGGGAATTTCTATGAATGTTAAGACAAAGAAACAAATTCTTTGTGTGTTCGTGCATGTGTAGAAAGAATTAAGCACGAATGATTGCTTTTATAAAGGCTCAACATAGTGTAAACCACTGAGATAACAGTAGATAAACACAGACTCAATGTGCATGATTGAAGTGCGAAGGTGGGGCAAACTTCCTTCTTTTTCAATATCCAGATTTTCCAAATGAAAAATAGATAGATTATGTGCTGCGTCCCCAGAAAATATGAAACAATTTCTTTTTGAGAAGAAAATGAGTAGCTAGTGGGGTTTAGTCAAGAGTTGGCATGGGCTAGTTGCCTATTTCAATAACGTTCACCAAAGAGTTGTGAAACGCTAGTAATGTGGCTGCCCGGCTCAGAAAGTAGTTGGTGCAGAGTTTGATATTCTTTTACTCTGATCTCACACCCTCTTTCTTTTAATCATTACGGTCACTACTAAACAAACTCTCTTTTCCATTTTACCTCATCACACCCACACTCATTTCTTTTATACTCCTCACACTCAATCTCTATAGATTAACTTCTTGGGTAGAAATCACTGGTTAACGTGATTTCATAGAAGTTCATTTAAGTGCTAGCACAAAGAACCCATATTTCCTATAAAGCATAAGTTGCTCAAATGTTTTAACTTTATCAGTTAAAGCGCATAGACAAATGTCAGATGAATGTATGCTCAGAAAATATAATCATGAGGATTTGAGCATTTTTAGACATTGAAGTATTTTCAAACAAGTATACTGAATGAATGAACATGAATGCAAAAGACTTGTTTGAAAATCTAACATTGTATGAAAATGATCAGAAAATGAATGATATAACAATCAAAGCTTATGGTCAGGAATAAAAGATAGGTGTCTATACGAAACAAAATATAGACATTCTTGAAAAACCGTTTCGAAATGAAATAACGCTCAAAATTTATTAAAGTACAAGCGGAGTGTCTTACTATCGAAAAAATTGGTTACAATATGAGACATGGTAAGATCATTTTGAACAAGAAATCAAACCAGTGTGTGTGAATACTTGAAAGTATGTGAAAAGACAATACGCAAGTATTTATCTTTGGAAACACACGGTTTGTTTATCAATTAAGCACAAAAAAAAATTAAAACATTTAAAATCACACTTCCAAATTATAAAATTTGTTTAAGAATCGGGAAGTGGTTTGAACATTTCAGAACATGTTTTCTATATCTGAAAGTTGTCCTTCTTTCAGATATATTTGAGATTAAGATAATAAATTTACCTTTTCGCGCAATCTTAAATCTCATGAAGTCAAGCTGAAGTCATTAAGATATGATCTTGTCAGCTTTTTTCATCCTGCAAAAATCTCAAAGTCTAGTCAAAGCAACTTTATTCACAAATTTATTTAAATGTAAAAGACATAAAGCAATAAAACGATTAAAGTACGAGTTCTGATTTGAAATAATCAGAAATCATAGTCTTACTCCTTTTGATATTATATGCTCCCCCTAAAATCATGCATCCCAAAAATTTGTCAGTTAATCAAAATGCAGAAATTAGTTATGCTCCCCCTCAAATGTATATAAATCATGTAAAATTCTTCTCTTACTCTTCCTGAGATCATGAGCAAACAATTAAAATGCAGATATCCTTCAGACATAAAGATAAAGAAAATGATGAAAAATAACAATACGTAACTTTATTAGGTAACAACCGATTATGTCTTAAGATTTAACATACCAAGCTTAGAGACAAGAAAATTAAATCTCTTTTCATCTAATGGTTTGGTAAATAAATCTGCAAGCTGATAATCTGTTTTTACAAAATAAAGTTCAATTGTTCCTTTTTCGACATTATCTTTTATAAAATGATACCTACCATCAATGTGTTTGGTTTTCGTATGTTGGACAGGATTAGCAGATATTGCGATTGCACTCTTCGAGTCACAATAGATTGGAATTTTGTCAAACTTGAATCCATAGTCTCGTAGTTGTGTTCACATCCACAGTACTTGAGAGCAGCAACTAGCAGCGGCTACGTACTCTGCTTCAGCAGTCGATGTGGAAACGCATAAATGTTTCTTTGATGCCCAGCTAACGAGCTTGTCTCCAAGAAATTGAACATGACCTGAAGTACTCTTTCTATCCAACATGCAACCTGCATGATCTGCATCTGAATAGGCAGTCAGTTGAAAACCAGTATCTTTAGGATACCACAGACCAAGATCTGCAGTCCCCTTAAGATACCTAAAAATCCTTTTGACAGCAGCCAAATGGGATTCTTTTGGAGCAGCCTTATATCTAGAACATAAGCATGTTGAAAACATAATATCTGGCCTAGTTGATGTAAGATACATTAACGATCCTATCATACCTCTATAAGTTCTGACATCAACACTTTTACCCGAAGGATCAGTGCTAATCTTAGTACCCGGTGCCATCGGGGTTCCAATTGGTTTAAAATATTCCATTTTGTACTTCCGAAGAATATCCAAAATGTACTTAGATTGGTTAATGAAAATCCCCGTTGAAAACTGTTTTACTTGTAATCCGAGAAAGAAATTCATCTCTCCCATCATACTCATTTGAAAACGTGACACCATGAGGTTAGAAAAGTTTTTGCAAAGTTTAGGATTAGTAGAGCCAAATATTATATCATCAACATATATTTGAATAAGGATGATATCGGCTTTTTCCTTTTTGATGAATAAAGTGGTATCAACCTTACCTTTGGAAAACCGGACTTGACCAAGAATTTAGATAGAACATCATACCATGCTCGAGGGGCTTGTTTTAAACCGTACAGGGATTTGTCCAAGATGTAGACGTGATCTGGCTTCTCTGCATTGACAAACCCTTCTGGTTGAGACACGTACACTTCCTCTTTAAGAATGCCATTCAGAAAGGCTGTTTTCACATCCATCTGAAAGACTGTGAAATTCTTATGAGTTGCGTAGGCTAGAAACATGCGGATTGCTTCTATGAGCGCTACTGGAGCATACGTCTCATCGTAGTCTATGCCTTCCTCTTGCCGGTAACCTTTGGCAACAAGTACAACTTTGTTCCTTATGACGATACCATCTTCATCCTTTTTATTTTTTAATACCCATTTAGTACCAATCATGGATTTACCTTCTGGTTTTGGAACTAATTTCCAAACCTTTAGGGCTTCAAATTGATTTAATTCTTCTTGCATAGCAGATACCCAATCCGAATCAGCTAAAGCCTCTGATACTCGCGTGGGCTCAATCTTACTGAGGAATGAGTCATGCATACATTGATTAATAGTCGCTGACCTAGTTTGTACAGGCTTGTTGAGATCTCCAATTACTTGATGTAAAGGATGCTCTTTGGTCCAGCGATGCTCATAAGGGAGTGGAGTAGATGAAATTTGAACATAATCATTATATATAAATCCACTATCAGGCTCTTCAGTTTGAATAATAGAAAGGGGGTTTGGAATTGAAGTTTCAGGTGCAGAAGTATCAGTTGGAACAACAGACTCTGGCTGTTGAGTAGAAAATATATCACACCCAACTGAAACAGTTACTTCTGGCTCATCAGTTACTTGTATATCTTCAACTATAGGAGTAATTGATGGAATGTGAGTTTCTGACTGAACGGGGGATACAAGTTTAGTTAAAACTTCTGAAGTGACTGGATGATTGCAGCTTGTGTCTTCAGACCTGTCAGTCACAGCAGATTTAGGCAAATTAGATCCTAGAAACTCATCATAAAATAATTCAAATAAAAAATCTAAATCAGATAAATGTGAAATTGAAGTAGAAGCGTTATCCGAATTGTTCTTTGTAGAAACAGGTTCTGGACTGATCTGTCCAGAAGCTAATACTCCAGTGATAACGGGTTCAGAACTGAGTTGTTCAGAATCCATTTCTTCATCGAATGTTACATTAACGCTCTCAACGACTGTCTTTGACTTCTTCAGATAAACACGATATGTTGCAGATGTTGAAGAATAGCCAATGAAGATGCCTTCGTCCGCCTTAGCACTGAATTTATTCAGACTCTTTCTGTCGTTAAGCACAAAACATTTACACCCAAATATGTGAAAATACTTGATTGTTGGTGTTCTGTTATTGATCAGCTCATATGGAGTCTTTTGAAAATGGCGGTGTATCATGGATCAATTTTGAGTATGACATGCAGTTGATACAACTTCTGCCCACAAGAATAGAGGTAGATCGGATTGGATGAGCATAGTACGAGCGGCCTCGACTAGCGTTAGATTTCGCCTTTCGACTACTCCATTTTGTTCAGGCGTACGAGCAACAGAGTACTGATGTGATATCCCGACCGATTCGAGATATTCTTCAGCTGTTTTGTTTTAAACTCTGTGCCGTTATCAGTTCGTAGAAACTTGACTTGTCTCTGCATATTCACCTGGGTCGTCTTTAAGAAAGTAATGAGAAATTCAGGCGTCTCATCTTTTGATCGAAGAAATTTGACCCATGTGTATCTTGAGTAATCGTCCACAATGACCAACACGTATTTCTTTCCACCCAAACTCTGAGTTCTCATTGGACCACCCAAATCCATATGTAACAATTCTAACGGAGAACTAGTGCTTGGTTCAGGCTTCGGTTTATGCGGAGCTTTTTTCATCTTACCCTTCTCACATGCAGCACATAAGTGTTATTTCTCGTATTTCAGCTCAGGAAGTCCTTTTACCAATTTCCCACTAACCAACTTGTTGATATAACGAAAGTTCAGGTGTGATAAACGTCTGTGCCGGAGCCAACTTTGTTGCATTGAAGCTTTTGTCATTAAGCAAACTTGATTGTCAATCTGAACTTTGGACAGGTTGATGGTATAGAGGTTTGTCTTGCGATGTCCACCTAAGAGTTATGTGTCGTCTTCAGTACGAACCGAGCAACTATTAGATTTGAAGTTGACCTCTAACCCTTTATCGCATAATTGACCAATGCTAAACAAATTGTGCCCTAAGCCTTCGACATAACTCACCTTACTGATCGTTATGTTGTCTTGAAAGATGTCACCATATCCTAAGATTGGTGAAAGCTGATCGTTTCCAAATCTGACATTTCCACTGAATATCTCTGTATAATTAGACAATAAAGCTTTTTGCCCAGTCATATGCTTGGAACATCCACTGTCCAAGTACCACATATGCCGGGTCTGCAAGAGAAATCAGGAAACAACAATTTTAGGTACCCATTTAAAAACGGGTCCTAACAGATTAGTACAAGATTTTGGTATCCATTTGAAAATGGATCCTCTTTTTCTTTGAAAACTTTTAAAAACATTTGATCTTGAAGAATAAACATGATAAGATCCATACCAATCAGAAAAATTATGAGAATAAGCAAAATCATTTCTACGATAATGATAAGATTTAGTAGTAATAGGAGATAATTGAATCAAATGCTTTATTGAATAACGTTTGTAAGAAGTTACAAGGTTTTGTTTATGAGAAGCATATTGACCAACTACATCAGAATCACTACTATCAGATCTAGTACAAGAATTATCAGAAACTGATTCAGTTATCTCATCATCCTTCCTTTTTGGTCGCCATTCGGTTCGAGCTTTCGACCTTTTCTTTCTTATATCTGAAACAAAAGATTTAGATTTATTAGGAAAGTCAGATTTCTGAGATTGATTTTTCTTGCGTTTACCAGTGTTATTCTTGTTCTGTGAATGTTGTTTCTTATGTTTCTTACCATTAGCATAGTAATCAGCATTCCCAGAAACTAATTCACCAACCTTAGTTGATGATTCACCTTTCTCATGTACACTTGGTAAAAGTTTTCCATTTATGATAAAAGTAGAATGATTTGGAAGTTGAGCAGTAAAGTCAAACATATTAATTTCCTCGACACACCCTTCCTCAGAATTTAGAAAATAATTTGCAGACTCAAATAAATCATCAAAATCAGTCTTAGAAGTTTGAGGTACTTTTGAAGATGTAGAACACACTTTAGATTTGCAAATAAAATCTGTGTTCTTTAATACTGTAGAAAATACGTTTTGTGTTAGATCACTCAAAATTCTTTCATCAGATAAAATATTTTCTAACTCAATTATTTTGCTCTCTAAGACAAGTGGAGGTACATAAATTTTGGCTTGAACAGGTTTTTCCTCCATCTCAGTCGAAGAATAACTAGCAAAATAATCAGTTGAAAGAAATTTTGGTGTTTTAGAAAGATAACTATCATTCAGTCTTTCATAACAGAATGGTAGTTGCATTTTCTTCAAATTCATTCTTTTCTCATCTTCTTTTTCCTCAACTTCTTTTGATGCTTTGGTGATAAATTTGAGTTTCAAATGAGGATATTCATCAGCCGCATACATATAATTTGCATTTTATAGACCTGGTTGTTTTCTGATAGCTTTTTCTAAGTAATTAGGATTATCAAACCCTAATCCCCATTTTTCTTTAAAATCAGCATCTTCATCAGGTGTATTAAAAAAAAATAGTTTGATATGTTTGGCCTCTAAGATACAATTTTGCTTCCAAACCATTTACCTTTTTCTCTAGAGTCTTGTTCTCAACCTGCAGTTTAAACGATTTTAGAACACATTCTTGTTTTTCAAAATCAGATTTAAACAATTGTTTTTGCAATTCAGAAATCTTACTTTCAAAACAATCTTTTTCATTTTGAAAAACAGAAGCAGATTTGCGTAGAGAATCAATTAAATCTTTGTTCTCAATAACTGACGTGTTGAGCTCAAAGACCTTTTCATCTCTCCTAGCAACTCTGTCTTTTTCCTTTTTCAATTTATTTTGAAGATCTTGAAGTTCGACCCTCATGGCTTCCATTTTGGTCATGAAATCATTTTCAATTAAGTTCATTACCTCATCAGCAGTCTCATCATCTGAATCATCATCTTTCACTTCTTTTCCCATAAAGCATAGATGAGCAGTCTCGTCTTGTTCTTCCTCATCAGAATGATCCAACCAGTATTCATCTTCAGCCATTAATGCCCTGCCAGCTTCTAGCTGTTTGGCCAAGAGCAATTTGATTTGATAATATTCTGAGTTGCGAACCTTTGGCTTCCGACATTCTTTTGCATAATGTCTGAACTTGCCACAGTTGTAGTATTTGATCAGATCATTAGCCGTCTTCTTTTCAGTACTTGTGTAATCATTTACATACTTCTTCTTTTCTTCTGGCTTTTTCTCAATCATTCTATTTCCTTCCACTCTTTCTCTATGCTCGTGGTTCTTTGAGATTGATGAAGAATATATCTGAGAATTGGATCCCGACTTCTTGTAAAACTTCTTTTGGAAAGCACGGGTTAATAGTAGCATAGCCTGCTTGAGACTTTCTCCATCATCTCCATCAGATTCAGACTTTGATTCAGAACTAAATACCACTGTCTTCTTCTTATTCTTCTTCTCTTTCTTTTCTTTCTCTTTCTCTCCAGCCACTAATGCTATAGGATCAACAACTTTCTCAACTTTCTTTTTCTCAGCTCTTTTCTCTTCTACCTCTTCTTCATTCTGTCGCAGAGTCTCGTAGACTTCATGTAGAGGTATTTCGCTCAAATCCTTCATTTGTTTCATCCTTCGCGTGTGCTCTTTCCATTCAGGTTGCAATATGCTGAGAAACTTTACATTGTTCTCAATCTGTTGCTTGTTGACCTTGTTCTTGGAAAGCTCATTCAGAAGCAGCACAAACCTATCATAGGTTTCCTCCAAGCTTTCATTTTCTTTTGCTCTAAATTCTTCGTAGCTGTTTATACAGTTAGCTACCTTCATTTGGTTTCCAACTCTAGAACCCAACATCATTTTTCTTAATTGATCCCACATTGATTTGGCAAGTTCATTGTAGCTATCCATTTTCACATATATCTCATTTGTCATGCTTTGTAAAAGCAAAGATCTGGCTTGTTTATCAGCATCAAACATTTTCTTCTGTTCATCAGAAAAACTAGCATACTTTTTATCCACTCTCCTTGTTCTCGGAGCTCCATCTGAATCATTACCACCAGCAGGAATCTCCTCAGTAGGTTTCTTCATTGGAACTTCTGTGATAGATTTCAGAATGTTCTCTCCATTTGATTGTCTATCAACAAAGTCCAAAAATTTATCTCTCCATTGTTCATATTCTCCTTTGAACAGCACCGGAGGCTTGACATCAGTTCCAATTGAGAGAGCGTCTCTGGAAGTCATCCTGTATGTACCTGTTTTGAAAAATATGCAATAAGAAACTAGAACTGATCGTTAGTCCAAAATATGAAATCACAAAAATACAAGAAATCTTGAAATAGAAATTCAGGAATTTTGATCACAATCAGAATTATGTCCCCCTCCGCAGACTTAGAAAACATTTTCACTATTAAAGGCCATATTACAATTTTGAAAATTTCTCAGAAAAATTCTAAGTATAGAAACTCGCAAGTCACTATTAAAAATATGAAACTCGCAGACGCCTAAAACTCGCAAATCACTATTCACAGAAAAAATCGCAGGCTGAGGCGTGTGCGTTTCAGAAACTCGCACGCAAGGACTTGCGCGTTTTGAAAACTCGGTAGACGCTGAAACTCGCTAGTCGTTGAAACTCGCAAGATACTATTCACTGATAAACACGTAGATAGAGACGTGCGCATTTGAGAAACTCGCTAACCACTACGTGCGCGTTCCAACACTTAGAAAAATTTTCAAACTTTTCCAAACTCGCAGACTTCGATTAGTGCGTTTGTAGAACTCGCTAATCGTTACTTGCGCGTTTTGACCAAAATCTTCCACTTGCGCGTTCTAACGAAGAACTTGCGCGTTTTGTAGATCTTGCGCGTTCTTCAGATTCCTTGCGTGTTCTTCATCTGATTCACCAAAAATCAATCTAAACTTCGAATTTTAGCACGAAACTTTGAGAGATCGATCACATGATCATCTAGAACACAAAACGAGTACTAAATTTCTAATACAAACACTCAAAATACAAATTGATCGATGATACAGTGCTTATGAACTCGCGAACAAAAACTTCAACAAAATCTAAAATTACAAATCTATTACAGTGCAATACTGAAATTAAACCATAGAAACTCGATCTATTACACTTTTCTAACAAAACCTAATCAATAACAACTCGAAATTCGCACAAAAACTCGAAATTCAATTCTCGCTCAAGAACACAGTGTCGAACTTTTTGAATTTTCTTGATTTCGATTTGGATCTGCTCTGATACCAATTGATATTCCCTAGATTCTAGTTTCCAATCACAAACAATTAATCAAAACAAACAATTCAATTCAATTACCTGTTTTGAATTCAATTCTCAATTCAAATACAACTTTCTCTCTCTAGAACTCTCTCTTTCCCTCTCTACAGATTTTATCTCAATCATATTTCTCAAAATAAGCTTCCTACTTTTTGAAAAAAAGAAAATACAAGGTATTTATACCTATATCTAAAATACAAGGAAAAACAAATACAAATACAATACTTTGACTTTTTATTACAAATAGATTTTGACTTTAATGAGAATTGACTTTCTCAGCTTTGACTTCTTGTACTTTGACCTTCAGTCTTCTTGATCTTGTATCCAACAGATTTATGCTCTAACAAACATGATTTAATTTTAGTAACTTTAATATCTCAAATAAATGGATTAACCTTTCAAAATCATTTGATTTGAGCTAAGATCCATATTTCACCTACTTTCATAAATGGCCAAGCAACTGTCTATGGAATTAGGCTATTTAGGTAGGCATTATCCAATTATGTTCAACATAACTCTTAGATATCGTGGGATTCTATTCAATATATCATATATTGAATTTGGCACGTTTAATCCCACTTCAACGCCTTGAAAATACTCATAAATGGCCAAGCAACTGTATATGATATTCTCAAGTAAACAAACCATACTAAGGTATCGTGATCCAACCTAAATATTAGACTTAGAGTTTACTGGGATCAGGTGTCCAAAATACAACTATTTAAGTGAATGGCCAAGCAACTGTCCACTTAAATCTCGTTAATTTGGCTCCTTATCTTAGACTACATTCAACCGACATAATTGGCTAAGCACTGACCACACCAGAATCCTGTATGCTTAACAAGTACCTTAAATGGGTGGCGTTAAGTTTACATTTTGCAAAAGGTTTGATTTCAGAAAACATTCTAATTATTTAAAACGTTTGATTTATCTACAAAAATCTTGTTTTAAAAGTTTATCTTATTAAATCGGTTTGATTTTGATAAACATATCGATTCTAAAATATCATATTTTATTTATCGATATAAAATATGTTTTGCGTTTGATTTTATTTTAAGACGTTTGCAGTTATTATAACAATAATAAAGCAACAAATAAAAGCAAAACAAAATAAGCAATCACAACAATAATACATGGATTTCCCCCTAATGTGGTGTTGTGAGCCAACACAACAACCACGGTCAATTCTAAGGACGTCTTCTCAAGCTCCCAATAGCCTTTCCATCTTGGTGAACTCCAGGGACTCCGTCTCGATATATTGGAAACCCCGTCTTCAGATGATTACAAAATTGAAAGATAGCATATCCTAATCTATTTTACATTTGAACCTATCTAGAAAATTAAAATTACATCCCATGCAATTAATACATTTAATTTTCCAAAACATAAATACAAATCAACCACTGATCTTTGCGGCAAACCATATATTATACAACTATTATTTTAAACATTAAAATAATAAAATTTGATCAAGATAATAAAGTGACCAAATTTGTTGGGTCTGAAATGTGCTAAGGATGGTTACTACTGCTAGACATGATTATTACTACTGCCGGAGGAAGTTAGTACTGTCAGATCAAAATTAATACTTCTTGAAGGAGTTAATGCTGCTGAGACAAAATTAATACTGCTTGCTGAGATTAATACTGCTAGTTCAGAATTAACACTGCTGAGGAAGATAGTGATGCTTATGAGATGAAGACTTCGTATGAGAATGAATACAACTGTATAGATTGAAGCTAAAGTAAAGGAGATAATTATGGACTGAAGATCAATTTTATTTTGATAATTATCTTGTAATCAGTCTTGTTCATATAGTATAGAAGTCTTTGATAGAAAAAATAATTATCATTCATAAGTTTTGTTTTAGAGAGAATTAACCTCAAGACTAGTTTAGATCCTTTCTATAGAGAAGTATAGAACGTCTGTTGAGCATGTTCAACAGATTGAGGTTTTGTGTGTAATCATCAAGTTTAATCAATATAACTTGTGATTTAAGTGCATATACTGTTTTATTGATTGTTAGTGTTAAAGTGTTTTTCCGTAACTTCTTTAGCATTGTTTCTTAGTGTGTGTGAATTAAATTCTTGTTTGAATTTCGATCCTGACAAGTGGTATCAGAGCTTTGTTAAACTCAGAAAAACAACAATCATCATGGACGGTTCAAGTGATAGCGTTCTGGTCTCAAAAGTTCCAATGCTCAGATCTAATGAGTTTGACATGTGGAAGATTAGGATCAGGCAATACATTCTTCTCACAGATTACTCTATGTGGGACATCATGGAGAATGGTCCATCTAATGAAGGAAAGATTGGAGCAGATGGAAAAAGAATCCCACCAAAGACGGATGAAGAGAGGAAGATAAGGCAGACAGAGATGAAAGCCTTCAGCACACTGCTCTTGGCTATTCCTAATGAGTATCAACACCAATTCTGCAACTGCACTGATGCCCAGATGCTTTGGAATGCTCTAGAGAAGAGATTCTCTGGTACCAAAAGTACCAAGAGAAATCAGAAGGCAATATTGAAGCAACTGTATGAAAACTTCATGTCAACTAAGAATGAGTCCATGACTCAAACTTTTGACAGGTTTAACAAGCTGATTGGTGAACTAGCTACGGTTGGAGTGCAGATTGATCAAGATGATGTAAACAGAAAGTTCTTAAGGTCCTTTGGATATGAATGGACCATGTATACTGTCTCCTTCAGACAGAATGACAAGCTGGAGGAGAAAGAACTAGACGATCTTTATAATGACTTAAGGGTATTTGAGGCTGAAGTTGAAGCCAAGAAGAGACCATCTGGATACACTCATGATGCTGCTCTTTTATCATCTTCTTCTTCTACTGATTCTGCTGCTAATACATAATCAGTTAGTACTGCTTATGTATCTAAGCAGGATGTATTTGATGACTTTGTATTAGAAGCTTTTCTTGCTAGTTATGCTAATTCTGGTTTAATTAATGATGATCTTGAACAAATTAATGTAGATGACCTTGAGGAGATGGATATAAAGTGGCAGATGCCCATGCTAACTATGAGGGTCAAGAGATTCATAAAGAGGACTGGAAGGAACAACTTTTCTCAGAGGAGAGAAGATGGTGCTGGGTTTGACAAGTCAAAGGTGGAGTGCTACAAGTGTCACAAGATGGGACACTTTGCAAAAGAATGCAGAGGAGGAATTCCTCAACAATATGGCAGCAACCACCAGCAAGAACATTCCTCAAGCTTCCAAAACAACAGAAACTCCACTCAAGCTCTTGTTTCTCAAGAAGGAATGGGATTTGATTGGAGTGATCAAGCAGAAGAAGATGTTCAGAATCAAGCCTTGATGGCAGAAGTCTCAGAATCTTCAAGCACAGATATTCCAACAGGGGTAAAAACTAAACTGTGCACTAAAGAGTGTCATCAGACTGTACAAAAGTACAGGGATCATAACCAAAGCATGTGTGACGACCTTAAAAGGTTAGAAAGAGATATAAGAGAGTATAAAGTGATTGTTGAGAAGTTTAAAGATCAAATCAAGGCTTACAAGGCCAATGAACTTCAGCATTATTATGACACAAATTACTGGAAGTGGGAGAAAGATCAATTAGAGATTCAAATAGAAAAGTCTAAAGAGGAGTGTGAGAAGATAAAGAGTGAGTATGAGAAAGCTAAGCTTGACATTGAGAAGTTCTCTTATGCTTCCAAAGCAATGGACTCTTTGCTTAGAGCTCAAGTTCATGATAAGATCAAGAGTGGTATAGGATACAATGCAACACCTCCACCTTACAACAATAGTTATATCCCTCCCTCTTCAGATCTCTTAGAGAACCAAAATAAGGAGGACTTACCTATAGGAGCAACAGAAGTAGATCCTATAGATAGTGTGGTGGTTGAAGAAGAGAATGAGGAAGAGAATTCTGAGAGTAAGAATGCAGAAGAGATTCCTGTAGAAAATCATATCCTTACAAATGAAAAGGGGGGGGGGGGGGGTAAACCATTCATCAAGAGTGAAAAGGTGGATAACTCAAAGAGAGAAAAGGGAAAGGTACAGGGAGTCCACTATATGCAGACCACAATTGTGAATCCCTGTACATGTAAACAGCATCAACCCCAAAAACATGATAAAACAAGGGGTAATCAAAGAAACTGGAATAATCAGTGGGCACAAAAACAAGGGGTTGAACTAAGTAAAATCAATAGACCAAAACCTTGTTTTATTTGTGGAAAGATTAATCATATTGCCAAATATTGTTATTTCAATCCTATGAACCAAAGGATAAATTTTCAAAGACATATACAAAATCCTGTTGGTTATAGGAATCAAAGAAGGAATCATATGGCTGAAAATGTAAAAAGAGCACCTTTAAAAACTCATACTCAAAACAAGTTTGTAAAATCAAAGAAAAATACTCCAAACAAGTCATGGAGTAACTCAATGAAGAAGAAAGCAAACAACTTTGTCCAGGTATGGGTTCCAAAAATAAAGAAAGCTGTTAGTACTGCTACTTCAAATAGTACTGCTGACAGAAATAGTGTTGCTACCAATGTTAGTGCTTCTAACAGAGTTAGTACTGCTAACCTAGTTAGTACTGCTAATTCAGTTAGTACTGCTTCCAGTGTTAGTACTGCAAGACCTATTATCCTGACAAAATACTCAAGCCATAAGATTCCCCAGTCTGAAAAGCTCATCAAAACTGATTATGAATATGTTGATGAGAATGGGAAACCCAAGACCACTTTGGCTTGGGTTCCTATTAAAAACTAATTGTTCTACTTTATGTGTAGGGCAACCAACAGCTAAAAGGGAAGAGCATTTGGCATGTTGATAGTGGTTGCTCTAGGCACATGACAGGCAACAAGTCCTGCCTACAAAACTTCAAAACAATTGATGGAGGACATGTTGCATTTGGTGATAATCCTTCTGGAGGAAAGATTAGTGTAAAAGGTAATGTGTCAAAGGGTAAGATGACCTTTGAGGATGTCTACTATGTTGTGCAATTGAGATACAACCTGTTAAGTGTATCACAGGTTTGTGACAAGAAACATAGTATATTGTTTACTGATACTGAATGTATTATCTTTGCTAAAGGGTTCAAGGTAGTTGATGAAAGTATGATACTACAGAGAACACCAAGAAAGGACAATGTTTATTGCTTGGATTTAGAGAATGTATCTAATGATTCATCATTTAATTGTCTATTTTCAAAAGCTTCTGTTGATGAATCATCTCTTTGGCACAGAGGGATGTGTCACATGAACTTTAAAACAATGAATAAACTTGTGAAAAACAACCTTGTAAGAGGTTTGCCACAAAAGGTATTTGCATGTGATGATCATTGTATTGCTTGTCTTAAAGGCAAACAACACAAATCTTCTCATAAGTCCAAAGAGGTAAATACAATCTCTACACCTCTCCAATTATTGCATATGGATCTGTTTGTTCCTACTAATGTGATGAGTATTGGCAAGAAATCTTACTGCTTAGTTATTGTTGATGATTTCTCTAGATTCACTTGGGTCTATTTTATGAGGACCAAGGATGAGACAAATGGACTGATCAAATCATTTATTCTCAGAGTTGAAACCAAACAAATCAAAGAGTTAAAATCATCAGGTCTGATAATGGAACTGAATTTAAAAACCATGATCTAAACAACTTCTGTGAGGAAAAAGGTATTGAGAGACAATACAGTGCTTCAATTGAAGCTGCAAGATCCCTGTTGGTAGATTCAAAACTGCCAGTTACATTTTGGGCAGAAGCAGTTAATACTGCTTGTTATGTTCAAAACAGGGTAACAATAGTTAAATCTCAAGGCAAGACACCATATGAACTTTTTAACAATAAGAAACCTTTTATTGGATTTTTCAAACCATTTGGGTGTCCTTGCACAATTCTTAATAACAAAACTCACTTAGGCAAGTTTGATAGCAAAGCAGATGATGGATTTCTGGTTGGGTACTCATCCCAAAGTAAGGCTTACAGAGTATTTAATACCTCTTGTAGAATAATTGAGGAAAGTGACAATGTCAAATGCAATGAAAGCACACCAAATAAACTTGGTACATGCCCTGATTGGCTTTTTGACATTGATTCACTAACTAATTCTTTGGGTTTCAGTTCTGAGAATAATGTAGGAACAGGGAAAGAATCAGTACAAGACAAAAGACAAGAGTTTGTGTTGTTCCCAATCTCTACAACATATCCTATTGAACTCTGTGTTCAAGAGAAGAAAGATGCTTCAGATTCAAAGGATACTGCAACTGCTCAGAATGAAGAGGAGAGAGATGAAAAGGAGGATCAACTTTTAACTTCAGAACATCTAGAACCTGAGATGCCTGCATTGGCAGAAGATGATACTGATGATGAGAACTCCTCAGTGTTTGGTGGCAGCTCTCCTGAAAAGAATGACTCTAATCTGGATGCAGAGATTTATAAAGAAACTATTCATCAAACAAAAGTGCATAAAGATCATCCTCCTCAGTTGGTGATTGGTGACATCAATTCTCCAATCATCACAAGGAATCAGAGTAAGTTGGGAGGATTAAAAGACATACAATCAGACTTACTATCTTGCTTTCTATCTCAGGTTGAGCCCAAAAAGGCGCATGATGCAATGAAAGATCCAACCTGGATAGAAGCAATGCAAGAGGAGCTGCTGCAGTTTGTACTGCAAAATGTATGGGATTTGGTAGAACTGCCTAAAGGACACAGAGCTATAGGGACAAAATGGATTTTCAGAAACAAGAAGGATGAGATAGGGATAGTGATCAAGAAAAAGGCTAGATTGGTAGCACAGGGGTACACTCAAGAAGAAGGAATTGATTATGAAGAGGTTTTTGCACCAGTGGCTAGGATTGAGGCAATTACGCTGTTTTTAGCCTATGCTTCTTTCATGAAGTTCAAAGTCTACCAAATGGATGTGAAAAGTGCTTTTCTATATGGCAAAATTGAAGAAGAAGTATATGTCTGTCAGCCCCCAGGGTTTGAAAATCCCAAGTACCCTAACAGAGTATACAAATTGAAGAAAGCACTGTATGGACTACATCAAGCACCAAGAGCTTGGTATGACACATTGTCTACCTATCTCTTGGAAAATGGTTTTGAGAGAGGAATCATTGACAAGACCCTGTTCATTCAAAGGAAGAAGAAGGACATCCTGTTAGTGCAAATCTATGTGGATGACATCATCTTTGGATCCACAAAAGATCAATTGTGCAAAGATTTTGAAGAATTAATGCATAAGAGATTCAAGATGAGTTCTATGGGTGAACTTACTTTCTTCCTTGGGCTACAGGTTAAGCAGAAACAAGATGGAATCTTCATAAGCCAAACCAAGTATGTGCAGGACATTTTAACCAAGTTTGGGTTCTCAGATTCCAAGCCTGCAAGCACACCCATGGAGACACACAAACAAATAACTGCAGATCTTGAGGGGGAGGATGTGGATGTTCATTATTACAGATCCATGATTGGCTCTGTCATGTATCTCACAACTTCTAGACCAGATATCATGTTCCCTGTTTGTGTGTGTGCAAGATTTCAAGTTAGGCCAAAGCAATCACATTTTCAAGCAGTCAAAAGGATATTTAGATATCTCAAAGGTCAACCTAGATTAGGACTTTGGTATCCTCATGACTCACCATTTGTCCTACTGGCATATTCAGATAGTGATTTGGGTGGAGCTAACTTGGACAGAAAGTCTACAACTGTAGGATGTCAGTTTTTGGGTGCAAGACTAGTATCATGGCAGTGTAAGAAGCAAACCACAGTGTCCACTTCAACAACAGAAGCAGAATACATAGCTTCTGCAAGCTGCTGCTCACAAGTGCTATGGATTCAGAGTCAAATGATGGACTATGGTGTGACATTTCTTCACACTTCTATTTTCATAGACAACAACAGTGCTATTAGCATTGTTAATAATCCTGTCAAGCATTCAAAAGCAAAGCATATAGAAATAAAGTACCATTTTATCAGAGACTGTAATGAGAAGAAGCCAATTCAGGTTCAGAAAATACACACAAGTAACCAGTTTGCTGATCTATTCACAAAAGCTTTTGATGTGGGTAGATTTACATTCTTGGTCACAAGTGTGGGCATGATGAACAATGAATAAGTATATTCTCATTCTCTCTATGTACCTATATAGATTCCTCCTTATTTACTTTCATTAAAATTGGTGCTATTAACCCTTGTGTGCTTAAGTGTTTCAGGATGAAAGGCCAAACAAAAGTGAAGTATAGTTAATATTGCTAGCATGTATTACTACTGGTAGTCTGTATTACCACTGCTAGTCTATGTTACTACTGCTGGTTTGTTTTCCTACTGCCATTCTGTGTTAATGCTGCTAGTCTGTGTTAATATTGCTAGTATGTATTACTACTGCTAGTCTGTGTTACTACTGCTGGCTCGTGTTCCTACTGCCAGTCTGTGTTAATGCTGCTAGTCTGTGTTAATATTGCTATTATGTATTACTACTGCTTCAAAGAGTTACTACTGCGGGGTTCAGTTACTACTGCTAATATCAATTAGTACTACTCTTAACTGTTTCACTGATTGTATAAATACCCCCTTAGTCTGCCAAAAATCAAAACGGCTCTTTGAATTTCTTGCGCTCATTTATCTTCTTGCTCTCTCGTTATCGCTAACGCTCTTGCTTTTCAAGCTCTTAATCCTAGTTCGCAGTCAAATCTCTCTCAAATGGCAGGTCTTGTATTTGTCGATGACCACAATGAGTTGGCAATGCTGAATAAGCCCAACCAAGCTGAAGGATTTCATCAGATTGTGGACTTCCTAAAATCCACACATATCGCCCACGCTTTAACGGTCAATGCCACAATCTATGTGGAGCATCAAAGACAGTTCTGGGCAAATGCCACCATCCATAATGAAGAGGGTACTCAGGTTATCAAGTCAAGGGTTTGTGATAAATCCCTGACCATCTCGGAGGATACCATTCGCATTCATCTACTTTTAGATGATGTCGCAGGTATAACATCTCTACCCAAGGAAGATCTTTTTGAAAATATAAGCAGAATGGGATATGAAGGTCCCACTGAGATTTATAAGTTCTTTAAGAACAAATTCTCACCTCAGTGGAGATTCTTTGTTCATACTCTCCAGCATTGCATTTCAAAGAAAACAACTGGTTGGAGTGAGTTCAGTAGTACCATTGCTTATGCTTTGGTCTGCTTAGCAACCTCCAGAAAGGTCAATTTTTCGAAAATGGTCTTAAATGATTTTCTGTCAAACCTGGATACTAAGTCAAAATCCTTTTATATGTATCCCAGGTTTGTACAAGCTATATTGAATAAGGAATTGACGGAATTACCTCATTTTAATGAGGTATATGTACCTAAGGTCCCGAAAGGGAAGGTGTTTTCTAATATGAGGAGAACTTGTAAGGTCTTCTCAGGTATTGACACACCATTGTTCTCAACAATGATGGTTGTGTCCCACTCTACAGGTGAGGCATCAGGGTCCCAAGCCTCATTGGACCAACCCACTGATGACCTACCCACACCTTCCACCATAAAAACAATTCCTCTGTCCCTTCTAAATAGACCAACCCCTCCCATCACCAAATTATACACTAAAAAGAAGGTGAAGAAGGATCCTTCCCTTCATGTACCAACACCCTCTAAGCCTACAAGCCCTCTAATGGAGCATTCTTCATTAGAGAATATCCAAAGGGAAACCAAAGGGGTGTCTCCCAACCCCAAGAAGGTGCTTACTAAGGAGAAGGTTAAGCATGTGGACAGAAAGTCTCACACTACTGTTTCTGCACAAAGTGCAGGACAGGACAGTGTGAACATCTCTAAGACCTTCCCCACGGCAACTTTGGGTGAGCAATTATCCAAAGGTCCCCGGTACCAAGAAACCATGGGGGTAGAAGGTGCCTCTGCTAGGCAGAGGACCCCTACTAAAAGTTCCAATGATGCTCCAAGGGTGGTAAACACACCTAATGGTGGTGAGGATAGATATACATATGATGAATTGATGGAAACTATTGCCAATATCAATAATGATGTCCTATCTCAGGGCAAACATATTGAGAAGTTGCAACAAGTGATCTTATCCCAACAAGTCCAGATTTCCAACCTCAAGAAAATGGTCCTCAAGCATGTGCAAAAGAAGAAGATGACCAAATTCATACTGAAGAAGAGGAGCATCCCTCATGATGCTTCCAAAGAGGGGGAGAATAGAGCTGAATCTGAGAAACATAGTCCTGTTGGAATGGACTCTACTTTTGAGGGGGAGAAGGACAAAGAAGCAGAAACCAGTACAGCAGTAGAACAGAGCCATCAGTAGAAACGTTCAAGAAAGCAGCATCAATTGGCTTAGCAGCAGTAACAGAGGCAGCAGCAGTAACAGGGCTTTCTGTTGAAGAAATAGAGATAGCAGAAACCCTTCTAAAGGCCAAAACAGACACTCCCAAAGCCACTCAAAAGGCCAAGGGAGTGGAAATCAAAGAGGGAGGCACTGAGCTAAAAAGGAAAGAAATCAGTGAGGCTGAACTGAAGAGGAAAGGAAAAGCAAAGGTGGATGAATCTGCAAAGCCACCAAAGAAGCTAAAACAGATTGAACTAGATGAGGAACTAGCTAAGAAGCTGCAGGCTGAGCTACAACAAGAAGAAAAAACTCAGAAGGCCAAATATAGGCAGATTGCTCTAGATCTGTCCACTAGGCTGAATGAGGAATATCAAGAAAGCTTAAGGGTTGCATCTGAGGCTAAGAAAAGCATTGTGAAAGCTTCCATACAAAGACTGTCAGCAAAGAAGCAGAAAAGACAACCTTCAAAAACTTACCTCGCCAATCAAGAAAGGAGAAAGATGATTAACTTTCTGAAAGGCTCAGTGGGGGTTAAGAAAGAAATGTTTGCTGATATGTCCTACTCAAGAGTTGAAGATCTATACAAGAAGGAAATGGCAAAGCTTCAAGGGGACTTCACTCAAAGGATAGAATTTGAAAGAAAAATGAAAGAGAGACATGATCTCAATATTCAACAACCCTTCCCTGAGAGTGAGGAGACCACCCCTAAGGCTGAAGAAAAGAAAGAGGAAGCTACTACTAAAGAAGTCAAATCTGTTAAAAGGTTGAAGATAATAGCTTCCAAGAAACTGTCTAAGAAGCCAAGGGTTGCAAAAGCTGAGAAAGAAACAGAATCATCTGTTACAGGTCAAGCTGAGCAATTAAGTCAAAGTGCACAGCAACTAAGTCAATCTGATGTGCATTTTGAACTTTACATGACTGTAACAGATAATGATCCAGTGAAGACAGATCCCATTTCAGTCCAAGCCCCTGAAATCATCCACTAGGATATTCTTGCAGATCAAGGCAAAGAATATTTCAGAATCAAAAGAATGGGTGATCACTTTGAAGTCTATTCTACTTGGTGGAAGATAGTCAGATGTTGTTCAAGGACAGACTTGGAAGAAATGTTTAAAGTGGGAATGAATCTGTATGGGGATGTGCTGAAGACTCCAGGGATGAACATCAAGAAACTAGCAATGGAGTATTTATGCATGATGTTCAGTCCAGATCTTGTCAAGCATGTCATCAAAGATGTATTCAAGTCTGTGGACAACTGGATGCTTATTGAAAGGTGTGGGGTGTATATCTTAACTATAGATAAAAGTTTCCATGAATATTACCTGGTGGATAAGATATATGACCATAGCCTAGCCAATCTACATGGGATGCTGAAAGCCAAACTAATCTGTCCTCAAGGCTCAGAAATGGCAAGGATTGTGGTTCGCAGGATCATCAATCAAAGTTTGGGTTTGGATCCTAATCTAGGGGTGTAAACTTAGGTTTTGAAAGCATCATGAAGACCAGTTTTTGAAGAACTTAACTTCTCAATTTGAAAAGTTAAGTTAGGGGGAGATTGTTGGGTCTGAAATGTGCTACGGATGGTTACTACTGCTAGACATGACTATTACTACTGCATGAGGAAGTTAGTACTGCCAGATCAAAATTAATACTGCTTGAAGGAGTTAATGCTGCTGAGACAAAATTAATACTGCTTGCTGAGATTAATACTGCTAGTTCAGAATTAATACTGCTCAGGAAGATAGTGCTGCTTATGAGATGAAGACTCCGTATGAGAATGAAGACAATTGTATAGATTGAAGCTAAAGTAAAAAAGATAATTATAGGCTGAAGATCAATTTTATTTTGATAATTATCTTGTAATCAGTCTTGTTTATATAGTATAGAAGTCTTTGATAGAAAAAATAATTATCATTCATAAGTTTTGTTTTAGAGAGAATTAACCTCAAGACTAGTTTAGATCTTTTCTATAGAGAAGTATAGAACGTCTGTTGAGCATGTTCAACAGATTGAAGTTTTGTGTGTAATCATCAACTTTAATCAATATAACTTGTGATTTAAGTGCATATACTGTTTTATTGATTGTTAGTGTTAAAGTGTTTTTCCGCAACTTCTTTAGCATTGATTCTGAGTGTGTGTGAATTAAATTCTTGTTTGAATTTCGATCCTGACAAAATTATACGAAACAAAATTCATATGGCAAAAATAAATTTAATTTACCCATTATAATTGCAGGTTAACAAACCATGACCCCAACCCCCTTTTTGGACCTAAGACCAAAACGAAAGACTTGGGTAAGAACCCAAAATATAGCTTGGGCTTACTAGCCCGCACCCAAAGCCCAAAACAGGACATCGGCCCAAAAATGAGACGACTCCAAATTGGGCGGCTACCAGAACATGGAAAAACACGGGCCAAAAGAAAACTAAAACTCTTTGAACAAAACGGATCAAAAACTATCGGACCAAAACTCATCGGTCTAAGCCAAAAAACGACTAAGGTAACTGACAAATTGGTTAGGGCAACCGTCCAAATTGTGTGGCTTCAAGCCATCGATGACAGGAGACTGAGACTCGACCTAAGTCTGCGAGGATCTCGATCGACAGTAGCTAAGGACCGCAACCCTAATTGCACATCCTTATGAGCCACAATAGCAGCGACGACACTGGTCAGCAGAACAATAACCAAGTTGCTCGGTCACAAATCCGACGGTGATACTCCGCCCTTTTCAAGAGACAATAGTCACCCAAATGATAGACCTATGAAGATCAAGTACCACATCGAACCGCTCAACAGCGGTGGCCAACACATGAACCACCCGTTTGGACCGGTGGCCAGCGGTGGTATGGTGAGACAAAAAAACCGACAACAGCCAATCGGCCAAAGCTGAGAGGTGCATAATGAGAAGCTACATCCACACAGAGGTCATAGACTCATGTGGTTCGAGAGAACAACAGCTTCGGCTGCCTAACAGTTGTCGGTGGTGGCCGACAACGAGTTTCTCACCTTTTGGACGGTCGAGAAAAGAGACCAACCCCCACTGTCTTGGCCGTGGTCTAGGGCGGCGATCTGGAGGTGAAAACAAACAACGATGACAACCACAAGGAAGACGAAGGTTAGCGACGTAGACTAGTGGCAATGGCCATGGTCGACCGACGACGTATAAGGCCGCCAATGATCTGCCTCACTGGTGCACCAACGAGCATGTAACACGGGTGACAGAAAACATAATAAGGGTTAACAGAACCCTTTGTGTGCGTCAGAAAAAAAAACAACAGCAGCGGCCAGCGGCCGGTAGCGGCCAGCGGCCGGTAGCGGCCAGCGGCCGGTGACGGCCGATGACCGGTGGCTGCCGGCGAGTAAAGACTGGTGGTTTCTTCTGAAAAGGAGGTGATGAGATGTTTTAGGGTTCTAAACCTTTTTTTTTTGTTTTATGGTGGAAAATGGGCTTAATAATGCCTTTGGTAGGAGTGGTCCATTTAAAAAATTAGATCATAAATCTAATTTTAGCAATTAAACTTGTGTCCCTTTTAATTAAATGCTCAAAGTGGCTCTGATACCACTGAAGGGTTTTAATAAAATTTGTAAACGATAAAACGCAGCGGAAAATTAAATAATTTTGGTTACAACAATTATAGATAGAAAACTTTTCTAAACAATTAATTAAAAGTCAATCGGATCCAATGATGCATTTAATTAAAACAAACCACACCATAGGGGGTTTAGAATATGTACCTTTTGTAGATCTGTCAGGGTTACAATTGAAGCATCAAGAAACCAAAGTAGGTTTCCTCTATTGGAAGTCCACACACAAACATGTTTCCCGCCTCCACCGGTTGCTAGCCCAATAACCCTAGATCTATATATGTTTTACAGAAAAGAAAAGGTTTATTTTATGTAATTCTCTGATAGACTATTCTAATTCAATCGTATGAAAAATGGTTTAGCCTAACGCCTTATTTATACCAGAGGAATTATAGTTAGACTATAATTCAAATAAGATTTAGATAAGGTTTAATAATTATCTGTAATATTTAAATTCAAATTCAAATATATATAGTTATCATTTAAACTTTAAATATAATTATATAATTACAGATAACACCACCACGTAATTAACATAATTATATTTTCACCCTGTAATTATCATAATTACAGTTTAACACATATTTTGATAATTATCCTTCAAAAATAATTATTTCATCAATCAATTTGATTTAATCCGGGTTCCTAAAGATGGAAACAAACGTATTCTTTGTATGCGACCCTATAGGTTTACATACTCCTTATCAGTATCCCTGTGTGACATTTGTCGTGGGCATATAATTACTTAAAATTCCTTTATTTTTGGTAGTATTCTGAACCTGTTCTTAGCTTCGTGTTTCATTCAAAGAAAATAGTCCCTGTTTTCTGAGTTTTCATCAACTAGTTTGATTTAGATTCAGCAATTGGTCAGTTTTTTAGTTTAGAACAGTTCAAAACTCGTAAACTGGGTTGATAAGCTTTCTTTCATCATATCTGCACCATATCAATCTTTGTTTCACCCTACTTAATCCTTTATACTCATACTCTGTTTTTCAGTCACCATTTTCATCAATTTAAAAATGGCGAATGTAGTATCCTTTTTCAGTGCTACATCTCAATCCAAACCTCCCACTCTCGTAAGGGATGAATATCCCCAATGGAAAATCCGAATGGTCCATTTTCTTGAAGGAGTGGATGCTGGACTTGTTGAGTTTCTTCATAATCCTCCTTTTATTCCCATGACCACTGTTCCCAGGGTACCTGCAACTGCTACTACTCCATAGGTCCCTGAATATCAAAAACCAAAACCCATTGCTGAGTGGAGTGAGCAGGATAAAGAGTTGCATGAGCTTGCCAAAAAGGCGAAAAGACTCCTTATAATGGCTATACCCAATGATATTTTTCAATCTTTGGACTCTTGTGAAACTTCAAAAGATCTCTGGTTGGAGCTTGAAAAACAACTAGAAGGTGGGGCTAAAACTCAAAAGAACAACAGAGCCTTATGCATTAATGAGTATTATGCCTTCAGAGCTCTACCAAATGAAACCATACAGAGCACATATGATAGGTTTAACTCCCTGATCAACAAATGCAAGAGGTATGGCATCCACAGAACCCCTGAAGAAAACAATGTCATGTTTCTTCAGAGCATAAATGATGAATGGCTGCACCTAACCAAGTCACTCCAATCTAGTTTGGATCTGGATGTATGGTCCTTATCTGACCTTTTTGGGACTTTGGTTAGCCAAGAAAATCGAATATCTATAATCAAAACTCAAGTTGTAGGACCTCTTGCATTGGTGGGTAAAGCAACAGAGGGTTAAGAGAATGGGAAGAAAGAGAAAGTTGGAGAGGAGAATTTGAAGAAGAAAAAGAAGGTTTTAGTTGCAGAGAGTGAGGTTGAGGAAAGCTCGGTGGAAGAGATGGACATGGCTTCGATGACCAAGACTCTGGCTCTTATGACTAAAGAGTACAACAGTTGCTTGAAGAAGAAGCCCATGTTCAACAGAGGTAGAGATGAGAGAGATGACAGAAGAGGTTATGGTGGGTATGAGCAAAAGAAGTTTGGTAGAGAAAAGCATGATGAGAAGAGAGATGATAGAAGGTATGCGGAGCAACATAAGACGGGTGCTCAGAGGACTGATGTTAGAGGACGTGAGAAGACTGCAAATAACATCCTACAGAACGAGGGCTGCTTTAAGTGTAGAAAGCCTAGACACTTTGTAACCGAGTGCAAAACCAACGCCAACAGAGGCAAACCAGTAAGAGATGTTGCGTTCTTCAAGAAAAAGGCAGAGTACTACACGAAGAGGTCACTAATGGTTGAACAAGAAAATCTCGTAACCGATAAATCCTCTGACGAAGGGGACGCAAACACACTCTTCTGTGGGATGGCAGAAGTTAACTCCTCTGAGGATGATAGTAAGGTATCCACATATGACTTTATCTCTCATGACTCTAAAAACAAATTTTTTGAACTTCAAGAGAAATTCCTTGTTTGCAAAAGTACACCTCAAATCTCGAGAAGAAGCTCGCCTTCTATGAGCGAGAAGCTAGACTTCTCACTCAAGAAAAGGATAAGCTTTATCTTGAAAAGAAGTGTCTTGTGACTGAGCACATTTTTGAAAAGAAATCCTTGAAAGAAAAGGTTATCACACTTGATAAAGCTTTAAAGGAAAAAATAAAGGAGCTAAGGGACAATGAGAGTGACCGTCTAAATGCTATTTCATTAAAGAACTTTTTCCAAAAAGAAAGAGAAGTCCTTCACCAAGACTTGCTCGACAGAGACCTATTAATAAGACAATATCAGGATGCACAGAAGGTTCATGAAAAGGTAAATACTCAAGTCGGCAGAAGAGGTATAGTGTTCACTGATATTGACCCTATACTGGAAATAAAAGAAACAAATCTTTAGCAAATATCTTCTGCCCTGGGTAATTTTTAAAACCAATTCTTCCAAATCTAACTTCTACATTCAAGAGGCGCAAAACCTCTGAAGAACCAAATATGAGGAATCCTCTGGTGATGACAAATGTTTGGTATGAAAACAGTGACTTGTCATCATCATCCTCTGCAAAGAGGAAATTCATTCCAAGGAAATATCTGTCCCAAAAACAGATAAGACTCTTCAAATTTGGTTATCCAGAGACACAAACTCAAATGGCCTTTGTGTGCATGATGATTCCTGAAAAGGAGTTATCCCCTGAGGCGCCAGAGTTTGTGCCAGCCTCTGTGGAAGAAAAATTATTTAAAATATTCTTGGAAAATGATTTGAAGAAAACTTATGAAAACTACTTTTTTAGTAATCTTGATATGACCTCTGTCTTGCATGGAATATTTGAGGAAGACTTGATGGAGAGCTTAAGTATTCCTGAAGTGGTCCCTTGTACTCTCAAAAGTTTAAATATTTTTGTGGACACTAATGATAGAAAAAGCAATACGTGTCAAGAAAACCATGCCTCCATGCACATAGACTTTCTGGATTTGGACTCTGAATCAGAGTCTGAGTTATCCTCTGTCGATTCTGAGACTAGCTCTGAGGAGCAAGAAATAGTTCCCTGCACTCTACAGGAAAGTAAGTTATCTTCTGGCATTCTTAACCGAATGATTGCTCCCGAAAGGATATTTGAAAGGATACCTATTTGTCCTGATTTCCTTCACATGTGTCTACAAGCCAAAACATCTCTTCAACTTGAAAAACTAAACAAGGAAAAGGTTTGTCATCTCAGAAGCCTAAAGCTCTCAAACTTATAAAACCTTTTCAAGAAAAACTCACATGGCAACAAAAGGGAAAATATCTTAAAAGCGACCAATCTTATGCTTCTTTGGCAGTGATTTCAAGGAGGGAAAACCACAAGAGAGTACAATCCAGGAGTAATTCTGTTGGGTCCAAAAAGTGCTAAGTCCAGTTAGTGCTGCTAAGTGCTGAAAGAATTAATATTGCTGAATATTTTAGTACTGCTACTCAAAGGTATTACTACTGCTTGTAGAATTACTACTGCTAGAGGTATTAATACTGCTTGAAAGTTAATACTGCTAGTAGTTAGTACTAGTTGAAGAATTACTACTGCAAGCATGGTTAGTACTGCTGAGGATGAAGATTAATGCTGCTTATGAAGATAAAGATGAATTGATTGCTTGATGCGAAACACTAGGAGCTGGAGATAATGTTGAAGATAATTATGGACTAGATGCTGGAGATCAATATTATTTCATATTTATCTTGTAATTTGTTTTGTATATATAGATACATAGTTTTTGATAGGTTGATACAGATACAACATACGTTTTTGTTCTAGAGAGAATTAGCAGTGATTGTAATCATTAAGTTAATTCAATATAACTTGTGATTTGATCGATACACTGTTCTATTGATTTACTGTTAAAGTGTTATTCCGTAAACTTCTTTAACAAAGTTTCTGAGTGTTAATTAAATTCTTGTTTAGAATTTCGATCTTGACAAGTGGTATAAGAGCAAAGGAACTCAGAAAGCTATAATCATCATGGACAGATCACATGACAGTGTTCTTGTTTCAAAGGTTTCCATGCTCAAACCCAATGAGTTTGACATGTGGAAAATCAGGATCAGGCAATATATCTTTCTTATAGATTACTCAATGTGGGATATCATTGAGAATGGTCCCTCCAATGAAGGAGAGATGGGAGCAGATGTCAAGAGACCTCCACCAAAGACTGATGGAGAACGAAAGATGAGGCAGACTGAGATGAAAGCCTTGAGTACTCTCCTCTTCGCAATTCCTAACGAATACCAACATTAGTTTTGAAACTGTGCTGATGCCAGAATCCTGTGGAATGCTTTGGAAAAGAGATTTTCAGGCACTAAAAGCACAAAGAGAAATCAAAAATCAATTCTCAAGCAACAATATGAGAATTTCATGTCTACAAAGAATGAGTCTATGACTCAAACCTTTGATAGATTCAACAAGTTGATTGGAGAATTGGCCACTGTTGGTGTCAAGATGGACCAGGATAATGTCAACATAAAGTTTTTAAGATATTTTCATGAAGAATGGGTAATGTATACAGTATCATTCAGACAGAATGATAATCTGGAGGATAAAGAACTTGATGATCTCTACAATGATCTCAGGGTGTTTGAAGCAGAAGTTGAATCTAAGAAAAGGCCGTCTGGATAATCTCATAATGCTGCTCTCTTATCATCTACTACTGATTCTTCTGCTAATACAGAATCAATTAGTACTGCTTATGGCTCAAAACAGGATGGACTCAATGATTCTGTTTTGGAAGCCTTCCTTGCTAGTCATGCAAAATCTTCTCTTATTAATGATGATCTGGAGCAAATTAATGTTGATGTTCTTGAAGAGATGGACATTAAGTGGCAAATGGCAATGCTGACCATGACAATCAAAAGATTCATTAAAAGAACTGGAAGAAACAACTTTGCCATGAGAAGAGAAGATGGTGTTGGATTTGACAAATCCAAAGTGGAATGCTACAAGTGTCATAAATTAGGGCACTTTGCCAGAGAATGCAGAGGGGGAATCTCTCAACAGCATGTGAGCAACAATCAACAATCAAAGTCCACCAACAACTGGAACCCATCTCAAGCACTTGTCTCACAAGATGGAATAAGATTTGATTGGAGTGATCAAGCTGATGATACAGTTCAGAATCAAGCACTGATGGCTGAAGTTTCAGAGTCTTCAAGCACTGCAATTCCCACAGAGGTAAAATCTAAATTCTTCTCTAAAGCCTATCTTGAAACTGTTAAGAAGTACAGGGATCACAATCAGAGCATGTGTGATGACCTTAAAAGACTGGAGAAACATAGGAGAGAATCTAATTTGATCATTGTGAATTTTGAAGAACAAATTAAGGCATATCAGGCCAATGAACTTCAACATTCATATGATCAAAATTATTGGAAGTGGGAGAAAAAAGAGTTGGAGATTAAGGTAGAAAAGGCTAGAGAAGAATGTGAGAAAGTCAGAAGTGAATTTGAGAAGGCCAAACTAGATATTGAGAAATTTTCCAATGCCTCTAAAGCAATGGACACTTTACTCAAATCTCAAGTTCATGACAAACTGAAGAGAGGTATAAGATATAATAACACTCCTCCACCTTACAACAATAACTATATTCCACCCACTTCAGATCTCTTAGAAAGGCAGGATAAGAATGACTTACCTGAAGGAGCCACAGAAGTAGATCCTTTAGACACTGTAGTGATTGAGGCAGAATCTGAAGATGAGAACAAGGTAGACCAGAAACAAGTTCCCCTAGAAAACCACATTCTTACAAATCAGAGGGGAGCTAAACCATTTGTCAAGAGTGAGAAAGTATAGAAGTTTAAGACTGGGGAAGAGATTGTCAAGAGTGAGAAAGCTGAGACCTCTAGGAAAGGGAAGGAAAAGGTACAGGGAGATCACTATATGCAAACTACTGTTGTAAATCCCTGTACTTATCAATAGAAAAATCCCCATCAACATGATAAAATAAGGGGAAATCAGAGAAACAGAAATAACCAGTGGGCGCAAAAACAGGGAATTGATCTAAGCAAAATCAATAGACCAAAGCCTTATTTTATTTGTGGCAAGTTGAATCATCTAGCCAAACACTTTTATTTCAATCCTATTAACCAAAGATTTACTTTTCAAAGACAACATCAAAATTTTGTTGGTTATAGGAAGCAATCAAGAAGATCAAGGAACCACATGGCCGAGAATGTGAGAACAGCACCAGTGAAAACTGGTACTGCAAAATCTCATATTCAGAATAAATTTGTTAAAGCCAAAGAAAATACTCCAAGCAAATCAAGGAGTAACACAAAGAATAAGAAAGCAAACAAATGTGTCTTAATTTGGGTCCCAAAAGAAACTAAACCTGTTAGTACTGCTACCTCAAATAGTACTGCTAACAGAAATAGTGCTGCTAATTGCAATACAACTATTGACCAAGTTAGTACTGTTAATAAAGTTAGTATTGCTACCAGAGTTAGTACTGCTGACCAAATTAGTACTGCTAATGAGGTTAGTACTGCTAACAAAGTTAGTGCTGCTGACCAAGTTAATACTGCTAACAAGGATAGTACTGCTACCAGTGTTAATACTGCCAAGCCTATAATTAAGACAAAGTATTCCAGCCATGAGATTCCTGACTCTGATCATCTCATCAAGACTAAGCCCAATGAATATGAGAATGTTGATGAGAAAGGACAACCCAAGACCACTTTGGCTTGGGTTCCCTCAAGAAACTAACTATTTTATCTTATGTGCAGGGTAACCAACATCTCAAGGGGAAGAGCATTTGGCATGTAGACATTGGTTGCTCTAGGCACATGACAAGTAACATGTCATGCCTTCAAATTTTCAAAAGGTTTGATGGAGGACGTGTTGCTTTTGGTGACAATCCAGCATGAGGTAAAATAAATGGAAAAGGTACTATATCAAAAGGTAAGATGACTTTTGAGGATGTATAATATGTTGAGCAATTGAGATACAACCTGTTAAGTGTATCACAGGTCTGTGACAAGAAACATAGTATATTATTTAATGATACTGAATGTATTATCCTTGCTCCAGGATTCAAGGTAGTTGATGAAAATATGATACTACTTAGAAATCCTAGAAAGGACAATGTTTATTGTTTAGACCTAGAGAGTGTTTCATCTGATTCATTACTAAACTGTCTGTTTTCAAAAGCTTCTTTAGATGAATCATCTCTTTGGCACAGAAGGATGTGTCACATGAATTTTAAAACTATGAACAATCTTGTGAAAAACAACCTTGTAAGAGGTTTGCCTCAAAAAGTGTTTTCATGTGATGATCATTGTGTTGCATGTCTTAAAGGCAAGCAACACAAAACTTCTCATAAGTCCAAAGAAATAAACATAATTTCTTCACCTCTTCAGTTATTGCATATGGATCCCTTTGGTTCTACAAATGTGATGAGTATTGGTAAGAAATCCTACTGCTTAGTCATTGTTGATGACTTCTCTAGATTTACTTGGGTATATTTTCTGAGGACTAAGGATGAGACAAGTGGACTGATCAAATCCTTTGTTCTTAGGGTTGAAAACCAAACAAATCTAAGAGTTAAAGTCATCAGATCTGATAATGGAACTGAATTTAAAAACAGTGACATAAACAAATTTTGTGAGACTAAAGGTATTGAGAGACAATTCAGTGCTCCTAGAACTCCTCAACAAAATGGTGTTGCTGAGAGGAGAAATAGGACATTGATTGAGGCTGCTAGATCTCTGTTGGTAGATTCAAAATTACCAATTACTTTTTCGGCAGAAGCAGTTAATACTGCTTATTATGTACAAAACAGAGTTCTAGTAGTCAAATCCCAAGGAAAAACACCTTATGAACTTTTCAAAAAGAAGAAACCATTTATTGGATTTTTCAAACCTTTTGGGTGTCCTTGTACAATCCTCAATACCAAATATCATTTAGGCAAGTTTGAAGCAAAGCTGAGGATGGATTCCTTGTTGGATACTCCTCTCAGAGTAAGGCATATAGAGTTTTCAATAGTTCTTCAAGGATTATAGAGGAAAGTGACAATGTCAAATGCAATGAGAACACAACAAATCCAATTGGTGTAGGTCCTGATTGGCTGTTTGACATTGATTCACTGACTAACTCTTTGGGTTTTAGTGATGTACAAATTGCAGGAACAAGTTCAGAAGAGAAACAAGCATAGAAACCAGAGTTTGTGCTATTTCCTATACCTACATTTGATCTTGTTGAATTTTGTCAACAAGAACAGAAGAATGATTCAGAAAAAGAGGAGTCTGAACCAGAACAGAATGAAGTTGACAAAGGTGATGAAGAGAATAAGGGTGATAAAGAGGATGCTCATCCTTCAGGAAACACAGGTCCTGACATGCCCATACTATCAGAAGATGATACTAATGAAGAAAATTCTTCAGTATTTGGTGGAAGCACTCCTGAGAAGAATGACTCTAATCTGGATGCAAATATCAATGAGGAGAATGCACATCAAACAAGAACTCAGAAGAATCATCCTCCTCAGTTGGTGATTGGTAACATAAATTCTCCTAGGATCACAAGGCATCAAAGTAAGTTAGGAGGACTGAAAGACTTGCAGTCAGGGTTGTTATCTTGTTTTCTATCTCAGATTGAACCCAAGAAGGCCTATGATGCAATGAAAGAACCAAGCTAGATAGAAGCAATGCAAGAGAACTGCTGCAATTTAAGCTGCAAGATGTGTGGGATCTAGTTGACCTTCCACTAGGACAGAGGGCAATTGGTACTAAATGGGTTTTCAGGAACAAGAAAGATGAGAGAGGAATTGTAATAAAGAATAAAGCCAGGCTTGTGTCACAAGGGTATACACAAGAAGAGGGAATAGATTATGAATAAGTGTTTGCATCAGTAGCCAGAATTGAGGCAATTAGGCTGTTTCTAGCTTATGCTTCTTTCATGCAGTTCAGAGTATTTCAGATGGATGTTAAGAGTGCATTTCTATATGGGACAATTGATGAAGAAGTGTATGTTTGTCAGCCTCCAGGGTTTGAGAATCCTACCTTTCCTGACAAAGTATACAAACTAAAGAAGGCACTCTATGGGCTACATCAAGCACCAAGAGCATGGTATGACACTCTGTCTACCTATCTCTTGGAAAATGGTTTTGAAAGGGGAATCATTGACAAGACTCTGTTCATTAAAAGGAAGAAGAAGGACATCCTACTTGTTCAAATCTATGTGGATGATATCATCTTTGGATCCACAAAAGATTATATGTGCAAGGAGTTTGAGGAGCTGATGCATAAACGATTCAAGATGAGCTCTATGGGTGAACTTACATTCTTCTTTGGGCTACAGGTTGAACAGAAAAAAGATGGTATCTTCATCAGTCAATCCAAGTATGTATAGGATATCCTTAGAAAGTTTGGATTTTCAGATTCAAAGCCTGCAAGCACACCTATGGAAACACACAAACAAATCACTGTAGATCTTGAGGGGGAGGATGTGGATGTTCATCATTATAGATCTATGATAGGCTCCCTCATGTATCTAATAGATTCAAGGCCAGATATTATGTTTGATGTCTGTGTGTGTGCCAGATTTCAAGTAAGACCTAAGCAATCTCATTTTAAAGCAATCAAGAGGATCTTCATATATCTCAAAGGACAACCTAGGTTGGGTCTTTGGTATCCTCATGACCCACCATTTGATCTACTTGCATATTCTGATAGTGATTTGGGTGGTGAAAACTTGGATAGAAAGTCTACATCAGGAGGATGTCAGTTTTTGGGTGCAAGACTAGTTTCATGGCAGTGTAAAAAGAAAACCATAGTGTCCACCTCTACAAGTGCTATGGATGCAGAATCAGATGTTGGACTATGGTGTTACTTTTCTTCACACTCCAATCTTCATTGACAACAACAGTGCTATAAGCATTGTTAATAATCCAGTCAAGCACTCTAAAACCAAGCATATAGAAATCAGGTACCATTTCATTAGAGATTGCAATAAAAAGAAGCTAATTCAGGTTTTGAAGGTATACACAAGTAACCAATTTGCTGATCTATTCACCAAAGCTTTTGATGTGGGTAGATTCACATTCTTGGTCACAAGTGTAGGCATGATAAACACTGAATAATCCTCTTTTGATTTTCTTTATGTACCATTTCTGTATAGATTCCTTCATGCTTACTTTCTCATAATGTATTGTGCATGGTGCTGCTAACTATGTGTGTTTAAGTGTTTCAGATTACCTTGCTGATTAGAAACTTGGTACTTCTAGTTAAGTTAATACTGCTCTCACCATTAATCTTGCTGCCAGTTCAAATATGATTAAGTATGGTTACTACTGCTAGGTGGTTTATACTGCTAGTGCAACGTTACTACTGCTTACCATATTTCTACTGCCAGACAGTGTTACTATAGCTGGTATGTATTAATACTGCTAGTCTGTGTTAATGTTGCTGGTATGTGTTACTACTGCTAGTCTGTGTTAATACTGCTTGTTTGGGTTAATGCTGCTGGTATGTATTACTACTGCTTATATGGGTTAGTACTGCGGTCTTGTTAATGCTGCTAGGGTACTTAGTACTACTTCTAACTGAAACCCTCCACCTATAAATACCCTCTCTGACCGCCAAAATCCAAATGGCTCTTTGAATTTCCTACGAGTGTTCATCCTCTCTCTCTCTCACAAATTCTTGCTTCCCAGTGCATAAACCCTAGAGTTGTTTCGAACCCAAAAACGATGGCAGGACTGGAATTTATGGACGATCACAATGAACTCACAATGCTGCAGAAACCCAAACAAGCTGAGGGTTTCGAAGAAATTGTGGATTTCTTGAAAGCATCCCACATTGCCTATGCACTCACAGTCAATCCCACCATCTATGTGGAGCACATGCGTCAGTTCTGGGCCAATGCCTCTATACAGACTATTGATGGCAATCAGGTCATCCAATCAAGGGTTTGTGATAAACCTATCACAGTCTCAGAAGGCTGCATTCGCACTCATCTACGTCTAGATGATGCATCAGGTATATCTTCTCTTCCTAAGGATGATCTCTTCCAAGAAATTGGTAGAATGGGGTATGAAGGTCCCACTGAGGTTTACAAGTTCTTCAAGAGAAAATTTTCACCTCAGTGGAGATTCTTTGTTCATACCCTTTAGCATTGTATTTCTCGCAAAACAACTAGATGGAGTGAGTTCAGCAGTACCATAGCTTATGCTCTGGTCTGCTTAGGAACCTCCAGAAAGTTTAATTTTTCACAAATGATTTTGAATGATTTCTTGTCAAACCTGGATACCAAAACCAAAACTAAACGATTTTACATGTATCCAAGGTTTGTACAAGAAGTACTCAACAATGAATTGACGGATTTACCCTCTTTTCAAGAGGTGTATGTACCTAAACCTCCCAAAGGGAAGGTGTTCGCTAACATGAAAAGGCCTAGTAAAGACTTTTCTGGACAAGACACTCCATTGTTCTCTACAATGATGGGTGTGTCTCATTCCCATGGTGAGGCATCAGGGTCAAAGCCCACATCTGACCAACCCACTGATGACCTACCCACACCATTCATTTCAATTAATCCTCCTCAGATCCCTATTGTAAAGCCAATTTCCTCCATCACCAAAACATATATAAGGAAAAAGCTACAGAAGGTTCCTTCCCTTCCTGTATCTTCACCCCAACAGCCGGCAAGCCCTCTAATGGAGCATTCTCCATTAGAGAATACCCAAAGGGAAACCACAGGGGTGTCTCCCAACCCCAAGAAGGTGTTCTCTAAGGAGAAGGAAGAGCATGTGGGCAGTAAGGCTCACACTACTGATTCTGCACAAGGTGTAGGTCAGGACAGTGTGAACATCTCTAAGATCTTCCCCATGGCAACTTTATATTAGAAAACATCTAAGGGTCCCAGATTCCAAGAAACCATGGGGGTAGAAGGTGCTTCTGCTAGGCAGAAGACCTCTACTAAAAGATCAAAGGATCCTTCAAGGGTGGTAAAAACACCTAAAGGACGTGAGGACAGATATAACTATGATGAATTGATGGAAACAATTGGAAATGTCAATCTGGATGTCATCAGTCAGGGTAAGGAGATAAAGGAGATGAAACAGGTGATAATCTCTCAAAAAGAGCAGATAGCCAAACTCAAGAAGCTAGTGTTGAAATTAGTGCACAAGAAGAAGACAACCCAATTTGTCTTGAAGAAAAGGGGAACTGCACATGATGCTTCCAAAAAGAGGGAGAGTTCAGAGGCTATGGAATCTAAGTTTGAGGGGGAGTTTAATGGTGAATCTGAACAGAAGGGTGAGAAGGAAACTGGTAAGGAAGCAGAAACTGAGAAAAAAGCAGAAACAGTGAAAGCAACAGTAACAAATGAACAAGAAGTAGTAACTGAACCAGCAGTAGAAACAAAAGAACAAGAAGCAGAAACTGAAATGTCCAGAGAAGAGTTAGAGATAGCTGAAACTCTGGTTAAGGCAAAACATGACACTCCTAAAGCCACTCAAAAGGCTAAGGGAGTGGTGATCAAAGAAGGAGAAACAGAGAAGACAAAGAAAGAGACAAGCATGTCAGATGCAAAGAAGAAAGGAAAAGAGAAGGTGGTTGAATCTGAGAAGCCAGTGAAAAAGTAAAAGCAAAAGCAAATAGATATGGATGCTGAGTTGGCAAAGAAGCTGCAAGAAGAGCTTGAAAAAGAGAATGAGATCCAAACTGCCAAGGACAGAAAGCTTGCCTTAGATTTGGCAAAAAGGCTGAATGAAGAGTATCAAAAAAGCTTGAAAACTGCTGTGAAGAGGGTTACTATGAAATCTCCATAGAAAAGACAACCCTCAAAAACCTTCTTAGACAATCAAGAAAGAAGAAAGATGATCAACTTCCTGAAAGGATCCATTGGAGTTCCTGAAGGAATGTTTACAAATATGTCCTTCAGCAGAATTGAAGAATTATACAAGAAGGAGATGGCCAAGCTTCAAGGGGATTTTAGTCAGAGGGTTGATTTGAAAGAAAAATGAAAGAGAGACATGATATGAATATTCAACAACCCTTCCCTGACAGTGAAGAAGGCACTCCTACAAAAGAAAGGGCAGAAGTCAAGAAAGAAGAAACACTAGCCCAGAAGATCAGAGCTGTTAAAAGAATGAAGTCTATTGCTTCAAAGAAACAGGCAAAAAGGCCAAGGATTGAGGAAGTGGAGAAAGAAAAGGAAAGTAAAAGAATGAATGCAGAACCATCAGAACCTACTGTTGCACCTCCTACAGAGCATGTTGAAACTGACATAGTCAAGAACAGTCAAGTCAATCTGATGTGCAGTTTGATTTGTACATGACAGTAACAGATGAAGAACCAGTGAAAGCTGACCCTATCTCAGTGAATGCTCCTAAAATCATTCATTGGGATACACTCTTGGACAAAAGAACAGAAAATATCATAATCAAGAGAATGGGTGATCAGTATGAAGTTTATTTAACCTGGGGAAAATCATCATAAGTTGTTCCAGAACAGATTTGGAGGAGATGTATAAGGTTGGTCTGAATCTATATGGTGAAGTGTTGAAAGGAGCTGGGATGAATCTAATAAAGATGGTCATGGAGTTTTTATGCATGATGTTTAATCCAGATAGAGTGAAGTATCTTATCAAAGACCTGCATCATGAAAATGGTTTTAAAAGAATTGATCATTGGATGTTGTTTGAAAGATGTGGAGTCTATGTCTTAACCATTGATAAAAGCTATCATGAGTATTACTTGGTGGATAAGGTATATGACTACAACAAAGCAAAGTTGCAAGGGATGTTGAGAGCTAAGTTGGTATGTGCTAAAGGTTCAGAAATGGCCAGAATTGTGATTAAAAGAACAATCAATCAAAGCCTAGGTTTGAATCATGATCTAGGAATTTGAGCAGAAATTTTGAAAGCTTCATGAAGACCACATCCTGAAGAACTTAACTTCTTGAATTGAAAAGTTAAGTTAGGGGGAGATTGTTGGGTCTAAAAAGTGCTAAGTCCAGTTAGTGCTGCTAAGTACTGAAAGAATTAATACTGCTGCAGATTTTAGTACTGCTACTCAAAGGTATTACTACTTCTTGTAGGATTACTACTGCTAGAGGTATTAATACTGCTTGAAAGTTAATACTGCTTGAAGAATTACTACTGCAAGCATGGTTAGTACTGCTGAGGATGAAGATTAATGCTGCTTATGAAGATAAAGATGAATTGATTGCTTGATGCAAAACACTAGGAGCTGGAGATAATGTTGAAGATAATTATGGACTGGATGCTGGAGATCAATATTATTTTCATATTTATCTTGTAATTTGTTTTGTATATATAGATACATAGTTTTTGATAGGTTGATACAGATACAGAATACGTTTTTGTTCTAGAGAGAATTAGCCTCAAGGTTCTTTGTAGTCCTTTCAATAGAGAAGTATTGAACATCTGTTGAGCCTGTTCAACAGATTGAGTCTGTGATTGTAATCATTAAGTTAATTCAATATAACTTGTGATTTGATCCATACACTGTTCTATTGATTTACTGTTAAAGTGTTATTCCGCAAACTTATTTAACAAAGTTTCTGAGTGTTAATTAAATTCTTGTTTAGAATTTTGATCTTGACAAATTCGCAAGGGAATTTTGTCAAAAATCAATCTAGAATAGATAGGACTTTTTGTAAAAAGAGATCTAATTCTAGGAAAGATTGTATTGAAAAATGCTTTGTACCCTCCTTTAATGCTTTCAATGAAAAGTTCAAGAATTTTGCTTCTCAAGTCTCATATTGAAAATGCTTTGATCTTATGCATGATCTTAGCCAACACTTCTCCCGCCCACACTGCTTTATTTCTCACCCCAAGCCCAAGAATGCAAAATTCAAGGGTGAGAAAGGGAAAAATGGTGCCTCTGTGAAAGAGGGTAATGCCAAACCAAAGAGTGCCAAGGCTACTCTAAAGACTCCTAACAAAAATGGACCCATTGGGAAATGGGTACCTAAATCTCCTTGATCTGTCCGTAGAAGAAGCACGTGTGCCAATCTGGTTCCTAGACTCCGGGTGCTCGAGGCACATGACTTGCGACAGAGGGTTGCTCACCTCTTACAAAGAAAAATTCAAAGAAGGTTCTGTGACCTTTAGAGATAATAGGAAGGGTCAAATAAAAGGCTATGGAGTCATTGCTAAGGAGGACATCGATGTATGCAAAGTGGCTTATGTGGATGGCCTTAAGCACAATTTATTAAGTGTCAGTCAACTTTGTCACAATGGATTCGATGTGATGTTTAAACGCCAATACTGCTCTCTGCTGAAAGAGGATACTGGAACAGAACTTGACAAGGGGCGATTTATACCTCATGAACTTCAAGGCAACCAACAAAGAAGAAAAGCTTTGTTTGGTATCTAGTAAGAATGAGGAGGCTTGGCTCTGGCATAACAGGTTCTGTCAATTAAGTTTCCATACACTTTACAAGCTCGTAAAATTGAATTTGGTAAGTGGGCTTCCAAGTATAAAGTTTGACAGAGATCATCTATGTTCTGCTTGTGACATGGGCAAACTCAAAAGAGTTGTCCATAAGAGCAAGTCAGATATATCTTGCACTAGGCCTCTGCAGATATACCTTTGTGGTCCCACCTCTATGCAGAGCCTGGGTAGCAAGAAGTACATTATTGTTGTAGTAGATGAGTTCTTTCGATACACTTGGGTATAATTTGTCCGTAAGAAGTCTAACGTCCCAGTGGTACTAATCAATATTTTGAAGAGAATACAGGTTCTTTATGATTGCAGAGTGCAGAGGATTCGAAGTGACAATGGTACTGAGTTCAAAAACTCAACCATTGAAGCTTATTTTACTGAAGAGGGCATACCATAGAACTTCTCGGCTGCAAGGATTCCACAACAAAATGGTATTATTGAACGAAAGAACAGAACACTAGTGGAGGCCGCAAGAACCATGCTCACTGCCTCAGGGTTGTCGATTTCTTTTTGGGCAGAAGCTATTTCCACGACGTGTCTCACCCAAAATAGATCATTGATTGTGAAGAGGCACTCTAAGACCCTCTACCATCTACTCAATCAGAGGAATCCTAACACCAAGTACTTCCATGTATTTGGTTGTAGATGTTTCGTCCTCAACGACAGAGAGAATATTGAAAAGTTTAATCCAAAAGCAGATGAAGCCAAATTCATTGGCTATTCATCCATCTCCAAAGCATACATAGTCTACATGCTAAATTCAAAACATATACTGAAAAGTATTAATGGTTCTTTTGATGACTTTTTTCAGGTGACTTCTAAGAAAATTAGCTCAGGACTCAAACTTGATGAGGCAAACTCTGTTGAATCATCAAGAGCAAATGAACCTCATCACCTATTTGAAGAGATGTTCAACGGTCATGGAACCTCTGAAGATGATCACAAAGCCTCTGAATCCAAGGCCTCTGAGAACCAAACAGGTACATCTCTAACTGGTCCTAGTGCTACTTCACCCTCTTCCACTACTTTTATAGGTCCAAACGTTGAGGGGGAGCACACAGAGACCAATAATAATCAAGGCTCCATGCTCAATCAGAGTGAAGATCATCTTCCTACAATCTCAGAGGGATTAACACCAGAGCAATCATAGAACTCTAACCATGAAACCACAGAGCTCTCCACATCAACTCAAGGGGCTCAATCAAGTCATGTGGTAAGTACAAATGATCAACCTTCTAAGACAGAAGTTGATCAAGAACAAGAAACTGTTCCACATGTTCATCTAGAAGGTTCCAATGACCACCTACCCCGAATGACTAAATGTACAAAGAGTCACCCACAGAGCCAAATCATTGGTGACCCTTCTGACAGAGTAAAGACTCATTCTACTACTGCTAGTTTTTGTTTCTTTAGAAACATTGTTAGTATCATCGAGCCAAAGAAAATCTTTGAAGCACTTGAAGACCCAAACTGGGTAGAAGATATGCAAGAGGAGCTTCTTCAGTTTGAAAGAAATGAAATATGGATCCTAGTGCCTATGTGGAAAGGCAAACTGCAATTGGGACCAAATGGGTCTTTAGGAATAAGAAGGATGAAAATGGGGTGGTGATTAGGAACAAGGCAAGATTGGTGGCAAAGGGATATTGCCAAGAGGAGGGGATCGACTATGAAGAAATTTTTGCCCCTGTGGCAAGCCTTGAAGCCATAAGGATCTTCCTTGCCTTCGCAACTCACATAGGTTTCAAAGTTTATAAAATGGATGTCAAATCGGCCTTTCTGAATGGACAAATTCAAGAAGAAGTATATGTCCAACAACCACCAGAGTTTGAAAGTTCTAAATACCCAAATCATGTATACTTCTTGGATAAGGATCTGTACGGATTGAAGCAAGCCCCAGAGCCTGGTATGATAGATTTTCAAACTTCTTACATGCCAATGGTTTTGAAAGAGGTACAACTGATACAACTCTACTATTTAAGAAGAGAAAAGGTGAGATTCTACTTGTATTGATTTATGTAGATATTATTTTTAGGTCTACTAACGAATCATATTGTAAAAAGTTTGAAACTTTGATGAAGAGTGAGTTTAAGATGAGTATGATGGGAGAACTCACATTCTTCCTAGGATTACAAGTCAAACAAACCACAGATGGTATTTTCTTAAATCAGTCAAAATATGTCTCTGACATACTTGAAAAATACAAACGCTCTGACTATTCAACAATGAAGACCCCAATGGCCACTGGATCTAAGCTTTATGCTGATCCAGAGGGTAAATCTGTGGAGTGCAAGCTCTACAAAGGTATGATTGGGTATCTATTGTACTTAACTACTAGTTGACCTAATATAATGTTTGCTATATGTCTCTGTGCAAGATATCAAGCTAACCCCAAAGAATCTCATCTTCTTGATGTGAAGAGAATCTTTAGATACCTAAAGGGCACCAAGAATCTTGGTCTTTGGTATCCAAAGAATTCTGGTTTTGATCTGGTGGCTTATACAAATTCAGATTATGGAGGATGCAAACTTGACAGAGAGAGTACCTCTGGAAGTTGTCAATTTCTTGGAGGTAAACTAGTTAGTTGGACTTCTAAGAAGCAGAACTGTGTGTCAACTTCTACGGCAGAAGAAGAATATGTGGATGCTGCCAGTTGTTCACAAGTTCTGTGGATGAGAACCCAACTAAGGGATTATGGTTTTGACATCGACAAAATACCCATCCTCTGTGACTCTGAGAGTGCCATTGCGATCTCTACCAATCTTGTTCAGCACTCTAAAACTAAACACATTGATATCAGGTACCATTTTCTGAAACACCATGTGGAGCAGGGCACCATTGAAATGTACTTTATGTCCCCAGACTATCAACTTGCTGACCTTTTGACAAAGGCATTAGATGAGAAGCGATTCTCCTTCCTTGTTGGCAAGCTTGGTATGCTAAACTTGAGTTGATTCACAGAGCCTTTGTACCTTGGCACATAGCTTCTGTTATACAAATTTAAATTTCAGTACTTGTATCATTGCTTATGTATGTATAGTTCATCCTTGCATGAAAAGTTGTCCTTTAATTTCTTTCCTGTGTTCCAATATAGTGAGTTTCCTTGTTCTATGTCTTGTGCAAAGCTTATCTTGTATGATCCAAGCATATGTTAAGGGGGAGCAGAAGGAGTCAAGTAAAAGTGACCTTGATTATTCAAGGGGGAGCAGAGAAGCCATTCTTGTCAAAAGAAGTTTGCAGAATAAGGTATGTTCTTCGCACATTCACAAGGACAATAACACTTTTCTCGGACACCAACTTTCAAATATGTCCTAATTCACATCCAAAACTTGTCCAAACATTGGGTGGTCCAAAATTTTAAATGTCTTTCCTAAATTAGAAATCTTTAGTCGAAGAGCCTCTAAGGCCTCTCACAGAGCCTCTACAAGATGCATCAGAGCCTTTGAGTCTCAAGAAAACTCATCTTGACCGCATACTTCTTACTTGGTTGACCAACTCGATCACCACCTCGAACTTCAATGTTTTTGGGTGTGAAAAGTGTTATCTTATGCGAAAGAGCCAAACCCATAACCTCATAAGCTTTTAACCAACAGAGCTTCTACACCACCGATTAATCTCCTTCAAAATCACTTTTTGGCCAAACCCCTAACCATGACTAGAAATGACATCCCTGAAACACATGTGCAAGGATGTATGGATATTGTGTTATGGATACTGTGTTATGGGTTATGCTACAAAACCTAGAAGTGACAAGGTCCTGGACCTAGGAATTAACAGAAGAAAGGTCTCTGAGACCTTTGACTTACCAACCAAGGACCACCTCAATTTGGTCAAATTCTCAGAGGAACCAACTGATGAAGAAATTCTAGAGTTTCTCAGGTTCATTGGGTATGCCAAACCCATTTCTAAGAGGACAGAATTCAGGCGACAGAACCTTCCACCTCTGTGGAATGTTTTGTTTTCAATCCTTAATCGAGCTCTGACATGCAAAGTAGGCAGTCCGAATCAATCGAGCCACACAATCCTAGCCATAATGTACGGGATCTATTATGATCTCCCCTTGGGCTACACCAAACTAATCTTCAGGGAAATCATGAATGATGTGATTGCTAAGGAAGAAGATCAGAAGAGGAACACATAGCCGAAGACCTTGGTGTTCAACAGGGTCATCGCCGTGCTGCTTGGCAATGAAATGGTTTGTGAAGGAAAACAACCCTCAGAGGGTAAAATGACTAAAATTGATGAGATGAAGTCTCATAAACCAACAACTCTGCCAACCGGATACCCAAATGCATGACCTCTGCCGACAAAGCTTCTAACCTACCTGGGTAGAAAAGATAGGATATAATATATTCATGGGCACAAGGCTCCAGAATCGAGTCCTGCAACCCCCCACACATAGGTTTCTTAGTTGGTGAGATTGTAATATACCTTAGGGATGAAGTAGTTGAGGGAGAAGAAGTTAATGTGGCCGCAGAGGCACATGAAGTGAGAGTTAAAGAGAGAATAGGGCCCGAGAGTGGGATGGGGGTGAGAGTTCAAAGAAGGAAAATAAAAGAAAACCCAAAAAGAGGGTCGCAGAAGAAGAGGCCCTAAAAGCAGAAAAAGTAGTTACAGAGGCTGAAAAGCCTAAGAAGAAAAAGAAGGCGAAGAAGGCCAAGACTGTGGTAGAGGAGATACCAGAGACTGAAGCCATTGTCACAGAGGTAGTTAAGCCTCTGAGGAAGAAAAAGAAGCTAGTCAAACTAGCTGAAAACGACAAGGCAAAGGTGTTAAGTCCAAATATTGTATCCAAGATTTAATTAGGAAGTCAAAGTTGGAAGTCAACAATGTCAAAGTCTTATAAAAGTCAAAGCTAGTTTTGTTTCCTTTGTAGTTAAGTTTTAGTTTAAGCTTTAGTTATAAATAGAGTTTGCTTTGTATTCTTTAGGTAAGGAACTAAATTGTAAATCAGATTAGTGAGATATATGACAAGAGCTTTCAAGATTAACTCTCTCTCTCTAGCTTTCTCTCTCTAGAATCTTTAGATCGTGAGTTCACAATTGGTATCAGAGCAGGTTAGATTTTGAGAGATTTGAGAGTAGAGTACTAAATTTCGTGTTAATCAGATCAATCGATTTTCTAATTCGTCAGAATTTTTTTTTTCAAGAAAATAGTTTTCTGGACATTTTTTCTAGATCTATGTTGATTTTCTGAACGATTTTCAGTGAATTTGGATTCAATTGCTTCGGAATTAAGTGTAGAACATGTTTTGTTCTTGATTCGTGCAAAGATTTGATCATTTTTGTAATCAAATTTGTCAATTTTGAATATTCCAGAAAAGTTCTCGAGTTTTTCTGTTCTTCGCGAATTCTTGCTGATTTTTGGTGTTTGATCTATATTTGGATTAGTTTTGGATAATGAACCTGTTTCTAAGTGAATTCCGTGAGAGTGTTTTGAGAAATTTTAGACTTGTGTGATTTTCTTCGTTCGTTATCTGGACAGAATCGATTTTCGGTTCATTCATAAGAGTTTTCGGTTCATTCATAAGAGTTTTCGGTTCATTCATAAGAGTTTTTGGTTCATTCTTCAAGGTTTTCGGTTCATTCTTCAGGATTTTCGGTTCATTCATCTGGTTTTTGTTCTTTTCGGCTAAGGCTTTCGAATAAGGTTTTCGGCTAAGGTTTTCGGCTAAGGGTTTTCGATCTTATCAGAATCACACTTAGTTTTTCGGTTTCTTCTTCAACCGAGAAGCTAGGTTTTCGGTCCCCTCTATAACCGAAAGGTTTGGTATTCGGTTTCTTCAATAACCGAGAAGCTAGGTTTTCGGTCTCCTATATAACCGAAAAAGGTGGTTTTCGGTCCTTTATAGCTTTGCGTTCCAGGCAACACACGCAAACCTCCTATATAACCGAGAGTCTGGAAAAATTTTTTGGTCATCTTTGGAAATATTTTTTTCTTCACTGCGAAATAACAAGTATTGTTCAAATTTCAATTTTCACGAAATATTTTTTTTAATATTTCAATTTGATCTGATTTTTGATTTTCTGATAATATTTCAATTCTGTTCTTATTTTCTTCAACCGAAAATATCTCTGCTACTATTCAACATGTCTCTTCAATCACTAGTTTATAAGAATGAGTTGATGATGTCTCTCGGGACAGATACTCGTCTCCCTGTGCTTATCAATGAGAATGAGTATTCTCAATGGAGAGATCGATTTATTAATTTTCTTGAGAGAAAACAAAATGGGGATTACATGGTTCGAGCTTTAACCAATCCTCCTTTTGAGAGACCTGTCAAGATCATTCCAGCCACTGCTAATACTGAACAATCCACAATACTAAAGCCAGTTGATGAGTACAATGAAGAAGAATCTTTAAAGTACAACGGAGAAAGAATTGCTAAGTCTAATCTCATTCTTGCATTGCCAAATCACATATACAATCGTGTAGATTGTTACAAGAACAATCTATTGCTCATGTGGACTCATTTGGAGAAAATCATGCTTGGCTCAGTGGTTAAGAAAACTATAATTCAGCAGACAGTCTCTGTGGAGAGCAATGAGCAGAAAGTTAAGAAATTGGAATCTGAGAACTTTGAGCTTAAAAGGAATTTATCTGATTTGGAAAAACAGCTTGTTGCAAACAAAGCTGAGTTTGAAAGTGAAAAGAAAATATTTTCCAAAAAGTTCTCAGATTTTTCCAAGAAATGCTATGAAGAGAAGAAGTCGTTTGAGCTTAAATGCATAAAACTTTCTCAACAAATCTCTGATTTTGAGAAAGTACTGATTTTAGAAAGAGAGAAGTTTGAAAAAGAGAAAAAGGCCATAGAACAAAAGAATGTAGGATTTTTTAAAGAATTATCTGGCCAGAGAACAGATTCAGAAAAAGAGTTTGAAGAAGAACGTTTAATCTTTGAGAATGAAATTAAGAAACTGACTTCAAAATTGTCTGAATTGTCTGCTACAGGGTTGAAAGAGCAAAAGACGAAGTCTGAATTCACGACAAAGATTGATCTACTTGAGAAAGAAAGAGACATCTTTGCGTCAAAGATCAAAGAGCTTGAAAAATCTGTTTCAAGTTCAAATCATAAATATGTCTCTTCAAAAAGGTCAATCAATTCATTCAATCAGATTCGTCGCACTAACTTGTTATTTGATGAATATTTAGATGGTTCAGATTATTATCCAAGGAGAAAAAGTTTTAAGAACGAGAAACTGGTCTGGATGAAGAAATCAGTCAAAGATGACAAGACTGATGAGCTGAAAGAGAAGAATTCATGTGTACATGTACACAAAGCAAAGAAGAACAAAACACCCAATGGTAAGAAATATTATTGTTCTATTTGTTGTACACATGATCATTTTCATAAAACAAATGATCATTTCTGGTATGGTTCTTACTTTGTGTCCCCCACACGCACTGCAACTAACATTTCTGGACCCAAATATCAGTGGGTACCAAAACCGAAACTTGAATCTGTGTTGCAGGCACCTCAATCCAAGGGGGAGTAAGAAAGAAAATGGTTCTTGAGTAAATCAGCTCAAGACCCGGACTTCAATTTCATAATGGCTTCTAAGCACAACAGCTTAGGACCCGTATTTCAACGATCAAAAAGACCTTACTCCTGTATGCTTGCATCCGATGGATATTGATGGTCTCCGTCCCAAGTGAATTGATCTGATCTCTATCCTAAATTTTTTCTTTGCTAAATTTTTCTGATATTGATGGTCTAACAATTCTAAGGGAGTGTTTGATCTCTATCCTGTGTTAACTGACATATTTCAGATGCTTAATTTAAGGGGGAGTAAAGGTGATGACTTCTGATTACTTCAGATCATAACTCATTCTATAATCGTTTTACTGCTTTTTGTCCTTTTATTTTTGAATAAATAATATGAATAAAGTGGCTTCTGATCACATGACAGATTAGGACCCGTTCATCAATGATCAAAGAAGGATATTATGCTAATATCCAGGGGGAGCTAAAAAAAAAGAAGACATAAATCATATTATCATGATTTGAGGGGGAACTGAAAAGGTAAAAATCTTCTGATCCTAGATCTCTGATTGTTTGAAAGAAAGACAACTTTCAAACATGAAAAACAATTTCTGAAATGTTCAAACCACTTCTTATTCTCAAAACGATTTCATGAATTTAGAAGTGTGATTTTTAAATGTTTTTCAATTTTTGCGCTTTATTGTTTAACTGACCGTGTGTTTCCAAAGATCAATACTTGTGTATTATCTTGTCCATATACTGTCAAGTATTCACACACAACGGTTCAGTATTTTATTTGAAATTGTTATTACCATGTCTCAAATTCAAACAATTTTTCGATGGTAATACCCCCGTTTATATTTTTTCATATTTTTCGATGTTTGAAATTCAAAGTTGATGAGCATCATTCATTTTTTTTTCATATTTGTGCTTTCATTGATAAATTGTTTATATTTGTTCATATAAACAAAATATCCAATTCTTTGATACCCTAACCATTTGATTTGATCTGATTGATTCATTATCAGATTCTCAAAACAATTCTCTTGACTTCATATTCATTCATTCAATATCCTTGTTTTGAGAAATCTTCAAAGAACAAATGCTCAAATTTCATTCATATTTTTCAATGAGCATACATACTCTGACATATGATTTCTTGTGCTTTACATGTCAAGAAAATCATTGACCAGCATGTACTTTTAGGAACATGGGATTCAGTGTGAGTGCTTAATAGATCTTCCATGGATTCACGATAACCAGTGTTTCCTACCCCGGAAGAAATCCTTTGAGTGATTGAGGGGAGAGGGGTCTAAAAAGAATTGAGTGTGGGAATGAGCAGAGGTAAAATGGAAATGAGAGACTGGTTAGATGTGAGCTTATATGTTTAAAAGAAAGAGGGTGTGAGAACAGAGTTAAAAGAATATCAGAACTCTGCACCAAACATCTTTCTGAGCCGGGCAGCCACATTACTGATTGGTTCACATTTCTTTGGTGACCATCATTGAAATAGGCAAATAGCCCATGCCATCTCTTGTATACAACCCCATCAGCTACTCATTCTTTTCTTAAAAAGAGAATGTTTCACGTTTTCTGGGGAAGCAGCACATAATCTATCGGATCTTCTCTTGGAAGAATACTGATATTGAAAAAGAAGGAAAGTTGCCCCACCTTCGACCCTTTCTCATGCACATTAAGTCCATGTACAATCATTGCTGTTTCAGTGATTTACATACTTTGAGCCTTTATGAAACACAATCATTGTGCTAAATTCTTTCATACACAAGCACGAGCACACAGAAAATCTGTTTTTCTGTCAGAACATTCATAGATAAACCTTGTGTTTTTCGATGATTGAATGGATGTCCTGGGGAGTCAACATCAAACCAACTCCTTAAATTGTACATTCGTTGTACACAGTAACTTTGTGTTACTGACAGGCACTTCTAACTGTTTCATTTGTTGAATCAGGGTTACACGCTCATTATGTCTGAATTTGCAAAGATTCGGATATATACTGTTCATGATTCGGCTCTTCAGATCAAAGTTCGCCAATTATCAAAAGGGAGATTGTTTGTTGATTAAAAAAAAAAAGGGGGAAATCAAAGCTTTTATGCCGAAATTGATGTAATTTTGATGATATTGATGCTCACATCATCAAAAAGGGGGAGAATTATTCAAAGATCAATTTCAAGAGTTCAAGTTCAAAGTTCATGTCAGAATTTCAATTTGCTTCCGCTGTTGTTTTCAAAGTTCAAGTCTGATAAAGAATGTTCAAAGTCAAATCAAGATGATTCGTGAAAGTTTGTTTCTTCCGAAGTCGATTCAGTGATCAAAGTGATGAAGATACAATTTTGATTGAAGACGAAAGATTTTTCAGAAATGAAGATTCATGTTTCAAAGATGTTTTAAGTTTTCAATGTTTCATGTTCAAGGCATGTTGACTTTCCAAAGCTTCAAAGTTTAAAAAGACTTTCCAAGTTTCTTCAAAAGCTGCAAAAGAGCAAAGTTTTTGAAAGCTTCAAGAGACAAAAGATGAAGAATCAAGAGTTGAAGATCTGCATCAAATTTTTTATTAAATCTTGAATACAAAGGGGGAGATTGTTAAGTCCAAATATTGTATCCAAGATTTAATTAGGAAGTCAAAGTTGGAAGTCAACAATGTCAAAGTCTTATAAAAGTCAAAGCTAGTTTTGTTTCCTTTGTAGTTAAGTTTTAGTTTAAGCTTTAGGTATAAATAGAGTTTGCTTTGTATTCTTTAGGTAAGGAACTAAATTGTAAATCAGATTAGTGAGATATATGACAAGAGCTTTCAAGATTAACTCTCTCTCTCTAGCTTTCTCTCTCTAGAATCTTTAGATCGTGAGTTCACAAAAGGCTTCTGAAGATGAACCTGCAGTTCCACTGAAGGAACCTGAAGAGGAGAAGGAGACTCCTCTGTAGAGGAAGAAGAAGAGAAAGGTCATTCTGGATGACTCTCCTATCAATGCTGAGACCAAAGAAGCTGAAAACAACAAGCCTCAGAGCCCTCTGCAGATGGCTACTGAAATAGCCAAAGAGGTGGTGGACCAATTAAGTTCACCACCCCAGAAGATGAAACTAAGCATCTGTCAGAGGGTATAGGAGTCTACTGACCATACTTTGGAAGTGGAAGACTTAACCGGTCTTCTGAGTAGTGAAAATGAGGACAGAGGTGAGGATAAGAGCAAAAAATCGGTGGAGGAGAAAGAGGAAGAAAAAGATGCCAAGAGCACACATCCTAAACCACCTCCCAGTGCTATCCACATTACTACTTCTACATATCTAGTGCAGAGGAGTATTGAAAAAGGAGTGCACACTCCGAGCCCTAACCAGCCTAGCCGAACAGAGGAAATTCTTTCTTCCTCTATGCCACAAATACCTGGGGAAGCCCAAAAAACCCCATCCTCTCAAAAGGATGGTGGTGTACTTATAAGTGTTCATTCACCCCAGAACACGATACCACCCTCTGCAGAGGCATTCGTTGCCTCTGCTCTACTTCTGAGCGACAACTAAAACACTTCAGAGGTGTTGATGAGGACACACACAGACTCTGCAGATCTAGATCACCCTCAGAGTACACTCATCGAGAATCTAAGGATAAACTCTGAATCTTCTTCTAAGAGGCTCGATCACAGAACCTCTATTGATGATTTCTCTAAGTAACATCGAGGATTGGAGGGAAATCTTGAAGAGCCCATCGTAAAATCAAGCTCTGAAGGTGTCATAGGCTCAATGGCTCAATCTGGACCATGTGTCGGTTCAGAGGTTACCCCAAGAGTGTTTGTCACGAAGGATGAGCTAAAAGCCTTTGAGGACAACATGCTCAGAAGGCTAGACGAGTTGAAAAGCTCCATTCCCACACCTTCCACACCACCCACATAATTGAAGCTGGTTGCAGAGGCTCTACAAGCAAACACAGAGGCCCTGGTAGCACTCAAGAGAGCAACAGATCAAAACTCTACAGATATCAAGAAAATACTAGATGCCTCTGCCAAAAATGCCACTCAAGAAGATTCCAAGATAATAATTGAAGTCGTAGACAAACAAACTGCTGCTATCATGGTCATAGGCCAAATTGTAATGGATGAGGCTGGAAAATTTGCATCAGAGGTCGCAAACTCAGCAGTGGGTGATCTGACCAAGCTTCAGGAAGATATTAAGGATATGATTCGCAATGTCCTGGTCCCTGTGAAGATCCAATCAACCTCAAAACCGCAGACCCCACCAAAATCCAACATTCCTTCAGAGCTTGCCACGAAAGAATAACTCACAAACTCTGGGCAAAAAGATTCTAAGGAATGTAAATCTCTTGGGTGATGACATGATCAAAGAAGATAAATCTGTAGCAGCTGAAATGAAAAAGACTATGGCCACTCTTAAATTGAAGTCTGACTACGAGATCAACCGAACATTAATGGAGGCCAATGATGCGATCAAGATGATAAAACATCACGCAGAGGCCAATCTTTGCAGAAGAAGGAAAAGGAAGGCACCTACATGATAGGTCGGGGTCGAGCAGAAGAGGCCAAAGCATGATGACCTGGGGCCCGGTAGCTCTTGTCCTGGGCATCATAAGGGGGAGAAGGCTAAAGCCATAAGCTCTGTACCAATCCAAGCATCTCCTCTTCAAGTCGTGCCTTTACAGAAGGGAACCTCATAGGGCACTACTCAACGCTCTATCACAAGTGCCTCTGAGATGAAATCCACTCCCAAAATCCGAAACTCTCAAGTCCAAGCTCTGAAGCCTAACGTACCAGAGGTCCCCAAGACCAAACCTTCATCCAAAGACAAGGGCAAAGTTATAGCCACAGATGCTCTGAAGATCAAGTCTAAGCCTCCACCAAATCCTGAGAAGCTCATGAAGAGTGCTTTTGATTCTTTTGTGGTGCCCAAACCGGAGGAAGAAGACTTGGCATTCGATCTACAACCTCTGAAGGCACAACCAATCCTAGATATCTCAAAGGACAGAGTAGCAGAGATTATCAAAGGCATAAAGGCTATGAGGAAACCTATTCCAATCCCTCCTCCAAAGAAGGATCTAAAAGAAGTTGTCTACAAGTACCTATATAGCCGAGGAATCAATGACCCACTACCTGCACCTACACTCTCAGATGACATCATCTCAGAGGAGACTAGGAGGTTCTACAAAGAAAAAGCTAAACCAAAAGCTAAGGTATTTTCAATGGAGGATATTACAGAGGTTATAGGGATCAAACTGCTGCACACCAAGTGTAAAAACTTCTGGTATCGTCAATACGTATTAAGAAGAGAAGATGGGTCGAAGATGACATTCATTGATGCAGATCTAAGAAATCTTCACCCATATGATCTCACAGAGCTCTTTCAGTGAACAGAGGATAGATACGGGTGGAGACAAGAGAACAAGAATGCACACTTGGTCATCAAGAAGGTCATGATGGAAAAGCTTATGTACTACAACATAATTGACTTCCAAGTTGCCTGGGATCTTGGAATAAAGAAGATAAGCTTAACAGCCCCTGACGACTCTTGTCCCACTTCAGCTGACATCATACCAAACTCCATCATCATCAATCCGAAAATTGGGTATGTATATCTAAACCCATAAGGTGAAAAGAAAATATTCTATGGGATAGAGAGCCAAAAATATTCCATAGAGTCTCTGTTGCGCTTTCAAAGAGGAATTCAGGAGATCAGAGGCACTTCACTTGCAAACCCTGCGGTCGCGGATCAAATTCTTGAGAACATCAGTGCGACTATCAGATTTCGGAATGCATGTGCCTTCTTCTATAGAGCTCTGAAGAAAGATGGAGGTTTTGGTACAAAGATTAATGATTTTCCAGATGCCAAAATATAGGCTCTGATGTTTTGTAATACTATAGTTTTTCACTCATGTAATGTACTTTCAATTTTATGTACTTGCCTTATGGTCTATATGAATGAAAATCAGTCTTCAGAGGTTGAGTTCCTTTCACCTCTTATGTTTATAACTTAGCCAAACACTCACCACTCTAATTTTTTATTTTTCAAAACTTAGGGGGAGATTGTTAGCTCCAAATTCATAGTATAGAAAGTATTGAAAAATATGCTAAGTTTAGGAACCTCAGAAGACTGCAGCATACACCAAGGTACACTGCAAAAGTGTACCATAGAAGCTCTGTCTACCATCTACCCGATAAGTTCCCAACCTAAAGATAATTCTCAAACCATAGAGCCTCTGTGATCTATCACAGAGCCTCTATGTGGCTATGCTTTGGAGATGGAAGACTTGAAGAATTCAAGATACAATGGACAAGACAACATCACGTGCAGATCACGTGACCCTGTTGTACGAAGATCTTCAAGATCAATAGTACATCCCCACGATGGTTTTACTTTCCAGGTGGCATTCCTTTTAGGGAATGTCAGACTTTGGCTTGTACTATTGTGTGCTCCCCTTTGTATATGAAGGGAGCACCTCCTGTAGAATCAAGACGCAAGCACACACAAATCTTCACACCCTGATTTAGCTGTACTATCTTAGAGAGCATATTTGCACACAGTTGTGCGTGTTCTTGGTCTATTATTCAAGTTTAATGAAGCAGATCCTTCAGTGACTAACTAATACTTGTTTATTGATCTATTCGTTACTTGTTTGTATGTCTACTACCAAACTAAACCATTTTACTACATACAAATCGCTTATGCACTCTCTGTATTATGTTTTGTGTTGTTTATTGGTTAATCATTTGATTAGAACACCCTCATTTGTGATCAACAAAATCAAATACATTATTTACAAGCCTAGATCATAAGGTGGGTGAATATAGTCTTGTGTATCATCCTGTTGTGATGGATGATACTGGGTGGTATGAGTCTCGGGTTTCCTACGACTAGTAGATGCTTCCGGCGTACGTGAAGGGGCTGGCATCGGACTTGTACAGTTGTAGCGAAAATGTCCCTTCTCACCACAATGACTGCAAGTTTTCACTATCAGTTCCTCGTCTCGTGAGGGAATACAGTCGCAATTTCGAGGTCTTCCGGCGTTTCGTATGTTCATGGGAGGCGGGAGGCATGTCATACGTTCTTCGGGCAAAATGTATACATATGGCGATGGAAGAGGGTTCACTTGCTCGTCATATGTTGCCCTATAAGCTTGCATTATGAACCATTTTGAAGCCCATTGGCTGCAATCTGGATGACCGAGTTGTCGCGTAACCGCTATTAGATGACCACACGGGATGCCAGACAGTTGTTATTGCATGCATGTACATGTCTGAGACTACAAATCAACTATGCCATTACGCTGTACCACATTGTCTGAGATAATTGTTAAACTCGACCAACATTGTAATCGACAGGTAACATGCAAATCGACTCAATGCGTTCACGTACTCCGCAATGTTCGAAGTCATTGCGCTGTACCACAGGCCATGAAACATTGATCGTGCCCATCTCTCATAACCAACCTCCTGAAGGTATGCACCCGCTCTCGGTAGACTATGATGCATCAAATCCATTGTACTCTCAAAGTCTGATCGACGGTTCACTTTGCATGCCTCCTAGAACATCCACTTCCTTGCTTTCTCTTTTTTTGAGGTCAACTTCAAGTTAACGAGCAAATATTGGGCACAAAGCCCGTGATGGGCATTTGGGTATACCGTTCTGATGGCCAAATCGATTGAAACTGCCCGATCAGTAACAAACGTTAAGTCGGTTGGTTAACCAATACATTCTCTCAACATTGTTAAGAACCAAGTCCACGCAGGGCCACTTTCTGTCTTCCCCACTCCCATGAAATGAGAACGAACTGGTTGTTCCCGTCCATTGCGACCGCCAGGAACATGGTGCCAACAAATATATCCTTTAGATGGGTGTTTGGGTAAATTTCCACAAGTTATGACCGATAGGATATAACCAAATGTCTCCAGTCTATAGACCATTCTTGTATTAAGATAAGTTCCTGTTGGATCCCAGATTTAATCTCACAACAATGATATAAACAATAAGAGTAATAACAGCGGAAACAATATAGTTTAATATCAAAGGAGATTCAAATATCACAGTTCATAAAGCAGATAATAGATAAACAAGATATTCTTAGAATAAAATATTCAACTTATATTATCAGATATAAGACTTCTTAAGCACACTTTGAACAATAAGGCGATGGTCCTATTTATAGGACCATAAAGTAAGCAATGTACTTATCTGACAAATAGAAGCATGCTTGAATAGTGTCTTACCTAAAAGGGAAGATCAAGACATGCTTGAACAGTGACCTACTCTAGAAAGTAAATCTTATCACTAGGTGTCGTGTCATCTGTTCTTCTGTTAACACTTGTCATGAAATTTAGAGTGAACATCTTCAGAGCTCTGAAACAGGATCTCTGATGAGGAGCTCTCTGATGTCTTTCCGTGAGACTGTCTCTGAACTGACTTCAGAGACAGACTTGTTTTCTCCGAGACTAACTCTGAAAGTCTTCAGTTGAAGACAGTTATTTTCAATACTTTCATCGTTCAGATTTGGGGCTAACAATCTCCTCCTAAGTACTGAAAATAAATAAAGGACACAGAGAATATTTAAACTAGAAAGCGAAGAGGAGAAATTTATCCTCTGTAAATATTACTTCTCATAATAATTTGGAATTACAAAAGAGAATAATATTCAAAAATTAATCAGAACCTATCACTAGAACATATCCTATGAATCTTCATGATGAGCTCTATGAAGTTAATCATTGAGCCAATTTCCAAGTCTAGTTTTGCCAGTAGGTCTGCTCTGTGTTGTTCTTTCTTTACTTGAATCAACTTTTGTATGCCTTTCAAGGTTTCATCAGAATACTTTTCTACTTGCGAAGCTAGAAATATTTTCTTCTCTTGGTTCACTCTGTAGATGAAACCCAGAGGTTCTTCAATGATTGATCCAGTCTTCTGTTTGTCCAGGTTTTCGATGGTTTCCACTGGTTCAGTCACTCCGAGCTTTTCTTCACCCAAGTTCAGAGCAATCTGAAAGTCACGTTTGGTTTTGTGTTTAATATAAGCTTCCATTGCCCGTCTTACTTCAACCATGCTTATTCTTATCTCCCTTCTTCCTTAATCGTATCTCGCAGAGCAATAGGCATATAGATGAGTGAGATCATATGGATTTAGATTTACGAGATCATTATTATTGAACTCGTAAATCTTCTGATCAGATCGAGTCACCACATAATGTCTATATATGATTTTGTTGTATGCGAATGTCTTTTCAGTGATTTTCTCAACTTTTATTATGGGAGGAGCATCGTTGAGAACCGCCATTCTTGGTGATGTCTTTACCTGTATGAATCTTCGTTCGTAGTCTGGCATATCCTCTCTGATTCTTGGATTCAGAGGGATTACTTGAGTGTCGCCCATATTGAACTCGCAGTAGATATGCCGAAAGTGATCTTCTATCGATGCTTCAGGAGTGGATTCTAAGAATGTGGGAGGTTGAGTGAATACCTTGGCTGGTAAACTGATGCTTGTCTTCTGAACAAGATTCTCTTGAGGATCCTGTTCATCAACAACCATGGTTTCTTTGTCCTTGGGCTATGACTGAGTTATCTCTGAAGGCTATTCAGAGATATATCCATATATCTCTGGTGATTCTCTTAATTCTGAAGCTGTTGAGGTATGATGAGGTTGAGCGTGTTTGAAAACATATTCTTCGACATCAATTACTTCAATCTGATCTCCAGCAGCTTTTTCTGCTCTGTCAGAATCTGAGTTTTATTCTTTCTCAGACTCTAAGTTGAAGGAATCTCTTATCACCATTGGTGGTCTTTCGGGTGATGAGAATGCATCTTCAGAGGATGTAGAGAAGTCTACAAGTTGTTCGTTTTCTTCCTCTTCTAGAGCTCCAATTTTCTCTGGAGTTGCATTGGTTACTGGAGTGATTCGAACACCTGGTGCTGATGATGTGAAAAGTATTACCGGTGTTGTGAATGTTTGCAAAGTTTGGTTTTCATCAGAAGAGGTCGTGTTCCTCTCTGGTTCCTTCTCTTGAACTCCTTTGGTTGGTGGAGCAAAGGCACTTTCATTTACTGGTGCAGAGGGAGCAGCTTTAGAGGTGTGTTCGGTTGTATCTCTGATCTCCCTACCGTATGATTCAGAGGCTTAATCATCATCTGAGTCCTCAGAATCATTAAA